>QXEO01001223.1:2083804-3369393 GCA_007115705.1 Dactylis glomerata
TAAGAGAGCATAGTTGTCATTCTTAGTATAATGTGCATTGTCCCAAAGTTTTCATTGATTGATTCATATTGTTGGTTTCACTTGTTCTCAAATTATTTGTATCTAGTCGCCCTCTTAAACTTGAAGGTGTCCTATGCATTTATGTTTTGCTCTCTTTGAAGGACAAGCTGAAAACCATTTGTATGTCTTTCCTTATGATTTGAACACACGTTTGACTTTCATTGTTTCATTTTCATGATCTTTTGTTTGTGTTCATTTGCATGTTTACAACATGGTTGCTAAGTTTCTATTGTCAAGATTATATCTTCATACCCATGTTTTAAGTTCTTATGATCACAGCTCACAAATGCTTACATATATGATCAAGATTGTGCAGGTGCATGTCACCTCAAAAATTATTCTATTGTTATCACTTACCTACTCGAGGACGAGCAGGAGTTAAGCTTGGGGATGCTGATACGTCTCAAACGTATCTATAATTTTTATGCTCCATGCTTGTTTTTACACCATTTGCCTTGTGTTTCGTTACACTTCGTGGCGTTTTTATGCGATTTCCGGAACTAACCTATTGACAAGATGCCACAGTGTCAGTTCCCTGTTTTCTGCTGTTTTTGTGTTTCAGAAATGCTACACAGGAAATATTCTCGGAATTGGACGAAACAAGTTCCAGAACTCCTATTTTTCCCGGACGAAGGACAAGGACCGAAAGAGAGTCGGAGGGGGGCCAGGGGCCAGCCTCACACGAGGGCGGCGCGGCCCAGCCCCTGGCCGCGCCCCCTATGTGTGAGGAGCCCCTGGCAGCCCCCTGACAATGCCCCTTCGCCTATATAAAGCCTCGGGACGGAAAACCCTAGGAGGGTCGGCAATTTTCCAGAAAGAGTTCCGTAGCTCCGCCGCCGCCGTCAACAAATTTCGGGGGACATAAGTCTCTGTTCCGGCACCCTGCCGGGACGGGGAAGTGCCCCCGGAGCCATCTCTATCGGTCTCCATCGCCGTCTCCGCCGTCTCCATCGACCTCACCGCCATCTCCATCAACCTTGTTGTCTCCTATGATGAGGAGGGAGTAGTTCTCCCCCGAGGCTGAGGGCTCTACCGGTAGCTATGTGGTTCACCTCTCTCTCCCATGATGTGATCTTTATGTGATCGTGAGCTTTGTATCATGTTGAATAAGTAGATGTTAGTCTTCTTCATTATGTGTAGTCTAGTGTGTTATTAAAGTAATCTATTCCTCCTGCCACGGTGTAACGGTGACAGTGCATGCATCGTGATGGTACTTGGTCTAGGCTACGATTGTGATCTCTTATGGATTATGAGAATAATTATCACTATGATAGTATTGAAGTGATCTATTCCTCCTTTCATGGTGTAATGTTGACAGTGTGTGCACCGTGTTAGTACTTGGTCTAAGTTGCAATAATATCTATCTTGAGTTGTGATTTGATTTGGATATCTCTATGAGTGGTGTTTGTCAAGTAGTTGATGAACTTTGAGGAGTGTTTCGTAGCCCTACGCAATGATTAGTGTTATTAAATAGGAGAGTAATTCAGAGTACCTTAGTGAAGAGAAGTTATTTATTTGTTCAATTATGTTATATTTGTTGGGAGTGTGTCCACTAGTGAAAGTATGATCCCTAGGCCTTGTTTCCAAGCATTGCACACCGTTTACTTCCTGTTTTGCTACATGTTTACTCGCAGCGATATTTATTCCAGATTGTATTTACTACTTATAATCATCCATACCACTTGTATTTCACTATCTCTTCGCCGAACTAGTGCACCTATACATCTGACAAGTGTATTGGGTGTGTTGGGGACACAAGAGACTTTCTATATCGTAGTTGCAGGGTTGCTTGAGAGGGATAGCTTTGACCTCTTCCTCCCTGAGTTCGATAAACCTTGGGTGATCCACTTAAGGGAAACTTGCTGCTGCTCTACAAACCTCTGCACTTGGAGGCCCAACACTGTCTACAAGAACAGACGCGTGCGTAGACATCAGCAAACTCGTTATTTAGCATACATAGAGGGGTAGTAGTTTGCCACCGACAGATAGAGAGAGGGTGGCCATAATGAGAGAGAAAGACGGGTTATCCTACCCGTTAGATCATAGGATTGACGGTAGGTGGGCACGATCTGTGTGACAACAGCTCGACCAATCAAGCCAAGTTTGGGCTTCCATGAGAAGGGAGAGGGTAAAACTGAGTAGTATCAAGGATCCAAGGGCAAGTAAATAGTAAATAGGCTAAGGAATTCAAATAAGAGATTTAGAAAAAGAAAAACACATGTTTTGTACAATGAAACCCAGGTTGGCCTACCTCAAAGTATTAGCAATTCAAATATACATGAGTGTGAAAATTATGGCCTCATTCAGACAAACTATGTTTTGGGTATATATGTTTTGAGAAGGGGTTTGAGTGGAAAGCCATGAACCTTCATAGCTACTAGTGATTTGAGAAGTGGCCATTTGTGTTAAAACTTGATTTATGTATGATTGTTATGATTTCCTACGTGGCAGGTCGCGTAACAAGACTCGATGAGTAGGAGGCACTATGGTTTTATTTTTTTGAATTTTTTTGCGCATGAAATGACTCAATTAGATAGCTTAATCCCATTTGTTGACTCTCTGTTGACCAGCCACTTGAGGGTAAAACTGAGTATATTGCACTAGCCAGTATTAGTACTTGAGGAGAAAACTGAGTACAGATATTTTTCAGTGTAAGACTCGAGGGTAGAACTGAGTACACGTAACGGTGCAGACGTGCAGTACCACGGACGCGTGTTGAGACCAAATGTCTAGTTTTTTTGAGAAACTGCTGAGACCAACCGTCACTTTGCCTGTACAGAGCCCCTCTCTCCCTCCCTCTGCACACAGTCTCATTCTCACTCACGCACGCAACCATGTCTCTCATGTCCCATCACCTTCTCCAAATCGAAGGAAAAAACCCCAACCGCCCTACGCGCGCTCCCCTGCCGGCGATGAAGAAGAAGAATGCGCCGGCGGCCGTCGCCCCCGAGCCCATCGCCTCCGAGCCCGTCGCCTCCGAGCCCATCGCATCTGAGCCCGTCGCCGCCGAGCCCGTCGCATCTGAGGCCGTCGCCGCCGAGCCCGTCGCCGCCGAAGGCGGCGCATCTAAGCGCGGCGCCTCCATGAACTGGGCCTCTCTCATGGCTGATGGATCACTTCACAAGATCGGCGACTGCTTACTAGCGAATGAGGAGTACGTGGACACCTACTCTGCTTTGAGGCAAGTTTGTAGAAATTGGCGCTCAGATTTACCTGAGCCCGACGTGCACCTGCACGAATGGATCATGGTAGAACACGCCCTTCCACGCGCCGCTGAGTTCTCCTTCCTCCACCTCCGCACATCCCGCTACGTCACCATCGATCTAACGGAAGTTCATGCAAGGTTCAAATTCCTCCATATCTATAGAGTTAATCTATTTTTATTTTCAATCGTAAACATCTTAGTGCTGAATGTTATCTTCATCAATATATTTTAGATACTACTTTGTCGGCTTTTGCCGTGGCGTCATCGTGCTTGCCCAGAAGAACCAGCCGCACAAGATACGGCTTCTGAACCCACTCACAAAGACATTGAACACTATGTTTGAGGCACAGATGCCATCTGTTATTGTGGAGTAAGTCGCTGTAATGAAGTCCCCGACTATGGTCTTCGTTTCCACAGGTTACCCCATGGAAATTGCTTGGGTCGATGAGAGCACTCCAACTAAGGGTATAGATGAAGATTGGGGAGTAGGAAGATTTTCGATCGAGCACCATTCTCTGCGTTGCATTACCCCATTCAATGGTGAATTGTATGCAATATCTGTAAACAATTTTGAGTTCGGAAAATTAGTGTGCACCAACAATGTCCAGTTGGAGCAGCGCGCGAGCACTGTCAACATGGAGACACTATTTTCATTTCCAGAACTTGGAAATGACAAGTTCTACCTTATGAAGTCGGATGGTGATCTGCTGCTTGTGTTGTTGGGCGGTCGTTTGGAGGAAGGTCAACCATTGGTGTACCATGTGGACACTGAGAGCCGCTCTTTCCATGTCGTCAGTAACATTGGCAGTCGTGCCTTCTTCATCAATTATATCCGGTGTATCTCCGTCGATACCAGAGTGCACCCGACACTTCGACCTGGCTGCATCTACTACGTGGATTTGGGTTATATCAGAAAGTACTTTGATGATATAAAGGCCTGGGATGAGTGGCCACGACGTGTGGATAGATTAGGATACTACGATCTGAGAAATGAACAAAGGCCATACCGTTTGGAGGATGTATTAGCTGCACACTGCAGATGGAAGGAGTTCAATGAATATTTCCTTCATATCATGGAATGTAGCGACGAAGAAATATATGATGAATGAAGAACAGATTCATTCATCCTAGGGTATCCTAATCTTCATATTGGTCATACATTGCGTCTTGTATTATTTTCAGCTTAGTTTGTCATGAACATTAACATCGTTATTTGCTGCTATATGCAGTTTATGTATTATACTTAGTTTTCTGGATTTATTATGCTGCTGTGAATTTATCCTATACTAGCTTCTAGATTTGCTACTAGATTTGTTACCATATTGGGCAAAAACCGAGGGCCAAAAGGCAACAATCATTGAAGAAAGACAGAAATAGAAGCTTCTCTAGATTTGATGCTAATTTGGTGAAAAGAGAGAGAACTGTTACAGAGAGAGAGAGAGAGGGGAAAAGGCGCTCTGAAAAGTGCCAATTTGGGCCGAGAGAGATAGAACCGAGCTCTCACGTACAACCAAACGCGGTCTCGTCCTGTCCCACGTGGTCCCTTTCTACCAGCCCCACGCGACGCGGCCCCACACAATGCGGCCCCACACGTCAGCATGGAACGGTCAACTAAATGGGAATCCTCCCATCCGAGCTCCTTCTGAGGGTTTAGACAAGGGCTTGGGGAAAACTGAGGAAAAACTAAGGAGTTGGGGAAAACTGAGTACAACTAAGGACCTGAGGGCACGAAAATAGAAATCCCTAAAAAAAAGGGCTGCCGGGGACCTCGTCGGGTTCATGGCTGGAGATGCTCTAATTGTACGAAAGAAAAAGGCATTGTTTGCTACAGTCCAATTCCCCTTCCATGGATCTTGTTCCGTTCATCATGCCCTAATCCTCCCGGGTCGTCTCTCTCGCGAGTGGCGACTCCGGAGGCTCCCAACCGCCGCCACCAAAACTCTCCCTCTCCACCACCTAGTTAACCCTGCCACCGCCGGAGGAGGCCACCGGCGGACGGCGGCGATGGGTGCCCCCCCTTTTCTAGCCTTTTTTTGCTTATTTTGATCCCAGTTTCTGTATCGCTCCGGCCGCCATGTGTGATGTGGTTTTTCCGATCTGGAGATCCATCCTTGGCTATTGTTGCCGGGTGTACCCTGCGGCGTCCTGCGTCCCGTCTGGCCGCAGCCTCACAATCTTGCCGTAGCTGGCCTCCTGATCTGGCAGGTTGCAGGCTTTCGATCTGCACCTACCGCGGATGTGCAGCGCTGCAGCAAGATGCATGCCAGTGTGCCAGATCATGTATGGACATGCCAATGCATGTGTGTATGCTAGGCTTGGATGCCTATGGCTCTAGCCGGATGATGCACGTGCATGCGGGGCTAGGTAGATCACATGAGCGTGGACGCCGTCGATGTGATCTGCTTCAGTGAACTGCTACATCACTGAGTCGGGACTCGGGGTAGCGCGCCGGTCGCTGGACTGGCTGCTCCCTGAGCAATCACAAGGAGGGCGAGGGGATTGGGGCGGATCGATGATGCGTTCCTGATCAATCCGCTTGGATAGGATCAGAGCTGCGGGTGATCTGGTGCTGGCTTTTCCACGCCGGTGATGATCTGCTATGGCATTTTGGTTTGTCATCTCCTTCACGAGCTCGGCTTAAATAAAGGCGGTGGTCTTAGGGTTCCTTCTTGCCGCCAAGTGATTGCTGGGATGATGGCGCCAGAAAAGAGTTGGTGCCTAGTTGAATGTCCAGCCCATTGGGAACCCCAAGAGGAAGGTGTGATGAATACAACAGCAAGATTTTCCCTCAGTTAAGAAACCAAGGTTTATCGTTCTTGGAGAGGAGAGACAAACGACTGAAGGTGATGCTTGCAAGTTTGCGACAGCTTCGGACAATTTATATATGGCGCCTCGTCCAAGCTTTGCTTGCTAGCTGCAACGCGGAACCTGCACACACACACAGCCAAGTACTTTGTTCCCAAGTTACGATGAGGTTCTCAATCTCACCGGTTTGCTTGAAACAAAGGTTATGAGTGTATCGAGTGGAAAACAGTAAAAGTATGCGAGTAAAGTAAACAGGTGATAGCAATATGATGGAAATAGGACCGGGGTCCACAGTTCACTAGTGGTGTCTCTCCATAAGATAAATAACACATGCTGGGTAAACAAATTACAGTTGGGCAATTGATAGAATAAAGATAAACGTGATATGTCAAGAAGATCACTATGAGATTTACTCTGGGCATTACAACAAAATACATAGACCGCCATCCAACTGCATCTATGACTAATAATCCACTTGTGGCGAATCAATCCGAGAACTCCACAAGTATTAAGTTGCGAACAACAGATAATTGCATTAAGCAAAGTGTGTAATGTAAACAAAGCATATGCCCTTGAGCATATGAATGTTGTTTTCTCCCTAGTAGCAATAGCACATCTACAACCTTAGAGGTTTCTGTCACTCCCCCAGGTTAAATAGAGGCATGAACCCACTATCGAGCATAAATACCCCCTCTTGGAGTCACTAGCAACTACTCGGCCAAGATAGCTACTAACAACGGAGAGCATGCAAGATCATAAACAACATAGAGATAACATAAGATAATATTCAGTACAGCAAGTCAATCATAAACACCAATATTCATCGGATCCCAACAAACCAAACATGTAGAATTACATAACGGTGATCTCAATCATGTAGGGCAGCTCATGAGATCTAAACATGAAGCACATGGTGGAGAAGACAACCATCTAGCTACTGCTATGGACCCATAGTCCAAGGTAGACTACTCACTCATTGCTCCGGAGGCAAGCATGGCGATAAAGAAGACCTCCGGTGGCGATTCCCCTCTCCGGCAGGGTGCCGGGAAGAGCTTCTGGACCCTCCCGATCTTCGGGTCGACGGCGGCGGCGGATCGCGATGTGTTCTGGAAAAGTGATCAGGTACTTAGGTTTTTTCCATCGGGGGGTCTTTATAGGCGAAGGGGCGATGTCAGGAGTGGGGCCAGGGGCCCTCACGCCATGGCGGCGCGGCCAGGCCCCTGGCCGCGCGAGCCACGTGTGAGGGGGCCTGGTGGCCCCTCTCCTACTCTCCTTCGGATGACTGGAAGCTTCCGGGTAAAATAAGACTTCAGGAACTTGTTTCGTCCAATTCCGAGAATATTTCCTGTGTATCACTTCTGAAACACAAAAACAGCAGAAAACAGGGAACTGGCACTGTGGCAACTTGTTAATAGGTTAGTTCCGGAAAATGCATAAAAGTGCCACGAAGTGTAACGAAAAGTAGGCAAATGGTGTAAAAACAAGCATGGAGCATCAAAAATTATAGATACGTTGGAGACGTATCACCAAGGTGAAGATCTATCGATGCCTGGCGTTATCGATCTGGCTGAAGCGTCGTGTTCTGAAAGGCTCCGCTAGAGCTCCACTAGGCGTGTCATGCTTGGAGTTTGCTGGTTCGGAAGGGATTTGGTCATGCGCACATATTTTATTCTGACCATTTGGTTTTAGAGGGAGCGCTTCGAAGCTCTGTTGGTTGTTAATATCGTGGGACATGTTCTTGTTACACGGTGCTGGCGGAGAATATCATGGAAGCCGAGATCTGAGGTATGACAATGATAGTTTGAGTCTAGGCAACAAGGAGGAATTGGCTTGGTGTATCATGACTTGGAACAACTACTTGATAGTGGGGGCGACTGTACAGGAGAAGTTCATAGTCTAATCTGTCATGGTGAAAATCCAAGGTCTAGCCTTAATTGGTTGTGTCTGACAATGTCCTTGTTGAAGGCATTGTTTTGATAGTGAGGATTTTCTCCAGAGTGAAAACCTAAGATCTATGATCAAGCGATAACGGTGCTTGTGCTCTGTTCCCTTCTTGGAGGCGTCGCTTTTGGAGAAGCTGGACTTCTGGTGTTGTCCTGGTGGTTTCGACTGCTGTCTTAAGGAATTGATCACTATAGCGGAACTTTTCTTTTTTGTAATTCTTCTTTTTTTCTGGCTGTGTGCATCCGTAATGCCGCTAGGACAATGCGTTGTTGGTATCTCCGCGATATTAATATATGCTCCTTATCAGAAAAAAATCCACTGTCTGTTCATATATCTAGCATCTTGTGCCGTTCTTATCCATATCCATAGCATGTTTCACTACATTTCTCTTTGTGCCCATCTAAATAATCTTGGTGCATCTGTCATGGAAGATACGATCATGCTGGAGTTCAAGCACTACGCGGATGGTTTGAGGTGGAGGCAGACCACGGTGAGCAGGAAAGACCATAGGGAGAAAGGGGACGAGACGGAAGGCTTCTACGGCGGCATCAGGAAGCTCCAGACCAAAGATGAGATATTCACGTGCACTGGTGGAAAAAAGGCCTTCAATCCCGGTTTGTAAAGCCCATTAGTCCCGGTTGTAGCAACCGGGACTAGCAAAGCGGGACTAAAGGCTCCAGCCTTTAGTCTCGGTTGCTTACGAACCAGGACCAATGGGCCTCCATGTGGCCTAATATGTCCAAAACGTATCTCCTTTCCCGAACACTTTTGCTGTTGTTTCTCCTCTAATTTGTGTGTTTTGAATGCAACTAACGCGGACTAACGCTGTTTTCAGCAGAATTGCTCATGTGTCTCGTTTTTGTGCAGAAATCCAACTTTCAGTAAAAATTTGGGAAAATATTGCAAAAATCATATTTCACCAGAAAACCCACGGAGCCAGAAGACGAGACGGAGAGGGGCCAGGAGGCCACCACACAACCAGGGGGCGCGGCCCAGGCCTGGCCGCGCCCACCTGTTGTGTGGCCGCCTTGGCCGTCGCCTCGACCCCTCCTTCCGCCTACATATACCCTCTGACCTGAAAGGAGCGGGGGTTCGGCGTTTTTTCCAGATAGACTTTCGCTGCACCGCCACCACCAGAAACCGCGATTCGGAACCAGAAACTCCGTTCTGGCACCCTGCCGGAATGGGGATTTGGAGGAGATCTTCATCACCATCGTCACCGATGTCTCTCCATCAACCATCCATGACTCCCCCATCCATGTGTGAGTAATTCCCGCTGTAGGCAAAGGGGATGGTAGGGATTGGATGAGATCATTCATGTAATTTGCTATGAGATTGTTAGGGCATAGTGCCTAGTATCTTTTATTAGTGCTTATGACATTGTTGCAACTTGTTGTGCTTAATGCTTGTCACTTTGGGCCCGAGTGTCATGATCTCAGATCTGAACTTGTTATTGTTTTATGATGATACTTGTTATTTATGATCTTACCTGCAAGTTGTATACACATATTGTTGTCCAGAACCCGAGGCCCCAAAGTGACAGAAATTGGGATAACCGGAGGGGATGGCTTTGATGTGAGGATCACATATGTTCACCGAGTGCTAATGCTTTGCTCCGGTACTTTATTAAAAGGAGTACCTTAATTACCAGTAGTTTCCCTTGAGGCCCTGCTGCAACAGGCTGGTAGGACAAAAGATGTCGTGCAAGTTTCTCATTGCGAGCACGTACGACTATATACGGAACACATGCCTATGATTGTTAGTACTAGGATGCTTTATCATTATTTATCTGCAATGCCCATGTCTCACTGATTTCATGAATTATCTCATCCATGCAACGCCCGTACATCCATCCCTATGCCTATAGTATTTTATCCTACTGTCTACTATTGCTACTATTACCACTTTTATTCTACTACTGCTGTTACTGTTTCACTACTATCACCACTATAAAACTGTTGCTACTGATAAACCGTTGCGAACAAGTCTGTTTCCAGGTGCAACTGAATTGACAACTCATCTGTTAAGGCTTATAAATATTCTTTGGCTCCCCTTGTATCGAATCAATAAATTTGGGTTTTACTTCCCTCGAAGACTGTTGCGATCCCCTATACTTGTGGGTCATCAAGACTATTTTCTGGCGCCGTTGCCGGGGAACATAGCTTTATTTGTAGGTTCACTTAGAATTCATATTGTTCGCTGCAATCCATTCATCATGGGTAAACCTCGTGATGGAAAAGTTCCTATATTGCCATCCACTACAAGAAGAGGTACGACTTTGAACACCTCTGTTGCTCTTGATTCGCCATCTGTTATGAGTAAGTTGCTTACACCACCACATGCACACGCTACTGCTACTTCTTCCGCTGAGTTTGAAAATGCCACTGATAATTTAGATGATGTTTCTACTATGCTTGATGAGAGTGGTTCACTAGGTTCCTTTTTAGATGCTACAATTGCTAGAGCTAAGATGGGAAACACCACTGTTACACCTGTTAGTTCACCTGAGTCTAGGGAATGCCCTAGTGATGATCTTGATGACACTTATATTGAGCTTGATGATGATTTTATTGCTGAAGCTCATGCTACTCGTGATGCTAATGATGTTAAGAAACTTCTAGCAAGACGTGCTGTTAGATATAATCTATCTCCTGATGCTAAGTTTGCTGCTTCTCCCATAAATATTAGAGATAAGGATTATGATTTGCCTTTAGATTTATCTTTCATATCTATTGTTGAGAAAGAACCTTTTTTGTGGTACTGAAGGTGAAAGTGCTATGGCCCATATGAATGAGCTTTCTACTTTGAGTAATGTATTTTCTGATGATATTAAGCTGCACACTTACTTTGTTGCTAAGATTTTCCCTTTTTCATTGAAAGGTGCAGGTAAGACTTGGTTTAATAATTTGTCTCCTGGATCTCTTAATAGTCCTATTGCTTTGGTTAATGCTTTCTTTCAGAAATATTTTCCTGCTAGTGCTCAACATGCTGCTGTGCAGAAAATCTTTGACTTTGAACAGGGAAAAGGAGAGATATTGCCTGAATCTTGGGCAAGGTTTTGTTCTTTAATTAGAGCATTGCCTAAGGAGCCATTGCCTAAAAATAAACTCCTTGATATATTTTATAATGGACTAACTGATGAATCTAAGACATATCTGGATAGTTGTGCTGGTTGTGTTTTCAGGTAAAGAACTCCGGCTGAAGCTGAAGAACTAATGGTTAAAATAAGCCGGAATCATGATGATTGGACTATGGCTGAGTCAACACCAACACCAACACCAACACCAACACCAGCGCCAGTTCTAGAGCCAACACCGAAGAAGAGAGGAATGATTGAATTAAATGATGAAGTTATGAGGGAAGCCAAGAAATCTCTTAAGGAGAAAGGTATTAAATCCGAAGATGTGAAGAATTTACCTCCTATAGAAGAATTATGTAAGCCAATCCCTCACTCATCTAGTATTGAGGTACACTCTCTCCAACGCTTTGATGATAGAGATATTCCTTACTCTAAACCTCCTGATCAATGCTTAGATGAGTTTGATAATTTTGTTGTTAAGCAAGATAATTTTAATAGAATGGTGCAGAATCATTTGTTGGAAAATTCCAGAGCGATTAACAAGTTGCAGGATATTGTGGAGAGAACCTCCAATGATGTGAAGATACTTGTTAAACATTTTCAAATGGTTTAGACTCAAATTGATCAGCTTACCAAGGTGTAAAAAGACTTGCTAGTTAATGCCGCAAGAGAAAAACAAGCATGTGAGATACGCACAAGAGGAGGTGCTACCACTCAAGACCCCTTATATCCTGAAGGACATCCTAAGAGGATCGAGCAAGATTCTCAACGAACTTCAAGAGATGATATTCCTTCCAAGAAGAAGAAGAAGAAGAAGCATAAAACAGTTGCAGAATCCTCTGAAGCAGGTAAAGATCCTAATAGTGTTTCTATTTCTGATGCTGAAATTAAACCAGGTGATGCTTCCGATAAAGAAGAAGTTGAAGAGGAACCAGAAAAGATTGATAAAAATGCAAAGTACACTAAGGAAGACTTCATTGCCAACAAGCATGGTAATGAGAGAGAACCGTGGGTGCAGAAACCAATGCATTTTCCTGATAAGAAACACAAGTCCAAGGAAGAAGAACACTACAACAGGTTTTGTGAATGGATGAGACCTTTATTTCTGCAAATTCCTTTGACTGATGCTATTAGAATGCCTCCTTATGCAAAGTATATGAAAGATATTGTTACTAACAAAAGGAAGATTCCTAATGAGGAAAATTCCACTCTACTTGCTAATTATTCTTTTGATGGTAAAGTTCCGGAGAAGCTTGGAGATCCAGGTATACCAACTATTCCTTGCTCCATTAGAAATAACTATGTTAGAACTGCTTTATGTGATTTGGGAGCCAGAGTTAGTGTCATGCCTTTTTCTCTTTATAAGAGACTTGATCTAGAAAAGTTGGTATCAACTGATATATCTTTGCAAATGGCTGATAAGTCTACTACTATTCCTATTGGTATATGTGAAAATGTTCCTGTTCAAGTTGCTAACAGTTGTTTGATATTAACTGACTTTGTTGTGTTGAAAATGCCTGAAGATGATAATATGTCTATTATTCTTGGGAGACCTTTTCTAAACACTGCAGGTGCGGTTATTAATTGCAATAAAGGAAAAGTAACTTTTAATGTCAATGATAAAGAGTATACGGTCTATTTTCCCAAGAAGATTGATAGAAAGAATTCTCTAAATTCAATCAAGAATTTGAGTTGGTCAAATTATTTGTTCAGAGCGAAAGCCCAAGGAAGAATATAAAATTGTTATGATTGGGACTATGCCTATCAAGGTCGACGTAACATAAGCATATAGTGAAATGCAAAGTTTTGCCTCATATAAAGTTAGTTTGGTAACAAGACTTGATCAACCTTGTTAACAAAGTGATTTTATATGAATGAAACTTTGTTTTCACCGCATTTACTTTACCTCACTTATATTTACTTTTTCATTTATTTTTGTCCCCCTTGTTAGTTACATGATTAGAGTATCTTAGAGCTACTACATACTTGGTCTTGATTTGCTTTCTATCGCTCCACCGTCGTTTTCCCGAGTTTTATTCTCTCATCGTTTTTCTGAAAAATCCTCTAAAATAAAGTTTCTCAAAAAATTCCAGAAAAATCTTTTTAAATTTTTAGGTCAAAAATGGGGCAGAGAGGCACCTGGGAGACCTCAGGGGGACCTGCCACGCCACCTCACAACCAGGGGGCGCGGCCCAGCCCTGGCCGCGCCCACCTGTTGTGTGGGGGCCCCCTGGCCTCTCACTTATCTCTTCCTCCCCAGCTCTTTCTCTCTCCCAAAAACAATGACACACCAGCTCAAACTCGTGCTCTTTCTGCCCTTCATCTCGATTTTTCGATCTCCTTGCTCAGCCCATCATTGTTGCTGAGATTTGGAGCATTTGATCTCTGGTATGTGACTCCTCCGATTGTCCAAGTAGAATTTTGTTTAGTGGAGTATTTCTTCAGTATTTTAGCTCTATAGGTGACAGGTGAAATGAGTTTGCATGCTTGTTCTATTATTTAGAAATGTTATTTTGATGCATGTTAGCCCTCTAGTAACTCCCTATAGTAGTTCCCTACATATGTTTGTTTCAAAATCACTTTTTATGAGGTTTGTCAAAAATTTCAGAAAAGGGACATGGACAACTACACCTATGGATAAGTCTTTGAAAGAGAAGCACCAAGGTCATCAAGGCCTTCAAGATCCACTGCTCAATATAGGATATCCTACAATGAAGATCTTATGTCACCGAACCTTGAAGGAGACGATGGAGATGCGCATCCATCCACCTTCCCTTGTGCTAACTTTTTGAGTGATGCAGGGATTCTTGAGGATTTCTTACTCCTTATTAACAGGGTTGGATTGACTGCATACATGACAGATGAGAGTAATCAATATGCTATTCTCATGAAGATTTTCGTTGAAAGCTTTAAATTCACTAACTCTCATTTCAAGCCTTACATTGCATTTAAGATTTATGATAAGTCTATCACCATGTCTTTGGAGAAATTTTGTGATATTTTAGGTATTCCCATGTTTGGGACGACGAAGAAGATGCTTCATCAGCCCACTGATTTGCTGGAGCTTTACCGAGGAGTGACTAACGCTGATGACCGCACAGCACAGCGTGGCAAGATAAGAAACATTCAACTCCCAGCTATTAGATATTTTACTTACTATCTTGCCACTAGTGTTCTTGGTAGGGGGAACACTAGCAATATCTCCAACTATCATTTAGCTTTTCTAGCTACCGCTCTTGATGTTAGCAAGAAGTATAACCTTGGTGCTCTTATTGCTCATCGCCTAGCCGCAAGGGGACCTATTTATGGAGGCATTATTGCTGCGCGCGTTGTTGCTGCTCTTAGACTTCCTATTGCTCCTCATGATATATTGTTGACTCCACAGAGGCTTGATCTTGCTGCCATGAAGCTCCATCACTTTGTTACTGCTAACTCTTGTGCAGGGAAATTAGTTTATAGAATATTATTTACAGATGGAGAGGAAAGGGAAGTGCCCTTGCCACAGCCTAGTTTGTTCAGTATTAACAACAGGCCATGGTCGCGCTCGAAGGAGGAATTCGACGAGCAGCTTAGGTTGCTTGGCTTCAATGTCCAGCATGGTGTCGTGGACTAAGAGGAAGAGGAGGAGCCGGCCTATCATTACACCATGTACCACACCGGGGCGTCCTCGATCTCATATCAGGACGAAGGTGCTTCTTCGTCATATTTTGGGGACGCCACTTCATGGCCGAGCTGGGATTGATCTCCACTTAGGCCAAAAGCCTAATCTTGGGGGGAGGTACGCCGACGATTCACTCATCTACATACCATATTTTTGTCGGTCCTTTGTATATCCATGTTTCGCTTTCTTCATTGTTCTTGTTCTTATTTCTACTTTCCAAAACACAAAAGACCAAAAATATTTCCGTTGTTTCTCTTTGTTTGCCCTTTTAGTTTTCTGGCTTTGGTTTGCTTTACTTGCTATTTTCGGTTTGATGTTTGAAAAATCCAAAAATATTTTGCTTTGTTTGCTATTTCCTTCTGTTCTTGTTTCAAAAATTGAAAACCCAAAAATATTTGTTGTTCTTCTTCGGTTTTGTAAAGTTTGTTGCAGAGTTTAGTCTCCCGTGACTCCATTGGAGCTTGGTATTCACTTCATATTATTCAAGCCACACAAGTGAAAGGCAATAATGACGACATATGACAACCCGAGATGTGGTAAGAGGCTGGTATGAACTCTAGTTGTTTTCATTTTTGTACATATACTCATCTATGTGGACATGCTTAGTCGGTTCACGTAAGGTATATGTTATCTAATGGATGCTTTGTAGTTCTTGCTCTCATATGATTAGTTCCAATTTACTAATAGTTTGTAGCATGTCATGTAGACGCTTGCTTGCATTGTTTTATTCATAATATGGTATGTTATTGTGGTATCCTCCTCTGAAAGTTTCATTTGAATCGACTTGGCACATGCTCAAGCATGCATATGACTGAACAAAAAGTCAATTAAGCCTCGATGATTTTCTTTGCCTCAGAGTTCTTGTATCATTTTTATGCCTATGTTAATTTTGTTTTGTCGCAAGCATGATTATGACAGTTATTGCTCTCTCGATTGTCGCTTCCCAGTCTTTTGCTAGCCATCACTTGTACTGAGAGGGAATACTTCTCGTGCATCCAATCACCAAAAACCAAGTCTACCAAAGAGTCCACTATAAATTCCTATGCATGGTATTTGTAAGCCATTCCAAGTAAATTTTCATGTGCTACCTTTCAACACTTTCAACTACTTCTCATTTTGTGCCACTGTTTTTAGCTCATGAGGACGTAGTGGTTGGAATTGCTATCTTCCATATTAAATTAAGTACCCCTTGACTAGGCATCTTCATCTGCTCGTCATTAATTTTGCAAGGGAGCTGGTCAGACCATTGTAATCTAATTCTAAAAAGAAAGAAAAAAGGCACTCCTCCATGGTATGTGAAAGTTGGTGGGCACCCGATGGAATTGGTTAGCCATGGTTTGAGAAAGGAAAAAGGTGGGGAGGAGTGCCAAAGCTTTATAAAAGAGCACCAATGTGCCAAATTTTCAAAGAACTCAGAACCGCTCTCACTTGTTTATTATGGAAGATAGCAAGTCCCCATTGCCAGTCGTTGACATGAAACAACCACCTCTCAAAATAATTTTTTATCTTTATTTTACAAATGAAAAGCTCTAGCACATGTTAAATCACTACTTCCCTCTGCGAAGGGCCTTTCTTTTACTTTTATGTTGAGTCTTCATCTTCTAACTTTAAGCACCTTCTTGAGAGCATAGCTGTTATTCTTAGTGTAATGTGCTTGTCCCAGAACACGGTTAATTGTGGTATAACCTTGATGCTTGTATCTTTGATATTTTTACTTCTAGTCTTCCTTTGGACTTCAGAGGTACCTCAGCATTTATGTTTTGCTCCACAAATAAAGGCTAGCGGGATACCACTCTTCCATATCATTTATGAACATTATAATCTTGCAACTTCTTATGTTTCGTGTTACTTGTTATTAGTGCATTGGCACTCTTTCATAGTTTGCTTGACTATGAGGTAGCATTAGTTGCATATTTCTTATCATGAATTGCTTGAGTACATGATCATATAGTTAGTATATATACATCTTATGAAGCAAATGTGTTCGTGAAAGTTTCTTTTATCGCTCTCAGTTGTTAACTGAATTGCTTGAGGACAAGCAAATAGCTAAGCTTGGGGGAGTTGATACGTCCAAAACGTATCTCCTTTCCCGAACACTTTTGCTGTTGTTTTTCCTCTAATTTGTGTGTTTTGAATGCAACTAACGCGGACTAACGCTGTTTTCAGCAGAATTGCTCTGGTGTCTCGTTTTTGTGCAGAAATCCAACTTTCAGTAAAAATTCGGGAAAATATTGCAAAAATCCTATTTCACCAGAAGACCCACGGAGCCAGAAGACAAGACGGAGAGGGGCCAGGAGGCCACCACACAACCAGGGGGCGCGGCCCAGGCCTGGCCGCGCCCACCTGTTGTGTGGCCGCCTTGGCCGTCGCCTCGACCCCTCCTTCCGCCTACATATACCCTCTGACCTGAAAGGAGCGGGGGTTCGGTGTTTTTTCCAGATAGACTTCCGCTGCGCTGCCACCACCAGAAACCGCGATTCGGAACCAGAAACTCCGTTCTGGCACTCTGCCGGGACGGGGATTTGGAGGAGATCTTCATCACCATCGTCACCGATGTCTCTCCATCAACCATCCATGACTCTCCCATCCATGTGTGAGTAATTCCCGCTGTAGGCAAAGGGGATGGTAGGGATTGGATGAGATCATTCATGTAATTTGCTATGAGATTGTTAGGGCATAGTGCCTAGTATCTTTTATTAGTGCTTATGACATTGTTGCAACTTGTTGTGCTTAATGCTTGTCACTTTGGGCCCGAGTGCCATGATCTCAGATCTGAACTTGTTATTGTTTTATGATGATACTAGTTATTTATGATCTTACCTGCAAGTTGTATACACATATTGTTGTCCGGAACCCGAGGCCCCAAAGTGACAGAAATTGGGATAACCGGAGGGGATGGCTTTGATGTGAGGATCACATGTGTTCACCGAGTGCTAATGCTTTGCTCCAGTACTTTATTAAAAGGAGTACCTTAATTACCAGTAGTTTTCCTTGAGGCCCTGCTGCAACAGGCTGGTAGGACAAAAGATATCGTGCAAGTTTCTCATTGCGAGCACGTCGAACTATATACGGAACACATGCCTATGATTGTTAGTACTAGGATGCTTTATCATTATTTATCTGCAATGCTCATGTCTCACTGATTTCATGAATTATCTTATCCATGCAACGCCTATACATTCATCCCTATGTCTACAGTATTTTATCCTAATGTCTACTATTGCTACTATTACCGCTTTTATTCTACTACTGTTGTTACTGTTTCACTACTGTCACCACTATAAAACTGTTGCTACTGATAAACCGCTGCGAACAAGTCTGTTTCTAGGTGCAGCTGAATTGAAAACTCATCTGTTAAGGCTTATAAATATTCTTTTGCTCCCCTTGTGTCGAATCATGGCCCGGGGCATGTGCTGCGGCTGGAGGACCTTTGGTCCCGGTTCGTAACACGAACCGGGACTAAAGGTCCATTCGGAATAAAATTTGTATTTTCTGTTTCGGAATTTCTTTATTTTCTTTATTTCTCTATTTTTCTTTATTTCTCTATTATCTAATCATTTCTATTCTCATATCAAATTAGATACTTATGGCTCTCACTCCATATCTCATATCAAATTACAAGTACATGTGGTCCTCACTTCCCGGTCGGTCACCCATCCTCACACTGCTCCACCCTTAGCACGCTTAACTTCTCCATTCCTTCCCTACTAGCTTCCAAGACTGCGCTCGCGACTTCTTGATAATGGTATGCTACCAATTCTATTAACATATACACTTTGGTAATATATAATATTACTTTTTAAATTCCAAATAAATTCACAAAATAAGCAACAATGATTAAGTATAATAAGCACCAATGAATTTCAAATAATCTTTATGCATAATTTAATTATTAATTTTTAATAATTACAATATTCAAAAAAGCCAAAATACTTGAAAAATCACAAATTCAAAAATTAATAGACTTTGTTAACTGAAACAAAGGGAGTACATTTTTCCAAATATTATACTCATCCAATAGAATAACAATAAGACTCACACAACCACATCTACGATCATCCACACCTAATAAACATTAAGGTTAAGATGATCAACATGGCTATTGTAGACTTTTAGCTTCCAGTAGCTCCTTGCAATCTTAAAGCCTAGGCGAGCGTCTAAAGCGGCATATAACAATTGGTTGAAGCTCAATGGAACTTTGGCCCAACCAAATATTAGTTCTTCTTCTTCTTCTCCCTTCTTCTTGTACTTCTTCTTGTCCTTCTTCTTGTCCCTCTTCTTGTTCTCAAGATGTGTCCCAATAGTAGCATTGGCCAAATCATAGAGACTCGGCGTTAGTTTGTTGGTGGGGTTTGGGACAATCTTTTGAAGATCGTACACAGACGGAATAACAATTTCGTATGTCCTCAGCATGCGCAGATCATTGGCGATAGCCGCACCACAGAATTTGATGGTGGTGTCCTTCAAGAATTCCTTGAGCAGTTGCGGCACGCGATTGGCATGACATATCTGGAAGATCAATATCTCGGACGCCACCGAGAGTTGAAGGACGGCGGCACGCTGAGGGACCTCGTGAGTGGTGAACTCACAGTCCAAGCCCACGCACTTGATCGGTGCGGCGTCGAGGAACCGTCGCTTGACGGCGCGGATCCACTTCTTCACCCTTGATGCACGGAGAGTCTCCGTGATGGTGAAGTTCATCTCTTCAATAACAACGTAGTATAGCCGAGATCGAGGTAGAAATTGCTCCGCCATTGAGAGGGAGAGAGAGGGCGCCGGCGGTGGTGATGCGTGGGAGATGTGTTTTGGGGAAGAAGAAGATTAGGATGAGAATGTGTGTGCTTAAGATGAAAATATGAGTGACTATATATAGTAGAGAGAGGGAGATGAGAAGACGCCGGCGGTGTGAAGGCGATCGATTTCCCGAAGCGCCGCCGGTGGTTCCCGAGCGCGCGACGATACGAAGTGACGCTCGTTAATGCGATCGATCGATTCCGAAGCGTCGTCGTAACTGGCGCGGGAAGAGGGCGGTTCGTTTGAACGGGCATTTGGTCCCGGCTCGTGACACGAACCGGGACTAAAGGGTGCCCTTTAGTCCCGGTTTGAGCCACGAGCCGGGACCAAAGGCCCCTACTCATTAGCCCCGGTTGTTGATAAAAACCGGGACTAAAGGGCACCTTTGAACCGGGACTAATGCTCCCTGACCCACATTTTCGAATGAACCGGGACTAATGCCCCCTTTAGCCACGGGTCGAACAGTTTGGGGATTAATTGGGGTGAATGGAAGCCCTTTTTTCTACTAGTGGTGGCGCAGATTCGGGCCCGTCGACGTCCTAAGCTGAATATACTCACGGTACTGCCGAGCTGCAGTTCTGTGCTCATTTGAAGAATCCTCACCTCCTGCTGCCGCTCTTCTTCTGAATGTTTTTGGTAGAGAGGACGATGAAGCACTGGATTTGCTCTCTGTCGTCGAAAATCAGCATAGAAGCAATGGTAGGCTATGTCGAATTGTCGATGATAATGTACAGCATCTCAAAGTTTTTTGTTTGCGCTGTGCTGTCCCAGGATCCTAGTTAATATGTAGAGTACGTAATAGTTCTTCTGAATGTTGATCGATGTGCAGTTGTATTTTGGTGATGTCCATGCTAGTCAGGAAAGCGTCGTTTTTGTTAGAAGTTTACGTATAGGACACGTCTAGCCAGCTGTATTTGCTACTCTTACGTGTACTATTTAAACCCCAGCTAATAGGACAAATTAATCAAGTGCAACAATTGTATTTGTCTTTGTGGTATTAGATTAGGGTTTTGTTTCTCTCTCTCCATGGCGCCGCCACCGCCTTCCAACACCGATCTCGCGGCGGCCTCAAAACTGCTCTCTAGGCGCTCGCTGCCGCACTTTCCGGCGTCCGCGTCGTCGTTCCCGTCACTCTCGAGCTCTCCACCTCCAACTACATCCAATGACATGGTATGTTCACCGACGCCGTGGAGAAGTACGCCCTCGAGGATCATCTACTGAAGGAGGAATTCCCTGCCAATCCCAATCTGCAAATCCCAATCCGCAGTGGAATCGCAATGATGCCAACATTCGCTTGT
The DNA here is from genome assembly GCA_007115705.1 of Dactylis glomerata. Classification (NCBI taxonomy): domain Eukaryota; kingdom Viridiplantae; phylum Streptophyta; class Magnoliopsida; order Poales; family Poaceae; genus Dactylis; species Dactylis glomerata. The sequence goes on from QXEO01001223.1 coordinate 2,104,651, forward strand.
GGCTCAACAGCATTGTCGCGGCTGAGCTCCTCGCCATGGTTGTCTACACCACCACGACCCTACCTGCCCACGATCTGTGTTACACCTCTCCAACATCTACCACGACAACGCGGAGACGCCCTCCTCCTACCTTGAGCAAGAATTTCATGGTCTCCAACAGGGCTCCATGACCGTGGCTGATTAGTGCCGCAAACAGAAGGTTCTCGCGGACGAGCTCAACGCCCTAGGAATGACCATCACCGACAAAAGACTCGTCCAAAACACATTATGCACCCTCGGGTCTCGGCTTGCCTACATGCACACGCTGACTCTCAAGCAGCGCTCGTTATCGTCCTCCCTCGATGTCCACTCGTCCCTTCTACTCGAGGAGCTCACGCTACAACAGTTTAAGTCATCATCGGCTCCTTCCGCTCCGTCTGCCTTCGTCGCCCGCGGAGCTCCCACACGACCACCGCGTGCTCCTGCCGATAACATGGTGCCTCCGCGTCACCCTGACGTATTGCAACTTCCAATGTTTCAGCAATTGCCGATTCGGCGCACGGTGCCACTTTCTCCACTCTGCACCTTCATAGCCACGCGGCGGGGTCACCTCCAACACACAAGGAAAGGCTCGCAAGCTCCCTGGCCATCTAAGCAAAATCCTTGGGTAGGGTTCATTCAGATGTGGCCTGGTCCGCCACCATGTAGCAGAACTGATTGCTAAACAATGATGTGGTACATTTTGCTCTTACATGTCGTACTAAACCACATGCCACTAAATAATGAAATCGGATGTAGCAGAACTGATTGCTAAACAATAATGTGGTACTGAAGTTTCATTTACTGCACCTATAATCGGTACGGTGCGATTTGAACATGTTGTTTTTCCATTCCTATAAATAAATAGGTAGTTCCCTATTCTAGTAATGATAAGTTGAACCACCGAGCAAATTGTAAGGAGAACAGAATGAGTGCTGGGGTGACTGGTGAGACGTGGGGTGCTAGTTTAATTGATTGATACCGTAGGAATGAGATGCATAGGAAATTAGTGCAATAGCGGTGTGCATCTGACTTGCTCGAAGTTTGTTAACATGCTCACATCAAGAGGGGTAGTTCTTGTTAGCCTGCATTGTTTGTTGTATGGATAACTTTGGACAATAGGATATATTCAACACCGTCGTCTACTAGTTTTCACGTATGCCCATCTAGGGTTCTAAAGATCAGCCGCCGCCGGAGATATTTCGCCCCCTTGCTTCCGGATGCTATCTTAGGGCCAAGCAATGGGGAGATCTCGAAGCTCATAGAGTTTTTGTTCTTTTCCCGCATCTAGTACGAGTTGTCGTGTTCTTTTTGAATGAACTTACTCTAGTTGTTTGTTTGTCAGTTTCACTGAGCTAAAGAAATTTGTATTCTCGGAGATCCAAGTATTTAGATCGGATGATTTTATGCTATTGTGTTATTTTGCCTATCATTGGTTTGATTATTTATGGAGTTGGAATCTTTCATCGACATTATGGTGAAGATTTAGTTCGATGGCCTGCACTTATAGGGGACCATTCCTGACCCAAGAAAAGTCATCGCTTATGGCTTCCCATCTTTTTGGATGGGCAACTCAAGAGGCTCTAAGAAACATTTATGGGTAATTAAGTTTGTGCAGGTGTATGAGTGACACAATTGTTAGTCCAATTGCAGTCTCTTTACTTAAGTCTTGCCAGTATTTCATCTTGCAAAGATTGATACCATGGGTATGATGTTTCAACGAGATTTCGTTGTAATTGTTAGTTATAGGGTTGACTTTGTAATTTTATAGATAATCCAAAACAATGCACATGTATGAATAAAATTACATGTGTTTCTCAAATAAAACTGGCAATGCCTACACTATCTCACCTCCTTGGTCCTTCGGTCAGCTCATGATGTATTACCTACACTCAAGGTTTTCAGTATCGGGATACTAGGTAGTATCGTTTTCTTGCCAACAGTATCGTATCGTAGAATCGTATCGAAGTATCATGATACTATGAGATTTTTATTTTTAATAAAAAATATGCATATATTAATAATATACCTAAAAAATTTATCTAAATTTAATTTTAAATTTGAATTTTAAGCATATTTTATGTCTTTCATAGAGTTTGGTCATGCAAAATGATGCATCTATGTAATATAAGTATGGTCCCCATATGGTATATAATACAATTATAACTAATTATGAACCCACAAAACAAAAGACCAGGTTCAAGAAAATGAATACACACAACTGGCTAGTTAACTGCTTTCTTGCACGTACAAAAGTCCATTTTTTATACCCATCTCAACCAAACTAATGGACATTATATTATTTAGATACATAGTTAGTCTTAAGATTAGAAAACCACTTTTAATCTTGAGCTTGCCATGCCGCCATATCCTTCTTTTTTAGCATAGTTAGTCTAAAGATACTATGATACGTAGTAAGATACTACCACATTAAGATATCATCACGATACATATCGATTGACTATGGTAGTATCGTAAAATCGTAAGATACTAAGATATATATCGGGATACTAACAACCATGCCTACACTACTGATACGTCTCAAATATATCTATAATTTTTGATGCTTCATGCTTGTTTTTACACCATTTGCTTAGTGTTTCGTTACACTTCGTGGCGTTTTTATGCATTTTCCGGAACTAACCTATTAACAAGATGTCACAGTGTCAGATCCTTGTTTTCTGCTGTTTTTTTGTTTTAGAAAAGTTACACAGGAAATATTCTCGGAATTGGACGAAACAAAAGCCAGACATCCAGAAATTTACCGAAGCTTCCAGAGAACCGAAGAGGAGACGGAGAGGGGCCACGGGCCGGCCACACAACAGGGCGGCGCGGCCCAGGCCCTGGCCGCGCCCCCTATGTGTGAGACCACCTCGGTCCACTTCTGACGATGCCCCTTCGCCTATAAAGACCCCCCGACGGGAAAACCTAAGTACCCGATCACTTTTCCAGAAACACATCACGATCCGCCGCCGTCGTCGACCCGAGATCGGGAGGGTCCAGAAGCTCTTCTCGGCACCCTGCCGGAGAGGGGAATTGCCACCGGAGGTCTTCTTCATCGCCATGCTTGCCTCCGGCGCGATGAGTGAGTAGTCTACCTTGGACTATGGGTCCATAGCAGTAGCTAGTTGGTTGTCTTCTCCACCATGTGCTTCATGTTTAGATATCGTGAGCCGCCTTACATGATCAAGACTACCTTTATGTAATTCTACATGTTGTGTTTGTTGGGATCCGATGAATATTGGTGTTATGATTGAGTTGATGTGCTGAATATTATCTTATGTTATCTCTATGTTGTTTATGATCTTGCATGCTCTCCGTTGTTAGTAGCTATCTTGGCCGAGTAGATACTAGTGACTCCAAGAGGGGGTATTTATGCTCGATAGTTGGGTTCATGCCTCTATTTAATCTGGGGGAGTGACAGAATTCTCTAAGGTTGTAGATGTGATGTTGCCACTAGGGAGAAAATAACATTCTTATGTCCAAGGGCATATGCTTTGTTTATATTACACACTTTGCTTAATGCAGTTATCTGTTGTTCGCAACTTAATACTTGTGGGGTTCTCGGATTGATTCTCCGCGAGTGGATTATTAGTCATAGATGCAGTTGGATGATGGTCTATGTATTTTGTTGTAATGCTCAGAGTAAATCTCATAGTGATCCTCTCAATGTATACACATTATCTTTATTCTATCAATTACCCAACTGTAATTTGTTTACCCAGCATGTGTTATTTTATCTTATGGAGAGACACCACTAGTGAACTGTGGACCCCGGTCCTATTTTCTTTATATTGCTATCACCTATTTACTTTACTCGCACTGTTTACTTTATTCACATACTACTATTGCTTTCCACTCGATACGCTCATTCCTTTGTTTACAGCAAACCGGTGAGATTGACAACCTCATCGTAAGTTGGGAGCAAAGTATTTGGTTGTGTTGTGTGCAGGTTCCATGTTACTGCTAGTTGAAGACGCGCTAACACGTTATCGTTAACGGCGCCCTTGTTGGAGTGTCACTAGGCTAGCAAGCATCACCTTCTTGAGTTTGGCTTTTTCCTGGATTCGACAAACCTTGGTTTCTTACTGAGGGAAAATTTGCTGCTTTACTCATCATACCTTCCTCTTGGGGTTTCCAACTGGACGGTGATTCACATCAACCGTGCCGCAACAAGCAACAATTTTCTGGCGCCGTTGCCGGGGAAAAAGAAGACTTATGCAAGGGGAGTTTCGCACGCACATCCTTTACTTTGTTTTAAGTTTTGTTTTTACTTTATTTTTACTTGCATCGTTTTATCAAAAACACAAAAAAATTAGTTTCCTTTATAGTTGCTACTTTATTACTTCTAGTTCATTATGTTGTTCCCTAAGTACGTTTTGGAGGACCTCTCAGTAGGAAGTGGTTCTATTATTGAAAAAAGTAATATTGAGGAGTTCTTTAATCATATTAGTATGCATAAAGATGTTGAGGAAAATTCTTTGGCTGAGCTTGCTCCTAGTTATGAAGTTGCTTCTGCTTATTTAGTTCACATGTTGGAAGCTAGGTTTGCTAGCCTTAATCCTTTTATGCAACACATGTTTCTTAAGCTTCCCGAAAAGAAAGCTTTTATCTTGGAAACTTTGCGCATAGAATTTAGAGATGTGGCCATTGAAGCTAGGAAAGTTCTTAAGCGTTTTAGTAAGCTTGGCTCGCATATAAATGTTGTTAGTACAAACAATGAAGGAACCGAAATACACATACCTAGGAAACTCTTGGGATTGTATGAAGCTTTTGAAAATAATTTTGATTGGATCTGTCCTGCAAATCTTTTTAATGAATTGAGTGAACCAAAGCGTGATCACAAGGGGTCTTCAAAAACTTATGTGGATGAAATACAATGCCTTATTGAAAAGACTTCTGCAGTTGATCTTAATGCCTCTTTCAAAAATACTTGATTCGCACTTTTTGCGCCTAGCTCAAAGGCGTTAAAGAAAAGCACTCTTGGGAGATAACCCAATGTTTTACTTTTATTTTTTTTATTTTATTTGAGTCTTGGAAGTTATTAATACTTTAATAACCTCTCCTTATGATTTTTTTATTTCGTTTTTGTGCCAAGAGAAGCCTCTAATTTGAGTGAGGAAAGATTTGGGGATGTTGCTGTCCTGAAACAGATTTCAGTGCTGCACCATAAAAATTCGTGAAAATTCTCAGTATATCTTTTGGACCTGATATTTCTTGCGAATATGCCCCAGGTTATATCCAAACTTTAATTAGTTTAACACTTTTTGATTTGAGCAACAAAAAACCCTCTAAAAATTCGACCTTTGTCAGTTGTTCTGTTTTGACAGATTTCTGCCAATATTTATGTTTGCCACTCGATCGCTTTCTTTTTGAGTTCTTTTGATCACAGAACTTTTGGGGATGTTGCTACAGTAGTATATGCTTTATATGTGGTGGTTTTGAGTTAAAACCTGAATGAGAAAACGGCTGATTCAATGTTATGCTTACACTAATGTTGCTAATAGAATTGTGTTGAGTTTTGTACGAAGGAAGTTTTCAAGTGTAGGGATTGAAGAATGATGAGATGAGTTGAAGAATGGACAAAAGCTCAAGCTTGGGGATGCCCATGTCACCCCAATAAATATCCAAGAGGTACAAGCGTCAAAGCTTGGGGATGCCCCCGAGGCACCCCTTCTTCATCGGCAAAAATCAGATCACCTTTCAACACACTATATTTTTATTGCTTCATGCACTATGCGTTTTTCTTGGAGCGTCAGTTGTTTTAGTTTTTAGTTTTCTTTAGTTTTGTTGCTGCAATAAATGGTTGGACCCCAACAAATTTCTTTTGGAGAAGTTTCCTTGCTTTTTATTTGCCAAGAACACTCCGTTTTTCACTCTTATCGTTTCAACGAGTGTTCACTTTTTCTGCTACTGCATTTAGTTTTTGATTTTTGCCTTGATTTGTGTTCAGATCTTGTTATATCTTTACATCAAGGTGTATTTTAACCTCTGGTCCATGTTGGTATTCATCAAAAGAGTTGTTTCAAAAAAGTTCGAATGGTGTTGGAAAAAAGAAAAAGTTTCATGCAAAAAAGTGGTACAAAAAGGAGCTTGTGTAGACTGCGGCCTAGGCTTTTGCATGTCGTGCTTGATGTCTTTTTTATAGTATGCTTAGTGGTTTTGCTATAGCATGACTTGTCTCAAATGACTAAGATTGCTTAATGAGCCTTTGAAAAAAATCATGCGTTTTTTTAATTATTTGGAAGCATTATTTTGGTTTTCTCCTTGATGCTTTATTTGGGTTGACTTGGCGCATGCTCACACATGTTAGACTCATACAAAGTCGCCATTGCCTCTATGATCATTTAGTTTTTGACTTTTGATGCCATCTTATGCTTCTCTTAATGTTCCTATGTCGCTTTGCATGATTATGACCATTATTGCTCTCTTAGTTGGTCGCTCCCAGTCTTTTGCTAGCCCTCATTTTATACTGAGTATGAGCTCTACTCGTGCATCCAACTCCTGAAAACCAAGTTTGCCATTGTGTCCACTATAAATTCCTATGCATGGTATTTGTAAGCCATTCCAAGTAAATTTTCATGTGCTACCTTTGAAAAAACCTTCAAAACACTTCTCGTTTTGTGACATTGTTTTCAGCTCATGGGGACGTAGTGGTCGGATTTGCTATCTTCCATGTTGTTTATTCCAAAAAGAAAAAAGAAAAAAAAGGCACTCCTCCATGGTATGTGAATGTTGGTGGGCACCCGATGGAATCGGTTAGCCATGGTTTGTGAAAGGAAAAAAGGTGGGGAGGAGTGCCAAGCTTTATAAAAGAGCACAAAAGTGCTAATCTCTCTCTCAAAAACTTGCTTCATTTTTGTATGGAAGATAGTAAGAAACCCATTGCCAGTCGTTGACAAAAACAACCACCACTCAAAACCCAATTTTTATCTCTCTGTTTTACAAATGAAAAGCTCTAGCACATGTTTAATCACAGCTTCCCTCTGTGAAGGGCCTTTCTTTTACTTTTATGTTGAGTCACCACCTTCTATCTTTATGCACCGTCTAAGAGAGCATAGTTGTCATTCTGAGTATAATTTGCATTGTCCCAAAGTTTTCATTGATTGATTCATGATGTTGGTTTCACTTGTTCTTAAATTATTTGTATCTAGTCGCCCTCTTAAACTTGAAGGTGTCCTATGCATTTATGTTTTGCTCTCTCATGAAGGACAAGCTGAAAACCATTTGTATGTTTTTCCATATGATTTGAACACACGTTTGACTTTCATTGTTTCATTTTCATGATCTTTTGTTTGTGTTCTTTTTCATGTTATAACATGGTTGCTAAGTTTCTTCTATCAAGATTATATCTTTCATGCCCATGTTTTAAGTTCTTTTGATTCCAGCGCATGATACGTCTCTAACGTATCTATAATTTTTGATGCTCCATGGTTGTTTTTACACTATTTGCTTAGTGTTTCGTTACACTTCGTGACATTTTTATGCATTTTCCGGAACTAACCTATTAACAAGATGCCACAGTGCCAGTTCCCTGTTTTCTGCTATTTTTGTGTTTCAGAAAAGTTACACAGGAAATATTCTCGGAATCGGACGAAACAAAAGCCAAACATCCAGAAATTCACCGAAGCTTCCAGAGAACCGAAGAGGAGATGGAGTGGGGCCACGAGGGGCCCACACAACAGGGCGGTGCGGCCCAGGGCTAGGCCACGCCCCCTATGTGTGTGGCCGCCTCGGTCCACTTCTGACGATGCCCCTTCGCCTATAAAGATCCCCCGACGGGAAAAACCTAAAAACCCGATCACTTTTCCAGAATACATCGCGATCCGCCGTCATCGTCGACCCGAGATCGGGAGGGTCCAGAAGCTCTTCCTGGCACCCTGCCGGAGAGGGGAATCACCACCGGAGGTCTTCTTCATCACCATGCTTGCCTCCGGCGCGATGAGTGAGTAGTCTACCTTGGACTATGGGTCCATAGCAGTAGCTAGATGGTTGTCTTCTCCACCATGTTCTTCATGTTTAGATCTTGTGAGCTGCCTTACATGATCGAGATCACCGTTATATAATTCTACATGTTGTGTTTGTTGGGATCCGATGAATATTGGTGTTATGATTGAGTTGATGTGCTGAATATTATCTTATGTTATCTCTATGTTGTTTATGATCTTGCATGCTCTCCGTTGTTAGTAGCTATCTTGGCCGAGTAGATACTAGTGACTCCAAGAGGGGGTATTTATGCTCGATAGTTGGGTTCATGCCTCTATTTAATCTGGGGGAGTGAAGGAAACCTCTAAGGTTGTAGATGTGTTGTTGCCAATAGGGAGAAAACAACATTCATATGCTCAAGGGCATATGCTTTGTTTACATTACACATTTTGCTTAATGCAGTTATCTGTTGTTCGCAACTTAATACTTGTAGAGTTCTCGGATTGATTCACCACAAGTGGATTATTAGTCATAGATGCAGTTGGATGGCGGTCTATGTATCTTGTTGTAATGCCCAGAGTAAATCTCATAGTGATCATCTCGACATATCATGTTATCTTTATTCTATCAATTGCCCAACTGTAATTTGTTTACCCAGCATGTGTTATTTTATCTTATGGAGAGACACCACTAGTGAACTGTGGACCCCGGTCCTATTTCCATTATATTGCTATCACCTATTTACTTTACTTGCACTATTTACTTTACTCGCATACTACTATTGCTTTCCACTTGATACGCTCATCCCTTTATTTCAAGCAAACCGGTGAGATTGACAACCTCATCATAAGTTGGGAATAAAGTATTTGGTTGTGTGGTGTGCAGGTTCCACGTTGCCGCTCGCAAAGCAAAGCTTGGATGAGGCGCCCTATAAATTGTCCGGAGCTGTCGCGAAGCTAGCGGGCATCACCTTCTGGAGTATTGGCTTTTTCCTACTGGATTGACTACCTTGGTTTCGTAACTGAGGGAAAATTTGCTGCTATATTCATCAAACCTTCTCTTGGGGTTTCCAACTGGCCGGTCATTTACTTCATCAACTACACGCCAACAAGTTCTCTGGCACTATTCAATACCGCGCCATCAACAAGTTATCTGGCGCCATTGCCGGGGAAAAAGAAGAATTCTGCAAATGGAGTTTCGCACGCACATCCTTTACTTTGTTTTAAGTTTTGCTTTTACTTTATTTTCACTTGCATTGTTTTATCAAAAAAATACAAAAAAAATTAGTTTCCTTTATAGTCGCTTTTATTTACTTGCTTTTAGTTTTGTTAGAATGAGTAATCCTGAAGTTGAAGTTCGTACTTTTAAGCAACAAGGGGGAGAGAGCTTGAAAGATGCTTGGTACCGTATTAGCAATTCTCATCATAGGTGTACGAAGAAGCATTCTACCATGATCCTCCTTAGAAATTTTTATGTTGGTATAACTAGTTGGAATAGGTACGTTCTTGATACTCTTGCAGGAGGTAATTTTCTGGGTACTCCCGCTCTTGAAGCATGCACTTTAATAGAAAGTTTAGTGGGAGTACCACCTATTCATGTTGTTAAAACTGAGATCACTTTGGAGGAAGTTATAGAAAAAGTAGGCTCTTTAGAAAAAAGTTTGCCAAATATCCTTGATAATGCTAGCCGAGTTAATGAAGCGATAGAAAGTATCGGTAAGAGAATCACCGTTTTAGAAGCTAGCACTACTCTTGATAGTCAAAACCTTAGGATTGGGAAACTAGAGGAATCCATGGAAATTTAATTTCAATTTTCTCTTCTCTTAAGTTTAAGAAGGAGAAAGCTTTCATTGGAAAAGAGCAAAAATTCATGTATGTTTGATGCGTGATTGATGACCAGCCCGTTGGGAACCCCAAGAGGAAGGTATGATGCATATAGCAGCAAGATTTTCCCTCAGTTAAGAAACCAAGATTTATCGATCAGGAGAGGAGAGACAAACGACTGAAGGTGATGCTTGCAAGCTTCGCGACAGCTTTGGACAATTTATATATGGCGCGTCGTCCAAGCTTTGCTTTGCAAGCAGCAACGTGGAACCTGCACACAACACAACCAAATACTTTGTTCCCAACTTGCGATTAGGTTGTCAATCTCACCGGTTTGCTTGAAACAAAGGGTATGAGCGTATCGAGTGGAAAGCAGTGAAAGCATGTGTTGCTTGTTGCGTGGTGAATGACCAGCCCGTTGGGAACCCCAAGAGGAAGGTGTGATGAATATAGCAGTAGATTTTTCCCTCAGTTAAGAAACCAAGGTTTATCGATCAGGAGAAGAGCAGACAATAACGACTGAAGGTGATGCTTGCTAGTTTGCGACAGCTTCGGACAATTTATATATGGCGCCTCGTCCAAGCTTTGCTTGCTAGCTGCAACGCGGAACCTGCACACAACACAACCAAGTACTTTGTTCCCAACTTGCGATGAGGTTGTCAATCTCACCGGTTTGCTTGAAACAAAGGTTATGAGCGTATCGAGTGGAAAACAGTAGAAGTATGCGAGTAAAGTAAACAGTGCGAGTAAAGTAAACAGGTGATAGCAATATGATGGAAATAGGACCGGGGTCCACAGTTCACTAGTGGTGTCTCTCCATAAGATAAATAACACATGCTGGGTAAACAAATTACAGTTGGGCAATTGATAGAATAAAGATAAACGTGATATGTCAAGAAGATCACTATGAGATTTACTCTGGGCATTACAAAAAAATACATAGACCGCCATCCAACTGAATCTATGACTAATAATCCACTTGTGGCGAATCAATCCGAGAACTCCACAAGTATTAAGTTGCGAACAACAGATAATTGCATTAAGCAAAGTGTATAATGTAAACAAAGCATATGCCCTTGAGCATATGAATGTTGTTTTCTCCCTAGTAGCAATAGCACATCTACAACCTTAGAGGTTTCTGTCACTCCCCCAGGTTAAATAGAGGCATGAACCCACTATCGAGCATAAATACCCCCTCTTGGAGTCACTAGCAACTACTCGGCCAAGATAGCTACTAACAACGGAGAGCATGCAAGATCATAAACAACATAGAGATAACATAAGATATATTTCAGTATAGCATCTCAATCATAACACCAATATTCATCGGATCCCAACAAACCAAACATGTAGAATTACATAACGGTGATCTCAATCATGTAGGGCAGCTCATGAGATCTAAACATGAAGCACATGGTAGAGAAGACAACCATCTAGCTACTGCTATGGACCCATAGTCTAAGGTAGACTACTCACTCATCGCTCCGGAGGCAAGCATGGCGATGAAGAAGACCTCCGGTGGCAATTCCCCTCTCCGGCAGGGTGCCGGGAAGAGCTTCTGGACCCTCCCGATCTTCGAGTCGACGGCGGCGGCGGATCGCGATGTGTTCTGGAAAATTGATCGGGTCCTTAGGTTTTTCCCGTCGGGGGGTCTTTATAGGCGAAGGGGCGATGTCAGAGGTGGAGCCAGGTGGCCAAACACCAGGGCGGCGCGGGCCAGGCCCTGGCCGCGCCGGCCTGGCGTGTGGGGTCCCTGTGGCTCCCCTCCTACTCTCCTTCGGATCTCTGGAAGCTCCCGGACAAAATAAGACTTCAGGAACTTGTTTCGTCCAATTCCGAGAATATTTCCTGTGTATCACTTCTGAAACACAAAAACAGCAGAAAACAGGGAACTGGCACTTTGGCAACTTGTTAGTAGGTTAGTTCCGGAAAATGTATAAAAGTGCCACGAAGTGTAACGAAACATTGGGCAAATGGTGTAAAAACAAGCATGGAGCATCAAAAATTATAGATACGTTGGAGACGTATCAGTATGCGAGTAAAGTAAACAGGTGATAGCAATATGATGGAAATAGGACCGGGGTCCATAGTTCACTAGTGGTGTCTCGCCATAAGATAAATAACACATGCTGGGTAAACAAATTACAGTTGGGCAATTGATAGAATAAAGATAAACGTGATATGTCAACAAGATCACTATGAGATTTACTCTGGGCATTACAACAAAATACATAGACCGCCATCCAACTGCATCTATGACTAATAATCCACTTGTGGCGAATCAATCCGAGAACTCCACAAGTATTAAGTTGCGAACAATAGATAATTGCATTAAGCAAAGTGTGTAATGTAAACAAAGCATATGCCCTTGAGCATATGAATGTTGTTTTCTCCCTAGTAGCAACAGCACATCTACAACCTTAGAGGTTTCTGTCACTCCCCCAGGTTAAATAGAGGCATGAACCCACTATCGAGCATAAATACCCCCTCTTGGAGTCACTAGCAACTACTCGGCCAAGATAGCTACTAACAACGGAGAGCATGAAAGATCATAAACAACATAGAGATAACATAAGATATATTTCAGTATAGCATCTCAATCATAACACCAATATTCATCGGATCCCAACAAACCAAATATGTAGAATTACATAACGGTGATCTCAATCATGTAGGGCAGCTCATGAGATCTAAACATGAAGCACATGGTGGAGAAGACAACCATCTAGCTACTGCTATGGACCCATAGTCCAAGGTAGACTACTCACTCATCGCTCCGGAGGCAAGCATGGCAATGAAGAAGACCTCCGGTGGCAATTCCCCTCTCCGGTAGGGTGCCGGGAAGAGCTTCTGGACCCTCCCAATCTTCGGGTCGACGGCGGCGGCGGATCGCGATGTGTTCTGGAAAATTGATCGGGTCCTTAGGTTTTTCCCGTCGGGGGGTCTTTATAGGCGAAGGGGCGATGTCAGAGGTGGAGCCAGGTGGCCTCACACCAGGGCGGCGCGGGCCAGGCCCTGGCCGCGCTAGCCTAGCGTGTGGGGCCCCTGTGGCTCCCCTCCTACTCTCCTTCGGATCTCTGGAAGCTCCCGGACAAAATAAGACTTCAGGAACTTGTTTCGTCCAATTCCGAGAATATTTCCTCTGTATCACTTCTGAAACACAAAAACAGCAGAAAACAGGGAACTGGCACTGTGGCAACTTGTTAGTAGGTTAGTTCCGGAAAATGCATAAAAGTGTCACGAAGTGTAACGAAACATTGGGCAAATGGTGTAAAAAACAAGCATGGAGCATAAAAAATTATAGATACGTTGGAGACGTATCAAGCATCCCCAAGCTTAACTCCTGCTCGTCCTCGAGTAGGTAAGTGATAACAAAAGAATAATTTTTGAGGTGACATGCACCTACACAATCTTGATCATGTATGTAAGCATTTGTGAGCTGGGATCATAAGAACTTAAAACATGGGCATGAAAGATATAATCTTGACAATAGAAACTTAGCAACCATGTTGTAAACATGCAAATGAACACAAACAAAAGATCATGAAAATGAAACAATGAAAGTCAAACGTGTGTTCAAATCATAAGGAAAAACATACAAATGGTTTTCAGCTTGTCCTTCAAAGAGAGCAAAACATAAATGCATAGGACACCTTCAAGTTTAAGAGGGCGACTAGATACAAATAATTTGAGAACAAGTGAAACCAACAATATGAATCAATCAATGAAAACTTTGGGACAATGCACATTATACTAAGAATGACAACTATGCTCTCTTAATGGTGCATAAAGATAGAAGGTGGTGACTCAACATAAAAGTAAAAGAAAGGCCCTTCGCGGAGGGAAGCAATGATTGCAAGTTTTATAACCTTCAAAAATTATGGTACTTACTGGCTTTGAGCTCTCATTGCCCCCATCATAAGCATCTTGAATGGTTAAAGTTAATGCGAGAACAATTATGATGCATATGCTTGACAAATCATAAGTTGAAAACCTCGTGTGCCGTGAATACGAGTACCCAAACCTTAGCTACTTTACTTAGAGTCCCAAGCAATGCTCTTGTCATTGTAAATATATGCATATCATTGAGAACCGCCAATGGGGTACCTCCGTGCCCGATGACATGGAACAAGCCCACATCAAAATGACAGGACAAGCAGACAATGAACACCTCGACATCTCTTTTATTTGCCATTTGTTTATCTTTTTATTGTGAGATGCGTCGTCGAATGTTTATCATGGGTATGCTACAAATTTCCACCATGAATTATGCATGGCTTAGATTAGCGGCCCGGCGTTTCCCTAACACATATACAAACTCCATGATCCCCACAAGATTCCCAATTCATTTCACACCGCGGGCATCCATAAATAAAAGATCACGATATCAACTCAAATAAGAAGTGCAATGTTGAAAGCTTGCCCATGACTGCATGGCTGGGCTAGTCTCCAACTTACAACTTGCAAGCATAACAACTCAACATAAGAGACCACAATGTCAAATTTTTAAGAACAGGAAAAAGTAAAGTGTGCCTTTCGGTTCGTGAGAGCTTTACTGACCGAGTTTCGCATAACACTGGTAAGAGTTTAATTTGAAGAGAAAATAAAAGCAAGTCAAATTTACTTGGAATAGCAAATTGCTAGTAGGTATGTATGGTGGACACTTTGGAAAACTTTGGCTTTTAGGAGTTGGATGCACGAGTAGAGTTCATACTCAGTACAAGGCGAGGGCTAGCAAAAGACTGGGAGCGACCAACTAAGAGAGCAATAATGGACATAATCATGCAAAGCGACAAAGCAACATTAAAAGAAGCATAAGATGGCATCAAAAGTCAAAAACTAAATGATCATAGAGGCTATTGGCGACTTTGTAAGAGTCTAACATGTGTGAGCATGCGCCAAGTCAACCCAAATAAAGCATCAAGGAGAAAACCTAAATAATGCTTCCATACAATTAAAAACAACGCATGATTTTTTTCAAAGGCTCATTAAGAAATATCAGTTATTTGAGACAAGTCATGCTACAGCAAAACCACTAAGTATACTATCAAAAAGACATCAAGAATGACATGAAAAAGCCTAAGCCGCAGTCTACACAAGCTCCTTCTTGTACCACTATTTTGCACAAAGCTTTTTCTCTTTTCCAACACCATTTGAAAATTTTTAAAGACACCTCTTTTGATGAAAACCAATAAAGATCAGAGGCAAAAATACACCTTGATGAAAATATATTACAAGGTCTGAACACAAATCAAGGCGAAAACGAAAACCAAAAGCAGTAGCGGAAAAAGAAGAACACTCGATGAACGATAAGAGTGAAAACGGAGTGTTCTTTGCAAATGAAAACGAGTACATCTCCTCCAAAGGAAATTTGTTGGGGTCCAACCATTTATTGCAGCAAACAAAAATAAACTAACTAAGAAAACTAAAACAACTGATGCTCCAAGAAAAACACATAGTGCATGAAGCAATAAAAATATAGTGTTTTCAAAGGTGACCTGATTTTTGCCGATGAAGAAGGGGTGCCTCGGGGGCATCCCCAAGCTTTGACGCTTGTACTTCTTGGATATTTCTTGGGGTGATGCATGGGCATCCCCAAGCTTGAGCTTTTGTCCATTCTTCAACTCATCTCATCATTCTCCAATCCCTACACTTGAAAACATTCTTCATACAAAACTATACACAATTCTATTAGCAACATTAGTGTAGCATAACATATAATCAACCTCTTTTTTGCTTCAGGTTTCAACTCAAAACCACCACATATATAGCAAATACTACTGTAGCAACTTCCCCAAAAGTTCCGTGATCAAAAGAACTCAAAAGAAAGCAATAAAGCGGCAAACACAAATATTGGCAGAAATCTGTCAAAACAGAACAGCTGACAAAGGTAGAATTTTTGAGGGGTTTTCTGTTGCTCAAATCAAAAAGTGTTCAAATAACGAAAGTTTGGATATAACCTGGGGCATATGCACAAGAAATCGCAGGTCCAAAAGATATCTAGAGAATTTATATGAATGTTAACGGTGCAACACCGAAAACAGTTTCATGACAGCAACATCCCCAAATCTTTACCTCACTCGAATTAGAGGCTTCTCTTGGCACAAAAATGAAATAAACAAGATAAGGAGCAGTCATTACAGTAGTAATGACTTTCAAGACTCAAATAAAAGAAAAAGTACTGAAAATAAAACATTGGGTTATCTCCCAAGAGTGCTTTTCTTTAACGCCTTTGAGCTAGGCGCAGAAAATTGCGAATCAAGTAACATCAAGTGATGAAGCATTAAGATCAACTGCAGAGATCTTTTCAACAATGAAGGAAAATGTGTTCAACTGAGTTTTTGAAAATCCTTTATGATCACGCTTTGGCACACTACTTTCATCGAAAGGATTTTCAGGGCAAATCCAACTGGAATTCTTTTCCCAAGCATCATGAATTCCTATAAGTTCATAAGGTATTGGCACTCTAATATCATCGGATGTACCAACAACCACTACAGGTAAGCCAAGCTTATTAAACTTCTTAAAAACTTTCCTAGCCTCAATCGCAACATCTCTAAATTCTATGCGCAAAGCTTCCAAAATAAAAGCTTTCTTTTCAGGATCTTCAATTTCATGAAGCTTAAGGAACATGTATTGCGTAAAAGGATTAAGACTAGCAAACCTAGTTTCCAACATGTGAATTAAATAAGCAGAAGCAATTTCAGTACTAGGAGCTAGCTCAACCAAAGATTTTTCCTCAACTTCCTTATGTATACTAATGTGATTAAAGAACTCCTCAATGTTACTTTTTCCAATAATTGAACCACTACCTACTGAGAGGTCCTCCAGAACGTACTTAGGGAACAGCATGATGAACTAAAAGTAAAGAAATAATAACTACCAAGGATTCTAATTTTTTTAGGTTTTTGATATAAAACGATGCAGGTAAAATAAATAAAGTAAGCAAAACAATAACAAAGTAAAGGATGTGCATGCGAAAACTCCCCTCGCAGAAGTCTTCCACTCTTCCCCGGCAACGGCGCCACAAAAACTTGTTGCTTGTTGCGTGGTGAATGACCAGCCCGTTGGGAACCCCAAGAGGAAGGTGTGATGAATATAGCAGCAGATTTTCCCTCAGTTAAGAAACCAAGGTTTATCGATCAGGAGAAGAGCAGACAATAACGACTGAATGTGATGCTTGCTAGTTTGCGACAGCTTCGGACAATTTATATATGGCGCCTCGTCCAAGCTTTGCTTGTTAGCTGCAACGCGGAACCTGCACACAACACAACCAAGTACTTTGTTCCCAACTTGCGATGAGGTTGTCAATCTCACCGGTTTGCTTGAAACAAAGGTTATGAGCGTATCGAGTGGAAAACAGTAGAAGTATGCGAGTAAAGTAAACAGTGCGAGTAAAGTAAACAGGTGATAGCAATATGATGGAAATAGGACCAGGGTCCACAGTTCACTAGTGGTGTCTCTCCATAAGATAAATAACACATGTTGGGTAAACAAATTACAGTTGGGCAATTGATAGAATAAAGATAAACGTGATATGTCAAGAAGATCACTATGAGATTTACTCTGGGCATTACAAAAAAATACATAGACCGCCATCCAACTGAATCTATGACTAATAATCCACTTGTGGCGAATCAATCCGAGAACTCCACAAGTATTAAGTTGCGAACAACAGATAATTGCATTAAGCAAAGTGTATAATGTAAACAAAGCATATGCCCTTGAGCATATGAATGTTGTTTTCTCCCTAGTAGCAATAGCACATCTACAACCTTAGAGGTTTCTGTCACTCCCCCAGGTTAAATAGAGGCATGAACCCACTATCGAGCATAAATACCCCCTCTTGGAGTCACTAGCAACTACTCGGCCAAGATAGCTACTAACAACGGAGAGCATGCAAGATCATAAACAACATAGAGATAACATAAGATATATTTCAGTATAGCATCTCAATCATAACACCAATATTCATCGGATCCCAACAAACCAAACATGTAGAATTACATAACGGTGATCTCAATCATGTAGGGCAGCTCATGAGATCTAAACATGAAGCACATGGTAGAGAAGACAACCATCTAGCTACTGCTATGGACCCATAGTCTAAGGTAGACTACTCACTCATCGCTCCGGAGGCAAGCATGGCGATGAAGAAGACCTCCGGTGGCAATTCCCCTCTCCGGCAGGGTGCCGGGAAGAGCTTCTGGACCCTCCCGATCTTCGAGTCGACGGCGGCGGCGGATCGCGATGTGTTCTGGAAAATTGATCGGGTCCTTAGGTTTTTCCCGTCGGGGGGTCTTTATAGGCGAAGGGGCGATGTCAGAGGTGGAGCCAGGTGGCCAAACACCAGGGCGGCGCGGGCCAGGCCCTGGCCGCGCCGGCCTGGCGTGTGGGGTCCCTGTGGCTCCCCTCCTACTCTCCTTCGGATCTCTGGAAGCTCCCGGACAAAATAAGACTTCAGGAACTTGTTTCGTCCAATTCCGAGAATATTTCCTGTGTATCACTTCTGAAACACAAAAACAGCAGAAAACAGGGAACTGGCACTTTGGCAACTTGTTAGTAGGTTAGTTCCGGAAAATGTATAAAAGTGCCACGAAGTGTAACGAAACATTGGGCAAATGGTGTAAAAACAAGCATGGAGCATCAAAAATTATAGATACGTTGGAGACGTATCAGTATGCGAGTAAAGTAAACAGGTGATAGCAATATGATGGAAATAGGACCGGGGTCCATAGTTCACTAGTGGTGTCTCGCCATAAGATAAATAACACATGCTGGGTAAACAAATTACAGTTGGGCAATTGATAGAATAAAGATAAACGTGATATGTCAACAAGATCACTATGAGATTTACTCTGGGCATTACAACAAAATACATAGACCGCCATCCAACTGCATCTATGACTAATAATCCACTCACGGGGATATCATCCGAACACCCCATGAGTATTAAGTTGTGAACAACAGATAATTGCATTAAGCAAAGTGTGTAATGTAAACAAAGCATATGCCCTTGAGCATATGAATATTGTTTTCTCCCTAGTAGCAACAGCACATCTACAACCTTAGAGGTTTCTGTCACTCCCCCGGGTTAAATAGAGGCATGAACCCACTATCGAGCATAAATACCCCCTCTTGGACTCACTAGCAACTACTCGGCCAAGATAGCTACTAACAACGGAGAGCATGCAAGATCATAAACAACATAGAGATAACATAAGATATATTTCAGTATAGCAACTCAATCATAACACCAATATTCATCGGATCCCAACAAACCAAACATGTAGAATTACATAACGGTGATCTCAATCATGTAGGGCAGCTCATGAGATCTAAACATGAAGCACATGGTGGACGAGACAACCATCTAGCTACTGCTATGGACCCATAGTCCAAGGTAGACTACTCACTCATCGCTCCGGAGGCAAGCATGGCGATGAAGAAGACCTCCGGTGGCGATTCCCCTCTCCGGCAGGGTGCCGGGAAGAGCTTCTGGACCCTCCCGATCTTCGGGTCGATGGCGGCGGCGGATCGCGATGTGTTGTGGAAAAGTGATCGGGTTCTTAGGTTTTTTCCGTCGGGGGGTCTTTATAGGCGAAGGGGCAGCGTCAGAGGTGGACCGAGGAGCTCTCACACATAGGGGGCGCGGCCAGGGGCCTGGCCGTGCCGCCCTGGTGTGTGGGGCCCTCGTGGCCCCCCTCCAACTCCTCTTCGGATCTCTGGAAGCTTCCGGGAAAAATAAGATTTTAGGAACTTGTTTCGTCCAATTCCGAGAATATTTCCTGTCTAGCACTTCTAAAACACAAAAACAGCAGAAAACAGGGAACTAGCACTGTGGCAACTTGTTAGTAGGTTAGTTCCGGAAAATGCATAAAAGTGCCACGAAATGTAACGAAACATTAGAAAAATGGTGTAAAAACAAGCATGGAGCATCAAAAATTATAGATACGTTGGAGACGTATCTAGCATCCCCAAGCTTAACTCCTGCTCGTCCTCGAGTAGGTAAGTGATAACAAAGAATAATTTTTGAGGTGACATGCACCTACACAATCTTGATCATATATGTAAGCGTTGTGAGCTGGGATCAAAAGAACTTAAAACATGGGCATGAAAGATATAATCTTGACAATAGAAACTTAGCAACCATGTTATAAACATGCAAATGAACACAAACAAAAGATCATGAAAATGAAACAATGAAAGTCAAATGTATGTTCAAATTATATGGAAAAACATACAAATGGTTTTCAGCTTGTCCTTCATGGAGAGCAAAACATAAATGCATAGGACACCTTCAAGTTTAAAAGGGCGACTAGATACAAATAATTTGAGAACAAGTGAAACCAACAATATGAATCAATCAATGAAAACTTTGGAACAATGCACATTATACTAAGAATGACAACTTTGCTCTCTTAATGGTGCATAAAGATAGAAGGTGGTGACTCAACATAAAAGTAAAAGAAAGGCCCTTCGCGGAGGGAAGCAGTGATTGCAAGTTTTATAACCTTCAAAAATTATGGTACTTACCGTCTTTGAGCTCTCATTGCCCCCATCATAAGCATCTTGAATGGTTAGAGTTAATGCGAGAGCAATTATGATGCATATGCTTGACAAATCATAAGTTGAAAACCTCGTGTCCCGTGAATACGAGTACCCAAACCTCATGCTGCTCAACTTAGAGTCCCAAGCAAGGCTCTTGTCATTGTAAGTATATATGTATCATCGAGAACCGCTAACGGGGTACCTCCGTGCCCGATGACATGGAACAAGCCCACATCAAAATGACAGGACAAGCAGACAATGAACATCTCGACATCTCTTTTATTTACCATTTGTATAGCTTTTTATTTTGAGATGCGTCGTCGAATGTCCACTATGAGCATGCTGCAAATTTCCACCATGAATTATGCATGGCTTAGATTGGCGGCCCAGGTGTTTCCCTAATACATATACAAACTCCATGATCCCCGCAAGATTCCCAATTCATTTCACACCGTGGGCATCCATAAATAAAAGATCACGATATCAACTCAAATAAGAAGTGCAATGTTGAAAGCTTGCCCATGACAGCATGGTTGGGATAGTATCCAACTTACAACTTGCAATCATAACAACTCAACATAAGAGACCACAATGTCAAATTTTTAAGAACAAGAAAAAGTAAAGTGTGCCTTCCGGTTCGTGAGAGCTTTACTGACCAATTTTTGCATAACACTGGTAAGAGTTTAATTTGAAGAGAAAATAAAAGCAAGTCAAATTTACTTGGAATAGCAAATTGCTAGTAGGTATGTATGGTGGACACTTTGGAAAACTTGGTTTCTAGAAGTTGGATGCACGAGTAGAGCTCATACTTAGTACAAGGCGAGGGCTAGGAAAAGACTGGGAGCGACCAACTAAGAGAGCAATAATGGCCATAATCATGCAAAGCGACATTAAAAGAAGCATAAGATGGCATCAAAAGTCAAAAACTAAATGATCATAGAGGCTATTGGCGACTTTGTAAGAGTCTAACATGTGTGAGCATGCGCCAAGTCAACCCAAATAAAGCATCAAGGAGAAAACCAAAATAATGCTTCCAAATAATTAAAACAACGCATGATTTTTTTCAAAGGCTCATTAAGCAATCTTAGTTATTTGAGACAAGTCATGCTACAGCAAAACCACTAAGCATACTATCAAAAAGACATCAAGCACGACATGAAAAAGCCTAAGCCGCAGTCTACACAAGCTCCTTCTTGTACCACTTTTTTGCATAAAGCTTTTTCTCTTTTCCAACACCATTTAAAAATTTTAAAGACACCTCTTTTGATGAAAACCAATAAAGATCAGAGGCAAAAATACACCTTGATGAAAATATATGACAAGGTCTGAACGCAAATCAAGGCGAAAACGAAAACCAAAAGCAGTAGCAGAAAAAGAAGAACACCCGGTGAAATTGTAAGAATGAAAACGGAGTGTTCTTTGCAAATGAAAACGAGTACATCTCCTCCAAAGGAAATTTGTTGGGGTCCAACCATTTATTGCAGCAAACAAACTAAGCTAACTAAGAAAACTAAAACAACTGACGCTCCAAGAAAAACACATAGTGCATGAAGCAATAAAAATATAGTGTCTTGAAAGGTGACCTGATTTTTGCTGATGAAAAAGGGGTGCCTCGGGGGCATCCCCAAGCTTTGACGCTTGTACTTCTTGGATATTTCTTGGGGTGATGCATGGGCATCCCCAAGCTTGAGCTTTTGTCCATTCTTCAACTCATCTCATCATTCTCCAATCCCTACACTTGAAAACTTCCTTCATACAAAACTAAACACAAATCTATTAGCAACATTAGTGCAGGCATAACATATAATCAACCTCTTTTTGCTTCAGGTTTCAACTCAAAACCACCACATATATAGCAAATACTACTGTAGCAACCTCCCCAAAAGTTCCATGATCAAAAGAACTCAAAAGAAAGCGATAAAGTGGCAAACACAAATATTGGCAGAAATCTGTCAAAACTGAACAGCTGACAAAGGTCGAATTTTTGAGGGGTTTTCTGTTGCTCAAATCAAAAAGTGTTCAACTAACGAAAGTTTGGATATAACCTGGGGCATATGCACAAGAAATCGCAGGTCCAAAAGATAAACAGAGAATTTATACGAATTTTTACGGTGCAGCACCGAAAACAGTTTCAGGACAGCAACATCCCCAAATCTTTACCTCACTCGAATTAGAGGCTTCTCTTGGCACAAAAACAAAATAAACAAGATAAGGAGCGGTCATTACAGTAGTAATGACTTCCAAGACTCAAATAAAAGAAAAATTACTGAAAATAAAATATTGGGTTATCTCCCAAGAGTGCTTTTCTTTAACGCCTTTGAGCTAGGCGCAGAAAATTGCGAATCAAGTATTTTCAGAAGAAGCATTAAGATCAACTGCAGAGGTCTTGTCAATAAGGCATTGTATTTCATCCACATAAGTTTTAGAAGACCCTTTGTGATCACGCTTTGGTTCACTACTCTCATCAAAAAGATTTTCAGGACAAATCCATTCAAAATTATTTTCGAAAGCTTCACACAATCCCAAAAGCTTGCAAGGTATAGGTATTTCGGCCCCTTCATCTTTTGTACTAATAACCTTTATAGGTGAACCAAGTTTATTAAAACGTTTAAGAATTTTCCTAGCTTCAATTGCAACATCTCTAAATTCTATGCGCAAAGTTTCCAAGATAAAAGCTTTCTTTTCGGGATCCTCAATTTCATGAAGCTTAAGGAACATGTATTGCATAAAAGGATTAAGACTAACAAACCTAGTCTCCAACATGTGAATCAAATAAGCAGAAGCAACTTCAATACTAGGAGCTAGCTCAACGAAAGATTTTTCCTCAACTTCCTCATGCATACTAATGTGATTAAAGAACTCCTCAATGTTACTTTTGCCAATAATCGAACCACTACCTACTGAGAGGTCCTCCAGAACGTACTTAGGGATCAACATGATGAACTAAAGTAAAGAAATAACAACTACCAAGGATTCTAATTTTTTTGGGTTTTTGATATAAAATGATGCAGGTAAAATAAATAAAGTAAAGCAAAACAATAACAAAGTAAAGGATGTGCGTGCGAAAAACTCCCCTCGCAGAAGTCTTCTACTTCCTCCCCGGCAACGGCGCCAGAAAAGAGCTTGATTGCTGGGATGATGGCGCCAGAAAAGAGTTGGTGCCTAGTTGAATGTCCAGCCCGTTGGGAACCCCAAGAGGAAGGTGTGATGAATACAGCAGCAAGATTTTCCCTCAGTTAAGAAACCAAGGTTTATCGTTTTTGGAGAGGAGAGACAAACGACTGAAGGTGATGCTTGCTAGTTTGCGACAGCTTCGGACAATTTATATATGGCGCCTCGTCCAAGCTTTGCTTGCTAGCTGCAACGCGGAACCTGCACACACACAGCCAAGTACCTTGCTCCCAACTTACGATGAGGTTGTCAATCTCACCGGTTTGCTTGAAACAAAGGTTATGAGTGTATCGAGTGGAAAACAATAAAAGTATGCGAGTAAAGTAAACAGTGTGAGTAAAGTAAATAGTGCGAGTAAAGTAAACAGGTGATAGCAATATGATGGAAATAGGACCGGGATCCACAGTTCACTAGTGGTGTCTCTCCATAGAATAAATAACACATGCTGGGTAAACAAATTACAGTTGGGCAATTGATAGAATAGAGATAAACGTGATATGTCAAGAAGATCACTATGAGATTTACTCTGGGCATTACAACAAAATACATATACCGCCATCCAACTGCATCTATGACTAATAATCCACTTGTGGCGAATCAATCCGAGAACTCCACAAGTATTAAGTTGCGAACAACAGATAATTGCATTAAGCAAAGTGTGTAATGTAAACAAAGCATATGCCCTTGAGCATATGAATGTTGTTTTCTCCCTAGTAGCAACAGCACATCTACAACCTTAGAGGTTTCTGTCACTCCCCCAGGTTAAATAGAGGCATGAACCCACTATCGAGCATAAATACCCCCTCTTGGAGTCACTAGCAACTACTCGGCCAAGATAGCTACTAACAACGGAGAGCATGCAAGATCATAAACAACATAGAGATAACATAAGATATATTTTAGTACAGCAACTCAATCATAAACACCAATATTCATCGGATCCCAACAAACCAAACATGTAGAATTACATAACGGTGATCTCAATCATGTAGGGCAGCTCATGAGATCTAAACATGAAGCACATGGTGGAGAAGACAACCATCTAGCTACTGCTATGGACCCATAGTCCAAGGTAGACTACTCACTCATCGCTCCGGAGGCAAGCATGGCGATGAAGAAAACCTCCGGTGGCGATTCCCCTCTCCGGCAGGGTGCCGAGAAGAGCTTCTGGACCCTCCCGATCTTCGGGTCAACGGCGGCGGCGGATCACGATGTGTTCTGGAAAAGTGATCGGGTACTTAGGTTTTTTCCGTCGGGGGGTCTTTATAGGCGAAGGGGCGATGTCAGAGGAGGGGGCAGGTGGCCTCACATCATGGTGGCGCGGGCCAGGGGCTGGCCACACCACCCCTGTGTGTGGGCCCCTGGTGGCCCCCCTCTTACTCTCCTTCGGATCTCTGGAAGCTTCCGGGTAAAATAAGACTTCAGGAACTTGTTTCGTCTAATTCCGAGAATATTTCCTGTGTATCACTTCTAAAACACAAAAACAGCAGAAAACAGGGAACTGGCACTGTGGCAACTCGTTAATAGGTTAGTTCCAGAAAATGCATAAAAGTGCCACGAAGTGTAACGAAACAGTAGGCAAATGGTGTAAAAACAAGCATGGAGCATCAAAAATTATAGATACGTTGGAGACGTATCACATCCCCAAGCTTTGACGCTTGTACTTCTTGGATATTTCTTGGGGTGATGCATGGGCATCCCCAACTTGAGCTTTTCTCCATTCTTCAACTCATCTCATCATTCTCCAATCCCTACACTTGAAAACTTCCTTCATACAAAACTAAACACAAATCTATTAGCAACATTAGTGTAACATAACATATAATCAACCTCTTTTTGCTTCAGGTTTCAACCCAAAACCACCACATATATAGCATATACTAATGTAGCAACTTCCCCAAAAGTTCTATGATCAAAAGAACTCAAAAAGAAAGCGATAAAGCGGCAATCACAAATATTGGCAGAAATCTGTCAAAACAGAACAGCTGACAAAGGCCGAATTTTTTAGGGGTTTTCTGTTGCTCAAATAAAAAAGTGTTCAACTAATGAAAGTTTGGATATAACCTGGGGCATAAGCACAAGAAATAGCAGGTCCAAAGGATATACAGAGAATTTATACGAATTTTTATGGTGCAGCACCGAAAACAGTTTCAGGACAGCAACATCCCCAAATCTTACCTCACTCAAATTAGAGGCTTCTCTTGGCACAACAATGAAATAAACAAGATATCCAAGACTCAAATAAAATAAAAAGTACTGAAAATAAAACATTGGGTTATCTCCCAAGAGTGCTTTTCTTTAACGCCTTTGAGCTAGGCGCAGAAAATTGCGAATCAAGTAACATTAAGAGATGAAGCATCAAGCTCATAATTTGCTCTAAGAATAGAGTCAAAAAGTAATTTCTTCCTTTTCCTAGGGAAGTGTTCCATACCTTTCTTGAGTGGAAATGGATATTTGATGGTGCCTTCTCTCATATCAATGATGGCACCTACAGTTCGAAGAAAGGGTCTTCCCAAAATAATAGGACATGAAGCATGGCATTCAACGTCCATAACGAGAAAATCAACGGGAACAAGGTTATTATTAACCACAATAAGAACATCATTAATCCTTCCCAAAGGTTTCTTCTTAGCAACATTAGCAATAGGAACATCATAATAACATTTTTCAAGCGGTGGTAAATCAAGCATGTCATAAATCTTTCTAGGCATGATAGAAATACTAGCACCTAGATCACATAAAGCATGGCAATCAAACCATTAACATGCATATCAATGATGGGTTCCCAACCATCTTCTAACTTCTTGGGAACAGAAGCTTTTTGCTGCAACTTTTCATCCCTAATTTTCATGAGAGCATTGGTAATATGCTTTGTAAAAGCAACATTTAAAGAACTAGCATTGGGAGTCAAAGCAAGCTTTTGCAAGAACAAAATAACTTCAGATATATTGCAGCCATCAACATCAAAATCATTAAAGGAAGTAGAGCTATCATCTTCTACACTCCGAAAAATTTCACCACTCTTTGAGAAAAAGTTTTGGCAGTTTTAGGCTTTTTAACACAAGGAGTGGGAGTTTTCTCTACACCAATCAAAGTAATAGGATTGCTAGCATTAGGAACAATATCATCAGAGGTAGTAATAGTACAAACTTTCATATTCCTAGCAATCTCATCCTCTCTTTCCCATCTAGCATGCAATTCTGCTAACAATCTAAGATTTTCATCTATTCCAACTTGAATAGCATTAGCAGTAGCAAAAACATTGTTCTCTTTCACATCATTAGGCAACACTTTTAATTTCAGAAGTTCAACATCATGAGCAAGGCTATCAACTTTAGAAGCAAGAATATCAATTTTGCCTAACTTTTCCTCAACAGACTTGTTAAAAGCAGTTTGCTTACCGATGAAGTCCTTGAGCATTACCTCAAGTTCGGAGGGCGCGGTCCTAGTGTTGTTGGAGGAGTTACCATAAGAGTTACCATAACCATTACCATTGGTAGAAGGATACGGCCTATAATTGTTACTAGCAAAATTGTTCCTATAAGCATTGTTGTTAAAATTATTGTTTCTAATGAAGTTCACATCAACATGCTCTTCTTGAGCAACCAAAGAGGCTAAAGGAACATTATTAGGATCTACATGAGTCCTATCATTAGCAAGCATAGCCATAATGGTATCAACCTTATCACTCAAGGAAGAGGTTTCCTCAATAGAATTTACCTTCTTACCTTGTGGAGCTCTCTTGGTGTGCCATTCGGAGTAATTTACCATCATGTTGTCAAATAGCTTTGTTGCGGCGCCCAAGGTAAGGGACATAAAAGTGCCTCTAGCAGCTGAATCCAATAGATTCCTTGAAGAAAAAATTCAGTCCTGCATAAAAAGTTTGGACAATCATCCAAGTAGTCAGTCCATGAGTGGGGCAATTCTTTATCATAGATTTCATTCTTTCCCAAGATTGAGCAACATGTTCATTATCAAACTGACTAAACTTCATAATATTGCTACGCAAAGCTATAATCTTAGCAGGAGGATAGTATCTACCAATAAAAGCATCCTTACACTTAGTCCATGAATCAATACTATTCTTAGTCAAAGACAGCAACCAATCTTTAGCTTTTCCTCTCAAAGAAAAAGGAAACAGCTTGAGCTTAATAATATCACCATCAACATTCTCATACTTTTGCATCTCACATAGCTCAACAAAATTGTTGAGATGAGTTGCAGCATCATCAGTATTAGCACCAGAGAATTCCTCTTTCATAACAAGGTTCAATAAAGCAGGCTTAATCTCATAAAAGTTTGCAGCAGGAGCAGGTGGCGCAATAGGAGTGCAGGTAAAATCACTATTGTTCATACTAGTAAAGTCACACAGCTTGGTGTTTTCAGGATTAGCCATTTCAGCAAAACTAAAAGCAGACAAGTACAAACAACTACCAAGGATTCTAAATTTTTTTTGGGTTTTTGATAAAAAAACGATGCAGGAAAAATAAATAAAGTAAAGCAAAACAATAACAAAGTAAAGGATGTGCATGCGAAAAACTCCCCTCGCAGAAGTCTTCTACTTCCTCCCCGGCAATGGCGCTAGAAAATTAGCTTGATGCGTGGTTGATGACCAGCCCGTTGGGAACCCCAAGAGGAAGGTGTGATGAATATAGCAGCAAGATTTTCCCTCAGTTAAGAAACCAAGGTTTATTGATCAGGAGAGGAGAGACAAACGACTGAAGGTGATGCTTGCAAGCTTCGCGACAGCTTCGGACAATTTATATATGGCGCCTCGTCCAAGCTTTGCTTTACGAGTAGCAACGTGGAACCTGCACACAACACAACCAAATACTTTGTTCCCAACTTGCGATGAGGTTGTCAATCTCACCGATTTACTTGAAACAAAGGGTATGAGCGTATCGAGTGGAAAGCAGTGAAACTATGCGAGTAAAGAAAACAGGTGATAGCAATATAATGCAAATAGGACCGGGGTCCACAGTTCACTAGTGGTGTCTCTCCATAAGATAAATAACACATGCTGGGTAAACAAATTACAGTTGGGCAATTGATAGAATAAAGATAAACGTGATATGTCAAGAAGATCACTATGAGATTTACTCTGGGCATTAGAACAAAATACATAGACCGCCATCCAACTGCATCTATGACTAATAATCCACTCACGGGGATATCATCCGAACACCCCATGAGTATTAAGTTGCGGACAACAGATAATTGCATTAAGCAAAGTGTGTAATGTAAACAAACCATATGCCCTTGATCATATGAATGTTGTTTTCTCCCTAGTAGCAACAGCACATCTACAACCTTAGAGGTTTCTGTCACTCCCCCAGGTTAAATAGAGGCATAAACCCACTATCGAGCATAAATACCCCCTCTTGGAGTCACTAGAACTACTCGGCCAAGATAGCTACTAACAACGGAGAGCATGCAAGATCATAAACAACATAGAGATAACATAAGATATATTTCAGTATAGCAACTCAATCATAACACCAATATTCATCAGATCCCAACAAACCAAACATGTAGAATTACATAACGGTGATCTCAATCATGTAGGGCAGCTCATGAGATCTAAACATGAAGCACATGGTGGAGGAGACAACCATCTAGCTACTGCTATGGACTCATAGTCCAAGGTAGACTACTCACTCATCGCTCCGGAGGCAAGCATGGCGATGAAGAAGACCTCCGGTGGCGATTCCCCTCTCCGGCAGGGTGCCGGGAAGAGCTTCTGGACCCTCCCGATCTTCGGGTCGACGGCGGTGGCGGATCACGATGTGTTCTGGAAAAGTGATCGGGTTCTTAGGTTTTTCCGTCGGGGGGTCTTTATAGGCGAAGGGGCAGCGTGAGAGGTGGACCGAGGAGCTCTCACACATAGGGGGCGCGGCCAGGGGCCTGGCCGCGCCGCCCTAGTGTGTGGGGCCCTCGTGGCCCCCCTCCAACTCCTCTTTGGATCTCTGGAAGCTTTCGGGAAAAATAAGACTTTAGGAACTTGTTTCGTCTAATTCCGAGAATATTTCCTGTGTAGCACTTCTGAAACACAAAAACAGCAGAAAACAGGGAACTGGCACTGTGGCGACTTGTTAGTAGGTTAGTTCCGGAAAATGCATAAAAGTGCCACGAAGTGTAACGAAACATTAGACAAATGGTGTAAAAACAAGCATGGAGCATCAAAAATTATAGATACGTTGGAGACGTATCAATGTTCCCAAGGTGTCTGTGCCTAAGCCACAACATGTTTTTAAGATTGGTAAGACTTTTAGTTCAACTAAGAGTGACTTGCAGGTTGAATCATCTTCGGGAACCTCTAAAGTGCCTAGTGTGGTAAGTGGTGTTCTTGAGGAAACAGTTGATATTAACGCCTCTTTCGATAATACTTGATTCGCATTTTCTGCGTCTAGCTCAAAGGCGTCAAAGAAAAGCACTCTTGGGAGATAACCTAATGTTTTTACATTCAGTTATTTTTCTTTTATTTGAGTCTTGGAAGTTATTACTACTGTAATAACTGCTCCTTATAATTTTTATTTCGTTTTTGTGCCAAGAGAAGCCTCTAATTTGAGTGAGGTAAGATTTGGGGATGTTGCTGTCCTGAAACAGTTTTCGGTGCTGCACCGTCAAAATTCGTGAAAATTCTCAGAATATCTTTTGGACCTGCAATTTCTTGTACATGTGCCCCAGGTTATATCCAAACTTTCATTAGTTATACACTTCTTGATTTGAGCAACAGAAAACCCTCTAAAAATTCGACCTTTGTCAGCTGTTCTGTTTTGACAGATTTCTGCCAATATTTGTGTTTGCCGCTTTATCGCTTTCTTTTTTTGTTCTTTTGATCACGGAACTTTTGGGGAAGTTGCTACAGTAGTATATGCTTTATATGTGGTGGTTTTGATTTGAAACCTGAAGCAAAAAGGGTTGATTCATTGCTATGCTTACACTAATGTTGCTAATAGAATTGTGTTTAGTTTTGTATGAAGGAAGTTTTCAAGTGTAGGGATTGGAGAATGATGAGATGAGTTGAAGAATGGACAAAAGCTCAAGATTGGGGATGCCCATGCACCCCAAGAAATATCCAAGAGGTACAAGCGTCAAAGCTTGGGGATGCCTTCGAGGCACCCCTTCTTCATCGGCAAAAATCAGGTCACCTTTCAACGCACTATATTTTTATTGCTTCATGTATTATGCGTTTTTCTTGGAGCGTCAGTTGTTTTTAGTTTTCAGTTTTGTTTAGTTTTGTTTTCTACAATAATGGTTGGACCCCAACAAATTCCTTTTGGAGAAGTTGCCTTGCTTTTCATTTGCCAAGAACACTCCGTTTTTCACTCTTATCGTTTCAACGAGTGTTCTCTTTTTCTGCTACTGCATTTAGCTTTCGTTTTTCGCCTTGATTTTTGTTCAGATCTTGTTATACCTTTGCATCAAGGTATATTTTGACCTCTGGTCCATGTTGGTTTTCATCAAAAGAGTTGTTTCAAAAAAGTATGAATGGTGTTGGAAAAGAGAAAAAGCTTTATGCAAAAAAGTCGTACAAAAAGGAGCTTGTGTAGACTGCGGCCTAGGCTTTTGCATGTCGTGCTTGATGTCTTTTTGATAGTATGCTTAGTGGTTTTGTTGTAGCATGACGTCTCTCAAATGACTGAGATTGCTTAATGAGCCTTTGAAAAAATCATGCGTTGTTTTAATTATTTAGAAGCATTATTTTGGTTTTCTCCTTTGATGCTTTATTTGGGTTGACTTGGCGCATGCTCACACATGTTTGACTCATACAAAGTCACCATAAGCCTCTATGATCATTTAGTTTTTGACTTTTGATGCCATCTTATGCTTCTTTTAATGTCGCTTTGTCGCTATGCATGATTATGGCCGTTATTGCTCTCTTAGTTGGTCGCTCCCAGTCTTTTGCTACCCCTCATTTTGTACTGAGTATGAGCTCTACTCATGCATCCAACTCCTAAAAACCAAGTTTGCCATTGTGTCCACAAAAAATTCCTATGCATGGTATTTGTAAGCCATTCCAAGTAAATTTTCATGTGCTACCTTTCAAAACTTTCAACTACTTCTCATTTTGTGCCACTATTTTTAGCTCATGGGGACGTAGTGGTCGGAATTTCTATCTTCCATATTAAATTAAGTACCCCTCGACTAGGCAGCATCATCTACTCGTCATTAATTTTGCATGAGAGCTGGTCAGACCATTGCAATCTAATTCTAAAAAGGAAAAAAGGTACTCCTCCATGGTATGTGAATGTTGGTGGGCACCCGATGAATCGGTTAGCCATGGTTTGAGAAAGGAAAAAAGGTGGGGAGGAGTGCCAAAGCTTTATAAAAGAGCACCAATGTGCCAAATTTTCAAAGAACTCAGAACCGCTCTGATACATCTCTAACGTATCTATAATTTTTGATGATCCATGCTTGTTTTTACACCATTTGCTTAGTGTTTCATTACACTTCATGGCATTTTTATGCATTTTCTGGAACTAACCTATTAACGAGATGCCACAGTGCCAGTTCCCTATTTTCTGCTGTTTTTGTGTTTCAGAAAAGTTACACAGGAAATATTCTCTGAATTGGACAAAACAAAAGCCAAACATCCAGAAATTTACCGAAGCTTCCAGAGAACCGAAGAGGAGACGGAGAGGGGCCACAGGGCAGCCACACCACTGGGCGGTGCGGCCTGCCCTGGCCCGCGCCCCCTGGTGGTGAGGCCACCCTGGCCCACTTCTGACGCCGCCCCTTCGCCTATAAAGACCCCCCAACGGGAAAGACCTAAACACCCGATCACTTTTCTAGAATACATCGCGATCCACCGCCGCCGTTGACCCAAGATCGGGAGGGTCCAGAAGCTCTTCCCGGTACCCTGCCGGAGAGGGGAATCGCCACCGAAGGTCTTCTTCATCGCCATGCTTGCCTCCGGCGCGATGAGTGAGTAGTCTACCTTGGACTATGGGTCCATAGCAGTAGCTAGTTGGTTGTCTTCTCCACCATGTGCTTCATGTTTAGATCTCGTGAGCTGCCTTACATGATCGAAATCACCGTTATGTAATTCTACATGTTGTGTTTGTTGGGATCCGATGAATATTGGTGTTATGATTGAGTTGATGTGCTGAATATTATCTTATGTTATCTCTATGTTGTTTATGATCTTGCATGCTCTCCATTGTTAGCAGCTATCTTGGCCGAGTAGTTGCTAGTGACTCCAAGAGGGAGTATTTATGCCCGATAGTTGGGTTCATGCCTCTATTTAATCTGGGGGAGTGACAGAAACCTCTAAGGTTGTAGATGTGCTATTGCGACTAGGGAGAAAACAACATTCATATGCTCAAGGGCATATGCTTTGTTTATATTACACACTTTGCTTAATGCAGTTATCTGTTGTTCGCAACTTAATACTTGTGGAGTTCTCGGATTGATTCGCCACAAGTGGATTATTAGTCATAGATGCAGTTGGATGACGGTCTATGTATTTTGTTGTAATGCCCAGAGTAAATCTCATAGTGATCCTCTCGACATATGCACGTTGTCTTTATTCTATCAATTGCCCAACTGTAATTTGTTTACCCAGTATGTGTTATTTTATCTTATGGAGAGACACCACTAGTGAACTGTGGACCCCGGTCCTATTTCTTTTATATTGCTATCACCTGTTTACTTTACTCGCACTGTTTACTTTACTCGCATACTACTATTGCTTTCCACTCGATAAGCTCATTCCTTTGTTTTAAGCAAACCGGTTAGATTGACAACCTCATCGTAAGTTGGGAACAAAGTATTTGGTTGTGTTGTGTGCAGGTTCCATGTTGCTACTAGTTGAAGACACGCTAACAAGAAATCGTTAACGGCGCCCTTATTGGAGTGTCACTAGGCTAGTGGGCATCACCTTCTGGAGTATTGTCTTTTTCCTACTGGATTGACTACCTTGGTTTCATAACTGAGGGAAAACTTGCTGCTATATTCATCAAACCTTCTCTTGGGGTTTCCAACTGGCCGGTTATTTTACTTCATCAACAAACGCAATCAAGCGTTCTAGCATTATCATCACCGTGCCACCAACAAGTTTTCTGGCGCCGTTGCCGGGGAAAAACAAGACTTCTGCAAGGGGAGTTTCGCACGCACATCCTTTACTTTGTTTTAAGTTTTGCTTTTACTTTATTTTTACTTGATTCATTTTATCAAAAATACAAAAAAATTAGTTTCCTTTATAGTTGTTATTTCTTTACTCTAGTTCATTATGTTGTTCCCTAAGTACGTTTTGGAGGACCTCTTAGTAGGTAGTGGTTCAATTATTGGGAAAAGTAACATTGAGGAGTTGTTTAATCATATTACTATGTATAAAGATGTTGAGGAAAAGTCTTTGGCTGAGCTTGCTCCTAGTTATGAAGTTGCTTCTGCTTATTTAATTCATATGTTAGACGCTAGGTTTGCTAGCCTTAATCCTTTTATGCAATACATGTTTCTTAAGCTTCATGATATTGAGGATCCTGAAAAGAAAGTTTTTATCTTGGAAACTTTGCGCATAGAATTTAGAGATGTTGCCATTGAAGCTAGGAAAGTTCTTAAGCGCTTTAATAAACTCGGCTCACCTATAAAAGTTGTTAGAACAAACAATGAAGGAACCAAAATACCTATACCTAGCAAGCTCTTGGGATTGTATGAAGCTTTTGAAAATAATTTTGATTGGATCTGTCCCAAAAATCTTTTTAGTGATTTGAGTGAACCAAAGCGTGATCACAAAGGGTCTTCAAAAAATTACGTGGATGAAATACAATGCCTTATTGAAAAGACTTCTGCAGTTGATCTTAATGATTCACTTGATATTACTTGATTCTCACTTTCTGCGCCTAGCTCAAAGGCGTTAAAGAAAAGCACTCTTGGGAGATAACCCAATGTTTTTACTTTCAGTACTTTTTCTTTTATTTGAGTCTTGAAAGTTATTACTACTGTAATAACCTCTCCTTATCCTTTTTATTTCGTTTTTGTGCCAAGAGAAGCCTCTAATTTGAGTGAGGTAAGATTTGGGGATGTTGCTGTCCTAAAACTGTTTTTGGTGCTGCACCATAAAAATTTGTGAAAATTCTCAGAATATCTTTTGGACCTGCGATTTCTTGTGCATATGCCCCAGGTTATATCCAAACTTTCATTAGTTGAACACTTTTTGATTTGAGCAACAGAAAACACTCTAAAAATTCGACCTTTGTCAACTGTTCTGTTTTGACAGATTTCTGCTATTATTTGTGTTTGCCGCTCGATCGCTTTCTTTTTTAGTTCTTTTGATCACAGAACTTTTGGGGAAGTTGCTACAGTAGTATATACTTTATATGTGGTGTTTTGAGTTGAAACCTGAAGCAAAAAGGGTTGATTCTTTGATATGCTTACACTAATGTTGCTAATAGAATTGTGTTTAGTTTTGTATGAAGGAAGTTTTCAAGTGTAGGGATTGGAGAATGATGAGATGAGTTGAAGAATGGACAAAAGCTCAAGCTTGGGGATGCCCACGCACCCCAAGAAATATCCAAGAGGTACAAGCGTCAAAGCTTGGGGATGCCCCCAAGGCATCCCTTCTTCATCGGCAAAAATCAGGTCACCTTTCAACACACTATATTTTTATTGCTTCATGCACTATGTGTTTTTCTTGGAGCGTCAGTTGTTTTTAGTTTTCAGTTTTGTTTAGTTTTGTTTGCTGCAATAAATGGTTGGACCCCAACAAATTTCTTTTGGAGAAGTTGCCTTGCTTTTCATTTGCCAAGAACACTCTGTTTTTCACTCTTATCGTTCAACGAGTGTTCTTCTTTTTCTAGAACTGCGTTTAGTTTTTGATTTTCGCCTTGATTTGTGTTCAGATATTCTTATATCTTTGCATCAAGGTGTATTTTGACCTCTGGTCCATGTTGGTTTTTATCAAAAGAGTTGTTTATAAAAAGTTCGAATGGTGTTGGAAAAGAGAAAAAGCTTTATGCAAAAAAGTGGTACAAGAAGGAGCTTGTGTAGACTGCGGCCTAGGCTTTTGCATGTCGTGCTTGATGTATTTTTGATAGTGTGCTTAGTGGTTTTGCTGTAGCATGACTTGTCTCAAATGACTGAGATTGCTTAATGAGCCTTTGAAAAAATCATGCGTTGTTTTAATTATTTGGAAACATTATTTTGGTTTTCTCCTTTGATGCTTTATTTGGGTTGACTTGGCGCATGCTCACACATGTTATACTCATACAAAGTCGCCATTGCCTCTATGATCATTTAGTTTTTGACTTTTGATGCCATCTTATGCTTCTTTTAATGCGCTTTGTCGCTTTGCATGATTATGGCCGTTATTGCTCTCTTAGATGGTCGCTCCCCGTCTTTTGCTAGCTCTCATTTTGTACTGAGTATGAGCTCTACTCGTGCATCCAACTCCTAAAAACCAAGTTGTTCCAATGTGTCCACCAAACATACCTATTAGCAATTTGCTATTCCAAAGTACATTTGACTTGCTTTTATCTGATGGTACGCTTTTTGGTGTTATGCGAAAATTGGTCAGTAAAGCTCTCACGAACCTGATGGTACGCTTTACTTTTCTCGCTTTAAAATTTTGACATTGTGGCTCTCTTATGTTGAGTTGTTATGCTTGCAAGTTATAAGTTGGAAATTAGCCCAGCCATGCATCATGGGGCAAGCTTTCAACATTGCACTATCTTTATTTGAGTTGATATCGTGATCTTTTGTTTATGGATACTCGCGATGTGAAATAAGTTGGGAATCTTGCGGGATCATGGAGTTTTTATATGTGTTAGGGAAATGCCTGGGCCGCTAATCTAAGCCATGCATCATTCATGGTGGAAATTTACAGCATTCTCATAGTGAACATTCGACGACACATCTCACAATAAAAAGCTATACCAATGGTAAATAAAAGAGATGCCGAGGTGTTCATTGTCTGTTTGTCCTGTCATTTTGATGTGGGCTTGTTCCATGTCATCGGGCATGGAGGTACCTGATGTCTACACACGCTTCTGTTCTTGTAGACAGTGTTGGGCCTCCAAGTGCAGAGGTTTGTAGAACAGCAACAAGTTTCCCTTAAGTGGATCACCCAAGGTTTATCGAACTCAGGGAGGAAGAGTTCAAAGCTATCCCTCTCAAGCAACCCTGCAATTACGATACAGAAAGTCTCTTGTGTCCCTAACACACCCAATACACTTGTCAGATGTATAGGTGCACTAGTTCGGCGAAGAGATAGTGAAATACAAGTGGTATAGATGATTATAAGTAGTAAATGCAATCTGGAATAAATATCGCTGCGAGCAAGCATGTAACAAAACAGGAAGTAAACGGTGTGCAATGCTTGGAAACAAGGCCTAGGGATCATACTTTCACTAGTGGACACACTCCCAACAAATATAACATGATTGAACAAATAAATAACTTCTCTTTACTATGGTACTCTGAATTACTCTCCTATTGAACAACACTAATCATTGCGTAGGGCTACGAAGCACTCCTTAAAGTTCATCAAGTACTTGACAAACACCACTCATAGAGATATCCAAATCAAAGCACAACTCAAGATAAATATTATTGCAACTTAGACCAAGTACTAACACGGTGCACACACTGTCAACATTACACCATGAAAGGAGGAATAGATCACTTCAATACTATCATAGCGATAATTATTCTCATAATCCATAAGAGATCATAATCGTAGCCTAGACCAAGTACCACCATGATGCACGCACTGTCACCGTTACACCATGGCAGGAGGAATAGATTACTTTAATAACACCACTAGAGTACACATAATATCTGAATAATAACATCTACTTGTTCAACATGATACAAAGCTCACGATCACATAAATATCACATCATGGGAGAGAGAGGTGAACCACATAGCTACCGGTAGAGCCCTCAGCCCCGGGGATGAACTACTCCCTCCTCATCATAGGAGACAGCAAGGTTGATGGAGATGGCGGTGAGGTCGATGGAAACTTCTCCAAAAGAAATTTGTTGGGGTCCAACCATTTATTGCAGCAAACAAAACTAAACAAAACTAAAAACTAAAAACAACTGACGCTCCAAGAAAAACGCATAGTGCATGAAGCAATAAAAATATAGTGTTTTGAAAGGTAACCTGATTTTTGCCGATGAAGAAGGGGTGCCTCGGGGGCATCCCCAAGCTTTGACGCTTGTACTTCTTGGATATTTCTTGGGGTGATGCATGGGCATCCCCAAGCTTGAGCTTTTGTCCATTCTTCAACTCATCTCATCATTCTCCAATCCCTACACTTGAAAACTTCCTTCATACAAAACTAAACACAAATCTATTAGCAACATTAGTGTAGGCATAACATATAATCAACCTCTTTTTGCTTCAGGTTTCAACTCAAAACCACCACATATATAGCAAATACTACTGTAGCAACTTCCCCAAAAGTTCCGTGATCAAAAGAACTCAAAAGAAAGTGATAAAGCGGCAAACACAAATATTGGCAGAAATCTGTCAAAACTGGACAGCTGACAAAGGTCGAATTTTTGAGGAGTTTTATGTTGCTCAAATCAAAAAGTGTTCAACTAAAGAAAGTTTGGATATAACCTGGGGCATATGCACAAGAAATCGCAGGTCCAAAAGATATACATAGAATTGATACGAATTTTTACGGTGCAGCACCGAAAACAGTTTCAGGACAGCAACATCCCCAAATCTTTACCTCACTCGAATTAGAGGCTTCTCTTGGCACAACAATGAAATAAAAAGGATAAGGAGCAGTCATTACAATAGTAATAACTTCCAAGACTCAAATAAAAGAAAAAGTACTGAAAAATAAACAATGGGTTATCTCCCAAGAGTGCTTTTCTTTAACGCCTTTGA
Organism: Dactylis glomerata; assembly: GCA_007115705.1. Classification (NCBI taxonomy): domain Eukaryota; kingdom Viridiplantae; phylum Streptophyta; class Magnoliopsida; order Poales; family Poaceae; genus Dactylis; species Dactylis glomerata. Next base: position 2,142,984 of record QXEO01001223.1, read on the forward strand.
GCTAGGCGCAGTAATTTGCAAAGATGCTCATGTGGGCGCCATATAAGAGCTTGAAGCAAAGACGCCATATAGGAACTTAAAGCAATAGAGAGCATCAAAAAGCAAATGTGAAAAACATTTATATCTGAACCACTTCCTATGCATAGGAATCTTGTAAGAAAATAAATCAACGAGGCACATAGTAGCAAGCATGGATAGATAAAACAAGTGCCATTTCAAGATTTGCAACATAAAGAGGGGAAACTTAATATTGTTGAGATCCATCAAACCATGTTTCCCTCTCTCATAATAACTTTCAGTAGCATCATGAATAGAACTAACAATATAACTATCACATAAAGCATCCCTATCATGAGCCACATGCATAAAAGAATTAATACTCACCACAGGAACAATAGTAGTAGGAGCAAATTCAATAGAGTAATTATTCTCATCACCATAATCATCATAAATAGGAGGCATATTGTAATCATAACTAATTTTATCCTCAGTAGTAGGTGAACTGAAAATATTATACTCATCATCATAGCCATCATAAACTAGAGGTTTAGTATCATCACAAGCTAAAGAACAGCTATTTCGCAAAGCATATTCTTCAAACATATCATCATAAGAAGGAACATCACATATGGGAGATAAAATATTATCAGAACAAACTTTCTCCACTAAAGCTGGGGAACTAAAAATATCATGCTTAACAAAACCAGCTTCCCCAAGCTTAGACTTTTCTATAGCATTAGCAATAACGGTGTTCAAAGAATTCATACTAACAACACTATTAGCATGCAAATTAAGCTCCAAAGGTTTTTCAATTTTCTCTTCAAACACTTCATATCTAAACTCAGGAAAAAGACTAGAGAACTCTTTGTTTTCCATTAAGCCTAACTAGTGAAAATAAAAACAAGAAACAAAAAGATGTAATTGCAGAATCTAAAGGAAATAACTTCGAGTACTCACACAGAAGGATGCGAGTACCTTTTACCTTACCTCCCCGGCAACGGTGCCAGAAAAGAGCTTGATGTCTACACACGCTTCTGTTCTTGTAGACAGTGTTGGGCCTCCAAGTGCAGAGGTTTGTAGAACAGCAGCAAGTTTCCCTTAAGTGGATCACCCAAGGTTTATCGAACTCAGGGAGGAAGAGGTCAAAGCTATCCCTCTCAAGCAACCCTGCAATTATGATACAGAAAGTCTCTTGTGTCCCCAACACACCCAATACACTTGTCAGATGTATAGGTGCACTAGTTCGGCGAAGAGATAGTGAAACACAAGTGGTATAGATGATTATAAGTAGTAAATGCAATCTGGAATAAATATCGCTGCGAGCAAGCATGTAACAAAACAGGAAGTAAACGGTGTGCAATGCTTGGAAACAAGGCCTAGGGATCATACTTTCACTAGTGGACACACTCCCAACAAATATAACATGATTGAACAAATAAATAACTTCTCTTTACTATGGTACTCTGAATTACTCTCCTATTGAACAACACTAATCATTGCGTAGGGCTACGAAGCACTCCTTAAAGTTCATCAAGTACTTGACAAACACCACTCATAGAGATATCCAAATCAAAGCACAACTCAAGATAAATATTATTGCAACTTAGACCAAGTACTAACATGGTGCACACACTGTCAACATTACACCATGAAAGGAGGAATAGATCACTTCAATATTATCATAGCGATAATTATTCTCATAATCCATAAGAGATCACAATCATAGCCTAGACCAAGTACCACCATGATGCACGCACTGTCACCGTTACACCATGGCAGGAGGAATAGATTACTTTAATAACACCACTAGAGTACACATAATATCTGAATAATAACATCTACTTGTTCAACATGATACAAAGCTCACGATCACATAAAGATCACATCATGGGAGAGAGAGGTGAACCACATAGCTACCGGTAGAGCCCTCAGCCCCGGGGATGAACTACTCCCTCCTCATCATAGGAGACAGCAAGGTTGATGGAGATGGCGGTGAGGTCGATGGAGACGGCGGAGACGGCGATGGAGACCGATGGAGGTGGCTCCGGGGGCACTTCCCCGTCCCGGCAGGGTGCCGGAATAGAGACTTCTGTCTCCCGAAATTCGTAGGTGGCGGCGGCGGAGCTGCGGAACTGCTTCTGGAAAATTGCCGACTCCCTTAGGGTTTTCCGTCCCGAGGCTTTATATAGGCGAAGGGGCGTCGTCAGGAGTGGCCCCAGGCCTCCTCACACCTAGGTGGCACGGGCCAGGGGCAGGCCGCGCGAGCCTAGTGTGAGGGCGGCCTGTGGCCCCTCTCCTTCGCCTCTTCGGATCTCTGGAAGCTTCCGGGAAAAATAAGACTTCTAGAACTAGTTTCGTCCAATTCCGAGAATATTTCCTGTGTATCACTTCTGAAACACAAAAACAGCAGAAAACAGGGAACTGGCACTATGGCATCTTGTCAATAGGTTAGTTCCGGAAATCGCATAAAAGTGCCACGAAGTGTAACGAAACACAAGGCAAATGGTGTAAAAACAAGCATGGAGCATCAAAAATTATAGATACGTAGGAGACGTATCAGTACCCCATTGGCGGTTCTCGATGATACACATATATTTACAATGACAAGAGCTTGCTTGGGACTCTAAGTCGAGTAGCATGAGGTTTGGGTATTCGTATTTCACGGGACACGAGGTTTTCAACTTATGATTTGTCAAGCATATGCAGAATAAGTGTATTCGCATTAACTTTAACCATTCAAGATGCCTATGATGGGGGCAATGAGAGCTCAAAGCTAGTAAGTACCATAATTTTTGAAGGTTTATAAAACTTGCAATCACTGCTTCCCTCCGCGAAGGGCCTTTCTTTTACTTTTATGTTGAGTCACCACCTTCTATCTTTATGCACCGTCTAAGAGAGCATAGTTGTCATTCTGAGTATAATGTGCATTGTCCCAAAGTTTTCATTGATTGATTCATATTGTTGGTTTCACTTGTTCTCAAATTACTTGTATCTAGTCACCCTCTTAAACTTGAAGGTGTCCTATGCATTTATGTTTTGCTCTCTCATGAAGGACAAGCTGAAAACCATTTGTATGTTTTTCCATATGATTTGAACATGTTTGACTTTCATTGTTTCATTTTTATGATCTTTCGTTTGTTTTCTTTTTCATGTTATAACATGGTTGCTAAGTTTCTTCTATCAAGATTATATCTTTCAAGCCCATGTTTTAAGTTCTTTTGATCCCAGCGCACAACGCTTACATATAAGATCAAGATTGTGTAGGTGCATGTCACCTCAAAAATTATTTCTTTTGTTATCACTTACCTACTCGAGGAGGAGCAGGAGTTAAGCTTGGGGATGCTGATACGTCTCTAACGTATCTATATTTTTTGATGCTCCATGCTTATTTTTACACCATTTGCTTAGTGTTTCGTTACACTTCATGGTATTTTTATGCATTTTCCGGAACTAACCTATTAATGAGATGCCACAGTGCCAGTTCCCTGTTTTCTGCTATTTTTGTGTTTCAGAAAAGTTACACAGGAAATATTCTCGGAATTGGACGAAACAAAAGCCAAACATCCAGAAATTTACCGAAGCTTCCAGAGAACCGAAGAGGAGACGGAGAGGGGCCACAGGGCGGCCACACCACAGGGCGGCGCGGCCTGCCCCTGGCCCGCACCCCCTGGTGGTGAGGCCACCCTGGCCCACTTCTGACGCCGCCCTTTCGCCTATAAAGACCCCCCGACGGGAAAAACCTAAACACCCAATCACTTTTCTAGGATACATCGCGATCCGCCGCCGCCGTCGACCCGAGATCAGGAGGGTCTAGAAGCTCTTCTCGGCACCCTGCCGGAGAGGGGAATCGCCACCGAAGGTCTTCTTCATCACCATGCTTGCCTCCAGCGCGATGAGTGAGTAGTCTACCTTAGACTATGGGTCCATAGCAGTAGCTAGTTGGTTGTCTTCTCCACCATGTGCTTCATGTTTAGATCTCGTGAGCTGCCTTACATGATCGAGATCACCGTTATGTAATTCTACATGTTGTGTTTGTTGGGATCCGATGAATATTGGTGTTATGATTGAGTTGATGTGCTGAATATTATATTATTATATCTCTATGTTGTTTATGATCTTGCATGCTCTCCGTTGTTAGTAGCTATCTTGGCCGAGTAGTTGCTAGTGACTCCAAGAGGGAGTATTTATGCTCGATAGTTGGGTTCATGCCTCTATTTAATCTGGGAGAGTGACAGAAATCTCTAAGGTTGTAGATGTGATGTTGCCACTAGGGAGAAAACAACATTCATATGCTCAAGGGCATATGCTTTGTTTACATTACACACTTTTCTTAATGCAGTTATCTGTTGTTCGCAACTTAATACTTGTGGAGTTCTCGGATTGATTCGCCACAAGTAGATTATTAGTCATAGATGCAGTTGGATGACGGTCTATGTATTTTGTTGTAATGCCCAGAGTAAATCTCATAGTGATCCTCTCGACATATGCACGTTGTCTTTATTCTATCAATTGCCCAACTATAATTTGTTTACCCAGCATGTATTATTTTATCTTATGGAGAGACACCACTAGTGAACTATGGACCCTGGTCCTATTTCCTTTATATTGCTATCACCTGTTTACTTTACTCGCACTGTTTACTTTACTCGCATACTACTATTGCTTTCCACTCGATACGCTCATTCCTTTGTTTCAAGCAAACCGGTGAGATTGACAACCTCATCGTAAGTTGGGAACAAAGTATTTGGTTGTGTTGTGTGCAGGTTCTACGTTGCTACTAGTTGAAGACGCGCTAACAAGAAATCGTTAACGGCGCCCTTGTTGTAGTGTCACTAGGCTAGCGGGCATCACCTTCTGGATTATTGTCTTTTTCCTACTGGATTGACTACCTTGGTTTCATAACTGAGGGAAAACTTGCTGCTATATACATCAAACCTTCTCTTGGGGTTTCCAACTGGCCGGTTATTTTACTTCATCAACAAACGCAATCAAGCTTTCTAGCATTATCATCACCGCGCCACCACGCTCTCACTTGTTTATTATGGAAGATAGTAAGACCCCATTGCCAGCCGTTGACATGAAACAACCACCTCTCAAAACCTAATTTTTATCTCTCTGTTTTACAAATGAAAAGCTCTGGCACATGTTTAATCACTGCTTCCCTCTGCGAAGGGCCTTTCTTTTACTCTTTTGTTGAGTCACCACCTTCTACCTTTATGCACCGTCTAAGAGAGCATAGTTGTCATTCTGAGTATAATGTGCATTGTCCCAAAGTTTTCATTGATTTATTCATGATTTTGGTTTCACTTGTTCTTAAATTATTTGTATCTAGTCGTCCTCTTAAACTTGAAGGTGTCCTATGCATTTATGTTTTGCTCTCTCATGAAGGACAAGCTGAAAACCATTTGTATGTTTTTCCATATGATTTGAACACACATTTGACTTTCATTGTTTCATTTTCATGATCTTTCATTTGTGTTCTTTTTCATGTTATAACATGGTTGCTAAGTTGCTTCTATCAAGATTATGTCTTTCATGCCCATGTTTTAAGTTCTTTTGATCCTAGCGCATAACGCTTACATAGATGATCAAGATTGTGTAGGTGCATGTCACCTCAAAAATTATTTCTTTTGTTATCACTTACCTACTCGAGGACGAGCAGGAGTTAAGCTTGGGGATGTTGATACGTCTCTAACGTATCTATAATTTTTGATGCTCCATGCTTGTTTTTACACCATTTGCTTAGTGTTTCGTTACACTTCGTGACATTTTTATGCATTTTCTGGAACTAACCTATTAACAAGATGCCACAGTGCCAGTTCCCTATTTTCTGCTGTTTTTGTGTTTCAGAAAAGTTACACAGGAAATATTCTCGGAATTGGACGAAACAAAAGCCAAACATCCAGAAATTCACCAAAGCTTCTAGAGAACCGAAGAGGAGATGGAGTGGGGCCACGAGGGGCCCACACAATAGGGCAGCGCGGCCCAAGGCTAGGCCATGCCCCCTATGTGTGTGGCCGCCTCGGTCCACTTCTAACGATGCCCCTTCGCCTATAAAGACCCCCCAACGGGAAAAACCTAAAAACCCGATCACTTTTCCAGAATACATCGCGATCCACCACCGTCGTCGACCCGAGATCGAGAGGGTCCAGAAGCTCTTCCCGGCACCTTGCCGGAGAGGGGAATCACCACCGGAGGTCTTCTTCATCGCCATACTTGCCTCCGGCGCGATGAGTGAGTAGTCTACCTTGGACTATGGGTCCATAGCAGTAGCTAGATGGTTGTCTTCTCCACCATGTGCTTCATGTTTAGATCTCGTGAGCTGCCTTACATGATCGAGATCACCGTTATATAATTCTACATGTTGTGTTTGTTGGGATCCGATGAATATTGGTGTTATGATTGAGTTGATGTGCTGAATATTATCTTCTGTTATCTCTATGTTGTTTATGATCTTGCATGCTCTCCGTTGTTAGTAGCTATCTTGGCCGAGTAGATACTAGTGACTCCAAGAGGGGGTATTTATGCTTGATAGTTGGGTTCATGCCTCTATTTAATCTGGGGGAGTGACAGAAACCTCTAAGGTTGTAGATGTGTTGTTGCCACTAGGGAGAAAACAACATTCATATGTTCAAGGGCATATGCTTTGTTTACATTACACACTTTGCTTAATACAGTTATCTGTTATTCGCAACTTAATACTTGTGGAGTTCTCGGATTGATTCGCCACAAGTGGATTATTAGTCATAGATGCAGTTGGATGACGGTCTATGTATCTTGTTGTAATGCCCAGAGTAAATCTCATAGTGATCCTCTCGACATATCACGTTATCTTTATTCTATCAATTGCCCAACTGTAATTTGTGTACCCAGCATGTGTTATTTTATCTTATGGAGAGACACCACTAGTGAACTGTGGACCCCGGTCCTATTTCCATTATATTGCTATCACATGTTTACTTTACTCGCACTGTTTACTTTACTCGCATACTACTATTGTTTTCCACTCGATACGCTCATCCCTTTGTTTCAAGCAAACCGGTGAGATTGACAACCTCATCGTAAGTTGGGAACAAAGTTTTTTGTTGTGTGGTGTGCAGGTTCCACGTTGCCGCTCACAAAGCAAAGCTTGGACGAGGCGCCCTATAAATTGTCCGGAGCTGTCGCGAAGCTAGCGGGCATCACCTTCTGGAGTATTGGCTTTTTCCTACTGGATTGACTACCTTGGTTTCGTAACTGAGGGAAAACTTGCTTCTATATTCATCAAACCTTCTCTTGGGGTTTCCAACTGGCCGGTCATTTACTTCATCAACTACACGCCAACAAGTTCTCTGGCACTATTCAATACCGTGCCATCAGCGCACAATGCTTACATATATGGTCAGGATTGTGTAGGTGCATGTCACCACAAAAATTATTTCTTTGTTATCACTTACCTACTCGAGGACGAGCAGGAGTTAAGCTTGGGGATGCTGATACATCTCAAACATATCTATAATTTTTGATGCTCCATGCTTTTTTTACACCATTTGCTTAGTGTTTCGTTAAACTTTGTGGCGTTTTTATGCATTTTTCGGAACTAACCTATTAACAAGATGCCACAGTGCCAGTTCCCTGTTTTCTGCTATTTTTGTGTTTCAGAAAAGTTACACGGGAAATATTCTCGGAATTGGACAAAACAAAAGCCAGACATCCAGAAATTTACCGAAGCTTCTAGAGAACCGAAGAGGAGACGGAGAGAGGCCACAGGCCGGCCACACAACAGGGCGGCGCGGCCCAGGCCCTGGCCGCGCCCACTATGTGTGAGACCGCCTTGGTCCACTTCTGACGATGCCCCTTCGCCTATAAAGACCCCCCGACGGGAAAAACCTAAGTACCCGATCACTTTTCCAGAAACACATCGCGATCCGCCGCCGTCGTCGACCCGAGATCGGGAGGGTCCAGAAGCTCTTCCCGGCACCCTGCCGGAGAGGGGAATCGTCACCGGAGGTCTTCTTCATCGCCATGCTTGCCTCCGGCGCGATGAGTGAGTAGTCTACCTTGGACTATGGGTCCATAGCAGTAGCTAGTTGGTTGTCTTCTCCACCATGTGCTTCATGTTTAGATCTCGTGAGCTGCCTTACATGATCGAGACTACCTTTATGTAATTCTACGTGTTGTGTTTGTTGGGATCCGATGAATATTGGTGTTATGATTGAGTTGATGTGCTGAATATTATCTCTATGTTGTTTATGATCTTGCATGCTCTCCGTTGTTAGTAGCTATCTTGGCCGAGTAGATACTAGTGACTCCAAGAGGGGGTATTTATGCTCGATAGTTGGGTTCATGGCTCTATTTAATCTGGGGGAGTGACAGAAACCTCTAAGGTTGTAGATGTGCTATTGCCACTATGGAGAAAACAACATTCTTATGTCCAAGGGCATATACTTTGTTTATATTACACACTTTGCTTAATGCAGTTATCTGTTGTTCGCAACTTAATACTTGTGGGGTTCTCGGATTGATTCCCCGTGAGTGAATTATTAGTCATAGATGCAGTTGGATGGCGGTCTATGTATTTTGTTGTAATGCCCAGAGTAAATCTCATAGTGATCCTCTCAACGTATGCACGTTATCTTTATTCTATCAATTGCCCAACTGTAATTTGTTTACCCAGCCTGTGTTATTTTATCTTATGGAGAGACACCACTAGTGAACTGTGGATCCCGGTCCTATTTCCTTTATATTGCTATCACCTATTTACTTTACTCGCACTGTTTACTTTACTCGCATACTACTATTGCTTTCCACTCGATACGCTTATTCCATTGTTTACAGCAAACCGGTGAGATTGACAACCTCATCGTAAGTTGGGAGCAAAGTATTTGGTTGTGTTGTATGTAGGTTCCACGTTGCTACTAGTTGAAGACGCACTAACACGTTATCGTTAACGGCGCCCTTGTTGGAGTGTCACTAGGCTGGCAAGCATCACCTTCTTGAGTTTGGCTTTTTCCTGGATTCGACAAACCTTGGTTTCTTACTGAGAGAAATTTTGCTGCTTTACTCATCATACCTTTCTCTTGGGGTTCCCAACTGGACGGTGATTCACATCAACCGTGCCGCAATAAGCAACTACCACCTGATTACGCCAGTCAGATGCAAGTGAAACTAACCCTTAAGGTTTCTTGAAGATTTATGAACCGTGCAAATCATCTTTTAGTGATATTTTTATGTGAGATATGTAAGTACACAACTTCGTCGGACGCTCTACCTCTACTGGAGTTCTTGTGTTCGCTGGCTACTTTCTAGCGACTTAGCGACCGGTTGTTCCAAAGTTTGCAAGAGGTAGAGATGTCCCTAATTAGTGCGACAAATGCAATGCATAGGTAAGACCATAATTTATACTCCCTCTATTTTTTAATATAAGATGCTTTAGCTTTGTGAAGCAAATATATTCAGATATCTTTTAGTGTTTAGGTTCACTCAAATATATACACTAAAAGATGTTTAAGTATATTTATTCCACAAACCTAAAACATCTTATATTTTAAAACGAAGGGAGTATTTCTTTTGACTAGGTTGTCACATGTCTCTTTTAGACACCAATACACGTGTATATTTTGGGTATATGTCATATTAGACCGCATGACAGTAAATGATGAAATCGGATGTAGCTGAAATGGTAGCTGAACAATGATTTAGTACTCAAGTTTCACTTAGTGCACTTACAATCCGTGCGCTGCAATTCGAACATATGTAGTTGTTTTTTTTCCATTTCTACAAATAAATAGGTAGTTTCCCTATACTAGTAATGATATATTGAACCGCAACCAAATTGTAAGGAGAAGAGTATGGGTGGTGGGGGGGGGATGAGGGCTACTGGTTCATCTGATTGATATCGTAGGAATGAGATGCGTAGGAAATTTGTCCCAAAGCGGGGTGCGCCTGTGTTGCTTTTCTGTTAACACGCTCACATCCAACCACACAAGCGGCACGGGCACGTATAATCCGCCCCCCTGGCCTACTCTTCCTGATGGGATTAGCGGGATTTTGCAAACAAGACAAATTGGTCCTGTGAGACCCGTCAATTAACTAGCAGATGCATATTCAATTAGTTTGACATCGCCGGATTAGCACTTGCCTAAAAACCCACCTTCATAAGCTACCTATATGCTGGCGGTTTACACATGGGATTAATGGGACGGTATCGCTAATTTCGTTGACCCAAAGCGGGATTCTAGAAACGAAATAAATGGGTTTTGCTGGTGGGATGGGAGACTCATCCCACCACTACGGGAAAGAAACAAGGGGCCGACGGCCAGCAACTGTGCCGACGGCAATTTGTCAGGGCCGTCGGCACAACACGAGGATGAGGCAGGCAAGTAAGATCGCCATCGGCATATACTTGCCGTCGGCATAGACAGAGCTGTGCCGATGGTCGCCGTCGGCACAGTCTATGCCGACGGCTAGGCCGTCGGCACAGATACAGTGTTTAATCATCTGAACCTATGTATGGTTGTGTATCTATTATATGGTTTAATGCATCGATATCTCTTCAGTTGTGCTATGCTCAAGCTAAACTCGTGATGAACCTTGTGTTAAGGTAGTTGTGCTATGCTCAAGCTAAACTCGTGATAAACCATGTGCTAAGGTGATTTACTGTACTGATTTAGTTTTGCAGTCATCGTGCTTGGAGATCGAAGACTGATACGTGTGAACGTGATGAACTATACCATATACATCAATGTTGCGTTCTCAGTGTGCACGCGGCAGCTAAAATTAATGTGTTCATGGTGTTTGAAGCTGCTCTTGGCAGAGTTAACACGATCTTGACAGCAGCCAATTTACATGCAAGTTCCATAATCTAAATGTAAGGCGGGTACCTGAACTCCACACTCTGGCGGGCGAAGTACGCAGGGTTATTGTTACTGTCTAACTTTCTTTTACGCTCATATTTTGCGAGGAAACACGATCAGCTCCCCAACATGGTATGGCAGAGCTGTTAGAAAACACGGATGACTAGCATAGAACATTTCCTGGTTCCTCTAACTCATACACCATTTTTAAAGCTAGTGAACGGTCAATGTTAACTAATTGGTCGATTACAAAAACTAGACTTTCTCAGTGAGCTTTTATCAGTGAGCTGTGCCAACGGCCGCCGTCGGCACAGCCTATGCCGACGGCTAGGCCGTCGGCACAGATTTTTTTTTTGTGAATTACAATTGAAAGTACTCATAGAATCCAACAATATCCACTTAAGAGAGAGTTATGTATAATACAGTAATACAATATTATGATTAGGCACGTGATATCTATGTGTGCAACTTAGTTCCAATGAATTGTGTGCGTGTGCTTCACGAATCAAGAAAGGAAGAAGTTTTAAAAGTTTTCGTGATCAGCAATGTCGATCATGTATCCGTCAATTAAAAAATACTTTTCATGGGAAAAAACAAAATGCTTGTTGTAAATGATGATATGGATGTCATATTTAGATTCCTCTCATTTTTCTGATCAATTTAGATATATTATTTATCGAATTTTGATTTACGGATTTGTAAATATGGATTATTCAATATTAAATGGAAAAAAGAAAATAAATTAAAATTTATTTTATTGTTATTTGAATTCATAATTAATGTTATTTATTCATTTTTGTTTACTTAAATAATTTTTTAAAATTCAAAATATAAAGGCGTGTGGCATCATGTCTAAGGGTTAATAGGATTGATATGATACTATTATCAATAAGGTATAACTTCTTTCTCGGAAGCTCAATAGGAAGGAACAAAGAAGTTAAGCGTGCTAGAGCTGGAGTAGTCTGAGGATGGGTGACCGACCGGGAAGTCTGATTAGGAGTAAGAGATTTGAGCTGAAATTAATTGTGCTTAGAGATAAAGATGTAATAGTGTGATTTGCTAGTCAAACAACAACAAAAAAGTTGTGTAAACAAAATTCAAATATTTTAAATTTTTTGAAAAAATGAAAAATAAAATGAAAATTGTAATTACCTATGCCGACGGCCTAGCCGTCGGCCTAGCTTGCTGTGCCGACGGCATATCTATGCCGACGGTTTTTTTGGCTATGCCGACGCCTGCCTAGCCCGACGGCCTTGTGCCGACGGCCACCGTCGGCATAGCCTGTGCCGACGGCTTCCGGGACTGTGGCGACGGCTCGGGGCCGTCGGCCCCTTGACTGGCTGCCGTAGTGCACTAGCATCGTTGCTCACATCAAAAGGGAACATCCTCGGTAGTATGCAATGTTTCCTATATGGATGACCTCAGAAAATCATATACTCATACATCCAAGAACTAACAATGCCTGCACTACCTCACCTCATGGGCGGAGCCAACAGGTGTGCCAGGTGTGCCCTGGCACACTCAGAATTTAGGGGATTTTTTTAGATCAACGCAATCCTGTCAAAATTTAGCTGTTTAGAAGTCGAAATTCTGCTTAAAAGAAACAGAAATCTCTAGAAAAAATCTCAAATGTTTCGGCCCATTAGTGATTAGAGCCCATAAGGCCTAAAATGCTCCCGATTCCTCCACCTCAGACGCACGGTCAGTCTCGGTGCTCGAAGCTACAGCTCGCAATTCCCTCTCTCTCGATTCTCAAAGTCTCAAAATCCCTAATTTCTGATCCGCTCGATTCCCCTCTCAAGTCTCATGCTCGTCGGCCAGCGTTGAGAGATGAAGGAAGAGATAGGGCAGCAGAGGCAAGCGGCATGGGCGCGCCGCGGCGTTGAGTGCTAGGCGGTTTGCGACTTCAGGATTGGCCGAGCACCAGCTGAGTAGGAGCAGCACCACGCCGCAGCATCAAGGCAACAACACACTGGTTTTGTTTCTCTGTTAGAGTGTCAAGTGTTAGCGAAAGTGCAAAAAAACTGGAACCGATGATGTATTTGTATTGCTATTTTCTACCCCCTCCATTTCATATTACTTGTTACCGGAGATTCAGATATTTCTACATACAAAAGGTGTCTAGATATATCTAAATCAGCGACAAATGGAGGTTAACTTCAAACATATTTGGTTAGCTCTATATTTTGTAATCAACAATTTTCTAGTTAGATTGTTTATGCCAAAAAAAATTAAGGGGGGCACACCCTCACAAAATTTCCTAGCTCCGCCACTCACCTTAGTCTCCCGTCAGCTCCTGATTTATTTCCTGCATTACCACCTCTCTATGCCAACCAGATGCAAGTGAAACTAACCCTTAAGGTATCTTACAGATTTTTGAACCCTTTGCAATCTAATATCCCAATCAGAAAGAACATTGCTAATGTCCACTTGCCCTAACACAAAAAATCATTCCGACGTCTGAATCTCCTAGGTTAGTTTCAGTTTGCACTGCTCTGCTTTTGTCCTATGTATGAGGATAGTTTCAGTTTGCACTGCTCTGCTTTTGTCCTAGATTTATATATTATCTGAATGCTACATGGTATAAACGATGTTTGGTTGTATTTTGCCATGGGTGATGTTTTCACTCAAGTTGGTTAGAGCATCTCCAGCAGCAGCGCAATATCTGCGCGCTGTAAAACGCAGATCCAGCGCGCGCTAGACGCTTTGCGCGCGCCATTTTCCCGCGCCCATTTCCGAATGCGCTAAACGCGCGCGGCAAAACACGGCGCGCAGACGCGCCTTCACCAGACGCTGCAGAATACAGCGCGCAAACACGCGCGCACACAAACACATACATTGCAAGATCTAAAAAATACACATAAAATAAACTGCGACGAACAGAAAATAAAACTAGAAATAAAAGCTAGGATCTACGCTTCATCGTCATCCAAGGTGGTGTCCTCGGACTGCGTCCAGAGGTCGTCCCACCTTGGGTCGTCGTCGGCGATGGTCGTCGGCCCCGCGAGCTGCGCGTTGATGAACGCTTTGCGCCGGCGGCGATCTGCCCGGTAGGCCCGTCGCTCGGTCCTCTTCGACCGGTAGAACTCCAGCTCGGCCTGCACATCCTCCGGGAACTCGCGGCGCCACGCGGCCATGGCGCGCTCGTCGTGCTCGGCGATGAGCAGGCGGCGCTGCACCTGGCGATGACGGTGGCGGTCCTCGTCTGTGACGAGGTGTGGCTATGGCGCGAGGAACTGCGCTTCCTCGAGGGACTCCGTCTCGGGGAAGTTCATCTTCCGTCGCGGGCGCCCGATGCGCCATGCCGCCGCGTCATACGCGCGGGCCACCTCCTCCGGCGAGTTGTAGGTGCCGAGCGTGAGGCGGAAGCCAGCGGTGCGGAGCTCGGCGTAGAAGAGCCCGTTCGGGCGCGGGCGCACGCCCTTGAAGCCGGAGCGAACGGATCGTAAGGGCACCTAGAGGGGGGGTGAATAGGTGCTACTCAAATTTTAATACTTTTTCAATTTAGGCTTGATACAAAAGGTAAATTCTCTAGATATGCAACTAAGGTGAATTTACCTATATGACAACTAGCAAGCTAAGCAAGATACAAGATATAAAGGCAATAAAGGATAGAGGTAACCGAGAGTGGAGCACACGGAGACACGGATGTAATTCCCGTAGTTCCTTCCATTTTAGGGGAAGTACGTCTATGTTGGAGGGGTGTGGTTGCCACAAATGCCTAACCAACGCCACAAAGGCTCACCCTATTCTCCGGTGCAAGCTTCCGCCACAAAGGCCTAGCTCACTTTCCACTAAGAGATTCCTCAAGGCGGAACCGGCCTTTACAATCTTGGGGCACGCATCCACAACCGAATTGGAGGCTCCCAAGCACAACACAATGCTGTCAAACAACAAGTAGCAAGATATCAAATACACAAACAAGGTCTTGGGACACAAGGGAACCCAAGACACAAGGGCCCTCAAGCAAATGAGAGGGGAAATCAAATCGCTTCGGTGAGGATGTAGATGATGGTCTTCTCCTTCGATTCTCCAAAGATCAAGAGCTTTGGTGGGTTGAGGGAGGAGATCTAGTTGATTTGGTGGCTCAAATAATGGTGTTCTTCTTTCTTTGGACGAGCTACTCATTGGAGAAGAAGGTGGGGGTATTTATACCCCCCCCCCCCAAATCAGACCGTTGCCTGCCAGAAAAGTCCGGCTAAAGCCGGAGTTAAGTCCGGCTAAAGCCGGTCACACCGGCTAAAGCCGGCCTCCACACCGGCTATAGCCGGTCTGAAAAATCCGGCCCTGCCGGAAATAGCCGGACAAATAGCCGGGTTAGACCAGAGGCGCAGAGCTTCTTCCGGGACAGGGCAGTCCGGCTATAGCCGGTCTGGGGACCGGCTAAAGCCGGCCTTCCTGGCCAAACTTCATATGAAACTTCTCCCAGAGCATATTATCACCATTTCCTCTAGAATTTCCTTTGGGTAATGATGATTATCAAGTGTAACATAGGAAACCCAATATCTTGTGCAAGAACATAATAAAATCCTGCAAAGCATAATCACCACATTAATAGATAATGTATTGTTAACAAACGCCAAAATCAATTAGGCAGGAAATGCTCTTTCAATCTCCCCCTTTTTGGTGTTTGATGACAATACATAATTTTGCATATTTCAAACGATATAAAATATAGACGGAGCTCCCCCTTGCTATGTGCCTTATTTTAAGTTTTGTATTTGAATACAAGGACACATCAACAATAAGAACTCCCCCTAGATTTTATAAAGTGATCCATATGTGCACAAGATGTATAATAATTCAAAAGCACATAATCAACAAACATATAATATGACAAGATATATAGCAAGTAGAATCAATAACGATAATCATAAGGTCTACTACACATAATAAGCATATAGTTCAACACATAGTAGTAGATGATAAGTTCAACCATGGGACACAAGCGAGCAAGCACACGATATAAGAGCTTGTGACCCAACCAAATCCAAATGGAAAACCACAAATCCAAATGGAAACACATGCAAATAGGACATTCTCCCCCTTTGGCATCAAGACGCCAAAAAAAGGAAGACAACAACACGAGATCACTCCTCAACGTCATCAAAGTCCTCATCATCCTCATCATCTTCTTGGTCATCATCTTCTTCATCTTCATCATCATCTCCATCTCCTTCTTCATCTTCTTCATCAATGGCTTCCTTGCCCTTGGAGGTGACTTCGGCTAACTCCTTCCAATCAAAAGATGAGCCCTCATTCCACTTGCCAAAACAAAAAGTGTCCTCGGATAGATCTTGCTCTTGGGACTCTTCTTCATGGCTAGCTCCTTTGCCCTTCTCCACAGCCCTCAAACGAGCATCCAAATCCCTTTGCTTCTTGTGAATGTGCTTGCGGTCCACATAGTCCTTGTATTGAGTTTGACGCACATCATTGTTCATGCAAAACAAAGCCCTTTGCCACCACTTGAGCTTCTTCATCTCTTGACCCATTCCACCACTTGGTGGATCCGCATTCTTCCTCCTAGAACCACTAGCATAGCGGTTGCCACCCAACACATCACTCGAAGAGGGAAAAGCACTTGAGGTGCTAGACACCAAATGAGCGGTCTTCTTGTAGAGCTTGTTGGGCTTGTGCACTTCCAACTCTTCATCTAGAAAATCTTGCTCAATCTCAAAGTCTCCTTCAATGCCTCTGTCAATGATGAGCCTCATGATAAATGGAGCATAAGGAGGGATCTTCCTATCAAGCATAGCAATCTTCATCTCCATGAAGATGAAGTACATCACATCAAGTTCCATCCCTTCACACTCACTTCCGGCCTCGAAGACAAGACGGGCATGGTGGAGTAGATGCACAAGTCCACCTCTGATAGAATCATTGTTGCCCCCACTTGGAGCAATGTTGGCACGAAACATCCGAAGCAGAATATCATAGAGGGGAAGGAGATTTGCAGTCTCTCCCGCTCTGCCCCCGGGACCATAGAGACACTGGATCTTCCTCTTGTTGTACTCTGTGGTGTCAAGATGCAAACGGGCACCTCTAGGTCGATGAATGCCATCAAACCTATAGCCCAAAAGCTGCCCAAAGCGAGAGATGGTAGAGCTCTTCCTCACTTCACCTGACATCCAAGTGAAACCAACCTCATCCCTAGTGTCAAACTCCAAAGTGGCAAAGAACTGCTGGATCAAACGAGGATTATAGTCTTGTCGGAATACCATCAACTTGTGCAAACCCAACTTCTGAGTGACCCAGAGAGCATCAGCAAAGTACTCATCTCTGGACAATGAAGCAATGTTGGTGAACTTCATGGGGCAAACTTTTGTGCTCATGGTCTCATAAACCTGCTCATAGATCCTCTGATGCTCAGACCGGTAGAAGGAACCACTGACGATGTCCCTAGGCAAGGCATAGAACTTCTATTCACGGAACTCATGGTACTCTTGCTTGGACAACTTCTTGAGATCACCAATGTTAGCAAACAGAGATTTCTTCTTTCTTTCTTCCAACTGCTTCTTCTTCATAGCAGCGGTCATCTGTGCATCGTGATGATCTTGACGGCGGGCAATAGAGGGATCAACATAGCGAGACCTCTTGGGTCGAGAACCACCTGCAAACAGCACATAGGTAGATAGCATAGAGAATGAGCATGCATGCCAGAGGATCAAAGAGCAATAGCACAAAAGGAAAAAGCATGACAGTACTTGGTGATCTACACCGGCTATTTCCGGTCTCAGGCCGGCAATAGCCGGTCTGACACCGGCTTTAGCCGGACCAGATGAGCAAAAACGAAATCTCAGGAGTAGGCCACCAAAACTAGTCAGGTGTTTTCAATCTATGCAATGCAGGAGGAATCATGAATCCAAACATTCCTAGATGAACAACAAGGTACCACAAAATCAACTAACCCTAACCCTAGGGAGACCTAGGGAGAGAGAGAGAGGAGAGAGTAGGGGGTACCCTGGTCCATGGGGAGGGCGCCGGAGAGGATGACCGGCCGAGGAGGGGGCTCCGGCGGCCGGAGGAGAGGCGAGTGACGGCGGCGGCGACGGGTCCAAGGGAGGAGGAGCTTGAGCGGAGATAGGCGTGGGGGATAACTGAGGAAACCCTCACCCCCACGGCCTTATGATTTGGGCTCGAAAACCCCAGGCTGGCTATAGCCGGGGAGACCGGCTAAAGCCGGACACCGGCTATTTCCGGTGACAGACCGGCTAAAGCCGGTCTAGATGGGGTAAAATGGATAGATTCAGTTTGAAGAGAATTCTGGCATGCAAGATAGGATGCTTTGGCTTTAGATAAGTGGGCTTAGGATAGAAAACATGCATGGAGTGGTTCTCGGCACTTGGCATTGCAAACACAAGAAATCTTTGGAAAACCCAATGCAAGTGCCTTCCCATTTCAAGGATAGAGACAATGACGAAAAAGTTCAATAAACTCAAATAGAATTTGCAAGGAATCAACTCTTCGAAAAGAAGAGGTCGGTGGCCGAGGCCACCATGTATGAGTGTTATGGCATTGGACGGCGAAGATATATCTTGGGTCCATAACCAATACTCGTCATTGAAACTCATATATCACAAAAATGATAGAAAGAGAACAATTTTGTCACTATTGGCATTATGGGGGGAGGGATAGCCCAATTAATTAGGACCGCACTCCCCCTATCTCCATGCCCACACCTAAACCAAACAAGTATTGAAGAATAGGTGTATTTGCAAGATGCTCAAGCCACACTCCTTGAATCAATGATATTTAGCTCATTCCTCAAATATCCAAATCTTGCTTCATCAAGGGGCTTTGTGAATATGTCGGCAAGTTGATCCTTGGTGCTTACATATGCAAGCTCAATATCACCACGGGCAACATGATCTCTAATAAAATGATTCCGGATCTCAATATGCTTGGTTCTTGAATGTTGCACCGGATTATAGGCTATCTTGATAGCACTCTCATTGTCACATAAAAGAGGCACTTTGTCACAATTGACACCATATTCCTTTAAAGTTTGCCTCATCCACAACAATTGAGTGCATCCACTTGCGGCGGCAATGTATTCGGCTTCGGCGGTGGAGAGAGATATACAATTTTGCTTCTTAGAAGACCAACACACCAAAGACCTACCAAGAAATTGGCAAGCTCCGGAGGTTGATTTCCTATCATCCTTGTCACCGGCCCAATCCGAATCCGTGAAGCCACAAAGAGAGAAATCCGAGCCTTTGGGATACCAAAGCC
The DNA here is from genome assembly GCA_007115705.1 of Dactylis glomerata. Taxonomy (NCBI): domain Eukaryota; kingdom Viridiplantae; phylum Streptophyta; class Magnoliopsida; order Poales; family Poaceae; genus Dactylis; species Dactylis glomerata. The sequence goes on from QXEO01001223.1 coordinate 2,162,051, forward strand.
CATAAGATGGGGTATGAACCAAATATCGAAAGATTCTCTTAACTGCCATAAGGTGGCTTTCTTTAGGAGCGGCTTGATACCTTGCACACACACCTACACTCAACACAATACCGGGTCTAGATGCGCAAAGGTAAAGCAAAGAACCGATCATAGAACGGTATACCTTTTGATCCACATCTTTACCATTAGGATCAAGTTCAAGATGACATTTTGTGGCCATTGGTGTGGCGGCCCCATTTAGTTCTTTCATCTTGAACCTCTTGAGCATGTCTTGGACATATTTGGCTTGATTAATGAAAGTCCCTTCTTTCAATTGCTTGATTTCAAAACCAAGAAAGAACTTCATTTCGCCCATCATAGACATCTCGAACCTATCGGTCATAAGCTTTGAAAATTCATCATTAAAAGCTTTGTTAGTAGAGCCAAAGATAATATCATCAACATATAGTTGGCATACGAAAAGCTCCCCATTGACCCTCTTAGTAAAAAGAGTGGGATCGATTTGCCCAACTTCAAACCCACGGTCTAACAACAACTCCCTAAGGTGCTCATACCACGCACGTGGGGCTTGTTTAAGGCCATAGAGTGCCTTATGGAGTTTGTAGACATGGTTAGGAAAGTTGAGATCCTCAAACCCCGGGGGTTGCTTAACATACACTTCCTCTTTCAATTGACCATTAAGAAATGCACTCTTAACATCCATTTGTTGCAACTTAAAGTTATGATGAGTGGCATATGCAAGAAGGATACGGATGGACTCAAGGCAAGCCACGGGAGCATAAGTTTCTCCAAAGTCAATTCCTTCCAATTGAGAGAAACCTTGAGCAACCAATCTAGCCTTGTTCCTCACAACAATTCCATGCTCATCTTGCTTGTTCTTGAATATCCACTTTGTGCCAATCACATTGAGGCACTCCTTTGGCTTCTCCACTAACACCCATACATTATTGCGCTTGAAGTTGTTGAGTTCTTCATGCATAGCATCCAACCAATCCGGATCTTCAAGAGCTTCAAATACTTTCTTGGGTTCAACCATGGAGATATAAGCATGATGAGAGCTAAATTGTGCCAATTGACGCCGGGTTGACACTTTGCTTCTTAAATCTCCAATAACCCTCTCAAGGGTATGACCTTTAAGATCCAAATCCCTTTCAACTCTTTTCTTGCGACGGGCTTCGATCTCCTCATTTGACCTTGGAGGAGACTCTTGATCATCTTGATCATTTTGGTCCCCGTCTTGACCATCAAATTGACCTTGATCATCATTATCTTCATGAGTAGGTTGATCTCGGTCTTGTGAAGAATTGGGGGCGGTTGAGATAACCGGAGAGGATGGTGGTGCCCCTTCTTCTTCATGAAGGTCCTTGTCTTGTTCTTCGGTTGGTGCATTAGTTGCTTCCTTGGGAGAAGCTTGTTGAGCTTGTGAAGATGAAGGCTCCACTTGAGTAGAGCATAGTCCTTCCCGGTCGGCCACAAGGTGTCCCTCAATGGGGCGGAAAAATCCCACGCCCATTCTTCCTATGGCTTCTCGAGGTATTTCATCATCTACATCACAAGAAACAACATCTCGCCCCCCTTGGGAGCCGTCATTCTCTTCGAATACCACACTACAAGATTCTTCAACACGTCCGGTGGACTTGTTGAAGACTCTATAAGTGTGGGATTCGGCACCATAACCAACAAAAATACCTTCTATTGCTTTCGGATCAAATTTACCTAAACGAACTCCTTTTCTTTGAAAGAAACACTTACACCCGAAAACCCGGAAGTAGGAGATGTTGGGCTTGCTTCCGGTGAGTATTTCATATGGAGTCTTGTTTAGGCCTTTGCGGAGGAAGAGCCGGTTTGAAGAGTGACAAGCCCTAGAGATAGCTTCGGCCCAAAAGTTGTATGGAGACTTAAACTCCGCCAACATGGACCTAGCCATATCCATAAGAGTCCGGTTTTTCCTTTCAGCTACACCATTTTGTTGAGGGGTGTATGTAGCGGAATATTGATGGCGAATCCCCTCATCACTAAGAAATCCATTTAAGGTGTAGTTCTTGAACTCCGAGCCATTGTCACTTCTAATTGCCAAAATAGTTTGCCCATGTTGACGTTCAACCTCCTTGGCAAAGTCGATGACGGTTTGTTGAGTCTCACTCTTATGCTTGAAGAAGTAGACCCAAGTATATCTTGAATAGTCATCAACAATCACCAAACAATATTTCTTCCCACCAAGACTTGCATGAGAGGGAGGACCAAAAAGATCCACATGAAGGAGCTCCAAGATCCTCTTGGAAGAAATGATAGTCTTGCTTGGGTGGGGAGAATCATGCATTTTTCCTAGAACGCAAGCCCTGCAAACACGATCTTTGGCAAAAGAAATATTCTCTTTTAGTCCGAGTATGTGGCCACCCTTGTGAAGGCTTTGCAAAGTTCTCATATTGACATGGGCTAGTCGGCGATGCCAAAGCCAACCCACATCGGCCTTTCCAAATAAACACATTGCACTTGTAGTGGTTTTCCCCGAGAAGTCCACCACATACAAGTTATTTTCAATGTGCCCAACGAAAGCGACCTTTAGAGACTTGCTCCACAAGAGTACCACAATTTCATTATCAATGAAGACGGCAAAGCCCATCTTACCAAGTGCACGAACTGAAAGTAAATTGTAACCTAGGGTCTCAACAAGCATGACGTCCACAAGGGAAATATCCGGTGCGACCACCACCTTGCCAAGACCCAATACCTCGGATTGTGACATGTCTCCATAAGTGACGGTTATGTGGTTGTCATTCGGTCTCATCTCCGTCATAATCTCCTTGCTTCCGGTCATATGACTTGTGCATCCACTATCAAGCACCCATTTTGATCCACCGAAAGTATAGTCCTACAAGAGATCATTGCTTGGTTTTAGGTCCCCATTTTTCAATGGGTCCTCTTTTGTTAGCAACAAGGGTCTTTGGAACCCAAATAGACCAAGCAACATAACCATCATTTGGACCAACATATTTTGCATAAACATCACCATAATAATCACGAAATAAAACATAGTGAGGGTTAGCAATTCCCGCATGATCATCATGAGTGGCTTTGCCACCCACAATAGGATCCTTCTTTGCTTGTGCGGGCTTGGCCTTCTTTTTCTTGTTGTTCTTCTTCTTCTTTGAGACAAAGCCAATCCCCGTTTTATCACCAAATGCCTTTTGCTTACACAAAAGGTCATTCAAGTTTTTCTCACCTATGGGAATGGAGGACTTGGCAAGCTCATCTTTCAACCTAGCATTTTCTTCAATAACATTTGCATGATCACAAGTAGAAGTAGAAGAACTAGGCACATTATTCTTAGTCAATTGAATTTGAAGTTGTTCATGTGACTTGGTAAGAATAGAGTGTTCACTTTTCAAGGCCTTGTGAGCCTTGTCAAGATCTTCTAAATCCTTAACAAGTATATCATGACCAACACCAAATTCAACTTTTTCCTTTTTAAGCATTTTTACTTTAGCACGAGCATGGTCACGCTCTTTAATGAGTTTGGAAACAACTTCATTATTAGCTTCCTCAATGGAATCGAGCTTCTCTTCAAGAGTTGCTCGTTCCTCTTGCTCTTCTTCAAGAGACTCGGTTAGTGAGGCAATATCTTGAGCATATTTTTTTTCAAGCCTCATTTGTTCATCTAGTTTTTCAAGAGTTTTACCATATTGGCTCAATAGACGTTCAAAGTGAAGCTTGTGAACACCATCTACACTAGACACATAATCATCAAAAGCAACAATTTCTTCCTTTACTTTAAGACTAGCAAGATCATTCAAGGAAGCATCATTTGTCTTAGAGGAAGAGAAAGATGTGGGTGATACCTCGGAAGACTTGGCCATAAGGCACTTGACGTTCTTGACAAGAGAGTCCTCATTGGGGGATTCAAAGAGTGATGTGGAGGAAGTGGAGGTGGTTGCCATTGCGGCCATCTCACTAGTTGTGGTTTCTTCTTCATCACTCTCACTTGCGGAGTACTCTTCTTGAGTCAAGAACACAAACTTCGGTTGTTTCTTCTTTGGTCCACCCTTCTTCACAAATGGCTTCTTGGAAGGTGACTTGGTCTTGCTTTTGAAGATGAGCTTTCCACCATGGTCTTCTCTCTTCTCATAAGGACACTCGGCAACAAAGTGAAATCTATCATTGCAATTGTAGCATGTCCTCACCCTTTGACCATTGTTGTCATTCCTTTGATAGCCACTTGACTTGTTTCTTCTTTGATTGTCTTCTTTAGCCTTGTGTGGATCAACCCAAAAGGTTTTTCCATAGAAGGCCATGTGCTCATTGTACTCATGTCTTATGTCCTCGGGACACATCTCAAGCCTTGCTTCAATGCTTGCTTGATGTGGAACCTCTTTCTCAACCACACTAGCTTTTAATGCAAGATTGGAGCTTCTTTGCATTCCTATGGCACGAGCACGAGCATCTTTCGCATTTTGTGCGGAAACCTTGTAGGCTTGAATCTCTTGCATCACTTGATTGGAGGTCATCTCATTGAAGTTGTGCTTTCCTTGAACACTCTTCACATCCGCGGGCTCATATGGAGTGAGAGCAAGAATGTACTTCATCTTGATCCACTCATCATCAATATGGTGAGCACCGAGGTTCTTGAAGGTGGTAGCAATAGCCTTGAGTCTTCTATACATCTCTTGATGATCCTCACCATCCATCATGAAGAATCCTTCCGCTTGATTTGAGAAGGCAATATATCTTGTTTTCTTCATGCTCTCATTGCCAACGAAAACATCGGAGAGACCTTCCCAAGCTTCTTTAGCGGTGGAGAAGTGTTGGATGTGAGGCAAGTCCTTGGGCCCAACGGCGACTTGAATCATGTGGAGAGCGGTTGCATTGAGTTGACTATTGACCGTCTCTCTTCTTGTCATGTTGGTGGGATCCACGGCCTTGAATCCTTCTTCAACAATCCTCCAAAGCTCAATGCAAGAACTGCGCATATGAGAGATCATTTGATATTGCCATTGACCAAAGTTTAATGCATCAAGCTTAGGCGGATCACCTCTATGGTTAATATGAGGATGAGGAACCGGCGGGTCGGGTGAATACCAATGTGCGTATTCACCTTTCCCGTCGCCCTTGGTGGAAGACTTAGCATCGCCATTTTTGTCGGCACCCTCCTCATCTATCCCCACATTCTCCACTTGTGGAGTAGCGGGTTTTTCCGGAGGTGGAGAAGCATTAGTTGTTTTAGCTTGCATGAGTTGCGCCATCATTTCACGCAACTCACTTATTTGAGATGTCATGGAAGCCATGGATGATTCCAAGGATTTGAACTCACCCATGAAAACTTGACCCGAGCCCTCCGAGCCCTCCTTAGGTGGTGGATCCATACTCTTAGGCGGTTAAGCCCGAAATAAGAGCCGGGGCTCTGATACCAATTGAACGGATCGTAAGGGCACCTAGAGGGGGGGTGAATAGGTGCTACTCAAATTTTAATACTTTTTCAATTTAGGCTTGATACAAAAGGTAAATTCTCTAGATATGCAACTAAGGTGAATTTACCTATATGACAACTAGCAAGCTAAGCAAGATACAAGATATAAAGGCAATAAAGGATAGAGGTAACCGAGAGTGGAGCACACGGAGACACGGATGTAATTCCCGTAGTTCCTTCCTTTTTAGGGGAAGTACGTCTACGTTGGAGGGGTGTGGTTGCCACAAAGGCCTAACCAACGCCACAAAGGCTCACCCTATTCTCCGGTGCAAGCTTCCGCCACAAAGGCCTAGCTCACTTTCCACTAAGGGATTCCTCAAGGCGGAACCGGCCTTTACAATCTTGGGGCACGCATCCACAACCGAATTGGAGGCTCCCAAGCACAACACAATGCTGTCAAACAACAAGTAGCAAGATATCAAATACACAAACAAGGTCTTGGGACACAAGGGAACCCAAGACACAAGGGCCCTCAAGCAAATGAGAGGGGAAATCAAATCGCTTCGGTGAGGATGTAGATGATGGTCTTCTCCTTCAATTCTCCAAAGATCAAGAGCTTTGGTGGGTTGAGGGAGGAGATCTAGTTGATTTGGTGGCTCAAATAATGGTGTTCTTCTTTCTTTGGACGAGCTACTCATTGGAGAAGAAGGTGGGGGTATTTATACCCCCCCCAAAATCAGACCGTTGCCTGCCAGAAAAGTCCGGCTAAAGCCGGTCACACCGGCTAAAGCCGGCCTCCACACCGGCTATAGCCGGTCTGAAAAATCCGGCCCTGCCGGAAATAGCCGGACAAATAGCCGGGTTAGACCAGAGGCGCAGAGCTTCTTCCGGGATAGGGCAGTCCGGCTATAGCCGGTCTGGGGACCGGCTAAAGCCGGCCTTCCTGGCCAAACTTCATATGAAACTTCTCCCAGAGCATATTATCACCATTTCCTCTAGAATTTTCTTTGGGTAATGATGATTATCAAGTGTAACATAGGAAACCCAATATCTTGTGCAAGAACATAATAAAATCCTGCAAAGCATAATCACCACATTAATAGATAATGTATTGTTAACAAACGCCAAAATCAATTAGGCGGGAAATGCTCTTTCACGGAGGCACTGCGTCGGCGAGGCGGCATGGCGGCGCTAGGCAGGGGAAGGGGATGCGGTGCGCGCGAGGAAGGGGAAGAGGGGAAAGTTCTTGGCGCGCGCGCGTGGCAGTTGGGCGCTTCGACGCGCGGCTTTTGTAGCGCGCGCTCTACGCGCCGCGGGAGTTTTGCCGCCCGATTTAGCGCAAACGCAGCGTGCGCGGCAAAATATCGTGCGCGCGCGCTTTTTTTCCGCGCCTGCTGGAGGATGATACAGCGCCCGTGCGCGCTAAAAAAACGGTTAGGATAGCGCAGCGCTATTTTCCAGCGACTGTTGGAGATACTCTTAGGTGTATCTAGGCAAGCAATTGCGCCAGACAAAAAAGCGACCTATTTTATTACAATTCCTCGGTGAAATGGCCATTCGGTGCTTAATTTATCGTGAATACCGATCAATGCCAAGTTTGCAAGTCTCTGCAGATGATTTTGTGGGAACAGAAGCACGCCTAATTATAATCACAAGAAATGTAATGTAGACGTCCTCAATTTAGTCCAGCATACTTCATTCTTTTCTCCAGGCTATCACATCTGGCGTATTATACCGTGTACATTTTGGGAATATGTTCCACCAGGACTCGCAGCAGTAAATGATCAAATTAGTGGGAGATGAGCTGGTAGCTGAGCTGGTTGCTGACCGGTGATGTGGTAGTGAAGTTTCAGTTACTCATTTCATTCCGTACGTGAGCATCGTCCATGCTAGTGTTCCTTTCTGCCAAATAAATAAGCTAGTTTCTATGTATTATGTAATGCAAAATTGGAGAAAGCCACCAAAGCAAATTGTAAAAGAAGAATGTGCAGAGGGTGAGGAGGATCAATGCGTTCAATTGATAGTGAGATCTCGTAGGAATGAGATGCATGACAAATTTGAGGGACGGTGATATGGTGTGCTCTTGCGCGTTGACTGGCTGTGTCTGTGACGGGGAGCTTGCTCACTAATTCAGTCCTTAGCAGCAAAAGCATTAGGTCATTCCTAATACACTGTTTGTTGATGCCCTTTTTTAGTGCCAGCTATTTTGAAAGAACTGCTGTACCACTTTTATTGTGTATGTATTGGTAGACATTACTTGCATTCAGAATGCTTGCATTCAGAATGCTTGAGCCTAATTGGGTGATTAAACGAAAATTTATTTATTCACTACGATAAAAAAATCTGATGTGGTATACTAAGAGACGTCCCGTTTGGTAGCGTACATCGCTTTCCATATGCACCAACTCAGCTAGAATCACTAGGACGATTCATCAAGGAGCCAACAAACGTCGTTTCTTAGAGCAAGTATAATTCGAACATATGTAGTAGTTGTTTTTCCATTTCTACAAATAAATAGGTAGTTTCCCTATGCTAGTAATGATATATTGAACCGCAACCAAATTGTAAGGAGAAGAGTATGGGTGATGGGGGAGATGAGGGCTACTGGTTCATCTGGGATGTGTTCGGTCCCAGAACGAGGGGGAATGGAATGGAATGGTTCCGTTCCGAGGTCACGGGACGGTTCCGACCTCGTGTTCGGTTTGGAAAAGAACGAGGAACGGAACGGTTCCATCCCTGTGTTCGGTTTTGGAATGGGATGGGAATGGAATGGAATGGAGTGAGAATGGAATTATTCTAAACTTGATTATTTATTTCCTAAATTGGATTAATTATTACTAAACTTAATTAATTATTGCTAAACTTGATTAATTATTCCTAATCTTGATTAATTATTTCTAATCTTAATTAATTATTGCTAAACATGATTAATTATAGCCTAATCTTGATTAATTATTGCTAAACTTGATTAATTATAGCTAAACTTGATTAAATTAGAGGGAGGCACTGTGCCATTCCACCTCATCCGGCCGATTTGGGCGGACGGGTGCATTCCGCATCTCTGGCGAATATTCCCTTTCGTGGAACGAGGTCATTCCATTCTATTCCGGAACCGAACGCGAGAACGCCTTCTAGGAACGGAACCGTCCCATTCCATTCCCTCACATTCCAAAACCGAACACACCCCTGATTGATATCGTAGGAATGAGATGCATAGGAAATTTGTCCCAAAGCGGGGTGCGCCTGTGTTGCTTGTCTGTTAACACGCTCACATCTAACCATGCAAGCGGGGTGCACACGGATAGTCCGCCTCCCGCCTACTCCTCTCGATGGGACTAAACGAGATTAGTGGGATTTTAGGAAACAAAACAAATTGGTCCCGTGGAACCTGTCAGTTAATCAACGGATGCAGATTCAACTAGTTGGACACCGCTGGATTGGCACTTCCCTAAAAAACCCACCTTCATGAACACAGGAGCTCTTCCTAGGCCTGTACTCTATGTTGGCAGTTTACACATGAGATTAATGGATAATGGGACAATACCGCTAATCCCGACGGCGTAGAACGGGATCCCACAAAGGCACAAACGGAATAAATAGGTTTTGTTAGCGAGACAGGAGACCCATCCCAGTAACATCGTTGCTCAATCAACAGGGAATATCCTTGATAGCTAGCATGCATTGTTTCCTATATGAATGACCTCAGACAATTAGATACTCATGCATCCAAGAGCCAACAATGCCTGCACTACCCCCACGTTAGTCGCCCGTCATCTCCTGATTTATTTCCTGCACTACCACCTCACTAGGCTAGCCAGATGCAAGTGAAACTAAGCCTTAAGGTATCTTGCAGATTTTAGAACCATTTGCAATCTCATACTTTTGGGAGACAGATCTCCCAATTATTTATTTATTTATTGCATAATTGTGATGGGATGAAACTTACCACACATCCCAATCTGCCCAATCAGAAAGAGCATTGCTAATGTCCACTTGCCCTAACAAAAGAAATCATTTTGACGCCTGGATCTCCTATGTTAGTCATCACTCCTCTATGAGGATAGTTGTCAACATACTTCTGAAGAAATCACTTAACTGATATTGCTTTTGCTGCGGCCCTTTTGAATATTATTTTTGTAGAGATTAAGATTAAAAAAACAGGTTAGCTATCATTGAAGACCCAGTGGCCAAGCAACCATAGGTTATCTGAATGGCCATTTACAGCTTTAGCTCAGTTTATTTACTTGTATCGTGCAAGCATTTTTGGGCTGGACTATATGGCAACAAAAAAAAATTTCTTTGGTCTAGATTCTTTTTCAATTAAGGATGGTACAGAGATACGGTTCTGGGAGGATAAATGGCTTGGTAATAATGTCACTCTTCGGGAACAGTATTTGGCCTTATATAGTATTGTACGTCACAAAGGTGATACTCTCGCCAAAGTTATGGAAAGTTCTCCACCATATGTGACTTTTAGAAGGGATTTTTTCGGACAAAGACTTGTAGCTTGGAATGCCCTACTTCTACGTTTGGCAAACATCCAACTACAAGATGGCCACGACAAATTCTGTTGGAACCTACATGAAAATGGAAAATTTTCTGTAGCATCCATGTACAATGCTCTCATTTTACCTGATGTGCCAATCGATAAAGTTAGCAACAATAAGCTCTGGAAGTTAAAGATTCTATTACGGATAAAGGTATTTAGATGGTACCTACGTAAAGGAGTAGTTTTAACGAAAGATAATCTTGCAAAACGGAATTGGCATGGAAGTAAGAAGTGCGTTTTTTGTCACCGGGATGAAACAATTAAACACTTGTTCTTCCAATGCCGTTTTGCTATATATATATGGTCAGTCATCCAAGTAGCTTCAACCTTGTTTCCGCCATGCAATATTACCAATATATTTGGAAATTGTCTAAATGGTATAGACAATAGGTTTAAAAAGCATATTTGGGTGGGAGCGATTGTCTTTATTTGGTCGCTATGGCTATATAGAAATAATAAAGTATTTATCGATAAAAAATTCTTCCATTTTACAGGTTATCTACCGAGCTATTGGTACACTCCGTTTGTGGTCTGCTCTGCAGCGTCCACATGATCGAGACCTTTATACGGAGGTTTGTGCATGACTGGAAGCAACGGCGCGGGATACTTTTTCCCAACATAGATGGAAGCATAACTTACGGATTGGTGCTTCTAGTTAGGCAATTTTACAATTGCTCATTATAATATGTAATCTTGCCTTCATACTTTCAGACTTGTTCGGATTTTGGGTTGTGTGCATCTTAGTTATGCAGAGGCCGGGTGTAAGCTTAATGACTATTAAGTAATAAAGCGCTCTTTATCAAAAAAAAAATTTACTTATGTACGTGTAAAGTATCTTTACTATTGGTTTCGAGTTGGTGGTGAAGCCACCCACTCGATATACAATATGTAAGTGACGAAAATACCCCTTATACATATTATAGGGACATCAATACGGGGATCTCGCTCTATATCTCGCTCCATAGTGTATTATATTTCGTTTTAATGACGCATTAAGATCCCCGCTAATTGCTCTTGACGGGAAGACCAATAATAAAGATTTTGTTTTGATGGCACATTATTATCCCCGCTAATTGCTCTTCCCGTCCAAGTCAAGAACCCGACAAGAAGAGTCGCCACAAAGAATTCTGTCGAACAAGCGAACTACCACCGGCCTCTTCCTCTCCGGCGCCCCCTCACTTCGGCCCTCATGAAGACATGTCGTTGGTACTCGGATCAAGGAGAAGGGGCAAGGCGGAGCATAAGGCATGGCGGACAGATGGCTATCCAGGTGCGAATTCTTTTCTCCCCCCTCTCAGATTCATGTCTTCGTTCCTCCGATCTTGACCCGTTTACAATTAATCTTCCTACTGCAACCTTGCTGCATCGCCGATTGTTTGTCGGTGGTGACGGCGCCGATGGGGTTCGGGGGCTGGCGGCTGGGGGCGACGAGGGCATATCTTCCACTGCCAAGGACGTCGCTCCCCACGTCGTTGCCAACCATCCCACCGCCATCATCACAAGTACCTAACTGTTTGCCCGTTTTATTAATGGTTCAATGTTAGGTCTGTCATGGGTGGATACCACGAACAAGAACGACCTTGAAGGGCTAAATGCCGAATTGAGCAAGGAAGATATGCAGTAAAGGTAGCAATTCTCAGCTTAAAGTGAGTACTGAATGCAGAGTCTATTTTCATGTGTACCGAATTAGATCAGGAAGAATACAAATTGAATAGTATGGTTATCTGCAACTTGGAATATTTACATGTTATGTCCTGCAGGTTGCAGATCTCGGATATTTATCTGCAACTTGGAATATTTACATGTTATGTCCTGCAGGTTGCAGATCTCGGACATTTATTTCCCAAAGTTTCAAAGTGAAAAGTAACTGGGCTTTACTACCCGCGAGCAAACTTACTGAATATATATACCTCATGTATTTGATCTGATTTCCAAAAAGGTTTGCTGGTAAACAAAGGAAGTAGAACTCCATTTATGTATTGACTGATTTGAGGGCCACCAAAAACTACACTTCAACTACAGGTAAATGCAATCCAATTGCTTGTGCTTCGTGATAGGTTCATATCGTCATCATGGTTACTTACATTTCAATAATTTTCTATTTATTTTGATTTGTGTGGTAACAAGTTGGTCTGTAGATGCGATGGTTTATTTCAAAAGCATGAGATGGCACATGTTATCACGGACAGTACAGTGAGCTGTTCGAAGAAATTCCAAGCAGCATTTTATATACGAAAGAAAAATGTAGGTTGATGCTTTGCATGGTAAAGATATCTCCTGTTCGCATGGTGAGTATTACAGCGAGCACATAGTAGGTTTCACAATAACCCTTCCTACTGTTTTTTGTCACATCGATTCTAACATTCGAACATTATTTTTGCAGGCGCAGGGATCAGCAAAGGCTGCTATACTTGGCTATCAACTATGTACATTAGAAGGCAGAACATTAGAAGAAATAGACATAGGATTAGTTAGAATATCTTATTTTGAAGAAGAATTGTAAGATGTATACTTGTAAGATAATTTTAATGTATCAGATTGTGATTCCGATATCAATATTTAATCATTTCTTCATGCCATGTTCATTTGAGATTTGTGTGTGTTATGGTGGGTATCGTATAAAGTAATCCTCTCTAGCAGAGGGAGAAAATATTAATATCTTTGAGGTGATCAAGCTAGAGGACAAAAAATATATTATTATTTTGTAATAAAATTATTAAACCCGTATATGACTGTAGCAACAAATACAATCGTTGATTGACATATGTTGCCCCTTTGCAACGCTTTCCCCATTACATACCAACACACAGATATGTGTTGCATTACACACTTGCAACGCCCAAAAACATAACGCATGCTATATCCATTGGTAAATATGCTAGCAACGCCTATATGGGCATATAGATACAGATCCATGCGTTGTTGTAGGGGGGGGGGGGTGCTTGTTGATCATGGCCCCCAAGGCTCCAACCAAGGCGTGACCCGCCCTTTACTGTCCTACCCACGAGGAGGACGACCACGTCGATTTTCGCTGCTCTCCACCCTGCAGGCATTGACTCCCCACTTCCCCAATTTCGGCGATGTTTCTCCACCTCAGTCGTTCTCCTCTAACAGCATCGCCCCACAAGGATCCTGCCAGCAGGAGGTGCGCACCCGGTCAAGGACGTCCATGTCAACTGCCGCGGTGCTCGGCGTCCACCCGTGGGCATTGAGGCGTCCTTCCACAACTCTGGCGACGCTCCTCTGAGTCTCTACGGCGGTGGTAAGAGAGTACGACCGGGCCGCAAATGACCATTTAATCTCTTCCATCTCCGGTCTCACTTCTTGTGGTGCATATTTTTATCTTTGATCTCTCTTCATCCAGGTTTGTTCTTATGTCTTAGTGATGCAGGTGAAGACACAGGCTTCACAGTTCCTACATCGACAACATCGACATAGGCCATTTAATTTTCTCATTTTCTTTGTCTCCGTGCACCTAATTAGCAGTTCTAAATGGACTGACCGATATTACAAGATTTTGTTGTGGAGAGACAGCCAATTTTGTAACTTGCGAGTGGCTGAATTAAACAAAGAGGTTGCGGATCGAAGAGCTGTGATGAATTATATGCCAATTCCCTCTCATCAACAACATTTGTTGTTATGTCCAGGTAAACTTTGTTTTTCAGTTACTCCACGTATAAATCAATGCAGCACTCCTCGTAAACTTATTTTGCCAAAAAACAGTTGGCAACCCTATCTTATTGGCCTCCTTGATAGTGCGCTACAAGGAGAATAAGCTTATGCTCTTTTATAATACCCAATGCAAACCCATGGCGCTCTCATGTGGTTAATAGAATTTTAAGTGTGATTTTTTTGTTACATTTGTCTAGAAATTTTGATATTGATGGTAGCGAGATCGTGTTGATGGAAAAAATGTATCTTGTTATATATTTATTACACTGTTCCACTCTTCTAAATGTCATATAGGCAATTATATGACATTGGTATATGGTAGAATCAATAATCTATTTATAATATCATGCTGATGGAAAGAACATAGATCCCATATGTTGTTCCTGACAAAGGATGATAGTACAAGAGCATGATATGTGTTGAATGCTAACATGTGTTGAATGTGAAAAGAAATTTAAGATCCGTAGCAACGCACGGGCATTTAACTAGTTTATATATATGTACATATTTATTGTTATGTGTAACACTTATATTTTAATTTTAGCCGTTAAAATTAGGATTAGGATAGTATATTTTTTTGGCATATGTGAATGAACGTGGTTGCTTTATTTTGCATTCGTATATTGCTTTTAATATATATAAATAGATAGATGGTACACGATATAAAACGATGTGTGGTTGTATTTTGCCACAGGTGGTGCTTTCGGTCAAGTTGTTTGATCACCTTCGCCGCCATCTAAGAATTGAAGAAATCATTCTCTACTGCGGGTCTGTTGCTAGGTTTTTCCATGCTCGATCTGTCGATCAGTCCAGATCGGGGAGCTCGCTTGTGCTGCAGTCCTGCACCTCCTCTAGGAAGCAGGCCAGGTTCACACTTCACACCTCCGACGGCGGCTGTGCACAGTTCAGCGGAGAGCAAAGCAAGCTGACCGGCGATATGTAGGCAGACAACCCGTATGGTATTTTTTTTCTGCGAGTAATGATGGAATTAAGGAAGAGATGGGATAGCCTTTGGATTGAAAGTGTACGGCAGATTTTAGAGCTACATCACCTATACAGTAACAACAGAACTGTAGACAATTTGATCCCCTAATGGTCACAAGAAATGCAATGTAGAAGTCCTTAATTTAGTCGAACATATTTCATTATTTTTCTCTAGGCTGTCACATCTGGCGTCTAAAGTAACTGAGCCCTGATAGTATACCGTGTACGTGAATATGTCCCACCATGATTCACAGCAAGTGGCGGATCCATGTACAAGTTGTGGGGTCAGCTGACCCCACGGCTTTTTTGCAAAACCACATAATATATGTTATAAAAAATTAAAATACTGAGTAAATTTACTCATAACTACTTCTCTAACTCCACAGATTAATTCTGACCCCATAGAGTTCATACGTTGGCTTCGCCGCTGTTCGCAGCAGTAACAAATCAAATTAGTGGTAGCTGTGCTGGTTGGTGAATGGTGATGCGGTAAGGAAGTTTCAGTTACTCGTTTGCATTCCGTACCTCAATCGTCCATGCATGCTGGTGTCCCGTCTGCCAAATAAATAGGGTAGCTGTTTTGCGTACCCGTGTAATGGATAACTGGAGACAACCACAAAGCAAATGGTATGTGGATAAGAGGAGGAACAAAGTGTTTAATTGATAGTGAGATCTCGTAGGAATGAGATGCATGGGAAATTTGAGCGACTGTGATATACTGATATGTTGCGCGCTTGCGCCTGGACCGGCTCTCTCATGTCAAGCTTGCTCAACATTTCCGTCCTCAGCAAGGAAAGCATTAGGCTCCTAATGAACATTCTGTTCTGTTGATGTTGTTCTTTAGTGCCAGCTGTACCGATAGAACTAGTACCATATTCATTGTATATGTATTGGTAGAGTTCAATTGGATGATAGGACAAAAAATAACATTTCTGCAATTTACTATCCACAGTTTTCATTTACTAGTCAACATTCAAATTTTGTCACCGTTCAATTGTCTTTGATATTCAGTCGCCCCTTGCTTTGATTTTTCTTTTCTCTGCGAGATCTTTCTTCCAGGCAGCCTATTGGCCATTTCCATTTTAGTCTCGCCGTCCCCCATTACCCCAGCAGTACACTTGGGGGCAGCCGCCGACCGGCCCCGGTGAACAAGGAGTTGTCGTCGCTGCTAATTGGCAAATCTGACCTCCGGTGTGGCCGTCAAGGTTCTCCATTCATTTAAGAGGCGCACAGGAACACGGCGATCATCCCCTACTGCTAATCATACACGGCTCTAAGTGATACTCCCTCCGTTTTAAAATATAAGATGTTTTAGGTTTGTGAAGCCAATGTACCTATATATGTTTTAGCAGTCCCTGTGTTTTAGTGTGTATATTCGAGTGAACCTACACACTAAAAGATGTCTAAATACATTTGCTTCACAAAGCTAAAACATCTTATATTTTGAAACGGTGGGAGTAATTTCTAGTATTATGGTTGTCGGTGTCAGTTTCACAAACCGACTCTGAAAGTTATACCTCAAACCGTCTTTGAAAGTGTACTTTTGGAGCCGTGCGTAATATTGATCCATCTGTGATCCAAGAAGCGGCCAAATATAAGGATCGCATCTACACCTCCAGACCGAACGATTTTATTTAGAGGTGCCCAGAAAACGTCGGAGCTGATTTAAAAAAATAGCCTACAAAGGGCAGAGCTAGAAATAAATCAGTCGGCTGGGCTGTTCCCCTTATAGAAAAAATAATCAGTCGGCTCTACTAAACACTATTTGTCTAAATTTCTCCGATTTATCCATGCTTTCACTTGTGTTGTTTGTACCTGTCAAACCGGATATTTAGAAAAAACCAAAGAATCTGGTTTTCTCCCGGCACGAAAATAAATAAGGATGCGTCTAGGTGTCACAGGTGCGATAACGTGCATCCTCCATCGCACACCTAAAATAGGAAAGTTTTGGTCGGAACCCCCACTCGTCTTCCCCATTCGTTGCCCTGCCAACTACACTCGCCGCCGGCCCACCGCCGTCCTCCCCTCCAGATGCGTGCGCCCACCATCGGTATCCCCTCCAGACGCATGTTCCCGCCGCCAGCATCCCCTCGAGATGCGTGTCCCGCAGCCGGCCTCCCATCCAGATGCGTGCCCCCACTAATGGCTTCCCTCGAGCACGCGCAAGCCGCCGGCCCTGTCTCCCACGCATGAGCGCCGCACCTAGATCCCCACCGCGGAAGGTGCCTTCATCATCTCGCGGCAGCCACCATTTTGTGCCATGGCCCCAGGAGATCCCTCCCCCGCGACCACTAGAAACAGCCCCCACCTCCCGATTCCCGTGCTCCTCACCGCCCCGGCGCGGCTGCGCCCCCTCCAACAGAAGTTCCCCCGCCGTATGATTCCATTCCAGCGCGAGCGCCTGCCGGCGGCCTCCCCTCCTGTACACGCCCCGGGCTCCCACATCCACCATGCGCCGGCCAGAAATTTGAGGCAGAACGCGCCGCTACTCCTAATCGATGGCATATCAAGCACTGATACAAGAGAAAAAAGACAGAGAGCGGAAGGGGACTGGGGACGGGAGAGGGTTGGGGCGAGGTGGAGTATGGCTGGAGTACCGACTGTGGCAACACAGGGAAGAAGAGCGCCACCTATGAGGTGGCCGTCTCCATCACACACGGATGCTCCAGGCAGCTGGGAACAGAAGATGGTGGCTCGGACCGGAAGAATCGGCCGGAATCAGTGGCGGGGAGCGTTGACTGGTGGATTTTTTAGTTGCCTAAAATCCTTTAATAGTTGCTAAAAGTGCTAGTTTATTGTTTAGTTGTAGTTGCCTAAAAATCGCATATAGGTGCCATTTTGTTGCCTAAAATCACACAATATGGTCAGAGAAGGCTAGTTTGTTGTCTAAAATCACATAATAATTGTTGGCTAAAAAGGAACTGTGATTGTAATTTGCCCTAGCTTTAGAGTAATTACCAAATTCTGACGGCGCAATTTTAGTGCGCGGCAATGCCCAACATGGTAATTTTAATGTCCAACGATATAAATCTAACTCTGGTGCTTGTAGGCACAACTTTGGCAGAGCAATTTTGATACTCGACGAAGCAGTTTTGATACCCAACATAGCAACTTAGGTCTATGACAAAGCAATTTTGGTTTCAGTAAGGGCAACTTTAATGCCTGACAATGCAATTAAGATGCACTACTTGTAGTCGACGGATTATGGGCATGACAGGACAAAATGTTTTCCTCTTGTTTCCTCCTATGTCCTTGTTTATTCGATCCCTTTCTTCCCAATGAGCAATCCATCTCACTAAAAGATGAGGAACAGAGCAGGGCAATCCCTCCACCCACGCCTTGTGTGACTTGCGCCAGAGCAACTTTGATACCTGATGACACAATTTTGGTATCTTTGAAGAAACTTTTGGCCAGACAAAGCAACTTTACAACATGAGTAGGCAACTTCATAACACCGTGTCAGCATTAAATTGCATATTGATCTTTGGCATAGGGCATCACCATTCACACAGATGACGACGGATATTTTACCAAAAGTCCGTAGCGGCCCTCGAGAAGTTGGGAGAGGTACTCAGTATTTTTAGCACAACTCTCAGCACTTCGGTAGGAAACTTCACTATTCAACTTCATAACAATAGTATGCATCTATTTGGTACTATTAGGCAATAAATTAGTATTATTATGCAAACACAGATAAATTGGCATTATAGACAATAAATGGGTATTACTGGGCAACAAAATGGCATTATTGGACAAGTAGCAAGTACACGTGGGACATTACCCCCTCTCTCTCACCGTTATCTTCTTCTCTATCCAGATTCCCCCATTGTCCTCCCGTTAAAGCTGCCCCCGCCGCAAATTACGGCCACCGTCCGCTCCTTACTCCTTTGCCGCCGTTGTGACCTGTGCGGGTGCGGCTTGCAGCCCCTCCGGCCTCCTCTAAACCAATTCCCACTGGTGAGATGTTGTTCCGCCCTAGGTTTCTTTTCCACCTACTACCCACGGGCTTGTGGATCCATCTGCTATCCCAGCCGAGGTGAGAAGGGCGCCATTATGCTTCTCCACATGCTGCCCCCGAACTAATGTTCCACAAGCTGCTCCTGGCAAGGCGCGGTTGCCGCGGAGGAGGACAAGAAGAGGGTGACACCCGACAAGCGAGGGGGCCTTGCGGTATAGCACGAGGCCGAAAATCCAGGGCGGCGCCTGGAGGAGGGCGACAGAGGTCGATCTCGCGGTGGAGGACCGCTCGCCGCATGCAGAGCAAGGGCCCCGCCCATTGGCGTTCGATTTCGCGTTTGGGGATGGTGGTTCATGCGGGGAACAAGGGGACTGGCGACATTCAAGCTCGTCGGAGGAGAAGCAAGGCTTCCTGGAGCAGATGGGGCGACGGAGGTATGCTGAGGCGAGTCGCCGAGTTCGGGTGAGCACGCTGGATGTGGCAAGTGCGAGGATAGGAAAGGAGAGTGGTGAGGGTGCGTGAGTGCTGGACCTGGCCACCGCCACCGAAACACGCGGATCGTGCGGCCACTAGGCGTGCGACGAGAGTGTCATTTTATCGCAGCTGCGATATGTAGAATTTGGGAATAAATAAATATTATAATTAAGCAGAATTTCAATACCGTACAAAGTTATACTACCAAAAGAAAGGACATACATGTTGTCAACTGCTATCTAGGAAGCATGCTTAAATTTCTATGTATTTATAAATAGTAGTTGTGAAACTCGTTCAAAGTGCATAGAGATGAAATCATAGCACTGTGTAAAGCAGAACTTGACAAATGATCCAATCATGAACCCGCTTGGGGATAAAATAAGTTCCAGGTCTCCATCTCCACAACTAATTTGTCTTTTTATCTTCAAACCATTCTAAAACGACTAGCATAAGTGATAGTGAGCACATAGTTTAACGAGGAGGGAATGTCTAACTCTATCGTAAAACCACTGCAAAGCTTTTGCGAATTTAATAAAAAATATTATTGCCGCTGCTATTGATACTATTACTGCATTTAACTAGACGATGTAGCACATTATAATATGTCAAGCATAAAACAGATTTTTTTTTTGTTATTACATATGGTCTTCCAAGTTCCAACCAGCTCCCACTTTTGTTCCACAGGTCAGACTCGGCTAGATTCTGAAGTTCCTCCATCGAAGCGCAGCCTGTCCCGGCGCCGAATCCACTAATCTCTCCTACCGTTCCCTTTTGGATGCCGGCGATGAGCGGCGGCCTTCTAAGTTTCGTACGCAGCCTACCGCTCTAATTACTTTCCCCAACTAAATTTAAGTCTCGATTCCCCTTTAGTTTGGCCTCCATGTTTGCCTACTATTGTGACCGGCAACATTTGTAGTACGATCTGACCAGCAAGCCCTTTGTTACCCTCGCAGACAATGTGCTGGTGTCGAGGGCCGAGGTTGTCGCCGCCGTGCTCTTCACGTATTGTGCAATTATCGACAGGGGCCGATGAATTTCGATGAAATCTTCATGTGAGTGGAAGTTTCTCAATTGATTCCATGTACAAAACGCTAATGCAACTCGAAATATCAATTGATAATAATAACATAAGATTTGGAACATGAACATGCCATTAAAGACCAAAACTTTTGGTTAGTTTCTTTGTCGAGGAGTGATCCTAACCAAAGATAATCTTGCTAAGAGGAATTGACATGAGAATAGGAGATGTGTTTTATGTCATCAAGATGACACAATTAAACATCCATTTTTTCAATGCCGATTTGCCAGATCTATATGGTCAATCATTCAAGTAGCTTCCGACCTATAACCCTCATGTAGTGCTGACAATTTTTTCTGAAATTCGCTCGACGGTGTTGATCACAAGTTTAGAATGCTTATTAGGGTGGGAGCGCTTGTCGTTATTTAGTCGCTTTGGCTATATAGAAATGATAAAGTATTTAATAATAAGAATTCTTCTCTCTTGCAGGTCATCTACCGTTGTACTGGTATGCTCCGTTTATGGTCACCTCTGCAGCGGGTGGAAAACTATGACCTGTTTACGGAGGTATGTATATGATTCGAGGCCACAGTGAGGGATACTTTTTCTCAACATGGATGGTCACATAATCTTAGAATTGATCCACCTCCACCTTAGACGATTTGCAATTGCTCACACTGATATGTATTTCGCCAGTATTTTTTTGTTTTTATGACCTTCGAACGACTGTGTGCATCTTAGTTATGCAGGGGTTGGGTAATGCTTAAACCTTTTAAGTAATAAAGCATCATTTATCGAAAAAAATACACACATGCAACTTTTAGAAGTAGGACATGCCTAATTATTGTCATAAGAAATTAAATGTATAAGTCTATAATTTTGTTAAGAAATCTTCCTCCAGATCATCACATCTATATCCAAACACAAATGCTATACATGTGTACATGTTGGAGACATATTATTTTTGGGCCACGGGAGAAGAAACAATTAAATCAAAGGTAGTTGGGATAGTTGATGATTAATGAACGGTGATGCAGTGGTGAAGTTTTAGTTATATATATGCCTACACTACACTAGTCCATAGGAAGTTGGTGTTACATTCCCCCGAATAAGTAGCTACTTTCTCTACACAACACAAAATTGGTAAAGCAATTTGTAAGAAGAGAAGAGTATAGATGACGAGGAGAAAAGAAGGCTTCCATCGAGTATTGGAGTATTTGATTGATAGTGAGATCTAGTAGGAATGAGATGCATGAGAAATTTGGGTCGACGCAGGAAAAGTATCTAGAGTATGATCATCGAGCAACTCTATAGCAAGAACCGAATTCACAGTGCGTTTTGCAGCCTGCATTGCTTTTGTAACCCAACATGGTAGAATCATGCATCCAAGAGTCAAAGGAAGCCTCTCGTTCGCCTGGTTGGCTCATCCCAATTTGGCTAAACAGGTGTTGGTACTTCACTAGAAGCTTGGTAAGCCGAGCACATAAAAGTGAAGTTTCTTCTACATATTGTTTTCTTTGTACACTTGTGAGCTATTTGCAGTGCATACTAGTAGGAGCAGGATCCCCTAATTTGAAATCGTAAAATATTACTAATGGGATGGCACTTAACCCATTTCCAAATCGCAATCACACTGATAATGTGCGCTTGCCTTCCACGAACTTAGAATATGTAAAAATTTGAAGAGCATTTGAGTTATCAAGCAAGCCCGGGTACGTATAACTTATTTGTTTCAAACCTAAGTAACAAGTAGAAATCTATCCACATAAGTTCTCATACAAAATTACGATCATTTGTGGCATGTGTGAAAAGCACGAAATGCATTTACGCATCACAAGTTATGTAACTTATGTGGTCGAGATTTATTTTGTGCCTCAATTTATGAGTTTTGCACCCTATCAATTTAGAAAAAAAAAACTAAATTTTGCCATCATTTTTTGGAATTCAAGAGTACAACTTTTACCATGTTTTAGAAAATATTTGTTACACTGATGATGTGTTGAGGATAAGCAACAATTAAATAGATCAGAGAAGAAAAGAGGTATATGTCTCGGTCGATTTAAAAAATTATTCATACAAGTCCAGAATAATGTTTAATATGTTTATCCGTTTAGTGCAAACAAATCTAGTATGATCTCCTTCGACCACAAAAAATGTTCTTTGTTAGTCCACTTCATTATTTGTTTGTACATATCTAAGCTCGGGCTTATTTGATTCTTATGATAGGAAGATTATAGGAATAGTAAACATGTAGGATTGAGTCACCCGCAGGATATGGGTACGGGTGGAGCCACTTAATAACCGTACCCGTCTCCTCAGATCTTATCTGTCACCCGTACTTATACCCGTTAATGGGTACAACCTTTTCCCATACCCATTATCCGGCATGGTGAATGGGTACCCGCATGTAAAAATACTAGTGTTTATAACACATTAATTTAAGAATATTTTGTAAACAAGAACATATAACCATAGTTGTAAACGTCCAAATATTATAAACAACAACACATATTTATGATCAACATCATATTTTAAACCGCAACACATTCTCATAAATAGTTCTACTTTCTCAAAACAACAACACATTATAAATGAAAAATAGCAACACATGAGCACATAGTCATAGACTTTAAATTACAAACTCACAACAAAGTATAGAGTTACACTGACCATCCATAAGGTCACAAATAAGTATTACAATAAAATTTCAACACTATAATTAATAAGTGCAACCAAAATACTATAAAGACACACTTGTCAAAATATTATATGGGTACATGGATACGCGGGTATGGGTATTACAACTCCATGCACGGTACTTCTACCCAATGGATATGATATTTTATATTTACATATCAACGGGTAATTTTAATCCCATACCAGCCGGGTGCGGGTAAATGGTACCCATTGTCATTCCTTGAGTGTCATGTCTACTTAAATCATATGAGAAGAGTACTTCTATTTGATTGTAATTAAGATTTTTCCATGAGATCTAAACTATTTTAAAAAATATTATTGTGTAACATTCCTATGGGATTAGTTTCTATGGAATATGATCTCATGAATTTAAAAAAATTGTACAGGAGAAAGTTTATAGAATCTTAATCGTACAGACTTTCGATGAAAAACTCATGAATGAAAGGGGTCCTAAAGAGTTTTCATAGTGGTGTATACCCATAGTTGAAAATATTTGCACTTTTGCATCGCTCTAACGCCTTGTTTGGTACTATAGTTTTCTGGAGATTTGTGGAAATATTTACATGGATTGGATGAAACTTCTACCTTTATCTAATCCCCTCAAATCCCAATGAAACCCTATTCCTCACCAATTCACTAGGTAGGAATAGTGTATTGAGTACTGAGGAAACCACACTAAACTTTGGGGATAGGTGAGAAAAAGTGGGGATTTAACTAGCTCAATACACTAGAATCAAACATATACTTTTTAATATAAGTGGGGATTTGAGGTTTGGTGGGGATTATATCCCCACTAATTTTCATAAAAACTCTAATACCAAACAAGACCTCAACGGTGGATCAATTGTACTTACCTTATCAACCGGAAAAAACTCAGACCACTCAGAATTAGTAAATCAAGAAAATATAAAATTTAATCCTAAAATAAATTTGAAGGAGCATTTTGCTAGAGAACAAATTTGATGGGGGTGTTGTGTTGCGGGTAATCTTCGTAGTAGGGCCCGCCTCGTCTTCCAACCAGCTCCACGTTTGTTTCACTGGTCAGACTCCGCTCGATTCTGAAGTTGCTCCGTCGGCGCGCAGCCTGCGCCGCCGCCGAATCCACCGATCTCTCCTACCGCCCCCCTCCGGACGCCGGCGATGAGCGGAGGACTTCCGGGTTTCCGTACGTTGCCTACTGCCCTGATTACTTTCCCCAACTGAATCGAAGTCTCGATTCCCCTTTAGTTTGGCCTTATTTCTCCTTGTTTGTCTGCTGCTGTGACCCGGAACATTCGTAAGTACGATCTGACCAGCAAGCCCGCTGTTGCCTTGCAGACAATGCACCGGTGTCGAGGGCCGTGGTCGTCGCCGCCGTGCTCTTCTCCGTCCCCTTCGGCTTCCGCGGCCGCTTCCTCGACCTTGGCCTGTCCTACCAGGCAAGTTCCCCTACCTACCTGGTGCCTGTACTCTGAATTAAGGGAGGGAACAGAAAGCAAATTCTGTGTGGTGGTTGATGGAAAAACATAACTTAATGTGCTGTGCATAATCAACGATTGCTAGCAACTAGAACACGTGATCAACATCAGATTAGAGAGATATGGGGAACATTACTCATTGCTGGAGCCGCCATCGTCGCCTGCTTGATGCAGGCGTGGTGCAGGGAGTGATCTAGGTTGATCTTCCCGTCGCTGCTGTGCCTCCCTAGATCGGTAGGGTGTTTGGATGTGAGGGAGTAGCTGAAGCAGATCGAGAGCCAGGGGATCAGATCGCTGCCAGACTCCCTCCTTTATATGACGTAGGTGATAGGGGACCAAACCATTGTATTGGTTTTGGTGCCCCCGATCAGGGCGCGTTAGTTGGCGTACGAGGAGGCCACGAACGTTGGTTCGTGGGCCTCCTCCTCAACGTTTATTTTGACTAGGCCTTTTTCCTTTTCTGCCTTTTTCTTTTATTCCTGTTAAGGTCAACCAACATTCTCCCCCTTGATCGTTAGTTTTAACTTCATTTGCCCATTCTCCATAGGAATAATATGCCAAAGTGAGGTGTTACAACAATCAATGAAATATCGTTGAAACTCAACACCTATGACATATCAGCCTATTTCAAAATGGATAACATTTTTCTTGATAGGAGTGGTTCTTTTAGTGGTCCCTTTATTCCAGAATCATAAGGCTTCCAGTAATCCCATGCCGGCAACATGCTCACAAAAAATACTGGGTGGTAAGCCTTTCGTTAGCGGATCCGCAAGCATACGAGTTGTACTTATATGCTTAACATCAATTGTTTGATCCTGGACTCTATCCTTCACAACATAGTACTTAATGTCAATGTGCTTGGTAGCAGCACTAGACTTGTTGTTATTTGAATAGAAAACTGCGGGTTCATTATCGCAGTACAACAAAAGTGGTTTTGAAATGCTGTCAACCACTTTAAGTCCGGGAATAAAATTCTTTAGCCATACAGCCTGCCCAGTGGCCTCATAACATGCCATATATTCTGCGTGCATCGTAGATGTAGCAGTTGTTGTTTGTTTGGAGCTTTTCCACGATATGGCTCCTCTGGCAAGTGTGAATACATAACCTGATGTGGATTTCTTACTATCCTCACAACCGGCATAATCAGCATCTGCATAACCAACAACTTCTAGGTTATCAGACCTTCTATAAGTAAGCATGTAATCTTTCGTGCCTTGCATATAACGCAGGACTTTCTTTGTGGCCTTCCAGTGGTCTAATCCTGGATTTGATTGGAATCTACCAAGCATCCCGGTAATAAAAGCTAAGTCAGGGCGTGTGCACACTTGTGCATACATAATGCTTCCGACAGCCGAAGCATAAGGAACCGACTTCATCTGATCAGTTTCAATTTGGTTCCTTGGACATTGAAATGTCCCAAACTTGTCGCCCTTGACTACAGGAGCAGGTGAGCCTGAGCACTTATGCATATTATATTTCTTTAGTACTCGCTCAAAGTATGCCTTTTGTGATAGTCCCAACACACCTTTAGACCTATCTCGATGAATCTCTATGCCAAGAACATATGATGCTTCACCGAGATCTTTCATATCAAACTTGGAAGACAGAAAATTCTTGGTCTCATGCAGCATATTCTTATCGCTACAGGCCAATAATATGTCATCCACATATAGGACAAATATTGTGAACCTACTGCCCTTAAACTTAACATAAATGCAGTTGTCCACAACATTTTCCGTAAAACCAAAAGTTCTAATAATCTTGTCGAACTTGAGGTACCACTGCCTTGAAGCTTGCTTCAAGCCATAGATGGATTTCTTTAGACGACATGCCAAATGTTCCTTTCCTTCCACAATAAAACCTTCCGGTTGAGTCATGTAAACATCTTCTTTAAGGTCACCATTTAGAAACGCCGTCTTAACGTCCATTTGATGCAATTCTAGGTCGAAATGAGCTACTAGAGCCATAACGATCCTAAAGGAATCTTTAGATGACACAGGGGAGAAGGTCTCTTTGTAGTCAATTCCTTCTCTCTGTGTGAAACCTTTTGCCACAAGTCTAGCTTTGAACCGTTCGACATTCCCTTTGGAATCATACTTAGTTTTGTAGACCCATTTGCAGCCTACTCTTTTAGCACCATCAGGAATTTCTACTAAGTCCCAAACTTCATTTGAGTCCATAGATTTCAACTCATCTTCCATGGCAATATGCCACTTGGACGAATCTGTACTTGCAATGGCCTCCTTGTATGAGGTTGGATCCTCCACCTTTCCCATATCATCCACATCCTCACCCATGTAAATGATATAATCATCTGGGATGGCTTTCTTTCTTTCTCGTTGTGATCTTCTCATAGGAGACGGTGGTGGAGGAGCGTCGTTATTTTGAGGATCTTCATTTTCTGACCGATGATCTTCTTCATTTTCATTATTATCAGCTTCAGAATTATCATTAGGTTGAGGACCTGAACTGGAAGGTTCGGAATCATCATGAGATGCTACTCTCCTTTGTATCGGGAGAACAATCTCTTGGATGGCCGGGGTTGGAGCACACACCCGCTTCTCCTCAAGATCGATCTTTCTTATTTCTGTGACTTCATTATCCTCAAAAAATACCGCTTGTCGGGTCTCCACATACTTAGTGGTGTGACCTGGACAATAGAAGCGATATCCCTTTCCTCTATGAGGGTATCCAACAAAGAAACAACTAACTGTTTTTGGATCTAGTTTCGTAAGTTGTGGATTGAAAACTCTAGCTTCAGCAGGACAACCCCACACACGTAGATAGTTTAAGCTCGGTTTCTTTCCCGTCCACATCTCGTAAGGTGTGCACGGTGCTGCTTTAGTAGGAGCAAGGTTTAGTACGTGTGCAGCTGTCTTCAAAGCCTCCATCCATAGGCTTACTGGCAAACTTGCATGACTAAGCATACTTCGCACCATATCCATGAGTGTGCGATTTCTGCGCTCAGCCACACCATTCTGTTGAGGTTCGCCAGGCATTGAATACTGGGCAACAATTCCATTTTCAGAAAGGAACTTGGCAAAAGGTCCTGGAATTTGCCCATAAGGAGCATGCCTTCTGTAATATTCTCCCCCACGATCAGATCATACAACTTTAATTTTCTCATTTAGTTGGTTCTCAACTTCGGCTTTAAACAATTTGAATTTGTCCAAAGCTTCTGATCGATCGCGTATGGGATAAATATACCCATATCGGGAGAAGTCGTCTGTAAATGTGATGAACGAATCAAAACCATCTATAGACTTAACATTCAGGGGTCCGCATATGTCAGTATGAATAAGTTGGAGAACACCTGTGGCTCTTACGGCTCCTTTCTTAATTGTTTTTGCATATTTTCCTTTAATGCAGTCTACACAAATGTCTGCATCTGAAAAGTCTAATGGGAGGAGTACGTCATTTTTAATAAGTCTTTCCATTCTCCCCCTCGAAATGTGGCCCAAACGACGGTGCCACAATTTCGAAGAAGTGCTAGTGCCCTTCCATTTCTTTTCATCATCAGAAACATTTCTCACATGCAAAGCATAATCATTAAAAGATAACGTATATAATTTGCCTCGTCTGACACCGAGGCCAACATCCTTATTACAATATTTCAAAATAAATTGTTTGTGCCCAAACAAGCATTCATACATATCATCATCTAAGCAAGAGACTGAAATCAAATTCCTACTTAGAGTAGGTACATAAAGAACATTATTTAACTTAAGACTAAAGCCGGTGTGAAGCTCCAAGGTAAGTGACCATATTGCTTCAACGTCGACTTCAACTCCATTTGCTACTTTAAGTCTTCTTGCTCCTCTTGCTGTGGTTTGGGTCATACTTAATCCCTGCATGGAGTTAGAGACATGAGAGGTTGCACCTG
This sequence comes from Dactylis glomerata, assembly GCA_007115705.1. Classification (NCBI taxonomy): domain Eukaryota; kingdom Viridiplantae; phylum Streptophyta; class Magnoliopsida; order Poales; family Poaceae; genus Dactylis; species Dactylis glomerata. The sequence goes on from QXEO01001223.1 coordinate 2,190,147, forward strand.
AGTCAATCCACCAAGATGTACTAGAGAAATCAGCATAAAATGATTCATCAACAAAAGTGATTTCATCAGTACCTTTCTTTAGCATCCACTTAATGTATTCAGAACAGTCTTTCCTATAATGGCCTGCTTTCTTGCAGTGGAAACATACATTATCAGCAGCAGTGTTGCCTGAAGACTGTCCTATCTCCTTTCCTTTAGACTTCGGCATTTCATTCTTGAAAGACTTCTTTGGAGTCATAGGAGAAGTAGGCCCATCATGCTTCCTCTTTTTAGAGCTAACATGAAGAGCTTGGTCCTTATTTGCCCTCAATATCCTCTGTTCCTCCTCGACTATCCGATATCTCAGAGAGGGACCATTTTTCCTTCATGGAATTATAATTGATCTTAAATTGATCAAATTCTTCAGGAAGTGACTCTAAGATCATTATAACTAAGAGATTTTCACTCAGCTCGCACTTCAGGGTCTTCAATTTATTTGAAGCGTTTACCATCTTTAGAATGTGGCTCCTGACATCTCCTTCATTTTTGTACTTCCCAAGTAGCTTGTGGAAAAGCTCATGAGCATAAACCTTTTCGGAGCCCTTGAATTGCTCCTCCAAGGCTTCCATAAACTCCTTAGGAGTGTCTTTCTTGGGGAGAGCCCCAATAATGTCACGAGAGATGGATAATCGCATCACGAGCATTGCAACATGACACGACTTCTCCCACTTCTCAATCTTGAGTCATAAGCCTTTTTGAGTTCATTATACCCCTCGACACCAGCAGCTGGTGCCGTGGGTTTTTCATTAATCAAGGCGTAATCGAACTCGCTAAAGGCTAAACATAATTCCATCGCATTCTTCCATTTTGGGAAGTTGCTGCCTGTCAGTTGTTCGACAGTTTCAGGGCGAAACGGAGCGGAAGCTGAAAAGAACAACATGGACGTTCATTAGTAATTTGCATGAATACAATATTTTACGTTGGTAAAATAAAATACACATGCCATAAGCAAAAAAAATCTAGCTCCATGTCAAAACACCGTTGGGTAGTATTGACATGCAATTAGAAGAACATAAGGAACATGCAAAATTAAAACAACGTTGGTCTGAATTAATTTTACAGTTATTACATTATCAAAATAAGCATCATAAGGAATTTCAACATTATTTGATGCTTAAAATGATCACCCAATTTTAAGGCACATTAAATATTCTGAACAAAAGATGGTTTAGAATAGAACATATTTCCTAATCATATTTTAGGCAATCATATTTCTTTATAAAATAGTGCAAAACATAATAAAAACATAAACATAATTAATTTGCACTGAAATAGAAAGAAAAAAAAACTTTAAAAACGGTGGGCTGCCGAAAACTCAAACCGCACAGCCCATCCTCAAAATGAGCCCAATAAGGCCACCGAGGCCCATTTTCATACCCGCGTCGATGCCAGCCGTCGGATCCCGATCGACGGTCGAGAATCGCTGCGGCCGGAGCAAAACAGCCTCCCGATCAAAACCCTATCCCTTCCCCCCCACCCCCCCCCCACCCCCTCCCGACCATTTCGGCGCCAGGCGCCAGTGAGTGAGGAGAGCGCCGACGCCAGTGAGTGAGGAGGCACGCCGACCGGCGCCGGCGCCGGCGACGCCAAGCGACGCGGTGCCCTCCCCCTTCCTTCATTCCGACGCGGTGGCCGCGCTAGCCGGAGGAGCGTGCGCTGGACCATGCCCCGCGCGCTCTGCTGTCTACCGTGGCTGCCGGCGTCGATTTCATGCGGGGCGGCGGGGTGGAGATGCACGCCGGCCAGCCGGCGGCCATAAGGCAACGACAGAGGCGAGCGGCGCGACGGCCACCGGCGTGTGCGTCCGTTCCGCGTCTTGCGACGCTCCAACCTGCGCGTTCCTCCGTCGGGAGGGAACGGCGGCGCGGGGTCCTCGCCCTCGCCGGAGCTGTGGGTGCTCCGGCGGCTCCCGAAGGGAAAAGGCGACGATCCGGCGGCATCATCAGGTAAGTCCCCAATTCGTGCTCGTGAATCATGAATTTGTGCAGATAACGAATTGGGAATTTGGCTAGGGTTAGGGTTCATACAAAAATTGGGGATTTTGACTACTGATGATTCATGAAAAAGTGCTCCCCCTTCATGTAATTGCTCAAACGTGAACATAGTAGATCAGAAACTACTTAACCAAAACATCAAATTGCATTCATAGACTTAATTGGCTAGCAATTTCGATCCTTTAACATTACCAGTGAGCAAAAAAATAGATTTGATCATGCATAACAGGGCCTAATCCGAGGCTAAAACAATAATCAATCTTGCATAAAATATGATCTAATCATCATAAAAGTGATCAACAGATCACAATTGGTTCTAGTGCTAAGCAATTCTGCTCTGATACCATTGATGGAAAAACATAACTTAATGTGCTGTGCATAATCAACGATTGCTAGCAACTAGAACACGTGATCAACATCAGATTAGAGAGATATGGGGAACATTACTCATTGCTGGAGCCGCCATCGTCGCCTGCTTGATGCAGGCGTGGTGCAGGGAGTGATCTAGGTTGATCTTCCCGTCGCTGCTGTGCCTCCCTAGATCGGTAGGGTGTTTGGATGTGAGGGAGTAGCTGAAGCAGATCGAGAGCCAGGGGATCAGATCGCTGCCAGACTCCCTCCTTTATATGGCGCAGGCGACAGGGGACCAAACCATCGTATTGGTTTTGGTGCCCCCGATCAGGGCGCGTTAGTTGGCGTACGAGGAGGCCACGAACGTTGGTTCGTGGGCCTCCTCCTCAACGTTTATTTTGACTAGGCCTTTTTCCTTTTCTGCCTTTTTCTTTTATTCCTGTTAAAATTAACAGGTCAACCAACAGTGGTATCTACATCGTTGCAAACTTATTCCCGTTGCCTGTGTCAATTCGTCGCCTTGAGGTGCCGTTGGGCATTGGCTAGGTGTATGGGGAAGTGGGGATCACTATATCGTTGCGAAATGCAGCTGGTTGATTTCTCTGTCCATTTTCAATGCAGAATGTTTACGAGAAACTGCGGATATGGAGGGTGATAGCCTCAATGTTTGCTTTCTCATCATCGCCCGAGCTGATCTTTGGAGTGGCCTTGTTGTACTACTTCAGGGTGTTTGAGCGGCAGATAGGTTCGAACAAGTATGCTGTGAGTAAAGATTTTGCTTAAGACAGTGCACATGTGCTTGTTCATGTTTATTTGCTGATGCTGATGTAGTATATTTAAACGTGCAGGTATTCATAGTATTCTCCATGACCGTGTCTGTACTGCTTCAGATCCTAGCTTTAGGTTACCTGAAAGGTATATCGCTGCTCTTTTTGTGTTCATAACGCCTCATCCAGTCAAATGCTGCTTTAAAATGTTGGTACTCCCTCCGACCCATATTACCTTTCGCAAATACGAATGTATCTAGCACTAAAATATGTCTAGATACATCCATATTTACGAAAGGTCATATGGGTCGGAGGGAGTACCAAGATTAGTATATTTGCTTCATATGGATTGGTTACAGTTGATGCTAGATGTGAAATCTTATGTTAGTTTTGCTTGATATTTGATGGGAATGTTTATCTGCCATCTAGATACATCTAAATTGGAAATTGATTTCCTTGAGGACCACAAGGGTCTTTTCATGGCCAAACATGGTGTGCTTTCAACATATCTTAGTTTTGGTGCTCTTAACATAAAGTATTTGTGTACCCCATCTATTTAAGCCTTCCTGTAACAAGCTTTGAATGATGGATTCTAATCGAGGAAACAACAAAATAACCAATAATACTACTAGTTTTCACCACATTAAGTTCGGTCCCTTTTTCTTGTAGCTAACTGTTGTACTCCCTCCGAACCATATTACTCTTCGCCAATACGGATGTATCTAAACACTAAAATGTGTCTAGACACATTCGTATTAGCGAAGAGTATTATGGGTCGGAGGGAGTAATGTATTTACCAGTTGGACTGTTTATATTTACTTCTGTCTGTTTTTTGGATTCGCACTTTTCATGCTTATGTAGTTATTCGACTTTTGTCTAACATCTTCGTCTTGGAAATGCAGATCAATCTTTCAACCCATTGACATCTGGACCATATGGCCTCATATTTGCATCTTATGTACCCTTCTTCTTTGACATTCCCATCTCAACAAAGTTCCGCATATTTGGACTGCGTTTATCTGACAAGTCATTCATATATTTGGCAGGACTCCAGGTTTGTTCTGAGATAACTGTTATCCTTGTCTTAAATCTTCCACAATTCCGCTGTGTTGTAGCTTTAAGTTTTAATTTATATCTTCAGCTTCTTTTTTCATCTGGAAGGCGTTCTGTTATACCTGGACTGTCTGGTATACTAGCTGGACTTTTGTACCGCCTAAACATATTTGGTATCCGCAGGCTGAAGGTAATTTACTAAGATCTTCCAGAAGTGTGAATAAGGCACTCTGCCAACGTCATTCCAGAAGTGTGAATTGTGCTTCTGTGTATTATCAAATTATCAATTAATAGCCATCCTTTCTACGTACAATTATTTTTGCTCTACGAGTTTATTTTATACATATGGCCCAGATGTTGGCATATTGGTATTGTTATGTGTGTGCAGTGTCTAAACAACCTGTATAGATATCTGACTAAAGCTTTCTGTTGGCATTGACATCAACCATTAACTATAGTAGTTGGTTAGAAAATTTTCTGAATAGCATTTTTCTTTATGGGATATTTGTGTTTCCTTGTAAGATTTACTATATGTGCATATGTGATAAGCGTTTGTACCAGTCTCTAAATACCTACAGCCTCTAAATACCTACAACCACATTGTAAACAAAACTTGATTTTTGCAGGTCCCAGATTGTGCAACTTCAGTGTTCTCGCGGTTATCATGGCCATGGTCTAACATCTCTTACCAAAGATTGCCAGTTGTAAGTAGTGATGAAAACATTCCTCGTCACCAAGCTCGTCAGACGGAGGCAAGTATTTGCAATATATTGATTTTTTACAGGGATAAGCAGACTAAAGCATCTATATATTTCTAAAGAAATACAGTACTCCTTTAAAGGCCATTCATTCTGTTTAGTATTTAGTTATTGGATACAATAAAAGAGTGCTCAAGGAAATCCAGATTTTGCAGATATAACTACTTTATTATAGTTTCCCTGCAAACCACATATTTCGAAATAAGCTTTATATAGCTTATGGCTTACTCCCTCTGTTTCAAATTAATTGTCGCAGCTTTGGTCAAATTTGGCCTAGATACGCATGTATCTAGACGCGTTTCAGTGTGTAGGTTCCCTCACTTTGAAAAAAAAAACTGTGTCATCTAATTTGGAACGGACGGAGTAGCACCTTGTGGCTGTGTTATTTGTAGCTTAATATGTTAGTTTATGTCTAATCCTTTCTAGCTGAATTTGGACATCATGCCAATTCTTACCTTGTTTGGTAATAAATGTTGGCTCTGTGAAACTATTATGATCTTAGCATGCATCCATGGACGTGGAATGATCTTGCCAGTCATAAGATAAAGTTGCCTCCACAGCCATTTAAGAAGTGGCATTATTGGATCCCTTATGCAAAACAATAATCTGTTTTTGCTCTTCAGTGATGTTACATGGTCATAATTTCATTTCTGTTCTCAGTATTACTCTTAAGATAGAGCACAGCAGGTATTCACTGGTTTATCTGATACGTCTTCCCGGTCAATGTTGCCTTTTGGTTCAGGGCGCACACGCAACTACCCCGGATCCAATGGAGTCCTCAATCACCACGCTGGTTTCCATGGGTTTTGATCGTGCTTCTGCAGTTCAGGCTCTTGCACTGACGAATAATGATGTCAATTTGGCCTCAAACATCCTGCTCGAAGCACAGTTACCGGCGGCTTAGAAATCATTTCCTGTAGCTGAAGATGGATGCTTTGTAAATGAAAAATGTGAAGCAGTTCTTCTCGTCCAGAGTATTTTCAGGATTTGCTAAGGCAACTAAACTCCATGGTGTAACATAGAAGTTAGAGAATTGAAAGAAATACAGGAACTTTATGCCAGAATGCTCATTTTTTGGAAAAAATAATCAAATACTATTTATTTTTATTCAATTTTCAGAAACAATACACGAATTTTGAAATTTACATAAATAATACACCGTGGCCTGAACGACGACAGGTGCTTGTGAGCCATGCAAAAGCTTATCGTTCAGGCCTAGATGATTAGAGCGGACAATAATTGGGTCTCCTGGACGATAAGTTCTAATCGTGCAGGTCCTATAGGATAAGTTCTAATCATCTAACATTGGACCGTTGCATGGTTGACATGTTCAGCTCAGCACCTGTCGCCCAGGCCATGGATGACAATCCTGGACGACGGTAGTAGCGCGAATTTTTTTTTTTATTGCACTTTTTTCAGCTATTTTAGAAGTAGTATGATTAGCTTAGTATTTACGAAAGTAGGGCACCGTCGTAGCCGACAGATGTGACTCCGACACATCCCATCCGGCGGACACGATTACACGCCTTTCGAGGCAGCCGACGCACGCCGGCCTGACTACTCGCACCCGCCGGATGCGATTGCTCCTTTCGAGGCGGGCCAGGACATGTCGAAGCCGGCGGATTCGAGTGGAGCCTTGTCGAAGCCGGCGGATTCGAGTGCAGGCGTGGGGGCCACGTCGACCGGAGCAGAAAACGCTGCCCCCCCCCCCCCCCCCCGCTCGGCAGCAGCCTCGCCCACTCGCCTTTGCTTCTTCTCTTAGCTCTTCTCACATTTCTCTTCTCAGCTTCAGCTCAAACATCTCTTTCTCAAATCTTATTCCTTCGATTCTGAGAGCATTTGTTGATCAAAATCAGTCAAATTTGTTGCAAGAAGTAGAGGATAGCCCGATCTACAAATGGGTTAGCTTTAGGAGAGATTTCGTTGGTTCATTTTGTCGCATTTTGGTTTAGTTGGTGTTAGTTTTCCTGTAGCTGTTCATCAGTTCTTGCGTAACGATATTGTTTTTATTTTGCATTGCTAAAATACGTGTTTTACAAACTAACTCTTAATTTTTACATACAGAGACGGTTTGCCTTTGACCAGGTTAGGGGCTGCTACCAGTCGATTACCGAGGCATTTGATTTTTACCCCGGCGATGCGGTAATCTGGGACCCATATTCTCCTGCAAGTATCACAGCTAGATATCCTGGTGGGCTTTCTTATTTGTGCACAAGAGATCATGAATACTGGCTTACAAAGTCCAAGATTGTGTTTGATATATTTGTGGAGGAGATGTCTCAACAGAGGGTTATGAGATAATTTTATCTTCTTCAGGATATAGTTCCACCTCCAGCGGATGAGCCCTTACTAGCAGAAATCCACGAGTAAGTACTGTTGACTGCTGCTATTTTTTATAAGATACATACCTGCAGACTGCTGCTATTATGATGCTAATATTATAATTTGTAATAACAGGTTAAAAAGGAAGGGCACAAATAGGACCGTGGCGAAGTGGCTCACATTTGTTGGAAAATACATTAGAGAGTGGGAATATGCGCCGAATAATGTTTGGTCCTCAGATGTTCTATTCGATCCTCAACTCTTTGAGGAGTATTGTAGGAGGTACAACAGATGTACCCGCACATGTCTCACTAAGGCAAGAGACCCCAAGGGATATTTTGAACCAGCACTATGTGATATGTATGATGCAGGATCATCGGCAGGCTCAAGAATACAAGCTGTAAGTTATTACAATTAAATGTTGATATGGTAAACTCTCTATTTTGTAGCTAATCGTACATATTATTTTTTGTTCAATTTTTGTAGGCCGATGAGGCTCACGGAGCCGTTAATGATATTTACAACTTCACACGCTCTCAGTCTATGACGTCTCTAATTCCACGCCAACCTGTTGTCACCTTTCTGGGCAAGCTGGAGAAGAAGCTGCGTTCTATTTACTCCACTCTCATTTGTCGTACTACTGATGATGTTCGTTAGAGAAGTGGACAAATGGATCCTCATACTTGGACGCCGCGTCCACCGCGGTTTCCAGAAGTGCCTACGCCTCCAGCCCCTCTCAGGCATGCACCACGTCCACGTCTTGATCCACAGGGGAGTATGAGGCCACCTTCTACTGTTGAGCCTAGACGTTCAGCTACGCGGCGTTCCACGTCGAGACCGAGGCCACCTCCTCCTGATCAGGCTGGAGGTTCTGCTTGGCAGCATCAGCAGCAGCCTGATCCTTACCAGGCTGGAGCTTCTGCTGGGCCTCAGCAGCAGCCTGCTCCTGATCAGGCAGGAGGTTTAGCTTGGCAGCATCAGTACCAGCCTGCTCCTGATCAGGCTGGAGGTTCAGGTTGGCCTCACCAGCAGCCTGCTCCTGATCAGGCTGGAGGTTCAGCTTGGCAGCATCAGCAGCAGCCTGATCCTTACCAGGCTGGAGGTTCAGGCTATGTGCAGCAGCCGGAGTATGACTACATGAGCCAGCCGCAGTATGGAGGCATAGCGTCGCAGATTTTTGGTTATACTCCACAGATGGCCATGTCAGAAGGTACGTGTAGTTCACAGTTGTTTTATTTCTTAAGTTATACATAGCCATAATTTCCTAATATATTTTCTTGCATTGCACGCTACAGCACAGGGAGGGACATCGCCTATGCAGGGATCAACTTGGATGACTGATGACATCGATATTAACTCGGACCCTACGGGTGGTTATATGGCCTTGCTTACTACTCCTCCACCTGATCCCACACAGCAGTCACAGACTGACAACCAGGAGGTCGAGAGCACTCAGTACTATCGAGCGGCCCCTAACAGGTATGGATGGACGACGCCTCCGCCACGAGGACCACCACGTGCTCCGCGCCGTCGATGATCTATATGATCATCATATCTTTGTATCCTAATAATTTATATACATATTCATATTTGACATATATTTGTAAGCATGATCTAGGTCGAGAGCACAGCAGTCACGATTTATTTTCGACTGTTCTTCCCGTCACGATTTATTTCCGACTGTTTTTTCCCGCTCGTTCTTTTCCGCCTATTATTTCGTGCTAGTTGTTTTCCGACGTTTCAAATTAATGCAAATAGTAAGAACTTGTCTCAAACAGATGCCACTTTGGGGTGCGCTTAGCAGGACAAAATGAATTCCATCCGCCGGATGGAATTGCATGCTTCTTGCATGCACCTCGCCAGCTAGTCGAATCCGCCAGATGGAATTCGTTCTAATCGCATCCGCCGGATACGATTTGTTCTAATCGAGTCCGGCGGACGCAATGGTGTCCTAATTCTGATATTACCTCTAAATTAATGCTACTTCTAAAATAGCTGAAAAAAAGTGCAATAAAAAAAAATTTGCCGGTAGTAGCTGGGGGGTGGCGTCTGCTTTCGTAGTCTTAGGAAATTGCAGATGTTGGATGTAATACTCCATGTGATCCATATTACTTATCGCTAATTGGATGTAGACACAATATGGTTCGGAGTGGGTATTTCTTTTGTCTTAAAGGAAAAGAGCAAGGAAGATGTGGGCATTTTGTACTGAAATTTGCATTACGGCATCTAGAGAAGTTTCGCAGTTTTGGAGTGGCATCTTTTCGAAGAGCAAAATTGTAATGGCAATTTCCAGTGTTTTCCCTTAAATAAAAAATGCAAAGGAGTACATAGCCTTAAAAATGTCATCCTCCAACATGCGAATTGCGTGTCTGAAATGTGGTCCATTTTCGTAGTTGTTTATTGTACAGTTCCGAGATTTACATCACACGACCGCATCTTGTGCCTTAACATAGTATTCCAGGGAAAATTTTGTTCTTGTGATTTTGTGAAATAATCATCAGAAACCATACCTAATCAGGGGCGTGCCATGCTAATTGCACGTAAGGATACAGGTCAAAGACAGACAAAGCAAATGCTATGATGAACCATGACATGCTATTGCATACAGTTTAACAAAACCATTTGCACACAAAGATAAATGCAGAAAGGCTTTCAATTCACCACCAGAGGTCCAGAAACCTCAATGCAGAACATACCGAACAGCATCAAAGTGATACAATACCCGAAAGGTTCCGAAACATAGAAAATACAATGCGCAGCACAGGGGAGGAAGAACAAAGCACCAAACAGATCAAACTCTGCCCTAGATCAACACCCAGCAAAGCCACATGGATCTCCTTACATGTCATCAGCCTGCAGGTCTTCCTCTTCATCCTCGTACTCACCCTCATCATCGGCTGTCGCATCCTGATACTGCTGGTACTCTGAGACAAGGTCGTTCATATTGCTCTCTGCCTCGGTGAACTCCATCTCGTCCATGCCTTCACCAGTGTACCAATGCAAGAAAGCCTTCCTCCTGAACATGGCAGTGAACTGCTCGCTCACCCTCCGGAACATCTCCTGGATGGAGGTTGAGTTGCCAATGAAGGTAGATGCCATTGAGAGGCCAGTGGGTGGGATGTCACAGACGCTGGACTTCACATTGTTGGGGATCCACTCCACAAAGTAGGATGAGTTCTTGTTCTGAACGTTGATCATCTGCTCATCAACTTCCTTTGTGCTCATCTTTCCACGGAACATGGCAGATGCGGTGAGGTAACGGCCATGGCGAGGATCAGCAGCGCACATCATATTCTTGGAATCCCACATTTGCTGGGTCAGCTCAGGGACCGTGAGGGCACGGTACTGCTGAGATCCACGGGATGTCAGTGGAGCGAAGCCCACCATGAAGAAGTGAAGACGAGGGAAGGGGATAAGGTTCACTGCCAGCTTCCGAAGGTCAGAATTCAACTGACCAGGGAACCTTAGGCAGCATGTGACTCCACTCATGGTAGCAGAGATTAGATGGTTCAGATCTCCAACTGCACAAAATAGCAAACATGGAAAATGTTACACAGTATTCTAAAAAAAAACTGTGACAAATATGTGTACTCCAAATTCTAAATGACAATGCAGCATAAATATTAGGCAGTGGTGTTGATTACAGAACATTTAGTTAAGCACAAATTACTATTCAGTATATAATAGATACGAGAAACGATTGAAGCAGCTTACAGCTAGGTGTTGTCAGCTTGAGAGTCCTGAAACAGATGTCATAGAGAGCCTCGTTGTCAAGAACCATGCACTCATCAGCATTCTCAACAAGCTGATGGACTGAGAGAGTGGCATTGTATGGCTCAACCACAGTATCAGAGACCTTTGGTGAGGGGAACACTGAGAATGTGAGCATCATGCGGTCAGGGTATTCCTCCCTGATTTTTGATATCAACAGTGTACCCATGCCTGATCCAGTACCACCACCAAGAGAGTGGCATACTTGGAACCCTGATAAAAGTAAAATATGGAATTATTTACCAGCAAAAAATGGTTAAATGGAGCACATACTTGAAAAAATACAACCAAAATATCTGCAATCAGATAGAATAAAAGAGCATTGTTTCATGAATGGGCGGATTACACAAACCATGTTGAACTGCCAGATAATCTCGTAAGAATATTTACAGTGATAAAAAGGGTTGTTATGCTAACTAATTAGTTGGCCAACAAATTTGAAGGAACAGTATCACTAAGGCTTAGTATTGCCTGCACCCTATATCATGGATATTAAAATTAATGCTGGACATCTCAAATATGCCACCCAAATTGTGTAAGACATCTCAATACTAATATGCCACCCAAATTGTGTAAGACATCTCAATACTAATATGCCACCCAAATTGTGTAAGACATCTCAATACTAATATGGCATATGTTGAGTGCACAAAATTACTTAGAAAGTCAATGTCATTACAGTCAATAAATAAATCTAGCATAATATATGTGTGATACATTTTATATGAACTATTGATCGCCTCGTAAGAAAACAGCTGATTGCATAAACATCTGCATTTTCACTGAAAAAGCAATAACATATCTATCAAATTGTCAGGATGCAGCAAGTGACGGGCTCATTTACCTTGCAGGCAGTCACAGTTCTCAGCCTCCTTCCTCACAACATCCAAAACAGAATCGATAAGCTCGGCACCCTCAGTGTAGTGACCCTTGGCCCAGTTGTTACCGGCACCAGACTGCCCAAAGACAAAGTTGTCAGGGCGGAAGATCTGCCCATAGGGTCCAGTGCGGACACTGTCCATGGTACCGGGCTCAAGGTCCATGAGAACAGCACGGGGCACAAAACGCCCGCAGGAGGCCTCGTTGTAGTAGACATTGACACGCTCCAACTGCAGGTCAGAAGTGCCGACGTAGCGCCCAGTTGGGTCAATGCCGTGCTCGTCACACACCACCTCCCAGAACTTGGCACCGATCTGGTTGCCGCATTGCCCACCCTGGATGTGCAGGATTTCCCTCATCTTCGCCCTGGAAACAGAAGAGACGCACACAGAAGAGTTAGTTTCAAACATTGGAGTAAGCATGGGTAAACTAAGGATTGGGTGTAAGACTAGGGTAGTTGCTTTATGCTATCATGCTAAAGTCACTTTACATTATCCACGCCTAAACCGTTTACCACATAATCAGGACTCAGCAGCCGTCTCAGGCTAGCACAAATCTAGCATCCACTGATACAGAGAGAAGCAAAGGTACGTGGTTATTCAGATCCCAAACCTCACTGAACTCGTATGCCATCACGCTGAACCCATCGAGATACGGTATTTCTACAAGTTATAGTATGACGGAAACCTACGGGCTATGGTACACTATCCAAAGCTCAGTCACCTACTGAAAAGCACCACCCAATCAGTACACCAGATCTCGCTGACAGTGACTCACGGATACCATCCCGTACACTAGACGCGCACGAAATGTTCCAACTCGTCCAAAACTAACTTAAATCTCGTAACTCAGAAATATACTACAGCAGGCAGATCGGAACTAGATCCAGATCTGTAAGAAACCATAGATCCAGCAGCTCTCGCAGCATCCACACCAAACAGATCGAAACTAGATCTACAGCAGGGAAAACTACGGACCGGATCAAGCCATTGTTTCAACGGAAACCAGCAAAGCCCGCACAGATCTCATTTCGAAATACCACTTCCGCCGCCCAGAAAATTCAAAAAAAAAAGCGCATCTACCAACTGCTCGAAACAGATCTCATTTCTAGACCAGACCTACTGCGTCCGACGAAGTACGAAGGGGGCAGCAAAGCTTACGAGATAGGAGACGACTCACGCAGGCGAATCCGTCGGCGGCGAGAGAGAGAGAGGGTGGTGGGGGAGCGAGCGAGGAGGGGGTGTGGAGGCCGGGGAGGAGCGGCCGAGCGCAGTGCGTATTAAATAGCCGTAGGGGTGGGGCGGCGAGCGGGGCCAGCATCCGACGGCCCACGCTCCCTGTCGTCGGGCACGGACGGCCCGGATCGGTCGAGCTTGAGTAATTTTGAAATCTTTCCCCCCGTCAGACGAAATGGCCGCACTGCCCCTGGGGATAACTTCGCTCTGCTGGCCCTCGCCTGTCGGTGTGACCGGCCAGACATTATTTCGCACGTAACAAGCCACTGACTAGTGGGGCCATGTCGCTGATGGACCCACACGTCAGTGAGTGCTCTAAGTCATAGACTTCTTGGCGAGAGGTTTCGTTGGTGTGTGTGGCTGGCCCATGTGGGCTTTGGGTCGGGTCCAGAGTAGCATCGTGGGGCGGGTTGGTGGCAGGTTCAGTCTCCAAGGCGTCCGCCCTACGGAGAACAGCTCGGCGGGTGGGCCCGTGACGACAGGGACATGTGACCTCGTCTCACTCCCGCCTTTTCTGGGGACCGCACGTGCTAGGCACATGTTTTGCTGCTCTGTGGAACAGTCGAAGGACCAGCGAGTGTAGAGATTGGATCACCGGAAGCAGCGTACTGTGGGCAGAATCGACAAAAATAACCCTTTCTGTAAACTTCAGCACAAAATAAACCGTCTTTGAAAATATTTCATAAAATAACCTCATTGAATGACGCCCACAGCGGAGGCGCCATGTTAGTACGTATAACGCCCCGGTCAAAGGCGTCATAGTAACAAAGCTGACTCGCCACGCTGGACAGATGGGCCCCACTGTTGGGCATATGGCGCCCCAGCCTAGGGCGTCATACTCAGCTCAATAACGCCGTAGTCAATGGCGCCGTGGTGACAGTGTTGACCAGCCACGTCGGACTAGCCGGGCCCGCTCCTGGGTAGTATGGCGCCCTGGCCCGGGGCGTTGTGAACCATTGTTTGACGCCGGCGTCATTCTTCTTTTCGGGACAGAAAGGCCCAGCCCATATCCATCATCGCCCAGCCGCCGGCGCACCACCACGGCCACCGCATCGTCCCAGCCGCCGCATCGCCGCCGCACCACCAGGCCTCCTCGACGCCGCCGCACCACCCGGCCGCCTCGACGCCGCCGCACCACCCTGCCGCCTCGACGCCGCCGCACCACCCTGCCGCCTCGACGCCGCCGCACCACCCTGCCGCCTCGACGCCGCCGCACCACCCGGCCGCCTCGACGACGCCGCCGCACCACCCGGTCGCCGCCGCCATGGAGCGCGGCCGCTCGAGCTTCCCTCCTCGTTGAAGGCTGCATCCTCGGGTTCGGTGGAGTTTCTGCTGGCGTCTCCCCATCGTCGGCTGCTGCAAGGTAATAAAATCTTGATTTTAGGGTTAGGTTTTTATTTCGATTTGAGATGATTCTTTGTATCTGGTGACAATGGCGACCTTGAACGGAATTTCTGGGGAGCGAAGATTCTGCTTGTCTCTTGTTCTGTGAGTTGTTTCTTTAGTGGAGTAAATGGGATTATAGAGTATAGCAGGATGCAAATGAAGATCCGCCGTTGTCTGGTGTAGTTGGTGCAGATAAATCTAGTGTACTAACTAGTGCAAGATGCAATTTTAAATAGGGCTTATTCAATTTATAATCTAGTTTTTTTATGTTTGCATGCAAATTATGTTTTTAGCTTACTAGTGCAAATGATTTTTAGTGTTACCAAAATGGTTTTGATAATGGCAGTAGTATTGGCATGTATTGATGATAGATTCATATTTGTACTAGTATAGGTAGTTATTGATATTTGCAAATTTTTTGGATATTTTGCAGGATGTCTCTTATCAATGAGGCATACGATAAATTCCATCGTGCGCGGTATATGGAGGAGGATAGAAGGGTTTTTGACCAGCTCCACCTGAGGTCCGGTGGGGTTCATGATAAAATGAAGTATGACGAGCGATACACGAAGCATATCCGGAAGACTGGCCTTCTCCCTTTCATCACACTTGTGTCTCGTTCGACGCCGAAGATGAACCCTTGTGCGATCACTGCACTCGTTGACCGATGGCGTCCAGAGACTCATACTTTTCACTTCCATTGTGGAGAGATGACAGTAACCCTGCAGGACGTTTCTATGATCCTTGCACTGCCTATAAAAGGAGATCCTATTTGCTTTAGCACTGATTCTGATGGATGGCGTGAAAATATGGTGGGCCTCATTGGGAAAGAGCCGGGAGTGCCAGGGAAGTCCGCCGGTGCAACGTATGCATGGATTCAAGAAAACTTCAAGGAGTGCCCGCCTGAATTTGATGAAGACAGTGAGGAGGTGCAGCAGTATGCTCGGGCTTACTGCTGGTATGTAATCAGCCGGGTTCTCTTCTCTGACTCCACTGGCGACCGCGCTCCCTATATGTGGCTTCAGTTATTTGCTGGTTGGGAGCACGGACTAAGTTGGGGTACAGCAGCCCTAGCTTATTTATACCGCCAGGTAACCACTTGTGCATAATGTCTTCACCGCATTGAATTTTTCTCTAGTTTATACTTACATATTTCTCCCGTTTGTGCAGCTGGACGAGGCGTGCCGTAGGGGCACGAATCCAAAGGACAGGAGTAGGTCAAAGGAAGCCAATATCGGTGGTCCGATGCTCCTTTTATCGATATGGAGTTGGGAGCGCTTGCCAGTTGGGCGGCCCAGCCTCATAGGGTTGGGTTATGACCATTGGGATGACCATAATGATCCGGACTGTAGGCCTACGTGGGCTTACTACTGGGACAAGGTTGAAGGTTTCATTGGTAGTTCAAAGACACAATACTTGCACTACTGCAACGAGCTCGACATCATGGCCCCGGAGCATGTAAGATCATTCGCTTGTCCACCTTATTGTCCGCTTGTCCGCTTATCGATCTAACCATATAGTTCATTGTATTCTGCACAGGTGACTTGGGAGCCATATGGCACAGGGGGTAACATTGGTCATGTGTCCACATTCGATTTGAATCCAAAGTGTCTAAACGAAGCACATCTTTGGCGTATGAGTGGCCCGTTGATTTGTTACTATGCTGTCGAGATGCATTTGCCACACCGGGTTATGACACAATTTGGCTTATATCAGGAGACCCCGCCAGAGTTCATGGACACTTCTTTATATCTGCATGGGTAAGTGCTTCATATCAGTGTTGTTGTTTTCATTGTTTCATATCAGCTGTCGGGATGCAATTAACAATGATGAAATTGAATATGCAGCCTGGACAAGAGCAAGACCAAGGGTATAAAGAATTGGAGACATAAACATGACACGCACATCCGGAAGTTCCTGTCCGATATCGATGAGATTGAGGAAAGATTGAAGCATCCCACTCCAAGGTCTGCCCCGCGGCCTTTCAATACGGAGGCATTCAACCGCTATCTCGTGTGGTATCGTTCCAATGCTCGTACCCAACTAAACCCGCCGGCATTTGAAAGTGAGGGTATTTTGCTTGAACCCAACCCTGGTTTCGACCAGATGGCCAGTATCCAGTATAACAAGCTCATCAGAGAAGGTAGACGAACACAATTGGCGCCGGTCATCCGCTTTGCGGTAAGTTCTCCTCTATATCTACATATGGGCATAGCTTGAGCAAAAATTGACCAAGGTTGTTTTGATAGCAAACTGAGCTCTCAAAACATGTCATCGAGGCTGGGGAGGCACTGAAGTACCCTCCGGGTGAACAATCCAACCACGCCCTTAAAGCTTTTGCTGAGGTATGACATGGATAATTTTATCCTTGAAATATTATCTTCTTCTTTTTGTAATGAAAAGAGTTAATAATGTCAAGATACAAAGAAAAAGGCAATTTAAACAAACCAATGTGAACACTATCATTAGAATATTTGCAGCAGACTTTGTGATAAAAATTGTGCATGTTTATTTCCAGGGATGTGATTCAATTCAATAATTTGGTTAGTCAATTTCCATAAAAATCTTACATACAGACCTAAATAAAAGCTTCCATAATTTGGTTAGTCATTTTACCATTTACTGGTACTTGTGTCATCTAGAGACATGGCCATCTATCCATTATGATTCTCGATTATGGATATTTTGAATTTGTTCAGCTATAACCAGATAATACATATTTACACAACACCACGTTCTATCAAAATAAATTGTTGCCTCAGAGCGGTGTTGTGTTGCAGCGTCTATTGCAGCGTGTCTGAATGCAGTGATAGCAGTGATATGATAGAGCAGTATGAACTTTACAATTGTGCCTGCTACTACATGTTAGCTGCTGCGTCTACATAGAGATTAATTTAATTCAAAGATAGCAGTGATATGATAGAGCAGTATGAACTTTACTGTGGTGGTGAATGCAGTATCAGTTACGTCTGTGCTAGGATTTGGAAATTCAATCTCCTTCCTGTCAATAAGACCATGCCCCATGACTATTTGATCTAGTCCTATTTGTACCATCGGATGATCGGAACCTTGATTTGTTTGATGCTTCAAACCCTTCCTGTCAATAAGACCATGCCCCATATAATGGTTTCGCGTTGGTTTTTGCATTGGTACTGTTTTTGCATTGGTTTCGCAGGATCATTCCTTTCTCCCATACCTATTCCATATTTTCAAACTTTTGAATCAATGCTGTTACTGCATGTTCACATGGTAGTATGATACTACCTGCTTATAGTGGTAATTTCATCCTTTTCATATGGTGCAAAGAAGGCTTGGGAAATAAATATTCATGCATCTGTTTGTTACTCAAACCATCTGATACACAATTTTTTCTATCTTCTAACTTGATGACTTGTTAATTTCGCAGCGTACCAAAGCTTGGGCACGTGGCTTAGGTGCTCTTCTAGGCTGCCGCTTCATCGACGATGTCGTGCCTACCTCGTCGAGGTCCTCGTCAAGCGCTGCACACCACTCTCTCGAGGACTCAGATGTGGGCGATGTCGAGAGGGAGGAGGACGAGGGACACACGCATGATGTAATTAACGACTCGCAGATCCCCAATGCACCTGAGCCTAGTCACCAGCATCGTCAGTTCAACTTGAAGCCGAGGAAGCCACGGGAATACGGGCCAAATGATATTTATACTCCGGATGCATACGCGAGGAAGGCAAGTAAGGACAAGGTCATCGAGGCTGCGGGCGAGTCAGAGGAGGAGGAGCTGCAGCATGTTCGGAGGAGAAGGCGTGGAGTTGCGAAGAGCAAAGACGATGGGAAAACCAAACGGGGGAAGAGGAAGAACTAGATGATGTAGTTGATGGTGTAGAGTGTGCACAGATGTTGTGTAGTTGTTGTCATCGTGAACTCTTGTTTGGTATTGTTATGAACTTGATGTGAACTCTTGATGGTATTGTCATGAACTTGTTGTGGTGAGATTAACTTGTCGTCACAAAAAATTCTGGCTATAACTACCATCTTTTGAACCTTAATTAGATTTTGTTTTGAATCATATATTTCAGAAACTTTGTACTATATGTATGCCATATATAGCACGGCACCCTAAGTCGAGGCGCCGTAGTCCAACAAACGGCGCCCCTGCTCCTGGCGCCATATGAAGACCTCGCAAATTTGGCAAGTCATTGGGCTATCATACGACGCCCATAGCCAGGGCGTTATTGAGCTGAGTATGACGCCCTAGGCTGGGGCGCCATATGCCCAACAGTGGGGCCCATCTGTCCAGCGTGGCGAGTCAGCTTTGTTACTATGACGCCTTTGACCGGGGCGTTATACGTACTAACATGGCGCCCCCGCTGTGGGTGTCATTCAATGAGGTTATTTTATGAAATATTTTCAAAGACGGTTTATTTTGTGCTGAAGTTTACAGAAAGGGTTATTTTTGTCGATTCTGCCCGTACTGTGCAAGTGTTTTTTTTTTGAACTGCACAATTTAGTGTGTCTTCTTTTTGTTTTGGAGTCTTGGATGGCGTTTTGGAAGAATCTTTTGCCACGCAGATATGGAGGTGATGTCACATCGGGGATATAGCAATTTCACCGGTTTTCTCAAGAGCATCTTAACAAATTTAGTTCCTAAAATTACTTGTAATTACAATGGAGCTTTTTTAATAAAAAACTAGAGTTCCAAACTCCCAACCCCCCCCCCCAAACACACACACTCGTCATCTTGCTCATTGTTGCCATGTGGACCTCGCGCCTCCATGTCCATGTCGTAGGCCCGCTTGCCGGAGTAGGAGGAGGGCTTCGAGCCGTCGATTCGATGGGTCCAATTCAGCGGACATAATGATGCGGCGTGTTTAGGCTGATGTGTTGTGAGGGCGCCATGGATGTCAAAAGGACATCCACCTGGGCACCTTTTTTGGAATTCTCGCATTTCTCACATTGGGGGTGGATTTGGTTATACCCTAAAGACACTCTAAACTTGTCACAACCCCAAAACTGCAATTGTCCAATAAATTGCCAAAACGTCTCTCTTTGAATGCCCTAAATGAACTTCAATGCCTATTTTTTCCTGGATCTTCTAATTTCTCAAATAGATATCCCAAAACATGTTGCCAACTCATTGCAGCCGACCATCGTTTAGCTAAAATTCTACCAAAGAGGGGTGACGAGGCCACACGCTTCCTCCCTCGCCATTAGCACTGCCTGGAGGTCGTCCAGTCATCTTAGGCGGCCACTTGAGCTCGGTAGCGACCCCTCTCAATCATCCTATAAACTATCAACCCAACATTGTGTTCGCGAGCACCACTCTCCCCCTCCTCCCCACAAATCATGCGAGCTGCTGAAAGAACATATGGAGCCCCATATGTTGTTTAGTAATTAATGACAATCCATATGGACTAATGGTTGCAATGAGTTATATGTGTAGAACTTATCCATAGACAATGCTTGAACCATTTGTTAGATTCAAGGTTGTAAGAAGAAGATTATGAAGAAGATTATGTGATGACCAAGATGTTATTCATGGAGTGATCTGAAGATTGGTCGTTAGGGATTTCAGCCTATATCAAGTGTGTCTTGAAGACTAAGATTAAGTGAACTCTCATGCATATCTTCAAGACACCATCATTATAGAGAAAGAAAAATTGATTCAAGAATTGATCATGTCAAAGCGCAAGTTCAAGATAGGCATCTAGAAGATATCATATGCTTGAAGCTTGCCATCTATATTGTGACCATGGATATGTGAAGACATGCTTAAAAGAGTCTCTCCCATAGTAGAGTATGGGGGAGCAATTCACAAGACTTCACCGAGCAAGCACGATCAAGAAAGGTGTTCCAACTTGAGGGAGACAAGACCGTCATCATCTATCTCAAGTGGAATGTGCAAGGCAAAGGTATGTTCTTGATAGGGTTTCTTTCTTACCGGTCTCATGGTGTTAGTTGTGAGACCGGGTTATAAGATCGGTAGTTGTACTATCAAGAGGGGATCTCAAGTGAGTAACTTAATCATATCGTTTGGAGAGAGCTCAAACCTTTGCATACTGGCATCATCTTTCTTGGTTCTTATTTGTATTTTATCCATGTGAGGTTCTAGAGCTTGTGGTTATTTCCATGACAAGCTCTAGCTCATCAAAAACGGATTTTGCATGAAACTCTTATTGTATTTTTTATGTTTGAAGGTTTTACCAGTTCATCTTTTAAGGGAAGTCAAACCTTTCATCATTTGGTTTTCTCCAACTTTGTTGGACTATGATGTTTATATGGTGAAGTTGTAGAGCTCGTTGTGGTGATTCCAACAAGCCCAAGATCATTGAAAATGAAGTACGGAAGCAAAAGTTATCACCATTTTCATGTTGATGTTTACTTCGAGGCTGGATTGTCTGCCCAAACTTGGGACCGGATAATTCCCCCCTCCCCTCGAATTTCTGGGCGTGCAACTCCCAGTAATGGGGCGGAATTTTGCCCCAGGGGCTGGATTATTTGGGGGGCAGATATTCCGCCCCTACTTAACCCGGATAATCTGCCCCCGGGACTGCAACGGTTACATTTTTGGAATGGGGTATAAATATCCCTTCTTCCTCCTTGAGCCAACCACAATTTGGGATTCTGTCTCCTCCATTGTTGACTTTGAATAGCTTGCCCTTCCTCCATTCTTCCCATAATTTTTGCATATTTTTGAGGGAAAAGCGAGAGGAGATCTAGATCTATATTTCTACCAATCCATCTCTCCTCTAAGTGAGGGGAACATAGTGAATCTGGATCTTGGAGTTCTTTGTGTCTCATATCTCTCCATAGCATTAGTTGCTTTGGTAGGATTTGAGTGAGAAGGATATGAGCACTTTGTGTGCTCTTGCCATTGTATTTGGTCCATCGGTTTGAGTTCTCCTCGGAGATTCGTGGGAGTGAAAGTAAGAAGTTTGTTAGTTGTTACTCTTGGGTTCTTGGAACCCTAGACGGCTTTGTGGCTTTGTGGTGCCTTGGTGGCTATTCTTGGGAGCCTCCAATTAAGCTGTGGATGCGTGCCCTGAGCTTTGTGTAAAGGCCCGGTTCCGCCTTGAGGTACCCCTTAGTGGAAGAGTGAGCTAGGCTATTATGGCGTAAGCTTGATACGTCTCAGACGTCTCTATAATTTTTGATGCTCCATGCTTGTTTATGCACCATTTGCTTTGTGTTTTGTTACACTTCGTGGCGTTTTTATGCATTTTCCGGAACTAACCTATTAACGAGATGCCACAGTGTCAGTTCCATGTTTTCTGCTGTTTTTGTGTTTCAGAAAAGTTACACAGGAAATATTCTCAGAATTGGACGAAACAAAAGCCAAAGTTCCTATTTTCCCGATACGAGATGGAGTCCAAAGCAGAGACGGAGGGGGGCCAGAGGGCGGCCACCCCCCCCCCCACGGCGTGGGCCACCCCCTGGCCGTGTTGGGGAAAATTGAGTACTATGTCAAGTTGATTTGTGATTTATAATCTCTATGTTGTTTATGATCTTGCATGCTCTCCGTTGCTAGTAGATATCTTGGCCGAGTAGATGCTAGTGACTCCAAGAGGGAGTATTTATGCTCGATAGTAGGTTCATGCCTCTGGTAACTTGGGGGAGTGGCAACAACCTCTAAAGTTATAGATGTGATGTTGCTACTAGGAAGAAAACAACAATCTTGTGTTCAAGGACATTTGTATTATTTACATTACACACTTTGCTTAAGGCGATAATCTGTTGCTTGCAACTTAATACCCAACGGTTGTTTGGATGATATCCAGCTGGTGGATTATTAGTCATAGATGCAGTTGGATTATGGTCTATGTATTGTGTTATAATGCCCAAGTGAATCTCATAGTGATCCTCATGACATGTACATGCATTTGTTTGCATTCTTTATTCTGTCAATTGCCCAACTGTAATTTGTTTACCCAGCATGTTATTTATCTTATGGAGAGACACCTCTAGTGAACTGTGGACCCCGGTCCATTCTTTTACATTAATGTTACCATTTACTATTTACTCGCATTATTTACTTTCTAGCAAACTATTATCTTTTACCACACGATATGTTTAATCCTTTATTTACAGCAAACCGATGAGATTGACAACCTCACTGTAAGTTGGGGCAAAGTACTTTGGTTGTGTTGTGTGCAGGTTCCACGTTGCTGCTGGTGCAAAGCTATGCCCCAGATAAGGCGCCATATATAAATTGTCTGGAGCTGTCGCCAAGCCAGCGAGCATCAACCTTCAGAAGTTGGTTCTTTCTCCTACTAGTTCGATAAACCTCGGTTTCATACCAAGGGAAGACTTGCTGCTGTGCTCATCATACCTTCCTCTTGGGGTTCCCAACTGGGTGCCTAACAAGCACTATCACTACTACATCCTACCATTGATATCTCGGTAACAAGTATCTTCTTCATGCATACTTTTCTTGCATCCAACCTTGTGAAGGTTGTTTCATGGCATGGAAAATCCTTATTTGCAAATGTTGTGCTTTTTGCAAAGGTCTTAATGAAACCTCTTTATTGCAATGTGAGTAAGTTGAGATGAGTGCATATTATTGGAACATGTAAAATCATGCTTATGATTCTCCTATCCCATATATGTCAATTTAGCAATCTTATTGCATATCAATTCCTCAATAAGCTCACATTTGCAATATTGATGAAATTGCAAATTTATTTATTTGGTATCCTTCTTTGTGATACTTGTTGCTTTTATCAAAGCATCCAAACTATCTTCTTTCCCTTGTTGATATTTCTGATGTCTTTGACATGTTGATACGGCTCAAACGTATCTATAATTTTTTATGCTCCATGCTTGTTTTCACACCATTTGCTTAGTGTTTCGCTACACTTCGTGGCATTTTTATGCATTTTCCGGAACTAACCTATTAACAAGATGCCATAGTGCCAGTTCCCTGTTTTCTGCTATTTTTGTGTTTCAGAAAAGTTACACAGGAAATATTCTCGGAATTGGACAAAACGAAAGCCGAACATCCAGAAATTTACCGAAGCTTCTAGAGAACCGAAGAGGAGACGGAACTGAGCCAGAGGGTGGTCTCACCACCAGGGGGCGTGGCCTAGGGCCTAGCCGCGCGGCCCTGTGGTGAGCCCCACCTAGCCTACTTCTGACACTGCCCCTTCGCCTATAAATATCCCCCGACGGGAAAAACCTAAACACCTGATCACTTTTCCAGAAACACATCGCGATCCGCCGCCGACATCGACCCGAGATCGGGAGGGTCCAGAAGCTCTTCCCGGAACCCTGCCGGAGAGGGGAATCGCCACCGGAGGTCTTCTTCATCGCCATGCTTGCCTCCGACGCGATGAGTGAGTAGTCTACCTTGGACTATGGGTCCATAGCAGTAGCTAGATGGTTGTCTTCTCCACCACGTGCTTCATGTTTAGATCTCGTGAGCTGCCTTACATGATCGAGATCACTGTTATGTAATTCTACATGTTGTGTTTGTTGGGATCCGATGAATATTGATGTTATGATTGAGTTGATGTGCTGAATATTATCTTATGTTATCTCTATGTTGTTTATGATCTTGCATGCTCTCTGTTGTTAGTAGCTATCTTGGCCGAGTAGATACTAGTGACTCCAAGAGGGGTATTTATGCTCGATAGTATGGTTCATGCCTCTATTTAATCTGGGGGAGTGACAGAAACCTCTAAGGTTGTAGATGTGTTGTTGCCACTAGGGAGAAAACAACATTCATATGCTCAAGGACATATGCTTTGTTTACATTACACACTTTGCTTAATGTAGTTATCTATTGTTCGCAACATAATACTTGTGGGGTTCTCGGATTGATTCCCCATGGGAGGATTATTAGTCATAGATGCAGTTGGATGGCGGTCTATGTATTTTGTTGTAATGCCCAGAGTAAATCTCATAGTGATCCTCTTGACATATCACGTTATCTTTATTCTATCAATTGCCCAACTATAATTTGTTTACCCAGCATGTATTATTTTATCTTATGGAGAGACACCACTAGTGAACTATGGACCCCGGTCCTATTTCCATTATATTTCTATCACTTGTTTACTTTATTCGCACTGTTTACTTTCTCGCATATTACTATTGCTTTCCACTCGATACGCTCATTCCTTTGTTTACAGCAAACCGGTGAGATTGACAACCTCATCGTAAGTTGGGAGCAAAGTATTTGGTTGTGTTGTGTGCAGGTTCCGTGTTGCTGCTTGCAAAGCAAAGCCTGGATGAGGCGCCTTATAAATTGTACGAAGCTGTTGCGAAGCTAGCGAGCATCACCTTCTAGAGTTTGGCTTTTTCCTGGATACGATTAAACTTTGGTTTCTTACTGAGGGAAGAGCTTGCTGCTGTACTCATCATACCTTCCTCTTGGGGTTCCCAACTGGACGGTGAAAAACCATCAACACCGTGCCGCATCAAGACTCTTTTCTGGCGCCGTTGCCGGGGAAAAAGAAGACTTCTGCAAGGGGAGTTTCGCACGCACATCCTTTACTTTGTTTTAAGTTTTGCTTTACTTTATTTTTACTTTCATCGTTTTATCAAAAATACAAAAAAATAGTTTCATTTATAGTTGTTTTTACTTGTCTGCTTTTAGCTTTGCTAGAATGGGTACTCATGAGAACACCAAGTTGTGTGATTTTACTAGCACTAATAATAGTGATTTTATCTGCACTCCTATTGCACCACCTACTCCTGCTGCCGATTTTTATGAGATTAAGCCTGCTTTGTTGAACCTTGTTATGAAAGAGCAATTTTCTGGTGCTAGTACTGATGATGCTGCAACTCATCTCAACAATTTTGTTGAGCTATGTGAGATGCATAAATATAAGGATGTAGAAAGTGATATTATTAAGCTTAAGTTGTTTCCTTTTTCTTTGGGAGGAAAAGCTAAGGATTGGTTGCTGTCTTTGCCTAAAAATAGTATTGATTCATGGGCTAAGTGTAAGGATGCTTTTATTGGAAGATACTATCCTCCTGCTAAGATTATAGCTTTGCGTAGCAATATTATGAAGTTTAGTAAGTTTGATAATGAACATGTTGCTCAGGCTTGGGAAAGAATGAAATCTATGATAAAGAATTGCCCCACTCATAGACTGACTACTTGGATGATTGTCCAAACTTTTTATGCAGGACTGAATTTTTCTTCAAGGAACCTACTGGATTCAGCTGCTGGAGGCACTTTTATATCCCTTACCCTGGGCACTGCAACGAAGCTTCTTGACAATATAATGGTAAATTACTCTGAATGGCACACCGAGAGCGCTCCACAAGGTAAGAAGGTAAATTCTGTTGAGGAAACCTCCTCCTTGAGTGATAAGATTGATGCTATCATGCTTATGCTTTCTAATGATAGGACTCATGTTGATCCTAATAATGTTCCTTTGGCCTCTTTGGTTGCTCAAGAAGAGCATGTTGATGTAAACTTCATTAGAAATAATAATTTTAACAACAATGCTTATAGGAACAATTTTGCTAGTAACAACTATAGGCTGTTTCCTTCTAATGGTGATAATAGCTATCTTGGTAGACCTAAAATGCCTAGTGAAGAAAGGATTTTAGAACTTGAAAAGGCTACTAAGACTTTTATGCAGGTGCAATATGAGCAGAACAGGGCTTTCACCAAGACCATGGAGGAGCAATCAGCTCTGTTGAGGACTATTAGTCATCAACTTAAAAATTTAAACAAGGCTATTCCTGAGTTGTAAGCTAAGGTTTTCGAAGCTGAAACCGATATTTTATCTTTGTCTAATGCACAATCTTCTTTGATAAACAGAATGTCCACTAAGCCTGATCCTTTTGCCACTTCTAATGCTATCCCAGTTAGAATTGATGAAAATGTTAGGATGGTAGCAGAATTGCATGCCAGGTGGAAAAGAGAAGATGAGATGGCTAGAAAGATGAAGGTATGTACCATTACTACCTCTAATGATGTTGCTCCTAATGCTAGCAATCCTCTTACTTTGATTGGTGTAGAGAAAACTCCCACTCCTAGTGTTAAAAAGCCTAAAACTGCTAAAACTTTTTCTCAAAAGAGTGCTGAAATTTTTCGGAGTGTAGGAGATGATAGCTCTATTTCCTTTAATGATTTTGATGTTGATGGCTGCAATATATCTAAAGTTATTTTGTTCTTGCAAAAGCTTGCTTTGACTCCTAATGCTAGTCCTATAAATGTTGCTTTTACTAAGCATATTACCAATGCTCTTATGAAAATTAGGGATGAAAAGTTGAAGCAAAAAGCTTCTATTCCCAAGAAGTTAGAAGATGGTTGGGAACCCATCATTGATATGCATGTTAATGGTTTTGATTGCCATGCTTTATGTGATCTAGGTGCTAGTATTTCTATCATGCCTAGAAAGATTTATGATATGCTTGATTTACCACCGCTTGAAAAGTGTTATTATGATGTTCCTATTGCTGATGTTGCTAAGAAGAAACGTTTGGGAAGGATTAATGATGTTCTTATTATGGTTAACAATAACCTTGTTCTCGTTGATTTTCTTGTCATGGATGTTGAATGCAATGCTTCATGTCCTATTATTTTGGGAAGACCCTTTCTTCGAACTGTAGGTGCCATCATTGATATGAGGGAAGGCACCATCAAATATCAATTCCCACTCAAGAAAGGTATGGAACACTTCCCTAGAAAGAGAAAGAAATTACTTTTTGAATCTATTCTTAAAGCAAATTATGAGCTTGATGCTTCATCACTTGATATTACTTGATTCGCACTTTCTGCGCCTAGCTCAAAGGCGTTAAAGAAAAGCACTCTTGGGAGATAACCCAATGTTTTTACTTTCAGTTATTTTTCTTTTATTTGAGTCTTGGAAGTTATTACTACTGTAATAACCGCTCCTTATCCTTTTTATTTCGTTTTTGTGCTAAGAGAAGCTTCTAATTTGAGTGAGGTAAGATTTGGGGATGTTGCTGTCCTAAAACAGATTTCGGTGCTGCACCGTAAAAATTCGTGAAAATTCTCAGAATATCTTTTGGACCTGCGATTTCTTGTGCATATGCCCAGGTTATATCCAAACTTTCATTAGTTATACACTTTTTGATTTGAGCAACAGAAAACCCTCTAAAAATTCGACCTTTGTCAGTTGTTCTGTTTTGACAGATTTCTGCCATTATTTGTGTTGCCGCTCTAACGCTTTCTTTTTGAGTTCTTTTGATCACGGAACTTTTGGGGAAGTTGCTACAGTAGTATATGCTTTATATGTGGTGGTTTTGAGTTGAAACCTGAAGCAAAAAGGGTTGATTCATTGTTATGCTTACACTAATGTTGCTAATAGAATTGTGTTTAGTTTTGTATGAAGGAAGTTTTCAAGTGTAGGGATTGGAGAATGATGAGATGAGTTGAAGAATGGACAAAAGCTCAAGCTTGGGGATGCCCATGTCACCCCAAGAAATATCCAAGAGGTATATGCGTCAAAGCTTGGGGATGCCCCCGAGGCACCCCTTCTTCATCGACAAAAATCAGGTCACCTTTCAACACACTATATTTTTATTGCTTCATGCATTATGCGTTTTTCTTGGAGCGTCTTGTTTTTAGTTTTCAGTTTTGTTTAGTTTTGTTTGCTTCAAAAAATGGTTGGACCCCAACAAATTTCCTTTGCAGAAGTTGCCTTGCTTTTCATTTGCCAAGAACACTCTGTTTTTCACTCTTATCGTTTCAACGAGTGTTCTTCTTTTTCTAGAATTGCGTTTAGTTTTCATTTTTCGCCTTGATTTGTATTCAAATCTTGTTATATCTTTATATCAAGGTGTATTTTGACCTCTGGTCCATGTTGGTTTTCATCAAAAGAGTTGTTTCAAAAAAGTTCGAATGGTGTTGGAAAAGAGAAAAAGCTTTATGCAAAAAAGTGGTACAAAAAGGAGCTTGTGTAGACTGCGGCCTAGGCTTTTGCATGTCATGCTTGATGTATTTTTGATAGTATGCTTAGTGGTTTTGCTGTAGCATGACTTGTCTCAAATGACTGAGATTGCTTAATGAGCCTTTGAAAAAAAATCAAGCGTTGTTTTAATTATTTGGAAGCATTATTTTGGTTTTCTCCTTTGATGCTTTATTTGGGTTGACTTGGTGCATGCTCACACATGTTTGACTCATACAAAGTTGCCATAAGCATCTATGATAATTTAGTTTTTGACTTTTGATGTCATCTTATGCTTCTTTTAATGTCGCTTTATCGCTTTGCATGATTATGGCCGTTATTGCTCTCTTAGTTGGTCGCTCCCAGTCTTTTGCTAGCCCTCATTTTGTACTGAGTATGAGCTCTACTCGTGCATCCAACTCCTAAAAACCAAGTTCCAATGTGTCCACTATAAATTCCTATGCATGGTATTTATAAGCCATTCCAAGTAAATTTTCATGTGCTACCTTTCAAAACTTTCAACTACTTCTCATTTTGTGCCACTATTTTTAGCTCATGGGGACGTAGTGGTCGGAATTGCTATCTTCCATATTAAATTAAGTACCCCTCGACTAGGCAGCTTCATCTGCTCGTCATTAATTTTGCAAGAGAGTTGGTCAGACCATTGCAATCTATTTCTAAAAAAGAAAAAAGGCACTCCTCCATGGTATGTGAATGATGGTGGGCACCCGATGGAATCAGTTAGCCATGGTTTGAGAAAGGAAAAAAGGTGGGGAGGAGTGCCAAAGCTTTATAAAAGAGCACCAATGTGCCAAATTTTCAAAGAACTCGGAACCGCTCTCACTTGTTTATTATGGAAGATAGTAAGACCCTACTGCGAGTCGTTGACATGAAACAACCACCTCTCAAAACCCAATTTTTATCTCTCTATTTTACAAATGAAAAGCTCTAGCACATGTTTAATCACTGCTTCCCTCTGCGAAGGGCCTTTCTTTTACTTTTATGTTGAGTCTCCACCTTCTATCTTTATGCACCATCTAAGAGAGCATAGTTGTCATTCTTAGTATAATGTGCATTGTCCCAAAGTTTTCATTGATTGATTCATGATGTTGGTTTCACTTGTTCTTATATTACTTGTATCTAGTCGCCCTCTTAAACTTGAAGGTGTCCTATGCATTTATGTTTTGCTCTCTCATGAAGGACAAGCTGAAAACCATTTATATGTTTTTCCATATGATTTGAACACACGTTTGACTTTCATTGTTTCATTTTCATGATCTTTCGTTTGTGTTTTTTTTCAAGTTATAACATGGTTGCTAAGTTTCTTCTATCAAGATTATATCTTTCATGCCCATGTTTTAAGTTCTTTTGATCCCAGCGCACAATGCTTACATAGATGATCAAGATTGTGTAGGTACATGTCACCTCAAAAATTATTTCTTTTGTTATCACTTACCTACTCGAGGACGAGCAGGAGTTAAGCTTGGGGATGCTGATACGTCTCAAACGTATCTATAATTTTTGATGCTCCATGCTTGTTTTCACACCATTTGCTTAGTGTTTCGTTACACTTCGTGGCATTTTTATGCATTTTCCGAAACTAACCTATTAACAAGATGCCACAGTGCCAGTTCCCTGTTTTCTACTGTTTTTGTGTTTCAGAAAAGTTACACAGGAAATATTCTCGGAATTGGACAAAACAAAAGCCGAACATCCAGAAATTTACCGAAGCTTCCAGAGAACCGAAGAGGAGACGGAACCGAGCCAGAGGGTGGTCTCACCACCAGGGTGCGTGGCCCAGGGCCTGGCCGCGCCGCCCTATGGTGAGCCCCACCTGGCCCACTTCTGACGCTGCCCCTTCGCCTATAAAGACCCCCCGACGGCAAAAACCTAAACACCCGATCACTTTTCCAGAAACACATCGCGATCCGCCGCCGTCGTCGACCCGAGATCAGGAGGGTCCAGAAGCTCTTCCCGACACCCTGCCGGAGAGGGGAATCGCCACCGGAGGTCTTCTTCATCGCCATGCTTGCCTCCGGTGCGATAAGTGAGTAGTCTACCTTGGACTATGGGTCCATAGCAGTAGCTAGATGGTTGTCTTCTCCACCATGTGCTTCATGTTTAGATCTCGTGAGCTGCCTTACATGATCAAGATCACCGTTATGTAATTCTACATGTTGTGTTTGTTCGGATCCGATGAATATTGGTGTTATGATTGAGTTGATGTGCTAAATATTATCTTATGTTATCTCTATGTTGTTTATGTTCTTGCATGCTCTCCGTTGTTAGTAGCTATCTTGGCCGAGTAGATACTAGTGACTCCAAGAGGGGGTATTTATGCTCGATAGTTGGGTTCATGCCTCTATTTAATCTAGGGGAGTGACAGAAACCTCTAAGGTTGTAGATGTGCTGTTGCCACTCGGAAGAAAACAACATTCTTATGTCCAGGGGCATATGCTTTGTTTACATTACACACTTTGCTTAATGCAGTTATCTGTTGTTCGCAACTTAATACTTGTGGGGTTCTCGGATTGATTCCCCATGGGAGGATTATTAGTCATAGATGCAGTTGGATGGCGGTCTATGTATCTTGTTGTAATGCCCAGAGTAAATCTCATAGTGATCCTCTTGACATATCACGTTATCTTTATTCTATCAATTGCCCAACTGTAATTTGTTTACCCAGCATGTGTTATTTTATCTTATGGAGAGACACCACTAGTGAACTCTGGACCCCGGTCCTATTTCCATTATATTGCTATCACCTGTTTACTTTACTCGCACTGTTTACTTCCTCGCATATTACTATTGCTTTCCACTCGATACGCTCATTCCTTTGTTTACAGCAAACCGGTGAGATTGACAACCTCATCGTAAGTTGGGAGCAAAGTATTTGGTTGTGTTGTGTGCAGGTTCCGCGTTGCTGCTTGCAAAGCAAAGCCTGGACGAGGCGCCTTATAAATTGTTCGGAGCTGTTGCGAAGCTAGCGAGCATCACCTTCTGGAGTTTGGCTTTTTCCTGGATATGATTTGCGGTGACCCGGCATACCACTGCATATTGTAGTATGCAAGTCGTTGACATAACACTTGCGGAACAACCCTCCACAAGAATTACATCCCTCAGAGTGGTACAACAGAAACATTGCGGGTCCAAATACAAACTAATATTATTAATATTACAAACCAAAGAGTGCTGAGAATGAAATGCTCCACAAGAGAGCATCTTAAGTGCTTAGTGATTATACAACAAAAGGGAAAGATGCAAATAAACACTCAAAGAAATCAACAGATTATTTCTATGCTACAACTGCTCGGTTCCTCGATTCCCTACTAAACTACTAGTTAGACTATTCTTCACTCGGACTCGTCGTCGGAAGCGACTCCATATCGTATGAAGTAGTCCACCCCTTCAATTCCACGTGAGAGATCTGGCTCCTCGTAGAAGATGTCTTCTTGTCCACCGATGGCATTCAGAGTTGCCTCGTCTAATTCTTCAAAGTCTAGCAAGGGTTTAAGAGATTGGGGTGAGTAACAAGCGTTACCCAGCAAGTTTCTTTAGAAAGAAGTTGTGTGATATGCACTATCTACAGCCATGGACCCAAAAGAGTCATAGGCCAATGCAATGTTTTATCAAAGTTTCTTGAAAGATTGCTTTTACTTATGAAAACTATGCCCAACAGCCGACACAGGGTATTAGTGCCTTGAGAGCACCTTTCCTGCCACATTCGCAGCTCCTTCCCGGAACAAGGGGTAATATGTCACATCTTTTTACACTCTACAGAGGTGTGTCCTTCCAAAAGAGATCAAAGCCTTGCTGCACAACTGGGCGTACATTCCCGTCCACACTTCCATGGTGTGGGGCCCAGTCATTGATCCAAGCCATTCACTACCTTCTCTGCACAACGCATGCCCACCCAATTCACGCAAGCAGGTTATGCCCCTGATATTCACCCCCAACAATGAAGTACCTAGGCGCCCCTTGCAGACCATCATAGACACCAGTGGCCGTGGGCACTAAGGGGTCCCACCCATGTGCACGTATTCCCGCAAGACATACGGTGAACGGTAGCTGAGTGTCCATTGACATGCGAACGAGAGAAGATACAGATGACTTTCCCGTCCCATTCCAAGTCTCTTGGACGACACGGTTTTTATGGCACAAGAATAATTGTGGCATTGGTAGTTAATCCTAGGTTTACTTTCCCGTGCAAGTGGAACCTCCACCACAACAATCTTACCATTGTTCCACCTGCCAGCCTTCCTAGGTTATCACCACTGGTCGATAACCACTAGTCATATTACTTATAAAAATAGATTTTCGTCCCTTTTGAAATGTTAGAGTTTAAAAGTCAACACTTTGCAAATAGTTTAAAAACCAGTGCAACCAAGAGATATGAGCAAGATAAACTTGCCTTGTGACTGAAAGGTAGTGGAGTCGGATACTTGGTGATGCTCCTGATCTCCTTGTTCTACAAAAATCCAATCATTTTCTAGTAAGGACAATGTTTAAAGAAGCAAATGTATGCTATGTGCAATGATATGCAATGCATGATGATTCATTAACTTTGTGTCCTTATTTGTGTGTTTTACCCAAGACTTAATATTGTTAAAGTGTTTTATCACAACCTTTGGTAATATTGGTGTGTTTTACCCTAGTCATAGTAATTCAAGCACTTACTTAAAGTTTGAAAGCAATTTGAAATCATGAAACCATGATTGAAGTTATTTGAAAAGTAAAGAATTGATTTAATAAAGAAAGGACTTAATTTTTATTTTGTTTAATTAAAAATTAAGTGTTTTTGGAATTTTGGGAGTTAAATAAGATCACATATTGAATTGATTTTTATTTGTAATAAGAAATATATTTTTAGTCAAATAAACAATTCATTTCAGATAAAGGATTATTTCATGAACTTTAAACCAATCAAATATGAATTTGATTTGAATTTGAATTATTTAAAAATAAAACATAATTGGCAAATCATTTGGTTTTAAGGTATTTGGCCTTGGCCCATTAGCCAGGCCCAGCCCACCACCTAATCTAACCCAAGTGTCTCGGGTCTGGGTCGGTCAAACCGACCCAGCCCACTCTCTCCTCGCTCACTCCCCTCTCTTCTTCTCCCGAGCCCCTCCTGCGATCGATGTCGCCGCCACCATCGCCTGCAGATCCCGGCCAACTCCGGTGACTTCCGTCGCCGACACTTGAGCATATGATGCGCCCCTCGGCCCTCTTCCTCCTCCACCGAGTGGATTTGGAACTCCTCGCCTCTCCGATGAGATCGGGGTTCGATCTCCGCTCGGGATCTTGCTGGCTCCTGTCGCCTCCAAGCTCACACCCCGCCGGATCTCCTCACGGTGCTTGCTGTGCATGCCTGCGGTGGTCCAGGTGTGTGTGCATCGCCGGTGTTGCTGTGGTGAAGTCTTCCCCGGGTAGTCTCTGGCCGGCCGCGCGGGCACTGCCCCGCCATGCTGTCCAAACATACGCCTGGGCGTCTGGTGAGCTTGTTTCTATCCTTCTCTTCCCCTCTTCTCTCTTCAACGGCTATGGTTACTGGCCATCTGGCCATGACCAGTGTGCCGAGCTCACAGGCAATTCTACTGTGATGCTGCTTTCTGGTGCAAGCTTGCTATGTGATACGTCTCTAACGTATCCATAATTTTTGATGCTCCATGCTTGTTTTTACACCTTTTGCTTAGTGTTTCGTTACACTTCGTGGCATTTTTATGCATTTTCTGGAACTAACCTATTAACAAGATGCCACAGTGCCAGTTCCCTGTTTTCTACTGTTTTTGTGTTTCAGAAAAGTTACACAGGAATATTCTCGGAATTGGACGAAACAAAAGCCAGATGTCCAGATATTTATCGAAGCTTCCAGAGAACCGAAGAGGAGACGGAGAGGAGCCACTGGTGGGCCACACCACCAGGGGCGCGGCCTGGGGCTGGCCCGCGCCCTCCTATGGTGAGCCCCACCAGGGCCACTTCTGACGACGCCCCTTCGCCTATAAAGATCCCCCGACGGGAAAAACCTAAATACCCGATCACTTTTCCAGAATACATCGCGATCCGCCGCCGTCGTCGACTCGAAGATCGGGAGGGTCTAGAAGCTCTTCCCAGCACCCTGCCGGAGAGGGGAATCGCCACCGGAGGTCTTCTTCATCACCATGCTTGCCTCCGACGCGATGAGTGAGTAGTCTACCTTGGACTATGGGTCCATAGCAGTAGCTAAATGGTTGTCTTCTCCACCATGTGCTTCATGTTTAGATCTCGTGAGCTGCCTTACATGATCGAGATCACCGTTATGTAATTCTACATGTTGTGTTTGTTGGGATCCGATGAATATTGGTGTTATGATTGAGTTGATGTACTGAATTTTATCTTATGTTATCTTTATGTTGTTTATGATCTTGCATGCTCTCCGTTGTTAGTAGCTATCTTGGCCGAGTAGTTGCTAGTGACTCCAAGAGGGGGTATTTATGCTCGATAGTGGGTTCATGCCTCTATTTAATCTGGGGGAGTGATAGAAACCTCTAAGATTGTAGATGTGTTGTTGCTACTAGGGGGAAAACAACATTCATATGCTCAAGGGCATATGCTTTGTTTACATTACACACTTTGCTTAATGCAGTTATCTGTTGTTCGCAACTTAATACTTGTGGAGTTCTCGGATTGATTCACCACAAGTGGATTATTAGTCATAGCTGCAGTTGGATGGCGGTCTATGTATCTTGTTGTAATGCCCAGAGTAAATCTCATAGTGATCCTCTTGACATATCACGTTGTCTTTATTCTATCAATTGCCCAACTGTAATTTGTTTACCCAGCATGTGTTATTTTATCTTATGGAGAGACACCACTAGTGAACTGTGGACCCCGGTCCTATTTCCTTTATATCACTATCACATGTTTACTTTACTCGCACTATTTACTTTACTCGCATTCTACTATTGCTTTCCACTCGATACGCTCATTCCTTTATTTCAAGCAAACCGGTGAGATTGACAACCTCATCGTAAGTTGGGAACAAAGTATTTGGTTGTGTTGTGTGCAGGTTCCACGTTGCCGCTCACAAAGCAAAGCTCGGATGAGGGGCCCTATAAATTGTCCGAAGCTGTCGTGAAGCTAGCGGGCATCACCTTCAGTCGTATTGGCTTTTTCCTACTGGATTGACTACCTTGGTTTCATAACTGAGGGAAAACTTGCTGCTATATTCATCAAACCTTCTCTTGGGGTTTCCAACTGGCCGGTCATTTACTACACATTCCCACGTCAACTTGGCACCAGAAGTTTTCTGTCGCCGTTGCCGGGGATTGAAGAAGAAGCTCCCACATCATCATCACCGCACCATCAACAAGTTTTCTGGCGCCGTTGCCGGGGAAAAAGAAGACTTCTGCAAGGGGAGTTTCGCACGCACATCCTTTACTTTGTTTTAAGTTTTGCTTTACTTTATTTTTTACTTGCATCGTTTTATCAAAAACACAAAAAAATTAGTATCCTTTGTAGTTGTTTATTATGTCTAGTTCAGTTGCTACTACTATGTCGCCCGAGGATATGATTTTCACTTTCAAACAAAAGGATGAGGAAAGTTTTAAAGAAGCTTGGTCTAAAATTTATGGTTGGCATGGAAAAACTGAACCAAAAATGACTTTGAGTTTGCTTCTTAGTTGCTTTTACTTTGGACTTGCTCTTCGTTATAGATATGCTTTGGATGCTACTGCAGAAGGAGATTTCCTTCATTGTGATGGAGATCAAGCCTTCAATATTATAAAAAAGTTGATTATAATTTATAGCATGCCAACTTATTTTGATTCCTCTCTTGTGAGCATTTTTAATAGACTTAATACTCTTGAGACTCGCACTGCTAGTTTGAATACTTGCTACAATACTTTGCGCCAGCATTTTGATTATGTGCCAGCAAATGCTGAACCTTCGAGTTGGTACCCTACGGTAAAAATCACCATTAATGGTGAAACTTTTCATGCTCGTTGTGATATTATGTCTGAATTTTGTCTTATGCGAAAGGATGTTTATGAATCTTTGAGTCTTTGGAAACTTTCTGATGGGGGAGAAGAAATTTCTCTTACTAATAATGCCACTATATTTCCCATTGTAGTAGCTGAAGGAATTTATACAAAAGTCCTAGTAAGAATGGTATCTACTGATTATCTTGTTATTGAATGTGTAGGAAAAGGATAAATCACACTTGGAAGGTCTCTACTAAAGCTCCTGGGCGCCATTATTGATGTGGGAAAAGGCAATATAAGATTCATATCTCTACCTTGCAATAGTCACGTCTTTCCTAGAGTTAAGAGCAAAGGTAAGAAAGGAAGACGTAAGGCACCCGCTGACCCTAGCACTTCATCACTTGATATTACTTGATTCACACTTTCTGCGCCTAGCTCAAAGGCGTTAAGGAAAAGCACTCTTGGGAGATAACCCAATGTTTTTACTTTCAGTACTTTTTCTTTTATTTGAGTCTTGGAAGTTATTACTACTGTAATAACTGCTCATTATCCTTTTTATTTCATTTTTGTGCCAAGAGAATCCTCTAATTTGAGTGAGGTAAGATTTGGGGATGTTGCTGTCCTGAAACAGTTTTCGGTGCTGCACCGTAAAAATTTGTGAAAATTCTCTGTATATCTTTTGGACCTGCAATTTCTTGTGCATATGCCCCAGGTTATATACAAACTTTCAATAGTTGACCACTTTTTGATTTGAGCAACAAAAACCCTCTAAAATTCGACCTTTATCAGCTGTTCTGTTTTGACAGATTTCTGTCAATATTTGTGTTTGCCGCTTTATTGCTTTCTTTTTGAGTTCTTTTGATCACAGAACTTTTGGGGAAGTTGCTACAGTAGTATATGCTTTATATGTGGTGGTTTTGAGTTGAAACCTGAAGCAAAAAAGGTTGATTTAATATTATGCTTACACTAATGTTGCTAATAGATTTGTGTTTAGTTTTGTATGAAAGAAGTTTTCAAGTGTAGGGATTGGAGAATGATAAGATGAGTTGAAGAATGGACAAAAGCTCAAGCTTGGGGATGTCCATGTCACCCCAAGAAATACCCAAGAGGTACAAGCGTCAAAGCTTGGGGATGCCCCCGAGGCACCCCTTCTTCATCGGCAAAAATCAGGTCACCTTTCAACACACTATATTTTTATTGCTTCATGCATTATGCATTTTTCTTGGAGCATCAGTTGTTTTTAGTTTTCAGTTTAGTTTAGTTTTGTTTGCTGCAATACATGGTTGGACCCCAACAAATTTCTTTTGGATAAGTTGCCTTGCTTTTCATTTGCCAAGAACACTCGTTGAACGATAAGAGTGAAAAACGGACTTGATCGAGTGTTCTTCTTTTTCTAGAACTGCGTTTAGCTTTCGATTTTCGCCTTGATTTGTGTTCAGATCTTGTTATATATTTTTATCAAGGTGTGTTTTGACCTCTGGTCCATGTTGGTTTTCATCAAAAGAGTTGTTTATAAAAAGTTCGAATGGTGTTGGAAAAGAGAAAAAGCTTTATGCAAAAAAAGTGGTACAAGAAGGAGCTTGTGTAGACTGCGGCCTAGGCTTTTGCATGTCATGCTTGATGTATTTTTGATAGTATGCTTAGTGGTTTTGCTGTAGCATGACTTGTCTCGGATGACTGACATTGCTTAATGAGCCTTTGAAAAAATCATGCGTTGTTTTAATTATTTGGACGCATTATTTTGGTTTTCTCCTTTGATGCTTTATTTGGGTTGACTTGGCGCATGCTCACACATGTTTGAATCATACAAAGTCACCATTGCCTCTATGATCATTTAGTTTTTGACTTTTGATGCCATCTTATGCTTCTTTTAATGTCGCTTTGTCGCTATGCATGATTATGGCTGTTATTGCTCTCTTAGTTGGTCGCTCCCAGTCTTTTGCTAGCCCTCATTTTGTACTGAGTATGAGCTCTACTCATGCATCCAACTCCTAAAAACCATGTTTACCATTGTGTCCACTATAAATTCCTATGCATGGTATTTGTAAGCCATTCCAAGTAAATTTTCATGTGCTACCTTTCAAAACTTTCAACTACTTCTCGTTTTGTGCCACTGTTTTTAGCTCATGGGGACATAGTGGTCGGAATTGCTATCTTCCATATTAAATTAAGTACCTCTTGACTAGGCAGCTTCATCTGTTCGTCATTAATTTTGCATGAGAGCTGGTCAGACCATTGCAATCTAATTCTAAAAAAAGAAAAAAGGCACTCCTCCATGGTATGTGAATGTTGGTGGGCACCCGATGGAATCGGTTAGCCATGGTTTGAGAAAGGAAAAAAGGTGGGGAGGAGTGCCAAAGCTTTATAAAAGAGCACCAATGTGCCAATTTTTCAAAGAACTCGGAACCGCTCTCACTTGTTTATTATGGAAGATAGTAAGACCCCATTGCCAGTCGTTGACATGAAACAACCACCTCTCAAAACCCAATTTTTATCTCTGTTTTACAAATGAAAAGCTCTAGCACATGTTTAATCACTGCTTTTCTCCGCGAAGGGCCTTTCTTTTACTTTTATGTTGAGTCTCCACCTTCTACCTTTATGCACCGTTAAGAGAGCATAGTTGTCATTCTGAGTATAATGTGCATTGTCCCAAAGTTTTCATTGATTGATTCATATTGTTGGTTTCACTTGTTCTTAAATTACTTGTATCTAGTCGCCCTCTTAAACTTGAAGGTGTCCTATGCATTTATGTTTTGCTCTCTCGTGAAGGACAAGCTGAAAACCATTTGTATGTTTTTCCTTATGATTTGAACACACGTTTGACTTTCATTGTTTCATTTTAATGATCTTTTGTTTATGCTTATTTTCATATTATAACATGGTTGCTAAGTTTCTTCTATCAAGATTATATCTTTCATGCCCATGTTTTCTGTTCTTTTGATCCCAGCGCACAACGCTTACATATTTGATCAAGATTGTGTAGGTGCATGTCACCTAGAAAATTATTTCTTTTGTTATCACTTACCTACTCGAGGACGAGCAGGAGTTAAGCTTGGGGATGCTGATACGTCTCTAACGTATCCATAATTTTTGATGCTCCATGCTTGTTTTTACACCTTTTGCTTAGTGTTTCGTTACACTTCGTGGCATTTTTATGCATTTTCCAGAACTAACCTATTAACAAGATGCCACAGTGCCAATTCCATGTTTTCTGCTGTTTTTGTGTTTCAGAAAAGTTACACAGGAAATATTCTCGGAATTGGACGAAACAAAAGCCAGACATCCAGATATTTACCGAAGCTTCCAGAGAACCGAAGAGGAGACGGAGAGGAGCCACTGGTGGGCCACACCACCAGGGGGCGCGGCCTGGGCGCCCCCCTATGGTGAGCCCCACCAGGGCCACTTCTGACAACGCCCCTTCGCCTATAAAGACCCCCCGACGGGAAAAACCTAAATACCCGATCACTTTTCCAGAATACATCGCGATCCGCCGTCGCCGTCGACCCGAAGATCGGGAGGGTCCAGAAGCTCTTCCCACCACCCTGCCGGAGAGGGGAATCGCCACCGGAGGTCTTCTTCATCGCCATGCTTGCCTCCGGCGCGATGAGTGAGTAGTCTACCTTGGACTATGGGTCCATAGCAGTAGCTAGATAGTTGTCTTCTCCACCATGTGCTTCATGTTTAGATCGAGTGAGCTGCCTTACATGATCGAGATCACCGTTATGTAATTCTACATGTTGTGTTTGTTGGGATCCGATGAATATTGGTGTTATGATTGAGTTGATGTACTGAATTTTATCTTATGTTATCTCTATGTTGTTTATGATCTTGCATGCTCTCCGTTGTTAGTAGCTATCTTGGCCGAGTAGTTGCTAGTGACTCCAAGAGGGGGTATTTATGCTCGATAGTGGGTTCATGCCTCTATTTAATCTGGGGGAGTGACAGAAACCTCTAAGGCTGTAGATGTGCTGTTGCTACTAGGGGGAAAACAACATTAATATGCTCAAGGGCATATGCTTTGTTTACATTACACACTTTGCTTAATGCAATTATCTGTTGTTCGCAACTTAATACTTGTGGAGTTCTCGGATTGATTCGCCACAAGTGGATTATTAGTCATAAATGCAGTTGGATGGCGGTCTATGTATCTTGTTGTAATGCCCAGAGTAAATCTCATAGTGATCCTCTCGACATATCACATTGTCTTTATTCTATCAATTGCCCAACTGTAATTTGTTTACCCAGCATGTGTTATTTTATCTTATGGAGAGACACCACTAGTAAACTGTGGACCCCGGTCCTATTTCCTTTATATCGCTATCACTTGTTTACTTTACTCGCACCGTTTACTTTACTCGCATTCTACTATTGCTTTCCACTCGATACGCTCATTCCTTTCTTTCAAGCAAACCGGTGAGATTGACAACCTCATCGTAAGTTGGGAACAAAGTATTTGGTTGTGTTGTGTGCAGGTTCCACGTTACCGCTTGCAAAGCAAAGCTTGGACGAGGCGCCCTATAAATTGTCCGGAGCTGTCGCGAAGCTAGCGGGCATCACCTTCAGTCGTATTGGCTTTTTCCTACTGGATTGACTACCTTGGTTTCATAACTAAGGGAAAACTTGCTGCTATATTCATCAAACCTTCTCTTGGTGTTTCCAACTGGCCGGTCATTAACTACACATTCCCACGTCAACTTGGCACCAGAAGTTTTCTATCGCCGTTGCCGGGGATTGAAGAAGAAGCTCCCACATCTTCATCACCGCGCCATCACTATGTTGGTTCAGTTAGCTGTTCAAGTGCTTGATCATGTGGTGATTAATTGTGCCTAAGTTTCTCTGTCAGAGTGTTTAACTGACAGAGGTGTTAGTCTGAATCTTTTGCCTGTTTGCAAGATTCAGTTATAGACTGATAGTTAAACTAATGATTCCTAGCTGAATAGCCTAGGAAGATGATTTGATCAGTATTCCCCTGGTTCTAATTGGGTGTTGTGATGGCCATGATTTATGCCCAAGGCTGTGCCTGTGATGCTCTGTTAGCAAAGATTCAGTTATGTTAACTGAATTCCATCACCTAGCTACTGCTACTATTGAATTGTTGATTCCGAGTAGAAACTATGGAAGATGATATAGTTGAAATTCTCTCTGGTGGGCTCTCAGATACTATGGTTGTGTGTTGTGTTGAGGTGCTTGACCATCTGGTCATGTGCCCAGCAACAAGTTTCTGTGAATTGTTTATGGTGAAACTTGCCCCTTTTGCATAAGCTCATGATGCTGGTCTGAGGCTAGGTTTAAGTAGTGAGGTGCTCTACATGCTTTTGTGTCCACTGCTTGATTTTGAATTAGTGCTAGCAAGACTTGTGTGGTTGAGGTGCATGTCCATCAGGACATGTGCCCAGGCCTGCTCTGTGTAGCTTCAGCTGTTGCTACTGTAATCTGCCTATGAAGCAAAAGCTGAGGCTTTTCCCATGGATGTATCTATTTGGCTTTGCACAAATTACTTCCAATGATGTACTAAGCAAAGCATCACTTTGCTAGTCTGAGGAAAAAGCTACCAAGACCCAACCATGCTTGCAGTTGTTTGTTTATCAAGCAACTGCTGGTATTCAGTGCAGAATACCAACCTGTGGTGGAAAACATTGATGTTGTGGTCTTGTGGTTGATCTGCTACTTCTTGTTGGTGAGTCGAGGCTTGCTCCTCGCTTGCCCTTTTGCTCCTGGTTCAGCTTCTGGTGGCTTGCCCTTCTCCTCCTGAATGACTCCTTGTCCTTCACCTCCTGGGACTGCTACTGATTGCTTGCCCTTCTCCTCCTGGGATGGTCTTGAACTTCTGGTTACTCCATGGCTTTACCGAGTGATGTTCTAGTGGATTTGTGGTGCTGTGGAAGAACTGTGGTGTTCTTTGTGCTGGTCTTGTGCTGGTCGGGTGTGACCTGCTTGCTCTGGCCAAGCTCATCTTCACCAGCTGCTGGCTCAGCTGAGCTGCTATGGTGCTGCCAGCAGCTCCTTCTCAGTCCTGTGATTGAGCTGCTTGTGTGTTGCTTGCCTATGTGTTGATCTGATCCATCTCTTGGGCGTGCTGTGAAATTAGTTGGTACCCAAGTGCTTTGTACCCCAGTTAAAAGAACAGATACTATACTTGGTCCATTAAACTCAATGATGAAAATGGCATGGTGTTTGCCAAAATCTAAGAGTCACTCCATCTAACCCTAACTCTGTTTCTATTTGAGCATTGTTTGTTTTGCAGGTAATAACTTCAAGATCCAAGTGAAGACATTGAAGAATACTTAGATAGTTTCTAGAATTTAGTTTTTCTTTTATTTTCACTTATGTAATATTCTTTCAGTTCTCTATAATGTAAAGACATTGTATATGTGTTTAATATTAATAAAGTAACATTTCAGTTTGTTTTATGTACTTGTTCTATTTCTATTTTCCAACTCAATTTATTATTGAGTTATATTTTTTTATTAATGATTATTTATTCAAATTTAATAATATTCAAGATCAAAAAATAAAGTACTAAAAATACCTAAACAACAACATCAAGAGATCATAACAAAGCTCATAGCATTCTAACCACATCTAACCCTAAATGTTGTTAGATAGGAACTTGTTCTCTCAGGTTTTTGAATTTGTGAAAAATTTACTCAGATTTTAGATGCATGAATGCACAAAGGTCCTATTTCTACCCTTCGTTTAATCCTAAATGCTGGGATATTACAGTCTTCCCCCCTTATCAGAACTTCGTCCCGAAGTTATAACTTGTGTACCTGAAGAGTTCTAGATATGCTTGTCTCAAATCTTCTTCTTTTTCCCAAGTTGCTTCTCGTTCAGAGTGATGTTTTCATTGCACCTTACAAAACTTGATTGCACGATTCCGAAGTCTCTTCCAGTTCTCCTCTAGAATCTTTGTTGCCTTCTCCTCATAAGTCAAGTCTGCTTGAAGATCTAGGTCATCATGAGTAATAGAGTCTTCAGGTGCTTTCAAACACTTTCGAAGTTGCAAAACATGGAAAACATTGTGAACTTGCTTTAACTTTGCTGGAGGCTCCAATTCAAAAGCAACACTCCGATTCTGGCTCAGAATCTTGAACGGTCCAATATATCTTGGGCTTAACTTTTCTTTAATACCGAACCTCCTGATTCCTTTCATAGGACTAACCTTTAGATAGACCATATCTCCCACTTTGGGCTCCCATGTCCGCCTCTTTTG
The DNA here is from genome assembly GCA_007115705.1 of Dactylis glomerata. NCBI lineage: Eukaryota > Viridiplantae > Streptophyta > Magnoliopsida > Poales > Poaceae > Dactylis > Dactylis glomerata. The sequence goes on from QXEO01001223.1 coordinate 2,233,723, forward strand.
ATCTGCGTAACTCTTTTGTCTACTCTGAGCTATCTTCAAATGATCACGGATGATATCAATGATACCTTGTTTCTCCTTGATGAAATCAGTTTCAAATTCTTGGTTGCCTCCTGGCTCAAACCAACATATTGGAGATCTACACTTGCGTCCGTAGAGTACTTCAAATGGTGCTGCTTTCAAGCTGCTTTGATAGCTGTTGTTGTATGAGAACTCTGCTAAAGGTAAGTGTTCATCCCACGAACCTCCAAAATCTAGAGCACATGCACGTAGCATATCCTCCAAGATTTGATTTGTTCTTTCAGTTTGCCCTCCTGTTTGAGGATGATAAGCGGTGCTGAAATCTAATTTTGATCCCAGTGCTGCATGAAGATTTCCCCAGAATGTTGATGTGAAAACAGACCCTCTATCTGAGACGATCTTCTTGGGCACCCCATGCTTGCTGACGATTTCTCTTACATAAATTTCTACCAACTTTTCTGCACTATCTTTCTGATTCACAGCCAAGAAATGTGCACTTTTAGTAAGACGGTCGACTATCACCCATTGACGAGGGTTAACTCGACAAATGTCCTAGATGAAGGACTTGGGATCGGGGAGATAGGGCATCGGATGAACTCGAAGGTAAAGTTAGTCGAAATAGGTATACGTCGAAAGTAAACTTGGGTGTTCAACCTGGCTTGCTTTCAATCTCTCCTACACCGTCCCCTCCTGGCCCCTATATATAGATGGCCAGGTCTCGAGGATCGGGTAGGGTCCGATACAGATTACAATATCGACATACGGTAGGAACTCATATTCGACTATCATTACAATTGGGCCTAGCTATACGGGCCTCAGGGGTACTCAACTAACGGGCTTTATTAACTATACCCTTGTCAGTAGTCCCTGAGATTCTACCAGAATTGCAGATTCGGGTTGAATCTCTAATATTTAAATCTTCGACTTGATCAATTCTTCAACTTCTTCTTATCTTCGAATCTTCGACTTGGTCTTTCGACTTATTTTCATGATATTCTTTCGCAAGGGGTTTTGATGAACAAGCCTGACAACTCTGACGGATCAAGAGGTCAGTTAACTGCCGGAACAGATACTTGTCACCTACTTCAAATTCAATCCCCTTGGACTTGAATTCGGGATACCGGTCAAACCCACTCTTTTGCCGCATTTAGGACTTACAAAGAATGAATCCCAGTGATTCTCAGGGTACCCAGTGCGTCCACCAGGATTTTCTTCGCGTCGTAGACACGGATACATTCCAGCAGAGCGCATCCATGTGCGTATAGCAGGCCACACAGGACGGATCCTGGGGTCTTACCTTCGTGACAAGTCACGGCATTCGAGTTGTGTTGCGATAACGCAACTCGAGAATCTTATGTCGCAGTCAAAATTTTGACTGAAAATATTCGGGTTTCTTCAACCATAAAACTCGCTCCCGATGGGAGTAACACTCCTGCACTTCTCCAACTCTGATGCTTTACCAAGAAATATCGTCGGGTGCGCGCTCAGCGCTCCCGATGGGAGTAGCCCCCGAGGCTATAGTCGAAAAAGACTTTTTCGAGTATAGGCTCAAAATATAGCGTAGTCCATCATACTTCAACTCGAGATACTTCAACTTCGAGATATTTCAACTCGAGATGCTTTTAAGAACATCTTGTCGTCGAATACTAATCCACCACTTCAGAGAGAAGTTGTACTCACCATTCTTGAAAATATTAACTCCTATGGCTATAATCGAAACTCCTTCGTATATAGTCTTGTGCACCTATTTTGCACTTGTCGGCGCCATCTTTTCTTCTTTCTTATATTATCTTCTTTATGACATCAATGAGTACGTCACTCTGTACCATTGCGATCCGTTGCGTGGGCAGTACTGTAAACTTCTTAATTTTTGACCATTAGTGGGCTTACCGTTTCCTACCTTTGCGCCACGTCTCAGCCCACGATCCTTCTCCCAGAAGATATATAAGGGGAATCGTGGGGAATCTTACTGTTTACCAGCTCTTTCTCTCCGCCACCGCCGCCACTGTCGATATTGCTTCCTTCTCCTTTCGTGCATAGCCCCCAGGCACAGATCTGATAGATGCGCGTGAAGCACCTAGCGAGCAAGAACGCTATGGCCAAGGGAAAATCGAACGCTGCGACCAGCTGGGTGACCTCTGCCATCACGGAGAAGGAGGTGGAGAAGGCCCGGACGGACAGCCTCATCTCCGCCCAAGATTCAATCAAGTTTCCAAGCACGGAGCGGATCCCGAAGCCCCCGAGTGGTTATCGGGTAATGTTCCTCGCTTTCCTCCTCCGTGGTCTTTCTCTTCCTGCCCACGAGTTCCTTCGTGGGCTTCTCTTTGTTTACGGTGTGCAGCTTCACCAGCTCACACCTAACTCTCTTCTGCACATTGCGTGTTTCGTGACTCTTTGCGAGTCATTCTTGGGCATTGAGCCCCATTTTCTTCTCTGGAGGTCAATCTTTCGGCTCCGCCCCAATGTTGCGTTGGCTATAAAACCTGAACTGGGCGGAGCCGTCGTTTCTGTGCGCCCTGAAGCACAATACCTTGAATTTTCTATGGCCGCATCTGTCCAAGGGTGGAGGACCAAGTGGTTCTATATCAAGGACCGCAAATCCTCTCCTGAAGATGAATACGGCCTACCTCCTTTTGATGCTTCCCAGGAGGTAAAGAAATTAGCGTCGTGGGATACGCTCCCCTCAGATGCGGAAGTCGAACAAATTCTTCCTCTTCTTTCTCGCATCAAAGCTTTAAAAGGAGGTCAAGGAGGCGCTTTGTCGGGTATTCAACTCATGGCGTTTTTCATTCAACGTCGAGTTCAACCCCTACAACACCGCCTTACCAAATTTTGGAGTTACTCCGGCTTGGAAGATCCTACCCGCGTCTCTGAAGATCTGATATTGAAAGAAGATGTCGACAAGCGGGTCAGGAGTCTCACCAAGCTCACCAAGGATCATGCAGTTGCTGATTTGACTGCTGATTTCTTTGACTCCGTACACCCTCTTCCTGAGGTATATATCTGCTTACTTCTTGACTTCTTGTTGTCGATTTTCGTGTTTCTCAAACTATGTTTTCTTTTCCCTTACTTACTCTAATAACGCATTCGCGTGCAAGGACACCAATTTCTCCTCTCACGCCCCCTCTTCCAGAGGCAGGGCCCCTTCCGGCTGATCTGGCCAGGTCTGTATCTGAAGCCCCCGAGGTTGATGACAATCAGGATGGAGATGATGCCGAAGAATCAGAAGAGGATACTAGTTCGTCGACATCGCTTCCTCCTGTGCAGCCCGAAGACACTGGCTTGGACAAGAAGAGGAAACGAGTCGACGAATTTGCTTCTTCGAGTTCCTCTTTGCAACAAGCAGTTGCGGAGAAATCTCCTGTCTTGACAGAAGATATGGATCTCTTCGACCTCCTGGCGTCGTAAGTATTTTATTTGAGTTCTCCATTTGCATTATTCCTGTCTTGTTTCTGTAGTATGGCATATAACGTACTTTCTTCTTTATAGAGATGACGAAGAGCCGCCAAAAGATGATTCAACTGCTCCTTTGATGTCGCCAATGACCGCTGCCGAGCCCCCTGAGCCAGTTGCCGCACTGAGGGTCACCAGGGCTTCTGTCAAGAAGGTTCCGGAAACTCGAAGCAACAAACGCTCAAAGAAGGCCAAGGAACCCAACGTTTCTCTTGAGGCCCATGCATCGACGGGTTCTCCCGACGATGTGAGCGACTCCTCTTGCTTTTCCTTTTCTTGTCTTTCCTTTGCATATACTTGTGCTCTTACACGTCCTTTCTCTTAGGCATTATTGAAGAGATTTGTCGCCTTAGGCACGGAATGTGCTGGATACCTGAGGGTTGCGAAAGCGTCCGAAGGTGCACTTTTGACGTCTAGTCACAACTTTTTCCTTGTACTTACACTTTGCTCTTATCTAACACGCTTGCCTCTTCTTCTGTAGTTGCTCTGGCGACGGCGAACGCTCGGATTGCGTCGCTGGAGGCGGAGCTCCGCGCTTCTCAGAAAGCTTATGATGCTGCAGCCACTGCCAAGGCAAACGTTGAGAAGTCGCAGAAATCTGCGCTTGGTAAGGCGAAGAAAGCTGAAAAAGCTTTAGCTGATGCCAACAAGGATCATGCCCAGCGAGAGCAAGCCGTGGCGGAGCGTCTCCACACAATGTCCACTGCTGCTGAAAGTAAGTGTTTCACCGTGTCTCCTATTTTCGACTTCTATTGCACTGTTGTACGTGCTGACATCTTCCTCCTTCTTTTCTTTTCTACCTTCTTTGTGTCGTGCAGGATTTACCGGGGTATCTCCGTTGGCCCTGCAACCGGACGATGACCCTCTGATGACTGCGGTTAACCTACTCGAGGAAAACTGGATATCTATCCAGGAAACTTTCGAGTTAGTTAACCGCGTTCTATCACAACTGTTTGTCGGGTTGTGGCCGAAGAAAAGGGCAGCAGTTCCGAAGGACGACCTGAGTAATCTTGCCAAGTCCTTCGATACAACTGAAGACCCCACCCTCCAGCTGAAAGGGCTTTCTATTAAGCGTGGCGCCGAGGGTGCTATCGCACTGTCCCTTGCGCATGGTACGGACTTCGACTGAGAGAGGGTGAGCACTCCCCATGGCCGCACCCGCGACGAGATGAAAGCTTTTTTCGAGAAGGCGAAGAAGTTGGCACCCGCATTGGTGACACTTATTTCCCCTTCGGCATCCTCTGCGGCATCTGCTGCACCACCTCCAGCTGTGGAAGATCCAGTGCCGCCGTCGACTTCTGGCGAGGAATCTGCCATGCCCTCTTCTGCCACGGAGCAAAATGCTGAGGTGGCGTAGACTTTGGCTCTTTTGTAGTTTCAAGTTTCTCCTTTTTGAATGTAAAAACTTTTAGTTGCCGGCAACCCGAGAACTTTAGTCATAGGGTTGTGATCTCATGTAAATATATCTTTCTTATGAAGTCCTGTGCTGCCTTTCTGAAATGTTTCTTCTTCCTCTTCTTTTGTTTTCAGTTGACGCATGTCGATGACCTTTTGACTTGCGGGCCTGCTCCTTTCTCTGCCAATACGTTCAATTCGAGGATTCCGTCGCTTCCTAGTCGATGCGATCAATGCGCAGAATATTCTTCAAGGACTTCAGCCAAACGCCAAGCTCAGATGGCGTTTGATAAAGCTAGCAAAACTTCTGCCCTGACGAAGCAGGTATCGATTCTTGGTGATGAAGTGTCCAGCTTGACGGCAAAGATTTTGCATCACGAAGAATGCAATTCTTTTATTCTTGGTATCGTCGAATCCGCCTGTGAAATGTTGCGATGTAAGTTTCCTCTCGACTTATTTTCTTCGCTTTTTGCTCTACTATTACTTTGATGATATCCTTTGCCCTTATAGGCACTTGCTTGGATTTTGCTGCTGAAGATCGTCGGGTTACCGAGCGAAGTGTGGCTCTGGAAAAGATGTCCGCAGGTGTTGAAAATTTATGGTCTGATCCTCGACGCCGAAGCGCTATTGTATTGCTTCAGGACCGTGCCCAGCATATTGGCGAGGCAGTGGATGGCTGTAGGAGAGCTCTCGTAACTATGCACTCGGTCATGCTTCCTCGCAATCCTCTGCCTGGTACTTTTCCATTGCTTCTTGATGTTTTTAGATCCAGCCAGCGAGTCCATCGGTTGATAGAACTGAACCTAGTGGCAGGTGCCAATTTTGCTCTTGGGTGGATACGCAAGTGGCAGCCAAGACTCAATTATAGTTCTATGTCGCTGAGCTATCCTCCTGGTGGGGCAAGCCTTCGAGTACACTTAGAGAGTACCTTGCAGCCTGCCCGACGAATTAAAGCCAGGTTGTTGCAAGAAGACTCCGCATTTTTCCGTGAGTTTCACTACTTAGACCCTTTAGGTGTAGATGATTATGACAACCCTATGTTGTAAGGTGTACGTCGAACGCGAGAGTTTATTTATTTCGCGACTATATGTCTGAAACTTATTCTCAGGGCGTTATTGTATGATTCGTGCGTTTGCCACACTTTCTCTTTGAAAGACTCGTAAACTCGAATATGAGGAACGTTTCGTCTTTATTATACTTATAATGTAAGATACATGGGGTGAACCAAGAGATCCGGCCTGTGACCTGTGTTCTGGATCTAGAGGGCATTGCCCCTGGTATAACTCGTGGCTTTTACAGCCGTATTGTCTTTTGATGCTTATGCCGCCATGGCTTCCCTTTTTCCTCTGTGTCTGTGTCTTCTCCTGATGCTCCTACTCGTGGTTTCTTCGTTTCGGGCTCTGCGACGCGTCCTTCGAGTAGCTTGACGCCCTCTGTAGTTGCGCTTTTTGCCTTTTCTGCATGGTTGGCTATTACGCCAAAATTTTGCGTCATCTTGTGGAACTCCCTGTCGCAGAGATCTGAGATTTCAAAACTCCCTTTTACTGTAATTATTCCTCTTGGTCCTGGCATTTTAAGTATCAAATATGTATAGTGAGGAACTGCCATGAATCGCGAAAACACGGGTCGTCCGAGGATCGCTTGATATTGAGATGGCCAGTCCATGACTTCAAAGTCTAGCTTTTCTCTTCTGTAGTTCTGTCGGTTGCCGAAGCAAACATTGAGTGCTATTCGACCCAATGGGTAATTGGCACTTCCTGGCACGATCCCGTGGAAGGAACAATTCGTTGGTTTCAGGAACTCTAGTGATATATGCATTGCTCGGAGTGTTTTCGCATATATCAGGTTAATTCCACTCCCTGCGTCCATGAATATTCTGTCGACATCATACGCGCCGATTTGAGCTTTGAGTACCAAAGGCGCGTTTCCCGGCTGAGGTACTGTTATAGGGTGGTCTTCTTTGTTGAACTCGATTGGTTGTTCTGACCAGTGCAGATACTCCGTTGTGGCTGGAGGTGAGATGACTGCTAGGTTGACTTGTCGAGTTATACTCTTCTCTTCTTTGTTCGACTTGGGCACAGGTTGTATCATTGCTGTTATGTGTCCTTTCGATGGGACATACCCTTCGTCGTCGTCGTGTCCCTGGTTTTGCTGGTCTTGTCCTTGAGGAGCTCCGTTGTTTCCTTGCTGTTTTGCCGGAGGATTGTTGCTTCCTTCAAATCCTTGTCGCCTTGCTTCGGTTTGCTTGTTTAGCGCTGCCTCTTGTAGTTTTAAGAATGTTGTGCAGTCTTTCATTGCGTGCCTTGATACTCGCTTCCCATCGACGAACGCTGAGTGTATATGACAAGGCCCGTTAAGCATATCTTCTGGCGATGGGTTGTACTCTCTGGGTTCTCTTGTAGGGAACTTTTTATAGTCCTTTCCGTAGCTTCGATATCCCGAGCTTCTGCGATCACTTCCTTGATAGCTGTTGTCTTTATATCCTGCGACGACTTGGCTATGGGAGCCGTAGGTGTCGTAATTTCGGGGTCGTCTCCTTTGACTTCCATATCTGTTTCTTCTGTCGTCCTCTGGAGATCACGTCCGCTTGTTGTTGCACGCATCTTCTCCATCTGCAAATCTATTTGCTGTGTCCATGAGGTCTGACACTGTTTTCGGCTTGATTCTACCCATCTCCTCGACTAGGTCTCTTTACCTTAATCCAATGATGAACGCATCTATTGCTCTTTCGTCTGAAACTTCGACTGCTGAATTTTTGATAAGGCTCCATCTTTGGATGTATGCCCGCAGTGTTTCGTCGCGTTGTTGCACACATGCTTTGACTTCTTCTATTGATGCTGGTCGTTTGTATGTCGACCTGAAGTTGCTTGTAAATTGCTTTGTGAGGTCTTCCCAGCTTCCAATAGATTCTTTCTCTAGTTTGCTCAACCATGACCTTGCTGCGCCGGTGAGGTGTAGTTGCAAACTTTGCATTGCTGTTTCTTTGGTTCCTCCTAATATTTGAACTGCTTGTAAGTAATCTGCGAGCCATGATTGTGGTTCCTGTGATCCGTCGTACTTTTGCTGATCATGAGGTAGCTTGAATCCCTTGGGAACTGGAGTGGTGCGAACCCTGCGGGTAAAGCACGATGCCCCATCTCTTTTTCATCGTCTTCATAGTCGCGTTTCTCATTTGGGGATCGCGATCTTCGAGTTCCACCGTGCTGTTTTGGTGATGGCGATCGAGATCGGTGCTTGCTGCTTCTGCGCCGAGGACTGTTGTGACGGCGAGGTGACCTTGCTTTGTGCACTTCCTTGTGGTGATATGCTTCTTCTCCTTTTGCTGATAGCTTGTGGCCCACCATGTTGAGTCCGTTCAGTGCTGCTCTATGCATATGTTCTCTAGGATCTCCTGGACTTGGTCGAGTTGTAAGTAGATATGCTTGCGCTGCCACTAGTGCTGCTTTAGGGGTTTTCGGTAGGATGTTCCCCTGCTCGTCGACCGATAGGAAGGACGAGTCGAGGTTTTTAGAAATACTTTGCCTGTCGGAGTACTCGAGGTTATCGTACCTTGAACCGTGTCGACGATTTTTCCTTGTGTTGCTATATGATGCGTCGCTTCGTGCTTTACGAGCAGCTTCGCTAGCTGCAATGGCTGAATCTTTTCTTCTTTGTATCTCTATTTTCTCCTTTGCTAATTGCTTTGCCTGCTGCCTTAGGGTGTAATGATATCCCAAAAGCATGTCTTTGCTGGAATTTGATGGTATTGGCGTGCCGTGTTCTACGGCTTCTCTTATTACCCTCCACTCGTCGACTGATAGTCGAATTTTTTCCCTGGCTGTGAGAGATTTTGCTGTTTGCCCTTCTGCTAGATGATTTGCTCCTCTGTCGATATTTGCTGGGTTTAGCACTGGATTGTCGTTTTCGTCGAATTCTTCTGAGTTATCTCCTATAATGGCGAGCACCTAGCATTGTTTGCCGATGTTACCCTTGAAGCTTGAGAAAACCGAGTTACTATCCTCAGAAAGCTCTAATCCTGTCTTCCATGTATCTGTTGACTTGTCTGAAATATCGTCGAGGCAGATCTTGAGATCGTCGAGTTGGACTCCTGCGTCGAATTTTTCCTTTTCTTCATTGTCTTCTGTGATTTTTCCTTTTTGCACTTCTTCTAGGCTGACCGGCGAGTTTACCTCGCTGGAAGAGCCTTCGGAATATTCCATTATTGCTGTTGTTTCGGTCTTTCTTGCCGACGGATCTTGTTTCGTTGGATCCGAAAGGCGAGATGAACCCGATGGCCCGATGAGGATGCTCAAACTTCCGATTGTCAACTCCATCTCTTGATTTTCGTCGACTTCTGTATTGCTGTTGGCTAAAAGCGAAAAAGCCGTCGAATTCATGATTCCAACGCCCAGATCCCCACGGTCGGCGCCAATTGACGAGGGTTAACTCGACAAATGTCCTAGATGAAGGACTTAGGATCGGGGAGATAGGGCGTCGGATGAACTCGAAGGTAAAGTTAGTCGAAATAGGTATGCGTCGAAAGTAAACTTGGGTGTTCAACCTGGCTTGCTTTCAATCTCTCCTACACCGTCCCCTCCTGGCCCCTATATATAGATGGCCAGGCCTCGAGGATCGGGTAGGGTTCGATACAGATTACAATATCGACATATGGTAGGAACTCGTATTCGACTATCATTACAATTGGGCCTAGCTATACGGGCCTCAGGGGTACTCAACTAACGGGCTTTATTAACTATACCCTTGTCACCCATATCATATCCTTATGCTTCTTGGTCAAAGGTAAACCGGTAATGAAATCCATTCTGATTTCCTCCCATTTCCACTCCGGAATATCCAAAGGTTGTAGTAAACCTGCTAGACTTTGATGTTCTGCCTTGACCCTCTGACAAGTGTGGCATTCCGCTACATACTTGGCTATGTCCCGCTTCATGTTATTCCACCAAAACAACTCCTTGAGATCCATGTACATCTTCGTACTTCCCAGATGAATGGAGTATGGTGTCTCATGAGCCTCCTTGAGTATCAGTCCTTTGATCTCTGGTATATCTGACACACAAATTCTGTTTTGGAACCAGAGTGATTTGAAATCACCTAGACGGAATTCAGATGGTCTTCCTTCTTAAATTCTATGAATTTCTTCGGCAATAAAAGGATCTTCATCTTGTCGTCTGAATATAGTATACTTCAAGTCACTTTGCCTTTCTTCCATCACCCTCATAGTAAATATACTTCCCAAAGATTTAACTTCTAGACATTGTATTTCCAGTCTTTCAAGATCCTTGAGCAGATCCTCCGGAAGTTCTCTATCCATTAGCTGGGTTTCTGTGCTCTTCCGACTTAATGCATCGGCTACCACATTAGCCTTTCCAGGAGTATAGTTGATGGTAAGATCATAATCCTTGATCAACTCTAGCCATCTTTTCTGCCTCATATTCAACTCCTTCTAGGTAAAGAAGTATTTAAGGCTCTTGTGATCGGTGTATAGCTCACATTTAGCTCCATAGAGAAACTGCCTCCATTGCTTTAGAGCAAACACGACTGCTGCCAATTCTAAGTCATGTGTTGGGCAATTGACTTCATGTGGCTTGAGTTGTCTTGACCCATAAGCAATCACCTTTTGGTCTTGCATCAAAACACAACCCAATCCATTCTTGGATGCATCGCAGTAAACTATGTAATCCTTACCAGTTTCCGGCACTGCTAAGATAGGTGTTGTTGTGAGTCTCTTCTTTAGCTCTTGAAAGCTCTCTTCACACTTTTCAGACCACTCAAATGGAGTATTTTTCCTTAACAATTTTGTCATTGGCCCTGCTATCTTCAAAAATCCTTTAATGAATCTCCGATAGTATCCGGCCATTCCCAGAAAACCTCTGATTTCCTTCACATTGGTCAGTGCTTGCCAATCCAAAACTGACTGAACTTTGCTTGGATTCACTGCAATCCCCTCCTTGCTAATGACGTGACCAAGAAATTCCACTTGATCCAACCAGAATTCACACTTGCTGAATTTAGCATACAGCTGATGTTCCCTTAGCACTTGCAATACTATTCTGAGATGTTTAGCATGATCCTCTTTATTCTTTGAGTATATCAGAATGTCATCGATGAACACTATCACTAACTTGTCCAGATATGGCATGAAAATCTTGTTCATCAAATTCATGAAGATTGCTGGAGCATTGGTCAAACCAAAAGGAACAACTAAGTATTCGTGATGCCCATACCTTGAGACAAATGCAGTCTTTGGTACATCTTCTGGCTTAATTTTGATTTGATGATATCCATATCTCAGATCAATCTTGGAGAAAACCCCAGCTCCATGAACTTGATCAAACAAATCTTGAATCCTTGGTAATACTTGTTCTTGATGGTGACATTATTCAGATTCCTGAAATCCCCACGCATTCTTCTGCCTCCATCTCTTTTATCAACAAATATAACTGGTGAACCCCAAGGTGATATACTTTCTTGGATAAATCCCTTACTCTCCAGCTCATCCAGCTGCTCCTTCAGTTCTTTCAACTCCTTAGGACCCATTTTATAGGGTGCTTGAGATATTGGTGCTGTTCCTGGCTTCAGATCAATGGTGAATTCTATATCCCGATCTGGTGGCATTCCCGGTAATTCTTGAGGAAATACATCCGTGAACTCATTAACCACTGGAATATCCTCCAACTTGGCCTCCTTCAGAGAATTGAGTTGAATTCCAATCTCCACATGGGTGTGCTTATCTGCTTGATAAGTGATTCTCCCACCTCCAGGCTTCCGGATAGACACTGTCTTCTCTTCACAATCAATGTGTGCTCCATGATCGGACATCCAATCCATACCCATAACAACTTCAATGTTTTTAAGTGGAAGAACATAGAGATCGGCGAAATAAGGACAGTCACAGATCGTAATGACCTGGTCTGGTTTGAATTGGGATACTAAAAGTTTACCCCCAGCCGTCACCACAGTCATAGGATGAGCTATCGCCTGACACCTTAACCCATATTTTTCAACAAAATTCTTGGAAATGAATGATGTAGTGGCACCGGTATCAAAAAGAACTTTGCCGGGATGAGTAAGGATGCTGAGCGTACCTATGACCGCCGTTTCAGAGTTGTTAGCTTCCTCCAGGGATGTACAACTCAGCTTCCCAAACATCCGGCCTCTTTTCCCATTTCCATTCTTGCCGCTGCTGCCACCTCCAGAAGCAGGTCGTCCACCTACTCCTGTCTTGCCTCCACTGCTAACTGGCCAACCTCCGGCTGGTTTGCTAGGACAATCAGGCCGTATGTGCCCCTCTTTTCCACAAGCGTGGCATATAATCCTAGGCTTCATACACTCACTCTTGACATGTCCTGGAAGTCCACAGTTGTGACAGATGATCTAACCTTTTGGTGTGAACATCTTCCAATTGGGTGGAACTCCTCCTGTCCTAACCCTGGGTTTGAAACTCAAATTCGGAGTACTTCGAGTTGGCTGAACTCTCTTGGCCTCAGTCTTGGCTCTCTTCATTCGGCTCATCTGAACCAAGTTATAATCATTCTCCCATGTGATGGATGTATCCATCAGTTCTTGGAAGTTACGTGGCTTAGTCAACTTCATCTGCATCGCCGCATATGGATCCAATCCCCTTAAGAACCTTTTCATCCTCTTGTTGTCAGTACTCACCTCGTCACTTGCGTAACGAGAGAGTCTAGTGAACTCCTTGATATAAGCCATCATTGTTGAACTCCCTTGCTTGAGGTCTTCAAATTCCCACCTCTTAAGCTCAACCACACTTTCTGGCACATGGAAGGTACGCAACTTTTCCTTAAACTCTTCCCAAGAGAATACCTTCTCCGGATGTTGCAGTGTCACTTCGTTATCCCACCATGATGCGGCTGGTCCAGATAAAAGATGTACAGCATAACGAACCTTCTCTTCGTCATTAGCTCCAATAGCCTTCAACTTTCTCTCCGTATCCATTAGCCAGTCTTCCGCGTCCATAGGTTCCACCGCGGAAGCAAAGGGAAGTCGTTTAGCATTGAGGAAGTCAGAAAGACTTACCCCTCTTGCTTTTTGAACCCTTCCGGATCCAACCTGCCCCATAAGCTCTTGCATAAACTTGTTCTGCATCTCTTGCATGAACTGCATATATTGCATGAAGCTTTGCTCCGCCAAAGGCCTGAATGGTGGTGGTGGTAAATATGCTTGCGCTTCTTGGTCAGCTTTAGCTTTGGCTTCCATTTCTGCTTGCTAGTCATTCATTGCCTTGGTTTGAGCTTCTTGCGCCAAGCGTTGCTCTTCAGCTTCGGCAGCTACACCCATATCCATAGCCCCTCTAGTCTTGTAACATAAAGCGAAGATCTCATAATTACACCATGCCCATGCTTTCTGAGCTTCACTTCATGCCCAGAACTAGTCACACAATGGAAAACAGAAATCCAACTCCAAATGGAAGATCGCAAGAAAACCAAATATAAGGAACATATTATACAACACCTACAAACCGATACATAGTCATTATTACAACACGTACTCACTCAGGTGGAGTACACTCATAGATCAAGACTGGAAAGTTCTACCGTCTCTCTTATTATTACAACATACTACAAGCACTTGCTGCATACATAGATACAACTAAGCTTCTGACTTGGTCTTGACATCCTGTCCTGGTCTCATGGCTCGTAGTACATGCCCGGAGTCCACCCGTGCTGGCGTGTAGTCCGGCGCACTGTCTCTAGAACGAACGGCCTACCGCCCGGAACATAGTTCGAGTCAGACGTGTCCATCGTAGAGGTATCACTCAACACGAGTCCGTTCGGTCCAAGGTAACTCTCAAAGTACACCCTGGTCTCGTGAGCAGTCATAGTTGGGAAAGGCTCCGCCTCTCCATAGCACACACTCTCAGTGCAGTAGGTGTGGTCAAACGGTGCTTCCTGCTCCATAGGTGTCGCAATAGGCTCCTCACACTCAAACTGAACCTCCATAGGGTCCTCCTCCTCTACAGATACAACAGGAGTGGCTACGGCATCTCCTCCTCCTGCTGCCTGAGCTGCCCCGCCATACGAGCTAGTATAATGCTGACCATCTCCCAGCCAATCAAACCTCCACCCATCAGAGTTCTCAATGGGAAGCTCAGACTCCGAGACCCCCTTGAGACCCTGTTGCGCCTCCATACTAGAAGTGATAACTGGGTAATGTATAGGCTCTGGAGTGGGTGAATAACTGGAAGGTCTAGGTTGTGTCGGGTAACTGTGAGTTCCCTCAACCAGTGAGAAGTGTGATCCCTCCAACTCCTGCCTAGTCATCTGTGCTCGCTCCTGCCTCCTAGTAGTGTCTGTGAGGTCATAAAGCATCTCCGCCTTGTCCTCGACCAGGACCTGGTGGGTGTTATACAGTGATCCCACCATCTTCCTATACCTATCAAGAAGTCTGGCTGCCAACTTAGGCTTCTTCTTCACCAGTACATCATGATCCATTCCCGGCTCATCCATCAGTGAGTCATGTGGAATAGCAGTGAAAGTGGTACCTACTAACTCCACCGCTCTGTACTCCCTGATAGTCGTAATAGCTCGCACAACAGCCTCATGGTAGGCTGCCATCTGGCCTCTACCTTCACCTGAAGGCTGAACTGGACTAGGTGCTAATCCATCGGGTAGCATGATCATGACACGGTACTTGACTGCAGTCCCGTCATCCTTGTAAGTATAGGTCTTAACAGGGATGTCGGTACTGAGACCAAAAGCCCGTAGCAATGATCCTAACTGCTCTGTCAAAGTTCCCTCATAGTCTTCCAGAGTCTTCCTCTGTGACCAAACGGTGCGTGCTGGAATTCTCGATGCCATAATAGCTGTACAAGAATAGGATATAGAATTAGTATGATGCATCATAATAAAGAATTGTAACACTAAAAATATGACCATGTTATTCCCAAGTGAATAACCATCATAAATTTAGAGAACTCTTTACCGTTGCTACTAGACTCCTACAGGTTCTATCCCTTTACTAGGTTTCCAACCTAAGGTCAAAGCAATTGCTCTGATACCAGCTGCGGTGACCCAGCATACCACTGCATGTTGTAGTATGCAAGTCATTGACATAACACTTGCGGAACAACCCTCCACAAGAATTACATCCCTCAGAGTGGTACAGCAGAAACATTGCCGGTTCAAATACAAACTGATATTATTAATATTACAAACCAAAGAGTGCTGAGAACGAAATGCTCCACAAGAGAGCATCTTAAGTGCTTAGTGATTATACAACAAAAGGGAAAGATGCAAATAAACACTCGAAGAACTCAATAGATTATTTCTATGCTACAACTGCTCGGTTCCTCGATTCCCTACTGAACTACTAGTTAGACTATTCTTCACCCGGACTCATCGTCGGAAGCGACTCCATATCGTATGAAGTAGTCCACCCCTTCAATTCCACATGAGAGATCTGGCTCCTCATAGAAGATGTCTTCTTGTCCACCGATGGCATTCAGAGTTGCCTCGTCTAATTCTTCAAAGTCTAGCAAGGGTTTAAGAGATTGGGGTGAGTAACGAGCGTTACCCAGCAAGTTTCTTTAGAAAGAAGTTGTGTGATATGCACTATCTACAGCCATGGACCCAAAAGAGTCGTAGGCCAATGCAATGTTTTATCGAAGTTTCTTGAAAGATTGCTTTTACTTATGAAAACTATGCCCAACAGCCAACACAAGGTATTAGTGCCTTGAGAGCACCTTTCCTGCCGCGTTCGCAGCTCCTTCCCGGAACAAGGGGTAACATGTCACATCTTTTTACACTCTGCAGAGGTGTGTCCTTCCAAAAGAGATCAAAGCCTTGCTGCACAACCGGGCGTACATTCCCGTCCACACTTCCATGGTGTGGGGCCCAGTCATTGATCCAAGCCATTCACTGCCTTCTCTGCACAACGCATGCCCACCCAATTCACGCAAGAAGGTTATGCCCCTGATATTCACCCCCAACGATGAAGTACCTAGGCGCCCCTTGCGGACTATCATAGACACCAGTGGCCATGGGCACTAAGGGGTCCCACCCATGTGCACGTATTCCCGCAAGACATACGGCGAACGGTAGCTGAGTGTCCGTTGACATGCGAACGAGAGAAGATACAAATGACTTTCCCGTCCCAATCCAAGTCTCTTGGACGACACGGTTTTTACGGCACAAGAATAACTGTGGCATTGGTAGTTAATCCTAGGTTTACTTTCTCGTGCAAGTGGAACCTCCACCACAACAATCTTACCGTGGTTCCACCTGCCAGCCTTCCTAGGTTATCACCACTGGTCGATAACCACTAGTCACATTACTTATGAAAATAATTTTTCGCCCCTTTTGAAATGTTAGAGTTTAAAAGTCAACACTTTGCAAATAGTTTCAAAACCAGTGCAACCAAGAGATATGAGCAAGATAAACTTGCCTTGTGACTGAAAGGTAGTGGAGTCGGATACTTGGTGATGCTCCTGATCTCCTTATTCTACAAAAATCCAATTATTGTCTGGTAAGGACAATGTTTAAAGAAGCAAATGTATGCTATGTGCAATGATATGCAATGCATGATGATTCATTAACTGTGTGTCCTTATTTGTGCGTTTTACCCAAGACTTAATATTGTTAAAGTGTTTTATCACAACCTTTGGTAATATTGGTGTGTTTTACCCTAGTCATAGTAATTCAAGCACTTACTTAAAGTTTGAAAGCAATTTGAAATCATGAAACCGTGATTGAAGTTATTTGAAAAGAAAAGAATTGATTTAATAAAGAAAAGACTTAATTTTTATTTTGTTTAATTAAAAATTAAGTTTTTTGGAATTTTGGGAGTTAAATAAGATCACATACTGAATTGATTTTTATTTGTAATAAGAAATATATTTTTAGTCAAATAAACAATTCATTTCAGATAAAGGATTATTTCTTGAAGTTTAAACCAATCAAATATGAATTTGATTTGAATTTGAATTATTTAAAAATAAAACATAATTGGCAAATCATTTGGTTTTAAGGTATTTGGCCTTGGCCCATTAGCCAGGCCCAGCCCACCACCTAATCTAACCCGAGTGTCTCGGGTCTGGGTCAGTCAAACTGACCCAGCCCACTCTCTCCTCGCTCACTCCCCTCTCTTCTTCTCCCGAGCCCCTCCTGCGATCGATGTCGCCGCCGCTGTCGCCTGCAGATCCCGGCCAACTCCGGTGACTTCCGCCGCCGACACTTGAGCATATGATGCGCCCCTCGGCCCTCTTCCTCCTCCATCGAGTGGATTTGGAACTCCTCGCCTCTCCGATGAGATCGGGGTTCGATCTCCGCTCAGGATCTTGCTGGCTCCTATCGCCTCCGAGCTCACACCCCGCTGGATCTCCTCACGGTGCTTGCTGTGCATGCCTGTGGTGGTCCAGGTGTGTGTGCATTGCTGGTGTTGTTGTGGTGAAGTCTTCCCTGGGTAGTCTCTGGCCGGCCACGCGGGCACTACCCCGCCATGCCGTCCAGACATACGCCTGGGCGTCTGGTGAGCTTGTTTCTATCCTTCTCTTCCCCTCTTCTCTCCTCTATGGCTATGGTTACTGGCCATCTGGCCATGACCAGTGTGCCGAGCTCACGGGCAATTCTACTGTGATGCTGCTTTCTGGTGCAAGCTTGCTATGTTGGTTCAGTTAGCTGTTCAAGTGCTTGATCATGTGGTGATTAACTGTGCCTAAGTTTCTCTGTCTGAGTGTTTAACTGACAGAGGTGTTAGTCTGAATCTTTTGCCTATTTGCAAGATTCAGTTATAGACTGATAGTTAAACTAATGATTCCTAGCTGAATAGCCTAGGAAGATGATTTGATCAGTATTCCCCTGGTTCTAATTGGGTGTTGTGATGCCTATGATTTATGCCCAATGCTGTGCCTGTGATGCTCGGTTAGCAAAGATTCAGTTATGTTAACTGAATTCCATCACCTAGCTACTGCTACTATTGAATTGTTGATTTCGAGTAGAAACTATGGAAGATGATATAGTTGAAATTCTCTCTGGTGGGATCTCAGATACTATGGTTGTGTGTTGTGTTGTGGTGCATGACCATTTGGTCATGTGCCCAGCAACAAGTTTCTGTGAACTGTTTATGGTGAAACTTGCCCCTTTTGCATAAGCCCATGATGCTGGTCTGAGGCTAGGTTTAAGTAGTGAGGTGCTCTACATGCTTTTGTGCCCACTGCTTGATTTTGAATTAGTGCTAGCAAGACTTGTGTGGTTGAGGTGCATGTCCATCAGGACATGTGCCCAGGCCTGCTCTGTGTAGCTTCAGCTGTTGCTACTGTAATCTGCCTATGAAGCAAAAGCTGAGGCTTTTCCCATGGATGTATCTATTTGGCTTTGCACAAATTACTTTCAATGATGTACTGAGCAAAGCATCACTTTGCTAGTCTGAGGAAAAAGCTACCAAGACCCAACCATGCTTGCAGTTGTTTGTTTATCAAGCAACTGCTGGTATTCAGTGCAGAATACCAACCTGTGGTGGAAAACTTTGATGTTGTGGTCTTGTGGCTGATCTGCTACTTCTTGTTGGTGAGTCGAGGCTTGCTCCTCGCTTGCCCTTCTCCTCCTGGTTCAGCTTCTGGTGGCTTGCCCTTCTCCTCCTGAATGACTCCTTGTCCTTCACCTCCTGGGACTGCTACTGATTGCTTGCCCTTCTCCTCCTGGGATGGTCTTGAGCTTCTGGTTACTCCATGGCTTTGCTGAGTGATGTTCTAGTGGATTTGTGGTGCTGTGGAAGAACTGTGGTGTTCTTTGTGCTGGTCTTGTGCTGGTCGGGTGTGAGCTGCTTGCTCTGGCCGAGCTCATCTTCACCAGCTGCTGGCTCAGCTGAGCTGCTATGGTGCTGCCAGCAGCTCCTTCTCAGTCCTGTGATTGAGCTGCTTGTGTGCTGCTTGCCTATGTGTTGATCTGATCCATCTCTTGGGCGTGCTCTGAAATTAGTTGGTACCCAAGTGCTTTGTACCCCAGTTAAAAGAACATATACTATACTTGGTCCATTAAACTCAATGATGAAAATGGCATGGTGTTTGCCAAAATCTGAGAGTCACTCCATCTAACCCTAACTTTGTTTCTATTTGAGCATTGTTTGTTTTGCAGGTAATAACTTCAAGATCCAAGTGAAGACATTGAAGAATACTTAGATAGTTTCTAAAATTTAGTTTTTCTTTTATTTTCACTTATGTAATATTCTTTCAGTTCTCTATAATGTAAAGACATTGTATATGTGTTTAATATTAATAAAGTAACATTTCAGTCAGTTTTATGTACTTGTTCTATTTCTATTTTCCAACTCAATTTATTATTGAGTTATATTTTTTATTAATGATTATTTATTCAAATTTAATAATATTCAAGATCAAAAAATAAAGTACTAAAAATACCGAAACGACAACATCAAGAGATCATAACAAAGCTCATAGCATTCTAACCACATCTAACCCTAAATGTTGTTAGATAGGAACTTGTTCTCTCAGGTTTTTGAATTTGCAAAAAAATTACTCAGATTTTAGATGCATGAATGCACAAAGGTCCTATTTCTACCCTTCGTTTAATCCTAAATGCTGGGATATTACACGATTAAACCTTGGTTTCTTACTGAGGGAAAAGCTTGCTGCTGTACACATCATACCTTCCTCTTGGGGTTCCCAACTAGACGGTGAAAAACCATCAACACCGTGCCGCATCACATGTTTGTGGTTGAATTTCATCAATATACAATAAGATAAATTGAGCATTTGACCATGATTTAAAAATCAAAAATCTCATTGGTATATTGCATGACTTTGTTTTCGATATCATGATCTTTTCTTAGTATCCATTTTGTGTGTACATATTTCTTTTTGATAATTATCTTCGTGATGTTGTCTACTTAGAAAATTATACACATGAGAGATGATATCTCCTTATTTGATTTCTTATTTGAACCTTATGTGTTGAGTGATGTCTACGCACGCGTCTGTTCTTGTAGACAGTGTTGGGCCTCCAAGTGCAGAGGTTTGTAGAACAGCAGCAAGTTTCCCTTAATTGGATCACCCAAGGTTTATCGAACTCAGGGAGGAAGAGGTCAAAGCTATCCCTCTCAAGCAACCCTGCAATTACGATACAGAAAGTCTCTTATGTCCCCAACACACCCAATACAATTGTCAGATGTATAGGTGCACTAGTTCGGCGAAGAGATAGTGAAATACAAGTGGTAGTGATGATTATAAGTAGCAAATGTAATCTGAAATAAATATCGCTGCGAGCAAACATGTAACAAAACAGGAAGTAAACGGTGTGCAATGCTTAGAAACAAGGCCTAGGGATCATACTTTCACTAGTGGACACACTCCCAACAAATATAACATAATTGAACCAATAGATACTATCATCAATATGCAACTCAAAACAATTCTCCAATGGCAAACGAACACTAATCATGCGTAGGGCTACGAAGCACTCCTCAAAGTCCGTATGTACCCAAACTAGATTGTCCCACACTATCACCATGAACGCACTAGATGGTTCCAACAAACACCAACAATTCATAGAGACATTAACCAAAAAGATACACATGATGCGCACACTAGTCACCTTCACACCATGATACAAGGTATCTCCGGAGTTTACAAATATAAAGCACGGGAGTAGCATAATATCTGAATAATAACATCTACCAATTCAACTAGATACAAAGCTCACGATCACATAAAGATCACATCATGGGAGAGAGAGATGAACCACATAGCTACCGGTAGAGCCCTCAGCCCCAGGGGAGAACTACTCCCTCCTCATCATAGGAGACAGCAAGGTTGATGGAGATGGCGGTGAGGTCGATGGAGATGGCGGAGACGGTGATGGAGATCGATGGAGATGGCTCCGGGGGCACTTCCCCATCCCGGCAGGGTGCTGGAACAGAGACTTCTGTCCCCCGAAATTCATCGGCGGTGGCGGCGGAGCTGTGGAACTCTTTCTGGAAAATTGCCGACTCCCCCTAGGGTTTTCCGTCCCGAGGCTTTATATAGGCGAAGGGGCGTCGTCAGGGGGCTGCCAGGGCGCCCTCACACGTAGGGGGCGCGGCCAGGGGCCAGGCCGCGCCGCCCTATTGTGTGGGGCCCTCGTGGCCCCACTCCGTCTCCTCTTCGGTTCTCTGGAAGCTTAGGTGAATTTCTGGACGTTCGGCTTCTGTTTTGTCCAATTCCAAAAATATTTCCTGTGTAGCTTTTCTGAAACACAAAAACAGCAGAAAACATGGAACTGGCACTGTGGCATCTTGTCAATAGGTTAGTTCCGGAAATCGCATAAAATGCCACGAAGTGTAATGAAACACAAGGTAAATGGTGTAAAAACAAGCATGGAGCATCAAAAATTATAGATACGTTTGAGACGTATCAGCATCCCCAAGCTTAACTCCTGCTCGTCCTCAAGTAGGTAAGTGATAACAAATCAATAATTTTTGAGGTGACATGCACCATCACAACTTTGATCATATAGGTAAAGCATTGAGTGCTGAGATCAAAGAACTTAAAACATGGGCATGAAAGACATAATCTTGATAATAGAAACTTGGCAACTATGTTATAACATGAAAAAGAACACAAACAAAAGATCATGAATAATGAAACAATGAAAGTCAAACGTGTGTTCAAATCATATGGAAAAACATAGTAAATGGTTTTCAGCTTGTCCCTTATGGAATAGCAAAACATAAATGCATAGGACACCTTCAAGTTTAAGAGGGCGACTAGATACAAATAATTTAGGAACAAGTGAAACCATAGTCATGAATCAATCAATGATAAACTTTGGAACAATGCACATTATACTCAGAATGACAACTATGCTCTCTTAGACGGTGCATAAAGGTAGAAGGTGGAGACTCAACATAAAAGTAAAAGAAAGGCCCTTCGCAGAGGGAAGCAGTGGTTAAACATGTGCTAGAGCTTTTCATTTGTAAAACAGAGGGATAAAACTTGAGTTTTGAGAGGTGGTTGCTTTTGTCAACGACTAGCAATGGGGTTCTTACTATCTTCCATACAAAAATGAAGCAAGTTTTTGAGAGAGAGATTGGCACTTTTGTGCTCTTTTATAAAGCTTGGCACTCCTCCCCACCTTTTTTCCTTTCTCAAACCATGGCTAACCGATTTCATCGGGTGCCCACCAACATTCACATACCATGGAGGAGTGCCTTTTTTTTTGGAATAAGACAATATGGAAGATAGCAAATCCGACCACTACGTCCCCATGAGCTGAAAACAGTGTCACAAAATGAGAAGTATTTTGAAGGTTTTTTGAAAGGTAGCACATGAAAATTTACTTGGAATGGCTTGCAAATACCATGCATAGGAATTTATAGTGGACACAATGGCAAACTTGGTTTTTGGGAGTTGGATGCACGAGTAGAGCTCATACTCAGTACAAAATGAGGGCTAGCAAAAGACTAGGAGCGACCAACTAAGAGAGCAATACGGCCATAATCATGCAAAGCGACAAAGCAACATTAAAAGAAGCATAAGATAGCATCAAAAGTCAAAAACTAAATGATCGTAGAGGCTATAGGCGACTTATTTTTGTAGTCAACATGGTGTAAGCATGCGCCAAGTCAACCCAAATAAAGCATCAAAGGAGGAAACCAAATAAATGCTTCCATATAATAAAAACAACGCATGATTTTTTCAAAAGCTCATTAAGCAATCTCAGTCATTTGAGACAAGTCATGCTACAGCAAAAATCACTAAACATACTATCAAAACGACATCAAACATGACATGCAAAAGTCTAAGCCGCAGTCTAAACAAGCTCCTTTTTGTACCACTTTTTTGCATGAAACTTTTTCTCTTTTCCAACACCATTCAAACCTTTTTGAGGAAACTCTTTTGAGGAAAACCAACATACCAGAGGTCCAAATACACCTTGATGCAAAGATAAAACAAGATCTGAACAAAAATCAAGGCGAAAAATGCAAGCTAAACGCAGTTCTAGAAAAAGAGAACACTCGTTGAAACGATAAGAGTGAAAAATGGAGTCTTCTTGGCAAATGAAAAGTGAAGTATGTCTCCCTCCAAACCAACATGATGTGATCCAACCATTTATTGCAGCAAGAAAAGCAAAAGAAAACTGAAAGCAAAAACAACTGATGCTTCAAGAAAAACGCATAGTGCATGAAGCAATAAAAATATAGTGTTTTGAAAGGTGACCTAATTTTTGCCGATGAAGAAGGGGGTGCCTCGGGGGCATCCCCAAGCTTTGACGCTTGTACTTTTTGGATATTTCTTGGGGTGACATGGGAATCCCCAAGCTTGAGCTTTTGTCCATTCTTCATCTCATCTCATCATTCTCCAATCCCTACACTTGAAAACTTCCTTCATACAAAACTCAACACAATTCTATTAGCAACGTTAGCATAAACATAATAATGAATCAACCCTTTTCAGTTCAGATTTCAACACAAAACCACCACAAATATAGCATATACTACTGTAGCAACTTCCCCAAAAGTTCCATGATCAAAAGAACTCAAAAAGAAAGCGATCGAGAGGCAAACACAAATAGTGGCAGAAATCTGTCAAAACAGAACAGCTGATAAAGGTCGATTTTTAGAGGGTTTTCTGTTGCTCAAATCAAAAAGTGTTAAACTAATAAAAGTTTGGATATAACCTGGGGCATATGCACAAGAAATCGCAGGTCCAAAAGATATACAGAGAATTTTCATGAATTTTTACGGTGCAGCACCGAAAACTATTTCAGGACATCAACATCCCCAAATCTTACCTTACTCAAATTAGAGGCTTCTCTTGGCACAACAACGAAATAAAAAGTATAAGGAGCAGTTATTACAGTAGTAATAACTTCCAAGACTCAAATAAAAAAAGGTACTGAAAATACACAATGGGTTATCTCCCAAGAGTGCTTTTCTTTAACGCCTTTGAGCTAGGCGCAGTAATTTGCAAAGATGCTCATGTGGGCGCCATATAAGAGCTTGAGGCAAAGCGCCATATAGGAACTTAAAGCAATAGAGAGCATCAAAAAGCAAGTATGGAATACATTTAAATCTAAACCACTTCCTATAAAAAATAATCTTGTAAAGAGACAAGTCATGAAAGCGCAAAGCAAACAACATAGGAAGGCAAAACAAGTACAACTTCAAGAATTGCAACAAAAAGAGGGGAAACTCAATATTGTTGAGATCCATCAAACCATGTTTCCCTCTCTCATAATAACTTTCAGTAGCATCATGAATAGAACTAACATAACTCTCACATAAAGCATCCTTATCATGAGCCACATGCATAAAAGAATTAATACTCCCCACATGAACAATAGTAGTAGGAGCATATTCAACAGAATAATTATTCTCATCACCATAATCATCAAAAACAGGAGGCATATTGTAATCATAACTAATTTTCTCCTCAAAAGTAGGTGAACTGAAAATATTATACTTATCATCATAACCATCATAAACTAGAGGTTTAGTATCATCACAAGCTAGGGAGCAACTATTTCGCAAGGCATACTCATCAAACATATCATCATAAGAAGGAGCATGGATAGTACTAATGGTACAACAATTATTAACCTTGGAATTTGTACCAAAAAGATTTTCAATATCAAAAGTAGTGCTTTTCCCAATCATGATCACTGACATAGGTAACAGGCATAGGAACATCACATAGGGGAGATAAAATATCATCAGAGCAAACTTTCTCCACTAAAGCTGGGGAACTAAAAATATCATGCTTAACAAAACCAACTTCCCCAAGCTTAGAATTTTCTGTAGCAGTGTTCAAAGCATTCCTAACAAAACTATTAGCATGCAAATTAAGCTCCAAAGGTTTTTCAATTTTCTCTTCAAACACTTCATATCTAAACTCAGGAAAAAGACTAAAGAACTCTTTGTTTTCCATTAAGCCTAACTAGTGAAAATAAAAACAAGAAACAAAAAGATGTAATTGCAGAATCTAAAGGAAATAACTCTGAGCACTCACACAGGAGGATGCGAGTACCTTTTACCTTACCTCCCCGGCAATGGCACTAGAAAAGAGCTTGATGTCTACGCATGCGTCTGTTCTTGTAGACAGTGTTGGGCCTCCAAGTGCAGAGGTTTGTAGAATAGCAGCAAGTTTCCCTTAAGTGGATCACCCAAGGTTTATCGAACTCAGGGAGGAAGAGGTCAAAGCTATCCCTCTCAAGCAACCCTGCAATTACGATACAGAAAGTCTCTTGTGTCCCCAACACACCCAATACACTTGTCAGATGTATAGGTGCACTAGTTTGGCGAAGAGATAGTGAAATACAAGTGGTAGTGATGATTATAAGTAGCAAATATAATCTAAAATAAATATCGCTGCGAGCAAACATGTAACAAAACAGGAAGTAAACGGTGTGCAATGCTTGGAAACAAGGCCTAGGGATCATACTTTCACTAGTGGACACACTCCCAACAAATATAACATAATTGAACCAATAGATACTATCATCAATATGCAACTCAAAACAATTCTCCAATGGCAAACGAACACTAATCATGCGTAGGGCTACGAAGCACTCCTCAAAGTCCGTATGTACCCAAACTAGATTGTCCCACACTATCACCATGAACGCACTAGATGGTTCCAACAAACACCAACAATTCATAGAGACATTAACCAAAAAGATACACATGATGTGCACACTAGTCACCTTCACACCATGATACAAGGTATCTCCGGAGTTTACAAATATAAAGCACGGGAGTAGCATAATATCTGAATAATAACATCTACCAATTCAACTAGATACAAAGCTCACGATCACATAAAGATCACATCATGGGAGAGAGAGGTGAACCACATAGATACCGGTAGAGCCCTCAGCCCCGGGGGAGAACTACTCCCTCCTACACATAGGAGACAGAAGGGTTGATGGAGATGGCGGTGAGGTCGATGGAAACGGCGAAGACGGCGATGGAGACCGATGGAGATGGCTCCGGTGGCACTTCCCCGTCCCGGCAGGGTGCCGGAACAGAGACTTCTATCCCCCAAAATTCATCGACGGTGGCGGCAGAGCTGCGTAACTCTTTCTGGAAAATTGCTGACTCCCCCTAGGGTTTTCCGTCCCGAGGCTTTATATAGGCGAAGGGGCGTCGTCAGGAGGCTGCCAGGGCACACTCACACGTAGGGGGCGCGGCCAGGGGCCAGGCCGCGCCGCCCTATTGTGTGGGGCCCTCGTGGCCCCACTCCGTCTCCTCTTCGGTTCTCTGGAAGCTTCGGTGAATTTCTGGACGTTCGGCTTCTGTTTCGTCCAATTCCGAGAATATTTCCTGTGTAGCTTTTCTGAAAGACAAAAATAGCAGAAAACAGGGAACTGGCACTGTGGCATCTTGTCAATAGGTTAGTTCCGGAAATCGCATAAAAACACCACGAAGTGTAACGAAACACAAGGTAAATGGTGTAAAAACAAGCATGGAGCACCAAAAATTATAGATACGTTTGAGACGTATCATTGAGATGAAATGCTAAGCAATATCACTCATCAAAGACTATGTGGATGCTCTATGCTCATCCTTGTATTAGTCTTATAATATGCTTTATCATTTATCTCACACATTCCTTTGCTTGAGCCTTTTAATATGTCTTCCCTTTACTTATTGCTCAACCATTTCTTTGATGCAAGTGTTAAGCTTAATTTTTTTCTATGATCTCTTGCAAATGGTTGCATTTTTAAATGGTATCGAGGGAGTGAGGATTCTATGTTGTGCAAATTGTATTTAAATGCAAACATTCTATTTTTTTGCACATACCTTGGGGAGCTTCCTCAGTTTATTTAAATCACCATTTTGCGGTTATCATAGTATTTGATTTCACTTGGTATCATTTTGCCTTTAATAATATTGAGGGAATGATGATTCCATGTTTGTGCACCTTATAATTTAATTCAAATGGAATATTTTGCATAAAACTTGAGGAGCTTCCTCATATTATTTAGAGCAACCTTTGGGTCTTATCATAATATCATTACTCGATTTGTTCTTTGGATCATTTGATTGCTCTCTTCATTCGTTGAAAGTTTCTTCACCATGTTATCTTATTTTGTTTGCAATCTTTGATCCTCAATATAGTTTGGTTTCCTCCGAGTATTTGCCTTTGGATATGTGCATGTGTTTCACTCATTTTTTTTATGCACACCGTTGTGGAGGCACTCTCTCTATATTGGTCTTCTAAGTTTTTCACCCATTTTGGCAATGGATGCCAATAGGGGAGAAGTTTCGAGGGTTTATAGGGAATTGGGTTTTATGCTTGGTTTTGTTCTTAAGCATTTGCCTTTCGTGCTTTGCATTCTTGTGTGTTGCTTTGAATGGTTGAGTATATAGAGGAAACTCCACCAACAACATTGGGTTAGCAATATATGCAATGAAATCAAGTTCATTCACACATGCATAGATTATGGGGGGAGTTTGCTCTATATATGGTGGATTTACTAACATCACATACCTTTGTAGTATTTGATGTTAGCGCAACCATTTTGGTTATTTAAATTCATTATATAAACCCTATCAAAGAGATTGTCATGAATACCAAAATGGGGGAGATTGAAAGAACATATGGAGCCCCTTGTTTGGTTTTGGTAATTAGTGACAATCCCTATGGACTAATGGTTGCATTGAGTTATATGTGTAGGACTTGTCCATAGACAATGCTTGAACCATTTGTTAGATTCAAGGTTGTAAGAAGAAGATAATGAAGAAGATTATGTGATGACCAAGATGTTATTCATGGAGTGATCCAAAGATTAGTCATTAGGGAGTTGAGCCTATATCAAGTGTGTCTTGAAGACTAAGACTAAGTGAACTCTCATGCATATCTTCAAGACACCATCATTATAGAGAAAGAAGAATTGATTCAAGAATTGATCATGTCAAAGCGCAAGTTCAAGATAGGCATCTAGAAGATATCATATGCTTGAAGCTTGCCATCTATATTGTGGCCATGGATATGTGAAGACATGCTTAAAAAGAGTCTCTCCCATAGTAGAGTATGGGGGAGCAATTCGCAAGACTTCACCGAGCAAGCACGATCAAGAAAGGTGTTCCAACTTGAGGGAGACAAGACCGTCATCATCTATCTTAAGTGGAATGTGCAAGGCAAAGGTATGTGCTTGATAGGGTTTCTTTCTTACCAGTCTCATGATGTTAGTTCTGAGACCGGGTTATAAGATTGGTAGTTGCACTATCAAGAGGGGATCTCGAGTGAGTAACTTAATCGTATCGTTTGGAGAGAGCTCAAACCTTTGCATACCTGGCATCATCTTTCTTCGTTCTTATTTGTATTTTATCCATGTGAGGTTCTAGAGCCTGTGGTTATTTCCATGACAAGCTCTAGCTCATCAAAAACGGATTTCGCATGAAACTCTTATTGCATTTTTTTATGTTTGGGGGTTTTACCGGTTCATCTTTTAAGGGAAGTCAAACCTTTCATCATTTGGTTTTATCCAACTTTGTTGGACTATGATGTTTATATGGTGAAGTTGTAGAGCTCGTTGTGGTGATTCCAACAAGCCCAAGATCATCGAAAACGGAGTCCGGAAGCAAAAGTTATCACCGTTTTCATGTTGATGTTTACTTCCAGGCCGGATTATCTGCCCAAATTTGGACCGGATAATCCCCCCCTCGAATTTCTGGGTGTGCAACTCCTAGTAATGGGGCAGATTTCTGCCCCAGGGGCTGGATTATCCGGGGGGCAGATATTTCGCCCCTACTTAACCTAGATAATTGATACGTCTCCAACGTATCTATAATTTTTGATGCTCCATGCTTGTTTTTACACCAATTGCCTTGTGTTTCGTTACACTTTGTGGCGTTTTTATGCGATTTCTAGAACTAACCTATTATCAAGTCGCCATAGTGTCAGTTCCCTATTTTCTGCTGTTTTTGTATTTCAGAAAAGTTACACAGGAAATATTCTTGGAATTGGACAAAACCAAAGCCAGTCGCCCAGAATTTCACCGAAGCTTCCAGAGAACTGAAGAGGAGGCGGAGTGGGGCCACGAGGGCCCCACACACTAGGGCGGCATGGCCCAGGCCCTGGCCACGCCCCCTATGTGTGAGGCCACCCTGGCAGCCCCCTGACGACGCCCCTTCGCCTATATAAAGCCTCGGGACGGAAAACCCTAGAGGAGTCAGCGAAATTTCCAGAATAGTTCCGCAGCACCGCCGCCGTCGAAGACAAATTTCGGGGGACAGAAGTCTCTATTCTGGCACCCTGCCGGGATGGGGAAGTGCCCCCGGAGCCATCTCCATCGGTCTCCATCGCCGTCTCCGCCGTCTCCATCGACCTCACTGCCATCTCCATCAACCTTGCTGTCTCCTATGATGAGGAGGGAGTAGTTCTCCCCCGGGGCTGAGGGCTCTACCGGTAGCTATGTGGTTCACCTCTCTCTCCCATGATGTGATCTTTATGTGATCGTGAGCTTTGTATCATGTTGAATAAGTAGATGCTAATCTTCATCATTATGTGTACTCTAGTGGTGTTATTAAAGTAATCTATTCCTCCTGCCATGGTGTAACGGTGACAGTGTGTGCATCATGGTGGTACTTGGTCTAGGCTACGATTGTGATCTCTTATGGATTATGAGAATAATTATCACTATGATAGTATTGAAGTGATCTATTCCTCCTTTCATGGTGTAATGTTGACAGTGTGTGCACCGTGTTAGTACTTGGTCTAAGTTGCAATAATATTTATCTTGAGTTGTGATTTTTGGATATCTCTATGAGTGGTGTTTGTCAAGTACTTGATGAACTTTAAGGGGTGCTTCTGTAGCCACTACGCAATGATTAGTGTTATTCAATAGGAGAGTAATTCAGAGTAGCATAGTAAAGAGAAGTTATTTATTTGTTCAATTATGTTATATTTGTTGGGAGTGTGTCCACTAGTGAAAGTATGATCCCTAGGCCTTGTTTCCAAGCTTTGCACACCGTTTACTTGCTGTTTTGTTACTTGTTTGCTTGCTGCCATTTTTATTCCAGATTGCATTTACTACTTATAATCATCTATACCACTTGTATTTCACTATCTCCTCGCCGAACTAGTGCACCTATACATCTGACAAGTATATTGGGTGTGTTGGGGACACAAGAGACTTTCTATATCATAATTGCAGGGTTGTTTGAGAGGGATGGCTTTGACCTCTTCCTCCCTGAGTTCGATAAACCTTGGGTGATCCATTTAAGGGAAACTTGCTGCTGCTCTACAAACCTCTGCACTTGGAGGCCCAACACTGTCTACAAGAACAGAAGCGTGTGTAGACATCAAGCTCTTTTCTGGCGCCGTTGCCGGGGAGGTAAGCTAAAAGGTACTCGCATCCTCCTGTGTGAGTGCTCGGAGTTATTTCCTTTAGATTCTGCAATTACATCTTTTTGTTTCTTGTTTTTATTTTCACTAGTTAGGCTTAATGGAAAACAAAGAGTTCTTTAGTCTTTTTCCTGAGTTTAGATATGAAGTGTTTGAAGAGAAAATTGAAAAACCTTTGGAGCTTAATTTGCATACTAATAGTGTTGTTAGTACGAATGCTTTGAACACCGTTTGACAAGGGTATAGCTAATAGAGCCCGTTAGTTGAGTACCCCTGAGGCCCATTAAGCTAGGCCCAATTGTAATGATAGTCGCGATACGAGTTCTTACCGTATGTCGATATTGTAATCTGTATCGGACCCTACCTGATCCTCCAGACCTGGCCACCTATATATAGGGGCCATGAGGGGACGGTGTAGGGCAGATTGAAAGCAAGCCAGGTTCAACAACCAAGTTTACTTTTGATATACACCTATTTCGACTAACCTTACCTTCGAGTTCATCCGATGCCCTATCTCCCCGATCCTAAGTCCTTCATCTAGGACATTTGTCGAGTAAACCCTCGTCAATTGGCGCCGACCGTGGGGACTCTGGGCGTTGGAATCATGAATTCGACGGCTTTTTCTCTTTTAGCCAACAACAGTGTAGAAGTCGACAAAAATCAAGAGATGGAGTTGACAATCGGAAGTCTAATCATCTTCATCGGGCCGTCGGGTTCGACTCGCCTTTTAGATCCGGCGAAATCAGATCCGTCGGCAAGTGAGCCCGAAATAGTAGCAATGATGGAATACTCTGAAGGCTCTTCCAGCGAGGTAAACTCGCCGGTAGGGGTCCAACTCGAAGATCTCATGATCTGCCATGACGATATCTCAGACAAGTCAATAGATACGTTTAAGATAGGGTTAGAGCTTTCTAAAGATGGTGACTCGATCTTCTCAAGCTTTAATAATAAAATCGGCAAACAATGCCAGGTGCTCGCCATTGTAGGAGACAATTCAGAAGAATTCGACGAAAACAACAATCCAGTGTTAAACCCAGCAAATATCGACAGAGGAGCAAATCATCTAGCAGAAGGGCAAACAACAGAATCCCTCACAACCAGGGAAAAAATTTGACTATCAGCCGATGAATGGAGAGTAATAAGGGAAGCTGTGGAAAACAGCACACCAATACCATCAAATTCCAGCAAGGATATGCTCCTGGGGTATCACTATGCCCTAAGGCAGCAGACAAAGCAACTAGCAAAGGAGAAAATAGAGATACAAAAAAGAAAAGACTCAGCCATTGCAGCTAGCAACGCCGCTCGCAGAGCACGAAGCGACGCGTCACATACTAACGCAAGGAGAAATCATCGACATGGTTCAAGATACGAAAACCTCGATTATTCAGAAAGGCAAAGCATCTCCAAAAATCTTGATTCGTCCTTCATATCGGTCGACGAGCAGGGAAACATCGTACCAAAAACCCCTGAAGCAGCACTAGTGGCAGCTCAAGCATATCTGCTTACAACTCGACCAAGTCCAGGGGACCCCAGGGAACATATGCACAGAGCAGCGCTGAACGGACTAAATATGGTGGGCAACAAGCTATCAGCAAAAGGAGAGGAAGCATATCACCACAAGGAAACACACAAGCCAAGGTCACCTCGCTGTCACAATAGTCCTCGGCACAGAAGTAGTAATCAACGATCTCGATCGCCATCACCAAGACACCACGGGAGCCCAAAACATGGAGGAACCCGAAGATCTCGATCTCCAAACGGAAAGCACGGCTATGAAGACGACGAAAAGGAGATGGGAGCATCGTGCTTTACCCGCAGGGTTCGCACTACACCAGTACCCAAGGGGTTTAAACTACCTCATGATCAACAAAAGTATGACGGATCACAGGAACCACAATCGTGGCTCTCAGATTATCTACAAGCAGTACAAATATTGGGAGGAACCAAAGAAACAGCAATGCAAAGTTTGCAACCACACCTCACCGGCACAGCAAGGTCATGGTTGAGCAAACTAGAAAAAGAAACTATTGGAAGTTGGGAAGATCTCATGAAGCAATTCACAAGCAACTTCAGGTCGACATACAAGCGGCCGGCATCAATAGAAGAAGTCAAAGCGTGTGTGCAACAACGCGACGAAACCTTAAGGGCATACATCCAAAGATGGAGTCTTATCAAAAACTCAGCAGTTGAAGTTTCAGACGAAAGAGCAATAGACGCGTTCATAATTGAATTAAGGCGAAGAGACCTAGTCGAAGAGATGGGTAGAATCAAGCCGAAAATAGTGTCAGACCTCATGGACGTAGCAAACAGATTTGCAGACGGAGAAGACGCATGCAACAACAAGCGGACACGATCGCCAGAGGACGATAGAAGAAACATATATGGAAGTCAAAGAAGAAGGTTGAACGGATCGTATGGGCACCTAGAGGGGGGGGTGAATAGGTGCTACTCAAATTTTAATTCTTTTTCAATTTAGGCTTGACACAAAAGGTAAATTCTCTAGATATGCAACTAAGGTGAATTTACCTATATGTCAACAAGCAAGCTAAGCAAGATACAAGTAGTAAAGGCAATAAAGGATAGAGGTAACCGAGAGTGGAGCACACGGAGACACGGATGTAATTCCCGTAGTTCCTTCCTTTTTAGGGGAAGTACGTCTACGTTGGAGGGGTGTGGTTGCCACAAAGGCCTAACCAACGCCACAAAGGCTCACCCTATTCTCCGGTGCAAGCTTCCGCCACAAAGGCCTAGCTCACTTTCCACTAAGGGATTCCTCAAGGCGGAACCGGCCTTTACAAAACTTGGGGCACAACTCCACAACTGAATTGGAGGCTCCCAAGCACCACAAAGATCTCAATCAACAAGTATCAAGATATCAATCACACAAACAAGGTCAAGGGACACAAGGGAACCCAAGACCAAAGGGCCCTCTAGCAAATGAGAGGGGAAATCAAATCGCTTCGGTGAGGATGTAGATCAAGGCCTTCTCCTTCGATTCTCCAAAGATCAAGAGCTTTGGTGGGTTGAGGGAGGAGATCTTGCGAATTTGGTGGCTCAAAATAAGGTGTTCTTCTTCATCAGCTCGAGCAGCTTGAGGTGGAAGAAGGGGAGGGGTATTTATACCCCCTCCCAAAATGTAGCCGTTGCTGACTTGGAGGGGCGGATTATCCGGCCAAAGTTGGACCGGATTATCCGGCTGGCCGGAATATCCGGCCCCTGGCCGGATTATCCGCCCCCCTATACTGGGTGACGCCGCGTCTGGTCCTTAGCCGAATTTGGGGTCGTCTTCGGGGGGGGGGGCGGATTATCCGCCCCTGGCCGGAATATCCGGCCCCCTATACTGGGTGACGCCGCGCCAGGTCCTTAGCCGTTTTTCGGCCACTCCCCGAGGGGGCGGATTATCCGGCCACCCCTGGCCGGAATATCCGGCCTGGCATTTCTTCATCTGTCAAAACTGCACAGCTTAGCACACACTTAATATCCCTAATGTTGTTATCTAACACACAAAATCTGAGGGAAACAAAGTTTGCACTTTCAATCTCCCCCTTTTTGGTGTTAGATGACAACACTAGGATTTGCAAGAAAGATCGAATATTTCAAACAACAAATATTTGAGCAAGATAAAAGGCTCCCCCTAGATGTGTGCATCTTCACCAACAAGTTTAGAGGAGACATACCTTTGCATAGATAACTCAATCATTATGGAATTCCGAATATGATAATATGATATACCGGACAATAATTTCATAGCCATTTCACCATTAACCATGAGCTAAAAAAATAAGTGAACAACGCATAATGATCCACATGGCACATATAGAACATGTAACATAGTCTCATACACCACACGGTAGCACATAAACGACACGAAGTTCAACCACACACAAAGTTCAACTTAAGACGAACGAAATAAGAAGAAACACAAGCGCCAAAGAATGATAAGCGCACAAGCTTGTGTTTCCACCCATGCAAATCCCGAAACACTCCTAATAGAACTACTTCTCCCCCTTTGGCATCAAGACACCAAAAAGGGAGAAGAGCGATGCTACACGCCCCGAGGAATCAATCCTCCAAGTCATCGAAGTCGCCGGTGTCCACATCATCATAATCTCCGCCATCACCCTCGTCATCTCCAGCATCTTCATCCTCATCATCAAAGTCCTCCTCAGCCTCTGCACGAGCACCTCCTGCGGGAGCATCTGGAGCATCAAAGAGATGCTTCTGCATATCCACCCAGTTGTAGCGATCGGTGTTCCAAGCATTATAGGCCACAGGAGCAGTAGGAGTGGGATCGGCGGACTGAGCACCACTGAGACGATGAAGGATAAGCTGCTGAGTGTCCTGGATGCTCTTCCTCTCAACATAGGCCTGGTAGTTCTCACGGTGGATCTCTACCTTCATGCATAGAACATTCCGCTCAAACCAACTGAGCTTCCTCACCTCCCGAGACACAATAGATGCAGCAGCCCTCTGATCACGAGCAGTAGCACTAGTCCTCGCATCAGCCATGAAAGTGTCAGGATATGCAGCTGAAGGAGCAGATGTCGCCTTTCTCTTGATATACATCTTCTTGACCTTGTGCTCCACACAGTCATCATGAATATCATAGTCTCCAAGGACATGCTTAATGAGAAGCATGATGAAAGGAGCATATGGCACAGTGTTCCTCTGAATAATAGCATCCTTGATCTCATAGAAGATGAAATCCATCACATCAAGGGTAAAGTCCTCAGCAGGGTCAGTCGACGTGGCACACTCATGAGCAAAAGCAAGTAGATCAACAAGAGAGGTGCGAATGGCATCATTGTTGCCACCACTAGGAGCAATGTTCTCCCTGAAAATGCGGACCAGCTGATCATAAAGCGGATGCAGCCCATGGATGAAGCCCACAACACCTGTGGAGTCATAGAGATCATACAACTTATCTTTGTCAGGCTTGGTCCCCGGGTTGTGAATACGGCGACCCACTGGAGTGTCTCCATCATACGCATACCCCAAGAGAGAGGCAAACGTGGTGAAGTTTGATGTACACTCATGCTCGCCGGTCATCCACTTCATAGATTTCTGAGCATTTGGCAGGATCACCAGGGTAGCATAGAACTGCTTGATGAGACCGGGATTATAGTGGCACTGAATGTTGGCCAACCCCATCAAACCCAACTTCTCAACCACAGAAACTGCTTCATCAAAATAAGACTTGCTGCGAAGGTGATCAAAATCAATAGGATGCATCGGGCGACAAGGGTTCTTGAATGGCTCATAAACATCACGAAAAATCCCCCACTGCTCCTCATTCCAGAAACCCCTGTCCTCAATCTCTTCATCTCTTGCAGTGGCATACCAATTGTTGCGCCTAACAAGAATGTACTCGGCCTCAGGCATGCTCTTGTAGTTAGGACGTGGTTCTTTGCCTTTGCGACGACGGGCTTGAGCTTTGGCAACCTTGGCAGCTTTCTCCTTCTCAGCCTTTCTAGCAGCCTCCCTCTGGCGCTGACGGATGACAACCTCATCAACTAAGACTCCGTGTTCATCCGGAATAAACCGACGCTTGCGCTTCGGCACACTCGAACCACCTGAAAAAGAGAGGTGCAAGGATAGCATGGGGATAAGCGTATGCACACGAGTTACGGAAAAGATCAATGAATTATGTAGTATGAACAACAATCTTCACCAAAGTATCAAAGTGAAAGCAGCAAAATAAAAAAAAACACTCCCAGGCCGGATTATCCGGCCAGGGGGCGGATTATCCGGTCACCCGGATATTCCGCCCAGGGGGCGGATAATCCGGCCCCTCGAGAAATTTTTCTAACAGTTGCTGCAACCTTCAATTTGATAGATCGGGGAAGACAATCATACAACATAGTTCATAGGAGAGGAAAACAACACCTAGAAGGCTAAATCACCAAGAACATGCTAGGGTAAAAAAAATCCTAGAGATAGAACAGTACCCGCATCCATTGCAAAAACGGCTTGGTGAATGCCTTCTAGAAGAAGAGGAGAGCAACCTCCGACGAAATCCGGCCAAGGGGGTGGCCGGAGCTCCGGCGGCGGCGACGGGAAGACAGCGGCGGCGGCAGGTAACTGCTGGAAGGGGTGGGGAAGGGACTGCCCTAGGGCAGCCCGACCCTGCCCCTTATATACCCAGGTGCCACTTGGGCCGGATTATCCGGCCAGGATGGGGCGGATAATCCGGCCCCCCGGATATTCCGCCCAGGGGGGCGGATATTCCGGCCTGGGAACCAAAAACTGGCCAACTCGAAATTTTCAAAAACAGATGTTGTTTTGATGAAAAATTTGAACTCGTGTGCATAGATAGATGTCTTGAGAGAGGATGGCTTAGGTGAGAGAGCAAACACGGAGTGGTTCTCGGCACTTAACATTGCAAGAGCAAATCGACTAAAAATCCAATGCAAGTGCCTTCCCATATATATAAAAAAAAATAACGAGAGAGAACACCAAAACCTCAAATAAGATATGCAATGAATCAACTCTTCGAAAAGAAGAGGTCGGTGGCCGAAGCCACCATGTTTGAGTGTTATGGCATTGGACCGCGAAGATGTATCTTGAGTCCATAACCACTACTCATCATTGAAGCTCAAAAAATCATAAAATGATATTAAGAGAATGATATGATTACTATCGGCATTATGGGGGGAGGGATAGCCCAATTAATTAGGACCGCACTCCCCCTATTTCCATGCCCACACCTAAACCAAACAAGCATTGAAATATAGGTGTATTTGCAAGATGTTCAAGCCACACTCCTTGAATCGATGATATTTAGCTCATTCCTCAAAAATCCAAATCTTGCTTCATCAAGAGGCTTCATGAATATATCGGCAAGTTGATCCTTGGTGCTAACATAAGCAAGCTCAATATCACCACGGGCAACATGATCTCTAATGAAATGATTCCGGATCTCAATATGCTTGGTTCTTGAATGTTGCACCGGATTATAGGCGATCTTGATAGCACTTTCATTGTCACATAGAAGAGGCACTTTGTCACAATTGACACCGTATTCCTTCAAAGTTTGCCTCATCCATAACAATTGAGTGCATCCACTTGCGGCGGCAATGTATTCGGCTTCGGCGGTGGAGAGAGATATACAATTTTGCTTCTTAGAAGACCAACACACCAAAGACCTACCAAGAAATTGGCAAGCTCCGGAGGTTGATTTCCTATCATCCTTGTCACCGGCCCAATCTGAATCCGTGAAGCCACAAAGAGAGAAATCCGAGCCTTTGGGATACCAAAGCCCATAAGTTGGGGTATGAACCAAATATCGAAAGATTCTCTTAACCGCCATAAGGTGGCTTTCTTTAGGAGCGGCTTGATACCTTGCACACACACCTACACTCAACACAATATCGGGTCTAGATGCGCAAAGGTAAAGCAAAGAACCGATCATAGAACGGTATACCTTTTGATCCACATCTTTACCATTGGGATCAAGCTCAAGATGACATTTTGTGGCCATTGGTGTGGCGGCCCCATTTAGTTCCTTCATCTTGAACCTTTTGAGCATGTCTTGGACATATTTGGCTTGATTAATGAAAGTCCCTTCTTTCAATTGCTTGATTTCAAAACCAAGAAAGAACTTCATTTCGCCCATCATAGACATCTCGAACCTATCGGTCATAAGCTTTGCAAATTCATCATTAAAAGCTTTGTTAGTAGAGCCAAAGATAATATCATCAACATATAGTTGGCATACGAAAAGCTCCCCATTGACCCTCTTAGTAAAAAGAGTGGGATCGATTTGCCCAACTTCAAACCCACGGTCTAACAACAACTCCCTAAGGTGCTCGTACCACGCACGTGGGGCTTGTTTAAGGCCATAGAGTGCCTTATGGAGTTTGTAGACATGGTTCGGGAAGTTGAGATCCTCAAACCCCGGGGGTTGCTTAACATACACTTCCTCTTTCAATGGACCATTAAGAAATGCACTCTTAACATCCATTTGTTGCAACTTAAAGTTATGATGAGTGGCATATGCAAGAAGGATACGGATGGACTCAAGGCGAGCCACGGGAGCATAAGTTTCTCCAAAGTCAATTCCTTCAACTTGAGAGAAACCTTGAGCAACCAATCTTGCCTTGTTCCTCACAACAATTCCATGCTCATCTTGCTTGTTCTTGAAAATCCACTTTGTGCCAATCACATTCCGGCACTCCTTTGGCTTCTCCACTAACACCCATACATTATTGCGCTTGAAGTTGTTGAGTTCTTCATGCATAGCATCCAACCAATCTGGATCTTCAAGAGCTTCAAATACTTTCTTGGGTTCAACCATGGAGATATAAGCATGATGAGAGCTAAATTGTGCCAATTGACGCCGGGTTGACACTTTGCTTCTTAAATCTCCAATAACCCTCTCAAGGGTATGACCTTTAAGTTCCAAATCCCTTTCAACTCTTCTCTTGCGACGGGCTTCGATCTCCTCATTTGAGCTTGGAGGAGTCACTTGATCATCTTGATCATTTTGGTCCCCGTCTTGACCATGAAATTGACCTTGATCATCATTATCTTCATGAGTAGGTTGATCTTGGTCTTGTGAAGAATTGGGGGCGGTTGAGATAACCGGAGAGGATGGTGGTGCCCCTTCTTCTTCATGAAGGTCCTTGTCTTGTTCTTCGGTTGGTGCATTAGTTGCTTCCTTGGGAGAGGCTTGTTGAGCTTGTGAAGATGAAGGCTCCACTTGAGTAGAGCATAGTCCTTCCCGGTCGGCCACAAGGTGTCCCTCAATGGGGCGGAAAAATCCCACACCCATTCTTCCTATGGCTTCTCGAGGTATTTCGTCATCTACATCACAAGAAACAACATCTCGCCCCCCTTGGGAGCCGTCATTCTCTTCGAATACCACACTACAAGATTCTTCAACACGCCCGGTGGACTTGTTGAAGACTCTATAAGTTTGGGATTCGGCACCATAACCAACAAAAATACCTTCTATTGCTTTTGGATCAAATTTACCTAAACGAACTCCTTTTCTTTTAAAGAAACACTTACACCCAAAAACCCGGTAGTAGGAGATGTTGGGCTTGCTTTCGGTGAGTATTTCATATGGAGTCTTGTTTAGGCCTTTGCGGAGGAAGAGCCGGTTTGAAGAGTGACAAGCCGTAGAGATAGCTTCGGCCCAAAAGTTGTATGGAGACTTAAACTCCGCCAACATGGACCTAGCCATATCCATAAGAGTCCGGTTCTTCCTTTCGGCTACACCATTTTGTTGAGGGGTATATGCAGCGGAATATTGATGACGAATCCCCTCATCACTAAGAAATCCATTTAAGGTGTAGTTCTTGAACTCCAAGCCATTGTCACTTCTTATTGCCAAAATAGTTTGCCCATGTTGATGTTCAACTTCCTTGGCAAAGTCGATGACGGTTTGTTGAGTCTCACTCTTATGCTTGAAGAAGTAAACCCAAGTATATCTTGAATAGTCATCAACAATCACCAAACAATATTTCTTCCCACCAAGACTTGCATGAGAGGGAGGACCAAAAAGATCCACATGAAGGAGCTCCAAGATCCTCTTGGAAGAAATGATAGTCTTGCTTGGGTGGGGAGAATCATGCATTTTTCCTAGAACACAAGCCCTGCAAACACGATCTTTGGCAAAAGAAACATTCTCTTTTAGTCCGAGTATGTGGCCACCCTTGTGAAGGCTTTGCAAAGTTCTCATATTGACATGGGATAAACGGCGATGCCAAAGCCAACCCACATCGGCCTTTCCAAATAAACACATTGCACTTGTAGTGGTTTTCCCCGAAAAGTCCACCACATACAAGTTATTTTCAATGTGTCCAACGAAAGCGACCTTTAGAGACTTGCTCCACAAGAGTACCACAATATCATTATCAATGAAGACGGCAAAGCCCATCTTACCAAGTGCACGAACTGAAAGTAAATTATAACCTAGGGTCTCAACAAGCATGACGTCCACAAGGGAAATATCCGGTGCGACCACCACCTTGCCAAGACCCAATACCTCGGATTGTGACATGTCTCCATAAGTGACGGTTATATGATTGTCATTTGGTCTCATCTCCGTCATAATCTTCTTGCTTCCGGTCATATGACTTGTGCATCCACTATCAAGCACCCATTTTGATCC
Organism: Dactylis glomerata; assembly: GCA_007115705.1. Classification (NCBI taxonomy): domain Eukaryota; kingdom Viridiplantae; phylum Streptophyta; class Magnoliopsida; order Poales; family Poaceae; genus Dactylis; species Dactylis glomerata. The sequence continues at coordinate 2,274,009 of QXEO01001223.1, forward strand.
ACCGGAAGCATAGTCCTACAAGAGATCATTGCTTGGTTTTAGGTCCCCATTTTTCAATGGGTCCTCTTTTGTTAGCAACAAGGGTCTTTGGAACCCAAATAGACCATGCAACATAACCATCATTTGGACCAACATATTTTGCATAAACATCACCATAATAATCACGAAATAAAACATAGTGAGGGTTAGCAATTCCCGCATGATCATCATGAGTGGCTTTGCCACTCACAATAGGATCCTTCTTTGCTTGAGCGGGCTTGGCCTTCTTTTTCTTGTTGATCTTCTTCTTCTTCTTTGAGACATAGCCAATCCCCGTTTTATCACCAAATGCCTTTTGCTTACTCAAAAGGTCATTCAAGTTTTTCTCACCTATGGGAATGGAGGACTTGGCAAGCTCATCTTTCAACCTAGCATTTTCTTCAATAACATTTGCATGATCACAAGTAGAAGTAGAAGAACTAGGCACATTATTCTTAGTCAATTGAATTTGAAGTTGTTCATGTGACTTGGTAAGAATAGAGTGTTCACTTTTCAAGGCTTTGTGAGCCTTGTCAAGATCTTCTAAATCCTTAACAAGTATATCATGACCAACACCAAATTCAACCTTTTCCTTTTTGAGCATTTTTACTTTAGCACGAGCATGATCTCGCTCTTTAATGAGTTTGGAAACAACTTCATTATTAGATTCCTCGATGGAATTGAGCTTCTCTTCAAGAGTTGCTCGTTCCTCTTGCTCTTCTTCAAGAGACTCGGTTAGTGAGGCAATATCTTGAGCATATTCTCTTTCAAGCCTCATTTGTTCATCTAGTTTTTCAAGAGTTTTACCATATTGGCTCAATAGACGTTCAAAGTGAATCTTATGAACACCATCTACACTAGACACATAGTCATCAAAAGCAATAATTTCTTCCTTTACTCTAAGACTAGCAAGATCATTCAAGGAAGCATCATTTGTCTTAGAGGAAGAGAAAGATGTGGGTGATACCTCGGAAGACTTGGCCATAAGGCACTTGACGTTATTGACAAGAGAGTCCTCATTGGGGGATTCAAAGAGTGATGTGGAGGAAGTTGAGGTGGTTGCCATTGCGGCCATCTCACTAGTAGTAGTTTCTTCTTCTTCACTCTCACTTGCGGAGTACTCTTCTTGAGTCAAGAACACAAACTTCGGTTGTTTCTTCTTTGGTCCACCCTTCTTCACAAATGGCTTCTTGGATGGTGACTTGGTCTTGCTTTTGAAGATGAGCTTTCCACCATGGTCTTCTCTCTTCTCATAAGGGCACTCGGCACCAAAGTGAAATCTATCATTGCAATTGTAGCAAGTCCTCACCCTTTGACCATTGTTGTCATTCCTTTGATAGCCACTTGACTTGCTTCTTCTTTGATTGTCTTCTTTAGCCTTGTGTGGATCAACCCAAAAGGTTTTTCCATAGAAGGCCATGTGCTCATTGTACTCATGCCTTATGTCCTCGGGACACATCTCTAGTCTTGCTTCAATATTCGCTTGAAGAGGAACCTCTTTATCAACCACACTTGCTTTCAATGCAAGATTAGAGCTTCTTTGCATTCCTATGGCACGGGCACGGGCATCTTCCGCATTTTGTGCGGAAACCTTGTAGGCTTGAATATCTTGCATCACTTGATTGGAGGTCATCTCATTGAAGTTGTGCTTTCCTTGAACACTCTTCACATCCGCAGGCTCATATGGAGTGAGAGCAAGAATGTACTTCATCTTGATCCACTCATCATCAATATGGTGAGCACCGAGGTTCTTGAAGGTGGTAGCAATAGCCTTGAGTCTTCTATACATCTCTTGATGATCCTCACCATCCATCATGAAGAAACCCTCCGCTTGATTTGAGAAGGCAATATATCTTGTTTTCTTCATGCTCTCGTTGCCAACAAAGACGTCGGAGAGTCCTTGCCAAGCTTCTTTGGCGGTGGAGAAGTGTTGGATGTGAGGCAAGTCCTTGGATCCCATGGCGACTTGAATCATGTGAAGAGCGGTAGCATTGAGTTGGCTATCGACCGTCTCTCTTCTTGTCATGTTGTGGGGATCCACGGCCTTGAATCCTTCCTCAACGATCCTCCAAAGCTCGATGCAAGAACTGCGCATGTGAGAGATCATTTGATATTGCCATTGACCAAAGTTTAATGCATCAAGCTTAGGCGGATCACCTCTATGGTTAATATGAGGATGAGGAACCGGCGGGTCGGGTGAATACCAATGCGGGTATTCACCTTTCCCGTCGGCCTTGGTGGAAGACTTAGCATCGCCATTTTTGTCGGCACCCTCCTCATCTATCCCCACATTCTCCACTTGTGGAGTAGCGGGTTTGTCCGGAGGTGGAGAAGCATTAGCAGTTTTAGCTTGCATGAGTTGCGCCATCATTTCACGCAACTCACTTATTTGAGATGTCATGGAAGCCATGGATGATTCCAAAGATTTAAACTCACCCATGGAAACTTGACCCGACCCCTCACTAGGTGATGTTTCCATACTCTTAGGCGGTTAAGCCCGAAATAAGAGCCGAGGCTCTGATACCAATTGAACGGATCGTATGGGCACCTAGAAGGGGGGGGGTGAATAGGTGCTACTCAAATTTTAATTCTTTTTCAATTTAGGCTTGACACAAAAGGTAAATTCTCTAGATATGCAACTAAGGTGAATTTACCTATATGTCAACAAGCAAGCTAAGCAAGATACAAGTAGTAAAGGCAATAAAGGATAGAGGTAACCGAGAGTGGAGCACACGGAGACACGGATGTAATTCCCGTAGTTCCTTCCTTATTAGGGGAAGTACGTCTACGTTGGAGGGGTGTGGTTGCCACAAAGGCCTAACCAACGCCACAAAGGCTCACCCTATTCTCCGGTGCAAGCTTCCGCCACAAAGGCCTAGCTCACTTTCCACTAAGGGATTCCTCAAGGCGGAACCGGCCTTTACAAAACTTGGGGCACAACTCCACAACTGAATTGGAGGCTCCCAAGCACCACAAAGATCTCAATCAACAAGTATCAAGATATCAATCACACAAACAAGGTCAAGGGACACAAGGGAACCCAAGACCAAAGGGCCCTCTAGCAAATGAGAGGGGAAATCAAATCGCTTCGGTGAGGATGTAGATCAAGGCCTTCTCCTTCGATTCTCCAAAGATCAAGAGCTTTGGTGGGTTGAGGGAGGAGATCTTGCGAATTTGGTGGCTCAAAATAAGGTGTTCTTCTTCATCAGCTCGAGCAGCTTGAGGTGGAAGAAGGGGAGGGGTATTTATACCCCCTCCCAAAATGTAGCCGTTGCTGACTTGGAGGGGCGGATTATCCGGCCAAAGTTGGACCGGATTATCCGGCTGGCCGGAATATCCGGCCCCTGGCCGGATTATCCGCCCCCCTATACTGGGTGACGCCGCGTCTGGTCCTTAGCCGAATTTGGGGTCGTCTCCGGGGGGGCGGATTATCCGCCCCTGGCCGGAATATCCGGCCCCCTATACTGGGTGACGCCGCGCCAGGTCCTTAGCCGTTTTTCGGCCACTCCCCGAGGGGGCGGATTATCCGGCCACCCCTGGCCGGAATATCCGGCCTGGCATTTCTTCATCTGTCAAAACTGCACAGCTTAGCACACACTTAATATCCCTAATGTTGTTATCTAACACACAAAATCTGAGGGAAACAAAGTTTGCACTTTCAAAGGTCCCGCAATTACGACAACTACGGCTCCCACAACAAAGTAGCCGCGGGATATAAGGACAACAGCTACCAAGGGAGTGATCGCAGAAGCACGGGATATCGAAGCTATGGAAAAGAGGACTATAAAAAGTTTCCCACAAGGGAATCCAGAGAGTATAACCCGTCGCCAGAAGACATGCTAAACGGGCCTTGTCATATACACTCAGCGTTCGTCGACGGAAAGCGAGTGTCCAGGCATGCAATGAAAGATTGCACAACATTCTTGAAGTTACAAGAGGCAGCACTAAGTAAGCAAACCGAAGCAAAGCGACAAGGATACGAAGGAAACAACAAGCCTCCCACGAATCAACAAGGGAACAATGGAGCCCCTCAAGGACAAGACTAGCCAAACCAGGGACACGATGACAATGGAGGGTACGTTCCATCTAAGGGGCACATCACAGCAATGATACAACCCGTGCCCAAGTCGAACAAAGAAGAAAAAAACATTACCCGACAAGTCAATCTAGCAGTCACTTCACCTCCAGCTACAACAGAATATCTACACTGGTCAGAACAACCAATCGAGTTCAATAGAGAAGATCACCCTATAATAGTACCTCGGCCGGGAAACGCGCCCTTGGTACTCAAAGCTCAAATCGGCGCGTATGATGTCGATAGAATATTCATGGACGCGGGAAGTGGAATCAATTTGATATATGCGAAAATGCTCAGGGCAATGCATATATCACTAGAGTTCCTGAAGCAAACAGACTGTTCCTTCTATGGGATCGTACCAAGAAGTGCCAATTATCCACTAGGTTGGATAGCACTCAACGTTTGCTTCGGCAACCGACAAAATTACAGAAGAGAAAAGCTAGACTTCGAAGTCATGGATTGGCCATCTCAGTATCATGCGATCCTCGGGCGACCCGCGTTTTCGCGATTCATGGCAGTACCTCACTATACGTATCTAGTACTCAAGATGCCAGGACTAAAGGGAATAATCACAGTGAAGGGAAGCTTCAAGGTTTCAGACCTATGCGACAAAGAGTTCCACAAGATGGCGCAAAACTTTGGCATGATAGCCAACTATGCAGAAAAGGTGAAAGTCATGACTACGGAAGGCGTCAAGCTACCAGAAGGACGTGCTGTGGAGCCAGAGATGAAGAAACCACGAGTAGAAGTATCAGGAGAAGACAAAGTTACAGAAGAAGAAGAGAAGGCCACGACGACATAAGCATCAAGAACATCAAAGTAGAGTAGAAGAATAAAGGCTATAAAAGCCACGAGTCATCCCAGGGCAATGCCCTCTAGATCCAGAACATAGGTCATAGGCCGGATCTCTTGGGTCACCCCATGTATCTTACATTACAAGTATAATAAAGACAAAAACGTTCCTCATATTCGAGTTTATGAGTCTCTCAAAAGAAATATGCGGCAAACGCACAAAAACGCTCTGAGAACGGATTCCAGACATATAGTCGCGGAATAAGAAACTCTCACGTTCTACATATACACGAGTATTACAACATCGGGTTATCAGAATCATCTACACCTAAAGGATCTAAATAGTGATACTCGCGAAAAAATGCGACATCCTCTCGCAACAGCCTAGCTATAATTCTTTGGGTAGGCTGCAAGGTACTCTCTAGATGTACTCGCAGACTAGCTCCACCTGGAGGATAGCTCAGAGACATAGAGCTGTAATTAAGTCTTGGGTACCACTTACGCATCCTCCCAAGAGCAAAATTGGCACCTGCCACTAAGTTTAGTTCTATCAACCGATGAATATGCTGACTGGATCTGAAAGTATCGAGAAGCAGTGGGAAACTTCCGGGCAGAGGATTGCAAGGAAGCATGACAGAATGCATAGTTATGAGAGCTCTTCGGCAACCATCAATTGACTTGCCGATATGCTGTGCGCAGTCCTGAAGCAATACGATAGCACAGTGGCGGCGAGGATTAGACCACAAAGTCTCAATACCCGTTGACATCCTTTCTAGAGCCGCATTTCGCTCGGTAACCCGACGATCCTCAGCAGCAAAATCCAAACAAGTGCCTAAGATGACAAAGGATATCACAAAGCAGCAGTGGAACAAAAGGGAAAAAGAGAAGTCGCAAGGAATCTTACATCGCAACATCTCGCAGGCAGACTCGATAATGCCGATGACAAAAGAGTTGCATTCTTCATGATGCACAATCTTCGCCATCAGACTAGATACCTTATCGTCGAGAACAGATATCTGCTTCATTAAACCACAAGCTTTGCTAGCTTTATCTATAGTCATCTGCGCTTGGCATTTGGCTAAAGTCAAGCGATTCTCAGGATCCGAAATCCTTGAGGAATATTCAGCGCATTGACAGCAGCGGCGAGGAGGCGACGAAGCTTTAGAGTCAAAAGCACCAGAGGGAGCCTGGTCGCGACTCAGAGGATCATCAATACGCATAGACTGGAAGCCAAAAGAAAAGAAAAGAGAAGCATTTCAGAAGCCAACATGACATAATAGAAAAGAAGCATATTTACATAGGTGCAAACCCTCTGACTAAAGTTCTCGGGTTGCACATGACTAAAGGTTTTACACCAAAAGAAGAAATTGAAAATTACAATAAGAGGCCGAATCTACGCCACCTCAGCATTTTGCTCTGTGGCGGAGGAAGGCATGGCAAAAGCATTGCCAGCAGTTGAAGGAGGCGCGGGCTCTTCCGTCGTTGGAGTCAAGGGAGTTGGCGCCGTAGAAGTCGCGGAAGCCGCCGAAGGAGAAATAATCGATACTAGGGCGGGCGCAAACTTCTTCGCCTTCTCAAAGAAGGCCTTTAACTCTGAGCGGGTGCGGCCATGAGGAGAGCTAACCTTCTCCCAGTCGAAATCTACACCATGTGCATAAGAAAGTGCGATAGCACCCTCAGCACCTCGCTTCAAAGAAAGCCCCTTCAGTTGGAGGATGGGGTCGTCAGTCGTATCAAAGGCTTCGGCAAGTTTCTTCAAGTCATTGGTCGGAACCTCCGCCTTTTTCGTGGGCCACAACCCGACGAACATCCGCGTCAGAACGCGGCTCACCAACTCAAAGATCTCCTGGATAGATATCCAGTTTGCTTCGAGTAAGTTAACCGCGGTCATCAGAGGATCATCGCCCGGTGGCAGAGTCGACAAAGACACCCCGGTAAATCCTGCACAACAAAGGGGACAAGGAAAAGGCAGGAAAGGAAAGTATTAGCAAGTACAAGAAAGCAACAACAGTCGAAGAAGAGGACAAGGCGAGTATGTACCTCCAGCAGCAGCAGACATCGTGCGAAGATGCTCTGCCACGGCTTGCTCTCACTGAGAATGCTCTTTGTTAGCATCGGCCAAAGCCTTTTCCGTTTTCTTCGCCTTAGCCAGTGCTGACTTCTGCGACTTCTCAGCACTTGCTTTGGCAGCGGTCGCAACATCAAAGGCTTTCCGCAAAGCACTGAGCTCGGCTTCCAGCGATGCAATGCGAGCATTGGTTGATGCTAGAGCATCTACAGTCCAGCAAAGAAAGGAAAGGAGAAGTCAAACAAACAATAAAGAGAAGCATACAGGACAAGCAAAAACAGGACAAATAATTCACCTTCGGAAGCTATAGCAACCTTTAGGTACTCAGCACATTCAGTGCCCAAGGCGACAAATCTCTTCAACAATGCCTGGGAAAAAAGGACGCATAAGAGTATAGATTATGCAAGGAAAGTAAGTAAGGGACATTTACTCACATCATCAGGGGAGACCGCGGATTCATGGGCTTCAAGAGAAACATCGGCGTCCTTGGATCTTTTCGACCGCTTGGTGCTTCGGGTCACAGGAACCTTCTTGACAGAAGCCCTGGTGGTCCTCGGAGCCTGCACAACCGGCTCAATTTCTTGTGCGCAAGGCTCATCAGCAATTACAGCTTGAGTAGAAGGAGCAGCCGTAGTATCCCTTTGCGGCTCTTTGTCATCACTGAAAGAGGAAACAGGTTACATACAACCCAAAAGAAAGAGAGCAGGTACAGTGCAATCGCAGGACTCCCAGAACACTTACGATGCCAGGAGGTCGAAGAATTCGACATCTTCTTCTAGAACAGGGGCTTTATTAGCCGCTGTTCTCTGCAGAGAGGTACTCGAAGAAGTAAACTCGTCGACACGCTTCCTCTTCTTATCCGCACCAGTGTCTTCAGAAAGCACAGGAGAAGGCGATGTCGTCGAGCTGGTATCCTCTTCCGATTCTTCGGCTTCATCTCCGTCCTGATTTTCTTCAGCCTTGGGGGCTTCAGATACAGAAGACGCTAGATCAGCCAGAAGAGGCCCTTCCTCTGGAAGAGGAGGGCGTGAAACGAGGAATTGGTGGTCCTACAAGCGAATAAGTCAGCAAAATAACAGATACAAGGATAAACACAGCTAAAAACCAATGAATTCGACAACAAGTGTACAAAGCAAACAAATATATACCTCGGGTAGGGGGTGCACAGAGTCAAAATAATTAACAGCCAATTCTGCAACCGCATGGTCCTTGGTGAGCTTGGTGAGGCTCCTAACTCGCTTGTCGACTTCTTGCTTATCCATTAGATCTTCAGAGATGCGAGAAGGATCCTCCAAGCCAGAGTAGCTCCAAAGTTTGGCAAGGCGATGCTGCAGGGGTTGAACTCGACGTTGCACAAAGAACGCCATGAGCTGAATACCCGACAATGCGCCTCCTTTACCTCCTTTCAGAGCTTGGATGCGGGTCAATAGAGGAGCAATTTGCTCCATCTCAGCATCTGTGGGAGGCGAATCCCAAGAGGCCAATTTCTTTAGCTCCTTGGAGGCGTCAAAAGGGGCTAGGCCATATTCGTCTTCGGAGGAGGCCTTACGGTCTTTAATGTAAAACCATTTGGTCCTCCAACCTTGGACTGACGCAGACATGGAAAATTCCAGATACTGCGCCTCAGGGCGCACAGAGATGACAGCACCGCCCAGTTCGGGTTTTTTGGCTAAAGCAACGCTCGGACGGAGCCAGAAGATAGATCTCCAAAGGAGAAAATGGGGCTCAATCCCCAGGAATGACTCGCAAAGAGTAACGAAGCAAGCGATATGGAGGATGGAGTTAGGTATGAGCTGGTGAAGCTGCACACCATAAACAAAAAGAAGCCCACGAAGAAACTCGTGGGCAGGAAGAGACAGTCCGCGGAAGAGGAAGGAGAGGAACATCACCCGATAACCGCTCGGGGGCTGAGGGATCCGCTCGGTGCTTGGGAACTTGATGGAGTCGCTGCTGGAGATGAGGCCGTCCGTCCTGGCCTTCTCCACCTCCTTCTGCACGATGGCAGAGTGCACCCAGCTAGTCGTGGAGTTCGTTGTCTTTCCCTTGGCCATGGTGTTCTTGGCCGCAAGGTGCTTCATGCGCATCTACAAATCTGCGCCTGGGGGCTATGCACGAGAGGAGCAGGAAGCAGAGATCGACAATGGCGGCGGCGGCGGAGAGAAAGAGCTGGTAAACAGTACAAATCCCCACTATCCCTTTATATACCTTCTCGGTGAAGGAACGTGGGCTGAGACATGGCGAAAGGAGCGGAAGCGGCAGCCCACTAACGGGCAGAGAAATACAAAATTACCGCGCTACCCATAAAACGGTACGCGCTCAGTAAGGGTGACGTATAGCTAAATTTGGCCACTGACGTCACGAAGAGGACGAAAGATTAGAGATCAATTCAACAAATGCATATAATCGACAAGTATCAAATATGGCGACTATCAAATAAAAGATGACAGGAAAGAACAAACAAGGTTGGCGCCGACAATACAAAAACCAAATTAGGAGACTATACCCAAAAACATTCGACTATAGCCTCGGGGGCTACTACCATCGGGAGCGCTAGACGTGCACCCGATGAAGTGATCGCTAAACTATTTAGAGTTGAAGCATGATGATGGAGTACACTATATTTGAGTCTATACTCGAAAAAAGTTTTGTTCGATTATAGCCTCGGGGGCTACTCCCATCGGGAGCGTTGAGCTTGCACCCGACGATGTTTATTGACAAGCACTAGAGCACGGAAAGTGAAGGAGTATGCGATGAAACATTATTACTCCCATCGGGAGTGAGTTGTTATGGTTGTATAACCCAAATATTTTCAGTCAAAATTTGACTGCGACATGTGATTCTCGAGTTGCGTTATCGCAACGAAACTTGAATGACGTGATTTATCACGAAGGTAAGACCCCGGGATCCGTCCTGTGTGGCCTGGTATACGCACATGGATGCGCTCTGCTGGTATGTATTCGTGTCTACGACGCGAAGAAAATCCTGGTGGACGCACTGGGTACCCTGAGAATTACTGGGATTCATTCTTTATAAGTCCTAAATGCGGCAAAAGAGTGGGTTTGACCGGTATCCCGAATTCAAGTCCAAGGGGATTGAATTTGAAGTAGGTGGCAAGTATCTGTTCCGGCAGTTAGCTGACCTCTTGATCTGTTAGAGTTGTCAGGCTTGTTCATCAAAACCCCTTGCGAGATATTATCATGAAAATAAGTCGAAAGACCAAGTCAAAGATTTGAAGATGTGAAGAAGTCGAAGAGTTGATCAAGTCGAAGATTCAAAGATTAGAGATTCAACCCGAATCTGCAATTCTGGTAGAATCTCAGGGGCTACTGACAAGGGTATAGCTAATAGAGCCCATTAGTTGAGTACCCCTGAGGCCCGTTAAGCTAGGCCCAATTGTAATGATAGTCGCGATACGAGTTCTTACCGTATGTCGATATTGTAATCTATATCGGACCCTACCTGATCCTCCTAACCTGGCCACCTATATATAGGGGCCAGGAGGGGACGGTGTAGGGCAGATTAAAAGCAAGCCAGGTTCAACACCCAAGTTTACTTTCGATATACACCTATTTCGACTAACCTTACCTTCGAGTTCATCCGACGCCCTATCTCCCCGATCCTAAGTCCTTCATCTAGGACATTTGTCGAGTAAACCCTCGTCACCGTTATTGCTAATGCTATAGAAAAGTCTAAGCTTGGGGAAGCTGGTTTTGTTAAGCATGATATTTTTAGTTCCCCAGCTTTAGTGGAGAAAGTTTGCTCTGATGATATTTTATCTCCCCTATATGATGTTCCTGTGCCTGTTACCTATGTTAGTGATAATGATTGGGAAAAGCACTCTACTTTTGATATTGAAAATCTTTTTGGTACCGATTCTAAGGTTAATAATTGTTATACCATTAGTACTACCCATGTTCCTTCTTATGATGATATGTTTGATGAGTATGCTTTGCGAAATAGCTGTTTTCTAGCTTGTGATGATACTAAACCTCTAGTTTATGATGGTTATGATGATGAGTATAATATTTTCAGTTCACCTACTTTTGAGGAGAAAATTAGTTATGATTACAATATGCCTCCTGTTTTTTATGATTATGGTGATGAGAATAATTATTCTGTTGAATCTGCTCCTACTACGATTGTTCATGTGGGGAGTATTAATTAATTCTTTTATGCATGTGGCTCATGATAGGGATGCTTTATGTGATAGTTATATTGTTAATTCTATTCATGATGCTACTGAAAGTTATTATGAGAGAGGGAAACATGATTTGATGGATCTCAACAATATTGAGTTTCCCTCTTTATGTTGCAATTCTTGAAGTTGTACTTGTTTTGCCTTCCTATGCTTTTTGCTTTGCGCTTTCATGACTTGTCTCTTTACAAGACTATTTTTCATAGGAAGTGGTTCAGATTTAAATGTCTTTCACATTTGCTTTTTGATGCTCTCTATTGCTTTAAGTTCCTATATGGCGCCTTTGCCTCAAGCTCTTATATGGCGCCCACATGAGCATCTTTGCAAATTACTGCGCCTAGCTCAAAGGCGTTAAAGAAAAGCACTCTTCGGAGATAACCCATTGTTTTATTTTCAGTACTTTTTCTTTTATTTGAGTCTTGGAAGTTATTACTACTGTAATAACCGCTCCTTTTTATTTCGTTGTTGTGCCAAGAGAAGCCTCTAATTTGAGTGAGGTAAGATTTGGGGATGTTGCTGTCCTGAAACAGTTTTCGGTGCTACACCGTAAAAATTCGTGACAATTCTCTGTATATCTTTTGGACCTGCAATTTCTTGTGCATATGCCCCAGGTTATATCCAAACTTTCATTAGCTGAACACTTTTTGATTTGAGCAACAGAAAACCCTCTAAAAATTCGACCTTTGTCAGCTGTTCTGTTTTGACAGATTTCTGCCAATATTTGTGTTTGCCGCTCGATCGCTTTCTTTTTGAGTTCTTTTGATCACGGAACTTTTGGGGAAGTTGCTACAGTAGTATATACTTTATATGTGGTGGTTTTAGGTTGAAACCTGAAGCAAAAGGGTTGATTCATTACTATGCTTACACTAATGTTGCTAATAGAATTGTGTTTAGTTTTGTATGAAGGAAGTTTTCAAGTGTAGGGATTGGAGAATGATGAGATGAGATGAAGAATGGACAAAAGCTCAAGCTTGGGGATGCCCATGTCACCCCAAGAAATATCCAAGAAGTACAAGCGTCAAAGCTTGGGGATGCCCCCGAGGCACCCCCTTCTTCATCGGCAAAAATCAGGTCACCTTTCAAGACACTATATTTTTTATTGCTTCATGCACTATGTGTTTTTCTTGGAGCGTCAGTTGTTTTTGCTTTCAGTTATCTTTTGTTTTGCTTGCTGCAATAAATGGTTAGATCACATCATGTTTCTTTTGGAGGAGATGAACTCGTTTTTCATTGCCAAGAACACTCTAGTTTTCACTCTTATCGTTCAACGAGTGTTCTCTTTTTCTGCTACTGTGTTTAGTCTTTGTTTTTCGCCTTGATTTTTGTTCAGATCTTGTTTTATCTTTCCATCAAGGTGTATTTTGACCTCTGGACCATGTTGGTTTTCCTCAAAAGAGTTTCCTCAAAAAGGTTTTAATGGTGTTGGAAAAGAGAAAAAGCTTTATGCAAAAAAGTGGTACAAGAAGGAGCTTGTTTAGACTGCGGCTTAGACTTTTGCATGCCATGCTTGATTGCATTTTGATAGTATGCTTAGTGATTTTTGCTGTGGCATGACTTGTCTCAAATGACTAAGATTGCTTAATGAGCCTTTGAAAAAAATCATGCGTTGTTTTTATCGTTTGGAAGCATTATTTTGGTTTTCTCCTTGATGCTTTATTTGGGTTGACTTGGCGCATGCTCACACATGTTAGACTCTTACAAAGTCGCCAATAGCCTCTATGATCATTTAGTTTTTGACTTTTGATGCCATCTTATGCTTCTTTTAATGTTGCTTTGTCGCTTTGCATGATTATGGCCGTTATTGCTCTCTTAGTTGGTCGCTCCCAGTCTTTTGCTAGCCCTCATTTTGTACTGAGTATGAGCTCTACTCGTTCATCCAACTCCCAAAAACCAAGTTTGCCATTGTGTCCACTATAAATTCCTATGCATGGTATTTGCAAGCCATTCCAAGTAAATTTTCATGTGCTACCTTTCAAAAAACCTTCAAAATACTTCTCATTTTGTGACACTGTTTTCAGCTCATGGGAACGTAGTGGTCGGATTTGCTATCTTCCATATTGTCTTATTCCAAAAAAAAGAGAAAAAAAGAAAGAAAAAAGGCACACCTCCATGGTATGTGAATGTTGGTGGGCACCCGATGGAATCGGTTAACCATGGTTTGAGAAAGGTAAAAAGGTGGGGAGGAGTGCCAAGCTTTATAAAAGAGCACAAAAGTGCCAATCTCTCTCTCAAAAACTTGCTTCATATTTGTATGGAAGATAGTAAGAACCCCATTGCCAGTCGTTGACAAACACAACCACCTCTCAAAACCAATTTTTATCTCTCTGTTTTACAAATAAAAAGCTCTAGCACATGTTTAATCACTGCTTCCCTCCGCGAAGGGCCTTTCTTTTACTTTTATGTTGAGTCACCACCTTCTACCTTTATGCACCATTAAGAGAGCATAGTTGTCATTCTGAGTATAATGTGCATTGTCCCAAAGTTTTCATTGATTGATTCATATTGTTGGTTTCACTTGTTCTTAAATTATTTGTATCTAGTCGCCCTCTTAAACTTGAAGGTGTCCTATGCATTTATGTTTTGCTATTCCATGAGGGACAAGCTGAAAACCATTTGTATGTTTTCCTTATGATTTGAACACACGTTTGACTTTCATTGTTTCATTTTCATGATCTTTTGTTTGTCTTCATTTTCATGTTATAACATGGTTGCTAAGTTTCTATTATCAAGATTATGTCTTTCATGCCCATGTGTTAAGTTCTTTGATCTCAGCACTCAATGCTTTACCTATATGATCAAGATTGTGATGGTGCATGTCACCTCAAAAATTATTTCTTTTGTTATCACTTACCTACTCGAGGACGAGCAGGAGTTAAGCTTGGGGATGCTGATACGTCTCCAACGTATCTATAATTGTTGATGCTCCATGCTTGTTTTTACACCAATTGCCTTGTGTTTCGTTACACTTTGTGGCGTTTTTATGTGATTTCCGGAACTAACCTATTAACAAGTCGCCACAGTGCCAGTTCCCTGTTTTCTGCTGTTTTTGTGTTTCAGAAAAGTTACACAGGAAATATTCTCGGAATTGGACGAAACCAAAGCCAGTCGCCCAGAATTTCACCGAAGCTTCCAGAGAACCGAAGAGGAGGCGGAGTGGGGCCATAAGGGCCCCACACACCAGGGTGGCGCGGCCCAGGCCCTGGCCGTACCCCCTATGTGTTAGGCCACCCTGGCAGCCCCCTGACGACGCCCCTTCGCCTATATAAAGCCTCGGGACGGAAAACCCTAGAGGAGTCGGCAAAATTTCCAGAACAATTCCGCAGCACCGCTGCCGTCGAAGACAAATTTCGGGGGACAGAAGTCTCTATTCCGGCACCCTGCCGAGACGGGGAAGTACCCCCGGAGCCATCTCCATCGGTCTCCATCGCCGTCTCCGCCGTCTCCATCGACCTCACCGCCATCTCCATCAACCTTGCTGTCTCCTATGATGAGGAGGGAGTAGTTCTCCCCCGGGGCTGAGGGCTCTACCGGTAGCTATGTGGTTCACCTCTCTCTCCCATGATGTGATCTTTATGTGATCGTGAGCTTTGTATCATGTTGAATAAGTAGATGCTACTCTTCATCATTATGTGTACTCTAGTGGTGTTATTAAAGTAATCTATTCCTCCTGCCATGGTGTAACGGTGACAGTGTGTGCATCATGGTGGTACTTGGTCTAGGCTACGATTGTGATCTCTTATGGATTATGAGAATAATTATCACTATGATAGTATTGAAGTGATCTATTCCTCCTTTCATGGTGTAATGTTGACAGTGTGTGCACCGTGTTAGTACTTGGTCTAAGTTGCAATAATATTTATCTTGAGTTGTGATTTGATTTGGATATCTCTATGAGTGGTGTTTGTCATGTACTTGATGAACTTTAAGGGGTGCTTCTGTAGCCACTACGCAATGATTAGTGTTATTCAATAGGAGAGTAATTCAGAGTAGCATAGTAAAGAGAAGTTATTTATTTGTTCAATTATGTTATATTTGTTGGGAGTGTGTCCACTAGTGAAAGTATGATCCCTAGGCCTTGTTTCCAAGCTTTGCACACCGTTTACTTGCTGTTTTGTTACTTGTTTGCTTGCTGCCATTTTTATTTCAGATTGCATTTACTACTTATAATCATCTATACCACTTGTATTTCACTATCTCTTCGCCGAACTAGTGCACCTATACATCTGACAAGTGTATTGGGTGTGTTGGGGACACAAGAGACTTTCTGTATCGTAATTGCAGGGTTGTTTGAGAGGGATAGCTTTGACCTCTTCCTCCCTGAGTTCGATAAACCTTGGGTGATCCACTTAAGGGAAACTTGCTGCTGCTCTACAAAACCTCTGCACTTGGAGGCCCAACATTGTCTACAAGAACAGAAGCGTGTGTAGACATCAATAATCCGCCCCTGGGACAGCAACGGTTACATTTTTGGAAGAGGGTATAAATATCCCTTCTTCCTCCTTGAGCCACCCACAATTTTGGATTCTGTCTCCTCCATTGTTGACTTTGAATAGTTTGCCCTTCCTCCTCCATTCCTCCCATGATTCTTGCATATTTTTGAGGGAAAAGAGAGAGGAGATCTAGATCTATATTTCCACCAATCCATCTCTCCTCTAAGTGAGGGGAACATAGTGAATCTAGATCTTGGAGTTCTTTGTGGATTTCCTTTGTTCTTCCTCTCATATCTCTCCATAGCATTAGTTCTTTGGTAGGATTTGAGTGAGAAGGATTTGAGTGAGAAGGATTTGAGCACTTTTGTGTGCTCTTGCCATTGCATTTGGTGCATCGGTTTGAGTTCTCCTTGGAGATTCGTGGAAGTGAAAGTAAGAAGCTTGTTACTCTTGGGTTCTTGGAACCCTAGACGGCTTTGTGGTGCCTTGGTGGCTATTCTTGGGAGCCTCCAATTAAGTAGTGGATGCGTGCCCCAAGCTTTGTGTAAAGGCCCGGTTACGCCTTTAGGAACCCCTTAGTGGAAGAGTGAGCTAGGCCTTTGTGGTGCAAGCTCACACCAGAGAATAGGGCGAGGCCTTTGTGGCGTTGGTTAGGCCTTTGTGGCGATACCACACTCCTCCGACGAGACGTACTCCCTTTCAAGGGAGGAACTCAGTAATACATCATCGTCTTCACGTGCCTCGGTTATTCCTATATCCGAGCTCTTTACTTATGCATTTTTACATTGTGATAGCCTTCGTGCTTGAAGTCATATATCTTGCTATCACCATGTTACTTGTATTGCTTAGCATAAGTTGTTGGTGCACATAGGTGAGCCTAGTTTATTTAGGTTTTGTGAGCTTGACAAAATAAATGCTAGTTTAATTTTGCTTTTATTCACGCCATTCATAAAATTTGATATCGCCTTTTCACCCCCCTCTAGGTGACATCTGTGTCCTTGCAGCTGCTACCTATCATCGTGCTCGACATCACAGACAATCGCATGGATGTCACATGCTCTAACGATTTTGCTTTTACGGCCCCTCACCCTCTCCCATACCTTGATTATGTCTTGGTTGTTGCCTACACGTTCGACATACAAAGTTAAGATCCGCACTTCCATGTTGTTAGAAGGAATTACTTGCATGTAAAAGTCTTCCTATTTTTTTAGATTGATACGGTCAAGTGGTTATGTCTGAAATTGGATTGATGATAATATGTGAGTTCAAATTGGGCAGATGGATATTATTTTGCAAGAATATTTTGATCAATCATCATCGGATATGGAATGGAAGGGCGATGACGAGAGTATCGTTTTCATGTTGCGTGATGTGGAGGACAACGAGAATAAGAAACATGACAACTTTGTGCTTAGTCAACGGATAGTTAAGGTCAGAAGTCATGAAAGCCACCACAAACTCATGGTGGTTTATGTCAACCCTGACACGAAGCCCAGCTACTTCAAGCTCTAACATAGGATGTCCCCCTAAATTGTCTAGGCACACTATAGTTGATGCCGAGGACCATGAGCCTCCCTTCTTGGGTGAATATTGTTGGAATTTGTGCTTACATGAAGATAACAACCTCATCATGGGTGACAACATATCAATCCCATGCTAATTCCATTGATGATCAGTTGTTAATTTCCTGTAGCAACCCGAAGACTAGGCACAGGAAAAGCGCAGAGTTGTAATATGTGCATTTGCATCTAGAACTATGAAAAAATTCCACGCATTTGTTCTGAGATGTCAATGTGAAGGAGTTCATATTGAGATGTGTGTAGAGTTAGGACATCTAGTGAAGGAGTTCCAATTATAACATGATATTTGATCATTTCAAAATATGGGGAAATTCAAATTTGAATCAAAAGAAACTAAAGGAGTCTTTGATTCCAATTCATTCATACACTTGATAAATAACTCTAGCAATGCATAGGATCAAAAATTCACATTTGTTAAATTTAGAGGTTTGAATGATTCAGACATGAATTCAGATTCATAAATTCATATTAAAAGGAATAAATTTCCATAAATAACAAAGAAAATATGACAAGAAAGATAATTTTATTTCTATGCTGCATAGTATTTTTACAAGATTTATTGGACAAGAAAATGAATGACTAAAATTACAAGAAGGGGAAACCCTAATACAATATACTAAACATCCTATCCATCTCCTTATCTTCGCCCCATCATCTTTAGCAAGTGATTTCCAATGCTTTGAACTTGCAAAGAAAAATAAAACACCGGGAGAAATAATCCAATAGGATTAAAATGTTGAAACCACCAAGTGGTGATTCCATTTGATTTACAATCCAATGGAATTAATCCCGAAACATGTCCTAAGATCAGTTCATGTCATGAGATTCTATGGATCAATCTAGAGTAAGATCTTGGATCTCCATTATTCCCCATTGATGTTCGACAAAGGAGAGGGGCGACTTTTGGCACGACAATTCCCACTAACCCCATCTTGCACCACCGATATTTAGCAATGCGTGTGAACTCTATCCTCTCCCGCGCAATCTTGGTGACAAGAATACGAAACACTTATAACAGTTTTTAGGAGGTGCCAAATGTGCATTAAGTTTCTCAAATGGGACAATTCCCCCCCCCCCCCCCCCCCCAAAAGTTACCGGATGCAATCGGTGGTACTAGTGTCTTTCTGTACGGTGAAATGTTTCATGTGCGATACTCCATCGAGTAAAGTTACAGACACGGCCAGTGGAAGACACAGCTGTAAAGTCGGCCGTATTTAGCAATGCTGTTTTCTGGGTCCCACAGGTCATCCACCGGCGCAAGTTGCAAGGCACGTGACAATACTCTATCCTCCCGGGCAACCCACTAGGGTGGAAAAAAGCAGAGTGGGACGACGTCGACGCGCTCCGCAGGTCAAGCTCACCAGCTCTACCTTCCAACCGAAGCGACGGGCGCCGCCGCCGCCGGCAGCGGCAGCGAAGGAGAGCGAGATGTCGACCGGCCTGATAGCGGATGACACCACCGTGAAGCGGATGGTCCGGATCCGGAGCACGGTGATGCACATGCTGCGCGACCGGGGCTACCTGGTGGTGGAGCACGAGCTGGCCATGAACCGCCGCGACTTCGAGCGCAAGTACGGCGAGTCCTTCCACCGCGAGGACATGCTCATCAACAAGTGCAAGAAGAACGACCCCAACGACCAGGTCAGCCCCGCTCAGCTCAGCTTAGCTCGAGCCAATCTCCTCTGCTTTCCTCTTCCTGCTCAGATACGTAGCTAGCTAGTCGTCGATGGATCCAGCTCTGTTTCGCCTTCTTTGTTGATGGCCATCCGCGACCCGTTTCCCGACCGATATGTGTACGTTAATTTCGCTAGATTTTGAATCCGCAGCTCGATCGTCTTGCTCTTGCTCGATCTGTTCCATGGAAATTTAGCCCTGCTCTCGTGGTCGATGCTGAACTCAGTCGTGCAAGCTCATGGCGTCTGTTGTTTAGAATGGAGAACGCCGGGGGGATGCACTGCTGTGGGCGTTGCGTCAGGCTATTTGCTCCATGCTTCGTTCGACAGCTTGTCCTCCGCTACTACCGTAGACTTGCATTTTGCCTCTACATGTCCTCTGCTTGCTTCGTGCCCTTCCAGCCGATCAAGTAGCCCGATCAATTCAGAGCAAGTTAAAACTGCATTTACAGCCTTTTTCAGATACTAGCGATGTTGCAGCCTTATCTATGCAGAAACCCTAATTAATTACTCGATTTTGTTGGTAAAGCTCGGTATCTGCAGTTGCATTTGGCAGTTCTCTTCACCCATTTAATGGTTTTCTCTCTGGAACCAGATATACGTTTTCTTCCCTAACGATGAGAAGGTGGGGATGAAGCACATCAAGAAGTATGTCGAGATGATGACCGCTGAGAAAGTCTCCAGGGCTTTGTTGGTCGTTCAACAGAACCTCACCCCGTTTGCAAAGGCCTTCCTTGAAACACTAGAGCCAAAGATCCACTTGGAGGTTTTCCAGGTTGGTCTTTGTACTATTTTGAGTAGTACTTCTGCAATCTAGTTCGATTGGCACATTTCGCTGTGATCTTTACTCCCTGGACTTCTGACAACTGAAGCAATGGACAACAGGATGCCGAAATGCTTATAAACATCAAGGAACATGTTCTTATTCCTGAACATCAAGTGCTTACAAATGAGGAAAAGAAGACATTATTGGAGCGGTACACGTTGAAAGAAACTCAGGTATTGCTCACTTTTAATTAATTAGCACTTCCAAGTTGCACTAACTTTGGGCATCAGTAGAGCTAGACAAACATGTATTTAGTTCCCTGATATAGCAATGTGGTGAACATCAGAGGAATTGAAGGTTTTTCCTCAGTATTTAGTAAAACCTGCCATAACTTTCTATAGCATCAACCACTAATCTTGGTCTAGTGACTTTCAGAAATCTTAATTTGTCCCCAGTTCTATTAACTGCAGAATGTAGGTATGTGTCAGATCCGTTTTAGGTAGACCAAAAGCAAGAGTACTCGTTATGTTGACTCACCCTGATAAAGATTAGGCACAAACACATATAAGACAGACAAAGAATGACCTCTACATATGCCTGTCCTGGGTTCTCTACAATTTTTTGAATAGCCTGTTTCCACAATTTGCTCTAAGAAAATCGATGTAGCTTGTCTATTCGAGATATACTAGAATAGCTACTGAATCTTGCTTGGTTGGCAACACATCCCTGCTTCAGTCACTTGTTGGTACTTCACACCCTCTCCATTTCTCACTTTGTTAGAAATATACACTCGCTAATAGGGATGTAACCCATATCTCTTCTGAATGCAACAGCTACCTAGAATACAGATTACCGATCCCATTGCGAGGTACTACGGCCTGAAACGAGGACAGGTCGTAAAGATCATCAGGCCCAGTGAGACAGCCGGCAGATACGTCACATATCGCTATGTCGTATGACAAAGAACACAGGCGAAGAAGGAAGGAACCGTAAACATGGAGATTTTTGCAGTTACATACATGACATACACATACCCATTTGCTTGGAGAAAACCGGTATTGCGTCAGAGCAGCCATGCTTAAAGATGGCGTGGCTGTTATGTAAGTGGATTCTTAATAAGCTGAGTGTATGGAGCATACATAAAATCCCTCATGTTGTATTACAATTTGTTTCGAGAACTGTATAAAACATACAGAATAGAAAACAACTGTATTGAGAGCAATAAAATGCTCTGCGGTTCCGTTTCTTACATCATTTGGGCAAATCGATCTGTACTGAGAGCAATAAAGGGATCCTTTGATTCAAAGGAATTACATAGGATTTTTGGAGGACTTGAATCCTTAGGATTTTTTTCCTACAAATATCGTCTGAATCATAGGATCGCAGTCCTTCCTACAAAGTATTCATTTGTACTATGTTTTGGAGAAATTTTTCCTTCACTCCAACCTCCATTTTCCCGTGGAGTCGAACACTGTGGATCCAAAAATCCTGTAACTAAGCCTGTAGGATTTTAGAGGACATGTCATTCTAAATCTGCAAGTGCTACCGAATCGATGCTAGGTTTACTCATTTCATGAAAGAAAGGGTAACGATGGAGAGCCATTGCAACTGTGCTTGTCAAATATCTTTCTGGTATCTCTTTATCAAAAAAATAATCTTCCTGGTATCTTGTTACACGTTAGCTTGAAAACGACAGCCTGACGGGAGCATATCACATGGCAATTTCATTTCACTGCCAGAGGTGTTCGTTACTACTAGAATTCTATCACTTGGCGTCCATCTTCATCCTGGCATGCATTGATGCATGGCACCACGCGTGCAGGGTTATGACAAGATCTGCAGAGCTAACATAGGCGGGCCTGTATGATCGAGGTGTCCGGCCCTATTATACAGTTAGTCTAGTGAGAGCTGGACAAAGTAGTGAATGCAAGCAGAGACCACAAACACAGAGGGACCAGATCGTCATATCGCAGTGTTTTTATGCACCCCTTGCACCTCAATTCTCATCTCTCCCTTCTTTGCCGTTAGGCATCTAGAACAGATGATATATATAATAGGGCACCCATAAAAGTTTTGGAAATCTAGTGCCCTAAATTTTGGAAATCAATTGAAACATGAGATCTGACGTGGGAAGTAAGGGCATCTCCAGCGGACCGACGCAAACCGACGACCCAAACGGTTCCTTCTTGCGTCGGCCCACGGACAGAAAATGGGTCGCGGTCCGGTAGGTCTGGGCAGTCCGCGCCCGCGAACTGTCAGACCTGGTGATGCTCTGCTAATGACGATGGGACGTTGCCAATGACCACCGGCGACTTCCCGTGCGGTGAAAATTCTCCCCCCGACGCTGCCTCATGTGACGAGGTTCAACCCCGGCAATGCCCATGCTTGAGGGCTTTCGAGACATGAAGAGCTTGTGGGATCCGGCAAACTCGACGGTGATCAGACAACGCAGAAAACACGGGTTTTACCCAGGTTCGACCCCCGTGATGGGTAACGACCTACGTCCTGCTTGTCTGACTTTATTGATGGGGTGGCTATAATGGTTGAGTACAATGGTGGCGTAGATGCGATCTAGCCGAAAGGTGGAGAGTTCTCGAGATTACGAGCGCTCAGGTGGATGGCAGCGAAAAGTGTCTAGAGAGTTTCTAGGGTCTCCCTCCCAACCTTTTATATGCGAAGGTTGGGTCTCGGGATTGTTCTCCAAGCTAACTATGTACAAAATCGGTAGGTGAAAACCCTAATCGAGTCCTAATCCAACTAGGCTTCTTCCTTCGAGTCTTCATCTTGCACGACAAGTTTTACTCCTGGGCCGCGCCAGGCTATCAATGTACGGGCCTTGTTATCCCTTCGGCAGTTGTCCCTCCTGAACCGAAAACCAGGTAGGCGAATATCGAGGGTCCATTCGACATTCCTTCGTTAGTAGCCCCCGATTGTCTGGGATAGTCGAAGACTATGGCAGGGACTCTAATTCAAGACTTTTATTCAGCTGTTCGTACCTCCTTCGCCCTACCTATAAAAACATAAAGGCATAGCAGGCATATGAATGATTCGTTTATTAAAAGCAGTTGACTCGAGTAATGCTCGCTCCGAGCCTCGAAAAAGCATAGTTTGGTTGATAGGGGGATCGACATAACCAGTCTGAGACTCACGTTGGGTCTAGTTAATTGCATAGTCGCAAAAACATTAGTTAGCTTACTCAGATTCGAGTCCCACGACTCGAACCCGCGTGGGCTAGCGCTACCTCGACCCGAGCCGCGTGTGGACTTATCAGGTCAAAGCCCAGTAATGTGTAACGCACTCGATGCGTCCATTGATGCAAGACTTCATATCGTAGGTATGGAAATTTTCTCGGTAGAGCGCGCTTGATACGAATACCGGGCCATCCAGTGTTGCTAACCGTGGACTTACCTTCGTATTTGACATACGGCATCCGAATTGGTATATTGCCACCAAAATTCGGGCATTAAGAGTATGCATAAATATAGAGTTAGATTTCAAGGAGCTGAAATTTACTCCCGAATCAAAATTGAGGCACTGCTGGCCCTGAATTAGGGATAACCTGGGGACTGATACGTCTCAAACGTATCTATAATTTTTGATGCTCCATGCTTGTTCTTACACCATTTGCTTAATGTTTTGTTACACTTTGTGGCATTTTTATGCATTTTTTGGAACTAACCTATTAACAAGATGCCACAGCGCCAGTTCCCTGTTTTCTGCTATTTTTGTGTTTCAGAAAAGTTACACAGGAAATATTCTCGGAATTGGACGAAACAAAAGCCGAACATCCAGATATTTAACGAAGCTTCCAGAAGTCCGAAGAGGAGATGGAGGGAGGCCACGGGGTGGCCACACCACCAGGGGCGCGGCCTACCCCTGGCCCGCGCCGCTCTGTGGTGAGGGCCCCCTGGCCCACCTCTGGCACCGCCCCTTCGCCTATAAAGACCCCCCGACGGGAAAAACCTAAAGACCCGATCAATTTTCCAGAAACACATCGCGATCCGCCGTCGTCATCGACCCGAGATCGGGAGGGTCCAGAAGCTCTTCCCGACACCCTGCCGGAGAGGGGAATTGATACGTCCAAAATGTATCTACTTTCTCAAACACTTTTGCTATTGTTTCTCCTCTAATTTGTGTGTTTTGAATACAACTAACACGGACTAACGCTGTTTTCAGCAGAATTGTTCTGGTGTCTCGTTTTTGTGCAGAAATCCAACTTTCAGTAAAAATTCGGGAAAAATCATCAAAAATCCTATTTCACCAGAAGACCCACAGAGCCAGAAGACAAGACGGAGGGGAGGCTCGAGGGCCCCACACGCACATGGGGCGCGGCCCAGCCCTGGCCGCGCCCACCTGGTGTGAGGACGCCTCGGCCGTCTGCTCGACCTCTCCTTTCGCCTACATATACCCCCTAACCTGGAAATATCGGGGAGACGGCGTTTTTCCCAGATAGACTTCCGCTGCGCCGCCGCCATCAGAAACCGCGATTCGGAACCAGAAATTCCGTTCTGGCACCCTGCCGGGACGGGGATTTGGAGGAGATCTTCATCACCATCATCACCGACGCTCCTCCATCGACCATCCATGACTCCCCCATCCATGTGTGAGTAATTCTCCCGCTGTAGGTGAGGGGATGGTAGGGATTGGATAAGATCGTTCATGTAATTTGATATGAGATTGTTAGGGCATAGTGCCTAGTATCTTTATTTAGTGCCTATGACATTGTTGCAACTTGTTGTGCTTAATGCTTGTCACTTTGGGCCCGAGTGCCATGATTTCAGATCTGAATATGTTATTATTTCTATGATGATACTTGTTGTTTATGGTCTTACCTACAAGTTGTATACACATATTGTTGTCCGGAACCCGAGGCCCCAAAGTGACAGAAATTGGGATAACCGGAGGGGATGGCTATGATGTGAGGATCACATGTGTTCACCGAGTGCTAATGCTTTGCTCCGGTACTTTATTAAAAGGAGTACCTTAATTACCAGTAGTTTTCCTTGAGGCCCTGCTGCAACAGGCTGGTAGGACAAAAGATGTCGTGCAAGTTTCTCCTTGTGAGCACGTACGACTATTTACGGAACACATGCCTATGATTGTTTGTACTAGGATGCTTTATCTTTATTTATCTGCAATGCCCATGTCTCATTGATTTCATGAATTATCTTATCCATGCAACGCCCGTAATCCATCCCTATGCCTACAGTATTTGTTCCTACTGTTTACTGTTACTACTATTACCGCTGCTATTTTACTACTGCTGTTACTGTTTCACTACTATCACCACTATAAAATTGTTGCTACTGATAAACCACTGCGAGCAAGACTGTTTCCAGGTGCAGCTGAATTGACAACTCATCTGTTAAGGCTTACATATATTCTTTGGCTCCCCTTGTGTCGAATCAATAAATTTGGGCTTTACTTCCCTCGAAGACTGTTGCGATCCCCTATACTTGTGGGTCATCAAGACTATTTTCTGGCGCCGTTGCCGGGGAGCATAGCTTTATTTGTAAGTTCACTTGGTATTCATATTGTTCGCTGCAATCCATTCATCATGGGTAAACCTCGTGATGGAAAAGTTCCTATATTGCCATCCACTACAAGAAGAGGTACGACTTTGAACACTTCTGTTGCTCTTGATTCACCATCTGTTATGAGTAAGTTGCTTACACCACCACACGCACATGCTACTGCTACTACTTCTGCTGAGTTTGAAAATGCCACTGATAATTTAGATGATGCTTCTACTGTGCTTGATGAGAGTGGTTCACTAGGTTCCTTTTTAGATGCTACTATTGCTAGAGCTAAGTTGGGAAACACCACTGTTACACCTGTTAGTTCACCTGAGTCTAGGGAATGTCCTAGTGATGATTTTGATGATGATGCTTATATTGAGCTTAATGATGATTTTATTGCTGAAGCACGTGCTACTCGTAATGCTGCTGAGGTTAAAGAACTTCTTGCAAGACGTTCTGTTAGATATAATTTGTCTCCTGATCCTAAGTTTGCTGCTTCTCCCATAAATATTAGAGATAAGGATTATGATTTCTCTTTGGATTTATCTTACATATCTATTGTTGAGAAAATTCCTTTTTGTGGTACTAAAAATGAGAGTGCTATGGAGCACATGAATGAGCTTTCTACTTTGAGTAATTTGTTTTCTGATGATATTAAGCTCCGCACTTACTTTGTTGCTAAGATTTTTCCTTTCTCATTGAAAGATGCAGCTAAAACTTGGTTTAATAGCTTGTCTCCTGGATCTCTTAATAGTCCTATTGCTTTGGTTAATGCTTTCTTTCAGAAATATTTTCCTGCTAGTGCTCAACATGCTGCTGTGCAGAAAATCTTTGATTTTGAACAGGGAAAAGGAGAGATATTGCCTGAATCTTGGACAAGGTTTTGTTCTTTAATTAGAGCTTTGCCTAAGGAACCATTGACTAAAAATGAACTCCTTGATATATTTTATAATGGACTAACTGATGAATCTAAGTCATACTTGGATAGTTGTGCTGGTTGTGTTTTCAGGGAAAGAACTCCGGCTGAAGCTGAAGAATTAATGGCTAAAATAAGCCGGAATCATGATGATTGGACTCTAGTTGAGTCAACACCAGCGCCATCACCTGCGCCATCTACAGAGCCTACACCGAAGAAGAGAGGGATGATTGAATTAAATGATGAAGTTATGAAGGAAGCTAAGAAATCTCTTAAGGAGAAAGGTATTAAGGCCGAAGATGTGAAGAATTTACCTCCTATAGAAGAACTATGTAAGCCAATCCCTCATTCATCAACTATTGAGGTACACTCTCTCCAGCGCTTTGATGAAAGAGATATTCCTTATTCTAAACCTCCTGATCAATGCTTAGATGAATTTAATAATTTTATTGTTAAGCAAGAAAATTTTAATAGAATGGTGCATAATCATCTGTTGGAAAATTCTAGAGCTATTAACAAGTTGCAGGATATTGTGGAGAGAACCTCCAATGATGTGAAGATACTTGTTAAACATTTTCAAATGGTGCAAACACAAATTGATCAGCTTACCAAGGTGCAAAAAGACTTGCTAGTTAACGCCGCAAGAGAGAAGCAAGCATGTGAAATACGCACAAGAAGTGGTGCCACTACTCAAGATCCATTATATCCTGAAGGACATCCTAAGAGGGTCGAGCAAGATTCTCAACGCACTTCAAGTGATGATATTCCTTCTAAGAAGAAGAAGAAGAAGAAGCATAAAACAACTATAGAATCATCTGATGCAGGTAAAGATCCTAACAGTGTTTCTATTTCTGATGCTGAAACTGAACCAGGAGATGCTTCCGATAAAGAAGAAGTTGAAGAGGAACCAAAAAAGATTGATAAGAATGCAAAGTACACCAAAGAAGACTTCATTGCCAACAAGCATGGTAATGAGAGAGAACCTTGGGTGCAGAAACCAATGCCTTTTCCTGGTAAGAAACACAAGTCCAAGGAAGAAGAACACTACAACAGGTTTTGTGAATGGATGAGACCTTTATTTTTGCAAATTCCTTTGACTGATGCTATTAGAATGCCTCCTTATGCAAAGTATATGAAAGATATTGTTACTAACAAAAGGAAGATTCCTAATGAGGAAATCTCCACCTTACTTACTAATTATTCTTTTGATGGTAAAGTACCGGAGAAGCTTGGAGATCCAGGTATACCAACTATTCCTTGCTCCATTAAAAATAACTATGTTAGAACTGCTTTATGTGATTTGGGAGCCGGAGTTAGTGTCATGCCTTTTTCTCTTTATAAGAGACTTGATCTAGAAAAATTGGTATCAACTGATATATCTTTGTAGATGGCTGATAAGTCTACTACTATTCCTAGTGGTATATGTGAAAATGTTCCTGTTCAAGTTGCTAACAGTTGTTTGATATTAACTGACTTTGTTGTGTTGGAAATGCCTGAAGATGATAATATGTCTATTATTCTTGGGAGACCTTTTCTAAACACTGCAGGTGCTGTTATTAATTGCAATCAAGGAAAAGTAACTTTCAATGTCAATGATAAAGAGTACACGGTTTATTTTCCCAAGAAGATTGATAGAAAGAATGCTCTAAATTCCGTCAAGAATGTTGAGACCATCAAAGTTGGTCAAATTATTTGTTCAGAGCGAAAGCCCAAGGAAGAATATAAAATTGTTATGATTGGGACTATGCCTATCAAAGTTGAGGTAACATAAGCATTAAGTGAAGTGCAAAGTTTTGCCTCATATAAAGTTAGTTTGAGAACAAGACTTGATCAACCTTGTTAACAAAGTGATTTTATATGAATGAAACTTCGTTTTCACCGCATCCACTCCACCTCACTTATATTGTTCAATTTTATTCCTTTAGTTTAGTCACATGATTAAGAGTATCTCAAAGCTGCTCTTGGTTTTGATTTGCTTGAAATCATTTCATCTTTGTTTTTCTGAGTTTTATCGATGTGCCAATTTTTGAAAAATCCTTGAAAATAAAGTTTCTCGAAAAATTCCAGAAAATTCTTTATAAATTTTTATGTCAAAAATGGGGCATAGAGGCACATGGGAGACACCAGGAGGGGCTGCCACGCCATCTCCCACACAGGGGGTGCGGCCCAGCCTGGGGCGCGCCCACCTGGTGTGAGGAGGCCCCACCTGGCCTCTCACTTATCTCTTCCTCCCCAGCTCTTTCTCTCTCCCGAAAACAACGACACACCCAGCTCAAACCCGAGTTCTTGCTGTTCTTCACTTCGATTTTTCGATCTCCTTGCTCAGCCCATCATTTCTGCTGAGATTTGGAGCATTTGTTCTCCGGTATGTGACTCCTCTGCTTGTCCAAGTATAATTTCTTTTGGTGAAGTATTTCTTGAGTATTTTAGCATTGTAGGTGGCAGGATAAATGAGTATGTATGCTTGTTCTATTGCTTAGAAATGATATTTTGATGCATGTTAGCTCTCTAGTAACTCACTATAGTAGTCTCCTACATTTTCTTGTCTCAAAATCATATTTTATGAGGTTTGTTAAAAATTTCAGAAATGAAGGAGAATGCATATCAACTTTTTCAACATGAACTAGAAGTGCATGAAGTCATGCGAGTTCACCGTGAAGAGAGGGTCTTTCCCTCACACTATCCATGCTCAGAGTTCATGAATGCTGCTGGATTTTTGCAGGATTTCCAAACCTTACTCTCTAATGCAGGATTGGAATATTTTACTGAGGGTGAACCTCCCCAATATGTTAACCTAACGATGTCTGTGGTGCAGGATTTCAGATTTAGTTGGTCTACTTCCAACCCCATGGTTCATTATAAAATCTATAACAAATCTGTGGATTTGCCTCTTGATGTTTTTTGTACAGCTATTAGAGTACCACAGTGGGGATCGCTCGAGAAGATAAGGGGACAGCCTAGACCATTGTTGGAACTATATGAGGAGATTTGTCAAGGAAGAAGCTTCACAGGAGAGGGTGGTAAAACTCGAAATATTCATTTCCCATCCATTCGGTATTTTGCCTTCTTTATTACCAAATGTGTTCTTGCTAGGAAATCTGCAAGTAAGTTATCTCTCCATGATTTAGCTTTTATTGCTGCTGCTTTGAGGGGTGATAGAACTTACCATTTGGGTGCCTTAATAGCTTTCCGTCTTGATGTTAATCATGAGAAAGGGGGAATCTGTGGGGGACTTATAGCTTCACGCCTGTTAGCTTTGCATGGTGTAATGCCTTATTTTCTAGATCTGCAGTTCCCCGAGGAGAAACTTGATCTTAGTTCTATGATTCATCATAAGTTTATTTCTCCTCCTGCTAGTTTGATTAATTTAACATTTGATCCAACCTTTTTCAAAAGGACTACCTGGAAGGTAGTAAAGACTAATCGATCGGTCCGTTTGCCTGCACCTCTTTTGTTTACCTTTGATCGCAGGAATGGATGGTCGCTCACGGAGGATGAGCTCAACGCGTACATAGAGGAGCACCCGCCGCATGTGCATGATGAGGAGGGCGCCGAGGAGTCGGGTCAGCCCTCCAACATTGCGAATTTCCCATACGAGCAACCTTATTATGATTATGCGCCATCAGCTTCATCTTCACGCGAGCCGGGGTATGATTATACCCATGATGACCCACCAGCCTGGAGCAGCTACCAGAGCTGGAATTGATCTCCACTTAGGCCAAAAGCCTAAGCTTGGGGGGAGGTACGCCGACGATTCACTCATCTACATATTATATTCTGTCGGTCCTATGTATATCCATGTTTCGCTCTCTTTATTGTCCTTATTCTTATTTCTACTTTCCAAAACACAAAAAGACCAAAAATATTTCCGTTGTTTCTCTTTGTTTGTCTTTTTAGTTTGCTACCTTTGGCTTGCTTTACTTGCTATTTGAAAAATCCAAAAATATTTTGCTTTGTTTGCTATTTCCTTCTGTTCTTGTTTCAAAAATCGAAAACCCCCAAAAAAATATTTGTTGTTCTTCTTCGGTTTTGTAAAGTTTGTTGCGGAGTTCAGTCCCCCATTACTCCATTGGAGCTTGGTATTCACTTTATATTATTCAAGCCACACAAGTGAAGAGCAATAATGACGACATATGACAATCCGAGATGTGGTAAGAGGCTGGTATGAACTCTATTTGTTTTCATTTTTGTACATATACTCAGCTATGAGGACATGCTTAGTCGGTTCATGTAAGGTATATGTTATCTAATGGATGCTTTGTAGTTCTTCCTTTCATATGATTAGTTCCAATTTACTAATAGTTTGTAGCATGTCATGTAGACGCTTGCATGCATTGTTTTATTCATAATATGGTATGTTATTGTGGTATCCTCCTCTGAAAGTTTCATTTGAATCGATTTGGCACATGCTCAGGCATGTATATGACTGAACAAAAAGTCAATTAAGCCTCGATGATTTACTTTGCCTCAGAGTTCTTGTATCACTTTTATGCCTATATTAATTTTGTTTTGTCGCAAGCATGATTATGACAGTTATTGCTCTCTCGATTGTCGCTTCCCCGTCTTTTGCTAGCCTTCACTTGTACTGAGTATGAGCTCTACTCGTGCATCCAATTACCAAAAACCAAGTCTACTAAAGAGTCCACTATAAATTCCTATGCATGGTATTTGTAAGCCATTCCAAGTAAATTTTTATGTGCTACCTTTCAAAATTTTCAACTACTTCTCATTTTGTGCCAATGTTTTTAGCTCATGGGGACGTAGTGGTCGGAATTGCTATCTTCCGTATTAAATTAAGTACCCCTCGACTAGGCAGCTTCATCTGCTCGTCATTAATTTTGCATGAGAGTTGGTCAGACCATTATAATCTAATTCTAAAAAGAAAGAAAAAAGGCACTCCTCCATGGAATGTGAAAGTTGGTGGGCACCCGATGGAATCGGTTAGCCATGGTTTGAGAAAGGAAAAAAGGTGGGGAGGAGTGCCAAAGCTTTATAAAAAGAGCACCAATGTGCCAAAATTTCAAAGAACTCGGAACCGCTCTCACTTGTTTATTATGGAAGATAGCAAGTCCCCATTGCCAGTCGTTGACATGAAACAACCACCTCTCAAAATAAATTTTTATCTCTGTTTTACAAATGAAAAGCTCTAGCACATGCTAAATCCCTGCTTCCCTCTGCGAAGGGCCATTCATTTACTTTTATGTTGAGTCATCATCTTCTAACTTTAAAGCACTTCTTGAGAGCATAGCTGTTATTCTTAGTGTAATGTGCTTGTCCCAGAACACGGTTAATTGTGGTATAACTTTGATGCTTGTATCTTTGATATTTTTACTTCTAGTCTTCCCTTGGACTTCAGAGGTGCCTCAGCATTTATGTTTTGCTCCACAAATAAAGGCAAGCTGGATACCACTCTTTCATATCATTTATGCATATTATAATCTTGTAGCTTCTTATGTACATGTTACTTGTTATTAGTGCATTGGCACTCTTTCATAGCTTGCTTGACTATGAGGTGACATTAGTTGCATATTTCTTATTATGAATTGCCTGAGTACTTGATCACATAGTTAGTATATATACATCATATGAAGCAAATGTGTTCGTGAAAGTTTCTTTTATCGCTCTCAGTTGTTAACTGAATTGATTGAGGACAAGCAAATAGCTAAGCTTGGGGGGAGTTGATACGTCCAAAACGTATCTACTTTCCCGAACACTTTTGCTATTGTTTCTCCTCTAATTTGTGTGTTTTGAATACAACTAACACGGACTAACGCAGTTTTCAGCAGAATTATTCCGGTGTCTCATTTTTGTGCAGAAATCCAACTTTCAGTAAAAATTCAGGAAAAATCATCAAAAATCCTATTTCACCAGAAGACCCACGGAGCCAGAAGACAAGACGGAGGGGAGGCTCGAGGGCCCCACACGCACAAGGGGTGCGGCCCAGCCCTGGCCGTGCCCACCTGGTGTGAGGACGCCTCGGCCGTCTGCTCGACCTCTCCTTTCGCCTACATATACCCCCTAACCTGGAAATATCGGGGAGACGGCGTTTTTCCCAGATAGACTTCCGCTGCGCCGCCGCCATCAGAAACCGCGATTCGGAACCAGAAATTCTGTTCTGGCACCCTGTCGGGACGGGGATTTGGAGGAGATCTTCATCACCATCATCACCGACGCTCCTCCATCGACCATCCATGACTCCCCCATCCATGTGTTAGTAATTCCCCCGCTATAGGTGAGGGGATGGTAGGGATTGGATGAGATCGTTCATGTAATTTGATATGAGATTGTTAGGGCATAGTGCCTAGTATCTTTATTTAGTGCCTATGACATTGTTGCAACTTGTTGTGCTTAATGCTTGTCACTTTGGGCCCGAGTGCCATGATTTCAGATCTGAACATGTTATTATTTCTATGATGATACTTGTTGTTTATGGTCTTACCTACAAGTTGTATACACATATTGTTGTCCGGAACCCGAGGCACCAAAGTGACAGAAATTGGGATAACCGGAGGGGATGGCTATGATGTGAGGATCACATGTGTTCACCGAGTGCTAATGCTTTGCTCCGGTACTTTATTAAAAGGAGTACCTTAATTACCAGTAGTTTCCCTTGAGGCCCTGCTGCAACAGGCTGGTAGGACAAAAGATGTTGTGCAAGTTTCTCCTTGTGAGCACGTACGACTATTTACGGAACACATGCCTATGATTGTTTGTACTAGGATGCTTTATCTTTATTTATCTGCAATGCCCATGTCTCATTGATTTCATGAATTATCTTATCCATGCAACGCATGTAATCCATCCCTATGCCTACATTATTTGTTCCTACTGTTTACTGTTACTACTATTACCGCTGCTATTTTACTACTGCTGTTACTGTTTCACTACTATCACCACTATAAAACTGTTGCTACTGATAAACCACTGCGAGCAAGACTGTTTCCAGGTGCAGCTGAATTGATAACTCATCTATTAAGGCTTACATATATTCTTTGTCTCCGCTTGTGTCGAATCAATAAATTTGGGCTTTACTTCCCTCGAAGACTGTTGCGATCCCCTATACTTGTGGGTCATCAGGAATCGCCACCGGAGGTCTTCTTCATCGCCATGCTTGCCTCCGACACGATGAATGAGTAGTCTACCTTACACTATGGGTCCATAGCAGTAGCTAGATGGTTGTATTCTCCACCATGTGCTTCATGTTTAGATCTCGTGAGCTGCCTTACATGATCGAGATCACCTTTGTGTAATTCTACATGTTGTGTTTGTTGGGATCCGATGAATATTGGTGTTATGTTAAGTTGATGTACTGAATATTATCTTATGTTATCTCTATGTTGTTTATGATCTTGCATGCTCTCCTTTGTTAGTAGCTATCTTGGCCAAGTAGATACTAATAACTCCAAGAGGGGGTATTTATGCTCGATAGTTGGGTTCATGCCTCTATTTAATCTGGGGGAGTGACAGAAACCTCTAAGGTTGTAGATGTGCTGTTGCCACTAGGGAGAAAACAACATTCTTGTGTCCAAGGACATTCGTTTTGTTTACATTACACACTTTGCTTAATGCAGTTATCTGTTGTTCGCAACTTAAAACTTTCGGGGTCCTCGGATGATTCCCCGCTAGTGGATTATTAGTCATAGATGCAGTTGGATGGCGGTCTATGTATTTTGCTGTAATGCCTAGAGTAAATCTCATAGTGATCCTCGTGACATATGCACGTTATCTTTATTCTATCAATTGCCCAACTGTAATTTGTTTACCTAGCATGTTGTTATTTATCTTATGGAGAGACATCACTAGTGAACTGTGGACTCCGGTCAAATTTCCTTTACATTGTTTCACCATTTTACTATTACTCGCACTGTTTACTTTCTCGCATACTACTACTGTTTTCCACTCGATACGCTCATACCTTTGTTTACAGCAAACCGGTGAGATTGACAACCTCATCGTAAGTTGGGAGCAAAGTACTTGGTTGTGTTGTGTGCAGGTTCCGCGTTGCTACTAGTTGAAGATGCACCAACAAGTGTCGTAAACGGCGCCCTTGCTGGAGTGTCACGAAGCTAGCAAGCATCACCTTCTTAAGTTTGCCTTTTTCCTACTGGATCGACAAACCTCGGTTTCTTACTGAGGGAAAACTTGCTACTATGCTCATCATACCTTCCTCTTGGGGTTCCCAACTGGGTGGTCATCCTACCCGCATCAAGCTAATTTTTTGGCGCCGTTGCCGGGGAAAAAGAAGACTTCTACAAGGGGAGTTTCGCACGCACATCCTTTACTTTGTTTTAGTTTTGCTTTACTTTATTTTTGCTTGCATCGTTTTTATCAAAAACACAAAAAAATTAGTTTCTTTATAGTTGTTACTTTATTACTCTTAGTTCATTATGTTGTTCCCTAAGTATGTTTTGGAGGACCTTTCAGTAGGTAGTGGTTCTATTATTGGGAAAAGTAACATTGAGGAGTTCTTTAATCATATTAGCATGCATAAAGATATTGAGGATTAATCTTTGGCTGAGCTTGCTCCTAGTTATGAAGTTGCTTCTGCTTATTTAGTTCACATGTTGGAAGCTAGGTTTGCTAGCCTTAATCCTTTTATGCAACACATATTTCTTAAGCTTCATGATATTGAAGACTCCGAAAAGAAAGATTTTATCTTGGAGACTTTGCGTAGAGAATTTAGAGATGTTATTATTAAAGCTAGGAAAGTTTTTAAGTGCTTTAATATGCTTGGTTTGCCTGTTAATATTGTTGGTACAACCAAAAAAGAAACCCAAGTACCAATACCTAGCAAACTCTTGGGATTGCATGAGGCTTTTGAAAACAATTTTGATTGGATCTGTCCTGAAAATCTTTTTAGTGATTTGAGTGAACCAAAGCATGATCACAAGGGGTCTTCAAAAACTTATGTGGATGCAATACAATGCCTTATTGAAAAGACTTCTGCAATGGATCTTAATTCTTCTTTTGAAAATACTTGATTTGCACCTTTCTGCGCCTAGCTCAAAGGCGTTGAAGAAAAGCACTCTTGGGAGATAACCCATTGTTTTACTTTCAGTTCTTTTTCTTTTATTTGAGTCTTGGAAGCTATTACTACTGTAATAACCGCTCCTTATCATTTTTATTTTGTTGTTGTGTCAAGAGTAACCTCTAATTTGAGTGAGGTAAGATTTGGGGAAGTTGATGTCCTGAAATAGATTTTGGTGCTGCATCATAAAAATTTGTGAAAATTCTCAGAATATCTTTTTGACCTGCGATTTCTTGTGCATGTGCCCCAGGTTATATCCAAACTTTCATTAGTTATACACTTTTTGATTTGAGCAACAGAAAACCCTCGAAAAAATTGACCTTTGTCAGCTGTTCTGTTTTGACAGATTTCTGCCACTATTTATGTTTGCCTCTCTATCGCTTTCTTTTGGGTTCTTTTGATCACGGAACTTTTGGGGAAGTTGCTACAGTAGTATATGCTTTATATGTGGTGGTTTTTAGTTGAAATCTAAAGCAAAAAGGGGTTGATTCATTATTATGCTTACACTAATGTTGCTAATAGAATTGTGTTTAGTTTTGTATGAAGGAAGTTTTCAAGTGTAGGGATTGGAGAATGATGAGATGAGTTGAAGAATGGACAAAAGCTCAAGATTGGGGATGCCCATGCACCCCAAGAAATATCCAAGAGGTACAAGCGTCAAAGCTTGGGGATGCCCCCGAGGCACCCCTTCTTCATCGGCAAAAATCAGGTCACCTTTCAACACACTATATTTTTATTGCTTCATGCACTATGCGTTTTTCTTGGAGCGTCTTGTCTTTAGTTTTCAGTTTTGTTTAGTTTTGTTTGCTGCAATAAATGGTTGGACCCCAACAAATTTCTTTTGGAGAAGTTGCCTTGCTTTTCATTTGCCAAGAACACTCCGTTTTTCACTCTTATCGTTCAACGAGTGTTCTCTTTTTCTAGAACTGCGTTTAGCTTTTATTGTTCACCTTGATTTTTGTTCAGATCTTGTTATATATTTATATCAAGGTGTATTTTGACCTCTGGTCCATGTTGGTTTTCATCAAAAGAGTTATCTAAAAAAGGTTCGAATGGTGTTGGAAAAGAGAAAAAAATTCATGCAAAAAAGTGGTACAAAAAGGAGCTTTTGTAGACTGTGGCCTAGGCTTTTGCATGTCGTGCTTCATGTCTTTTTGATAGTATGCTTAGTAGTTTTGCTGTAGCGTGACTTGTCTCAAATGACTGAGATTGCTTAATGAGCCTTTGAAAAAATCATGCGTTGTTTTTATTTTATGGAAGCATTAATTTGGTTTTCTCCTTGATGCTTTATTTGGGTTCACTTGGCGCATGCTTACAACATGTTTGACTTATACAAAGTCGCCACAATGCATAAAAACAGCAGAAAACAGGGAACTGACACTGTGGCATCTCGTTAATAGGTTAGTTCCGGAAAATGCATAAAAACGCCACGAAGTGTAACGAAACACTAAGCAAATGGTGTAAAAACAAGCATGGAGCATCAAAAATTATAGATACGTTTGAGACGTATCAGCATCCCCAAGCTTAACTTCTGCTCATCCTCGAGTAGGTAAATGATAACAAATAAATAATTTTTGAGGTGACATGCACCTACACAATCTTGACCATCTATGTAAAGCATTGAGTGCTGGGATCAAAAGAACTTGAAACATGGACATGAAAGATATAATCTTGATAGAAGCAACTTAGCAACCATGTTATAACATGAAAATGAACACAAATGAAAGATCATGAAAATGAAACAATGAAAGTCAAACGTGTGTTCAAATCATAAGGAAAAACATACAAATGGTTTTCAGCTTGTCCTTCATTAGAGAGCAAAACATAAATGCATAGGACACCTTCAAGTTTAAGAGGACGACTAGATACAAGTAATTTAAGAACAAGTGAAACCAACATCATGGATCAATCAATGAAAACTTTGGGACAATGCACATTATACTCAGAATGACAACTATGCTCTCTTAGACGGTGCATAAAGATAGAGGGTGGTGACTCAACATAAAAGTAAAAGAAAGACCCTTCGTGGAGGGAAGCAGTGATTAAACATGTGCTAGAGCTTTTCATTTGTAAAACAGAGAGATAAAAATTGGGTTTTGAGAGGTGGTTGCTTTTGTCAATGACTGGAATGGGGTTCTTACTATCTTCCATACAAAAATGAAGCAAGTTTTTGAGAGAGATTGGCACTTTTGTGCTCTTTTATAAAGTTCGGCACTCCTCCCCACCTTTTTCCTTTCTCAAACCATGGCTAACCGATTCCATCGGGTGCCCACCAACATTCACATACCATGGAGGAGTGCCTTTTTTTTTTCTTTTTGGAGTAAACAATATGGAAGATAGCAAATCCGACCACTACGTCCCCATGAGCTGAAAACAGTGTCACAAAACGAGAAGTATTTTGAAGGTTTTTTCAAAGGTAGCACATGAAAATTTACTTGGAATGGCTTGCAAATACCATGCATAGGAATTTATAGTGGACATAATGGCAAACTTGGTTTTTAGGAGTTGGATGCACGAGTAGAGCTCATACTCAGTACAAAATGAGGGCTAGCAAAAGACTGGGAGTGACCAATTAAGAGAGCAATAACGGCCATAATCATGCAGAGCGACAAAGCAACATTAAAAGAAGCATAAGATGGCATCAAAAGTCAAAAACTAAATGATCATAAAGGCTTATGGCAACTTTGTATGAGTCTAACATATGTGAGCATGCACCAAGTCAACCCAAATAAAGCATCAAGGAGAAAACCAAAATAATGCTTCCAAATAATAAAAACAATGCATGATTTTTTTCAAAGGCTCATTAAGCAATCTCAGTCATTTGAGACAAGTCATGCTACAACAAAACCACTAAGCATACTATCAAAAAGACATCAAGCACGACATGCAAAAGCCTAGGCCGCAGTCTACACAAGCTCCTTTTGTACCACTTATTTGCATAAATTTTTTTCTCTTTTCCAACACCATTCGAACCTTTTTAAAATAACTCTTTTGATGAATACCAACATGGACCAGAGGTCAAAATACACCTTGATTAAAAGATATAACAAGATCTGAA
This sequence comes from Dactylis glomerata, assembly GCA_007115705.1. NCBI lineage: Eukaryota > Viridiplantae > Streptophyta > Magnoliopsida > Poales > Poaceae > Dactylis > Dactylis glomerata. The sequence goes on from QXEO01001223.1 coordinate 2,312,130, forward strand.
TACAAATCAAGGCGAAAATCGAAAACTAAATGCAGTAGCAGAAAAAGAGAACACTCGTTGAACGATAAGAGTGAAAAACGGAGTGTTCTTGGCAAATGAAAAGCAAGGCAACTTCTCCAAAAGAAATTTGTTGGGGTCCAACCATTTATTGCAGGAAACAAAACTAAACAAAACTGAAAACTAAAAACAACTGACGCTCCAAGAAAAACGCATAATGCATGAAGCAATAAAAATATAGTGTGTTGAAAGGTGATGTCGTGGTTTCGTCAACAGATCTGCCATAGAGGTAGGGGTATGGCGGTTTGTGGAAGGGGGTGAACACGGAGGAGCGATCCAGGACGGTGGTAGCACGAGTTTACCCAGCTTCAGATCCCGCGATGATGGCGAGATCCTACGTGCTGCTATAATTCACTATATGGCAACAAGTGCTCGATTACAATGATGAGGTTGGCTGTTTCACTATGCGATTGGCCGTATGACTAGAACGTCTCTTGCCTCAAGGGCTGCTCCACGCCGGGCTTATAAAGGCGCCTGGCGTGGGCTACACGTTGGTACCGGAGCGGATACAACTTGGAGTCATAGACTAAGTCCTATGTGTGTACGTCAAGGTAACTCGCCATGGGCCATCTCCGGATCCGCCATAGGCCGGTTGCCAGTAATCCGCCATGGGCCTGTCTAAGGATCCGCCATAAGCGCCTGCGTCCAGTACCGCCATGGCAACTTCAGCAACTGGGCCGCCCGGTATGGCGAATCCGCCATACCACCCCTGATGGGCCACCCTGGCTTGCTGATTTAGGACTACGTCGCTGGTATACCTATTTGGTATATCTCCAACAGTAGCCCCCAGGGAACTTCAAGATTGCCATCCACATCCGCCATGCATAGTCTCGGTGAGTTACTTCCGCCATAGCTCTTCTTCCCTTCTGTGCTGGGATGGCGGTCATCTTGATGTTCCTTCTTCCATCTATTAATCCGGCGTAAATAACGGATCAAGCGACGTAGTTATCTTAGCGAGATTTTCGGGATCCGTTGGATCATACCGTGGAAATCCGCCGTAAATTCCTGTCGATGGATTTCGTGTCGCAAGAACACGGGGTACCACATGACGGACCCAAGGATTCGAACGCAGGGGGCTGAACGTGTGAGATCTTGGATCGCAACGAAACACGGCGACGGAAGCCTCGATTGTCGGACGCGCAACGCACTGCAGAGAGGGAGACCGAGCTTTACCCAGGTTCAGGGCCCTCGTGGTGAGGTAAAACCCCTACTTCCTGCCTTCTTGTATTGCGACGCGACACCTCGCGAGGAGTACAAGGCCTTGGTTACAAAGCTCTAGTTGGCCAGAGGTTGAAGAACCTGCGTGCCCAACTAGCAGCTCGAAGAAGATGAAGATCAGATTCGGCCGGCCCCCTCTAAGGGGTGGCCTCTCCCTCCCTTTATAGCGCCAAGGTCCTCCTTCCCCTTTATCTTCTTGGGGAAGGGGTTGCCACACACGGCCAAGGAGGGAGGACAGCTGTAGACTATGTTCTTCTGTAGACTTGGTCTTCGTAGGGTAGCGGCGCCGGTCCACAGGAGTGGGTGGAGGAGGCTGACGTCCTCCTCTGGCGCCCTGCACCATCCATGCTATATTTAGGGGGGTGGCCAACTGCCACTGTGCCGCTTTGGGCAGGCACAGAGAAAGTTGGTCTCCTCCCTGTCGGGGGTAGCGTGGGCGGTACGCGGTCTTCTGCCCGCCAGCTTCTTGCCCCGCACGGAAACGTGCTAGGCTGACGTGGGCGTACCTCCTCTCCTCACCAGCAGGGGCTCGTGAGGAGGTCTTCTGGTCCTTAGCGGTTTCTGTCGTCGTTCTCCTCACGAGGCGCCTCCTCATGAGGGTCTTCTCCGTAGCGAAGATTGTTGATTCTCCCCTGGGCTGACGATGGGCCGATGACGGGGCCCAGGAGCAGGTGGACCGGGATACCCCGGTATCCAGAACACCGACAGTAGCCCCCGGGAGCCCGGCCCACGACGCGCCCTCTTGAGGAAGCGAAGGGTCGGGGGCCCCCGAAGCTGCTGGGCCCTCCAACGGCACGCGTCAACTGCGCGGTCAGAGGACCATGTGAAGAAGCGGAGATCGTGGGCACGTGGCACCCCTGCAGTTGGCGGAGCGAAGCGGCGTGGGGGTCGTGCGTAGTGGGGCAACGGGCGTTTTTCAAACCATCGCGTCAAGGCCGACGCTTCGGAAACCGCGCCCTGGCTGCCCCCCTTAAAAGCTTGGCAGAGAACGCTTCTTCCCCTTTCACATAGCACACCGCCGCCGCCACTTCCCTGTCGAAGATCTTGAGCACCAAATCCCTTCTAGCTTCCAATCTTCCCGCTGCACCTCGCCCCTGCCCAGAGCAATGGCACCGCGCCGGGCCATCGGAGCAGCGAGGTCTTCTGGAGCGACACCGCGACCGGCGGCGCCCCTGCTTGAATCCCGCATCAAGAGCAGCCGCGAGCTCCAGACCGTCCGAGAGATGGTCGGGAGCAGCAAAAACGAGTGGGGCGCCACCCGCATCTGGCACGGCCGCGCGCCGCGGGACACTCTGCCCGCGACGGCGTAGCCCTTCTTCCTCTTCTCCGTCTTCGCCGGCCTGCTGCCGCCATTCTCCCCCTTCTTCCTGGCGATCCTGGAGACTTACGGGATCCAGGCCATCCACCTGCATCCCAAGTCCGTCACCTTGCTGGCGGTCTTCGCCTACGCCTGCGAGGCCTGGATCGGCATCAAGCCGTCGGTGGCGTACTTCCGCCACCTCTTCTCCCTCCGGTCCTCTGGACTCAACCAGAGTTCCGGATGCGTCTCCTTCATTGCCACCGCCGGGACAGAGGGCGACTTCATCGACCTGAAGTGGATGAAGAAAGTCGAGGACTTCCAGAGCCGCTGGTTCTTCGTCGACATCCTCGAAGAATCGGAGCTCTTCCTCGTGACGGGGATCCCTCCCGTCAAGCTCACCACCTGGGCCAGCGAGGCCCTGCCGGAGGAAGCCCTGAAGACGCTTCGCCCGCGGATCCGAGATCTCCGGAAGGCCGGTGTTACAGGGACCATGGTCGGGGTGGAGTTTGTCACCCGACGCATCGCCCCCCTGCAGGACCACCGCCGGGAGATCTGGAGGCACAGGTCCGGAGACGACCTCAGGCTCCACATCGGCGAGCTCAACGCCGACGCTCGGGAGGAGGTAATAAGAGCCTTCTTTTCTTCTGCTGCCATCCCCGCCATCCCGTGCAATGCCCTCCCGATCTATTGCCTGGGCGCTCGAGAGATCAGTCGCGCTACGGCGGGGGTCTTGAAGTTCAATGCCTGGGGTCCGTTCCTTGCCGATGGCGTCGTGCCTGGTCCCCTCCCGAGCGCGCCAGCGGCAAGCTCGGAGCAGGACTCGGCAGCTCGGGGAGCGGGGCCCTCGGCCTCAGGAGACGACGACGACAGCGACGACGACGCGGAGTCCGGTGGGCGGCTGGTCCGCCGGAGGCGTCCTGTGGGCACCGTGGTGCTCTCAGATTCCTCCTCCGACGACTCCTCCTTGCCAGACTAGCCCACCGGGGGAGATGCCGACGCGTCCTCCTCACGAGACCTGGAGGAAGAGGGGCGCCGAGCCCGTCTGGAGGCGGAGCGCCGCTCCAAGTTCAACGATGAACGCGCCAGCCGGAACCCCGAGGCCGGGACCTCCCGAGGGAAGAAACCGGCGGGCGAATTCTTCGCGCCCCCGCCCCCACCTCCCTCCCTCCCGAGCAAAAGAGGATGGGTGGAGCGGGACGCCTCGTGAGTGTTCCTGCACAAAGACTTTTACCTTTTTGCCTTACCTTTCCCCTGACCTCAACCCCTTACCCCCTCCTCTCCAGGGACGCCGAGGAGAAGAAGGAGGAGAAGAAGAAGAGGAAGAAGAGGAAGACCAGCCAGACCACGCCGGGCCCTGACCCGGCGGCCACGACCACACCGGCGACGCCGCCGCGCGCCGCCGGAGAAGAAGAGGATCGCGCGTCCGCAGACGCGCAGTCCGCCCCGGGAGCCGCCGCGGCTCCCGGCACGACCGAGCCCCCTAGCACAGGGGGCACACCAGATACGATGGGGGCAGCGCCTGCTGCCCCCTCTGTTGCCAGCACCACAACCACTACTCCGGAGGCACCTCCGGCAAGGACCGCCGCACCGCCCAGCTCGGGAACAGCCCCCGAGCCCAGCGGCGAGAAGAGGACGGCTTCCACCGCGCCTGAGCCCTCCAGGGCTACATCGCCTCCCCTGCCGGAGATACTGGGGAGGCCCGCGAGGATCGCCGCCGAGCCCCACGCCGCAGACCCATGGGCGAGGGTGCTCGCGGCTGCCACCGGCGCCCTCCGCGACGAGGTTGCCAGGGCGCGCTCTGCCGAGGAGGCGCGCATCGAGGAGGGCTGGGCCCTCCTACACCAAGCCACAGAGAGATGTCGCCTCCTGGACCAGCGCGCCGCCGAGCGCCGCGAGCGGGCGAGGAAGGAGGCGGAGGAGATCCGCGCCAGCGCGGTCGAGGAGGCCGAGGAAGCTCTGGCGAACGCCAGGGAATCGGCGAGGGGAGTCCTGGCCAGGGCGCACGAAGAGGCCATGAAGATTGTCTCCGAAGCGCGCCAGAAGATTCCCCCCACCGTCGGGCCTCCCAACCCAGCCTTGGCTGGGGAGGAGGCCAAGCGGGCTGCTCAGCACCTCCTGGACCAGGCCAGGACGAATGCCGACGGCCTTCTCGCCAATGCCCAGCGGAGGCTGGAAGAGGTCGAGGACCGGGAGGCCCTCCTCCACGCTCGTGAGGAGAGCGCGGACTCCCGGGCGGAGAGCCTGAGCCTGCAAGAGGCTGGGCTCGCCGTCCGAGAAGCAGAGGCTCGCGAGCGCGAGCGGGGACTTCGCCTCCGAGAGGAGCAGCTCCAAACCCTCGAGGACCGGCTCAACAGGGAGCGGGAGGCCCTGGAGAGCCGGGAGGAGATGACCAGCCAGACCACCGCCGAGCTGGCTCGGCAACAGGAGGCGCTGAACCAGCGCGAGGCTTCCCTCCAAGCGAAGATGGACCATATGCTGAACCAGCGGCGGGTCAGCATGGAGCAGGAGTTCGAGCGGAAGCGCAAAGAGACCACCGAGGCGTGCCGCGCGGACTTCCGCTCCAAGAACGCCGCCGCCCTCCTGATGTACAAGCAGAAGCGCGAGACCCTGGAACGCCGGGTCCGCGACATGGAGGCCGAGCTGAAGGGAGCGCACGAGGTGCGCCAGGGCGCCGAGCGCGCCCTTGCTGAAGCCGACGCCACCATCGCCGCGCTCCGGCGCGACATGCAGAGGCTTGAGGAGGAGAACTCGGCGTCGGCCCTGCAAGGCGTGGAGATGGCCAGAGAGCTCCAGGAGCTCAGGGACGCTGAAGAGGAGGCGAATGTGCTGCGGAGGCAGCGGGTGCAGATGTTCCGCGGGTTCTCAGCCCGCGTCATGGCGGCGGCGCACCGCCTGGGCATCCACGGGCTGAACCTGCCCACCGTCCCTGAGGACGACGGGTCGATCCTGCTCTTCTTCAGCCAGCTGGCCGAAGAGCTGGACGGCGCGTCGGCGAAGGTCCTGGATCTCATCGACGCCGAGTGCCGGGAGATGCTGGGGCTCGCGGGAACGAGGATCTTCTCCAACATCCAGCGCCTCCGCCCCGACCTCAAGCTGGAAGAGGTACTGCGGAGGCCGCCACCCCCGCCGTCCGGAACTCCTGACCGCGCGGCGGAAGCCAGGGCAGGGCGGTTGAACTTCGCCCTTCAACGGCTGCAGGCCCTCTACGCCCGCCCTGGAGCGTCCGCCCCGAGCTCCTCTAGCGGCGAGGCCTCCGGCTCCACAGAATCCGGCAGCGAAGAGGCGACGGACTCCAGTGAGGGGACGACCTCTAGCTCCAGCGATGGCGCCGACGGCGACGAGGGCGACGCAACGGCCGCCCAGTAAGCTCCTCTTAGACCTCCTCCGGGAGACCTAGGTTAGCTGCACACTTTGCAGCTGTCAGACATTGCCCTGCTGGGCCAGTTTAAGTTGTAATCATACTTAAGGCGTTGATCGCCAAATGATCCTTGTTTGCACCCTTGCACATATTTCCTTGTCTCGCCTTTGTCTGGGGAATGCTCTACGCCGTTCGGGGGCCAGCCTCCGAGCGGGACAGCAGCCTAACGCTTAGTATGCAGCTCGTGGTGCAAGGCTAGCGGGCACTGGCGCTCCAGAGGTGACTGTAATGGCATACAGGACTATCTCCCTGCAGCCCCCCAGGCGTCCAAGCACAACAAAGGCGATCCTAGGAGAAGAGACACAAGGCCGCAGACAAGGACAGCAGAAGACTTAGAGAAATCTACACGAATTGTGCGACTCTCGCGCGCTCATGCGCCTTCATTCGAGTGTCGCTCGAGAGGAGAGAGCACCATGGATCGTATGAGGTGACTGTAGCGGGTCCCTTCCCGAGTCAGAGCTCGATCCGTTCTGGGTTTTGCGGGCCTGCTGTTTTCCGGGCGAAGGCCCCAGCGCGGACACCGTGCTCCGGCTCTTTCTCGAAAGGCAGTCAAGCGAAAACTCACGTTCACGTTAAGCCGCAGTTAGCCGATCTCGCGAGGTCGGTGAGACCAAGACTCGCGACTCCAGGCAGTTTCCACAGATTAGAAAGGATTAATGGCGAGTGAAGCTGCTGTTACACTTTGTTCCTTGCGCAGATGAAGTCCTCCGTTTCCTCGGCGAAGGCAAGAGGGTGACGACTCTTAAGCCCCCTTGCCCTATCCTCACGCTCCTGGGGACGGGGCCATCGAGGACGGCGTAGGCCTACGCGTCCCCTGGCTCAGGTCCCAGGGATGCGTATCTCTCAAGGAAGCGCTCGCAGAGGTCCCTCCAGGACGAGATGGACCTTGGCGGTAGCCCGCAGAGCCACTGGCGAGGCTTTCCCTTTGTAGCCATCATGAACCAATTGGCCATGACACGCCCATCGCCCCCAGCCGCCCGAACACTGGCCGCGTATTGCCGTAGGAACTCCACGGGATCGGAGGTCCCATCGAAACGCGTGTCAGTGTCCGGCTTGAAGCGAGGCGGCCATGCCGCATGACGAAGGGGCCCGGCGAGCGCCGCGAAGCCCCCAAAACCGATGTCGCCGACCTCTGGCTCGCCCTCTCCGATGGCCTCCAGGCCATCGAGGACTTGGAGACGTTCTCGGCGACGACTTGCGTAGACAGTACGAGGGCGAAGACGGTGATGACGATCGTCGCCCATGTCGAAGCAGATCTTGAAGAAGACACACCACAGCCCCCTACCTGGCGCGCCAAATGTCGATGGATTTCGTGTCGCAAGAACACGGGGTACCACACGACGGACCCAAGGATTCGAACGCAGGGGGCTGAACGTGTGAGATCTTGGATCGCAACGAAACACGGCGACGGAAGCCTCGATTGTCGGACGCGCAACACACTGCAGAGAGGAAGACCGAGCTTTACCCAGGTTCAGGGCCCTCGTGGTGAGGTAAAACCCCTACTTCCTGCCTTCTTGTATTGCGACGCGACACCTCGCGAGGAGTACAAGGCCTTGGTTACAAAGCTCTAGTTGGCCAGAGGTTGAAGAACCTGCGTGCCCAACTAGCAGCTCGAAGAAGATGAAGATCAGATTCGGCCGGCCCCCTCTAAGGGGTGGCCTCTCCCTCCCTTTATAGCGCCAAGGTCCTCCTTCCCCTTTATCTTCTTGGGGAAGGGGTTGCCACACATGGCCAAGGAGGGAGGACAGCTGTAGACTATGTTCTTCTGTAGACTTGGTCTTCGTAGGGTAGCGGCGCCGGTCCACAGGAGTGGGTGGAGGAGGCTGACGTCCTCCTCTGGCGCCCTGCACCGTCCATGCTATATTTAGGGGGGTGGCCAACTGCCACTGTGCCACTTTGGGCAGGCACAGAGAAAGTTGGTCTCCTCCCTGTCGGGGGTAGCGTGGGCGGTACGCGGTCTTCTGCCCGCCAGCTTCTTGCCCCGCACGGAAACGTGCTAGGCTGACGTGGGCGTACCTCCTCTCCTCACCAGCAGGGGCTCGTGAGGAGGTCTTCTGGTCCTTAGCGGTTTCTGTCGTCGTTCTCCTCACGAGGCGCCTCCTCGTGAGGGTCTTCTCCGTAGTGAAGATTGTTGATTCTCCCCTGGGCTGACGATGGGCCGATGACGGGGCCCAGGAGCAGGTGGACCGGGATACCCCGGTATCCAGAACACCGACAATTCCGGTACATAGTTCCTTCTAGGGCAAGATTTACACTGCATGCACTGTTTTCGCCAAGTTACTTTTTTACCCCTGGACACGTGTCACCGGATTAGGGTTTCTGCGATCGGGACGAGCGGTGGTGATGGCGGGCACGAATATCGAGGCCCGGGGTCTATATATACCCCGACCTCTCACCCCCAGCCGGTTTACCCCTCATTCGCCCCGTCGCTCTCTCTCTCTCTCTCTTCAGCGCCGCCACGAGAGCTCCATTGTCTCTGACGAGCCGCCGCGGAAAATCCTCACCGCCGGCAACGTTTTCTGCCACAAGCTGGCCTCGTCTTCCTCGTCCTCGCTTGAGATCTTGGAAGTCATTACCGCCACGCCGCTAGCCGCCATGGAACCAGAATCACCACGCCAAGCCTCCAGGCCCGAAGCTGCTGAGGGCTCAGCGCGGTCTTCTGATACAGAGTCCGCCATGCCCGAGACCTCAGGAGGAGACTGGGACCCTTGTAACATAAATGAGGAGATTCTATCTTCCCTGGAGCAGGAAAACCGCATAGCTGCTAAGGAGATCTCCAGATGGCGGGTTGAACCTGGTGAAGCAATGCCAGCTCCTTCAAACGAAGAAGTCGTCATACTGAAGTCCCACATTGATCGTGGCCTCAGTTTTCCGCCATCGTACTTCCTTAAAGGCGTTCTCCGGCACTACAGGTTACAGCTACACCACATTGCTCCAAATAGCTTCACCGCCCTAGCGGGATTTGTCGCGCTATGTGAGGGGTATCTGGGTATCAGCCCACGCGGAGATTTATTCCGCTTATACTTTAATATCCGCCACAACCGGGATGCGAACGGAGATCCTCGCAATTGCGGATCGATCTCCTTTGTTCCTCGGAGCGGGAAATCCTACCCCTACATTATCCCTCATGACTCCGCAAAGGGATGGCGGGGATCCTTCTTCTATCTGGCTGACCAGGCCCCTCCTGAAAGGAAGTTCGGCCTGCGGTCTTTTGTTGATGGCCCCGCCGAGGAGGAGGATAGCTGGGGCGTCATGGACGACTTTACAATGGATGATGAATGTCAGCTATGCTCACGACGAATTTCGAAACTTGTCTTCTCTGGACTGACAGGTGCCGATACCATCTATTGCTGGATCTCACGGCGGATTCAGCCTCTTCAATACCGCCCATCCCTGACGTGCGAATATAGCGGAGTTGATGATCCTCAGCGCTATTCCAAGGAGGAACTATCTGCTGAAGAGATCGAGCTTTGAATCCGCAACATCATTAAGGTGGGGCAGGATGAGCCTTTGAAGTTAAAGATCCCTATGTATGAGAACGGCAGTTGTCCAAAGGTGAGTCCCTCCTTATTCCGCCATAACAGCTGGGTTTTCTTAAATAACTTCGCATTTCTTCGCAGCTTTCTTCCCTGCCACCTTCCGAGCTGAGCCGCCTCGTCCGTTATCCTCGGACGAAAGAGCTTACTGATGATGAGGACGAGACATCCTCGTCTCCCAAAGGACAGAAGGTGGCAGAAGAGGAGGTAGTGGCGGATGAGCCCATAACAGCAGTTCCTCGTGGCGTTCGCGGTGCTGGCGGGCGCATTCGTGGACTAGGCAAGAGAGTCCTCTCGCGCCATCCATCCCCTGCTCTTCGCGGCCATCTGGACACCGTGCCCGAGCATTCCGCCACTATCAATCTGCCAGAGCGGAAGTAAGGATAATCATAACTTGCCTTCATACCATATATAACCTGACTATTCTAATCTGTGACTGACTTCTGCGCATAGAAGAAGAAAAGTTCCTGGCCAGAAACCTCCAAGGGCCAAGCCATCTCCTGCTGCCATTCCACCTACACCGAATGCTCCTGCTCGCCCAACTGGGCCTTCCACTTCTTCCCAGCATGTTAGCAAGATGGCGGATGCTCCAGAGAAAAGTGCTGGAGCGTCAGATCGCCCCGCTAAAGGTGCGAAGAAGGTGAGTTTTAGCGGAAAAGCTGTTCAGATGGACGCAGGAGCTGGGGAGGCCTCAAAGTGGAAGAAGAAATCAGAAGCTCTTTTCCGCCTTGATAATCTACAAGAGGAGGCCAGTAACCATGTGTCATCTGCTATGGCAGCGTTTGTGCAGAGAACAAGTCTTGTCAAAGAGGTATGTACTCCTAGTAGCCCCCAAGCGCCATGGCGGATTTGTAAATTCGATCCGCTATGGGGCTTCAAGAGTGACTCCTGTAAGTTTTTGAATAGCACAGCCCTCGAGCGCTGGTAGTTTCACAGTGCTCTATAGAGAACTTTTAAATTTCATACTGAGTAGCCCCCGAGCATTATGGCGGATGACCATCCGGTATAAAGCTCTTAGGAAGACAAAAAAATCAGCATAAGTAGCCCCCGAGCATCATGGCGGATTCTATCTATCATGATGTTCTAAGAGTGACTAAAAAAATCATCGTGAGTAGCCCCCGAGCGTTATGGCGGATACTTATCCGGCATAAAGCTCGAAGAGTGACTAACACTTCAAATTATTTTGCCAGAACTACAAGAAGGTGGTAGAGGACCTGGTCCAGGTTGTCAGCTCGCAAGAGAAGGAGCTGGCAACCAAAAGCGCTCTTGTGGCGGACTTGCAGCAACAGCTTGAGAATAGCGGTAATTTACTTCAACAAGTTTTAATTCCCTTATGCTTATTCAATCAATGCTGTGCTGATACTTCCGCCATGCAGATGTTGCCAAGCTCAATTCCACACTTGAGGGGGTGGAGAAGGGCCACGCCATTGCGATGGATGAGTTGCAGCGGCAACTCCAGAAATCTCTGGCCGCAAACACCCTCCTCGAAGAGCAGCTGAAGGACCAGAAGCGCCAGAACCTCAAGAAGGACAAGGATGTCGATGGATTTCGTGTCGCAAGAACACGGGGTACCACGCGACGGACCCGAAGATTCGAACGCAGGGGGCTGAACGTGTGAGATCTTGGATCGCAACGAAACACGGTGACGGAAGCCTCGATTGTCGGACGCACAACGCACTGCAGAGAGGGAGACCGAGCTTTACCCAGGTTCAGGGCCCTCGTGGTGAGGTAAAACCCCTACTTCCTGCCTTCTTGTATTACGACGCGACACCTCGCGAGGAGTACAAGGCCTTGGTTACAAAGCTCTAGCTGGCCAGAGGTTGAAGAACCTGCGTGCCCAACTAGCAGCTTGAAGAAGATGAAGATTAGATCAGACCGGATCCCCTCTAAGGGGTGGCCTCCTCTCCTTTTATAGCGCCAAGGGCCTCCTTCCCCTTATCTTCTTGGGGAAGGGGTTGCCACACACGTCCAAGGAGGGAGGACAGCTGTAGACTAGGCTCTTCTGTAGACTTGGTCTTTGCAGGGTCAGGGCGCCGGTCCACAGGAGTGGGTGGAGGAAGCTGACGTCCTCCCCTGGCGCCCTGCACCGTCCACGCTATATTTGGGGGGGTGGCCAACTGCCACTGTGCCGCTTTAGGCAGGCACAGCGAAAGTTGGTCTCCTCCCTGTCGGGGGTAGCGTGGGAGGTACGCGGCCTTCTGCCCGTTATCTTCTTGCTCCGCACGAAACCGTGCTGAGCTGACGTGGGCGTCCCTTCTCTCCTCACCAGCAGGGCTCGTGAGGAGGTCTTCTGGTCCTTAGCGGTTTCCGTCGTCGTTCTCCTCACGAGGCGCCTCCTCGTGAGGGTCTTCTCCGAAGCGAAGATTGCTGATTATCTCCTGGGCTGAAGATGGGCTGATGACGGGGCCCAGGAGCAGGTGGACCGGGATACCCCGGTATCCATTACACCGACAGTAGCCCCCGGGAGCCCGGCCCACAACGCGCCCTCTTGAGGAAGCGAAGGGTCGGGGGCCCCCGAAGCTGCTGGGCCCTCCAACGGCACGCGTCAACCGCGCGGTCAGAGGACCATGTGAAGATGCAGAGGCTGCGGGCACGTGTCGTGGCCGCAGCTGGTGAGACGAAACGGCGGCGACGCTACAGTCTCCGAGACGTCCTCCAGCATAATGATGCGTCGCTTCACTGCAGAGCGCTGCGCCAACGCTTCGGTTCCCGCGCTGGGATTTGATGCATCGACGCTGGATGATCCCCTTAAATAGGTCCTCCTCGAGACCGTCGGCACTTCACCTCCTTCCACCAGTGCCACTTCTGCTTCTTCTTTCCTGAGAGCATGGACCCTTCCAACTCCGCCGCCGCCGCCGGTCCAAGCTCCGGAACGAAGCGTCGTGGGCGCCCCCTGGGCAGCGGGAAAAAGGCGAAGGTCCCGGCCCAGTGGACGCCCGGCGCCGGCGGCCCCCTCCGCATTGGCGCGCCGCGGCAGGGCGAGGCGATCCGCGCCACCGCGGGGACCTCCGGCGCCCTGACCCTCAGGGGTCCTGCGCGTGGAGGCGCCCTGAACTCGCCGTCGCCGCCGGCGGCGGCGCCTGCTCCCCGCGCCTCGGGGAGCATCGATCGGGCCTTCCGGGAGGTGGAGGCCGCCCTGGGCCCCCCTCCCCCGGTCGCAGATCTTCTGGCCCCGCCGGTGAACGGAGTGATCGCCACTCCGCGCCACCTGGCGGCGGCGATGCTGGGACCCCTCGTCGCCCCGGGGTCCCGCTTCCTTGAGCTCCTCCTCGTCGTCGACGCCCCGGGGTTCAACTCCCTCCGGTTGCCCGACGCCATCCGGAGGGTGCTTCACGCCCACGGCCCAGCCGCCGGGGAGATCGCCCTGGGGGAGCAGAGCAGGCCAGATCTCTTCTGGCCTGTGGACATCCTCTTCGGGCCGACCGGCAACGTCGTCCTCTCCGGCCGCTGGAGGCCCTTCGCCCTCGGCTGCCGCCTCCGCATCGGCGACCGCCTCGTCTTCCGCTTCAAGCTGGGGACCCTGGAGGCGATGGTGCGGATCTTCACCGCCGACGGCGTCCGCCGCACCTACCCCCAGCTCCCGGCGCAGTGAAGAGGAGGTCCTGGGCGGTAGTCTTCTGGGGAGGGGAGCTAGTCTCCTCCCCTTTTCGTTGTGTAGTCCTTGCCGGCGGGGAATGCCCCACCGTGCTTTGCTCCTTCCCCCTCTGGGGGTGCTTTAATGAAATCCAGTTGCTTAATCTTGCTGTCCTTCATTGTCCCGGCCATTTGCTTGCCCGAGAGCCCTGGCGAGCTGCAGGTATCGACGGGAAGCCTCCCTCCACCTCAGAGCTCGGGACGGGTTCGGCGCCAATGACACAATGGACGATTCCTGAGACAAGAAGTTGAAGAAAGAGTTGGAAAAGAAAAAACCCCAAATCCCCGAAAACGGAAAAATAAGTCGGTAAAACAAACGAAAAAAGAAGGCAAATAAGATGCCCCTGTGACCGGCACAGGGACCTTCTCCGTCGTGGAGGAGCGCGGCACTATCTGTGCCAGCAGCTAAGAGCAAATTGCCGCGCGTGGCGATTCACGGGGCCTTCCTCGTCGTTGAGGGAAGCTGGACCCTCACGGACGTGAAAACGTCGACGCTTAAGAGAGCCCAGAGACCGTCGACACCTCACAAGGATTGCTCATGAGGTGAAGGGCCTGGCGCGGACCTCCGGATCTGCGTCTCCTTCGCAAGATTTATCGGAGCGGCCTTGGTCTTCAATAATCCTGCCACGTTAGGCCTTCCTCGAGAGAGGGAATCCTCCTGCGGATGCTAGTGCATCGACGCGTCTTTGCACCCTCGTGAGGGTTGCTCACGAGGGGTAGGTCCTTAGCGGGTGCCATGGGCACACCTTGGACTTTTCCTCGAAGATTTTTTATTTTCTGGCGTACTTCGCGAGGAACTAAGCACCATGGGCATCCAGAGGTGATCGTTAATGGGGCCGTTGCCCCCGACCAGAGCTCGCTCCCTTCGGGTTTTTCGGGCTTGCTGTTTTCCGGGCGAAGGCCCCAGCATAGACACCGTGCCTAGCCCCCTTCCGCGAGGAGTACAATCAGAAAATAAATGGACTTCATGCCATTTTGATGTCATGCCGAAGCAGAGGCGCTGTACTGCGCATTAACTTAATATCAGTGCTTAAGAGCATATTGAGCTGATACAAGTGCCGTAAAAACGGTCTTTTTCTCCTCGTGAGGAACCTAAGGGTAGAACTTTCGTAGATGAGCTATGTTCCACGGGTTCCCCACCGGCACGCCTTTTGCGGTTTCCAGCCGCGCCGAGCCCGGCCTGGCGATGTGCGTCACCTTGAAGGGTCCTTCCCACATCGGAGACAGCTTGTGCAGGCCCTCGCGAGAGAGTATTCTCCTCAGCACCAGGTCGCCGACCTCTAGAGTTCTCGCTCGAACATGGCGGCTATGGTAGCGGCGTAGTCCTTGCTGGTACCTCGCGGCGCAGAGCGCGGCTTGGCACCGAGCTTCTTCGAGCAGAAGGAGGCGGTCCTTGATGAGGTCCTCTTGGCGAATTTCGTCGAAGGCGAGCACTCTTGGCGACCCGAACTTGACGTTGGTGGGAAGAACAGCCTCTGCCCCGTAGACCAGGAAGAAAGGGGTTTCTCCGGTAGGCTTGGTGACAGTAGTCCTGATGGACCACAAGATGGATTGGAGGTTGTCTAACCATTTTTTGCCGCAGGCTTCGAGCTTGGCATTGAAGCTTTTTGTCTTGAGCCCTTTGAGCACTTCAGCGTTGGCGCGCTCGGCTTGACCATTGCTCCTGGGGTAAGCGACGGAGGCGAAGCAGATTTTGATGCCGGTCGATGCGCAGTATTCCCGGAACAAGCCGCTGGTGAACTGGCTGCCGTTGTCGGTGATTATGCGGTTAGGCACACCAAAGCGACAGACCAGTCCACGGATGAACTTGACGGCGGACCTGGCCGGGATTGTGCACACCGGTTCCACCTCCACCCACTTGGTGAACTTGTCGATGGCGACGTAGAGGTAGCGATAGCCCCCTTGCGCTCTGGGAAATGGACCGAGGATGTCCAGCCCCCAAACTGCAAATGGCCAAGTGAGTGGGATGGTGCGCAGCTCTTGCGCCGGCTGATGTATCTGCTTGGCGTGGAATTGGCACGCCTCGCACCTCTTGACCATCTCCGACGCATCTCCGAGCGCCGAAGGCCAGTAGAAGCCGCTTCGATATGCCTTCGCAGCTAGAGTCGCGGCTGAAGCGTGGTGCCCACATTCGCCGGCATGGATGTCCCTTAGAAGCTCTTGGCCTTGGTGAGTAGATATGCACTTCAGAGCGACGCCATTTGGGCGACGCCGGTACAAGTCACCATCCTTGACGCAGTAGCCCGAAGCTTGCCGCACAATCCTCTCGGCCTCCTCTTCATCCTCAGGAAGCCTGCTGCTGGTGAGGTAAGCCTTGAGCTCGATGATCCAATCCACTCCCTCCTGCCGGGCCAATGCCAGGAGGACGCGGTCACCCGAAGGAGGCCCGCAATCCGGAGCCCCCTGCTCCGGCGGTGGCGGCAAAGCGGAAGGAGGAGGTGGTTCGGATGTCGACGGAGAAGCGGACGGTTTGAAGAGACGCTCCTCGAAGACGCCGGCAGGCTGTGCCAGGCGATGAGAAGCGCGCTTGGCGATCTCGTCGGCTTCCACGTTTTCCCCTCTCGGGATGTGCTTCAGCTCCAAGCCTTGGAAGCGCTTTTCCATCTTTTGATGCTCCTCGAGATAAGCCGCCATGTGCTCATCCTTTGGAGTGTAGCTCTTGTTGGAGAAGTTCACAACCAGCTGTGAATCTCCTTTGACGATGAGGCGTTTGATGCCCAAGGCATTCACAGCCCTTAAGCCTGCAAGTAGTCCTTCGTACTCCGCGATGTTGTTGGAGACCTTGTGTTCCGGCCCAAAGCAGAGCTGCACAGCGTAGAAAAGCTTGTCTCCAGAGGGAGAGGTTAAGACAGCGCCGGCTCCCGCGCCCGGAAGGTTGAAGGCGCCGTCGAAGTGCATGACCCAGAGGCCCGGGGCCTCCTCTCCAGGGAGAGTCGACTCCACCTCTGGAGGCTCGTCTACGAATGGATCAGTCCATTCTGCAGTGAACTCAGCCAAAGCCTTGCTCTTGATTACCTTTGTAGTTTCGAAGGAGATCTCGAAAGGCTGAAGCTCCACAGCCCACTCGGCCACCCGCCCGGTGACATTGGGATTGCGCAGGACGGTTTCCAGGGGCCGATCGGTTACCACCTTAATCGGGTGACCCTGGAAGTAGTGGCGTAGCTTCCGCGAGGCGATGAGCAAGGTGTAGAGCAGCTTTTGCTGCATTGTGTAGCGTTCCCGCGTGTCGCGCAGTACCGTGCTGACGAAGTACACAGGCTTTTGCACCTTGACGACCCCCTCGGAAGGCTCCCCCTCAGGAGGCTTTTGAGCATTGCTCTGAGAGAGCGGCTCGGTCGGCGAAGATCCCTCGGGCGGCTCCTCCCGAGGGGCGGGGGGTGAAGCGGCCTCTCCCTCGTGAGGAGCCCCCGAGCCTGGAGGAGTGACCTCCTTGGCGATTACCTTGACGTCACGCTCCGCGACGAGAACGGCGCTTGCAGTCCTTGGAGTTGCCGCGATGTAGAGTAGCAAGGGCTCGCGAGTCGTTGGGGCAACCATGATCGGTGGGCTCGTGAGGTACCTTTTTAACTCGGCGAAGGCCTTGTCGGCTTCCGGAGTCCACTCGAACTTGCCGGTGCGCTTCATGAGCTTGAAGAAGGGCAAAGCTTTTTCCCCACTCCTCGCGATGAAGCGCCCCAGGGCTGCCATACACCCCGCGAGGCGTTGCATTTCCTTAAGATTGCGCGGAGGACGCATCTCTTCGATGGCCTTGACCTTGTCGGGGTTCGCCTCTATCCCGCGATTGGACACGAGGAACCCCAACAGCTTTCCCGACGGTACGCCAAAGGCGCACTTGGCGGGGTTGAGCTTGATGTTTACCTTCCTCAGGTTGACGAATGTTTCCTCCAGATCCTTGATGAAGGTGCGACCCTCGCGGGTCTTGACGACGATGTTGTCGACGTAGGCTTCCGCGTTCCTTCCCATCTGGTCCCCAGGGCCTTACGCATGAGCCTTTGGAAGGTGGCTCCTGCGTTCTTCAAGCCGAAGGGCATGCAGACGTAGCAGTACACCCACAGGGCGTGATGAAGGCGGTCTTCTCCTCGTCCTCCTTTGCCATCTTGATCTGATGATAGCCGGAGAAAGCATCCAAGAAGCAAAGGAGGTCGCAGCCGGCGGTGGAGTCGACGATTTGATCTATCCTCGGGAGAGGGTAAGGGTCCTTGGGGCAGGCCTTGTTGAGACTTGTGAAGTCCACGCAGAGGCGCCCACTGCCGTTAGCCTTTGGGACGACCACCGGATTAGCAATCCAGGTGGGGTGGGCTACCTCGCGTATCAACTTGGCCTTCTTCAGCTTCTCTATCTCCTTGACGATGAAGTCTTGCTTCTCTTGCGCTTGCTTTCTAGTCTTCTGCTTCACGGGGTGTGCTTGAGGGCACACGGCTAAGTGGTGCTCGATCACCTCCCTGGGAACACCGGGCATATCCGACGGAGTCCAAGCGAACATGTCAGAATTTGCCCGCAGGAAGGTGACGAGCGCGCTTTCCTATTTAGGGGAAAGCCCTGCCCCGATGGTGACGAAGTTCTCGCAGCCCCCAGCCTGCAGCGGGACCTTCTTGGTTGCCGAGCGCTCTTGGGTAAACTGGGGCCTCCTGCCTGAGGGTACCGCAGCTTCCCCAATGCTCATGTCCATCATTGGATGGACCAGGTCCTCGCTTGGAGTAGGCGATGCTGAGGCGGCGAACTTCTTCCCTGTCGAACCCAGAGGGTTGGGCTCGAGAGAGGCCTTCTTTGCAGCAGCCCGCTCTTGGGATACGAGCTGCTTTTTCCTCGTGAGGTCGCCGGAGTGTTCCAGTAGATCTTCGTCGGCGGGGAACATGGAGGCGGCCTCACGGTAGACATGCTCAACCGATCGGAGAGCATCCTTCTCATTGCAGCGCACGGTGATCGTGCCATTGGCGCCCGGAATCTTGAGGACGTTGAAGCCATGGTGCGTTGCTGCCATGAACCTAGCCAAGGCTGGGTAGCCGAGGATGGTGTTGTATGGCAGGGCGATGTAGGCAACGTCGAAGTCAAGGCTTTATGTCCTGTAGTTGTCCCGGGTGCCGAAGGTGACGGGCAGGCTTACCTGCCCAATTGGCGTTGTAGATCCCTCGGTTACCCCGAAGAACGGCCGAGTTGGCATGAGCCGGTGGTACGGCACCTGCATCTTTTCGAAGATCTCGACGGAGATGATGTTGAGTCCCGCACCTCCGTCGATGAGGGTGCGATTGATGGCGACGTTGTTGATGGTTGGCGTGCACAAGAGGGGGATTGTGCCTACGCCCCTTGTGGAAGCCGGATGATCCTCCTCGTCGAAGCCAATCTTGCACGTCGACCACTTCATCAGGCGATTGCCGGAGTTGGGCTGTGCCGCCGCGATTTCTCGCGACAGCTGCTTAAAGTGCCGATTTGACAGAGGAGCCTGAGCCCCACCCAGGAGGCAAGCGACGAAGTCTCGCGGCTCTTGATAGCCCCCCTGGTTCTCTTCCCGATGATCGTTTGCTGGTGGGGGAAGCGGCAGCGGCTCGGGATCGTCTCGAGACAGACCCCCGCGGCGGCGACCTTCCTCGCGGTCGTCATCGCGGCGATCGCCCCGGGATCCACTCTTGCCGTTGCTGTGGCCACCCCCACGACGCTTGGAGACACCGTTCTCCTCGTGAAACTTCCGGACAATCCAACAATCCTCGGTATTGTGGGTGTCCTTCTTGTGGATGAGGCAGTAGCGGCGACGGCGACCTTTATCGCGATCAGAGCGGTCCCCGCGGCGTTGCTTATGATCTGGCTCCGCCGCGAGGGCAGCAGCCTCCTTTCGCTTGGGGTCCTTGGACTTCTGCTTTGGGGGAGGCGCCTCCGGCATATTGTGCATGAAGAGCCTCCCCTCTTCAGCCTTGGCGCAGCGGTCGGCGATCTCGAAGAGCCTGACGACGGAAGTCAACTCATCATTCACGGACAGCTTCTCCTGCATCTTGACGTCGGAGACGCCCGTGGAGAACGCGGAGATGACCTCCTCGTTGGAGATCCTGGGAATCTTGTTCCTCATCTGACTGAAGCGCTGGATGTACTGACGAAGCGTCTCGCCCTTGTACTGTCGCACCGCCTTAAGATCGTTCTTGGTGGCGGGGTGCTCGTACGTGGGCATGAAGTTGGCAACGAACTGACGACATAAATCCTTCCACGAAGTCACGGATTCGTGAGGAAGATTCATGAGCCAAGTCCGCGGAGCATCCTTGAGGGCCATGGGGAACCAGTTGGCCATGGCGCGCTGATCTCCACGCGCAGCCTGGACGGCGACGACGTAGAGTTGGAGGAACTCGACAGGGTTTGTGGTCCCGTCGTAGCGCGTGGCGATGTCCGGCTTGAACTTGTCAGGCCAGACAACGTAGCACTGCTGGCGAACGAGGGCAAGACACCCGGGGTTGTAGATCGGAACGCCGGGGGTCCTGACGTTCTTGCCAGCCTCGCCGATGTCATCGATGGCACGATCATGATTTTCGCGGCGGCGCTCGAGGGAGACGCGTGCGTCTTCCGGAGCGCGCTGGACGATTTGGCAGCTGGGCTCCCCGCGCGGCGAAGATGCGGTGCGGGAAACCACCTTTTTGGCCTTGTTGGCCATCCCATCTCCGGCGCCCGGGGCATGATGCCCCGCCGCCGGATCTGGATGCCCCGCGCCTTGGGCTCCTCCCAAGGCCGGGTCTTCGTTGGCGATGGCGACGAGCTCGGCGATTCGAGCGCGCCACCCCTCATGCCCGTCGTCGGTGGGTTGATAGCGCAACAGCTCCTGTGCCATGGCGAGCGCCTGCGCAGGAGACAGTTGACTTCCAGAACGAGCACGAGAAGTGGCGGTGGCGGTGAAGGAGCGCGAAGGCTCTGTCCGCTCAGACGGGAGGTAGGAGGACTCCAGATCTTCCTCCTCTTCCTCCCCGGCCAAAGCTTCGTGACGACGGAAGATGGGCTCGGTTTGCCCCCGAGCAGCGTTGCGACGGCGAAGACGCTCGAGCCTCGCGTTGGCGTCGGCCATGTCGAAGCAGATCTAGAAGAAAAAACACCACAGCCCCCTACCTGGCGCGCCAAATGTCGATGGATTTCGTGTCGCAAGAACACGGGGTACCACGCGACGGACCCNACAACTTATGGTGAACTTGGTGAATGACATGAATTGAATTGACTTGACTTGACCATGATATTGACACACTTGAATTTTCCTCTTTAGATTGAACTTAGAGAACTAAACCTCTTTTCTACCAATGAACATTCTTGGGAAACAAAACTAGCTTTTTGCAAACAAACTTAGTGCTTAGTCCACCATATCAACCATGCATATCTCTCTCATCACTTTGTTTATAAGATGGTTTGCGAGTGCATCCAATGTACTCATGGCTGTGTCCCTGGCTATTAACTTGGCCAGACTTGAAGGAGCAAGATCAAGAGGGAAGGACTCGTTGACGGCTTTGCGAATTAGGCTCGTTTCCTACTGTCTGCTTTGCCTGTGCGGTTGAAGCTTGACAATATGGACCCAAAGTGTTATTCCGCTGCATGTTGATGTATTGTAAGGTTCAGTCGGTGCGACCACCTATGTAATCCCCTTTATTTACTAGTAATGTCTATGACTGTGATATCAACTACGTTATGTAAATCACAACATTGATTCTGGGATTGTGATGGATTACATAACGGGCACTTCGAATTTGTTATCAAATTTGAGGTCGTCACAGAAGTACTGACATCTCTACCGAATAATTTGCATCATGACTCAAGCTCTTGTTCCTCTACTCTCAATATGACACTGCTGAAATCCAATTTATTGATCTCAAACTCTAACTATTGAAAATTTCAGAAATTCTTCCACTATAACTTTATTGTATGTATAAACCTATATGAGTTCACCGAGGTTCGGGGGAATTTCACAATGATCATAGAACCTAGAGGGATGATCAAGGTGGCTCAAGACAAGAAGTAGTACTCCCTCCGATCGGAAATAACTGTCGGGGACTTAGTACAAACTTTGTACTAAGCTAGTACAAAATTGCCGACAGTTATTTCCGATCGGAGGGAGTAGCAGTTATGACATAATGGGATGGTGAAACCATGATAATCTGATGCATATGGTGATTCGTTAATTAGAAACTATTGGACAACTCGGAGGCGCTCTAATTATGACTTAGGAGGCATATGAAGCCAATCTGATGGTCACTATAGATAACAATTAACGAGACATGGAGAAGGGCAAGAACTAAACGCGAGTTATAAGACCAGTACGGGTTAGTTATGGCTAGGGTCATAAGTACTTTGTTCCTATGTACAACATCGAATATGATCAATTGGGCAATCTTGATCATACGTCACAATGTAGTAATCTTACCACCATGTGTTAACTATGAGGGTTAGCTACCCAAGAGGACAACATGTATATACTTTCATGCTTAAGTTATGTAAACTCCAAGATATTTATTTGTAAAAATGAAATGTCGTTTAGATAAAGATTTAAATAAATTGCACCCGATTTAACAAACAAATCAAGATCAGCAAACAAACAAGGTTGTAGTAAATACAACCAAATACACATTTCACCAATAAATTTGATTGAAGTTATGATCTCACACACCATTCCAATACTCTTCATATTTCTTTGTTTGCAAGATGTTGTTGGTTTTATTGCCTAAAATGCATACTGCCACTTGATTTGATTAGAATACTATGTATGCAATATTGACGGAACATGTTGTAAGTGATTAAATCATGTGGAGTGAAAACAAAATCAAAGAGTGGTGATATGTATATCTCTCACATTAAATAGTAACTTCATCATCCAAACACCTTAGGAATTTTATATTAATTGCATATTTAATTTCAAATAAACCACATTAGTTACTCTTTATGTCATCTATTTATTTTTTATTTCTTAATCCCACATTTAGTCCTTTAACAAAATTATAGTACCTATAAAAGTGTGAGTTTCATGAGAATCATCGAATCTTTGATGTGCATAAAATTGGATGAAACAATGACGTAATATTTGCAACATTGTCTTCCCAGTTGTATATAAAATTCAAATACTAAAGGTGATCCAATTCATTGAAACCACAATCATTGACTCGAACATATGGCAGTGTTGTGAAATTTATGGAGCCATATTTTTTCATGTAATTTTTTTGAAATAACACTTGTTTTAAATTATTCAAAACAATTATTATACAAAACTACGAAATCGGTGATTTTGTATTTTTGGAGACATAATTTATATACTTGATACAACTTGTAGGTATATGTTTCCTAGTTGACATGGGCAGTGTCAGTGTCCATTTCATTTATACCTCAATCCATTGACAAAAAACACTTTTTCATCACACGAACCAGAATTTGTTGGCACTATTTTCTTCTTCCCAGACTGATAAGCATGGGTTGCTTCAGGCTTTGCAGTCAGATGTTTTTGGCAGGCCATGGGCACCTCCCTTGGCCTTTGCTAAACAGTGGAGCAGTACCACGGATTGGTTGGCGTCGAAGTTGAATGCGCCCTTTTGGCTAAACACGTTGAATTCTCTGCAGCAGTCAGCCGGAGCATGTTGGGCCTGCATCCCCATAACTGCAGGCACTGTTCAAAAGATTTGAACCGAAATATAGGTACGCGTCCAAATTGAAGTTGCCAAGGTGGGGTAGTAGGTGGCAAGGCTGTAATGCCGCGAGTGGCGCGTGAGGATTGTTGCTCCATCGGGTACAGACAGGTTGGAGGGGATGCTGAATCAGGGAAAGCGCTGCGAGGTGGTCTGAAGCTCCGTTCGGAACACGGAGGGGTAATTCCGCAGGAAGCTCACAGGGAACGGTTTCGGGGAAGATTCCGGCCGGTGCAGTAAGCGGCGGATCACGGTGTACTGCGGCTGCACACGGGGTCCTTGCAGGTGGGATTCATGGCGGCTGCAAGTGGCCGGCCGGCCGATCGGTCCAGCCGCGGGTGGTACCGCTCGTCAGGAATGGACGGAACCCGGTGGGTTGCGAGGCTCGTGGAGCTGCATTGGTTATAAGATGTAGGCTCTTTGCGTTGCTTCACGTGGAAAGCTCAGCCCGTTCCGATCGATTCGGCGATTCCCCTCTCCGTCTTCTCCGCCGCGCGGTGCCGTGATCAATGCCGGCTGTTGGCGACGAAAGCTCAGTATAGACTGTAAAAGGGCGGGGATCGCAGCTCCGCGGAGCTGTCGAGCCGGCCAACCGGCGGTTGCCCTGCCTAAGCCGACCTTTTCTTTCCTCTTCTTTTTGGTCCACCTCGCTTGTACTTGCGCTCTCCTTCCAACTTGAGCTGGGGCAGGTAGCCGCTACGCATTCCGGCACACGCATTCATGAGATCAACGACGCAACGGTCGATCGATCGATCTATCTTGGGTGGCGATTCAGGGGCCAGACCAGCTCTGGGGATCGAAATGCATGGCCATATAGTACACCGATGTTATCACTACTCGTTACATTCAAGTGTTCTAGCTAGTGGCATTGGTTGTGTCTGTCTCTTTGGTCCATTGTTTGTTCATGCCGATCTGGAGCTAACTAGCTAGCTCTAGAGGAGCTGTTAAGCTACCTTGTCGATCGATCGTCGAGTTGCTGCAAAGGAGAGGCGTGACTAGCTAATTATTTGATGTCTCGTCTAATCTCGAAACCTCACTAATGAACGCCCGTTGACTCCTGCGTTAGTGGCTAGACAACAAGCCTTAGCTTAGCTAGCCATGGACCAACCTTACACGATCGGTCGCGAGGGCCCATAATGGCAAGCTCCAAAGATCAGCTAAAAAAGGTTAGAAGAGAAGAAGAGACGAGACAGGCTTGGGCTGGGCCACTCTGGATTCAGTCCCCTTGCTTAGTTTTCACGTGAATTCATTCATGCTCCGGCTTGACCTGTTCTGATACACGGTTTGTAGCCAGATAGCATGTAGCACGTACTGGTGCTAGTGCTACATGCTCCGTCGTGCTATTTTGACTTAGGTGCCGATCAAGCCATGATGAATGCGACCAACCCCTTTGTGTACAGACTCTCCGCATTGATGCCTGGAAACGAACGCATTACTCCAATAAAGGCCGCGAGGCTACCCGGCCATACAAGTTACTCCCAGGGGCACATTCATCCTGAGCGTTGATTTCACTTGCGACAGTCACTTTTCTGACCAGCTTTTCACAGCGTCCGTTCGATCAGTCAAATTTTCCGGCACCTGTTTCTCAATTGGATGGGTCAATGACTGCTGGGCCCAACTGTGCCCGGGGCCAGCGAGCGGAGGCAGAGAGCATGCTCATCCTGGTCGACTCACTTTCCTCGTCTGGTACGTCGAGCCCAAGCTTTTCGGTTCACAGATCGGAGCGTCGCCTGTTCTACCCGTTCCGGTACCCTTTCCAACGCTGCGGCTGGTCCCTGTGGGCCGTGGGCCATGTTTTTCAGTGGGGCAGCGCGTTGCTCGAAGGGTGCCAGTTATTTTCTCCTCCTTGTCTTTCCTAATTTACCGCTTGGGAGACTGTGCGCGGGATGCGAGGAACTGTGCGGAGGACACCCGCTCGTCACCTCCTGCTTTACATGTTCCACAGATATTTTTCGCACCCGTGACGCTGCTGCTTGTCCCCATGGGTGTGGGGGGCCTCCTTAGCGGTGGGGTGGGTGTCGTTTGTGCGGGTGAGCAGGCGCGCTCGTCCGCTACCTTTTCCTTTTTTACCGCTCGGAGGAGGCAGCGTCGACGTGGTAGGGCCGGCGGGTGGACTTTATTGGCCTATCGTCAGGAGGCAGTTGGGGGCGTTTTTTACGGAACGATAGTTTCCGCCTGGCTCTACGTGTGGGTCTGGGAATGGAGGGGCCCGGATGTCGGTCAGCTGGGTATTTATCCAGCGCGGTTAAGGCCTGGGCGTGCGGTGCGGTCCTCTTTCTGCGCCCAGTCCTCCTTCTACACCTCGTCTTCCCCGATCTGGCTGACCCCGCCTCAGTTCTCCTTTCTCTCCCCTGCTCCTCGCTACTCACGCTTGGCGACCAGACGGAGCCGGACGGGACGGCCGCAGTGATAGGCGACGCTGAGGGTGTGGTGCGCGCGGGCGGAGCCAGGATGGGATGGCCGCGTTGGCGAGCCGGAGGAGGAGGTGCAGTAGCGCGGACGGAGGGTGGCAGGCGGCGCGCCGGTAGAGTCTCCGGCGCCGCCGGGGTGAAAAAAAATCCCTACCGCCTCTCTATTTCCAAACTCGACGCCTCTCCGGCTCCTGCGCCCACGACTCCGCCCTCGCTGGCTCCGCATGCCAGTCGTCCGTCGCGGAGACACTCGTCTCTGGGCCATCGCCGCCGCCGGGATCGACCGCGTGGCATCTGCTCGCCACCTCTGTTGCGGCGTCGGCGCGTCGCGCTCCCCGTCCACGGTGGCCTCATCCTCCACGCCCCAGCCCAGCCAATCACGGCGGCTCCACGAGCCCTCGCCAGCCACGAGAGGAGTGGAGGTGGTGGCCAGACACGCGCGCAACGGGGGGACGGTGGTGGCCGCAGCTGGTGGACAACGGGGGCTGCTTGCCGCCGACGGTGGGTGGACGACCGCAACCGCAAATGATGGACGCCAGTCGCCGTCGAGCAACCAGCAGCAGGTACGAACTCGTGTTATCGCTGGAGACGAAGCCACCCAGGATGGCGCTCGTAGGGAACTTCCGATGGAGAACTAACTTCACTGCATGTTTGTTGTAAACAGAGTTGTCCACATTAATCTGCTAATATTTTTAGGTGACATTAATCTGCTAATATTTTTAGGTGGATCTAATATTTGATTTGGACTGGTAAAAGCTTTGGTTGTAAACAGATTTTTTAATTTGTTTGTCCATTGATCGAATTAATCTTGTCTTGAAAAGGTTGGACTGCATTTGGCTATTTTCCATAGCTCTACCTGTCCTTTTTTCCTGAAAACGCTATACCTGTACATAGTAGTGTTCCTCCTTCAGAAAAATGATGATTGTATGTTGATATCTATTCTTATCAGCTGCGTGGAGCGATTTCTCTAAGAATGGTTTAATTGACCCTGATGCTCTGTATGTGTAGGTTTAGTTCAGAGTGTTCCAGGCAACTCATCTTGCAAGCCAGCCAGCTAAACATGACAACATCCATGTGGCATGGTGTGGTTGGAAATTATGCAGCAGTATAGGAAGAGTGACAAAGAGGCTCATGGACACGCTGGTGATTTTCACCTACTGGTCACTCGGAATGAGCTAGCTATATAGATACAGGATAAACTTAGCAGCTGACTGACTGCAGGTGTTGATGGCTGTAAGATCGTAGTGAAAGAGTAGCCTTGTCTAGCTAGGTGGGTCTAGGTGTTGTGTGTTGTGAGCAGTTCATTGAGACATTGACAACTTCTTGTAATTTGTTTACTCTTCTATGAAGAAAAGTTGCCTCAAATGTTTCTCCTATTCACGATCGTGTCACATGAGTCACCTTTGATGAGTTGCTGAAGAGAGCCCTCAGGTCAAAACGCTTACATTCCAGTGATTTTTTTTGGCAAAAAGGGGACAGGCCCCTGGTTCCATTGGAATGCAACCAAGTTACTGACAGGGTTTTGAGCAAAAGCTCAACAGCATAAATCTGAAAAGAAATGAACACATGACGAGACATTTTTCCATTATATCGAATACATATTTTTTGCAGTGCTTGTTTGGAATTCTCATGTTGCATTTGTCTAGCTTGGATTCTTTTACATGTTATACTAAAATCAAGAGAGTTGATGTCTTTGATCGGACAAGAGAGTGAATGTGAGATGCTCGTTGGTGATACTGCATGTGAACCTCTGGTCGAAGGAGAGCAGATTTGCCCTGAGTCATGCCTATATATTTTACGGTGAGTATACATCAAATTGCAGGCTACATGATACAATGGAGCTTTTTTTTGGAACATTCTCCAGCCATGTATATATGGCACCGAACTATAAAAAGTTTCAGTTAATGAAGAGTTTTGGTACCCTTTGCCAAAACCATGGTTTGTAGTATACTACAACGCTGAAAGGTAACGACACATTCGGTTCCATGGTAAATATGTTGGCATTTATGCTGACGGGTGGTCAATAGGTTCTCTATCTGAATTCTACCTTTGAAGCAAATGTGGTGATTAGAAATTTGACATGTAGTTTTGAGTTTTCCCTTCACTAATTCAGTGTATTTTTATATATTATATGTATTCTGTGCATTCAATTGCAAAAACAATATGGGCATTATATCGATTGTCGTAACTTAGTGTAGAATCTCAATAAAATGACTATTCTATGTTGGCAAGATACTAAGCAAATAAGAATAGGTATATGCATATAGCAACATGTCGGAGCCAAAACAAAATAAAACTGACGATTTAATTTTGGCCTCATGCCGCCAGTTGCGCCAATGGCGCAATGGGTAATATGTAATATTATTTAGTATCTGCAGTTAGCAAGTACCATAAAACTCCAATGTTTTTTCTATGATTCTCCATTAATCAATCCTTCCTAACTACAAAAATGGCACTATTTTATATTATTTGCTATATTTGTGCTGCTATATGATTGCATATATCCTGGTAGTTCAAAATTGCTAAAACTTATGGCTACGCTTTAGCCGGTTAGTTAATGAAGAGTTTTGGTACCCTTTGCCAAAACCATGGTTTGTAGTATACTACAACGCTGAAAGGTAACGACACATTCGGTTCCATGGTAAATATGTTGGCATTTATGCTGACGGGTGGTCAATAGGTTCTCTATCTGAATTCTACCTTTGAAGCAAATGTGGTGATTAGAAATTTGACATGTAGTTTTGAGTTTTCCCTTCACTAATTCAGTGTATTTTTATATATTATATGTATTCTGTGCATTCAATTGCAAAAACAATATGGGCATTATATCGATTGTCGTAACTTAGTGTAGAATCTCAATAAAATGACTATTCTATGTTGGCAAGATACTAAGCAAATAAGAATAGGTATATGCATATAGCAACATGTCGGAGCCAAAACAAAATAAAACTGACGATTTAATTTTGGCCTCATGCCGCCAGTTGCGCCAATGGCGCAATGGGTAATATGTAATATTATTTAGTATCTGCAGTTAGCAAGTACCATAAAACTCCAATGTTTTTTCTATGATTCTCCATTAATCAATCCTTCCTAACTACAAAAATGGCACTATTTTATATTATTTGCTATATTTGTGCTGCTATATGATTGCATATATCCTGGTAGTTCAAAATTGCTAAAACTTATGGCTACGCTTTAGCCGGTTAGTTAATGAAGAGTTTTGGTACCCTTTGCCAAAACCATGGTTTGTAGTATACTACAACGCTGAAAGGTAACGACACATTCGGTTCCATGGTAAATATGTTGGCATTTATGCTGACGGGTGGTCAATAGGTTCTCTATCTGAATTCTACCTTTGAAGCAAATGTGGTGATTAGAAATTTGACATGTAGTTTTGAGTTTTCCCTTCACTAATTCAGTGTATTTTTATATATTATATGTATTCTGTGCATTCAATTGCAAAAACAATATGGGCATTATATCGATTGTCGTAACTTAGTGTAGAATCTCAATAAAATGACTATTCTATGTTGGCAAGATACTAAGCAAATAAGAATAGGTATATGCATATAGCAACATGTCGGAGCCAAAACAAAATAAAACTGACGATTTAATTTTGGCCTCATGCCGCCAGTTGCGCCAATGGCGCAATGGGTAATATGTAATATTATTTAGTATCTGCAGTTAGCAAGTACCATAAAACTCCAATGTTTTTTCTATGATTCTCCATTAATCAATCCTTCCTAACTACAAAAATGGCACTATTTTATATTATTTGCTATATTTGTGCTGCTATATGATTGCATATATCCTGATAGTTCAAAATTGCTAAAACTTATGGCTACGCTTTAGCCGGTTGCGCCAGTGGCGCAACGGGTCATCTAGTGCAAGAAACCATGGAAGAAGAAAGAGATGATGGCCAGAGGCTGCGTCCTCCAAAACCGCGTGACGATTCACTGTTAACGTCAGCGCGTATATAACCAGCAAAATCATGCAGCAGGCACAAGATTGGGTCATGCTCGTGCAGATTCAGGCATTGGTGTTCCACTTCACTCGTGGCAAGTTGATGAGACAGGCCAGGGCACAGGATTGGGCGGTGTGGGTCTGGCACCGAGGCGGGCAGCAGCGCATTCATGCGTTCCAGGTTGCCAGCCTCGCAGCCGGGAGAGAGGAAGACCCATGGTCAGCAACACTCTGCTGCCACTGCTGCTGCTGTGTAGCATGTGGAATTGAAGGCGGCGCCCAACGGATTTGTGTATCCAGCGAGAAGGATTTCGCATTGCTCAGTTTACACATACATGTAGGCCAGCAAGAAAACAGGAGGGACCATTGTGTTAAGAAGGACCATGTGTGGACAGATAAGATATATCGACAAGATGATGTTAGATAATACTGGCTTCGTTTCCACGAGCGTAATAAGATAGTCAAAAGCATCGATGGAACATGGAAAAATTCCTAGATTTTCCAAGGAAAATGGACTGTTTTTCGAACTGGAATTTTTATGGGCCTTGGATGGCCAGTAGTTGTCTGTTGAGAAACCTAGCCAAACCTTGTAAACCCAAGGTCCTATTTAGAAAAGGGCCAATAGCTGTCCCGCTTGAACAAACTACTCCCTCTCATCCATATTACTCCCTCCGTTCACAAATACTTTGCGTTCTAGCTTTAGTCAAAGTCAAACTTTCTTAACTTTGACCAAATATCTATAAACAAATAAGAATATTTATAATATAAAAACTATTGCATTAGAATCTCCTGAAAGCATATTTTCATATTATGTCTATTTGGCATTATGGATATTGATAATTTTTCCTCAATTCTTAGTCAAAGTTTAAATTTTTTGGCTTTGACTAAACCCAGAACGCGAACTAAATAAAAACGGGGGGAGTACTTGTTGCTAATATTCATATTAGCGACAAGTAATATGGATCGTAGAGAGTATTTTTTCCAGCAACTATTGGACTGAAAATGGAGATAAGAGCAAAAGATAATATTCGAGGATAGCAACATGCAAGATAACTACGTACTTTTTAAAAAGATTATTTGGAGAGGATAAACAATATGAATCACATATTCTTTAAGCCAAGCCATCAATCCCATCCTAGGGTCGGTATGAAATAGGAGACAATTGCTTTTGAGCAGTTAAAGAATCTAAATTCCACTTATTTAGAAATTGATCATTCATTCTTTGCCAAGTGGTGTGATTGGTGTTGGCTGCATTAGCCGCTTTGCCACAATAGAATGATCCTCCAAGGCCTGCCAAATCGAGGATGGCAAATCATTGACGTCATGGTCTGGTTACTCTCTGTCTAGCTCCCTGAGGAAACCTAGCCAAGCCATGTCGCCTCTCGTGTTTTAATTTTTAACTATTTAATATGATTTGCTAATCTGTTCAACTCCTTATGACCCATCATGTTTTCGTTGGTTACAATGCTCTCTGAACCATTTGACTCTAAGATTCAACTTGATAATCTCTCTTAAATGATATTCTTGTGACGTGTTAGGGTCAAAGTTTGATCTCTATACATGTATAACATAAAATTATATATTAATTGCTTAATAATAACATATTACTTACATATATTAAACTCTTAAACTAACATGGGTATTAGTTGTGTTTCAACCATTTAATGACTACCTATTCATTATAAGAGTTGATTTCATGAGAACCATCCAATCCTTGCTGACTATAATAATATGATTAAAGGCTAAGATATTTATTTGACGTTCGATTCTAACTCAATTACAAGAATCAAATAATAAGATCTTTTATAATTCATTCCTCTACCATGTTCATCAATTGTAACAATTGAAACTTAGCATTTGAGGTTGCTCCGTATTATGCAATATTTGGTTGGTTCTTAGTTTCTTACCTCGCAATACTAAAAATAAAATCTAACTTAATATACAAATTCGCTATCATTATATTACTTGTTAGTATATATAGTACATATGATGTCAATTGCGTGAGCACATCAGTCTTCGAGAAAATGCAAGACAATAGATATTTACTACTAATATTCTAGAATGAATTATTTATGTTTATTAATTTGTTAATCAACACGATCCCACCCTTAATGCAAAGCACAACGCTGGTTGTTCCATAAAACAGATATAAAGCATCGTTGGAACATGGATTTTTTTTTATTTCTACAGGAAATGGATTGGTTTTACGACTTGACTAAAAGTGACGACGACGCACTGTGAGGAGTCTTCTCCCCTATAGGTGTGTCCCCAAGCACACCTTGCTCATGCTCCGCTTGAGTTCCTTGACAAGAGGGGCAAGTTGGATTCTAGGGTGACAGCGCATGCGTCGAGCCATCGACAAGAGGGTTGAAGCCCAATCGCTCCGGTTGGGAGGAGGGGGAGAATCAGGATGTTCCGACCAGGAAACAACTGGGGCATCTGAGGACCGTTTGTCCCACGTCGCCCGATCGTACAGTCGAAGGAAGGTGTGCTCGTTGTGTCAGTTTAGGGCAGCTGCTCTTTCAAGAATTCGGGTTGTACAAATATTGGACTGTTTTCGAACTATTCAATGTGAAGTTTCTGTGTTTTACTACTACTACAAAATATGGCCTTCATACATAGGCCCAAAGATCACGGGAACAAGCAATCTCCAAGCAACTACAGCAGTGAAAATTCACTAAAGAAAGGACATAGAAACACGAGTAGACGATTATATTCAAGGACTGCGGACTGGTACGGCATGCTCGCTAAATGAGAAAATATTTGAATACCTTATTTGGAATATGAAATCATGACAATCCAACGATTTCTGTACAGACTGTTCCGCAGAAACCTTATTTCTATCCAATACACAGTACACCCTTTTACCCTTTCAGGTCAAACGTCGAACGTGGGGCTACCGAACTGAAACTGAAGTATGCACCTAGAGTTCCCTTCACCACATAGGTTCAAACAAATGGTATATCTTCCGTGCAAAACGTTGTGCATCTTGCTTACAAGTTCGTCTTTGGCTTTGAGGCTGGGCTCACGCGCCTAGTCAAGGTTCGCATTGTCACAAACTCTTCCGCGGCAGAAGGGTGGATTCCGACCTGCAAAAATGCCAACAAGGTTAGGATCTCAAAAACACCGGAGGTCTGAGCCTCTGTTGTAATGTCAGGGTAATGTCTTTCAACTTACGGTGCTGTCAAAGGTGGCTTTGGTAGCTCCAGCCTTGAGTGCAACAGCAAGGCCCTGCATTTTTTGTGGGCACAAGCTCAGGTACAGAATAGGGCTCAATAACTTAAAAAGATCATACTACTTTAAAAGAACACGGGAACTTCACATATGTGTACCTGCATAATTTCAGCTGCATCTGGTCCACACATGGATGCACCAAGTACTTTATCGGTCTCAGCATCAACCACCAGTTTCATGACAGACTTCTCCTGTCGTCTTTAAAATAAGTGAAAAATTATGACCATTCCCCACCACGATAAGAACTTAATAACAAACAGAGTGCTGATATACAGTGGTACACAACTAGTGAAAACACTGAAATATCTCTTGATGACCACACAATGTGAAAAGTCAAAATAAAGTGTATGAGATGATCCTGCGATACATATAACACTTACTTGGATATGCTGTTCTTCATAGGATTGAAACTTGATGTGTAAACAAGAATATCATTCTTCACTTCCTCCAAAGCCTCCTGTTCGCTCAGACCCACGACAGATAGTGGCGGAATGCTAATTTGACAAAACATAATCCCGTATTATATAACGCAGTGAGGGAATGATAGTGCAATAAAATAATTCATTCGGGAAAAAATGTTAGTGGCTGGGGGGGGGGGGGGGGGGGGGGTTGACATTCACAAGGTTCAGAACCACAGGTTTCTCAGAGAAAATCTTGAAACTAATTTCCAATATCTCAAGTACAAAGTAAGTCATTTTACAGAAATCAAGGTAATTACTTACCAGAAAACAGCACAAGGTACATCTTTGTAATCAGGCTTAATTGGCTGGCCACCAAACACAGTTTTCTGCAATGAACAGATAAGGAAGGATAAATAGTGGTGATTAACACAAGGAAAGATTATTAGCAGGATGCCAGAACCACTTAT
Organism: Dactylis glomerata; assembly: GCA_007115705.1. Lineage (NCBI taxonomy): Eukaryota > Viridiplantae > Streptophyta > Magnoliopsida > Poales > Poaceae > Dactylis > Dactylis glomerata. Next base: position 2,345,394 of record QXEO01001223.1, read on the forward strand.
GCTGAAAGGGTTACAAACTACAGCCACCACTTACAGCAAAGCAAGTAGCCTCCATCAGAGCAACAGGTGTAAGGTTAATCCGATTTGTTACATCACCCACAGCCCATATACTGGGAACTGATGTACGGGAGTATTCGTCAACCTAAAGAGACGTCAAGTCAAAATTAACAAATTACATTATTAAGAGAGCCAAAGTACATAACCAAGAAATCAATAGCGTATCCGGTGCATAATATGGACACAGAGGGTTTGTCAGGGTAGAAACAGAAATATGAGAAATGCAAGACATAAAGACTACATATCAACTAACAGGAACAGGAAGGACAAGTAAGGAAAGAAGATAGACCTTGATGGCTCCTACTTGATCAACCTCAACACCAACAGCCTCCAAGTTCAGCCTATTGGAGTTCGGCGCACGACCTGCACAAATTGAAAACCGGGCACAAGAATAATGTGTAAACTCACATCCAATGCAAAATAAACTTTGATAAATACTACATTGTAAACAGAGTAATGAAACCAGAAGTGTCTGATTCTTCAGCATACAACCGCAAGAGATTAAAACGTGATAGCAAATAAGTAGCTAGCTATCTGTTTATAATATACTCTCTCCGTTCCAAAATATAAGATGTTCTAGTCTATCATTGACACACATGTATCTAGATGCTTTTTAGTATATAGGTTCACTCATTTTGCTTCTAACCTACACACTAAAAGATATCTAGATACATGCATGGCAATGATAGGCTAAAACATCTTATATTTTGGAACAGAGGGAGTAAATAAGATATTTTTACTCCACAGAAACAAAGAACCAAGAGGTGCCCATGTTGTGCCATAATTTGTTGCATAATGTGAACAAATCCTTAAACGGAACAGACAAGTGTCAAAAGTGAACAGTAACATGGTAAATACCTGTAGCAAACAGAACAACATCTGCAATAAGCTCATCTCCTTTATCCGTTACAACTTTAATGCCATCAGCCGTTTTACTCAACTGGTTTATGGAAATGAATTTGGTAAAAAAACTGCAGGCTGAACCTGAGAAATCCGTATTTAACTTTGTGGATTTAGTTTAAATCACCTCAGTTAAATTTGTCCCTGGATGCAATCTGATTCCCCTTCCCTCAAGGTTACTTGCAACAATTGTTCTCATCTCATCATCGAAACCTCTGCAAGTGGCAGTGTACTATTACGCTCGGCTTTCTACGACAGTAATGTTTTGAGAAATACACAAATTGAAAAAATGTAGAAATTTTAGAATACAAAATGACATCGACAGAATGTATGTTTTTAAGCAGACGTGTTATAAAGTTATAATCAGAGTCACAGATCAGGCTTCAGAGTCTGGAACAAACTGGGTAACTACCATAACGACCAAGATGGCCAGAAAGCATATAATGCAGGGAACTGGGGGTACAACATAGATTTGGGAAGAGGAACGGAGGAGATAATGCATTGATAAACTCTTCTGTTATTCCTTGATTGACTATGGATAGATATACTGTCCCTTATAAAGGACTTACTTGGCACATGAGTATTCACCTAAAGGATATCAATCCTATCTCTAAATCTAATATTTTCCTTTTAAAACAAGTATAAATCCTATTTTAACAGTATTTCATTTCTTTTTGGATACTTCCTAATGCTATCATGCACATAACAGGCTCCACTCTTTTTGAACAATGGCAATCACAACTTACTGGTAATGCAAAGCTAAAAATCATACCATCCACTTTTCAGTATACTGCAAAACCACATATATACATTGCTGTGGTGGATTTTGCATGTGCAAGTGGAAGATCATGATGGTCAACAACACTAAGTGAGTATTGTAAGAAACAAGTAGCACATAAGTAAAAAAACTGATACTAGCAACTTCAGGTAGACAGGTACATGATAGCGTGGAGATCATGAACTACATGACTATTGCTTGGGCAAGGCACCAGAAATTGTGCGCAGTGTCCTTGATAACAGTAGATTAAACTGCATACCTTAGAGGAAGTTCTTTTCTATAATACAGGTCTACTTCAGCACCCAACCCTCTCCAGATAGAAGCAAATTCAACAGCAATATATCTGCAATTATGGGCCACATGAAAAAAGTTATATTGGAAAGATTTGGGAAGAAGTAATAGTACTCCCTCTGTTCCAAAATATAAGATGTTTTAGCCTTTTTCTGACATCATTATCTAGACATCTTTTAGTGTGTAGGTTGGAAACAAAATGAGTGAACCTACACACTAAAAGGCATCTAGATACATGTGTATCAGAAAAAGTCTAAAACATCTTATATTTTGGAAAGGAGGGAGTATTATGGTACAGGGTACATCTAGAACCATACCCGCCACCAAGAATCACAGCACGTTTCGGTAGCTCCTCCAAACTTAAAGCCTCATCTGAAGTAATAGCCAACTCCTGCAAGTGAATATAGCGAAAAATCAAAATTATAACCGGGTGTAGATCAGAACAATCAACAAACATAGAAAATAATATAGTCAGTTGCCGAAGAGAGATGAAAGATGCCAAGCTAAGTGGCTTTCAAAATTTTAATATATTCAGTATGAAGTATCAAGAATTATTCGTGTGCATCACTAAGTCAAGATAATCACAATGAGTACATCAGATGACAGAATTTAAACATTCTGAAACCAGAGAAACACAGGCAGAAGAACACAAAGGAGCTAAGGGAACATGTTAGAACTACCATCACCCAATAATACGTGTAACTTAAAAAAATTCTCATGGGGAACTTCACAAACCTTTCCAGGGATGTTGACCCGGGTTGCTCGGCTGCCAGTAGCAATCAGTATGTGTTTTGTCGTGTGCCTTTGCTTTGAGCCATCTAGTTGGGTAACTTCAACAGTATGAGCATCAACTATACTTCCTGCCCCTTCGATCATCGCCACGCCAGAATTAGTAAGGAGTCTCTTGTATACTCCATTTAGTCTGACAATTTCCTGAGTCTGTAGAATAGAGAAATACGATATTTGGTTCATAGGCATCTACAGTTGCGGAAGCAACAATGTGCTCAGCCAAGATTATGTCTGTTTCTAACCTTATTCTCCAGCAGCTTTTTCCAGTTGTAGTTGATGTCCCCGCTGACTTCCCATCCGAACTGCTTCGAATCCTGCACCCGTCACACCAGCAATGAAAATAAGCACGTCGGAGCATGGCTTGGAACGGTAGTTTTGCAAAGGTACACACAAGCTCTAGGAAATGGAAAGGGGAACAATCCCAGTTCGAAATAAAAGCTGTAGTAGTTGACTACTTCAGGATTGAGGTTGTGCAGCATAATAATCAGAAGGTTTAGTAGACTAGGGAAGCATGCTTCCAACCCATTTTTGCATAAGACAGCAGTAAGAACACTTGCCTCGAATTCGCCCCGGAACGACGCCCCGTAGACCAGTATCTTCTTGGGGACGCAGCCACGTATCACACACCTATGGCAGTAGAGACAGATCACGGTGAGCACGCAGGTTCAGAACACAACAAAATATCCAAGACGAGGTTGGCTAGACGTCCAAGGATCCAGAACCAGAAAATGCACAGAGGTAATGGAGGATATCCTTACGTGCCGCCGTGCCCGCCCAGCCACTCCGAGCTGATGGGGTGGAACGGGAGCTCGCAGATCGCAACCTGGACGAGAAATCACAGGACCAACCGAAAATCTCAGTCGAATTATACGGCGAGCGTCCGTAACACACTGACAGGATGAGGGAATCGTGGGAGGGGAAAAGTAAACGAGGAGCGAGCGAACCTTGGCCCCGAACCCCGCGGAGGTGCGGGAGCCGCGGACGCCGCCGCTGCCCGCGCCGATGACGAACAGGTCGTACTCGTAGCTCTCCTCAGCGCCGCCGCCGTCCGCGACGGCCACCTCCCCGTCCTTGAGCATCTTCCTCGCCATGGGACCTCCGGCGGCGCTCGCAGAACCCTAGGACGCCGCAGGCAGATTAGCGAGGCACAACGCGAGATTTCACAGCGGAGACCAAAATACCGTCCAGCCCACCACTGGCTACAGATTAAAATAAATGGCAGACACGCGAATTCGAAACGAGAATCGGGGGAAATCCACCGCACCGCACCTTGGGGGGTTGGCTTCGGAGCAGAGGCGGCTAAGGCTTGATCGAGATGGATGGACGGATCTATTCTTCTATATGGAGAAGAAGAAGAATCGGAAGCTTCTCTCCTCCGCGGCTCCGTTCCCGTCAGACGTGGTGCCGCTTGTCTTCACGGCGCTCGCCACTACTGGTGCCCCACGGCTCCACGAGACTGAGATTATGATAATATTCAGATGACACCTACCATCTGTCAGTCAGTCAGTCTCGATATTTTTAACGGAACGCCGAGCTGGTACTGTTGTACTGACAAAAGTCTAAGTTCATTTTTTGCTTATATAATGTTTGGCCAAAAGAAATGTTGCTGCTTAATCATGCCCTGCGTATTGCATCAGCAGTGACATGAAATTTCCTCGGATCTCCTGTGGACGCGACGTGTTTCTTCCTGAGGCGAGGCTGTCAGTGAATTGATTCAATTTGTGCACTAACCAAACTTCATTTTCAAAGTACTTCCGGTATAATTTTGATTACTCCCATTTAGGAATCTGCTTTCTGTCCACACCATTTTTGAACCGTGGAATGCCATACATCGCTGGCTGAGTGCTCAACTACTGCTGACTCTGTTTGGTCTGCTGCGAGATGCAGGCTGCGCCGCGCGTACTGCTGCGGTGTTCACTGAACCTAGACACCTAGACACTTGCGCAGAGCAATTATTAGGTGGTATGTTTTGAGTGGTTTTATTTTTGAGCATCATATGTTTGTTTCCAGTGATGAGGAGACAGGATTGTACTAGATGGGCTGGAGAAGTGAACGTGGAGCACGTGTGGATGATCCATGTGCCCCATTCACGGCGCAGACAGTAGTGTCAGTGCTAGAGCTGGATCGACGATCTCTTTTCTCTTGATTTCGGCGATTTTCTTCTTTTAATTAGGGCACAAGTTGCATAGAACGGAATCACACCGACAGAACTCACGTGTCCCCTCTTTGGCCTGAAGATACCGAAGATTCATGCAGACCATTCCACTGATGAACTGACCAAGTGATGCTGAAGTTTAGCTCTTGCGTAAGGTGAATGGTGACTAGGATCAGTAGGGTGGATTCAGAGATTGAGCAACAAAGGGGGTGGTGGCGCAGTTGGCTAGCGCGCAGGTCTCATAGCTATAGCAGGGGAGATCCTGGGGTTGAGGATTCTTTGTGCAAAATCCGTGGCTTGGTGCCCGCCCGCTGCGCAGGACTCTCGTAGCGCTAAGTTGAGCGATCCTGAGGTCGAGAGTTCGAGCCTCTCTCACCCCAAACCCTTTTTTCGCTTCTCTCAACTGTGCTGTCATATAATAAGATTTGTAATTCGTTCACCAACTAAGACACTCCAACTTGTTTGTGTCTGCAAGTGAAAGTGTGTGACCTTTTCTTTCCAAGAAAAGTAGGTGCTTGGCCTTCATTTTGCCGCGCGCGTTTTGGATTTTATCATGCCATTTCTCATGTTTCGCGCGCGGGCGTAGCTGCGATCATTTTCGACACGCGTATTTTAAGCCTGCGTTCCGGCCGCGCTTCACCATGCGCGGTAAAATAGTTGTAAAAAACACTTTGTGCCAAAAATAATGAAAACAATCTACTATATTTATATTACAAACTAATACTCCTAGATTCAAACTAAATTGTACTCAGATACTATATTGTTTAACAGAAAATAAAATATTAAATAGATAGATACTCGGATATGTGGCGCACTCCACAAAACCCAGTGGAGTCGAGCGGAGGGCCACGACGACGTGGAGGCATGGCGGCGGCGATCTACGTCAAAACCGCAGGCATCATGTAGGTAGCCGGAGAAGAGAAGGGGAATCTTCAGGTGGCAGTTGGCTCCATAGGCTAGGATTTTGGGCACGCACGAAAGTTTCTAGCCGGGAGACCGCCATGGCAGTCGACACCCTCCTCTCGCACGTTTCCTTAAAAGCCAGCACCGGGGGAGCGGACTCGCCCCGAGCAGCCAAGCTGGCCTACGCCTCAACTGATCATGAGGGCAACTCCAACATGTCTCAAAAATGGACATTGAATTGGTCTGATTCGGTCCGTTTGCGATGGCCCGCAGACAATTTAGAGGCCTTTGACCGTTTTGCGGGTGATAGTGCACCCAACGGCGCCCCATTAAAAAAGGTGACCAAAATGAAGACAAAAAAATTGAAAATAAGATTTCATATACATATTGGGTCATAAAAGTTCATGGTACACCCTAAAAAATAAAATGTGTAATATTTAGCCACACGGCGGTCGGTGGAGGCTATGGTGGCCGATGGACTGCTTGCTGGAGGCTGTGCCCTAGTCCTCACGCGATGACGATGAGGATCCGTGGCGGGGTGGTGGAAGTGGGTGTGGAGTCTCCTGGAGCTTCCGGTGGCGCCACAACATCCTTCTGGGACTGTCCATTGCATCATTGAGGCCAGCCACTTGGCCTCCTCCTCCTATTGGAGAGCTCAAGGGAAACTTTTTTATGGAGCCTCCTCCATCTGGTAGGACTCATCATCCAGTGGCGCGCGGGTCCTTCATCTCCACTAGATGCCGACAGTCACGGTGTCGGCTCCACATATTGGGTGCCAGCGCCGCGGTAGTGCGACCGGTCAGGATGGCAGGGTCTCGGGGTACGGATTGTGTCCCCCCACCACCATTCCTTGTTCCTCGCCGGTGGGTATAGGGTCCAGTTAGCCTCCTCATGCTTTACCTCCTCCTGTTTGACCTACTTCAGCACCAACAGTTCCACTCAAGGACCTCATATCCCTCCTCGTCCTCATAGTCGTTGTCTAGGCCCTCGAGGTGAGCTCGGACAACCTCATCCACATGGGCTAGCCGACGGCGTATGCTGGGTCGCGGCACAGATCCCGCAACAGTAAGGCCCTGCACCTCAGGATCTCCCGGTATCGGGCCGGCCCGCTAATGCGATGGCCGACACCGACACCTGTGCCCCGATCATATGCCACCCATGCGGGAGGTGGACACTAGGCCACGGTAGCAGTTGGCCGAGCGTAGCATACTCCCGCACTACCTCGACCTCCACGTAGATGTGGCGCTCTAAGCGCGACACAAGAGGTGGATGCGGCAGCCGTGCTGCTAGTGCACAAAAGGGGCGTCACCCTCCGCCGCCTAAGGGCAATCCCATATCATAGTCGTTGCGGCCTGGGCAAAACCATCGATCTCCCTTCGCCATTGCAGTGGCTGATGGAGGATGGCTAGGACTTTGTTGGGTTTTGTGGAGGCTTCCACAAGTGGGGACTAGGAAGTGGGGATGGGTATGGTCTAGGAATGATGACATATCCCCATTTAAGAATGACCTGAAAGTGGGTACACCGTGTGGACTCTCGTCGATTTTACTCCCTCGATCCCTCACACACGGATCTGCGGAGACGAAAACCAACAAGGGAATATATGCGGACATGCGTGCGCGGCCACCAAAAAACCAATCTGAATTTGAACTGAAAATAGGGACCAGATAGAATCGACCATGCGATCTGTTTGCGTTACCCTGCTTCGAACGGGTCCGTCCGTTTGCGGAGCACCGTTGAAGAAGTGAAGATACGCTTATTTTGATCCAACGCTGTCCTCTATTCGAAATGGAAAGCCGAGTACGTGACGTAAAAAAAAACTTCCTACTCCGTAAGTGGTGTTGGTATTTGGTCATGTAGAAGCTCCACGGGCTCTGAATGTCTATTTGCAACTAAGACTGTCAGTGTCAGACATCCCACTAACCAACTACTGAATTACAGAACCTCTACAGGAATCACATAGGACCACTTTCCTGATCGTGCTTTAGAAATCGCAATGTACACACGTGTGGTACGGTAACTAGTAAATATAACTTGAGCAGCTTCGGCTGTTGGTCAACAAAGGGGTGGTGGCGCAGTTGGCTAGCGCGTAGGTCTCATAGCTAAATGTGAGTGACCGTGGGGTGGGGTCGAAAGAGTGCGAGCCGCCACTGCCAGGCATCGCAAGCTCTTCTAGTGAGTCATCCTGAGGTCGAGAGTTCGAGCCTCTCTCACCCCAACATTTTTGTAATTCCTTCATAACTGTTTCCTGCAGAACTTCTTACTTCTCTGTATTGTTTCTTGCAGAAATTCTCCTTTCCTTTTTTTTTAGAGGAAAGGCCTCCAGACCCTGCTTATATTGAAAGCACACACAAGTCTCAAAACAAGTATTACAATGGGACACCAATCACCCTGCCAGGACAACAAAGATGGAAAAAGCTACCAGGACCCAGACAAGGAAAACAGGTGACCCGAGAGACCAAAACTCTCCCCAAAACTCACAAAACGAGCTCCTAAACTACGGCAACATTAACCTACGCCAACCCTACCACCCAGAGTAGCCACCAAATTTTTCAGCTTCTCGTCGAACTTCGCAATCACAGCATCTGTGCTCTGTAGCGCCTTCGTTTTCGCCAACACCCTCCATTGTAGCATCAGTGAGAGAGCTCTGTATAAAGGATGAATCGGGTTAGCCAACACTTTATGCTGGAAGACACGCTCATTTCTTGTGATCCAGAGAACCCAAGAAACAGCAGCAAACCAAAAAATCATTAATTTGTTTGATTTAGCCCCACTATGAGTAAGGAATAGATCGGTAAATTCCTCACACGATCTAGGGATGTAAGCTTTACCAAACAAGTCCCTAATGATACACCAGATGTATCTAGCAATTGGACAATTAAACAAAATATGATTAGTATCCTCCACCACTGCACAGGTCTCACACAGAGGCGATCCTGGCCAACCCCTTTTAGCTAACTCCCGAGCTGACTGAATCCTCCCTCTAAAACACAACCACAAAAAGTTCCTCTGCTTCAGAGGAATCCTACACTTCCAAATCTCCATCATACGCATATCACTGACACCTGGGTCGAGGATGAATTTGTACAGAGAACGAGTCGAGAAATTCTTACTTCTCTCCAACTCCCAGCACACTTTATCTCTCATAGCACCTAAACTCACCTGACCAAGAATCACCCCTAACTCCTCCCATTGCCCTACATCCCTGGGTCCAAAAGACCTACAGAAAGATAAATTTACCTCACCGCCACGCAATGCTTCATTAACAGATATCCCCATCTGTTCACAGCACTCAAAAAGAGCTGGGAACATAATTTTTAAGGGACACTTCCCCCACCACACATCATGCCAGAATAACGTCTTCCTACCGTCACCAACTTCATAAGAAGTCGCCATCTTAAACCACCGTTTTATCTTATGCAGGCTTGTCCAGAACTGCGAGCCTTTACCCTCAGATAAGAAAAAACCATTGTCACCCATGTATTTCTTCCTCAGAATTTGAAAACTCAGATCTTGGGAATCATTTTCCAAACGAAATATCCATCTACTTAACAGACAAATATTCCTAATCCTAGTATCTGAGAAACCCATACCTCCAAACTCCTTTGGTTTACACAACACCTCCCATTTCACCATGTGATATTTTCTTTTATCACCCACACCTTCCCAAAAAAAGCTAGCCCTAGACATGTCCATCTTATGATGATTTCCTTCATCAAAAAAATAAAAACCCATAGCATAGTTAGCTATACTATCTAAGCATGAGTTGATCAGAACTGCTCTCCCCCCTGAAGAGGCCAGAGCATTGAAACCACTACCCAATTTCTTATCTACCTTCTGTGGGACAAAAGCTAAATCTTTTGACAAAATTCTCCTTTCCTTCACAGAGCATTTTCTTACAGGGTTTCTCTTCATATGGCTTGAGGCATGTGCTTCATTCTTTGCAACGCTGTTCGCCTCTTAGCACTTTTATTTTCTTCTAACCTTCACGGTTGGCCCACATGAAACACTGAACGCTTTGCATCTAGTCTACGAAAAAATAGAGCGATGAAGATTCTGAATTTTATCCTGAGCTGAGACCTACCATACTCCTGGCTCCTGAAGAAAGATATGCACGCCGCTGCTTGCTGTGAGAGTCTTGCCCGTAGAAAAATTGTAGTCAGTGTGGCTGCTTGGTCAACGTTTATATGCAGACATGCAGTAATATATCCTTTTCTGTAACACCATGACAGACTACTGAATCTAATTAACCTTATGCCTGCATCTCCACGACCTCCTCAAGAGGAAGTTCAGTTCCTCTCAGTGCTTCATCATTAATCAGATTTGCATACGGTAACTTATCAATAAAAGAGGACTCTTCCATAGCCTTCACGTTTTATGGTACCTTCGCTGAAGTCGTGGTATTTATCATTATATATAAAATCATCAGAAGACTGATTAACAGAAAAAACAACAGACATTCACTCCGAAGAGAAGACATATTCAAATCTCGATTGGGTAATTGTGTTGTTTTCCACTACATTGTCATTCAAATATGTTTCACCACTGTGAGTAAGTTGGCATGAATGATCTGAAATAATTAGTTCAGTTTGTGCGGCCAGATAGACAAATCCTCAGTGGAGTTCTTCTTGTAAAAGGTTGATATGGCTGCCTCCTCATGAACTTATATTTCTATTTTGCGACATATTCCTTTCTCCTCTTATCCACATCAAATATCCATCCAATCATTTCTTCAGTGTCTGCAAGTTGAAAACAAAATCAACAATTATCAATACAGTTGTAAATACCGAACTCAAATTATTGCAAGAAAGTAAGTATTAGGCAAAAGAAGAGGGATGTTCTGCTGGTTGATTCTATGTCTAGATACAAAAAAAATTAACATAAGGAGTGCACTTTTGCAGAAATTACAGGTCACTTAACAATAGCATATTCTTTTTTTCATTGTTCCAGGTCTGCAGCTATTATTAACCACCCTTGAGTAATGCAATGTTGTGTCAAGCGAGAAAGTTCGTATAGGACTATAGTCCTATCCCTCTTTGATATTGTGTCTTCTACCTTTACTTTACTAGGGTATTTGCGTGACAACAGCTGGCATTGAAGCTGCTCTGTAACCCATCCGTGTCCGTCCAAGATTTGTTAGGGAAACAGAAAGCATGAGACACTCTTAAACAAGGTTTACTTAGTTGGCTCGGTGGTTCAAACTTTTAGCAAGGGGTTGGAAGCATAATTGGCATCCATCACATGCTCTTGCCGACAGGAAGCCCTGCCCAGGTGGACCGGAATTGTTTTCGGCACCTTTTGACATTACTAACATGAGGCCCGGTTGGAAGGCCGGACTGCACATAGGGCTGCAAAAGAGTCGAGCTCGAGCAGGTTAGACTCAGATCAGCTCATACCAAAATTCAAGAGATCTTATACTAGGTCGAGTTAATGATCGAGCTGCAAAAGTTAATTCGTACTCAGGTTGTAACGATCTCGAGTCGATCTCGAGCTAGTTTCGAGCAAAGAAATATAATAAAATTTTCAATTTTGCTTGCATATAAAAGAAACAAAAATACTATCGACAACATATGGAAGGAATAAATTTACCTTCCATATTCACTTATTCAAAATCTTATCCAAATTAGAAAGAATAAATTTCATTCACAGCATGTAAGAATAAATTTCATTCACAGTATATTTTCTTTAATATATAACAAATTATTGGACATGATTATATTTTTTTCGAGCTCTCGTGCTAAATCGAGCGAGCTAGTCTCAAGATCAACTTGTGTTCTAATCGAGCTATATAAGACACTCATGCTCGGCTCATTTCTTTTCGAGTCGATCTTGAGTCGGGCTACAAAATGAGTCGATCTCGAGCCGTTCCCGAGTCTCGAGCTTTTCTTGCAGCCCTAGCTACACAGTCCGGAGACAAAAAGGAAAGACAGCAGTGGAGCACGTCGTGTGAATATTTAACTCGCTGGCGGGTTACGAGTATTTGCTTGGAATCCCTTCCGTCCTTCCTTCCTCATGGCGGCGGTGCAACACCGGCCATATATCATATATGTCGTCGACACACACATTTCTGATCTGCAAGGCAGTGCATGGTTCATGACAGCATTCTCTGATCGGCTAAAACATGGCATGTGTCTGGCTTTACTTCATGAAGATATTTCCGAACATGCATCAAGTGGCAAACGAAATGGATGAACCGAGGCTGTTTTTCATGATGGAGACACTACCGCGCAAGGAATCCAATTAAGTAATTGTTAGGTTGTGGGTGATTTTCGGCTCGCGGGAAAGTTATTGTGGCATTTCAGATGGCGTGCTGGTTTGTGGCATGTGTGGCTCATTGATCCTCTGGAGAACACGAGCATCCCTCGCTAAATTTTGAAACCACCGGTTACTTAAAAAGAAGCAGAGGGATCGAAGGCAAGAGAGGGTGCTAAACTGTCACAGTTTATGGCAACTAGTAGTATATAGATGTTTGGAAGAAAAGGTTTTTTATCCCACTTTGTTTGGATTACTAGACTATAAGGCATCAACAACCGTGTAAATGTATTCAAACTGAAACTGGAAACCAAGATTCAAGGAACCTCAACCTCATTGCCTCCGGAAACAACTTGATAAACTGACACTCATAAGGTTATAAGTGCAGTACTCTCTCCGGACCTAATACTGAATATTGAAACAGTAATGTATGTGAAAGTAGCAAAATAAATCAGATACTATAGCTTATCAGCACTTTTCACCTCTGCACCTCTTACCTTTATAATTTTGCTAATCTGGAAGCCATGAACCCGAAGTTGAAGAGAAAGGACGGCACAAGTGCAAACCAGCTGAGGAAAGCCATTGCAACAGCAGTCATTAACCTTGCGCAAGGATTATGCGCGCACATCTGCATATCACTTCCGATGAGACAGGTGACACCAGCCGATGCACATGCTGCACTAAGGATTACCGACCCTGTGATCTACAGAAAACATCAAGGTGAGAAGTGGATCAGTTTCAGGGAAAAAGAAAAATGCACATGGTCATCAGGAAAATCCTATTTACATACTCTATTAATCTAGAAGTACTCAAGGAATAAAAGGTGGTTCTTTGATTCGTGCTTGAGAAAACATGACTCACTCCATCTCCAACGGAAAAGAGGCACGCAGCTTTGAAATTTCGCAAGGAACGTTTGACGAGAAGTGCATAGATCTCCACACAGACTACAGCGAGGCTCCACACACACTGCAGAACTGCAGCTGCTAGGAGGAGGCTGGACGAAAGAACAGCAATAAGTTCATCGATAAAACAATACTGTTTTCTGAGTTCAAATAGCAATGTTGCAGGTGAATTTTTTGACTCTATCTAATTGCATCTCAGAAACAATATACACCAAATTAGTACTTCATCATGTAGTTGAATAATATCTGGAAGTAGATCTCGAAATTTGACTGAAACGCAAGATGCATCCATATAATTTGTCCACCACAATATTCTGAAAAAAATGCGTTTTTTGCTGAAGCTTAGGAAACTATGCATACAAACAGCAACTCCCAATTTTCAGAAAAAAGTATCTGATCAGCAGGCAAGACTCAATCTAATCATTTCTTGGAATTATGTTTGTGCTGCATCCGCGCAATGAATCCTAGAAACCTCAACTGAAAACGCACAAGTGCAGCCTAGAGGAAAAGAGAGGGGTAGGGCACCGGAAGGCGGAGACGGAGGGAAAGACGCGGGTGGACGCCATGGTGGCGAGCGAGATGGCCGCGAAGACGGCCTGCACGAGCCGGAGGACGAGCCCGCCTACTGTCCCCGGCGCCCCCATCGGGTTCGTCATCCGCACTCCTTGCGGGGCGGCATCTGGGTTCCCGTGCGGCTGTGGCGGCGGCGCCTGCACGGGGTGGGGGTGCACCGTCGGCCGGCTAAGCCGCACCGGCATCTTCCTCCAAGTTCAAGGGTTTGGGAGATTTTAGAGGCGGCGAATGGAGAGGACTGGAGGAGGCGATCGAGTCGAGGTATGTTGGAGCACGAGGGATCGTTTTTCCTGTGAGCACGTTCAGTTCAGTTTGGCTTGGTCAGTGAATGTCGTCTGAGGCAAGGTTTCTTTCTTGACCTACTACCTTTTTTTTTTCTTGGAGGGCACCGAAATTTTCAGTTACAGAGAAATCTCGGAAATGTCGCTTATTTTTCGGTCAAGATAATTTAAACAAAATTTGAATTCAAATTCACCAGTGCCAAAATAAATTTAAAAGTTATCTAAAGATTACTAATGTCCAAAAAATGTTATTGCGACGCGGGGTGTAATCTGACACGCGACCAACAGTCATACAGGACGCCAAGCCCCAAGCCACAAAAGCAAGGAAATTTATATGCTCAGGCTATCATCGCGTAACCTATTTGGTCCTCTTTTGAATTTTCAATTCTCCATTTTCATTTAACGGTAGCAGAATTTATTGGAGGGTAGCCAGAACTCCTGATTTCACCGAGATTTCCAAAATCTCCACTGAGAAAAAAAATCCCTGGTCTGAGGGTGCCGCCGTTCCGAGCCTCCATATTTTCTTTCCCTTTATCACTTCGGATGTTGATTTGATGTGGTTGGAGTATATTTCCATTCTTCTTGGTAGCTAGTAGCATCCAACCTCAACTTACTGAAAATTGTAATGTATAGTATCATTTGTTTGTAAGTGGGTAAATGATTAGAAGAATTTTGTAGCATACTCCACCGGTTTGGTATATAGGTTCTTCGCGTATCGACATAATACAAGAAAAATATAACATAACATATATCATTAGAAATTTTAGAGGTTGTATTTTCAAATGGTATTAATTATGAGCTCTTTTACGATGATTGGCACGGAACTTAGGTTCCGTCCGGTTCCGTCCGGCCTAAATTTTTACGACCGTTGATTAAAACCGTTGATAAATATTGTTTAACCTCTACAGTGCTTCGAGGGTTAGAAAATCGTATATGCTAGCGGTCAAATAGCCCTTCGTCTCTCTCTATGGTGAAAGAGGTCGACACGATCACGTCGATCAGATCTGCTTACACACGAAGAGCGATGTCTGTAGACGAGCGACAGAGACCTTCCCCACCTTCCTCTCCTTACCCGACGAGAGACGCCGCCGCTGCCACCGTCATCCAGCCCAGCGCTTACAGTCCCCGTCACCGAAGTCCTCCGATCCATCCGCGGCAGCCAGGTCGAACGCCACCCCTCCTCATCAGCGGGATCCCGGCCGCCGCCTAAATTATTGTCACTCCCTTGCTCGATCGAGAACGAACCAGAACCTGTACTCCAGACAGACGAACATGGTGTATCAAACACCTCTAGATATCAATAGTTGCAGAGTCTACCAATTCATACGGCTAATCTGAACTCAAAAATCAGAGGAATTGGGCGCCTGATTGTTGGCGTAGTAGTGGATGAAACTTTTTGTCGTCGCACCAGTAGAAGGCCCGGAGGCGGAGGATGTTGGGGTACTGGAACAGGGCGATGGCGCGCACGCCTCGAAATCCTTGACTTGTCGGTGCTGCCGCTCTCGGCGATGCGCGGGAGCGGGACAGCAAGCGCGGTCCAGCTGGCGAGCACGGCCTTGCACACGATGCCGACCGCGTGGTGCCCAGGATGTACGCGGACGCCTTGAGCAGCATCTTGATCTCCAGCTCGCTTTGCTAGTCCCCGCCGGCCTCCGGCTTCTCCGGCGAGGAACTGCAGGGGCGGCGCACGGGGTATTCGTCGAGGTCGACAAAACAGTCGGTAAGAGCACCTGCTTGATCCGGTCGAGGAAGTACAGGGGTTTGACGGCGAAGCTCCGTGTAACGCTCCAGTGCTTCGTTGAATCGGCCGTCGCGCATAGCTAAGAGAGCGAAGAGGAGCCAGAGGTCAGCGGCCTCCACGACGACGGCGCTCTCTTCCCGCTGCTCCGGCGCTGCTCGCAGATCAAGCGCCACCATCAAAATCCGACCTTTGACGTCATGGACGCGAGACGCACGCTAACCAGGAGGACGGGCAACGGGGCGCCGCTGGTCCGGAGTTGAAGGCCTGCCGACGGCGAGGAGCCAACAACAATGAGCAGGTGTTGTTGGTGTTCTGTTCGTACACAAGCGAGTCAGAGGTTGACGGTAAAGATTACAGAGATATCCAAGGATTAACATCGGTCGTCCACTAGGTACTGTTTTACTAAATAGTATAAATTACTAATTTTCGTTTCGGTCCCACTTAAATTTGGTTCCGGTCCCCTGTTTTTGGTAGCGTTGGGTTCCGTTAGTTTGGTTCCGTCAATTTTAATACCGTCAGATCGAGGTGAATGAACGGCTCCTAAAAATGCCAATCACTGTAAAACTTGTAATTATTTCTATGTTATATAACCCATATTGCAATAATAAATTTGACGATCTAAAAATATGTGCAGCACCTATAAACCGAACCAGAGGGAGTAGTTTTTCTTCGATTGCTTCTTTGTACAGTTTAGTGCAGGTTTCCCAAATTTTCAGTTCTAGAGAAGAATTTTGAGGCAACTCTGGAGAATACGTACTTTTGAAAGGGAGGCAGCCCAACGATTATTTTTACATATGCACACCGAATGAAAACAATTGTGTGGACCATCATATTGTTAGAGTATCTCTGCTGCATCTCTTTTTTTTTGAGGGAATCATAGCACTTTATTGAACTAAAACATTGTCTAGGATACAAAGACCATCAGGTGGACCAATCAGCCAGACCTGACGTCCAAACTCAGCCGAAGCTGCAAAGCGTGCTAGTCTATGTGCTTCAGAATTTGAAGCACGGTTTTCATGTCTAAAAGTCGCCTCCCGGAACACGCCTTGGGTTGGATCGTACATATCATGGGCCGCGGCATGAGTGTTCGCGTTAGGGCTTGCATGTTCCTGCCACGGCCCCAATAAAGAAAAACACAAGAAAAAATTCATTCCAAATTTGTTATATGTTATAAAGTTGAATGAAATTTGATTTAAATTTAAACTAGATTTAAACTAAACCTAATCTATTGTTGGCTCTTGGTTGGAGCGCGTGAGGGACAAGTCTTGCTGCCTTTTTCGATCATCCGCCGCTCCGCACGTTCCCGCCACGCCACCCTCTCTGCGCTCGCATGCCAATGCGCCTCCGCATCGGCGGAAATCCTTATTGAGGGTCACGCTTTGGCGCAAAAATCTATCCGGTGCCGGCTTGGGAAGATCGATTGGGGACACGGCTGGAGTGTGTCGCCAGCAGATTTCTCCCTTCAATCCAGTGAGTCCTGCTTCGTCGACTTATCTGCTTGGGTAATAACTTTGTGTTTGTAAATTTCTTGCAGGAGTTTTGAAACGAGATTTAGGCAGCAGTGTAACTTTGTTTGTGAGGGAGACGGTCATGTAATTATGTTGATGCTAGGGTGTACACAAACCAGTTCTTTCTAATGAACAGGGAGATATCATACGAATGGATAGATTGGCAGCGCTGAGGGATATATTCACCTCTATTCGTATGAATAACAAAGATTCATATGGCCCACAAAGCCTTCATTGTGTGTGGTTGTTTTCTTGACATTCTACAAGCTAGTTTGTTTTGCTAGTGAAAGCGTGCGACCTTTTCTTTTCGAGAAAAGTAGCCTATGACCTTTACAACATGTACTCTAACCCCTTAAGAGATGCGCAAGCCTTCGTGCATATTCTCCAATGATGGGAACCAGATACAAGTGAAATTATGTGACAATTTCAACACAACACAAAACCCTTCATCTTTTTGCACGTTCGGAAAAAGGAAACCAGATAGACTAGCCAGAGGTCCACAAGAATCTCAGCCTAACAAGATGCAACATAAAGCTGCTACCTGTAACCACATTTCCAACTGAACCAAGACCAAGAAATGCAGCCAATACTACCTCTAATTACACTTTCCAAACCAAATGTTGTAGCTCAGCATGCAGTATACATTTAGGTAGCATAGTCTGTACACAAAGTTCAGTTTGCCATCAAGAACGAAATAACACGCTTATAGTTCCAAAACACACGCATCACAGATATGATTCCCTTATTTATTTACTCAAGGGTGGATGTCCGTTTGATCCTAGGAGCTCTTTAGCCTGATTTCTTGCGTCTGATCTCAATGCCCTGCACGATGAGACCACTCTTCCAGTTCCCCCCCTTCGTCTCCATCAGGCTGAAGGTCACCTCGCCATCTTCATCACCCCCAGCATTGTAAAACTCGCCCAGCTCCAGCTCCATCCAGCCATCCGCTCTTTTCTGAGGGAGCGTTACATTCTCGTCATGAGGAACTGCACGGCCGTTTCTTCTCCTGATTCTTTGTCGGTGAAACAGCGTCAGCGGCCGATAGTTCTCGGGCACGCCACCAGCCTCATCCTCATCATTGCTTTGGAGGCAAACCTTGCGGGTTAAGTTGGTTTCTCCAACACTGATTGACGCCTCCTGGACCGGATAATCCAGCCCGACGAAATGTTCGTTCACCTTGAACACTATGTAAGCGGCATAAATGGTGTCTTGGGACAGCATCTTGCAAGGTATCTTTCCCTTGATGTCGAACCAGCAAACGTTCAAGAGTTGAGCACCTTCTGAGAACCTGTCACAAACATAGGGTTAGAATTCACAACAAATACAAGAACAAATCAGTAGCGTGAGTTGCATAAAACCATCTAGCATTGCAGAAATCCATCAATAGCAGACGTTTTCCAGGACTATTGTAGTTGGCTTGAATATGGGCACAAAATAATCGAATAATTTCGATGTGAAGGAAGGTAAATCCTAGTCACATTACTTATGCAAAGTGTCATTTGCGTTCTGCATACAGTATTAACAAAGTTCTAAAGGGCATGCACTTTTCTCTTGAAAACAAGGAGAACAAAAGTAGCTCCTAGTTCTGCGTATGTGTGAAGAGCAGGGACTTTAGCAAGTACAGCGGCTATTCAGATTTCCAAATGAAACTGACTTCAGTTTGGCCTTTTTCAGTAGCACCAAAACTGATTTCGAGCGTTTCATATCCTAAAATTTGCTTGACCATGGCAAAACCCTGGGTTTAGATTCAGAGTAGTTCCCTGTACCAACCTAGCACTTCCACTAGCAAGTTGCAACTTATAACCTTCAGCTCAACTGCATTTGGACGAGTGAGGCCATAGTGCAACAGCGCAATCCGACCAATTGCAACAGTGATTGGGCACCAATAGGATCACAACGCAGTAGTATTCAGGCACACAAGCTATATATACTGTATAATAACTGGTACAATCTGGATCACCACAAGCTAGATGATAATTCAGACAATCTGCATCGGAGGAATGGCGAGGAGAGAGCTCGCGAACGAACCTAGAGTCGGTGAGAGGGATCCAGGTCCAGTACTGCGGCGTGTCGCCCCACACGATGGTCAGGTTCCTGGCGGACAGCATGTAGCACTTGGCCCCGGTCTCCCTGTCCAGCCACATACTCTGCGCACACAACCGCCGACCAATCGATTCATTAGCGATCAACAGAGAGAAACCGCGATCGAGATCGGCTAGTGAGTACGTACCACGAGTTTGTCCGAGAGGAGGAGGGGGCTGTCCCCGTCGGAGAGGCGGAGGAAGAGGTCCTTCTTGCGGGGCAGCGGCGGCAGCTCCCCGTCTGCGAGCGGCGGGAGGTCGCGGGGCAGGAAGCAGGCCCAGACGGCGTCGGAGTCGGCGGCGGCGCGGAAGGCCGAGGCGACCGCGGCCGCGCGGCAGGCGTCGCGCGGGGAGGCGCGGGCGAGCGACGCCGAGAGGAGCTCCTCCGGCAGGCGCCCGATCTCGCAGGCCTCGGTCGGCGGCGGCGGCGGCGACGGCGACGGCGCCGGGGACTCCATCGGTTTCTCCGCCGACTTCGATTCGATTTGGAGTTTGGAGGAGAGGGAGAGCGTGTCTGACTGAGATCGGTTGGAATTGGTTGGAATGGATCTTCCTCCCGAGGTTTTATATTCGGGGTGGACGGCGAGGCTTAGCGACGAAGCGTCTGGAAGCGATCTCCGATCTGATTGATTTTGTGACGAAGCAACAGATGGCAGACACGCCTAGGACACAACGGACATTGTTTCGTTTCTTTTGTGGGGAAAGACAGAGCTCTTTTGGGTCGGTGACAACTGACACGTACGCCACGCGGATGAATAGCAGTTAAGGAGTCCAGGTCAACAGATGCATATGAATTAACCGAATTAGCTTTGGCCTTGGCCGGTTTTCGTCGCGTCCAACTGTTTTGGACCTTTGTTTTATACTTCTGGAATGCAGTTTTGATCACGATGCATATGCACATTTTATCTAAAAAATAAAATTTAAAAATTTAAGAAAAATATCTTCATGTTCTATGTGTGTATGACACAGTTTCGTGAAAAACTAATATTTTTTGTGACCGTACAAACATATTTAAAAAGATTTTACGGAAAAGGTTTAATTTAGTACTTTCTTCGGTCTATATTATTTTTCACAAATATGGATGTATCTAAACATATTATAGTGCAAGATATATCCATATTTGTAAAAGATAATATAGGTCGGAGGGAGTACCAATTTTTGTCTTTTCTATATGGGCTATATAAAAAAAATCGCTTTTTCTTAAAAAGACTTCATGAACACATAGGATGTTTTTTTTTTTGAGAGAATGAACACATAGGATGTGAAGATCTACATGCAACGTTTTACTTTGATTTTTTTTTATGTGTAAGATTGTCGGCCTTGTCTAGCAATGTTGACCTAGGATAATAAGCTTATGAGCATGATTTTACTTCACCCTGAACGAAAGAGAGACTCTATATCTAAGTTTAGCTCAGACGTAGATGCCTTATTTTTGGAAGTGAAGAAGAGTCAAAGCAAAACCCAATAAGATTTAATTGTATCCGACGGATTTAATTTTAAAGCATCCATTGGCTATGTTACAGAAATCCCAATATAAATATTTTTAGATTAAAGGGTAAAAATATTGTAGAGGGTGTAGCTATGCTTCCTGAAACCCATATTGACTTAAATAGCTCAGGATCTTATTTCAACACAGATTTGAAAAAGCTTTTAATAAAATCGTAAGGCCTATTTTGCTCCGAATTTTGGAAACGAAAGGTCTGCAAAATGTAATCTAATCCTTGATACAGAAGCCTGTATGCATCTTCTCGGAGAAAGGGAACCATATGCGAGTGAAAATATGAGACATCTGAACACATTAACTATCTTTTCTTCATCAGGTACAAAAACCTTCTGCACACATTGTCAAAAAAGGAAAACAAGATGGCAAAGTAGCCACAGGTCCACAATGATCTCAGTCAGCCTAACAAGATGCAACGAGAAGCTGCTACCTCTAACGACATTTCCAACTGATCCAAAACCTAGAAATGCAGCTACTGCCTCTAATTACATTTTCCATCGCTCACCATCGACATATACATCTAGGTAACATAGTTTTGTACAGAAGTTTCCTTTGCCATCAAGAACGAAATAACACGCTTGTAGTTCCGCAGCATTTGCACCAGAAGGCATGCATTAAGAAACACGCATTACAACTATGATGATTCCCTTATTTATTTACTTGACCCCGGATGTCTGTTTCATCCAAGACATTCCTCAGCCTGATTTCATGCGTCTGATCTCAATACCCTGCACGATGAGACCACTCTTCCAGTTCCCTCCCTTCGTCTCAATCAGGCTGAAGGACACCTCGCCATCATCATCACCCCCCATGTAGAACTCGCCCAGCACCAGCTCCATCCAGCCATCGGCTCTTTGCCGTGGGAGCGTTACATTCTCGCCATGGGGAACTGCACGGCGGTTTCTTCTCCTGGCTCTTTGTGCCGGAAATGACCTTATCGGCCAATAGTGCCCAGGCACCCCACCAGCCCCATCCTCGCCATCATAGCCTTGGAAGCAAACCTTACGGGTTAAGTTGGTTTCTCCAAAGCTGACAGATGCCTCCTGGGCCGGATAATCCAGCCCAATGAAATATTCGTTCAACTTAAACACTATATAAGCAGCATAAATAGTGTCTTGCGACAGCATGTTGCTATGTATCTTTCCACGGATTTCGAACCAGCAAACATGCATGAGTTGAGCACCTTCAGAGAACCTGTCGCAAACATCATGTTAGAATTTGTAATGAAGAGGAAAACCAATCAATACTAGAATACATTGAAGCAAACCATTTAGTATTGCAGAAAAATTCCATAACCAGGTATTATCCACGTTTTTCATGACTACTGTATATCACAATGTAGTTGGCTGGAATAAAAGGCAAAAAGTGCTCAATGAACCCTACTGTGAACAAGGAAGATCACAGAGTCACATTTTTTATGAAGAGTGTCACTTTGCTCTTGAAAGTAAGGAAATGAAAAATAGCTTTTAGTTCTGCTTATCCGCGAAGCAACAATGACTGAGCATGTACAGCGGCATCCCAATTTCCAAATAAAATTGGCTTTAACTTGGCCTCTTTCAATATCACGAAAACTGTGTTCGAGAAAAATACTCAAAGAACTCTACTGTGAAAAGTTCACATTCTTTATGCAAAGTGTCAATTGTGTGATTCATACGAAATAGAGTTGTAAAGGGCATTCACTTTGCTCATGAAAGTAAGCAAAATAAAAGTACCACTTCATTATGCATATGTAATGAAGCAATTAGCATGTGCAGCAGCATCCCAATTTGCAAATAAAATTGGCTTTAACTTGGCCCCTTCCAATAGAAAAAAAACACTGTTCGAGAAATATACTCAAAGAACTCTACTGTGAACAAGGTAGATCATAGTCACACATTCTTTATACGCTGCATATAGATACAGAGTTGTAAAGGGCATTCACTTTGCTGATGAAAGCTAGAAAAATAAAGGTAGCACTTAGTTCTGCATACGTGTGAAGCAACAGGGACTTAGCACGTACAACGGGTATTCTGATTTCCAAATGAAATTGACTTCAACTTGACCTCTTTCAGTATCACCAAAACTGATAGTACCAAGCATGTCCTTATCCTATAATTTGCTAGTCGGGACAATGCGAAAACCATTATTCTGGGTTTTGGTTCACAGGGGGTAGTTTCACCTACCAATCTAGCACTTCCATTAGCAAGTTGCAACTAATAACCTTGCTGAATCAATTGCAATTGGACGAGTGAGACCACAACGCAACATCACAATCAAACCGATTGCAATTGCAACTGGAGGATCAGTGGGGATCACAACACGGGAAAGAGTTTCAGACACACATACTGTACACAGTAATTGGTAGTACAATGTGGATTAACACAAGCTTTCGATATGATTCGAACAACGTGCATCGGAGTAGCTAGGGGAGAGCGAACGAACCTAGAGTCAGTGAGAGGGATCCATGTCCAGTACTGCGGCGTGTCGCCCCACACGATGAACAGGTCCCTCGCGGACAGCATGTAGCACTTGGCCCCGGTCTCCCTGTCCAGCCACATGCTCTGCGCACACAACCACGGACCAATCGATCAGCGAGCCGCGGTCGACTAGCTACGAACCGAGCATGGTGGTGTAGGGGTCGGGGGATCAGCCGGATATTACGTACCACGAGCTTGTTTTGGAGGAGGACGGGGCTGTCGGAGAGGTGGAGGAAGAGGTCCTTCTTGCACGGCGGCGGCGGCGAGGCCTCGGCGAGCGGCAGGGGGTCGCGGGGCAGGAAGCAGGCCCAGACGGAGTCCGAGTCCGCCGCGTCGCGGAAGGCCCGGGAGACCGCCGCGGCGCGGCAGGCGTCGCGCGGGGAGGTGCGGGAGAGCGCCGCCGAGAGGAGCTCCTCCGGCAGGCGCGCGATCTCGCAGTCCTCGTCCTCCATCGGTTCCTCCGGCGCTGGTGGGTTTTGACGCGATTCGATCCGGTTTGGAGATCTGTGGGAGAGAATTGGTTCAGTTGTGTGAGGGGATCAGGGGAACCTGAATGGATCGGCGACGTTTTATATCGGGGCGGAGACTGGAGAGGGACGCAGAGGCTTAGCGACGAAGCACCTGTAAGCCTGTAAGCCATATGTGAGATTTTGATTTGGGACGAAGAAACAGATTATAGCACAGCGAACGTGACGGAAGCCCTGTAGGCCTTTTTTTTTTTTTGAAGCGCCTGTAGGCCTTTTTCTTAACATGAAAGGTCAACCGAGAGCTTTGCATTACTTCACGGGGTAGCCGGGTAGGCGAACAATTACCACCCTACAGAATTAGGAAATTACAATAAGGCCCTGCACTTTTACAAAGAACACCCCAAAAATGATTGCAAAATGCGTTCAAGTCCTTGATTAACGCTGGTAGAGGACAGCCTCTAGGCACGGCCTATCCGGGCGCCATTGGTAGGTCCCAGTCCTTTTTTTTTTGTTGGCTCTCGAGGGACAAGCGCTGGGAGCCATGATAGGTAGAGACGAGCTAAAAACCAACATCCGCACTTCGTTTGGTTGCCTAGAAGACATTGTTTTATATAGGGATTTCTATTTTTGTGTCCTCAGGTCGTTAGTTGTACTCAGTTTTCCCCAGCTCGTTAATTTTTCCTCAGTTTTCCCCTCGCTCTAGTTTGAAACCCCTCGCAGACCCTTGGACGGGAGGGTTGCGGTCTGGTTAGAGGCCTTGACCGTTACCGGTGACGGCTAGGAAGCCGCGGTGGTTGTGGATTGACCGATGCTTTTGAATGGTGCTGACGGGTAGGATCAGGAGACACGTCGGAGCAGCCATCCATCTATCGCTGACGTGTGGGCTGTTTTATTTCCTAATTGTATACACGGTGCTGCCAATGATAAATGGGGCCGCTCTATAGGGCTGCCGCAGCCAATGACCAGTGGGGTCGTGTATTTTTCAGGAAAAGACATATATTGCCGCTCTGTGGGGCTGCCGCAGCCAATGACCAGTGGGGTCGTCTATTTATTTAGAGAAAATCATATATTGCCGCTCTGTGGGACCTCCGCAGCCAATGACCGCTGGGGTCGTCTATTTATTTAGAGAAAATCATATAGAGCCGCTCTGTGGGGCCTCCGCAGCCAATGACCGCTGGGGTCGTCTATTTATTTAGAGAAAATCATATAGAGCCGCTCTGTGGGGCCGCCTCAGCCAATGACCGCTGGGGTCGCCCTTAGTGAAAAGGCATATATCCGTGCTTTTAGTTAGAGAGAAGCAACAAGTTCACTAATTAATTTTTCTTAAGCTAGACCAAGCAGGTGACTATTTTCGCAGCTTAATCTAAAGTGAATCTTGTGCTAAACAAGTTCGCTAATTAAAGTGCATCTCATTAGTCATCGGAGAACCGCTGGCAGCTCGTTCCCCACCCTCGGACGGAGCAGCCATCGCCGGTGCCTCGTCGCGCCGCCGGCTCTGTTCCCCGGCGGCGTCGGACGGACTGCGGCGCTGCACATCAACCACGGCTCCAGCACTTGTTTCGTCCGCACGCATTGTACCCACCGCAGTCCGCTGCAAGCAGATCCGCCGCCCACGACGACCTCCGCTTCCGCCTCCCCCGCCCCCTAATCGATTCGATTCCCGTAATTTATTTGGAGTTTGCAGGTGCGAAATAGTCCTCAATGTCTGGTCGTAGCGGGTACACCGGCGAGGGTGGGGATTTGATCATGTCGTGGCCACGTTCTACTTCTCCTACCTCGTCGGAAGTGCAGGTATCTAGCTTATGCTCTTTGTACTACCGTTAAATTTGAAGTGCCGCCATGGCCTGTTGGAGTGATTTCAGTTGTTCTTTTTTCCATTATTGTTACAGTTCGCCAGGCAAGCCGATGATCCATGGTACATTGCATACCAAGATGAATCAAGCCAGAGGATGGATTTGGAGGAGAAGGTGGCCAATTTAGGTGATGAATTGGCCTATAAAAACCTGATGATATTCGAGCTGAAGCGTACTGTGGAGGAAGAAAAGAAGAATTCAGAGCTTATTCGCAAGGAGAAGTTGATACTTGAGACAGATCTTGCCTTATTTGATCAAGTGGTAGAAAATCTAGAATATGAACTTCAAGTGATGGGAGAGGCGAAAAGTAGATTCATCTGGGCAGTTTTATTAGGTGTCATCCTTGTTCTAG
Source organism: Dactylis glomerata (assembly GCA_007115705.1). Classification (NCBI taxonomy): domain Eukaryota; kingdom Viridiplantae; phylum Streptophyta; class Magnoliopsida; order Poales; family Poaceae; genus Dactylis; species Dactylis glomerata. The sequence goes on from QXEO01001223.1 coordinate 2,371,232, forward strand.
CAGTTATGTGGTTGTGGTAGATGATTTAGATAGTATAGAATTGTTATTCAGTAGATGGCTCTAACCACTGTATTTTGGTGTGGCTCTAACCACTGTATTTTGTCGTACAATTTCCTAGTTGTGCTAAGTAATGCGCGCGATAATTTTCATGCATGAACATCTTATAAAAGTGAAGGAATCCCAAAAGTGAAAGCATGTACCAGCCTCTCGGATCAAATACATATCAATCTTCCCAATCAAGTTGGGATAGAATTCAAATCATACATTCGGATGTACAGGGACACATCGAGAAAGTGGAGAAGCTCTTTTTGACACGGAGGTAGTAGTTCAAACAATTTTATCCCAAATTGAAATTGAAAAATACAAATTTATCATAATTTATCCCAATTTGCGGCGTCGAACACGGCCGCGCACCGATGGGCTAGAAGGGCCAGGACGACGGGCGGCTGAGGGGGCTGGATCTGCGCCATCCGCAAACTCGGACATGGAGGAGGTCTGGATCTACGTCGTCGCAGCGATGTTGTGGATGATGGCTTCAATCGTCTTGTCATCTATGACCACTGCCAATACGGCCGCCGTCTTGGTGTCCATCAGCAACAGATCTGAGGAGGGCAACGGAAGTGAGACATCGGCAGGCTCCGACATTGAAGGCTGGATCTGCGCCGTCGCAGCGATGTTGTAGGTCGCAGCGATGTTGTTGGCGATGGCTTCAAGACGATCGCTGAGCACTGTGGACACGGCCGCTGTCTTGGTGTCCATCAGCAACAAATCTGACGAGGGTAACGGAAGTGAGACATCGGCAGGCTCCGACATTGAAGGCTGGATCTGCGTCGTCGCAGCGATGTTGTAGGTCGCAGCGATGTTGTAGGTCGCAGCGATGTTGTTGGCGATGGCTTCAGGACGATCGCTGAGCACTGTCGACACGGCCACCATCTTGGTGTTCTTCATCATCAACAGATCTGAGAAGATAAACGAAAGTGAGACAGAGAGAGACATTTCAACTATTTCTGAGGGTTAGATCCTCACCGGCACTCTTTGATCCACGCCGCCGCACGGTTAGATCCACGCCGCCGCACGCACGGTTAGATCCGCGCCACCGCATGCACGCACGCACGCTGCAGATCCGCGCCGCCGCGACCGCCAAAGTAAGAGAGGAAGATGCGACTGGAATATGCGATTGCCAGGGTTGGTAGGTATGTGCTCTGCAGATCCGCGCCGCCGCGACCGCCAGGGTTGACAGGTCGTCTGATCATAAATGATCCAACGGTGCAAGCGTGCGTTGAGCTATCAACCAACCAAGATTCGTGTGAAATACATCTCGACCAATCAGAGATCAGCCAGTGAGTACAAGGGAGGAAAACTGAGTAGAACTAAGAAGGGGAAAAGTGAGGAAATGTTTATCGGAAGGGCAAAACTGAGTAGGACTGAATAAAACAAGTGGACCCGGAGGGGGAAAACTGAGTAAAACTAAGTAAAACAGGGGCACCCAAATAATAAAGGGAGTAAGGGAAATTGAAGCTTTTGGCATAAAAATTGTTAGATTGTGTTATTTGAACAATATAGTACATTTTGGCCGACGTGATATTGTTTGCAATTCAAAGATACACAAGTGTGATGAATTTGGACTCATTTGGACAAAGTTTGTAAGCATTGTGGGCATTTGGGAGGTGTGTTGAGTAGAAAGCCCTGCATCTTCATAGCTAGTAGCTCATGGACTAGGAAGTGGTTTTGGGAAAGCGAAACTTCATATCTCTATATATCCTTTTCCATTATTATTTCTCTAGGTTGTAGGTAACATAACAAGACTCCATGGGAAGGTTCCACCATGTTTTGAATTATTATGAATTAAAATAAACCCAAAACTATATTTTTTGAGTTTAGTCACTAAGAGGGGGAAAAGTGAGGAAACCTCAAGCGATGAACTATAGCTAGTAGCTCATGGACTAGGAACTTATTCAAGCAAATAACACATATATTCCCTACATTATTGTGATTATTCAACATACAAACTTGGGAACGTCACACTAGTTCGAATTCAATACAAAGGGATCCCCAATACAAATTGTTCATACAAATTCAAATTAATTGTTCAAAATAAAATCTTTCTCTTGCTCCTGGTGTGACTCGCTGGGTCCACCACCTTACTCCGGGTAACCCTACCAGGGATATTACCGGTGTCTACCTTCCTTTTGCCATCTTTCTTGTTCTTCTTCTTCTTCTCGTTGGGTTGTGCCAAGACCGAGACAACCATATCATACGAAGCTTGTGCTCTTTCTTCTAATGCATTTTCTTCAAATGCTTCAAGCAGCTGTCGATCCATTGCTTCAAAGGCCTCTCGATCCATCTGTTCCCTCTGCTCTCGATCCATCGGTTCAAGCAGCTCTCGATCCATCTGTTCCGTCTGCTCTCGATCCATCGGTTCAAGCAGCTCTCGATCCATCGGTTCAATCTGCTCTGGATCTATCAGTTCAAGCAGCTCATGATCCATTGCTTCAATCTCCTCATGATCCATTGCTTCAATCTCCTCATGTTGAATTGCTTCTTCATTCTCCTCTGCATTTGCTGCTCCCGCCTGATCTTCCATTCCAAAAGCTGGGTCAACTGGATTTTTACAAAGCCTAGCAATGTGTCCAGGGATTCCACAATGTTTGCACTTACATCGTCGAATCGGTGGACCACCCTCTGCACTAGCTGTGATCCTATTCTTCCTCGGCCTACCTGCCGGTCTAGTCAAAACTGGAGAGTACAGTTTGAAGCCTGGATCGACTTTCATCCATTGGTGTTTTCCCAACAAGGTAGGAACATTCATAGCATATGCAGCCCTAAATTTGGCAACAGAGAAATACTCTGACACATACTGATCAACTTCACCTTCTGCACCCGCTATAACACTCATGAAAAACAATGCGTGTATGCAGGGTATCCCACGGATCTGCCATCGCCTACAATGGCATGTCCTATCAACCAAACTCACTGGATACCTCCACTACCTGTTTTTACTGTCAGTGTAGGTTACCTCAGCCTCCATTCCTTTTCTGATGCATTTCATCTTCAATTGTTTTGCCCTGGCATGCAAAGACTTAATCAAAGATGGGAGCATGAGATGGCCAACATATTTTGTGGCTGCAATTCTTTGACGCAGATCGATTTTTATCATGATCATCTGCCTAATCTTATCAAATATTTGCCACAGCATAAGCCCTTTCAATGACTTGACCTTTGCATTGAAACTCTCCGCAAGGTTACTTGTTACATAGTCTACCTTGCAAATTTCATTGAATTGGCTTCTTGACCACAACCTACCATGATGTTCATCCAAGTACTCCTTCACCCCAGTTTTTTGTTTATACAACACTTCCAAATGAAACAGATGCTTCCTAATGCTGCATGTGTATGCAGCTGGCCATAGGTTGTCAGTATAAACTTTACCCTTGAATTTCTTTGTAAAATTCTGTACCAAGTGTCGCATACATTTACTATGCTCCACTCCAGGGAATACTGCTTCTACTGCACTCTCCAAACCTTTGCAAGCGTCTGTGTGGATAGTAAGTCCTGGTGGATGACCTATAAGGTCGCGCAAATTCTGCAGAAACCAAGTCCAACTTTCCTCTGACTCAACCTCCAAAATTCCATAAGCAACAGGGAACATCCAACTGTGTCCATCAATTGCAGTAGCAACAACTAGATGTCCTTTAAACCTGCCATGAAGAGCTGTTGCATCCACGGCCAAATAAGGCCTGCAACCGTCCAGAAAGCCTTTCCAGCAAGCTTTGAAACAAACAAAATCCCTTCTAAAACATTCCTTCTGCATCATCCTCCCGCTTTTCAATTTGTAGGGAACTGTATGCTTGTCTATCGCTACAACACTGCCTGGACTAGCCATCTCCACTTCAGCTTTGAAAGTGTAAAGCAACTGAAAGCTTTCATTCCATGGACCATTTATCCTGTCAAGAGCCATTTCCTTTGCATAGAACATCCTCATGTAAGGTATGTTTATAGTAAACTTATCAGATATCAATTTTATGAGTGCTGTTGGACCAAGTGTTGGAGTTTCTCTCAGCCAATCTATGATTGCATCTGCCAACCACCTAGTCTTCGCTAGCTTTGATTTCTCCTCTGGCGCTCCCGCTCGAGGTGGACAAGTATGGTCGATCGAGTTCTTCTTTATCTGAAACATAATTATAAGGGATGTCAGTAACAGTTAACAAATTTTACACCATGATCTAAAATACACAACTGGTTGGCGTAGTACCTGAACCATGGTGCTTCTGAGCATTGTGGATGCATGCAGCCTCCACCTACACCTCTTGTATGGGCACTTAACTGTGAACCTACCTGGCTCACTTTTAATAACCTCATAATCATTCTTGGTGAGAATGCAATATGTAGTAATTGCATTATGGCAGTCCATCATCGTTTGAAATACGGTGCCTTCTGCAAGCTGAGGATCCTCCCTGTTCCACTCAATTGTTGGCAAGTCATCGTCTTCGTAATCGGCTAAAACAAGGCTGTCATTGTTCTCATCCTTCTCTTCATCATCAGTGTCATCAAATCTGGCACCTTGTGCAATATCTTCCATGTATTGATCCTCCATTGCCTGCTTACTGCATCGATCTACCAATTCAGGAAACATCAACTCATCCTCATCATCTTGAGGAGATGGATCCTCAATCTCTGCATCGTCCTCCACATCGACCGCAGTAACAATCTGGCTACCACTAGCACTAGGGACAGATGGTGCTGCTGTGGACCTACAAGGAGCGGGGCGGCGCACACGATTAGCAGAGGCAGCAACACTAGAGAGACATGATGCCTGACCACCTGATGATGCCCCAACACCAGATGATGCCTGGAACCTGTCCACATGGATTCGAATTTTACCGACACGGCAAGAATCATTTAAAGCAAAAAGAATTCCCAGATCGTCATCAGAAATTAGTGGAACAAATCTTCCCTCCGTGCTGTTGAAATATTGGAAATCAACTGAATCGCCAGCGCCCCAGGGGTACAGAGCGCAGATGTTATCTTTTAAATCCCTCAACGAGATGGTAGTTGCAACCACCGCTGGGATGTAAAATCCGGTCACATTGCGTTCAGAATCACGCAAAAAGCTAGTATCCAGCCTAACCACCAGCCGAAAAGCCAGCGCTGGATCAATCCTATTCGAAAAGCAACGCAGTTAGTTGAGCAACAATGATTTGTGCTCAAAAACTGCGTACTCTTAATTCACATAGGCAGACGATGCTTACCCAGATGGAATCCATGCGTTAGATCCCTCCGATTCCCAATCTTCTCCGCTGTTGAGGGGCATAATCGGCACATTAGACGGATGTACAAACTCTACCTCCATAGGGGTAGATCTAGATCTAGTGGAGGCGGAGCCCTCTCTGCCTCCCGGGGGAGGTGGTGGGGGCGGGGCCGGCTCGGTGGTGGACGACGCCATAAGGTAGGAGGGCAGGACGGCGTGGCGGCGGAGGGGCGGTGTGTGAGCTCTTCCAGTCTCGGGCGGAGGGGAAAGCTTTGGGTGAGTGACAGACTGCCAGTCCGACGTGTCTCATTGGGTCAACAGTCAACACAATTCAAAAGCAACGGACAACTCACAACCACCGCGGCTCCCTAGCCGTCACCGGTAACGGTCTAAGGCCTCTGACCAGACCGCAACCCTCCCGTCCGAGCGTCTGCGACGGGTTTCAAACTAGAGCGAGGGGAAAACTGAGGAAAAGTTAAGCGGCTGGGAAAAACTGAGTACAACTAACGAACCAGGGGCACGAAAATAGAAATCCCTTTTATATAAGGGAGTCAACGGTGGCTGAGTGTTTGGTTGGCTACAGTGCACCATTTCATGCAAGGCTGATGCTGTTTGGTTGCAACAGAACCTAGTGATACGCTATCCTCTTCCTTTGAGAGCTGAGCATACTCTAGCACATAACACACAATACTATTGACAGAACTAGGACATAAGCTAATACTTTATCATACAGCTATCATAATTATCATAATTACCGATGCATCATGAGCTACCCCAAAAAACTATAGCTCGTGATGCATCACAAGCTCATCAGCGGAGGTGTTAGTATATATTCCACCTCCCAAAATATTACAGTCCTGTCATGGAGTTTTCATCAGTTCCTAGCTAGTGGAATGAATATTAGACGAGTAAAGCAGACACAACAACAGCAAAAGATAGCGAAGCAACACTAACAATGGTACTTGTGTAGCCATGTCCTAAGTGAGGTCCTCCTTCCTGCTATTGTCATGTTAGCATAGGTAGTACTTGATACGTCTCCAACGTATCCATAGTTTTTGATGCTCCATGCTTGTTTTTACACCATTTGCTTAGTGTTTCGTTACACTTAGTGGCACTTTTATGCATTTTTTGGAACTAACCTATTAACAAGTCGCCACAGTGCCAGTTCCCTATTTTCTGCTGTTTTTATGTTTCAGAAAAGTTACACAGGAAATATTCTCAGAATTAGAGAAAACCAAAGCCAGTCGCCCAGAATTTCACCAAAGCTTCCAGAGATCTGAAGAGGAGACGGAGTGGGGCCACGAGGGCCCCACACAATAGGGCGGCGCGGCCCACGGGTAGGCCGCGCCCCCTATGTGTGAGGGAGCCTCGGGCCACTCCTGACGATGCCCCTTCACCTATAAAGACCCCCGACAGGAAAAACCTAAATACCCGATCACTTTTCCAGAACACATCATGATCCGCCGCCACCGTCGACCCGAAGATCGGGAGGGTCCAGAAGCTCTTCCCGGCACCCTGCCGGAGAGGGGAATCGCCACCGGAGGTCTTCTTCATCGCCATGCTTGCCTCCGGAGCGATGAGTGAGTAGTCTACCTTGGACTATGGGTCCATAGCAGTAGCTAGATGGTTGTCTTCTCCACCATGTGCTTCATGTTTAGATCTCATGAGCTGCCTTACATGATTGAGATCACCATTATGTAATTCTACATGTTTGGTTTGTTGGGATCCGATGAATATTGGTGTTATGATTGAGTTGATGTACTGAAATTTATCTTATGTTATCTCTATGTTGTTTATGATCTTGCATGCTCTCCGTTGTTAGTAGCTATCTTGGCCGAGTAGTTGCTAGTGACTCCAAGAGGGGGTATTTATGCTCGATAGTGGGTTCATGCCTCTATTTAATCTGAGGGAGTGACAGAAACCTCTAAGGTTGTAGATGTGCTGTTGCTACTAGGGGGAAAACAACATTCATATGCTCGAGGGCATATGCTTTGTTTAAATTACACACTTTGCTTAATGTAATTATCTGTTGTTCGCAACTTAATACTTGTGGAGTTCTCGGATTGATTCGCCACAAGTGGATTATTAGTCATAGATGCAGTTGGATGGCGGTCTATGTATTTTGTTGTAATGCCCAGAGTAAATCTCATAGTGATCCTCTCATCATATGTACGTTATCTTTATTCTATCAATTATCCAACTATAATTTGTTTACCCAGCATGTGTTATTTTATCTTATGGAGAGACACCACTAGTGAACTGTGAACCCCGGTTCTATTTCTATTATATTGCTATCACCTGTTTACTTTACTCGCATACTATTACTATTTTCCACTCGATACGCTCATTCCTTTGTTTACAGCAAACCAGTTAGATTGACAACCTCATCGTAAGTTGGGAGCAAAGTATTTGGTTGTGTTGTGTGCAGGTTTCGCGTTGCAGCTGGCAAAGCAAAGCTTGGACGAGGCACCTTATAAATTGTTCAGAGCTGTCGCAAGCCAGTCAGCATCACCTTCAGTCATTTGTCTGCTCCTCTCCTGATCGATAAACCTTGGTTTCTTAACTGAGGGAAAACCTTGCTGCTATATTCATCATACCTTCCTCTTGGGGTTTCCAACTGGACGGTAAAAAGATATAAATACCGTACCGCATCAAGCTCTTTTCTGGCGCCGTTGCCGGGGATTGAAGAAGAAGAAGAATCTCCCTCGTCAACTAGGCACCAGCTCTTTTCTGGCGCCGTTGCCGGGGAGGAAGAAGAAGACTTCTGCGAGGGGAGTTTTCGCATGCACATCCTTTACTTTGTTTTAAGTTTTGCTTTACTTTATTTTTACTTGCATCGTTTTATCAAAAACCCAAAAAAAATTAAAATCCTTGATAGTTGTTTTTACTTGTCTGCTTTTAGTTTGCTAAAATGGCTACTCCTGAGAATACCAAGTTGTGTGATTTTACTAGCACTAATAATAGTGATTTTATCTGCACTCCTATTGCGCCACCTGCTCCTCTGCAAACTTTTATGAGATTAAGCCTGCTTTATTGAACCTTGTTATGAAAGAGCAATTTTCTGGTGCTGGTACTGATGATGCTGCAGCTCATCTCAACAATTTTGTTGAGCTATGTGAGATGCAGAAATATAAGGATGTTGAAAGTGATATTATTAAGCTTAAGTTGTTTCCTTTTTCTTTGAGAGGAAAAGCTAAGGATTGGTTGCTGTCTTTGCCTAAAAATAGTATTGATTCATGGGCTAAGTGTAAGGATGCTTTTATTGGTAGATACTATCCTCCTGCTAAGATTATAGCTTTGCGTAGCAATATTATAAAGTTTAGTCAGTTTGATAATGAACATGTTGCTCAAGCTTGGGAAAGAATGAAATCTATGATAAAGAATTGTCCCACTCATGGACTGACTACTTGGATGATTGTCTAAACTTTTTATGCATGACTGAATTTTTCTTCAAGGAACCTACTTGATTCAGCTGCTGGAGCCACTTTTATGTCCCTTACCTTGGGCGCCGCAATAAAGCTTCTCGACAACATGATGGTAAATTACTCCGAATGGCACACCGAGAGAGCTCCACAAGGTAAGAAGGTAAATTCTGTTGAGGAAACCTCTTCCTTGAGTGATAAGATTGATGCTATTATGCTTATGCTTTCAAATGATAGGACTCATGTAGATCCTAATAATATTCCTTTAGCCTCTTTGGTTGCTCAAGAAGAGCATGTTGATGTAAACTTCATTAGAAACAATAATTTTAACAAGAATGCTTATAGGAACAATTTTGCTAGTAACAATTATAGGTCGTATCCTTCTACCAATGGTAATGGTTATGGTAACTCTTATGGTAATTCCTCCAACAACACTAGGGCCGCGCCCTCTGAGCTTGAGGTAATGCTCAAGGACTTCATCGGTAAGCAAAATGCTTTTAACAAGTCTGTTGAGGAAAAGTTAGGCAAAATTGATATTCTTGCTTCTAAAGTTGATAGCCTTGCTCATGATGTTGAACTTCTGAAATTAAAAGTGTTTCCTAATGATGTGAAAGAGAATAATATTTTTGCTACTGCTAATGCTATTCAAGTTAGAATTGATAAAAATGTTAGATTATTAGCAGAATTGCATGCTAGATGGGAAAGAGAGGATGAGATTGCTAGAAATATGAAAGTTTGTACTATTACTACCTCTAATGATGTTGTTCCTAATGCTAGCAATTCTCTTACTTTGATTGGTGTAGAGACATCCCACTCCTTGTGTTAAAAAGCCCAAAACTGCCAAAACTTTTTCTCAAAAGAGTGCTGAAATTTTTCAGAGTGTAGGAGATTGATACGTCCATTTTGCATCACTATTTTGTATCATAATTTACTGTTATTCATTAATATATTTCATATTTAGAGATGATACTTATATTATTTCCTCTGTTTTACATGTTTGATGATCATTGGAGGATTTGCTGCCGGAGTCAGGATTCTGCTGGAAAAAGGACCATCAAAGCACCATATTTTGAAGATTAGGAAAATTCCAGAAAAATACCAGAAAATTATATTTTCCCAGAAGACTCAGAAATCCAGAAGAAGGAGTCGAGAGGAGCCAGGGGGTAGGCTCACACATAGGGGGCGCGGCCTGGCCCCTGGCCGCGCCGCCCTTGTGTGAGGCCACTCTGGCCCACTTCTGGTCTCGCCCCTTTGTGTACTTCATCGTCCCCGAAAACCTAAGTCAAGGAGGGGCTCGGAGATAGACACCGCCGCCTCTGCGGGGCGGAAAACACCAGAGAGAGAAAAGCTCTCAGGCAGGCAGAAATCTGCCGAGGAAATTCCTTCTCGGAGAGGGGAGATCGTCGCCATCGTCATCACCATCGCACCGGACTTCATCAGGATCATCATCATCATCTCCATCACCAACACCTTCATCTCCACCATCACCACGCCATCCCGCTGTAACATCTTGAGTTGGATCTTGTTAAATTCTTAGGGGAAACTTTCTCGGTGTTGATTACTCTTGTAGTTGATGCTATTGAGTGGAACCATTGAATTAAGGTTTATGTTCAGATTGTTATTTACCATTATTTCACCTCTGATCATGATCCATATGATGTCTTGTGAGTAGTTCATTTAGTTCTTGAGGACATGGGAGAAGTCAAGATGTTAGTAGTAAATTATTGTTGAGTAATATTTAATGGTTTGATATTTATATGTTGTGGTGCTATTTCACTAGTGGTGTCATGTGAACGTCGACTACATGATACTTCACCATTTATGGGCCTAGTGAGATGCATTGTGTATTTGGCTACCAATTGTGGGGTTGCTGGAGTGACAGAAACCTAAACCTCCGTTGGGAAACCATTGCACTAGGGAGCGTAGGATCTTAGAGTTTAAGGCTGTGGTTAGATTTATCTTAATTACTTTCTTGTATTTGCGGATGCTTGCAAGGGGTTTAATCACAAGTGTGTATTTATCCTAGTAAGGGTAGTGTGCTAGCATAGGTTTGCCCCCATAATACTTATCAAACCAATAAAGATTATTTAGCGGTATGAAGCGAAAGCTCTTGACAGAAACTCCCGTGTGTCCTCGAGAATGTTTGGTTATCATAAGTTATACAACTGGCTTGTCCTTTGCTAAAGAAAGGATTGGGCCACTTGCTACAATTGTTACTACTGTCTTTTATTTACTCACACTTTATTTATTTGCATTATCAAATATCCCTGAAAACCCGTTTGCTAGTATTTACAGTGAAACCTTAATCAAAACCACTAGTCAACACCTTCTGCTCCTCGTTGGGTTCGACACTCTTATTTATCAAAAGTACTACGATACACCCCCTATACTTGTGGGTCATCAAGAGTATTTTCTGGCGCCGTTGCCGGGGAGTGTAGCGCTATTGAAGAGTGGATTTGGTAAAGGTAACTGTCGCTGTGAGTATTGTTTTTATTTTTGTCTTTTATTTTTATTTTATTCTGCTATGGAGAATTCTCCATTTGGTTTCCTATTTGGGAACACGTCTACCACTGCTGCACATGTGGATGAACCACCACCACCACCACCTGCTGAATTAGATCCTTTTAAAATACCTATGAAAATTGTTGAGCGTGTTATGGATAACTGCTATTCAGGAGATGGAACTGTCCATCCGGGTGATCACTTACTATTTATACATGAATTATGCGAGTTGTTTAGGTGTGCAGGTATTTCACCAAGTCAGGTCAAGAGGAAGCTATTCTCTTTATCATTGAAAGGCAGAGCTGAGGAGTGGTATCGACTGCTCCAAGATGGTCCATCTATTGCATGGGAGGAAATTGTACCTCTTTTTTATTCCAAGTTTTATCTTCCAAGTGAAATTCATAAAGACCGTAATCGGATATATAATTTTTGGCCTCATGATGGAGAAAGTATTGCCCAAGCGTGGGGGAGATTGAAGTTACTAATGCTCAAATGCCCCATTCATGAGCTCCCCAATAATATTGTTATTGATAATTTTTATGCTCGGCTTACTCTTCCTGATAAGGATTATTTGGATGCTTCTTGCTTTGGATCATTTACTCATATGAAAGAAGATGCTAAGTGGAAACTTCTTGACCGTATACAAGAGAATGATGAAGGATGGGAAAATGACAAAAGTAGGAAGTCAGGTATAAACTATGATTATGAATGCATTAAAACTTTTATGGGAACCGATGACTTTCATAGTGTTAGCATTGCTTATGGTCTTGATTCTCAAATACTTGCCAATTGTCTTAAGGCCTTTGCCTCTTATCTTGATATTCCAAAGAAAGATTGGAACAAATATCATGCACCTTATAAAGATTCCATTAGTCATATTTCTGCTGCAGCTACTGAAGTTTGTACTGTTGATAGCATTATGCCTGAACCTTATTTTGAGAAGACACCTTTCCCTGCTAAGGTAAAAAAGTATTCTACTTTGATAAGTGTGTCTAATAAAAGTACTAAGAAAGCTGTAGAACCTAATGAGCAAATTACTATTAAGTCTCCTGTAGCTATATTGAAGGATCTTGTTACTAAAGATGTAGGGGATGAATATATTCTATTTTGTGAAGATGCTTCTAACATTCTCTCACATCCTAAAAGGCATAGGAAAACAAGTGTTCCTGTTATTTCTGTCAGGATTAGAGATCATTGCTATTATGGTTTATATGATATTGGTGCTAGTGCAAGTGCTATTCCTTTAGAGCTTTACAAAGAAATTATGCACGAGATTGGCACTTGTGAACTTAAAGATATTGATGTGGTTGTTCAGCTTGCTAACAGAGAGACTGTTTGGCCTCTTGGTATTGTTCGAGATGTGGAAGTTCTATGCGGTAGGACTAAATACCCCACTGATTTTCTAGTACTTGGTAAGGAGGCTAGTAAAACTTGTCCCATTATTTTTGGTAGACCCTTTTTGAATACCTGTGGCACCGTGATAGACTGTAAGAAGGAGAAAATTTTCACTAAGTTTAATGGAGAATCTTATGAGTTTAATTTTTCTAAGTTTGCTAAGACTTCTTATGTAAATGAAATGCCTAATGAAAATTTTCAAGTTGAACAGCTTGCTTCTATTGCTCTTGCTCCTAATAATGCTTTGCAGCAATTCATGGAAGATCATGAAAGTGATGTTTTCAGTAAGGAAAGAGAAGAGATTGACGACATTTTCCTTCATCAACAACCGCTGATTAAGCACAATTTACCTGTGGAGGATCTTGGTACCACTTTGCCGCCTAAGGAAGATCCTGTTTTTGAATTAAAACCCTTGCCTGATAATCTTAAGTATGCTTATATAGATGATAAAAAATATATCCTGTTATTATTAGTTCTAAACTTTCAGGAAAGGAAGAATAAAGATTATTGGAGATATTGAGGAAACACCGAGGAGCTATGGGATATACTCTTGATGATTTAAAAGGGATTTGCCCCACTTTATGTCAGCATGCTATTAATATGGAGAAAGACGTGAAGCCAGTTGTGGAGCATCAACGCCGCTTAATTCCCAAGATAAAGGATGTGGTAAGAAATGAGGTATTAAAGCTCCTTGATGCTGGTATTATTTATCCTATTGCTGATAGTCAATGGGTTAGTCCTGTTCATTGTGTTCCTAAGAAAGGAGGTATGACTGCCATACCTAATGAGAATAACGAGCTTATTCCTCAGAGGGTAGTAGTTGGTTATAGGATGTGCATTGACTATAGAAAAGTAAACAAAGTTACTAAAAAAGATCATTATCCTTTACCGTTTATTGATCAGATGTTAGAGAGGTTATCTAAGAAGACTCATTTTTGTTTCCTTGATGGTTATTCTGGTTTCTCTCAAATTGCTGTTAGAAAGGAAGATCAAGAGAAAACAACTTTTACTTGTCCTTATGGAACTTATGCTTATAGACGTATGCCGTTTGGTTTATGCAATGCTCCTGCTACTTTTCAAAGATGCATGTCTGCTATTTTTCATGGTTTTTGTGAGGAAATTGTGGAGGTCTTCATGGACGATTTTTCCGTCTATGGAACTTCTTTTGATAACTGTTTGCACAACCTTGATAAAGTTTTGCAGAGGTGCAAAGAAACTAACCTTGTTCTTAAGTGGGAGAAATGCCACTTTATGGTGAATGAAGGAATTGTCCTTGGACATAAAATTTCTAAAAGAGGTATTGAAGTTGACAGAGCAAAAGTGGAGACGATTGAGAAAATACCCTGTCCCAGAGATGTTAAAGGTATTCGTAGTATTCTTGGTCATGCTGGTTTCTATAGGAGGTTTATTAAAGATTTCTCTAAGATTTCAAAGCCTCTTACTAATCTTCTTTAAAAAGATGTACCATTTGTCTTTGATGATGATTGTAAGGAAGCTTTTGAAACTCTTAAGAAGGCTTTAACTACTGCTCCTATTGTTCAACCACCTGATTGGAATTTACCCTTTGAAATTATGTGTGATGCTAGTGATTTTGATGTTGGTGCTGTTCTTGGATAGCACGTAGATAATAAGATGAATATTATTCATTATGCTAGTAAGACTCTTGATGCTTCTCAGATAAATTATGCTACCACTGAGAAAGAGTTTCTTGCCGTTGTTTTTGCATGTGATAAGTTTAGATCTTACATTGTTGATTCTAAAGTTACTATTCATACTAATCATGCTACTATTAGACATCTTATGAATAAGAAGGATGCTAAGTGACAAGGGTATAGCTAATAGAGCCCGTTAGTTGAGTACCCCTGAGGCCCGTTAAGCTAGGCCCAATTGTAATGATAGTCGAGATACGAGTTCTTACCGTATGTCGATATTCTAATCTGTATCGGACCCTACCTGATCCTCGAGACCTGGCCACCTATATATAGGGGCCAGGAGGGGACGGTGTAGGCCAGATTGAAAGCAAGCCAGGTTGAACACCCAAGTTTACTTTCGATACATACTTATTTTGACTAACTTTACCTTCGAGTTCATCCAACGCCCTCTTCCCCCGATCCTAAGTCCTTCATCTAGGACATTTGTCGAGTTAACCCTCATCAATTGGCGCCGACCGTGGGGACTCTGGGCGTTGGAATCATGAATTCGACGGCTTTTTCGCTTTTAGCAAACAGTAGAACAGAACTCGACGGAAGTCAAGAGATGGAGTTAACAATTGGAAGTTTGAGCATCTTCGTCGGGCCATCGGGTTCATCCCGCCTCTCGGATTCAACGAAACCAGATCCGTCGACGAGCAAGCCTGAAACAGAAGTAATGTTGGAATCATCAGAAGGCTCTTCCAGCGAGGTAATCTCGCCGGTCAGCTTGGGAGAAGCACCAATCGCAGAAGGCGACAAAATTTGGGAAAATTTTGACTTGGAAGACAGAGCGTGCCAACGCACAACAGCGTAAGGGACTTCACCGCTGGAAGTAGTAGCATCTCCAAAAAAGTGCACCAGCTATGCGTCATCATCACTGAGGCAGAAGAAGAAAACAACAACAAAAGAAGCAAAAGGGTCGACAGGCAAGTCGATAAAGTAAATGAACACAACAAAAAAGAGAAGGAGAAAGTTCATGTTTCAGCTGGAGAATGGAGGATGATCACGTCAGCTATCAATCATGGTATAGAAGTACCCGAAGGATCAAGGAGAGAAGTTCTGATGGGATATCAGTATGCATTATATCAACATAGGAAGAAACTAAAGGAGGAAAGAGACATGCTTTTCCAAGACAATAACAGTATGTCAAAGGAAGAGTATTGGGATGATTATAGCAAAGAATCAGAATATAGCAGAGAAAGGTGCGGAGACCCAAAGCACAACAGAGGGACAACAGCACGCAGCAGAGAAGAAAGATATTCGAGAAGTATTACTCCATAGCCAGAAGAGGAGGAAGAAGACTTCATGCAAGAAACACCGGAAGCAGCACTGATAGCAGCACAGGCATACTTATTAACAACGAGGCCAGAACCCAGAGATCCACGAGAAGATATGTACCAAGCCGCAATGCGAAGCCTCAGGATAGTGGAGAACAAGATCAGGGGAAAAGGACCAGAGGTGAAGTCGACAAGCTACAAGGAAAAGCAAAAGGGGAAATACAAGTACAATTCCACGCAAAATGAGTATAGCGAGTCATCAGAAGAAGAAAGGCGACAAAAGAGGTAGGAGGATACAAGAAATATAATAGCGCAGGCTCGAGTAAATAAATCGTGCCACGCTTGGAGGGAAGAAAATTATGACGATGACGATAAAGAGATGGGCGCGTTATGCTTTACCCGCAGGGTTCGCAAAACACGGGTACCCAAAGGATTCAACTTACCACACGACCATTATAAATATGACGGGTCGCAAGAACCTACCCTATGGTTATCGGACTATTTGCAGGCAGTACAGATATTAGGGGGAACAAAAGCGACTGCAATGCAAAGTTTGTAGCTACACCTCACCGGTGTAGCATGGTCCTGGTTGAATACCCTACCCAACGAATCCATTGGAAGTTGGGGAGAACTCGAAAGCCAATTCGCAAGAAATTTCCGTTCAACATACAAGCGCCCAGCATCATTGGAGGAAGTTAAGGCGTGTGTGCAAAGGAAAGGTGAAACTCTACGTTCTTATATACAATGATGGAGTGTAATAAAAAACTCATTAGAGGACGTCTCCGACGAACGAGCAATAGACGCTTTTTTGGCTGGACTTCGTCGCTCAGATCTTGTGGAAGAAATAGGAAGAACAAGACCAATGACAGTAGCCGAGCTAATGGAAGAAGCCAACAAATTCGCTGATAGAGAGGACGCATATAATAACAAAAGAGGACGTTCACCAGAAGTCGACAGAACAAGTAGACAGAGGAGACGACACCGCAGCAGGGATACCCAAGGAAGGCGAAATCAGGTAGCCACGGGCTACAGAGCAGAAGAAGAGGAAGGATATGAAAACAGGAGGTTTCAGGCAAAAGGAGTAGAAAAATCGAGATACTCTGGCCCTTCAGCCGAGGATATGCTATACGGACCTTGTCGAATCCACTACACATATCTTGATGGAAAAAGAGTCTCAAATCACCAGATGAAGGATTGTAGAACGTTCCTCAGGCTACAAAGCGCCATGGGCTCAAGCCAAGGGGGATGGCAAGGAGGAAACACAAGTCAAGGATATCAGGTACAAAGGATTGCAAGGCACCTAGAGTCGAAAGTTTACATATCAGCAATGATTCAACCGGTGTCTAAGTCAAAGAAAGAGCAAAAGAGCATATCCAGGCAAGTAAACCTAGCAATAACATCGCCACCAGCCACCACTGAATACCTGCGGTGGTCAGACCAACCAGTTAAGTTCAGCAGAGCAGACCACCCAAGGAAAGTTCCCAGGCCGGGCCACTCGCCAATGGTGCTAAAGGCGCAAATAGGAGGATACGATATCGGGAGAGTGTTTATGGATGCAGGAAGTGGCATAAACCTAATATATGATAGAACCCTGAAGGCAATGTGTATATCACTGACAAGCCTAAAGCCAACAGATTGTTCTTTCCATGGAATAATACCAGGAGCTGCAAATTACCCCCTGGGGAAAATAGAACTCGACGTATGCTTCGGCAGTAGCAGCAACTACCGAAGAGAGAAGTTGGAATTCGAAGTCATGGACTGGCCATCACAGTACCACGCAATCCTAGGGCGCCCAGCATTTGCAAAGTTTATGGCGGTACCTCACTACGCGTATCTTACGCTAAAAATTCCAGGACCCAAAGGAACGATCACAGTACAAGGGAGCTTCGAAGTAGCCAACACTTGCGACAGAGAATTCAATAGAATGGCGCAAACCTTCGACATGACAGCAGAATACGAAAGGCTGAAAGGAGAAACTGATCATAATGTGCTACCCGACGTTGGACGATCCCTGCCAGATCAGGCTTTCGACACAACCCAAGACTCAAAGAAAATTCAGGTCCACCCCACGGACCCAAACAAGACGACATCGATCGCGGTAAACCTGGATCCCGCATAGGAAAACGTGCTCATCGAGTTCCTCTGTGAGCACTGGGAAATCTTCGCCTGGTGTCCTTCAGACATGCCAGGGGTTCCTAGGGAACTCGTCGAGCACGCACTAAATGTGGATCCTAAAGCAAAGCCAGTCAAGCAACCATTGCGAAGATTCGATGAATCCAAAAGGAAGGCGATAGCATCAGAATTGCACAGGCTAGAAAACGCCAGATTTATCAGAGAAATAAAAACCTCGAGTTGGGTATCCAATCCAGTCATCGTACCGAAGAAGAACACAGACGTACAAAGAGTATGTGTCGACTACACATCTCTCAATAAGCATTGTCCAAAGGATCCCTTCCCTCTACCCCGCATCGATCAGATAATTGATTCGACAGCGGGATGCGTAAGGCTTTCCTTTTTGGATGCATATTCTGGTTACAACCAGATCAAATTGAAGAAAGAAGACAAAGAAAAGATGGCCTTCATCACACCGTACGGAGTGTTTTGCTACCAAGTAATGCCGTTCGGCCTAAAAAATGCAGGAGCAACTTATCAACGGATGATGCAAAATTGCCTCGGGAGCCAAATAGGATGCAATATCCAAGTCTACATTGACGATGTAGTCATCAATACAAAAGAGGAGGAATCTTTAATCAACAACTTGGCAGAAACCTTCGACAACCTGAGCAGGTACAAGCTTAAGCTCAACCTGACAAAGTGTTCCTTCGGCGTATCGGCAGGACACCTTTTAGGGTTCCTGGTATCAGTACGAGGAATAGAGGCGAACCCAGAGAAGATTCAAGCAATTTTAACAATGGGGAAACCCATGAAACTACACGACGTATAGAAACTCGCAGGACGAGTCGTTGCTCTAAGTCGCTTCGTTGCTCGATTGGGAGGAAAGGCGCTTCCTTTCTATGCACTTATGAAGAAGTTAGATGATAAATTCGAATGGACAGCAGAAGCAGATGCAGCTTTTGCGCAGTTGAAAAAGGTGCTCTCCATGCCACCAGTGTTGGTCGCACCAAAAGAAAAAGATCCACTACTACTCTACATCGCTGCAACCCATCAGGTGGTGAGTACAGTACTAGTAGTCGAAAGAAGTGAAGAAGGAAAAGCCCACGGCGTCCAGAGGCCGGTATATTTCATCAGTGAAGTATTATCTCCGACGAAACAGAGGTACCCGCATTATCAAAAGCTAGCATATAGTGTCTTTACAACAGCACAGAAATTGCAACAGTACTTTGCGGTGCACCCAATCATAGTGGTCAATAAAGCGCCACTATCGAATATATTGAACAATCCTTCGTCAACAAGACGTGTCTCTTTGTGGGGAATCGAGTTATCTCTCATGGATATCATGTACAAAAAAAGGAAGGCGATCAAATTGCAAGTCTTGCCAGATTTTACAGCAGAGTGGCTGGAGCTGCAGAGCACAGGACCGCCAGACTTATCAAGTGTTTGGACAATGTACTTCGACGGTTCTAAGAGAGTCCAAGGCGCAGACGCAGGAGTAGTATTGATATCGCCGCATGGCGACAAATTGAAGTATGTTTTAAGGATGAGTTTTTCGACATGGTGGAGAAGACAACCATCTAGCTACTCCTATGGACCCATAGTCCAAGGTAGACTACTCACTCATCGTTTCGGAGGCAAGCATGGCGATGAAGAAGACCTCCGGTGGTGATTCCCCTCTCCGGCAGGGTGCCGGGAAGAGCTTCTAGACCCTCCCGATCTTCGGGTCGACGGCAGCGGCGGATCGCGATGTGTTCTGGAAAAGTGATCGGGTACTTAGGTTTTTTCCATCGGGGGGTCTTTATAGGCAAAGGGGCGATGTCAGAGGAGGGCCCAGGTGCCCTCACACCATGGTGGCGCGGCCAGGGGCTGGGCCACGCCACCCCTGCGTGTGGGGCCCTGGTGGCTCCCCTCCTACTCTCCTTTGGATCTCTGGAAGCTTCCGGGTAAAATATGACTTCAGGAACTTGTTTCGTCCAATTCCGAGAATATTTCCTGTGTATCACTTCTGAAACACAAAAACAGCAGAAAATAGGAAACTGGCACTGTGGCAACTTGTTAATAGGTTAGTTCCGGAAAATGCATAAAAGTGCCACGAAGTGTAACGAAACAATAGGCAAATGGTGTAAAAGCAAGCATGGAGCATCAAAAATTATAGATACGTTTGAGACGTATCAAGCATCCCCAAGCTTAACTCCTGCTCGTCCTCGAGTAGGTAAGTGATAACAAAAGAATAATTTTTGAGGTGACATGCACCTACACAATCTTGATCACATATGTAAGCATTGGTGAGCTGGGATCATAAGAACTTAAAACATGGGCATGAAGATATAATCACGACAATAAGAAACTTAGCAACCATGTTGTAAACATGCAAATGAACACAAACAAAAGATCATGAAAATGAAACAATGAAAGTCAAACGTGTGTTCAAATCATAAGGAAAAACATACAAATGGTTTTTAGCTTGTCCTTCAAAGAGAGCAAAACATAAATGCATAGGACACCTTCAAGTTTAAGAGGGCGACTAGATACAAGTAATTTGAGAACAAGTGAAACCAACAATATGAATCAATCAATGAAATTTGGGACAATGCATATTGCACTAAGAATGACAACTATGCTCTCTGAATGGTGCATAAAGAAAGAAGGTGGTGACTCAACATAAAAGTAGAAGAAAGGCCCTTCGCAGAGGGAAGCAGTGATTGCAAGTTTTATAACCTTCAAAAATTATGGTACTTACCGGCTTTGAGCTCTCATTGCCCCCATCATAAGCATCTTGAATGGTTAAAGTTAATGCGAGAACAATTATGATGCATATGCTTGACAAATCATAAGTTGAAGACCTCGTGCCCCGTGAATACGAGTACCCAAACCTCATGCTACTTTACTTAGAGTCCCAAGCAAGGCTCTTGTCATTGTAAATATATGTGTATCATTGAGAACCGCCAATGGGGTACCTCTGTGCCCGATGACATGGAACAAGCCCACACCAAAATGACAGGACAAGCAGACAATGAATACCTTGACATCTCTTTTATTTGCCATTTGTTTAGCTTTTTATTGTGAGATGCGTCGTCGTATGTTCACCATGGGTATGCTGCAAATTTCCACCATGAATTATGCATGGCTTAGATTGGTGGCCCGGCGTTTCCCTAACACATATAAAAACTCCATGATCCTCACAAGATTCCCAATTCATTTCACACCGCGGGCATCCATAAACAAAAGATCACGATATCAACTCAAATAAGAAGTGCAATGTTGAAAGCTTGCCCATGACAGCATGGCTGGGCTAGAATCCAACTTACAACTTGCAAGCATAACAACTCAACATAAGAGACCACAATGTCAAATTTTTAGAACAGAAAAAAGTAAAGTGTGCCTTCCGGTTCGTGAGAGCTTTACTGACCGAATTTCGCATAACACTGGTAAGAGTTTAATTTGAAGAGAAAATAAAAGCAAGTCAAATTTACTTGGAATAGCAAATTGCTAGTAGGTATGTATGGTGGACACTTTGGAAAACTTTGGCTTTTAGGAGTTGGATGCATGAGTAGAGCTCATACTCAGTACAAGGCGAGGGCTAGCAAAAGACTGGGAGCGACCAACTAAGAGAGCAATAATGGCCATAATCATGCAAAGCGACAAAGCGACATTAAAAGAAGCATAAGATGGCATCAAAAGTCAAAAACTAAATGATCATGAAGGCTACTGGCGACTTTGTATGAGTCTAACATGTGTGAGCATGCGCCAAGTCAACCCAAATAAAGCATAAAGGAGAAAACCAAAATAATGCTTCCATACAATAAAAACAACGCATGATTTTTTTCAAAGGCTCATTAAGCAATCTCAGTTATTTGAGATAAGTCATGCTACAGCAAAACCACTAAGCATACTATCAAAAAGACATCAAGCATGACATGAAAAAGCCTAAGCCGCAGTCTACACAAGCTCCTTCTTGTACCACTATTTTGCACAAAGCTTTTTCTCTTTTCCAACACCATTTGAAATTTTTATAAACACCTCTTTTGATGAAAACCAATAAAGATCAGAGGCAAAAATACACCTTGATGAAAAGATATGACAAGGTCTGAACACAAATTAAGGCGAAAATGAAAACCAAAAGCAGCAGCAGAAAAAGAAGAACGCTCGATGAACGATAAGAGTGAAAAACTGAGCGTTCTTTTGCAAATGAAAACGAGTACATCTCCTCCAAAAGAAATTTGTTGGGGTCCAACCATTTATTGCAGAAAACAAACAAACTAAACCAACTAAGAAAACTAAAACAACTGATGCTCCAAGAAAAACACATAGTGCATGAAGCAATAAAAATATAGTGTCTTGAAAGGTGACCTGATTTTTGCCGATGAAGAAGAGGTGCCTCGGGGGCATCCCCAAGCTTTGACGCTTGTACTTATTGGATATTTCTTGGGGTGATGCATGGGCATCCCCAAGCTTAAGATTTTGTCCATTCTTCAACTCATCTCATCATTCTCCAATCCCTACACTTGAAAACTTCCTTCATACAAAACTAAACACGAATCTATTAGCAACATTAGTGTAGCATAATATATAATCAACCTCTTTTTGCTTCAGGTTTCAACCCAAAACTACCACATATAAAGTAAATACTACTGTAGCAACTTCCACAAGAGTTCCGTGATCAAAAGAACTCGCAAAGAAAGCGATAAAGTGGCAAAAACAAATATTGGCAGAAATCTGTCAAAACAGAACAGCTGACAAAGGTCGAATTTTTGAAAGATTTTCTGTTGCTCAAATCAAAAAGTGTTCAACTAACAAAAGTTTGGATATAACCTGGGTCATAGGCACAAGAAATGGCAGGTCCAAAAGATAAACAGAGAATTTATACGAATTTTTACGGTGCAGCACCGAAAACAGTTTCAGGACAGCAACATCCCCAAATCTTTACCTCGCTCAAATTAGAGGCTTCTCTTGGCACAAAAACGAAATAAAAAGGATAAGGAGCGGTCATTACAGTTGTAATGACTTCCAAGACTCAAATAAAAGAAAAAGTACTGAAAAGAAAACATTGGGTTATCTCCCAAGAGTGCTTTTCTTTAACGCCTTTGAGCTAGGCGCAGAAAATTGCGAATCAAGTATTTTCAGAAGAAGCATTAAGATCAACAGCAGAGGTCTTATCAATAAGGCATTGTATTTCATCCACATAAGTTTTTGAAGACCCTTTGTGATCATGCTTTGGCACACTACTTTCATCAAAAAGATTTTCAGGACAGATCCAATCAAAATTATTTTCGAAAGCTTCACTCAATCCCAAAAGCTTGCAAGGTATAGGTATTTCGGCCTCTTCATCGTCTGTACTAATAACATTTATAGGAGAACCAAGTTTATTAAAACGTTTAAGAACCTTCCTAGCTTCAATAATGACATCCTTAAATTCTAGGCGCAAAGTTTCCAAGATAAAAGCTTTCTTTTCGGGATCCTCTATTTCATGAAGCTTAAGGAACATGTATTGCATATAAGGATTAAGACTAGCAAACCTAGTTTCCAACATGTCAATTAAATAAATGGAAGCAACTTCAATACTAGGAGCAAGCTCAACCCAAGACTTTTCCTCAACTTCCTCATGCATACTAATATGATTAAAGAACTCCTCAATGTTACTTTTGCCAATAATCGAACCACTACCTACTGAGAGGTCCTCCATAACGAACTTAGGGAACACCATGATAAACTAAAGTAAAGAAATAACAACTACCAAGGATTCTATTTTTTTTGGGTTTTTGATATAAAACGATGCAGGTAAAATAAAATAAAGTAAAGCAAAGCAATAAACAAAGTAAAGAATGTGTGTGCGAAAACTCCCCTCGCAGAAGTCTTCTACTTCCTCCCCGGCAACGGCGCCAGAAAAAGAGCTTGATGCGTGGTGAATGACCAGCCCGTTGGGAACCCCAAGAGGAAGGTGTGATGAGTATAGTAGCTCGTTTTCCCTCAGTTAAGAAACCAAGGTTTATCGTTCTTGGAGAGGAGAGACAAACGACTGAAGGTGATGCTTGCTAGTTTGCGACAGTAGCGGACAATTTATATATGGCGCCTCATCCAAGCTTTGCTTACTAGCTGCAACATGGAACCTGCACACACACAAACAAATACTTTGCTCCCAACTTACGATGAGGTTGTCAATCTCACCGGTTTTCTTGAAACAAAGGTTATGAGTGTATCGAGTGGAAAACAGTAAAAGTATGCGAGTAAAGTAAACAGTGTGAGTAAAGTAAACAGGTGATAGCAATATGATGGAAATAGGACCGGGGTCCACAGTTCACTAGTGGTGTCTCTCCATAAAATAGCACATGCTGGGTAAACAAATTACAGTTGGGCAATTGATAGAATAAAGATAACGTGATATGTCAAGAAGATCACTATGAGATTTACTCTGGGCATTACAACAAAATACATGACCGCCATCCAACTGCATCTATGACTAATAATCCACTTGCGGCGAATCAATCCGAGAACTCCACAAGTATTAAGTTGCGAACAACAGATAATTGCATTAAGCAAAGTGTGTAATGTAAACAAAGCATATGCCCTTGAGCATATGAATGTTGTTTTCTCCCTAGTAGCAACAACACATCTACCACCTTAGAGGTTTCTGTCACTCCCCCAGGTGAAATAGAGGCATGAACCCACTATCGAGCATAAATACCCCCTCTTGGAGTCACTAGCAACTACTCGGCCAAGATAGCTACTAACAACGGAGAGCATGCAAGATCATAAACAACATAGAGATAACAAAAGATAATATTCAGTACAGCAACTTAATCATAAACACCAATATTCATCGGATCCCAACAAACCAACATCAAAGAATTACATAACGGTGATCTCAATCATGTAGGGCAGCTCATGAGATCTAAACATGAAGCACATGGTGGAGAAGACAACCATCTAGCTACTGCTATGGACCCATAGTCCAAGGTAGACTACTCACTCATCGCTCCGGAGGCAAGCATGGCGATGAAGAAGACCTCCGGTGGCGATTCCCCTCTCCGGCAGGGTGCTGGGAAGAGCTTCTGGACCCTCCCGATCTTCGGGTCGACGGCGGCGGCGGATCGCGATGTGTTCTAGAAATCTGGTTGGGTACTTAGGTTTTTTCCATCGGGGGGTCTTTATAGGCGAAGGGGCGACGTCAGAGGAGGGGCCAGGCGCCCTCACGCGGGGCCCGCGCGGCCAGGGGCCTGGCCGCGCCACCCCTGCGTGTGGGGCCCTGGTGCCCCGCCTCCTACTCTCCTTCGGATCTCTGGAAGCTTCCGGGTAAAATATGACTTCAGGAACTTGTTTCGTCCAATTCCGAGAATATTTCCTATGTATCACTTCTGAAACACAAAAACAGCAGAAAACAGGAAACTGGCACTGTGGCAACTTTTTAATAGGTTAGTTCCGAAAAATGCATAAAAGTGCCACGAAGTGTAACGAAACAATAGGCAAATGGTGTAAAAACAAGCATGGAGCATCAAAAATTATAGATATGTTTGAGGCGTATCAAACAATGTCAAATTTTTAGAACAGGAAAAAGTAAAGTGTGCCTTCCGGTTCGTGAGAGCTTTACTGACCGAATTTCGCATAACTCTGGTAAGAGTTTAATTTGAAGAGAAAATAAAAGCAAGTCTAATTTACTTGGAATAGCAAATTGCTAGTAGGTATGTATGGTGGACACTTTGGAAAACTTTAGCTTTTAGGAGTTGGATGCACGAGTAGAGCTCATACTCAGTACAAGGCGAGGGCTAGCAAAAGACTGGGAGCGACCAACTAAGAGAGCAATAATGTCCATAATCATGCAAAGCGACAAAGCGACATTAAAAGAAGCATAAGATGGCATCAAAAGTCAAAAACTAAATGATCATGAAGGCTATTGGCGACTTATATGAGTCTAACATGTGTGAGAATTCACCAAGTCAACCCAAATAAAGCATAAAGGAGAAAACCAAAATAATGCTTCCAAACAATTAAAACAACGCATGATTTTTTCAATGGCTCATTAAGCAATCTCAGTTATTTGAGACAAGTCATGCTACAGCAAAACCACTAAGCATACTATTAAAAAGACATCAAGCATGATATGAAAAAGCCTAAGCCGCAGTCTACACAAGCTCCTTCTTGTACCACTATTTTGCATAAAGCTTTTTCTCTTTTCCAACACCATTTGAAATTTTTATAGACACCTCTTTTGATGAAAACAAATAAAGATCAGAGGCAAAAATACACCTTGATGAAAATATATGACAAGGTCTGAACGCAAATAAAGGCGAAAACGAAAACCAAAAGCAGTAGCAGAAAAAGAAGAACGCTCGATTTTTAATAAGAGTGAAAACGAGAGCGTTCTTTGCAAATGAAAACGAGTACATCTCCTCCAAAGGAAATTTGTTGGGGTCCAACCATTTATTGCAGCAAACAAACAAACTAAACCAACTAAGAAAACTAAAACAACTGACGCTCCAAGAAAAACACATATTGCATGAAGCAATAAAAATATAGTGTTTTGAAAGGTGACCTGATTTTTGCCGATGAAGAAGGGGTGCCTCGGGGGCATCCCCAAGCTTTGACGCTTGTACTTCTTGGATATTTCTAGGGGTGATGCACGGGCATCTCCAAGCTTGAACTTTTGTTCATTCTTCAACTCATCTCATCATTCTCCAATCCCTACACTTGAAAACTTCCTTCATACAAAACTAAACACAAATCTATTAGCAACATTAGTGTAGGCATAACATATAATCAACCTCTTTTTGCTTCAGGTTTCAACCCAAAACTACCACATATAAAGTAAATACTACTGTAGCAAATTCCACAAGAGTTCCATGATCAAAAGAACTCGCAAAGAAAGCGATAAAGCGGCAAAAACAAATATTGGCAGAAATCTGTCAAAACAGAACAGCTGACAAAGGCCGAATTTTTGAGGGGTTTTATGTTGCTCAAATCAAAAAGTGTTCAACTAACAAAAGTTTGGATATAACCTGGGGCATATGCACAAGAAATCGCAGGTCCAAAAGATATACAGATAATTTATACGAATTTTTACGGTGCAGCATCGAAAACAGTTTCAGGACAGCAACATCTCCAAATCTTTACCTCGCTCAAATTAGAGGCTTCTCTTGGCAGTAATGACTTCCAAGACTCAAATAAAAGAAAAAGTACTGAAAAGAAAACATTGGGTTATCTCCCAAGAGTGCTTTTCTTTAACGCCTTTGAGCTAGGCGCAGAAAATTGCGAATCAAGTATTTTCAGAAGAAGCATTAAGATCAACCGCAGCGGTCTTGTCAATAAGGCATTGTATTTCATCCACATAAGTTTTAGAAGACCCTTTGTGATCACGCTTTGGTTCACTCAAATCACAAAAAAGATTTTTGGGACAGATCCAGTCAAAATTATTTTCGAAAGCCTCACACAATCCAAAGAGCTTGCTAGGTATAGGTATTTCGGCTCCTTCATCGTTTGTACTAATAACCTTTATAGGTGAACCGAGTTTATTAAAATGTTTAAGAACTTTCCTAGCTTCAATAATGACATCTTTAAATTCTAGGCGCAAAGCTTCCAAGATAAAAGCTTTTTTTTCGGAATCCTCAATTTCATGAAGCTTAAGGAACATGTATTGCGTAAAAGGATTAAGACTAGCAAACCTAGTTTCCAACATGTGAATTAAATAAGCAAAAGCAACTTCAATACTAGGAGCAAGCTCAACCAAAGACTTTTCCTCAACTTCCTCATGCATACTAATGTGATTAAAGAACTCCGCAATGTTACTTTTTCCCAATAATCGAACCACTACCTACTGAGAGGTCCTCCATAACGAACTTAGGGAACAACATGATGAACTAAAGTAAAGAAATAACAACTACCAAGGATTCTAATTTTTTTGGGTTTTTTGATCAAAAACGATGCAGGTAAAATAAATAAATAAAGCAAAACTATAACAAAGTAAACGATGTGCGTGCGAAAACTCCCCTCGCAGAAGTCTTCTACTTCCTCCCCGACAACAGCGCCAGAAAAAGAGCTTGATGCGTGGTGAATGACCAGCCCATTGGGAACCCCAAGAGGAAGGTGTGATGAGTATAGCAGCTCGTTTTCCCTCAGTTAAGAAACCAAGGTTTATCGTTCTTGGAGAGGAGAAACAGGCGACTGAAGGTGATGCTTGCTAGTTTGCAACAGCTGCGGACAATTTATATATGG
Organism: Dactylis glomerata; assembly: GCA_007115705.1. Lineage (NCBI taxonomy): Eukaryota > Viridiplantae > Streptophyta > Magnoliopsida > Poales > Poaceae > Dactylis > Dactylis glomerata. The sequence continues at coordinate 2,399,085 of QXEO01001223.1, forward strand.
TACCTCGTCCAAGCTTTGCTTGCTAGCTGCAACGTGGAACCTGCACACACACAAACAAGTACTTTGCTCCCAACTTAAGATGAGGTTGTCAATCTCACTGGTTTGCTTGAAACAAAGGTTATGAGTGTATCGAGTGGAAAACAGTAAAGTATGCGAGTAAAGTAAACAGTGCGAGTAAAGTAAACATGTGATAGCAATATGATGGAAATAGGACCAGGGTCCACAATTCACTAGTGGTGTCTCTCCATAAGATAAATAACACATGCTGGGTAAACAAATTACAGTTGGGCAATTGATAGAATAAAGATAAACGTGATATGTCAAGAAGATCACTATAAGATTTACTCTGGGCATTACAACAAAATACATAGACCGCCATCCAACTGCATCTATGACTAATAATCCACTCACGGGGATATCGTCCGAACACCCCATGAGTATTAAGTTGCGAACAACAGATAATTGCATTAAGCAAAGTGTGTAATATAAACAAAGCATATGCCCTTGAGCATATGAATGTTGTTTTCTCCCTAGTAGCAATAGCACATCTATAACCTTAGAGGTTTCTGTCACTCCCCCAGGTTAAATAGAGGCATGAACCCACTATCGAGCATAAATACCCCCTCTTGGAGTCACTAGCAACTACTCGGCCAAGATAGCTACTAACAACGGAGATCATGCAAGATCATAAACAACATAGAGATAACAAAAGATAATATTCAGTACAGCAACTCAATCATAAACACCAATATTCATCGGATCCCAACAAACCAAACATGTAGAATTACATAACGGTGATCTCAATCATGTAGGGCAGCTCATGAGATCTAAACATGAAGCACATGGTGGAGAAGACAACCATCTAGCTACTGCTATGGACCCATAGTCCAAGGTAGACTACTCACTCATCACTCCGAAGGCAAGCATGGCGATGAAGAAGACCTCCGGTGGCGATTCCACTCTCCGGCAGGGTGCCGGGAAGAGCTTCTGGACCCTCCCGATCTTCGGGTCGACGGCGGCGGTGGATCGCGATGTGTTCTAGAAAAGTGATCGGGTACTTAGGTTTTTTCCGTCGGGGGGTCTTTATAGGCGAAGGGGCGATGTCAGAGGAGGGCCCAGGTGCCCTCACACCATGGTGGCGCGGCCAGGGGCTGGGCCGCACCACCCCTGCATGTGGGGTGATGCGTGGTGAATGACCAGCCCGTTGGGAACCCCAAGAGGAAGGTGTGATGAGTATAGAAACTCGTTTTCCCTCAGTTTAGAAACCAAGGTTTATCGTTCTTGGAGAGGAGCGACAAACGACTGAAGGTGATGCTTGCTAGTTTGCGACAGCAGCGGACAATTTATATATGGCGCCTCGTCCAAGCTTTGCTTGCTAGCTGCAACGTGAAACCTGCACACACACAAACAAATACTTTGCTCCCAACTTACGATGAGGTTGTCAATCTCACCGGTTTGCTTGAAACAAAGGTTATGAGTGTATCGAGTGGAAAACAGTAAAAAATACAAGTAAAGTAAACAGTGTGAGTAAAGTAAACAGGTGATAGCAATATGATGGAAATAGGACCGGGGTCCACAGTTCACTAGTGGTGTCTCTCCATAAAATAGCACATGCTGGGTAAACAAATTACAGTTGGGCAATTGGTAGAATAAAGATAACGTGATATGTCAAGAAGATCACTATGAGATTTACTCTGGGCATTACAACAAAATACATAGACCGCCATCCAACTGCATCTATGACTAATAATCCACTTGTGGCGAATCAATCCGAGAACTCCACAAGTATTAAGTTGCGAACAACAGATAATTGCATTAAGCAAAGTGTGTAATGTAAACAAAGCATATGCCCTTGAGCATATGAATGTTGTTTTCTCCCTAGTAGCAACAGCACATCTACCACCTTAGAGGTTTCTGTCAGTCCCCCCGGTGAAATAGAGACATGAACCCACTATCGAGCATATATACCCCCTCTTGGAGTCACTAGCAACTACTCGGCCAAGATAGCTACTAACAACGGAGAGCATGCAAGATGCAAGATCATAAACAACATAGAGATAACAAAAGATAATATTCAGTATAGGAACTTAATCATAAACACCAATATTCATCGGATCCCAACAAACCAACATCAAAGAATTACATAACGGTGATCTCAATCATGTAGGGCAGCTCATGAGATCTAAACATGAAGCACATGGTGGAGAAGACAACCATCTAGCTACTACTATGGACCCATAGTCCAAGGTAGACTACTCACTCATCGCTCCGGAGGCAAGCATGGCGATGAAGAACACCTCTGGTGGCGATTCCCCTCTCCGGCAGGGTGCCGGGAAGAGCTTCTGGACCCTCCCGATCTTCGGGTCAACGGTGGCGGCGGATCGCGATGTGTTCTGGAAATCTGATCGGGTACTTAGGTTTTTTCCGTCGGGGGGTCTTTATAGGCGAAGGGGCGACGTCAGAGGAGGGGCCAGGCGCCCTCACGCGGGGCTCGCGTGGCCAGGGGCCTGGCCGCGCCACCCCTGCGTGTGGGGCCCTGGTGCCCCGCCTCCTACTCTCCTTCGGATCTCTAGAAGCTTCCGGGTAAAATATGACTTTAGGAACTTGTTTCGTCCAATTCCGAGAATATTTCCTGTGTATCACTTCTGAAACACAAAAACAGCAGAAAACAGGAAACTGGCACTGTGGCAACTTGTTAATAGGTTAGTTCCGGAAAATGCATAAAAGTGCCACGAAGTGTAACGAAACAATAGGCAAATGGTGTAAAAACAAGCATGGAGCATCAAAAATTATAGATACGTTTGAGACGTATCAAGCATCCCCAAGCTTAACTCCTGCTCGTTCTCGAGTAGGTAAGTGATAACAAAAGAAATAATTTTTGAGGTGACATGCACCTACACAATCTTGATCATATATGTAAGCATTGGTGAGCTGGGATCATAAGAACTTAAAACATGGGCATGAAGATATAATCATGACAATAAGAAACTTAGCAACCATGTTGTAAACATGCAAATGAACACAAACAAAAGATCATGATAATGAAACAATGAAAGTCAACGTGTGTTCAAATCATAAGGAAAAACATACAAATGGTTTTCAGCTTGTCCTTCAAAGAGAGCAAAACATAAATGCATAGGACACCTTTAAGTTTAAGAGGGCGACTAGATACAAATAATTTAAGAACAAGTGAAACCAATCATCATGAATCAATCAATGAACTTTGGGACAATGCATATCACACTAAGAATGACAACTATGCTCTCTTAATGGTGCATAAAGAAAGAAGGTGGTGACTCAACATAAAAGTAGAAGAAAGGCCCTTCGCAGAGGGAAGCAGTGATTGCAAGTTTTATAACCTTCAAAAATTATGGTACTTACCGGCTTTGAGCTCTCATTGCCCCCATCATAAGCATCTTGAATGGTTAAAGTTAATGCGAGAACAATTATGATGCATATGCTTGACAAATCATAAGTTGAAGACCTCGTGCCCCGTGAATACGAGTACCCAAACCTCATGCTACTTTACTTAGAGTCCCAAGCAAGGCTCTTATCATTATAAATATATGTGTATCATTGAGAACCGCCAATGGGGTACCTCCGTGCCCGATGACATGGAACAAGCCCACACCAAAATGACAGGACAAGCAGACAATGAACACCTCGACATACTTTTATTTACCTTTTGTTTAGCTTTTTATTGTGAGATGCGTCGTCGTATGTTTACCATGGGTATGCTGCAAATTTCCACCATGAATTATGCATGGCTTAGATTGGCGGCCCGGCGTTTCCCTAACACATATAAAAACTCCATGATCCTCACAAGATTCCCAATTCATTTCACACCGCGGGCATCCATAAACAAAAGATCACGATATCAACTCAAATAAGAAGTGCAATGTTGAAAGCTTGCCCTTGACAGCATGGCTGGGCTAGAATCCAACTTACAACTTGCAAGCATAACAACTCAACATAAGAGACCACAATGTCAAATTTTTAGAACAGGAAAAAGTAAAGTGTGCCTTCCGGTTCGTGAGAGCCTTACTGACCGAATTTCGCATAACACTGGTAAGAGTTTAATTTGAAGAGAAAATAAAAGCAAGTCAAATTTACTTGGAATAGCAAATTGCTAGTAGGTATGTATGGTGGACACTTTGGAAAACTTTGGCTTTTAGGAGTTGGATGCACGAGTAGAGCTCATACTCAGTACAAGGCGAGGGCTAGCAAAAGACTGGGAGCGACCAACTAAGAGAGCAATAATGGCCATAATCATGCAAAGCGACAAAGCGACATTAAAAGAAGCATAAGATGACATCAAAAGTCAAAAACTAAATGATCATGAAGGCTATTGGCGACTTTGTATGAGTCTAACATGTGTGAGCATGCGCCAAGTCAACCCAAATAAAGCATAAAGGAGAAAACCAAAATAATGCTTCCATACAATAAAAACAACGCATGATTTTTTCAAAGGCTCATTAAGCAATCTCAGTTATTTGAGACAAGTCATGCTACAGCAAAACCACTAAGCATACTATCAAAAAGTAATCAAGCATGACATGAAAAAGCCTAAGCCGCAGTCTACACAAGCTCCTTCATGTACCACTATTTTGCACAAAGCTTTTTCTCTTTTCCAACACCATTTGAAATTTTTATAAACACCTCTTTTGATGAAAACCAATAAATATCAGAGGCAAAAATACACCTTGATGAAAAGATATGACAAGGTCTGAACACAAATCAAGGCGAAAACGAAAACCAAAAGCAGTAGCAGAAAAAGAAGAATGCTCGATGAACGATAAGAGTGAAAAACTGAGCGTTCTTTGCAAATGAAAACGAGTACATCTCCTCCAAAGGAAATTTGTTAGGGTACAACCATTTTTTGCAGCAAACAAACAAACTAAACCAACTAAGAAAACTAAAACAACTGACGCTCCAAGAAAAATACATAGTGCATGAAGCAATAAAAATATAGTGTCTTGAAAGGTGACCTGATTTTTGCCGATGAAGAAGGGGTGCCTCGGGGGCATCCCCAAGCTTTGACGCTTGTACTTCTTGGATATTTCTTGGGGTGATGCATGGGCATCCTCAAGCTTGAGCTTTTGTCCATTCTTCAACTCATCTCATCATTCTCCAATCCCTACACTTGAAAACTTCCTTCATACAAAACTAAACACAAATCTATTAGCAACATTAGTGTAGGCATAACATATAATCAACCTCTTTTTGCTTCAGGTTTCAACCCAAAACTACCACATATAAAGTAACTACTACTGTATCAACTTCCACAAGAGTTCCGTGATCAAAAGAACTCGCAAAGAAAGCGATAAATTGGCAAAAACAAATATTGGCAGAAATCTGTCAAAACAGAACAGCTGACAAAGGTCGAATTTTTGAAAGGTTTTATGTTGCTCAAATCAAAAAGTGTTCAACTAACAAAAGTTTGGATATAACCTGGGGCGTATGCACAAGAAATCGAAGGTCCAAAAGATAAACAGAGAATTTATACGAATTTTTACGGTGCAGCACCGAAAACAGTTTCAGGACAGCAACATCCCCAAATCTTTACCTCGCTCAAATTAGAGGCTTCTCTTGGCACAAAAACGAATTAAAAAGGATAAGGAGCGGTCATTACAGTAATAATGACTTCCAAGACTCAAATAAAAGAAAAAGTACTGAAAAGAAAACATTGGGTTATCTCCCAAGAGTGCTTTTCTTTAACGCCTTTGAGCTAGGCGCAGAAAATTGCGAATCAAGTAATATCGATAGATGAAGTGCTAGTTACCTCAGTAGGCTCCTTGAAGGTTCCCGAAGATGATTCAACCTGCAAGTCACCCTTAGTAGAGCTAAGAGTCTTACCAATTTTAAGAACATGTTGAGATTTAAGTGCAGAAACCTTGGGAACATACATAAATTTTTGCTCTTTTCCAACAAACACTTTCTCTTTCTTAAATTTAAGAAAAGAGAAGATTAAGCTAAGAGTTTCCATAGACTCTTCTAGTTTACCAATCCTTAAGTTTTGATTATTAAGAGTAGTGCTAGCCTCTAAAACGGTAATTCTCTTACCGATGTTTTCTATTGATCCACTAACTTGGCTAGCATTTTCTAGGATACTTGGCAAACTTTTCTCTAAAGAGCTAAGCCTTTCTACCACCTCATCCAGGGTGGTCTCAGTTTTAGCAACATGAATAGGTGGTATTCCCACTAAGCTTTCAATTATAGTGCATGCTTCTCCAGCATGAGTACCCAGAAAATTACCTCCTGTAAGAGTATCAAGAACATACCTATTCCAACTAGATATAGCAACATAAAAATTTCTAAGGAGGATCGTGGTAGAGTGCTTTTTGGTACACCTATGATAAGCATTGTTAATATGGTACCAAGCATCTTTTAAACTTTCTCCTCCTTGTTGCTTAAAACTACGAATTTCTACTTCAGGGTTACTCATTTTAACAAAACTAAAAGCAGATAAGTAAAACAACTACCAAGGATTCTAATTTTTTTTTGAATTTTTGATAAAAAACGATGCAGGTAAAATAAAATAAAGTAAAGCAAAGCAATAAACAAAGTAAAAGAATGTGTGTGCGAAAACTCCCCTCGCAGAAGTCTTCTACTTCCTCCCCGGCAACGGCGCCAGAAAAAGAGCTTGATGCGTGGTGAATGACCAGCCCGTTGGGAACCCCAAGAGGAAGGTGTGATGAGTATAGCAGCTCGTTTTCCCTCAGTTTAGAAACCAAGGTTTATCGTTCTTGGAGAGGAGAGACAAACGACTGAAGGTGATGCTTGCTAGTTTGCGACAGCAGCGGACAATTTATATATGGCGCCTCGTCCAAGCTTTGCTTGCTAGCTGCAACGTGGAACCTGCACACACACAAACAAATACTTTGCTCCCAACTTACGATGAGGTTGTCAATCTCACCGGTTTGCTTGAAACAAAGGTTATGAGTGTATCGAGTGGAAAACAGTAAAAAATGCAAGTAAAGTAAACAGTGCGACTAAAGTAAACAGGTGATAGCAATATGATGGAAATAGGACCGGGGTCCATAGTTCACTAGTGGTGTCTCTCCATAAAATAGCACAAGCTGGGTAAACAAATTACAGTTGGGCAATTGATAGAATAAAGATAACGTGATATGTCAAGAAGATCACTATGAGATTTACTCTGGGCATTACAACAAAATACATAGACCGCCATCCAACTGCATCTATGACTAATAATCCACTTGTGGCGAATCAATCCGAGAACTCCACAAGTATTAAGTTGCGAACAACAGATAATTGCATTAAGCAAAGTGTGTAATGTAAACAAAGCATATGCCCTTGAGCATATGAATGTTGTTTTCTCCCTAGTAGCAACAACACATCTACCACCTTAGAGGTTTCTGTCACTCCCCTAGGTGAAATAGAGACATGAACCCACTATCGAGCATAAATACCCCCTCTTGGAGTCACTAGCAACTACTCGGCCAAGATAGCTACTAACAATGGAGAGCATGCAAGATCATAAACAACATAGAGATAACAAAAGATAATATTCAGTACAGCAACTTAATCATAAACACCAATATTCATCGGATCCCAACAAACCAACATCAAAGAATTACATAACGGTGATCTCAATCATGTAGGGCAGCTCATGAGATCTAAACATGAAGCACATGGTGGAGAAGACAACCATCTAGCTACTGCTATGGACCCATAGTCCAAGGTAGACTACTCACTCATCGCTCCGGAGGCAAGCATGGCGATGAAGAAGACCTCCGGTGGCGATTCCCCTCTCCGGCAGGGTGCCCAGAAGAGCTTCTGGACCCTCCCGATCTTTGGGTCGACGGCGGCGGCGGATCGCGATGTGTTCTGGAAATCTGATCGGGTACTTAGGTTTTTTCCGTCGGGAGGTCTTTATAGGCGAAGGGGCGACATCAGAGGAGGGGCCAGGCGCCCTCATGCGGGGCCCGCACGGCCAGGGGCCTGGCCGCGCCACCCCTGCGTGTGGGGCCCTGGTGCCCTGCCTCCTACTCTCCTTCGGATCTCTGGAAGCTTCCGGGTAAAATATGACTTCAGAAACTTGTTTCGTCCAATTCCGAGAATATTTCCTGTGTATCACTTCTGAAACACAAAAACAGCAGAAAACAGGAAACTGGCACTGTGGCAACTTTTTAATAGGTTAGTTCCGGAAAATGCATAAAAGTGCCACGAAGTGTAACGAAACAATAGGCAAATGGTGTAAAAACAAGCATGGAGCATCAAAAATTATAGATACGTTTGAGACGTATCATGGGGGCCCTGGTGGCTCCCCTCCTACTCTCATTCGGATCTCTGGAAGCTTCCAGGTAAAATATGACTTCAGGAAGTTGTTTTGTCCAATTCCGAGAATATTTCCTGTGTATCACTTCTGAAACACAAAAACAGCAGAAAACATGAAACTGGCACTGTGGTAACTTGTTAATATGTTAGTTCCGGAAAATGCATAAAAGTGCCATGAAGTGTAACGAAACAATAGGCAAATGGTGTAAAAACAAGCATGGAGCATCAAAAATTATAGATACGTTTGAGACGTATCAGGCACACCCAAAGACAAATGGGCAAGTCAAAAAAGCCAATGGCCTGATATGCAGTGGGATAAAAAAGAGGCTCTTAGCACCTCTTGAGAAAGCCAAGAGCGCTTAGGTGTATGAATTGCCCTCCGTTCTTTGGAGCCTAAGAACCACGCCTAACGCAGCAACTCAAGAAACTCCTTTCTTCCTGGTCCATGGCGCAGAAGCCGTGCTTCCAGTCGAATTTACACACGAAGCTCCAAGAGTGATGAAATACGACAAAACAACATCAATAGAAGCATTGCAAGATGATGTCGATGCACTAGATGAAGCAAGAGATAAAGCATTAGAAAGAGCCACGCAGTATCAACAGAGCCTGCGAAACTACCATAGCAGTCGAGTTCGTCCACGATCCTTTGTGGTGGGAGATCTGGTTTTGCGACTCAGGCAAGACAGCCACGACAAATTGGAGTCCCCTTGGGTGGGACCTTACATCGTCACAGAAGTGATACCACGAGGAGCTTATCGACTACAAGACAAGAAGACAGGAAAAGATGAGAGTAACCCGTGGAATGCGGAGCAGCTATGACATTTTTACGCGTAGAATAAATCTAGTGGTATCAGTAAACTCGAGTTAACCTTCTGAACCCAGAATAGGAGGCCATAGGTCGGGTTCCTTGGGTTGAACTCGACAAAATTGTATAAATATTTCTACTTCTCCGCTCGGGGGCTTCAACCCTCGGGTCGTACGAAAGAAACTTTATCACGACATGGAGATCTTTTACACTACTAGGTTGTGCAGACAACCCAATATTCTTCAAAAATAATTGGTTCACAAAGAACCCGATATATATAAAGCATTCCTCAGAACAATGATTTGTTCTCATGGTACTATTAAAAGCATCAAAGCAAAGTATGAGTATTCATTATAGATAGTACCGCAGCAAGGACACTACAAAAGAGATTACATAAAAGCAGATCCTAATGAAAGTGGACTTCTGCTTCATATTCCTTCTGGCACTGGGTGCCGTCGTAGATCTTCACATCGAACTTTGACGTGCCGATGTGGTAGTTGAAGGTCATGAAGAAGCCTCGGTGGAGGTCGTGGTCTTCTGCAAACTGCGACCAGCCACCCTTGAAGTATTGCTCGCCGTCACCATCATACTAAACCTCCACTTGGTATGGAGTCCCTCCACCAGATTATTCACGAAGAACCGCTTCTCGCAGTTCTCGCCCATCCATGAATTTGGTGAAATTCAGCGGCAGGCGCTGAATCTTGCGGCATTGCGCCATGGCAATGCAGAAGAAAGAAAATATTCTTGGAGAAGAAGAAGGAGCAGTAGGAGGAGGAGCACTTGGACCTGGGGCGGCGCCAGTCACCTTGGGTTTGTTCTTGCTACCAGGTGGGCGGCCGGGACGATGCTTCACCGGAGCGACCAATGATGATCCTGCGGCAGCTGGAGTTGTTTTGTTTTTGCTTCCACGAGGGCGGGCACAACCCCACGGCGCCACCAGAGAGCCAAGGTTCAGATGAGAACCATCTGCATCAGCCATGTGGAAAAGTGGGAAGACTAGAAACCCTAGATAAAAAGAGGAGACGATGCGGTGGAGGAGGAATTTGATTAGGGTTTTTACCCTTGCCAAAGATGCTTTATTTATAAGCACATATTATTGGGCCCCCGTGATAGCAAGGCCCATAAACATATTTACAAAGGAGTTAAATTCTGCACATAACAGACGATAATAACAAAAGGGAAAAAAGGGAGAGTATGGTCGAAAGATATGAAAAACCTCGCCTTGGGCTCGGGGGCTTACAAACATGAGAAAATAGAAGAAAGAAGAAGTGAATTTTGAGCCTATGATTGACTACAAGTATCCAACCATAGCCTCGGGGGCTACTCCCATCGGGAGCACTGAGCGTGCACCTGATAGAGGATGAGACAATCAATAATGAAGATGAAGAGAGTCTACCGTGCAAACTTCGACTACGTAGTCGACAAAATATAGAGCGACTACTCCCATCGGGAGGCACTTGGAAGAAGTTAATATAAATTCAAAATTCTTTGATTTTATCGGTCAAAAGAGACTGTGACATGAGATTCTTGAGTTGCGTTATCGCAACGAAACACGAATGCCATGATTTATCACGAAGGTAAGACCCTGGGATCCGTCCTGTGTGGCCTGGTATACGCACATGGATGTTCTCTGCTGGTATGTATCCGTGTCTACGATGCGAAGAAAATCCTGGTGGACGCACTGGGTACCCTAAGAATCACTGGGATTCATTCTTTGTAAGTCCTAAATGCGGCAAAAGAGTGGGTTTGACCGGTATCCCGAATTCAAGTCTAAGTGGATTGAATTTGAAGTAGGTGATAAGTATCTGTTCCGACAGTTAACTGACCTCTTGATCCGTCAGAGTTGTCAGGCTTGTTCATCAAAACGCCTTGCAAAAAATTATCATGAAAATAAGTCAAAAGACCAAGTCGAAGATTTGAAGATATGAAGAAGTCGAAGAATTGATCAAGTCAAAGATTTAAAGATTAGAGATTCAACCCAAATCTGCAATTCTGGTAGAATCTCAGGGGCTACTGACAAGGGTATAGCTAATAGAGCCCGTTAGTTGAGTACCCCTAGGGCCCGTTAAGCTAGGCCCAATTGTAATGATAGTCGAGATACGAGTTCTTACCGTATGTCGATATTGTAATCTGTATCGGACCCTACCCGATCCTCGAGACCTGGCCACCTATATATAGGGGCCAGGAGGGGACGGTGTAGGCCAGATTGAAAGCAAGCCAGGTTGAACACCCAAGTTTACTTTCGATACATACTTATTTCGACTAACTTTACCTTCGAGTTCATCCGACGCCCTCTTCCCCCGATCCTAAGTCCTTCATATAGGACATTTGTCGAATTAACCCTCATCACTAAGCCTAGGCTTATTAGATGGGTGTTCCTTTACAAGAATTTGATTTGCATATCGTAGATAGGAAAGGTGCTGAAAATCCTGTGGCTGACAACTTGTCTAGATTGGAAAACATTTCTTTTGATCCAGCGACGTAGTCCTAAATCAGCAAGCCAGGGTGGCCCATCAGGGGTGGTATGGCGGATTCGCCATACCGGGCGGCCCAGTTGCTGAAGTTGGCATGGCGGTACTGGACGCAGGCGCTTATGGCGGATCCGGAGACAGGTCCATGGCGGGCTACTAGTGGCGAGCCTATGGCGGATCCGGAAGACGGCCCATGGCGTGAGACCTTGTAGCGTACGTGTAGGACTTAGTCTAGGACTCCAAGTTGTATCTGCTCCGGTACCAACGTGCAGCCCACGCCAGGCGCCTTTATAAGCCCGGCGTGGAGTAGCCCTTGAGGCAGCAGACCAACCTTACGGCCAATCGCATAGCGAAACAGCCAACCTCATCATTGTAACCGAGCACTTGTTGCCATATAGTGAATTATAGCAGCACGTAGGATCTCGCCACCGTCGCGGGATCTAAAGCTGGGTAAACTCGTGCTACCACCGTCCTGGATCGCTCCTCCGTGTTCACCCCTTCCACAAACTGCCATACCCCTACCTCTATGGCAGATCTGTTGACGAAACCACGACAGTTGGCGCCCACCGTGGGGCTTAGCGCGTCTGGAGCGCGGATCCAGGCGGGATCCGCCTTTGCAGGCATCGGCAACACCGTCGCCATCGGGCGCATCCTCTACGATTCCGGCTTCCCCATCGTCCCAGCGGATAACCTCTGGGTGCCGGCTACAGAAGACCCTGCTCGATTCACCGTCATCCCGATTGGAGATATCCATATCTTCATTGGAGAGACAAACCCTACCCCCGCTACAGAAACCAATTTCCGGCGGATTGGTATGGCTGAAATCCCCAAACGGACCGCTTTCGAGCTGGATACGGAGGACTCATCTGATCTGGAACTTTCCAAGTTGCCCAGATCGGATCTGAAAAGTAATCCCACCCAGCCCGCCCTAGAGGTAGAGGAAGTGGTGGAAGACCGCAGTGAATCCGCCATGAGTAATCTGGCGTTAGAGACACCGCGGTACTGCCTTGTTGCGTTCGCAGGTATCACTTCAGGATCTACCTCCAATGGAGAAGATAGCCCAGGTGAATCCATCCTAGAGGCACTTAACGAAAGTGGTGAATCGGATGACTGGGACAGCAAAGGCTATGATTCTGACCACTACGATGCCGCCATGAGGAAACTCGAGGCAGAATTGGCGCAGCAGGCACTTGAAGAGCAACAAGCAGCGGCCAAGCAGGTGTTTGTAACCAACAAAGGAGATGACGCCGAGCAGACAACCGGTGATCCGCCATCTCAGGTAGTCCACAACGGAGATGCCGGCAATGAGCAGGGTATGTTGGAATTATGCCCTAGAGGCAATAATAAAGATGTTATTATTATAATTCTTGTTCATGATAATGTTTATATTCCATGCTAGAATTGTATTAAGCGGAAACTTTAATACTTGTGTGGTTTATGAACAACACCGTGTCCCTAGTACGCCTCTATGGACTAGCTCATTGATTAATGATGGTTAAGGTTTCCTAACCATAGACATGTGTTGTCAATTAATAATGAGATCATATCATTAGGAGAATGGTGTGATGGACAGACCCAAATAAAGCAGAGCAATTAGATCGTGTCATCGTGTTCATCTTTGCGAAGCTTTTCCTATGTCATGTATTGTATTCCTTAGACCATGAGATAATACAACTCCCTAGTATCAGAAGAAAGCTTTGAAGTCATCAAACGTCATCCTATGTGAGGGTGATAATAAAGGTGTCTCTCATGTGATCAGAAAGTACTTGTTGAGTTGTATGTATCGAGATGGAATTTGTCCCTCCCAAGTCGGAGAGATATACTTCGGGCCCACTCGGTAATCGATATCAACACCGCTTGCAAGCATGTGGTTAAGGAGTTAATCACGAAGTGATATCGGATTACGGAACGAGTAAAGTACTTGCTGTGAACGAGATTGAACTAGGTATGGTGATACCGACGATCAAATCTCGGGCGAGTAAAATATCGTGTGACGAAGGGAATACATATACGGGATTAATTGAATCCTGACATCGTGGTTCATCCGATATGATCATCGATGAATATGTGGGAGTCAATATGGGTTTCCAGATCCCGCTATTGATTATTGATAGAAGATCATGTCTGCATATTCTCGAACCCGTAGGGTCACACACTTAACGTGCATCGACGCTAGGATAGAATGGATAATTGGTTTATGAGTTTTAGTTCGGAGTCTCGGATGAGATCCAGGACGTCACGAGAGGTTCTGGAATGGTCCGGAGAATAAGATTCATATAAAGGAAAGCAGTTTTTGGATTCCGGAAAGGTTTCGGAGTTTATCGGTATTGTACCGGAAGGTTCTAGAAGGTTCCAGAGTGGGACCAACGTGGGCCCACTTGACGGAGGCCTGCGTGGGCCTAAGGGGAAGTGCCCTGGCCGCCCTGGGCCAGGCGCACAAGGCCCCTAAGGCCCAGCCGGCCAACCCAAGGGGAAACCCTAAGGGAGTCTTCAAAGAAGGAAGGGGGGGAAACTTGCCCCCCACTCTTCCTACTCCAAGTCGGCTAGGGATTGGGGAGAGGCCAAGCTGGCCTTGGCCGGCCACCCCTCTATATATAGGGGGGCAAGGGCGCAGCCCTCTCTCACCCCAACCCAAACCCTAGCCGCCAACTGCTGCCCTCTCTCTCTCTCTCTCTCGCGACTGCACGTAGGCGAAGCCCTGCCGCAGAAACTCTCCACCATAAGCACCACGCCGTCGTGCTGCCAATCCAATCTATCTCTCCACCATACTTGCTGGACCAAGGAAGGAGGAGACGTCGCTGCATCGCACGTGTGCAACTCTCGGAGGCGCCGCCACTTGCGGCGTAGGATCGGATCGGATCGCGAGGAGGAGACGGCAAGTACGACTACGTCAACCACGTTCTATTGAACGTTTCCGCTGTGCGAATCTTCAAGGGTATGAAGATCTCATCTACCTCTCTCGTTGATTACATCTCCTAGATTAGATCTTGGCTTTCTTGTTTGCATCCGTAGGAAATTTTTTTGATTTACTATGCTGCGAATCCCTTCAGTGGTATCAGAGCCAGATCTATGCGTAGATGTGTTTCACGAGTAGAACGCAACATGTTTGTTGCGGGCGTTGATGTTTTCTGTTGCAAACCTCTTGTTGTGTATCTCTTATGGCGCGGTATAGTGAGATCGAAGCGGTCCAGGCCAACTTTACGCGACCGCGTTCGCGAGACCGGCTCCGCACTTGACGTGTGGCTTGTTCCATACATGCGGCTGGTGGATGCCAGTTTCTCTCACTATAGTAGTCATGGGATTTACATCGGATGTTAGCAACCATAATATCACCGTTGTGGCTTTTCGTAGGTAAGAATCGTTCTTAGCTTGCTACTCCCATAAGCCACGTAAAACTTGCAACAACAAAGTAGAGGCGTCTAACTTGTTTTTGCAGGGAGTGTTTTGTGATATGGTATGGCCCAAGACATGATGTGTATGAATTGAGTTGTATGCAATGATCATGTTTTGTAATCTTTCACGACTTGCATGTCGATGAGTTCACAACCGGCTGGAGCCATATGGTTGTCTTTATAATTGTGTATGACCTGCGTGTCAACTTCTTATACGCCATGTAATAGCTTTACTTTATCGCTAAATAGTTAGCAATAGTTGTAGTTGCTATTCGTGGTGGAGGCAATCATGGTGGAGTGATGGAGATCATGCCGGCGCGCACAAGATGGAGATCATGGCGCGGAGATTGGCTATACCATGTCACATAAAATTATATGCATGTGATGTTTATCATTTTATGTATCTTATTTTGCTTAGATCGCGACGGTAGCATTATAAGATGATTCCTCACTTAAAAGATCAAGATAAAATTGTGTTCTCCCCTCGTATGCGCCGTTGCGAAAGTTCGTCGTTTTCAAGCACCTCGTGATGATCGGGTGCTATAAACTCTACGTTCACATACAACGGGTGCAAGCCAGTTTTGCACACACGGAAATACTTGGGTTTGACTTGACGAGCCTAGCATGTACAGACATGGCCTCGGAACACACGAACCGAAAGGTTAAACATGAGTCATATGAATGATATGATCGACACTGAGTTGTCCACCATTGAAACCACATCTCTTCTCGTGAAGATCGGATTAGGTGTGGTGAATTTGGATCGTGTTCACTAAACAACTTGAGGGATGTTGAATTTAGTGGGAGTTCATCTAGTAATTTGATTAAGTTGAACTAGTTATCATGAACATAGTCTAAATTGTACTTGCAATGTTGTAGATCAAATGGCTAAGTCCAACTTCAACTTCAACGTTTTTGCTGAGAAAGAAAAGCTTAAGAACAATGGGTCTAACTTCACCAACTGGTTCCGCAATCTGAGAATCATACTCGCTGGCGGACAAAAAGCCTATGTACTTGACAAAGCGCTAGGTGACACCCCTGCTGCAACTGCGAAAACTGAAGAACTTGCTGACTTCAATGCTCGTAGAGATGATTGTGATGCGATTATGAGTACCATGCTGTTTTCTATGGAACCGGAACTTCAAAATCGTTTTGAGAAGTATCGCGGGCCTTATGAGATACTTGAGGAACTGAAAACCATGTTTCAGACTCAAGCCCGTTCTGAGAGATATGAGATCTCTGAGAAGTTCTTTAACTGCAAGATGGAGGAAGGGAGTTCCGTTAGTGAGCACGCCATTAAGATGTCGGGCTACACTCAACGCCTTGAGCAACTGGACTGCAAGATTCCAGAGGAGCTCAAGATTGACAGAGTTCTGCAATCACTCCCTCCTAGCTACAAAGGTTTTGTAGTTACTCATAATCAAATTGGTTCCACTGATACGATCACTGAGCTCTTCGCTAAGCTGAAAGCTGCGGAGGTGGATATCAAGAAAGACAATCATGTGTTGATGGTCAACAAGACCACTAGCTTTAAGAAAGCTAAGGGAGCAAAGGGATCTTTCAAGAAAGGCGGAGGCAAGCGCGTTGCCCCTGCTGAGAAGAAGCTCAAGTCTGGACCTAAGCCGGACACTGAGTGCTTCTATTGCAAGGTCAAGGGTCACTGGAAGCGCAACTGTCCGAAGTACTTAGCGGACAAGAAGGCTGGCACCATCAAAGGTATATTTGATATACATGTTATTGATGTCTACCTTACTAGCGCTCGTTGTAGTGCCTGGGTATATGATACTGGTTCAGTTGCTAATATTTGTAACTCGAAACAGGAGCTACGGAATAGACGGCGGCTAGCAAGAGATGAGGTGACGATGCGCGTTGGCAATGGATCAAAAGTTGATGTGATGGCCGTCGGCACGCTCTCCTTAGTTTTACCTTCGGGATTAGTTTTAAACCTTAATAAGTGTTATTATGTGCCTGCGTTGAGCATGAACATTATATCTGGATCATGTTTATTGCAAGACGGTTATTCATTTAAATCTGAGAATAATGGTTGTTCTATTTATATGAATAACATCTTTTATGGTCATGCACCTGTTGTGAATGGTTTATTTCTTCTGAATCTCGAAAGCAATGAAACACACATCCATAACATTGAGGCTAAAAGATGCAAAGTAGATAGTGATAATCCAACTTATTTGTGGCACTGCCGTCTAGGTCATATTGGTGTAAAACGCATGAAGAAACTCCATTCTGATGGACTTTTGGAGTCTCTTGATTTTGAATCATTTGACACGTGCGAACCATGCCTCATGGGCAAGATGATCAAAACCCCGTTCTCCGGAATAATGGAGCGAGCAACGGACTTATTGGAAATCATACATACCGATGTGTGCGGACCAATGAGTATTTCGACGCGCGGTGGATATCGCTATTTTCTCACTTTTACTGATGACTTAAGTAGATATGGGTATATCTATTTAATGAAACATAAATCTGAAACGTTTGAAAAGTTCAAAGAATTTCAGAACGAAGTGGAAAACCATCGTAACAGGAAAATTAAATTTCTACGATCCGATCGTGGAGGTGAGTATTTGAGTTATGATTTTCTCACGCATCTTAAAGCAAGCGGAATCGTTTCGCAACTCACGCCACCCGGAACACCACAGCGCAATGGTGTGTCTGAACGCCGGAATCGAACTCTATTAGATATGGTGCGATCAATGATGTCTCTTACAGATTTGCCGTTATCATTTTGGGGTTATGCATTAGAAACCGCTGCATTCACTTTAAATAGGGCACCATCTAAATCCGTTGAGACGACACCGTATGAACTTTGGTTTGGTGCTAAACCTAAGTTGTCGTTTCTTAAAGTTTGGGGATGCGAAGCTTACGTCAAGAAGTTGATGCCGGACAAGCTCGAACCCAAAGCGGAGAAATGCGTCTTCATAGGATACCCTAAGGAAACGATTGGGTATACCTTCTACCACAGATCCGAAGGCAAAGTGTTTGTTGCAAAGAACGGATCCTTTCTTGAGAAGGAGTTTCTCTCGAAAGAAGTGAGTGGGAGAAAGGTAGAGCTAGACGAGGTTATTGAACCTTCTCTCGAGTTGGAGAGTAGCGCAGCACCAGAAATTGTTCCGGCGCCGCCTGCATCAACAAGAGAGGAAGCTAATGATAAAGATCATGAAACTTCAAACGATGCTACTACTGAACTTCGCAGGTCGACAAGGTCACGTGCCACTCCTGAATGGTACGGCAACCCTGTCTTAACCGTCTTGTTGTTAGACAACAGCGAACCTGCGAACTATGAGGAAGCAATGATGAGCCCAGACTCTGAGAAATGGCTAGAGGCCATGAAATCCGAATTGGGATCCATGAGCGAAAACCAAGTGTGGACTTTGGTGGATCCTCCTAGCGACCGTAAGGCCGTTGAGTGCAAATGGATTTTCAAGAAGAAAACGGACGCGGATGGTAATGTTACTGTCTATAAAGCTCGGCTTGTCGCAAAAGGTTTTCGGCAAGTTCAAGGTGTTGACTACGATGAGACTTTCTCTCCCGTAGCGATGTTTAAGTCCATTCGGATTTTATTAGCAATTGCTGCGTTTCATGATTATGAAATATGGCAGATGGATGTCAAGACTGTGTTCCTCAATGGCAACATTGATGAAGAGTTGTATATGATGCAGCCCGAAGGTTTTGTCGATCCTAAGGATGCTAATAAAGTGTGCAAACTTCAGCGTTCCATTTATGGACTGAAGCAAGCATCTCGGAGTTGGAACCTTCGTTTTGATCAAGTGATCAAGAGTTTTGGATTTGTTCCAAATTGCTACGAAGCTTGTATCTACAAGAAAGTGAGTGGGAGCTCGGTGACATTTTTAGTACTATATGTGGATGACATATTGATTATTGGAAATGACATCGATATGCTTAACGATGTGAAGAGTTATTTGAATAAATGTTTTTCAATGAAAGACCTAGGGGAAGCTGCTTATATATTAGGCATCAAAATCTATAGAGATAGAGAAAGACGCCTAATAGCTTTAAGCCAAAGTACATATCTGGACAAAGTTCTGAAGAGGTTCAGAATGGATAAAGCAAAGAAAGGTTCATTGCCCATGTTGTCAGGTAAGATATTGAGCAAGGCTCAGTGTCCAACTACGGTAAAAGATAGAGAAACTATGAGCAAAGTGCCATATGCCTCGGCCATAGGTTCTATTATGTATGCCATGCTGTGTACTAGACCGGATGTGTCCAATGCTCTTAGTTTGACGAGCAGATACCAAAGTGATCCAGGAGTGGAACACTGGACAGCCGTAAAGAACATCCTAAAGTATTTAAATAGGACTAAAGAAATGTTCTTGGTCTATGGAGGTGACGAGGAGCTCGTCGTAAAAGGTTACGTCGACGCTAGCTTCGACACCGACCCGGATGATTCTAAATCTCAGACAGGATACGTTTATATTTTGAATGGTGGAGCTGTGAGCTGGAGAAGCTGCAAGCAAAGCGTGATCGCGGGATCTACAACAGAAGCGGAATACATGGCTGCTTCGGAAGCATCAAGTGAAGGAGTTTGGATCAGAAACTTCATCACTGAGCTTGGTGTGGTTCCAAATGCCTTGGACCCACTGGAGATATTGTGCGACAACACTGGCGCCATAGCACTGGCTAAGGAACCAAGATATCATCCAAAAACCAAGCACATCAACCGCCGTTTCCATATAATTCGAGATTATATATCAGATGGAGATCTGAAGATTAGCAAAGTACATACAGATCTGAATGTCGCAGATCCGTTGACTAAACCTCTTCCACGAGCAAAACATGATCAACACCTTAATGCCATGGGTGTTAGATTGTTGCCAGATGTAAACTAGATTATTGACTCTAGTGCAAGTGGGAGACTGTTGGAATTATGCCCTAGAGGCAATAATAAAGATGTTATTATTATAATTCTTGTTCATGATAATGTTTATATTCCATGCTAGAATTGTATTAAGCGGAAACTTTAATACTTGTGTGGTTTATGAACAACACCGTGTCCCTAGTACGCCTCTATGGACTAGCTCATTGATTAATGATGGTTAAGGTTTCCTAACCATAGACATGTGTTGTCAATTAATAATGAGATCATATCATTAGGAGAATGGTGTGATGGACAGACCCAAATAAAGCAGAGCAATTAGATCGTGTCATCGTGTTCATCTTTGCGAAGCTTTTCCTATGTCATGTATTGTATTCCTTAGACCATGAGATAATACAACTCCCTAGTATCAGAAGAAAGCTTTGAAGTCATCAAACGTCATCCTATGTGAGGGTGATAATAAAGGTGTCTCTCATGTGATCAGAAAGTACTTGTTGAGTTGTATGTATCGAGATGGAATTTGTCCCTCCCAAGTCGGAGAGATATACTTCGGGCCCACTCGGTAATCGATATCAACACCGCTTGCAAGCATGTGGTTAAGGAGTTAATCACGAAGTGATATCGGATTACGGAACGAGTAAAGTACTTGCTGTGAACGAGATTGAACTAGGTATGGTGATACCGACGATCAAATCTCGGGCGAGTAAAATATCGTGTGACGAAGGGAATACATATACGGGATTAATTGAATCCTGACATCGTGGTTCATCCGATATGATCATCGATGAATATGTGGGAGTCAATATGGGTTTCCAGATCCCGCTATTGATTATTGATAGAAGATCATGTCTGCATATTCTCGAACCCGTAGGGTCACACACTTAACGTGCATCGACGCTAGGATAGAATGGATAATTGGTTTATGAGTTTTAGTTCGGAGTCTCGGATGAGATCCAGGACGTCACGAGAGGTTCCGGAATGGTCCGGAGAATAAGATTCATATAAAGGAAAGCAGTTTTTGGATTCCGGAAAGGTTTCGGAGTTTATCGGTATTGTACCGGAAGGTTCTAGAAGGTTCCAGAGTGGGACCAACGTGGGCCCACTTGACGGAGGCCTGCGTGGGCCTAAGGGGAAGTGCCCTGGCCGCCCTGGGCCAGGCGCACAAGGCCCCTAAGGCCCAGCCGGCCAACCCAAGGGGAAACCCTAAGGGAGTCTTCAAAGAAGGAAGGGGGGGAAACTTGCCCCCCACTCTTCCTACTCCAAGTCGGCTAGGGATTGGGGAGAGGCCAAGCTGGCCTTGGCCGGCCACCCCTCTATATATAGGGGGGCAAGGGCGCAGCCCTCTCTCACCCCAACCCAAACCCTAGCCGCCAACTGCTGCCCTCTCTCTCTCTCTCTCTCTCTCTCTCGCGACTGCACGTAGGCGAAGCCCTGCCGCAGAAACTCTCCACCATAAGCACCACGCCGTCGTGCTGCCGATCCAATCTATCTCTCCACCATACTTGCTGGACCAAGGAAGGAGGAGACGTCGCTGCATCGCACGTGTGCAACTCTCGGAGGCGCCGCCACTTGCGGCGTAGGATCGGATCGGATCGCGAGGAGGAGACGGCAAGTACGACTACGTCAACCACGTTCTATTGAACGTTTCCGCTGTGCGAATCTTCAAGGGTATGAAGATCTCATCTACCTCTCTCGTTGATTACATCTCCTAGATTAGATCTTGGCTTTCTTGTTCGCATCCGTAGGAAATTTTTTTGATTTACTATGCTGCGAATCCCTTCAGGGTAACCCGCCACCAGCCGCCGATCCCGCCACGGAGCAACTGCCTGAGATCCACGGCGGACCCAGGCCTCTGCAACCCGCCATCCCCGTGGACCAGCACCCGGAAGACTTCACAAACCCGCTGGATAAGGTCGTCTATGGAACTCTAGCAGATCCAATCACCCCTGACTATGTCAGAGATGTGAACAATCTCGAGAAGAAGAGGCGAGCACTCCTCAAGGAAGCAAAGCGAGTCGACAAGATGGGCAAGCAGGTTGATGATGACATTGCTAAAGCTCAAGACACGCTGAAACGCGCAAGGAACATGGAAGAGAAGTATGCCACTCTCCTCCAGAACCAGATCAACGAGGGAGGCGACCCGCAGCTGGTATGAAACCTTGAGTTCACCATGCCAACAGCGGAAACTTTGGCCAAGATGTACATCAAGAATCCGCCATACGTGGACAAAAACCACGATGAAGTTAGGGCTACGCCCATCGAAAACATCGTGGCTGCAAAGGAGCTATTGGAGCATAATAAAAGCCCAGCAGCCCTAGAGACGACGGTTAAACTGATGACCAAAGCATTAGTGCAGCAGGAGAAGGCTACGTCCTCGCGACGGCTTGAATCTGATCCTGCGCTATGCAGGTCCAGTACTGCCTCTAAAGCTCAGGGGGCTGGCAACTATGGTGGACGTCCTGACAACGAATCTCATACCGGATCCTCAGAAATCCGAAGAAGAGAAGCTCGCAATCAGAGACACGCCATCCCAATATCCTCCGATGACAAACCACATGGCAAAGGCCCGCAGAGAAACCCATCGCCACCCCGCAAAAATTACCCAGCTTACGGATACCAACAAGCCACTGCTGCTCCTCGCCATAAGACCAACATGCCGCCACCAAAGCATAAGACATTCGAAATCCCCAAGGGAGGAATCGTCATACGCGACAATGATGGCAAACGAGGACGAAGCCGTGACGCTGGACACAGAGACGATCCGCCACGACGGGAAAACAGCAGGGATGGCGGATCCAAGAGAAGGGACCGATCTCGCCATGACGACGGCGCGCACCGTGACGGTGACAAAGACAAGCATCGCTCTACTCGCCGTCACGATGACAAAGGGCAAGGCTCCTACCACCATGACGACGATCCATCTTCACGAAGAACAGAAGGAAGCCGTCGTAGCTGCAAAGATCAGTCGCAGGACGGTGAGAGTAAAAGACGGCGTGACCCTTCGCCATCCCCACCAGGGAGCCCCCATGGCGGCGGCGGTGGTGGTGGCGGACCAGCAAGGTCGCGCAACTCTCGCAAGGATCCGCCGGACCAGAAGCCCTACGACGCCCGTACCCATCTAAATGAGATTGTCAAATCTCAAACGGCCTTCTGCCTCGGCCCAAAGTGCTTTGGACAACGGATTCGTGATGAGCCCATCCCGTATGGGTTCAAAATCGAGAAAAATATCCGCCAGTACAATGGAGTTGATAGGCCTTTGACTTGGCTACAAGATTACTTCAACGCAGTACAACTCGCCGGGGGATCTCCCAATGTTGCTGTCCGCTATCTGCCCCTGATGCTATCCGGCACTGCGAGGCAATGGATCAACGACTTGGCAGAAAACTCCATCCAAACCTGGTTCGATATGCAAACTGCGTTCACCGAAAATTTCGAGGGGACTTACAAGAGACCCCACAACATTGGTGACCTCCAACGGTGCAGACGAGCCGACGACGAGACCTCCCAAACTTTCCTCGCGCGATGGCTGGATATGAAGAACTCCTGTGAAGGGGTTACTGACGAATCCGCCATCCTCGCGTTTATTGATAGTTTGGAAAGAGGCCAACTGCTCCGCCATCGCCTGTTGCGGGAAAGGAACGAAGGGAAATTGACCCTAAATTCCATGATCACCATTGCAAGCAATTACGCGGCCGCCGCCGACGACGCCCGCGAATCTCTGAAGGCTTCCGCCATCCAGAACACTGGAAAGCGGAATAGCAGTAACAAACGGAAGAATCCGCCAGAAGAGCCGCAGGCTCCGGACATGGTGGCCACAACCTTTGCTGACAAGGGTCAAAACAGCCAGCGCGGCCGAGGACGCGGAGGTAGCGGCGGCCAGCCGCGGAGTTCTGCAACTCCCGCTTCGGCGCCATCCGCTCCCGTGTCTTACGACGAATACCGCGATATGCCATGTTTTGCCCATCGCGATGCTTCAGGAAAGTGCAACCACACCAACCGGAACTGCAAGTTTGTCAACGACCTCAAGGCGGATCAAGAAGCTGGCTTCAAGCGCAGCCGGCGACAATGGCCTCGTGGCAAAGGAAAAGCGGATAAAGACAAGGAGTCTAGGGATGGCAGCGATATGGATGAAGACCCTGCACCCAAACCCGCCGAAAAGGCAGAGGGTGGTGCTGGCAAGGGTAACCCAATCAAGGACAAAAAAGGTGCCTTTCACACATTCCTTGGACCCCCCACGGCTAAGGCACAGAGAGCAGCTATGCGCTCACTGAATGCCACTGTGCCAAAAATCCGCCAGTACGTCAGATGGTCCGAAGTGCCGGTGCACTGGAGCCGCGATGATCATCCAGAGCACATCCCAGATGGCTATTACGCCATGGTGGTATGCCCTGTAATCCATGGCTATGAGTTCTCCAAATGCTTAATGGATGGCGGTAGCAGCCTGAACATCATGTACGTGGAAACTTTGACAAAGCTCGGCCTCACCAAGACCCAACTCCGCCATAGCGCGGTCACTTTTTACGGGGTGGTTCCTGGTCGCCAAGCCAAGTCCCTCGGGTCCATCACACTCAAGGTTGCCTTCGGTAGTGAGGAAAACTACAGAGAAGAGCCCATAACCTTTGAGGTGGTCCCGTTCAAAAGCACTTACCACGTGATCTTCGGGCGCCCCGCCTTCCACAGCTTCCATGCAAGGCCATGCTACATCTACAATCAACTGAAGATGCCAGGACCGGATGGCATAATCACCGTTTATGGCAGCTTCAGAAAGGCAAAGGAGTGCGAGGAAGGAGAAGCCGCCTTCGCGGAAGCAGTGTTCTTCGGCGAGGAGTTTAAAGAAATCCACGCCGCTACAGACCCCGCGGAGATGCCGGCATCCAAGCAGGAGGTTTCCGCCTCCCCGCCCACCTTCAAGCCTACAGTCGACACAAAACAGGTGGAACTTGTCGCTGGCGATGCCGCCAAGACCACCGCCATTGGGACAAATTTGTCCCCCAAATAGGAAAGCACGCTCGTCGAGTTCCTCCGTGAGAACCGGGACATCTTCGCATGGCAGCCATCTGACATGACGGGTGTACCCAGGGAACTCGCCGAGCACGCTCTGCAGATAATTCCTGGCTCAAAGCCAGTAAGACAAGCCATGAGACGCTTTGGCGATGAAAAGCGCCGCGCCATAGCAAAGGAGATTTCCAAGCTGTTGAAAGCAGGCTTCATCAAGGAAGTGATACATACTAAGTGGGTGGCGAATCCGGTACTAGTTCCTAAGAAAAACACAAAAGTTCTGCGCATGTGTGTAGATTACACTGGCCTGAACAAAGCATGTCCAAAAGACCCTTTTCCCTTGCCTCGCATTGACCAAGTCATTGACTCGACGGCGGGATCGGAGCTACTGTGTTTCTTAGATGCCTACTCCGGATACCACCAGATCAAGATGAAAAAGTCCGATCAGCTCGCTACGTCGTTCGTAACACCTTATGGCACATATTGCTATGTCACAATGCCATTCGGTCTGAAAAACGCAAGAGCAACGTATCAGCGCACCATGCAAAAGTGCCTGGCGGATCAAATCGGACGAAATATCCACGCATACGTGGACGACATCGCAGTTATGTCTAAGAAGCAAGATGGCCTTATAGCGGATTTGCAAGAGACATTTGATAATCTCCGGAAGTACAACATGATGCTTAACCCAACGAAGTGCGTCTTCGGGGTCCCAGCTGGACAACTCCTAGGATTCATCGTCTCCCACCGCGGAATTGAGGTTAACCCGGAGAAGATCAAGGCAATCCTCGACATCTCCCGGCCCATCGACCTAAAAGACGTGCAGAGACTCACAGGCTGCGTGGCAGCAGTGAGCAGATTCATCAGTCGTCTTGGCGAGAAGGCTTTGCCACTCTACAAGCTGATGAAGAAATCAGACGAATTCGTCTGGACCGACGAGGCAGACGCTGCACTTAAGGATCTGAAGAGAGTGTTATCCACTGCACCAGTCCTAGCGGCACCCGAAGACCAGGAACCCATGTTACTATACATGGCGGCAACCAATAGGGTGGTCAGCATCGTCATGGTGGTAGAGCGTAAGGAAGAAGCGCAGGAGTATGGCGTACAGCGACCAGTCTACTATGTCAGCGAGGTCCTGACGGAATCCAAGCAGCGCTACCCTCACTACCAAAAATTGGCATACGGAGTTTTCCTAGCTTCTCGTAAGTTAAGGCATTACTTCTATGACCATAAGATCACGGTGGTGAGCAAAGCCCCACTGAAGGATATCATCAACAACAGCGACGCAACAGGACGAGTTGCGAAGTGGGGCATTGAATTGGCCTCTTTCGACATTGACTACAAGCCTCGCACCGCCATCAAGTCTCAGGCTTTGGCGGAGTTTATGGCGGATTGGAAAGAAGCGCAGGAGACTACGCCGGTCCCAGAACCAGAGCATTGGGTGATGCACTTTGATGGCTCAAAGTTGCTACACGGTTCGGGGGCTGGAGTGACGCTCAAATCTCCTAAGGGAGATGAGTTAAGCTACGTGCTCCAGATCCACTTCCCCACCACCAACAACATCGCGGAATATGAAGCGCTACTACACGGGCTACGTGTCGCAAAGGAGATTGGCGTACAACACATCATGTGCTGTGGAGACTCTGACCTTGTGGCTCAACAGGTGGCTGGCACATATAAAGCTCGGAACGAAGTCATGGCGGCATATAGAGATGAAGTGGACGAGATGGCCAAAAGTTTCCTCGGCTACGACATAAAACATGTACAGCGAGAAGATAACATGGCGGCCGATACCTTGTCCAAACTGGGATCCAGCCGCAAGGCAGTTCCGCTAGGCGTATTCCTCGAGCATCTGCGCATACCATCAGTTAAGATGGTGGATCCAGAAAATCCGGAGATAGCGAGCTCCCCTGTTATGGCGGTTTTGCCAAGCAATCCGCCATGGGCAGAGCCCTACCTGGAATTTCTGACGACCAAGAAGCTTCCCGAAGACGAAGTCCAAAAAAGACAAATCGAGCGTAGAGTCAAAGCGTACACCATCATAGATGGCCAACTCTACAAACGAAGCACTTCAGGAGTTTTCATGAAGTGCATATCCCAAGTGGATGGAATCGAAATACTAAGAGAGATCCATGAAGGCGAATGTGGGCATCACGCCACCGCTAGATCCCTAGTAGCTAAAGCATTCTGCCATGGGTTCTACTGGCCAACAGCCAAGGCAGATGCAGACCGCATTGCGGAGCTCTGCCATGGTTGCCAGATATACTCCAAGCAAACCCATATGCCCGCCACAGCACTGCATACGATCCCTATAACTTGGCCTTTCGCAGTCTGGGGGCTGGACATGGTGGGTCCGCTAAAAACAGCACCTTCGGGATTTACGCACCTTTTGGTAGCGGTAGACAAATTCACGAAGTGGGTGGAAGCTAAGCCCATCATAAAACTTGATGGCAAAACCGCCCTAAAGTTCGTCAAGGACATTGTGGTCAGATTCGGCATCCCACACAGCATCATCACCGATAATGGCACAAACTTGTCTCAGGGAGAAGTTGAAGAATACTGCCATCACAATGGAATCCGCCTTGACCTTGCATCTGTGGCACATCCACAGTCTAATGGCCAAGTTGAGCGGACCAACGGACTAATCATGTCAGGGATCAAGCCACACCTAGAAGCACCGTTGCACAGAGCAGCTGGAGCCTGGGTAGAGGAGTTGCCATCTGTGCTGTGGAGTCTACGGACCACGCCAAACAGATCAACTAGCCTTACCCCTTTCTTCTTAGTCTACGGAGCAGAGGCAATCTTGCCGAGTGATGTTCAGTACGATTCTCCAAGAGTAGAGGCCTATAAGGAAGAAGATGCAGAAGCGTCCAGACAACTATCTGTGGACCTACTGGAAGAAGAACGAGACCTAGCAGCCCAGCGATCCGCCATCTACCAGCAGAATCTCCGCCGCTATCACAGCAGGCGAGTTCGCCAACGCTCGTTCAAAGAAGGTGACCTGGTGCTACGTCTGAAACAGCAGAAGTCCCACAAGCTATCCCCGCCTTGGGAAGGACCCTTCGTCATTAGCAAAGCTCTACTGAATGGTTCCTACTACCTCGTTGATATTCGCAAGCTAGATAAGCGACCAAGTAAGAAGCGCAAACAAAGAGACCCTGACGATATCTACGACGAGACAGATCGTCCATGGAACATCGCACAGCTACGTCCTTTCTACACTTAGCACTTCTCTAGCTATGTAATAGGCACCTCTATATGATCAATGAAATAAAGCATTTGGTTCACTCTTGATTTTTTCTGAGTCTTTTACCTCCTTTATTGTTCATTTAGACCATATAGAACCTCTTGCGCAATTGTGCTCTGCACTTGCGTCTCTTTTAAATCCGCCATAAGCGGTCCGCGTAGCTTTTTTATGTTTTGATCTTCATCCGATGTTTCTGTGTGGATTCCAGAGTAGTGACTTTTTGACGATCTAAGCCGCCATCTGCTCAGGGTTGTGGACGGTTGCTATTAAGTATCGTCGCCCTAGCAGATTGTTCGTGCGAAGATTTCGCCATCTCACAAAAAGTCAAGCACAGAGAGCCGGGTGGCGGATCGCATAATCCTACGCGTGAATTTTTTTTCAAAGTGTTGTTTTTTGGGCATGGCAAAAAACTGCAAGTTGCATAAAACTAGGCCTGGCAGTTTCTTCGCGCAAATAAACCACTTCATAAAAAACAAACTGCAAAAGTTCACAAGCATTCCACTGATCCGCCACAAGCAGATCAGTCATAGTGCAGACACATCACATACAGTTTAAGTTTAAGATTACAGACCCACTCAGGGGCCGAATTAATGCAAAGTATTTTTTCCTGCCATATCGCAGGGCACATCTCAAGAAGATGGCGGAATCTTGGAGGACACCTCATCGCCGCCATCACCACCTGCAGTTGCCGCGGAGGCGGATGCCGAAGCTTGGCTGGGCGACCCTGGCAGCTCGTATGCTTCATAGTATACGTTCAACTGAGTGCCAAGGGCACACAGTTGATCGTATCCAAGCACGCTCTGCCGGATGGCGGCCTCATCCACCGGCGCGCCGTCCTCGCCGCTCTCAGGGATGCCGGAGGTGAGCTGGTCCAGGTCCATCTCGGGATAATGGGCCTTCGCCAGGGTCAACGCTGTCCTGGCACCACCCCGAGCAGAGGACAATTTCCAGTCCGCCACCAGCCCTGGCACCAGCAGAAGCTTTTGTGTGAGCGCGATGGCGGAGAGGTTAGAAGAACCCGCTATCTGTAGGCTCCCGCATGCTTGGCGACCAGCGCTGAGAAGGCCATCCAGCTCCTTCCTCGCTGCATCAGTTGCCATGCGCAAGCCCTCAGCGGTGTCCATCTCGCCCTGCCCCAAAGCGGCTGCATGGTGGAAAAAGAAGATGCGTCACGCACGACATAGAATTGAAGAAACTTTACGCTATAACAGAAAATGGCACCTAGCAAGTTGTCCTGGAAGTGATGGAGGAGCTCGTTAAAGCCTTCACGCCGCTTCTCAAAATCAGCGGCGGCTTTGCGGAGATCCGCTATCTCCTTGTCCTTCTTCTTGCCCTAGTTCTCCAGGTCCTTCAGCTGCCTCTCGAGGGTGGCGTTTTCAGCCAGCGATTTCCGGAGCTGTTCATTCAGCCCATCCATCGCAATGGCGTGGCCTTTCTTCATCCCCTCAAGTGTGGACTTGAGCTTGGGAGCGTCTGCATGGCGGAATTTTGTCAGCTCAGCATTGATTGAATAAGCATAAAGGAAGCTTAAGGCAAACTACCGCTATTCTCAAGCTGCTGCCGCAAATCCGCCACAAGAGCGCTTTTCTCCGCCAGCCCCTTCTCCTGCGAGCTGACAACCTGGACCAGGTCCTCCACCACCTTCTTGTAATTCTGGCAAAATTTGAAGTGTTAGTCAATCTTAGAGCTTTATGCTGGATGTAAATCCGCCATAACGCTCGGGGGCTACTCACTGATTCTTTTTTAGTCACTCTTAAAGCATCATGATGAAGGATTATCCGCCATGATGCTCGGGGGCTACTTATGCTGATTTTTTGTCTTCTAAGAGCTTTATGCTGGATAATTATCCGCCATAACGCTCGGGGGCTACTCAGTATGAAAATTAAGTTCTCTATAGAGCACTGTGCAAACTGCCAGCGCTCGAGGGCTAAGCTATTCAAAAAACTTGCAGAAGTCAACCTTGGAGCCCCATAGCGGATTAAATTTGTGAATCCGCCATGGCGCTCGGGGGCTACTAGGAGTACATACCTCTTTAACAAGACTGGTTCTCTGAACGAACGCCGCCATTGCAGATGACACATGGTTACTGGCCTCCTCTTGCATATTCGCGAGGCGGAAAAGAGCTTCTGTTTTCTTCTTCCACTTTGAAGCCTCCCCAGCTCCTGTATCCGTTTGGATTGCTTTTCCGCTAAAACCCACCTTCTTGGCACCTTTAGCGGGGCGATCTGATGGTCCAGCACTTTTTTCTGGAGCATCTGCCACCTTGCTGGTATGCTGAGAAGAGGTGGAAGGCCCAGTTGGGCGAGCAGGAGCGTCTGGTGTAGGTGGAATGGCAGCGGGAGATGGTTTGGCTCTTGGAGGTTTCTGGCCAGAAACCTTTCTTCTTCTGTGCGCAGAAGAGACAGATTAGAATAGTTAAGTTATGCATGGTATGAAGGCGAGTTATGATTATACTTACTTCCGCTCTGGTAGATTTATAGTGGCGGAATGTTCTGGCACGGTGTCCAGATGGCCGCGAAGGGCAGGGGATGAATGGCGAGAGATGACTCTTTTGCCCATTCCACGAATGCGCCCGCCAGCACCGCGAACGCCACGTGGAACCGCCACTACAGGTTCATCCGCCACTACTTCTTCCTCCGCCACCTTCTGTCTTTTGGGAGACGAGGATGTCTCGTCCTCATCGTTCGAGGATAGCGGACGAGACCGCTCAGTTCAGAGGGTGGCAGGGAAGAGAGCTGCGGAGAAATGTGAAGTTATTGAAGGGAAATTAGCCGTTATGGCGGAATAAGGAGAAGCACTTACCTTTGGACAACTGCCATTTTCATACATAGGGATTTTTAGCTTCAGAGGCTCATCTCGCCCCACCTTAATGCTGTTGCGGATCCAAAGCTCGATCTCTTCAGCGGACAGTTCCTCCTTGGAATAGCGCTGGGGATCGTCTATTCCGCTATACTCGCACATCAGGGTTGGGCGATATTGAAGAGGCTGAATCCGCCGTGAGATCCAGCAGTAAATGGTGTCAGCACCTGTCAGTCCAGAGAAGACAAGTTTCGAAATCCGCCGTGAGCATAATTGGCATTCATCATCCATTGTGAAGTCATCCATGACACCCCAGCTATCCTGCTCCTCGGCGGGGCCATCAGTAAAAGACCGCAGGCCGAACTTCCTCTCAGGAGGGGCCTGGTTAGACAGATAGAAGAAGGAACCCCGCCATCCCTTAGCAGAGTCGTGAGGGACAATGTAGGGGTAGGATTTCCCGTGCCGAGGAACAAAGGAGATCGACCCGCAATTGCGAAGATCTCCGTTCGCGTCCCGGTTATGGCGGATATTAAAATATAAGCGGAATAAATCTCCGCGTGGGCTGATGCCCAGATATCCTTCGCATGGCGCAACAAAACCCGCTAATGCAGTGAAGCTATTTGGAGCAATGTGGTGCAGCTGTAACATGTAATGGCGGAGAACTTCCCTCAGGAAGTAGGAGGGCGGAAGGCTGAGGCCACGATCAATATGGGACTTCAGCATAACGACCTCTTCATCTGAAGGAATCGGCGTCACTTCACCAAGCTCAACCCGCCATCTGGAGGCTTCCTTAGCAGCTATGCGGCCTTCCCGCTCCAAGGAAGATAGAATTTCCTCGCTCAGATTGCAGGAGTCCCAATCTCCTCCTGAGGTTTCGGGCATGGCGGACTCTGTATCAGAGGATCGTGCAGAGCCCTCAGCAGCTTCAGACTGAAAAGTTTGGCGAGGTGATTCGGGCTCCATGGCGGCCAGTGGCGTGGCGGTGATGACTTCTAAAACTTCGAGCGAGGACGAGGAAGACGATGCCAGCTTGTGGCGGAAAATGCTACCGGCGGCGAGGTTTTCCGCGGTGGCTCGCCGGAGATAGCGAAGCTCTCATGGCGGCGCTGAAGAGAGAGAAAGCGACGGGGGTGAATGAGGGGTGACCGGCCGGGGGTGAGAGGCTGGGGTATATATAGACCCCGGGTCTCGAGATTCGTGCCCGCCATCACCACCGCTCATCCTGATCGCAGAAACCCTAGTTTGGTGACACGTGTCCAAGGGTAAGAAAGTAACTTGGTGAATCTTGCCCTAGAAGGAACTGTGTGCCGAAATTTACGGTGGATTTCAATGGTATGATCCAACGGATCCCGAAAATCTCGCTAAGATAACTACGTCGCTTGATCCGTTATTTACGGCGGATTGATAGATGGAAGAAGGAACATCGAGATGACCGCTATCCCAGCAAAGAAGAGCTATGGCGGAAATGACCTATCAAGGACAAGCATGGCGGATGTAGATGGCAATCTTGAAGTTCCTTGGGGGCTACTGTTGGGGATATACCAAATAGGTATACCAGTGACGTAGTCCTAAATCAGCAAGCCAGGGTGGCCCATCAGGGGTGGTATGGCGGATTCGCCATACCGGGCGGCCCAGTTGCTGAAGTTGGCATGGCGGTACTGGACGCAGACGCTTATGGCGGATCCGGAGATAGGTCCATGGCGGGCTACTAGCGGCGAGCCTATGGCGGATCCGGAAGACGGCCCATGGCGGGAGACCTTGTAGCGTACGTGTAGGACTTAGTCTCGGACTCCAAGTTGTATCCGCTCCGGTACCAACGTGCAGCCCACGCCAGGCGCCTTTATAAGCCCGGCGTGGAGTAGCCCTTGAGGCAGCAGACCAACCTTACGGCCAATCGCATAGCGAAACAGCCAACCTCATCATTGTAACCGAGCACTTGTTGCCATATAGTGAATTATAGCAGCACGTAGGATCTCGCCACCGTCGCGGGATCTGAAGCTGGGTAAACTCGTGCTACCACCGTCCTGGATCGCTCCTCCGTGTTCACCCCCTTCCACAAACCGCCATACCCCTACCTCTATGGCAGATCTGTTGACGAAACCACGACAATTACTGTTAATGATAGTTTTCCAAATGAACAGTTGGCTGCTATAAATGTAACTTCGTGAGACCTTCCTTGGTATGCTGATTATGCTTACTTTATTGTTTCCAAGTATTTGCCTCCAACTTTTACAGCTCAGCAAAGAAGAAAATTCTTCTATGATTTGAGGCATTACTTTTGGGATGACCCACATTTATATAAAGAAGGGGTTGATGGTATTATGCGAAGATGCGTACCGGAATATGAGCAACAAGAGATATTAAGAAAATGCCATGGCAGTGCTTATGGAGGGCATCATGCTGGAGATAGAACCGCACAAAAGGTTCTACAATCAGGTTTTTATTGGCCAACCCTCTTTAAAGATGCTAGAAGGTATGTTTTATCTTGCAATGAATGTCAAAGAGTTGGTAATATTTCTAGACGCAATGAAATGCCTATGAATTACACTCTTGTTATTGAACCGTTTGATTGTTGGGGATTTGACTTTATGGGTCCTTTTCCTCCTTCACAAGGCTATACCCACATACTTGTTGCTGTTGATTATGTTACTAAATGCGTAGAAGCCATACCTACAAAGAGTGCCGATGGTGAGACCTCATTAAAAATGCTTAAGGATGTTATTTTTCCTAGGTTTGGTGTGCCTAGATATCTTATGACTGATGGAGGTTCTTATTTTATTCATGGCGATTTTAGAAAAGCTCTTGCTAAATATGATGTTAATCATAGAATTGCTTCTGCTTATCATCCCCAAACTAGTGGGCAGGTAGAGCTTTCAAATAGAGAGATCAAGTCTATCTTGTAGAAGACTGTTAATAGATCTAGAAAAAACTGGGCTAGTAAGTTAAACGATGATTTATGGGCTTGTAGAACTGCTTATAAGAACCCCATGGGAATATCTCCTTATAAGATGGTTTACGGAAAAGCATGTCACTTGCCTTTAGAATTAGAACACAAAGTATTTTGGGCAGTGAAAGAGCTTAATAGAGATTTTAAACTAGCCGGTAAGAAAAGGTTGTTAGATTTGAGTTCTCTAGATGAGTGGAGAAACGAAGCGTATGAGAATGCCAGACTGTTCAAAGAGAAAGTCAAGCAATGGCATGATAAGAGAATTCTTAAGAGAGAGTTTCATGTTGGTGAGAAAGTTCTATTATATAGGTCTCGTATCAGTTTTTTGCAGGAAAATTACTCTCAAAATGGGAAGGACCCTATGTTATTGTTGAAGTGTACCGCTCAGGTGCGATAAAGATCGCTTCTTTGAAAGATGACACTACACAAGTGGTGAATGGACAAAGACTTAAACATTATATTACTGGAGATTCTTATAATGAAGATGTTGATGTAATTGAAACAGTTTCCCCAGAAGAATTCATCCAAGACAAATTGCAGGTACCTGCAGAGTTCGTTTTCGAATAGGTAACAGTTCTAGTCAGAGAAGTTTCGCGTTGAACTCTTCCTTTAATATTTTTGCAGTTTTTACTAAATATGAAAAATCACGAGACGAAAATGGGCAAGAAAAGGAGTCCGTGTGCTCCTCACACACAGGGGGCGCGGGTCCACCCTTGGCCGCGCTGCCCTGGTGTGAGAACACCCCAGAACTCTTTTCCATCCCATTTTCCTCCTGTGATTTCCCCTCGATGTTTTATTTTCGCCTATATAACCCCCCCGGAGTACCGAAGGTCTGTATATTGTTTTCTTGTCGTGTTTTTTGTTTCGAGCTATTTCTGTCAGGGGATTGTTCTCAGCTTTGAGTTGCAATGTCTTCGTCCGGTCCATCCAAGGAGAACCCTCATGCGGATATGATTAATCCGTATATGAGGGAGCTGAAGATGCATCCGAAGGAGTTGTTGCTCAAAGATGGGGAGTTGCAGATCAAAGATGTCCAAGTTCTTAAGGGATAAGGGAGCCTCGAAGCCAGGATGGAAGCACTAGAACAAGAAGTTTTTAAATATAAGAAGATGGCGGAACGCGAGGTGGACATCATCCATAGGATCAATCAAGAGCTTGTCACCAAGTACAAGAGGGAGACTACAAAACTTTGGAAGGACATCTTTTCACTCCATGAGACCACCAACCAATTAGAAGCACAACTCTATGACTTGCAGAACCAAAACTGTGAGTATGAAGCTAG
This sequence comes from Dactylis glomerata, assembly GCA_007115705.1. Taxonomy (NCBI): domain Eukaryota; kingdom Viridiplantae; phylum Streptophyta; class Magnoliopsida; order Poales; family Poaceae; genus Dactylis; species Dactylis glomerata. The sequence continues at coordinate 2,434,182 of QXEO01001223.1, forward strand.
ATTTCAACAAATGAGTGCTACTGCAAGTTTCAGGATACTGGAGACCAAGACATCCTTCCTTGACGGAGGACCTCTAACTTGGAAGTATGATGATGATAAGGACTCACCACCACCGCCAAAGGAGTAATTCATCGGTATAGGCATCCCCTTGGCTTGTTCCAAGCTTGGGGGAGTGCCGCGGTATCACATCATTACCTTTTGCTCATTTACTTTTTCAAGTAGAGTCATATCATGAATAAAGAAGTTATCTTATAGAATAGTTGCAGTTTGGAAGTATCCTCCTTAGTTGGTTATCTATGTATCCCTTGGTGTGAGTTGCGGTAATGAAATATTAATGAGAAGTTCTATCATTTACTTTTCGCACACTTTATTTTAGTTTGCAATCTCTCTTATACGACTAGTCTTGTTGATTAGTATTGGTATCACTTTGGGAGCATGAGTAAATTTAGTTGGTTTTGGCAAACCTAGCTTGGTTAGTAGCAACATTACCTTGAGGTTTGAGTAGTAAAAAAAAGAGAGAAAGAAGTGCTTGTAGCCACATCACTTTAGTCTACCCTTCATGTTTGGCTTATAAGCAATATTATTCTCAAAGTCAAAATCGTTGTACCTTCAAGGAAGTTTGCATGATTGTTCCTATTATATGTATGTTTGTTTGTTTCATGCAACTCTTATGCTTGCTACCCAGCCTTGCTAGCCAAAAACCCATACTGAGAGGGAATACTTCTCGTGCATCCAAATCCCAAAAGCCAAGTCACTTCCAAAGAGTCCACTATAAATTCCTATGCATGGTATTTCAAGCCATTCCAAGTAAATTTTCATGTGCTACCTTTCAAAAACCTTCAAACACTTCTCATTTTGTGCCACTGTTTTTAGCTCATGAGGACGTAGTGGATGGGTTTGTTATCTTCCATACTAAATTAAGTACCCCTCGACTAGGCAGCTTCATCTGCTCATCACTAATTTTGCAAGGGAGCTGGTCAGACCATTATAATCTAAAAAAAGAGAAAAGAAAAAAGAGCACTCCTCCATGGTATGTGAAAGTTGGTTGGCACCCGATGGAATCGGTTAGCCATGGTTTGAGAAAGGAAAAGGTGGGGAGGAGTGCCAAGCTATAAAAGAGCACCAATGTGCCAATTAATCAAACATCTCGGAACTGCTCTCACTTGTTTAGTATGGAAGATATCAAGAACTCTGTTGCTAGTCATTGACAAAAGCAACCACCTCTCAAAATAATTTTTTACCTCTGTTTTGCAAATGAAAAGCTCTAGCACATGTTTAATCCCTGCTTCCCTCTGCGAAGGGCCTGTCTTTTACTTTTATGTTGAGTCAACCTATTCCCCTCTATATCAAGCAAGCATTTGAGTTGTTATGTTTCACTCATTCATATGTTGATCCGTTTAATCATGTTTACTAACTTCTTTTGATTAGTACAATGCTTTTGTTTGAAGGAATATATCTTTGAAAGCTTTCTATGAATACAAAAAGTTTGTTTCATTGAGCATATGGTCTTTGCTATATCAGCTTTGTTTTAAAAGACTCCGTTCAAAAGAAAGAGTAGCTTGTTCATCATTCTTTGACCAAGAACTAAGGTTTGCCATCACCAATTATAGTTTACTTTGTGCATCTTTACATGTGATTCCCTTACTTATTGCAAGTCTATATTATATAAAGGGAAGTTGCTGTCTATTATAATTTGTGCCTTGGTAAATATGATGCTTCTTGTCCGTATTTTGATTATCGACACTTCACTCCATAAACTTGTGGTCATGTTTATCGAGTTTAGTTTTCGCTTGGGGACAAGCGAGGTCTAAGCTTGGGGGGTTGATACGCCCATTTTGCATCACTATTTTGTATCATAATTTACTATTATTCATTGATATATTTCATATTTAGAGATGATACTTATGTTATTTCCTCTGTTTTTACATGTTTGATGATCATTGGAGGATTTGCTGCCGGAGTCAGGATTTTGCTAGAAAAAGGACCATCAAAGCACCATATTTTGAAGATCAGGAAAATTCCAGAAAAATACCAGAAAATTATATTTTCCCAGAAGACTCAGAAAGCCAGAAGGAGTCGAGAGGAGCCAGGGGGTAGGCTCACACATAGGGGGCGCGGCCTGGCCCCTGGCCGCGCCGCCCTAGTGTGAGGCCACTCTAGCCCACTTCTGGTCTCGCCCCTTTGCGTACTTCATCGTCCCCAAAAACCTAAGTCAGGGGGGGCTCAGAGATAGACACCGCCGCCTCTACAGGGCGGAAAACACTAGAGAGAGAAAAGCTCTCCGGCAGGCAGAAATCTGCCAGGGAAATTCCTTCCCGGAGAGGGGAGATCATCGCCATCGTCATCACCATCGCACCGGACTTCATTGGGATCATCATCATCATCATCTCCATCACCAGCACCTTCATCTCCACCATCACCACGCCATCCCGCTGTAACATCTTGAGTTGGATCTTGTTAAATTCTTAGGGGAAACTTTCCCGGTGTTGATTACTCTTATAGTTGATGCTATTGAGTGGAACCGTTGAATTAAGGTTTATGTTCAGATTGTTATTTACCATTATTTCACCTCTGATCATGATCCATATGATGTCTTGTGAGTAGTTCGTTTAGTTCTTGAGGACATGGGAGAAGTCAAGATGTTAGTAGTGAATTATTGTTGAGTAATATTTAATGGTTTGATATTTATATGTTGTGGTGCTATTTCACTAGTGGTGTCATGTGAACGTCGACTACATGATACTTTACCATTTATGGGCCTAGTGACATGCATTGTGTATTTGGCTACCAATTGTGGGGTTGCTGGAGTGACAGAAACCTAAACCTCCGTTGGGAAACCATTGCACCAGGGAGCGTAGGATCTTAGAGTTTAAGGCTGTGGTTAGATTTATCTTAATTACTTTCTTATATTTGCGGATGCTTGCAAGGGGTTTAATCATAAGTGTGTATTTATCCTAGTAAGGGTAGTGCGCTAGCACAGGTTCACCCCCATAACAATTATCAAACCAATAAAGATTATTTAGCGGTATGAAGCGAAAGCTCTTGACAGAAACTCCCATGTGTCCTCGAGAACGTTTGGTCATCTTAAGTTATACAACCGGCTTGTCCTTTGCTAAAGAAAGGATTGGGCCACTTGCTGCAATTGTTACTACTGTCTTTTATTTACTCGCACTTTATTTATTTGCATTATCAAATACCCTTGAAAACCTGTTTGCTAGTATTTACAGTGAAATCTTGATCAAAACCACTAGTCAACACCTTCTGCTCCTCGTTGGGTTCGACACTCTTATTTATCGAAAGTACTACGATACACCCCCTATACTTGTGGGTCATCAGAGATGATAGCTCTATTTCCTTTAATGATTTTGATGTTGATGGCTGTAATATATCTGAAGTTATTTTGTTCTTGCAAAAGCTTGCTTTGACTCCCAATGCTAGTTCTTTAAATGTTGCTTTTACTAAGCATATTACCAATGCTCTTATGAAAAATTAGGAATGAAAAGTTGAAGCAAAAAGCTTCTGTTCCCAAGAAGTTAGAAGATGGTTGGGAACCCATCATTGATATGCATGTTAACGGTTTTGATTGCCATGCTTTATGTGATCTAGGTGCTAGTATTTCTATTATGCCTAGAAAAATTTATGATATGCTTGATTTACCGCCGCTTGAAAAGTGTTATTATGATGTTCCTATTGCTGATGTTGCTAAGAAGAAACCTTTGGGAAGAATTAATGATATTCTTATTGTGGTTAACAATAACCTTATTCCTATTGATTTTCTTGTCATGAATGTTGAATGCAATGCTTCATGTCCTATTATTTTGGGAAGACCTTTTCTTCGAACTGTAGGTGCCATCATTGATATGAGGGAAGGTACCATCAAATATCAATTCCCACTCAAGAAAGGTATGGAACACTTCCCTAGAAAGAGAAAGATATTAGTTTTTGACTCTATTCTTAGAGCAAATTATGAGCTTGATGCTTCATCACTTGATGTTACTTGATTCGCATTTTCTGCGCCTAGCTCAAAGGCGATAAAGAAAAGCACTCTTGGGAGATAACCCAATGTTTTTACATTCAGTTCTTTTTCTTTTATTTGAGTCTTGGAAGTCATTACTACTTTAATGACCTCTCCTTATCATTTTTATTTCGTTTTTGTGCCAAGAGAAGCCTCTAATTTGAGCGAGGTAAGATTTGGGGATGTTGCTGTCCTGAAACTGTTTTCGGTGCTGCACCGTAAAAATTCGTGAAAATTCTCTATATATCTTTTGGACCTGCGATTTCTTATGCATATGCCCCAGGTTATATGCAAACTTTCATTAGTTGAACACTTTTTGATTTGAGCAACAGAAAACTCTCTAAAAATTTGACCTTTGTCAGCTGTTCTGTTTTGACAGATTTCTGCCAATATTTGTGTTTGTCGCTTTATCGCTTTCTTTTTGAGTTCTTTTGATCACAGAATTTTTGGGGAAGTTGCTAAAGTAGTATATGCTTTATATGTGGTGGTTTTGGGTTGAAACGTGAAGCAAAAAAAGGGTTGATTATATGTTATGCTTACACTAATATTGCTAATAGATTTGTATTTAGTTTTGTATGAAGGAAGTTTTCAATTGTAGGGATCGGAGAGTGATGAGATGAGTTGAAGAATGGACAAAAGCTCAAGCTTGAGGATGCCCATGCATCACCCCAAGAAATATCCAAGAAGTACAAGCGTCAAAGCTTGGGGATGCCCCTGAGGCACCCCTTCTTCATCGGCAAAAATCAGGTCACCTTTCAATACGCTATATTTTTATTGCTTCATGCATTATGCATTTTTCTTGGAGCATCAGTTGTTTTTAGTTTTTAGTTTAGTTTAGTTTAGATTGCTGCAATAAATGGTTGGACCCCAACAAATTTCTTTTGGAGAAGTTGCCTTGCTTTTTATTTGCCAAGAACACTCTGTTTTTCGCTTTATTCGTTTCAATGAGTGTTCTCTTTTTCTAGAACTGCGTTTAGCTTTCGATTTTTGCCTTGATTTGTGTTCAGATCTTGTTATATCTTTTCATCAAGGTGTATTTTTGCCTCTGATCTATATTGGTTTTCATCAAAAGAGGTGTTTATAAAAAGTTTGAATGGTGTTGGAAAAGAGAAAAAGCTTTATGCAAAAAAGTGGTACAAGAAGGAGCTTGTGTAGACTGCGGCCTAGGCTTTTGCATGTCGTGCTTGATGTCTTTTTGATAGTATGCTTAGTGATTTTTCTGTAGCATGACTTGTCTCAAATAACTGAGATTGCTTAATGAGCCTTTGAAAAAATCATATGTTGTTTTAATTATTTGGAAGCATTATTTTGGTTTTCTCCTTGATGCTTTATTTGGGTTGACTTGGCGCATGCTCACACATGTTAGACTCTTACAAAGTCGCCAATAGCCTCTATGATCATTTAGTTTTTGACTTTTGATGCCATCTTATACTTCTTTTTATGTTGCTTTGTCACTTTGCATGATTATGGCCATTATTGCTCTCTTAGTTGGTCGGTCCCAGTCTTGCCTTGTACTGAGTATGAGCTCTACTCGTGCATCCAACTCCTAAAAACCAAGTTTGTCATTGTGTCCACTATAAATTCCTATGCATGGTATTTGTAAGCTATTCCAAAGTAAATTTTCATGTGCTACCTTTCGAAACTTTCAACTACTTCTCGTTTTGTGCCACTGTTTTTAGCTCATGGGGACATAGTGGTCGGATTTTCTATCTTCCATATTGCTTATTCCAAAAAATAAAAAAAAGGAAAAAAGAAAAGATAAAAGGCACTCCTCCATGGTATGTGAATGTTGGTGGGCACCCGATGGAATCGGTTAGCCATGGTTTGAGAAAGGAAAAAAGGTGGGGAAGAGTGCCAAGCTTTATAAAAGAGCACAAAAGTATCAATCTCTCTCAAAAACTTGCTTTATTTTTATATGGAAGATAGTAAGAACCCCATTGCCAGTCGTTGATAAAAGCAACCACCTCTCAAAACCCAAGTTTTATCTCTATTTTATAAATGAAAAGCTCTAGCACATGTTTAATCACTGCTTCCCTCCGTGAAGGGCCTTTCTTTTACTTTTATGTTGAGTCTCCACCTTCTATCTTTATGCACCGTCTAAGAGAGCATAGTTGCCATTCTGAGTATAATGTGCATTGTCCTAAAGTTTTCATTGATTGATTCATATTGTTGGTTTCACTTGTTCTTAAATTATTTGTATCTAGTCGCCCTCTTAAACTTGAAGGTGTCCTATGCATTTATGTTTTGCTCTCTCATTAAGGACAAGCTGAAAACCATTTGTATGTTTTTCCTTATGATTTGAACACATGTTTGACTTTCATTGTTTTATTTTCATGATCTTTTGTTTGTGTTCATTTTCATGTTATAACATGGTTGCTAAGTTTCTTCTATCAAGATTATGTCTTTCATGCCCATGTTTTAAGTTCTTTTGATCCCAGCTCATAACGCTTACATATATGATCAAGTTTGTGTAGGTGCATGCCACCTCAAAAATTATTTCTTTTGTTATCACTTTCCTACTCGAGGACGAGCAGGAGTTAAGCTTGGTGATGCTGATACGTCTCCAACGTATCCATAATTCTTGATGCTCCATGCTTATTTTTACACCATTTGCTTAGTGTTTCGTTACAATTAGTGGCACTTTTATGCATTTTCCGGAACTAACCTATTAACAAGTCGCCACAGTGCCAGTTCCCTGTTTTCTGCTATTTTTGAGTTTCAGAAAAGTTACACAGGAAATATTCTCGGAATTGGACGAAACCAAAGCCAGTAGCCCAGAATTTCACCGAAGCTTCCGGAGATCCGAAGAGGAGACAAAGTGGGGCCACGAGGGCCCCAAACAACAGGGCGGCATGGCCCAGGGGTAGGCCGCGCCCCCTATGTGTGAGGGAGCCTCGGGCCACTCCTGACAATGCCCCTTCGCCTATAAAGACCCCCCGACGGGAAAAACCTAAATACCCGATCACTTTTCCAGAACACATCGCGATCCTCCGCCGCCGTAGACCCGAAGATCGGGAGGGTCCAGAAGCTCTTCCCGACACCCTGCTGGAGAGGGGAATCGCCACCGGAGGTCTTCTTCATCGCCATGCTTGCCTCCGGAGTGATGAGTGAGTAGTCTACCTTGGACTATGGGTCCATAGCAGTAGCTAGATGGTTGTCTTCTCCACCATGTGCTTCATGTTTAGATCTCATGAGCTGCCTTACATGATTGAGATCACCGTTATGTAATTCTACATGTTTGGTTTGTTGGGATCCGATGAATATTGGTGTTATGCTTGAGTTGATGTACTGGAATTTATCTTATGTTATCTCTATGTTGTTTATGATCTTGCATGCTCTCGGTTGTTAGTAGCTATCTTGGCCGAGTAGTTGCTAGTGACTCCAAGAGGGGGTATTTATGCTCGATAGTGGGTTCATGCCTCTATTTAATCTGGGGGAGTGACAGAAACCTCTAAGGTTGTAGATGTGCAGTTGCTACTAGGGGAAAAACAACATTCATATGCTCAAAGGCATATGCTTTATTTACATTACACACTTTGCTTAATGCAATTATCTGTTGTTTGCAACTTAATACTTGTGGAGTTCTCGGATTGATTCGCCACAAGTGGATTATTAGTCATAGATGCAGTTGGATGGCGGTCTATGTATTTTGTTGTAATGCCCAGAATAAATCTCATAGTGATCCTCTCATCATATGCACGTTGTCTTTATTCTATCAATTGCCCAACTGTAATTTGTTTACCCAGCATGTGTTATTTTATCTTATGAAGAGACACCAGTAGTGAACTGTGGACCCCGGTCCTATTTCCATTATATTGCTATTATCTGTTTACTTTACTCGCACTATTTACTTTACTCGCATACTATTACTATTTTCCACTCGATACGCTCATTTCTTTGTTTACAGCAAACCGGTGAGATTGACAACCTCATCGTAAGTTGGGAGCAAAGTATTTGATTGTGTTGTGTGCAGATTCCGCGTTGCAGCTGACAAAGCAAAGCTTGGACGAGACGCCTTATAAATTGTCCGGAGCTGTCGCAAGCCAGTCAGCATCACCTTCAGTCGTTTGTCTGCTCCTCTCCTGATCGATAAACCTTGGTTTCTTAACTGAGGGAAAACCTTGCTGCTATATTTATCATACCTTCCTCTTAGGGTTCCCAACTGGACGGTGAAAAGATATCAACACCGTACCGCATCAGTACCATCGGCCTTGTTGTCTGCAAGGTGGTTGATCGCTGCTATGAGATTGCAAATGAAGTTAGCTCACAACCAAAGGCAACAAATATATGGGTGGAAACCAGCCGACATTGGAGTCGGTGACCACATGGATGGTTCGTGTAATGGCGTCAAACCGTCAATGCAAAAGAGGTCGCTCGACCATGCAAGGAGAATGTACAAAGTTGCCAGAACGTTCTAATCTAAGCCAATATTTGCTGCCGTGTAGCTAAAATACACGGTAGAAACGATTTTGAACACGGAAATCTAAATGCTGCCGTGTAGCTAAAATACACGGTAGAAATGATTTTGAACACGGCAGTATATTTGCCGTGTATCGACACACGGCAACACACACACGGTAAAGACCACGACGGCAAACGAAGATTGCCGTGTGTAATTCTGAAGGAGACACGGCAATGTCTCTGCCGAGTGTTCTGCGCCAACACAGCAGAAAAAAGCTGATCAGATAGGGCCACATAACTTCACCGTGTGTTTTGGAAAGATACACGGCAGAGACGTCGCCGGAGCAACGCCCGTCAGGACCGCGCCGCCGGAGTCACGGCCATGTCGCCGGTCGCCGTCCTCAAGCCCATGGCCGTCACCGTCCTCGCCCGCGCCACCGTCGTGCACGGAGTGCTGCTGCCGTCCTCCGCCCGCGCCGCCTTCGTGCACGGAGTGTCACCGCCGTCCTCAGCCAGCACCGCCGTCGTGCAAGGAGTGCCGCCGCCGTCCTCAGCCATCTTCGGTTCGCACATCCGTCGCCGCGCCACAGGAAGGAGAAGAATCACATGTCCGCCCACGCGGAGGGGCCTGACGCCGGCGGCCTGAAGCACACAGAGAAAGACGGAGAGGAGGAGCTGGCAGCGCGCCGGCGGCGGCCTCACCGGCTCGACCTGTCGGCCAGCTCCGTCGAGGGGAGAGAGAGGAAGAACGTGCGGGTGTTGGAGAGAGAGGGAGGAGAGGATAAGGAATGTGCGGTGGGAGAGAGAAGGGGAGAGGATAAGGAGAGAGAGAAGGAGAGAGGATAAGGAGAGAGAGAAGGGAGAGAGATCTGGCCGTTGGATCCCGAAAGATCCAACGACTCACACACGTGATCCGTGTGACTCCGACTTCGACCACTCAGAATACTGCTGTGTCAGAACACTGCCGTGTATGCTTCTTTGCCGTGTGTTTTTTGAAGACAATACCGTGTATATTTTGTTTGCCGTGTGTTTTGTCATACATCTGCCGTGTAATATACTCTGCCGTGTATTTTTTCACTCTCTGCCGTGTATCAAATGTTTACCGTGTATCATCTTTTGCTCACACGGCATAGACACTGCGTACCGTGTTCTTTACACACGGCAATGATCTGCTCCACGGCAACAGCCAAATTTCCGGTAGTGTAATAGCATACATTTTGTGAATGGTCTCGTCCTTATAATTTCCATAGCTGGGTGGATGAATCCACAACTTTCTTTTAAATGTCTTGCTGACGATGTAACTATTGTGCAACTATTATTTGATGGGAATATATCTGGCTAGCGAGAATTGTGTTTCTATGTTTTTTTTTTAAATATCGACAACAACGAGAGGATGCACCAAGATAAGTACAAAGTTAAGTTGTTGGAACGTTGTGAAGCTAAGACAACCATACAAAGTAAAGTTGGCCGTTTTCTTGAGACTATACAGCTTGTTGCTTAATTCTAAACTCAATGCTCCTCACAATGAGACCTCCCTTTGGATATAGACGCTCCGTCTCCTTCAAAGCCACACACACCTCCCCATCGCCATCTCCATCTCTGTGATTGTGAAACCCATCTGCTAGCTCAAGCTCCATCCAACCATCGGCTCTTCTGCGGGGAACAACCACGTCGGCTTCGACAAGAACCGTGGACCGAGACCCGGCTGGTATCCAGTAGTCCTGAGTACCATCATCGACGTACTTCCGATGCACCATACCACCGGCACCGTCCTCGACGTAACTATCGAGGCAAGCTCGTCGGGTTGAGACATTTCCTCCAACGGTGACCGACCCCTCCTGGAACGGGAAACCTAGCCCGTAGGTTCCATGCGCCAATCGGAACACCAGGTATACACCATAGGTAGAGTTTGGGGAGAGCATCTTGCTCTCAATCTTTCCACGGACTTCCAGCCAGGCAACGTGCACGAGTAGAGCGGCCTCTGATGCGATCCTGTTGCAAACCGCATAAACATAGACTTGTTATTGTCTGGAAATTAACGAGAGCGTGCGTGCATGCATGTTTACATCTTGCAGATCGATCGTTTGATAGGCGTGACCTTTTGCCGGTTTTGATGTCATGCAAGATGTCCACATGTATCCAGCGCCAGTACATCCGAGTATCGCCCCACGAAATATTCAGCGCCCTCGCGGAGAGCGTGTAGCACTTGGCGCCTGTAGATTTGTCCAGCCACATCCGCTGCATGAACATACATCGCATGAATATTTCGTTAGATTGCTGCCCTGGGGAGGGCTGGACCGCTCAAATCTGAAGGTTCGTACCGTGACTCTGCCTAGGAGGAGAGCGGGGTCGTCGGAGAGACGCATGAATCGCGCCTTGTAGGACGGCAGCGCTATGAGGGAGCGCTCGGCAGCGTCGACGAACCGTGGGAGATCGCGGGGCAGGAAGCGCGACCAGACCGCGTCCGAGTCAGCGGCAGCGAGGAAGGCCCGGGATACGGCGGCAGCGCGGCAGGCGTCCGCCGGCGACGTGGACGAGATGATCTGTGCGAGGAGCTCCTCCGGTAGACGCCCGATGTCGCTGCCGGTTGTCTCCATGGTTTGCCTCCGTCGTCCCTCGTCTGTGTTGTTGGGATTGATTAAAATCTTGTACGGGATACTATGCCACCGGAAGTTGTGGACTTAGTTGAGGGAAACTTGAGGAAAGATGACCGTCTACAACTTGGTCGTCCAGTAAAAAGGAAACAAGACCGTCTACAACACGATCGATGGCAGCCTGGCAGGGGGTTTGAGGAAACATGAATCTAGCTATATCGTACGAGAGACCTCTAGCAATGCAGCAGCTAAATTAATGGTGAACGAACTCCACGACTGGACATTGGACATAACCGTTATTTGGGCATATATATACTCCCCTATGTCCACTTTTATAAGATCTTGTAGAAATTTTAACATAGTCTAGATACAAACTAAAATGAGTAAACCTATACATAAAACATGTCTACATACGTGCATTTTGGTATGTATCTAATCCACTTTTTACAAGGTCTTCTAAAAGTGGACAGAAGGAGTACTATGGTAGGGACATGCTTTCTTGTAGCCCTTAGCATCATCTACTCCCTCCATTCCAGTTTAAAAGGCCTACATGTATCTCTTGGTTGTCAATTTGAACAACATAATACAATGTTTATATTATAAAAATATATCATTAGAAATTTTAGATCTTTTAGTTTCCAATGGTATACTTTTTGTGCTATATAATTTATATTTTATTAGTTAAATTAATAACTTAGGTATACACGTAGGTCCTTTAAACCGGAATGGAGGTAGTAGAGAAAATAATATATACATTATAAAGTTGTGTAATGCATTTTTATGAGGTAATTCTTATTTAACACTACCTTAAAATTGCCTTTCTATTTGGTCCTAGAAACAAATTTCTTCCTAGTTTGATATGTAAACTTAATTTATTTTCATGAATGACACTCTAGTGCATTCTGAACACTCAGGGTGTTAAAGAGAAAGATGAAAAGTCTCTTTTGCCCTTGATAAATTATGTGACAACAAATATCAATAATGTACAAGCCTATTCAAAATATTCCGTATAGCAATATGACCTACTGTGTTGGAATGGATGCGGTGTTGAGCCTCCTGGTAGTTCAGCAGCGCTGGGGTAGTGGGACGACGTCGGGCCCGTCGGGGAGGCATTGGCGCTACAGGCGGTGCGGGCAGGGGGTGGGGGGACCGATCAATCAGGGCGTCGGAGGCGTCCAGAGGCGCATGCTGAGGGGAGCCAAGCTAGTCGACGCCGGTGGAAGAAGCGCCCCTGACCATGCACATGCGTGAGATCAACTTCTTGCACATGCTTCCCCTTGTACTGTCATTTCTTTCCTCTCCAACTCATCTAGTGCAGCAAATGGCTCCTCCACATCAAGCACTACCCACATATGCTATCCATTGGCCATCATGCCCTCTAATCCATGCCCTTCTCCTTCGTGGAAGACCCCACACCCCGAGCACAACCATGTAGCTTCAATCGAAAGTTGAGACGGTGGGACAAGTGGAAATGGACCTGGGTTTGTCTTTCTAGCGTAGACGGTCCCCTATGATCCGGATTCATGGCTAGCAGTGTCAAATTTGTAAGATCCGCCCGCCATGGACGATGTTGCAAAAAATTTGTTTTCCTAAATTATTCAATGTTGCATGCGTGTGTTATATTTGCAACAAAGGCAAACAATTTTTGTTGCTGAATCATATGCGAGATGTTGCAAGGATTTCTGAGAAAGTGTTACAAGCCTGAGTTTTCCTCGTGATTTTTTATATCAGTGCCACAAACACATGTTTTTGTGGCCTACTATTTTTAAAAATGTTGCGAATATGTTTTACACAGTGTTGTGACATCTTTCTAAGAAATTGTTGCGTAACCTATTTTGTTTGCATTACTGTTCTTAGAAATGTACGTAGCAAACCTATTTTGCATGGTTATAACATCTTCATGAAAAAATGTTTGTGAACAATTTTTCCACAACCACCGATTTGTTGCACTACTATACAAAATGTTGTGAAACATTTTCACATGGTTTGTAACCTATTTTGACAATATTGCTGATAAGTGTGGCAATAGTATAGGTTTTTGGTATGCGGGTGAGGAATTTGTTACAACACATGTGACGGTTCATGTCTGCCCGAGATGGCCGGTCGGATGGTGGGGGCAACGATCGATTTCCCCCAATCTTGGTTGACCGACGACTAGCATGACCCATTATCTCTCATTTCTAGATGGCTATGACTCAAATTGACATGTATCATTTTTTACTTTTTGCCAACTAATTCTCAACTGGCTCATAACATTAAAGTACTTTTGTGTAGAAAAATGTACGATGAGCTCTAGAAGCTAATGGACTTTGCTCTAATTTCGATGCCCCACACAACAAGACCGTTCTTCATAGGTCCTCCTCGTGTATCCATTAGGATAAAGGACACCTCCCCGTCGTAGCCTTCCTCATTGAAAAACTCTCCCATCTCCACCTCCATCCAGCCATCAGCCCTTTTTCGAGGGAGCATAAGAGCATCATTCCTTAATATAAATTGGACGACATTTTTCGAAGCTGCATTCAGCACGTGTTTCTGAGGCAGTCCGTCATCCCCAACCTCTATGTAGCCTTGGAGACAAACTCGTCGTGTTGACTCGCTCCCTCGGAAGCTTACTGATGCCACCTGAAATGGGAAATCTAGATTCTTGAATCCGTCCGCTGCTAGCTTGAACACCATGTGAACATGGTATGTCAAGTTCTTGGAAAGCATCATGCTATGAATCTTGCCCTTGATCTTCAACCACGAAATCCCGCGGAGCTTAGTCGCTTCCCAGAACCTGCCGTGCATGTAGAGAGCAGTATTAACATGTAGTTCATCTAAGAAGAGCAATTTAGTGGAAATATATCGTGGAACACCATGCAATCAAATATAATAACTAGTTCTGTTTGCACTACGAAACGACTCTTACCTTTGGTTTCTTCCGATCTCATTCCAATCGAGGTGTATCCATTCCCAGCAATTCAGCGTGTCACCCCACAAAATATGTAAGGCCCTCGCCGAAAGCATGTAGCACTTGGCGCCCGTAACCGTGTCTAGCCTCATGCTCTATACCCATCAATTAGTCGATTATAACCTAGCAAGTCGAAGCTGCTTTGATGGTGAAGATATGGAATCTATGCATACCACGATTTTGCACGGGAGATGGGCCAGTTGGTCGCAGAGGTATTGGAAAAGAACCTTCTTGGATGACAGCGTGCTGGGGACCTCACCTTCGCCGAACTACGGGAGGTCACAGGGCAGGAAGCCAGACCAGATGACGTCAGAGTCCGCCGCATCACGGAGGGCCCGGGAGACGGTGGCTGCGCGGTAGGCGTCGGGAGGCGACATGGGGGAGATCACCGCCGAGAGGAGCTCCTCCGGCAGGCGCTCGATCTCGCAGGATGCCGCCTATGGACTGTCGGGGGGATGACCCCCGGTAGGGTCAAGAGACTAGAAAGATACAAGGACTATGGTTGACTTTATGCCGGTTGACCAAGGATGGGCCTGGCCGGAATATAAGAGCATCGGCCAGGCCGGCATATAAGTGTATCCCTGCCAGAGTTCGGATATGCCGGTATAACCGGGATACTTATTGAGGGGTGCCGGCATATGCGTAGATATGCCGGCCTAACTTATTTGATACTAGGAATTTTGACGCGGCGGCACGCCGCGCCCCTTGTCTTAATCTTTTAGCATTAGTAATTAGTGTTAACTATCTTCTGAAAATTTGTGGAGTGGTACATTTTATGTGGTACAATCCGATGGAGTGAAGTGTGACGTGCCTTCAAGACTTTCTCGAATAAGTGAAAAAGCAAAGAAGAGAGAGAACGTTAGCGCATCTCGAATAAGTGAAGAAGCAAAGAAGAGAGAGGTGGGGCAAAATGACCATGTCGTTCTAGATGATAATCTTGTGGACCGCTTCGGACCGCTTTGTCCATAGAGACGAATATCGAAGTCTGTAAGTTAATTGTGAAAATAACTATTTATGCACCGATGAAAAATTAATGCGAGGGAGTTACACATGGTCGAAGAATTATTGGAGGGTAATTACTGTGGAAGAATTGTCGTAGAGATTTATTACCGGGAAACTACCGCTTGGAAATAACCGTTAGCGGTCAAAACTTTTGGTCATTGCTGAAAATGACTATTCGTGCACCGATGAGAAATTATCGCTGGAGAGTTTAAGGTTAACTAACATCGAAGAATTGTCGCAGAGGTTTACTATCGGGAAACCATCCTTTGGAAATAATCGTTAGCAGTGAAAACTTCTGCTAAAAATTACTATTCGTGAATCGGTGAGAAATTACCGCTGGAGAGTTATGTATAATCATCGAAAAAATAACGTAAGATATCTACCGCAGAAGAATTGCCGCATCGATTTACTACTGAGAAGTTACAACTGACAAATTACTATTGCGTTACGGGTAGAAGCGACTCGTTCGTGCATAAGTGAGAAATTACCGTTGGAGAATTACGTATCATCGTCACGGCTAGAAGCGACTTGTCATGCACTGGAATAAATTATCATTGAAAAGTTACGCAATACAAAAAATTACCTAAAATAATTACCATCAGGAAAAATAAATTTTTTTGGGGAAAAAGCGGGCCCAGAATACTGTTCATACGTACACGTACACACTGTTTATACGTACACATGAGCACTGTTCACACATATGCGTGAACACTGTTCATACGTATACGTGAACGCTGTTCATACGTACACGTGGACACTGTTAATGTACTAACGTGTCACGCAACGATTGGTCGGAGTGTGAGGATCGCTCTCAGCTCACGAAAGCCGGTCTCCTTTATATATATATATCTATATCTATGTTGTGCAGGAGCAGGGAGGCCGGATTACCTGACCTTCATAGGTCGTTGGTCCGGCATATAGGTCCAGGATAGGGCCAACGGTTATATCCGGGATACTTAAGTCAACCAAGGTGTCGCATCCCTACAATCAAGGAAGAAAACATCCAAGCATGGAAGCAGAGTGTGGTGGCATGGTGCACAGTGGAGGTTTACCAACCCTCACTGTGCACAAGTACAGCCCTTACCTCACAGTGGTAAGGTCACAGTCCAGGAAGTACAAGGTACAGGGATGAGGAGTCCCATCGAGAGCAATCAGGGGCAAAGTCAAGGGTTTCTGCCCTCGTCAGCTGGCCCTGTTTAGAGTGTAGTTGGTGTCTCTTGGTCTCATGTGACCGTTGTAACCCTGGCCACCACTATATAAGGTGGCACAGGGAGCCCTAGCAAGGGGTTGGTCATTCAGTGTTCTTACACTTAGTAGTTCATCTTCCTCCTCTCGCAGAGAGCTTGGAAGCACCGTGTTGTGTACTCCATCGATCTAAATATACAAGTAGTAGAGCAGGAGTAGGGGTATTATCTCCTTATGAGAGCCCCGAACCTGGGTAGATCTGTGTCCCTTTCTGTCGTGCTTCTCAGCTCGTTCCCCTCCCCCGAATCCTCCAGCATCTAGTTCGGCCCCCATTTAAGCCATCCCATGGCATATGTTGTTTCACCACTACGACATTTGGCGCCCACCGTGGGGCAGATTGATATGCTGGGCGGAGTGTTTATTCGGACGGGGTCCGTGATAGCAGCTTCAGGAGTGCGCGTGGTCTTTGGCCTCGTCCAGAGGCTAGGCTCGCTCAGCTTCATCAGTGATAACGCCGGATGTCTCGGCAGCCGGCCGTTCCCCAGGGATGGCCGAATCATGTCTTTCGGTTCCCACGAGGTGTACGTGGGGACTGAGAGAGTTTGAAGGGAAGAGGTGCTGGTGGCGGCGGATCCTCCGTCACATCGGCTGGCTCACGCTGGGCGTAACGCTCGCTCAGTAGAGTCGGCCGATGTGATGATGGCCGGCACATCTGTGCCGCCGGCGGAGGATGCCGGCAAAGCAGCGGCAGCAGCAGCAGGAGATACACCCCTGGAGCCGCCGAAGGTCAAGCGATCGGCGCGTCCTCCGTTGGAGCATGCTGAGAACCTGGCCGACACTTCCGGCGTGCCGGCTAGGGGCTAGGTGCTTCTTCCCATCATCGATCGGCTTCTCGAGCCGGTGCGATCCGGCGATGATCCGGAGCAGACAAGGGAGGTCCTGGAGGGATCTCGTCAGGCCCTCGTCGACGAGGCCCTGGCCATGCATCAGGAGCGCGAACGGTTTAACTGGCAACTCCGTGAGTATGAGGCAGCCCATGGTTTTACTCCTGTGATAACCCGGCCTAGCCGAATAGAGGAAGTTAGAACTAGAGGTAGAGATCTTAACACTGAGCTAGGCAAAGATGCTAGAGCTAAGAGTCATACTGCAACTAGTACTCTACCTAATGTGATATATAGCTCACCAGTAAAGAACCTTAGGGCTGCAGCAGAAGTAGCTAAGGATTTATTCTGTTTATCCGGCGAAGCACTGCGTGAGCAGCAAGCCTGGCTTAACCAACTTTTGTCTAAAGCTACCAAGCAGCAGGAGGCCTTTAAGAAGGCCAACCCAGGTGCCGGGGCATCCCAGTACGTTGTGTCGGCGGAGGTGCCGGCGCGAGGTCGAGGGGCCAAGCCTCATCCCCACATCCCAGCGCCCGGCGTGCCGGAAGTGTGACCTCTGGCCGCCGGGACAAGCAGATCCAGGTGTATGATCCGGCAGTCACCGGAAAGCAAGCAATGGTTCAAAAGAGTGCCGGCCAAGCTGACAAGTATGTCGGCAGCAAGAAGCCCAGCCAGAATGTGCCGGCCGGGCAAGGAGCAGGCACGGCCGGTGGTGGCCGGAGTAATAGTGCAGCCCGGCGTCAGCAGCAGGGCGCCGGAGGTGCAGCGCAGCAGCAAGATACAGGTCAGCCGAGACATCGGGAAGATGATGGGAATTCTGCCCTAGCCAGGGCGGGATATCAGCAGCAGCACCAGCAAGGCCAGCAGAGTGAACAATGTCAGCCGGAGCAGCAGCAGCAAAAGATGATCGCAGGCCCAATTGCATCCCGGCTTGGACCTCGGTCCTTGGCAGCAAATGATGCGCGCTTCAAGGTGGACAGGATTCACCAATCAGAGTTGGTGGAGAGGCAAGGAGCTCCGGGTCCCATGTGCTTTGGACCCCGGATTATGGGTGAGCCGGTACCCTACTATTTCCAGCTCACGCGTGGCGCGAGAACATATAACGGCAGTACAAAGCCGGAAGATTGGTTGGAGGATTATTCCACTGCAGTAAACATCGCCGGAGGAAACCTCAGGTGGGTGGTACAATATGTACCGCAAATGCTTGAAGGACCAGCCAGGATATGGCTGAATAATCTATCGGCCGGAAGTATCAACGGCTGGGTTGATTTTGAAGAGCAGTTTGTGTCAAACTTCACCAGTACATACAAGAGGCCTAACCGCCCTTAGTAGCTGGCTAACTGCCAGTAAGGAGTGAATGAGACTGACCGTGACTACCTGACCAGGTGGTGCACATTGCGCAATTCCTGCGAAGGAGTTGTGGAGCAGCAGGCCATCATGTGGTTCGCTCATGGGTGCCGACATGGCACCATGTTGTGGCAAAAGCTTCAGAGGGAAATGCTGGCCACGTTGGCCGAGACAATCAAGATTGCTGATAGTTATGCTCTGGGAGATCCCATGCAGCCCACCCTTGATTCACAAGGACAGGGACAGACCCAGGGGAATAACAACAATACCGGGAGACCGGGGCAATTCTATCGCCCTGATAACCGGAACAAGAGGACAGATGAAAGGCCGGATTACCGGTATGGAACGGCACAAGTGGCCGCAGTGGAGAAAGAACAAGGGGGCGCCGGCGGTAGCCAGCGTCCAAGATATGAGGGCTATCAGTAGCCTCAGCAGCCGCAGTAGCAAGCGCAGCCTTTCCAGAAGAAGAATATCTGGATCAACAAGAATGCCAGCGGCGGAGCCGGCCAGAAGAAGCAGTGGCCAAAGTATACGGTGGGTCTGGCCATGGACAAGCCTTGTGTGTTTCACACATTCCAGCCGGGTAAGCCGGCAAATCATTTGACGAGAAACTGTTCATGGCTGGATGATATATTAGCGGGTCGTGCAGGTCCCTGGGGACCGGCTAGGCCACCTATCCCGGCAGCTCCATCGTCGTTGACAGGTGCAAATACAGTTGCAGTCCCGCCCAGGCCGGTTAATCCCGGGAATCAGAGCAATGCCGGAAATGCTGGCGTAAATCAAGTAGATCAGAGCTATAATCCAGAGTACTATGCCGGAGGCCCAGCAGTGGGCCAGAATGAATACAAGGAACACGATCAGAGCTACATGGTCTTTGAGACCGAAAGAACAGACAAGCAGAGCTTGTACCGACGGTGTTTGGAGGTGAATGCCGTTATGTTGGCAGTTCCGAAGCTAATGTACTGGTCTGACCAGGCCATTGGCTGGGACAGGGCAGATCATCCCAGGATAATGCCAAACCCCGGTGGGTATGCTCTAGTGATGGATCCGACATTCGTCAGGCCGGCAAACAACGTGAGGTTCAGCAAGGTCCTCATTGACAATGGGAGTAGCATTAATATCATGTATCGAGATACGATGCAGAAGCTGGGCATCAAGGAGAATATGCTGGAGCCAAGCAAGACCACATTCCACGGCATTGTGCTGGGACTTTCATGTGCGCCGATGGGCAAAATCTGGATAGATTTCATGTTTGGCAACCGGGATAACTGCAGGGTGGAGAACCTCATGTTTGAGGTGGTGGATCTGGAAAGTCCCTACCACGCTTTGCTGGGTAGGCCGGCACTGGCGAAGTTCATGGCCTCTACTCATGTGGCATATCTGAAGATGAAGATGCCGGGGCCCAAGGGAGTGATCACCATCATTGGTGATTACAAGCGCTCGATGGCCTGCGCCATGGCCGGATCTAATCTGGCCGAGACTCTGATCATTGCAGAGGAAAAGAGGAGGCTCAAGCAAGCAGTAGAGATAGCGGAGATAGTCGTGACCGGCACACCTTTGCCGGGCATGACAAACCCAAGTGGCGGCACTTCTTTTCAAGTGGCCAAGGAAGTCAAGAAGGTGCCTCTGGATAAGGTTTTCCCAGAGCGCCATGCCCTCATCGGGACAGGTCTGGATCCCAAATAGGAAAGCGAGCTCATCAGCTTCCTCCGTGAGAATCAGGATATCTTTGCATGGTCTACTTCAGACCTGCAAGGTGTACCGAGGGAGCTGGCTGAGCATGCATTACATGTGAGACCGGACGCTAAGCCGGTAAAGCAACCGCTCCGGCGGAATGCAGGTGATAGGAGGAAAGCAATTTGGGACGAAGTGGCCAGGCTCCTAGCCTCCGGCTTTATCAAAGAAGTGCTTCATCCGGATTGGGTGTCTAATCCGGTTTTGGTGGAAAAGAAGAAGGACGAGCCCGCCATAGTGAAAGTATGGTGGATGTGTGTTGATTACACCAACTTGAACAAGGCATGTCCTAAGGATCCCTTCCCGCTACCTCGGATCGATCAAGTGATTGATTCCACAGCGGGATGTGAACTGTTATCATTTGTAGATGCCTATTCTGGTTTCCACCAGATCCCTTTGTATGAGCCGGATCAAATAAAGACATCCTTTATTACCCCGTACGGGGCTTATTGCTATCTCACTATGCCGTTCGGTTTAAGAAATTCCAGCGCAACTTATCAGAGGTGCATGCAAAAGTGTCTGCATGAGCAAATAGATAAAAATGTGCAGGTATATGTCGACGATGTCGTCATAAAGACCAAGGAGAGCAAGACTCTTATAGATGACCTCCGAGAAACATTTGCAAATCTGAGGAGATTCCGGATGAAGCTGAATCCGGCTAAGTGTACCTTCGGTGTGCCGGCAGGCAAGTTACTCGGTTTCCTGGTTTCCAGCCGGGGCATTGAGGTGAATCCCGGCAAGATTCGTGCCATAGAGAGAATGAAGCCACCGACAGATTTGAAGGAAGTACAGAAGTTCACTGGGTGCCTTGCATCCCTGAGCCGTTTCATAAGCCGGCTGGGAGAGAAAGCCTTGCCGTATATCAGTTGATGAATAAGTCTGACACATTTGTCTGGACAACGCAAGCAGATGCGGCTTTCAATGAATTGAAATGGATGTTGTCTACAGCGCCAGTGTTGGCATCTCTAATGCCTAGGGAACCAATGTTGCTCTATATAGCGGCGACCAACAGAGTTGTCAGTGCAGTGGTGGTAGTAGAGCGAGAGGAAGGAGGCAAAACCGTGCAGCGGCCGGTATATTATTTAAGTGAAGTCCTTTCCACCTCAAAGCAAAACTATCCCCATTATCAGAAGATGACATATGGTGTCTATATGGCGGCCAAGAAGCTCAAGCATTACTTTCAAGAGCATCCAATCCGGGTGGTGGCCGAGGCCCCTATCTCGGAAATCATAAGTAACAAAGATGCCAGCGGCCGGATAGCCAAATAGGCAATAGAGCTTTCACCATATACACCTCGGTATGATAAAAGGGATACAATCAAGTCCCAGGTGTTGGCTAATTTCTTCATCGATTGGGCCGAGATACAGTATGAGCCACCATTGCCAGATACAAACTATTGGAGGATGCATTTCGATGGTTCCAAGACAATACATGGCCTGGGTGCCGGCATAGATCTCAGTTCACCCAAGGGTGACCAATTGAGATATGTTCTGTAGATTCATTTTGCAGCATCAAATAATGTGGCGGAATATGAGGCACTTGTGCATGGCCTAAAGGTGTCTAAGGACATAGGAATTCGCCGGATTATGTGTTTCGGTGATTCAGATTTAGTGATTCAGCAGTGTTCCGGCATATGGGATGCGCATGATGCAAACATGGGATCCTACCGTTTCCTGGTGCAGCAGTTGAGTGGTTACTTTGAAGGTTGTGAGTTTCGGCATGTTCCCCGGGCTCAGAACGAAGCAGCCGATACATTGTCCAAACTGGGATCTTCTAGAGATTCAATCCCGCCCGGCAACGTTGGAGCATCTGAGGAAGCCATCAATCAAGCCCTCGCCAGAGTCATCGTCCATATATGTTCCGCCAAGCCCAGAGGATGCAGTCCCGATGGAGATAGATGCCGGAGTCAGGCCAGATAACCCGGGGACTGCTCTCTCAGTCCCGGGGACTGGGCTGACATATGCAGTAAGTGCAGTATTCCAGAGCAGAAGTAAAAGCAAGGGTAAAATGTACCAAGAGGTTGTGCCGGGATACCCGGGGACTGCTTCGGCATACCCGGGGACTGATCCCTCAATCCCGGGGACTTCGCAGCCCATGGAGATCGATTATGTGTCGGTCGAAATGATGGAGATAGATCAGGCAGTGTTCACTGTCAGGGAAGTGCCCTTATGGGCACGTCCAATCATGGATTTCTTGGTGGATGGACAAGTGCCGGCAGACGAAAATGAGGTGCGCCAGGTTACAAGGAGATCCAAAGGATATACCATCATCAACAAGGAAATATACAAGAGAAGTGCCACCGAAGTGCTTCAGAGATGTGTTGAATCTGCTGAAGGCTTGGAGATGCTCCGGGAAATTCATCAGGGGGAGTGTGGTCACCACGCTTCATCCAGAGCATTAGTGGCGAAGGTATTCCGGCATGGGTTCTATTGGCCGACGGCACTGCAAGAAGCCGAAGACTTGGTCCGAAAATGCAATGGGTGTCAAAGATATGTCCACCAGATTCGTCAGCCGACATCTGCCTTGAAGACTATCCCTATAACCTGGCCCTTTGCTGTTTGGGGCCTGGATATGGTCGGGGCTTTTAAGCTGGCAAGGGGAAAGATGACCCATATCTTGGTCATGGCTGACAAGTTCACCAAATGGATTGAAGTGAAGCCTATAAGCAAGTGTGATGGCCACACAGTAGTGAAATTCTTAAAAGATATAATTTTGAGGTATGGTGTTCCTCATGGCATCATCACTGATAATGGGTCGAACTTTGCCCAAGGACCATTTGCCAGATTTTGTGAGGAGGTGGGAATCCGGCTAGAAATTGTGTTGGTCGCTCACCCGTGTACCAATGGCCAAGTAGAGAGGTCAAATGGACTAGTGTTATCCGGCATAAAACCCCGATTGATAGAGCCACTGGAGAAAACTCCGGGATGTTGGCTAGATGAATTGCCAGCAGTGCTTTGGAGTTTAAGGACAACTCCGAATAGGTCAATAGGCTACACGCCATTTTTCCTTGTGTATGGAGCAGAAGCTATGCTTCCAATAGATGTGATACATGATGCACCAAGAGTGGTGCTATATACTGAGGAAGAGGCTAAAGAAGCTAGAGAAAATGATGTTGATCTGCTAGAGGAAGCAAGAGAAATAACTCTGTCAAGGACAGAGTATATCAGCAGAACCTCAGACGCTATCATGCGCAGAAGGTGAATCCAAAGAGATTCCAAGAGGGAGATCTAGTACTCCGGCTAAGGCAAGGCACAGAAGGCCGGCATAAGTTAACTCCTCCATGGGAGGGACCATTCATTATGAGCAGAGCTCTGCACAATGATGCCTATTATCTTATAGATGCACAGCCCCCCAGGAAGGACAAGGTGGACAGGTCCGGAGAAGAAACCAAGCGACCATGGAACATAGCTCTACTCCGTCCCTTTTACTCCTGAGCAGCATAATGTATGTATTTCTATTTTGCTTTATGTGCCGGCACTTTATGCTGGCACAAGACTAATGAATGAAATGTCGGCATCCCAAAGAGGTCGCGCACTGCCTCCGAGATATGTTGTTGTTTATTTTCAGTTTTTGTTTATATGCCGGCTGGCTTGAGTTGAATGTTTCCTATGTCGGCCTAGTAGTGTGTCGGCACCAAAGGCCACTCTTTGACTCAGCTGTTGTCCGAAACCCGGCTTCATGGCTAGCAAGAGTAGATGCCAAAGATTGTCTACACATGGAAAACGGCTAAGGAAAGATAAAGCAAGCGAACCGACATTTATGATTATAGCAAAAGTTAAAACTTGAAGTGTCGGATGATTTGAGGTCTAAGTTTCAAAGTTTAAGTACTGTATGTTTAATAAAGCAACCTTGAGACTCATACGTCGAAAAGCCAAATAAGGTAGACAAGTAGCCAAGGTTGTGAAGTTGAGGAAACAGGAAAATAGACTCGGTGACTTAGCCAAAAGATGATCCGGCATTCATAAACAAAGCAAACCAAGTTAAAACTTGTTCAGGTACCAAACCAAAGGGAAATAAAGTATATATTACATCTGCACCCGGCATACCCGGGATCTAATAAAAGCTTAAAGTTTTTGATGCTGCAAAGTTAAGGAGCAGGGGCAGAAGCAGAGCCGCCGGCTGGTGGAGCTGTAGCAGTGGAGATGTCGGCTTCAGGAGTGCCGGACCCAGCAGATGGAATGGAGCCATCACCTCCGCCCGGGACAGATCCCTGTTCCGGAATGTCGGTGTTGGCCTCTTCAGCTTCTTCTTCATCTTGGTTGGAGTCGGAGCCCTCAGCGTCGGCAGCAACCTTGACATCCTCCACCTTCTTCTCCGGCTCGCAGATGTCCCGAACAAAGGCGTCGGTAACGGCATAGTCCACATAGCTGTGGGCCAATTCCCGCTGACGCCGGATATGTTTCGGATCCATGGTCCAGATAGATCCTTCACGCACAGTGCGCAAAGTCTCCAAGTCAGCTTTCTCGTACCAGGAGAGGAAGTAGGTGAGAGCTTCATCAGCTCCCACCCTTGCCCCGGAATCCCGCCATTCCCTGAGGCGAACCTTGGAGAGCTGCAGATCATTGCCGAGGTCGACGGGGTCGGTGGGCGTCCTTTGTCCCGGCCAGAGGGCAGAATATGCCTCTTGGGTGCCAAGAAAGAGATCGTCGGTGTAGGAGGTCATGGCATTCTTTCGGGCTTCCAGGGCGAGCAGCTGCTCCGACATAGTCCAGTTGGGAGAGTCGACTGGGGCGCCCCGGTTCACTCACTCCAACTGCAGAACCTTCTCAACGTCTTCGACGGAAGCAGGGAACAGGTCTGAAAGATGGCAAGCAGGTTAGAAAAAGGAATAAGTGTCGGCACGAAGATTATGCCAGAAACGGTATATCGAACAAGATGTGTCGGGAAGAAGAGGATTTGAGGCTTACTGGCGAGATCGACGTTGAGCCGGGCAATGTCAACTTCCCATTTGGTGGCCTGCTCCTTCAAGCCATTCAGTTCTGCGTGGGCGTGGGATGTGTCGGCTTCTGAAGTGACAAGCAGCTCCTGGGCTTTCTTGAGTTGGCCCTCCCTCTGTTCCTTCTCCTCCAGAAGCTCAGCAACCCGGCCCTTCAACTGCTCAACCTCGGCCTTATGGGCGGCATCCCGGTCATCCAACTGCTTGTCCACATCCACTGAGGGCGTACAGTCCTGGTGGCGGGCCTCCAATGCAGCTTTCTCATCTGCAAGTATTTGAAGTTAAGAGAATATGAAGATAGAAAACAGTGACAAAAGTTAGAGGATTTGAAATACAAGTTGAGAAGTAAAAGATCCGCAGGATCTGGCATACCTGTCAGCTGCTTCACCCTCTTGACAAGCTCGGTGACTTGGGCTTCGGCACCAGCTGCAGAATGTCGGTAAAAGGTTATGTGTCGGCATATTAAGGTGTGCCGGCAAGAGGTGAATTGAGAAGTAAAGAATGCAAGGCATCCAGCATATATGATATGTCGGCTGAGTTTACCTTTCTGGCGCAGTTCCAGCAGAAGCTTGCTATGTGCGTCAGTTAACTTCCGATGCTCGCACACCAAGTCATGGTACATGTCGGCGCGTGCGTTGTTCATGCGCTGCAAAAGTGTTAGGATTTGAAAGGTTATGAGAAAAGTCTAGCACATCAATTCAATTGAAAATTCTATCAAGGTGTTCATTCTGTTGAAGACCCGGCACGGGTGCTGCGCACCTATCCTGGCCCTCGGTGACTAGGATTTGAAGCTCGAATCGAGCTTATATCTCGGTTAGCAGGATTTGAAAATTGCTTAAGATGTTAGTTTGTTGAAGACCCGGCACAGGTGCTGCGCACCTATCCCGGCCCTCGGTGACTAGGATTTGAAGCTCGGATCGAGCTCATATGTCGGACAATTAATTTGAAAATAGCTAAGTGCAAAAAGTATTGGAAAATCCTGGATGTCCATATCCTGGACAGCCAACATTTTCGGGGACTGGGGATATATATATAGAAAAGACTTACATTGGTGGCATCAGCCAGAAGGTGAAGTCTTTGCTGGATGCTGAGGAGCTCGCAGGCAATTGGAATGGGCTTCGCGGCCAGGATATCAGTTGGATTGCCAGTAGCCGAAGCTTCGGCCAGCTTCTTCTTCTTGGAATCAGCTGTGTCCATGAAGTCGGCGTCATTCCATTTCTCGCAGTGCTCCTTGAGAGATCCAAGGCTCTGGTCACTCTTCGTCAGCAGAGAGACGCGGCCTTCGAGTTCCGGTGTATCAAAGAAGCTGGGCCGAGCTGCTGCCTTGCCAAAATGGAGGGCCAGGGCAGAGCTGGGCTGAGGTGCCGCTTTGGCAGGAGCAGTTGCAGCAGACTGCGTCCCAGACTTGATGATCTGCTTGATCTTAAGAGGGTTGGACTTGACCGGGGCAGAGGTCTTGTCCGGGACAGATGTCTTGGCCGAGGCAGCAGGCTTGGCTGGAGCAGGAGTCTTCTCAGCAGAGGGAGTCTTGGGTGCGGGATGTTCCGCCGTGGCAGGTGCAGCTTGTCCAGCAGCAGAGGCAGGTTCTGGGATAGTCCGGACTTCTGGTACTGCAGGGCCCTTTCCTTTGATATCTATGCTGGCGCTCTCGTTGCTTGCGCCGGCATCTTCAGTAGTCCCGGCGCCGCTGGTGGGCGCGCCGGAGTCAGGGGCATCTGGCTGGGCTCCTGTGTCCAGGTGGACATCAGGAGCCGAAGGATCCTATTGAGCCCCCGAGTCCATGTGGACGTCGGGGGCAGAGTTATCTTGCTCCGGCGGAGGATCGTCCTTCGCCGGGGAAATGGTTTTATCCGGCGCAGGCGAAGATGCCGGCGCCGGGGAGGTCGTGTGACTGGTAGACGGTATGTCGGGGGTGGCAGTGGCCGCCGGCTTTTCGATGTTGGGGCTGGCGCTTGAGCTGGAAGCATGTTCCAGCGCAAGAGGAGCCCTAAAAGAGAGAAAACACCAGTTAGTAATCGAAGGAAGAAATATGTTGGAAGCAATACTAAGAAAAGAAACTTACCCCGAGACAACAGGTCGTGGCTTCTTCGGGCAAGGCGCCACAACCTTCTGCCTCTTCTTTGTCGGCTCAGGCTGGGGTTTAACCCCGCGCTTCTTGCCAATGCGTACGCCGGCAGGGGGAGGTCCCTGGTTTAATGGTGCAGCGTCGACAACCATGTCGTCCGGGATAGCTGAGGACGGCATAGGATAAGCAAAAGGTATGGTAGGAAAGGCATATGCAAGTGGCATTGGGTCATAATACATCAGGATCTCCTCATCTGAGTCATCCTCACTCCGGTCTTGAGAAGAATGCCAGGATGAGGAAGCCTTACCCGTGGCAGCAGCGGCACGGGTGCTCCGGGGTAGCTTGTCCCAGTGATCCGGGTCTTCAGGGTCTGCAACAGTGCGATCTGTAGCTATGATGATGCGGGAGTTTTCCATAGCCTGGAAGCTAAATTTCTGCATAAGGCAAAGACAATGGGTCAGAAGCAAGAAGTATATCGGCAAATAACAGTATCTCGGGCCAAGCATGATAAGTGTCAGAAAATAGAAATGTGTCGGCTTAAGTATCTATATGCCGGACAAAAGATTATGTACCGGCCAGAGGAATTTACCGTTGGGGCGGGGCGGTCCCGGCTGTATGGTTCAAGTCCCCAGGCAAAGGTGGCCTGGGAGGACTTGCAGATGTCCTTAATCCGCCGCAGAATGTCGGCCGGAGTCAGCTCGTGTGTGGAATGCCGGGTGGGGTCCATGGGCCCGCTCATCTGGCAAATTTTATGTGACCGGCGCTGCAGAGGAGAGATGCGCCGGCTGATAAAGCATGCCACTAAGTCTTGTGGGGTGAGGCCGGCATCCCGCAGCTCGCCCTTAACCCGGTGGAAGGCGTTCACCGGCATCACAGAGTTCTTCGGATTATAGGTCCAATTCTTCATCGCCAAGGGTGGCTCGTCCACGAATGGCGGCAGATTGAGCAGGTCATCGTCCGTGGTATTCTTGACATAGAAGAAGCTCTTCTGCCACTTCTTGCAAGATTCAAGTAGTTCCACCTTGGGGAAGTCCGAGCCCTTCCGGGACATGATGGTGGCCGCGCCGCATAAGGTCATGGGGCGGTCCTTTTTCTCCTGGGCCATCTCCGGCGGGTCGTCCTTGCTCCGGGGTGCATCCTGGACAACTTGTTTCCGCAGCTGGAAATACTTAGCCCAAGCTTGGGTGAAGGGCTCTATGCCGGCGAAGCCTTCGCAGAAGGCAGCAAAGGCGGAGAGGATCATCACCGCGTTCATCGGGATGTGGTGAGGCTGCAATTCGTACGTGTCGAGGAAGTCCCGGAAGAAGTCTGACGCCGGCAGACCAAAACCTCGCTCGAAGTGGGCGATGAACACAACTCGTTCGCCGGGTTCCGGTGCCGGCACAATCTCTCCAGCTGATAGCCGGCATGCAACACCCTCCGGGACTCTCCTGGTGGTGGTGATCTAGGATATGTCGGCCAGAGTGACCTCCGACCCCTCCCAGCCGGAGCGCCCCTGGAGCTGGGCCGAGGTATCTTCCTCCGAAGCCGAGGTGGCCGTCATACTCGATGATGCCGTCTTGGTGGCCGGGACAGGGCGTGAGAGCCGGAGTCCCGTGATGTTAGTCCTATCAAGATCAGAGAAAAGAGGGAGGTTAGTCTCTCCGGCATACCGCTTTCACCAAAGTTAGCAGAAAAAGAAGATCTACCGACGCAGTTAAAACCGGAAATAAACATGGGTGTAATTCCTACGGAAGAACATTTGTGAACTGCTAAGGAACATGGCTAGCAATGCTAATCGAATCCGAGGGATATCAAGCAAAGGAACTATCGCGGATCCAAGCCAGCAAGGTTACCATGGCCTAGCTACAGAAAAGCATGGGAAAGGAAGAACAGAGAAGGAGGAACTCACCAAAGCTCGGCCGGCGGCAATGGAACGGCGGCGAACGTACAGAGGAAGATCCAATCTCCCAGCAATGTCACGGAGAAAAGAGGCGCCGGCGTGGAGCAGGTCGACGGTGGTGCAGGTTCTCTGTTCCTCGGACCGGCGGTGAAGCGCAAGAGGCAGAGGGACAAAGGAAGAAGACGACGGTGTGGGGTAAAAAGGAGAAGTTTACCCCCGCCGCCCTATTTATATATCGCCGGGTAGGGTCGTGGGGGTGGTAGTGCTCCACTACCCCGACCGTTTCTGCGGTAAGTCGCCACATGGCGGCACGGAGTGGGCGGCGGTTCCTGTAACCGTGCCACTAGGCAATGATGGCCTGCAGTAAATGCACTGTGAACCATCACATCGTGTGACCGTTCGTGGTGGCAGAGCAGTTGCAAGTTTCGATGCAAACCGTCGGACTTGGCTTCTCAAGGAAGTCTCATCTATGTGCCGGTTTAACTACCCGGAGAATAAGTTCCATCCGAAATACCCCCTGGGCCGGCCGGATTAACTTTTGGAGAAGGAACAGTGGCCGACGTATTTTGTGGAGGCCCGGCATATAATCTGATCGTCGAGATATAACGTAGAGCCGGGGTATAATGAAAAGATGATATGATTGAACCTGTCAAGGCTCCACAGTTGAGACTGGGGAACCTTGGCAGCTTCGGGGACTAGTGTCGGGGGGATGACCCCCGGTAGGGTCAAGAGACTAGAAAGATACAAGGACTATGGTTGACTTTATGCCGGTTGACCAAGGATGGGCCTGGCCAGAATATAAGAGCATCGGCCAGGCCGGCATATAAGTGTATCCCAGCCAGAGTTCGGATATGCCGGTATAACCGGGATACTTATTGAGGGGCGCCGGCATATGCGTAGATATGCCGGCCTAACTTATTTGATATGTTGTGCAGGAGCAGGGAGGCCGGATTACCTGACCTTTATAGGTCGTTGGTCCGGCATATAGGTCCAGGATAGGGCCAACGGTCATATTCGGGATACTTAAGTCAACCAAGGTGTCGCATCCCTACAATCAAGGAAGAAAACATCCAAGCATGGAAGCAGAGTGTGGTGGCAGGGTGCACAGTGGAGGTTTACCAACCCTCACTGTGCACAAGTACAGCCCTTATCTCACAGTGGTAAGGTCACAGTCCAGGAAGTACAAGGTACAGGGATGAGGAGTCCCATCGAGAGCAATCAGGGGCAAAGTCAAGGGTTTTTGCCCTCGTCAGCTGGCCCTGTTTGGAGTATAGTTGGTGTCTCTTGGTCTCATGTGACCGTTGTAACCCTGGCCACCACTATATAAGGTGGCACAGGGAGCCCTAGCAAGGGGTTGGTCATTCAGTGTTCTTACACTTAGCAGTTCATCTTCCTCCTCTCGCAGAGAGCTTGAAAGCACCGTTGTTGTGTACTCCATCGATCTAAATATACAAGTAGTAGAGCAGGAGTAGGGGTATTATCTCCTTACGAGAGCCCCGAACCTGGGTAGATCTGTGTCCCTTTCTGTCGTGCTTCTCAGCTCGTTCCCCTCCCCCGAATCCTCCAGCATCTAGTTCGGCCCCCATTTAAGCCATCCCATAGCATATGTTGTTTCACCACGACGACATGGACCGAGGGAGGCGCTCTGCACGTGCACGTGATGTGATTTGGTGGCTTGATCAAACACGGGATTGAATTGCTTTGGAAGTTGGACGTTGGTGGTGCAGATCGATCGAAGACTTTTATTTAGACGGGGTTGGAGGCGGTCCGTTGCATTGAATCAGAATCGAATTAAGCAGCAGCACTGCAGAGCGATCAGCATGCCCCTGCGTCGACCACACGCGATGGATTATTTTAGCCGTGTGCGAATGACTGTTCTGTACAAGTGATCTTTTGTTTTTAGGACTTAAATTGACATTTATCTTTTTAGTTTTCACCAACTAATTCTCAACTGAGTCATACTATTAACACATTTTTGTGTAGAAAAAGAAATGAACAATGAGCTCTACAAGCTCATGGACTTAGATCTAATTTCGATGCCCCATACAATAAGACCGAAGGACGTGGCTACACAGTGCCCGGTTACTAGGTAGTCTTACACGGTGCCCGATTGCAAAACTTGCCCGAAATAGAAACGGGAGGTGACAGCGACAGTTCCCTTTTCCCGCTTTGGCCTATTTCACGCGGGAGCGCATCGCTGGCGTGGGGAGAAACCCAGGTGGTCCATCCTGGACAACCCACAAACCCAGGTGGTCCATTACACAAAAACGCTTGAAAAGAAATCTGCCTGTAACAAAAGGAAGAGAACCTGAAGAACCAAACTCCGTTTTCTTCCTCCATGAGCCACCGGCAGTAAACTCCATGGCCTGAGAGTTCTTGGCGCAAAAGTTACAGCCAACAGGGGAGAAGGGCAAACAAACAGAACCACAGCCCTACTACCTGCTACCTCTTCTTCTTATCAATCCTCTTTCTTCCTCTTCTTAGAGCATAAGTTACATGCAAGATTGAAAATCAAGGAGGGGAAAGCCAGGCAAGCAAAAATAGATCCAACACAGGGCCAAGCCAAAAACCATTTAGCAAGGTAATGTTACATGCAATCAACTGAAAACTCTGTCATGCAAAAGAACTATAGGTATATGAACAACAAAAGAATTAGGTTTTGCATTGAAGAATGTTCAATTTTTCTTCTCGTGGTAGAAAACATTGTCAAAAAGATAATCTGGATTTGCAGTAGTTATATGAACTAATCTTAGAACCAGGCCAAACATGTCAATCTGCATGCACATAAACATAGGAGTATAGGAACGTGATGTATAATTATCTCCCATGTCAATCTGCAGCTCGAGACTCGTTGAACGTTGTCTTGCTTGAACTGCATAAAAAAGGAAAGTACAACTCAGTAGCTGTTATGTATCGATCTAACAAATTGAAGAATAAGCATGGCATGTATTATTAAAATTTTGTAGTCTTGAAAACAAGCAAATTTATGACCACAAAAGCAATGTAACTGAATCTATGTTATGCAAGGGTGGATTTCTGGTTTCCTAATGCTGCCACTGACTTAAACAATTGAGCACAATATGAAGAAGATAATCAGCAGGATTTTAATGATCTGACATGCCAAGGTGAGCAAGTTTTAGGATTTGCACCTGTCTCTAGGTACAATATAAGAGTTAGGTTTGGAAATATTAGAGACAAGGCAGATGTTAGAATGAAATACCTATGTACATGTAAAAAATGAGGTTAAGGATGTATTTTTACCCAAAATTCAACCTGTGGTTTTGCCTATGTAGACAATAATTAATTATTGATCGAATACACAAGTATACCCCACAATATACATCCTATGAGCATAAAATAAGGTAAAAACATGACCACAACTTGTATAATTAATCATTTTTTACATTCTCAGATGCATATAGCAACATCCCACTACGCAATGAAGTAATAAATCCATGTAATGTAAAAAAGCCATCCCATATTTAAAAAAATAACTCTATGTATACATCTTATATATCTAAGTCTATGAGATGTATATACAGACCATTTTTACAGTCTGTGAAGTTGCAAAAATGGACAACAATTACTGATGAATGAAGAACCACAAGCATATGAAAAAAAATACATCCCCCATGGGGTTCATGAGGTACACACATGTGTATGTTGTATATTTCACAGATTCTTACATCCTATAAATACATACAACAACATCTCGCTTCAGAACAACTAGTTATAATTAATAATTGCATGTACTATAGAAATAAACATCCATTATATCAACCCCATAGGTTTAGGATGTATAAAAATGCGGACCAAGTTTACATCATGTATGGTTAAAAAAATCCTAGTACTTGCTTATGTATGAACAACACAAGAACAGGTAAAAATATAAACCCAATATATCAACCCATAGGTGTTGGATGTACATATACTGACCAAATTTTACAATCTGTATGGTTAAAACATCACAGCACTTTCTTATGGATGAACAACACAAAAACATGTAAAAAATATACATCCTATGCACACACATATACTACTCATATACCATCATGCATAGATTACCAAAAAAATATACGTCCTACTAATACCTATAGTATAGTCCATGGGCATACTATATACTCATACATCCTACTAATACGTACAGTACAGTCCATCCGCTGTTTTTAATGAGAAGAACCTTGATCCTTCAGGGCATTCCCGTTAAAAAAAGGAAGTTGTAACAAAGTTGGGTGAGCACGGCAAGCAAGTTTCTAGGAACACCACCAGAGAAGGTAGAAACATGGTTGTTATGCAAAAAAGGAGTTAAAAGGACTATATGACAATACCTTTTCTTTATTTTCATTATGATTTGTTTGAGGATTAGTCTCATTCTCGCCTACATGAAGGTCTTCCTCTCGTGGACATTCCTCCCTTGGTGGTAGCTCAGATGAAAGTGGTTCCACATCCTCTAGTGGTGCCTCACGCTGGCCTTCTTCAGATGCAACTTGTATTGTAGCCTCTGCTTTGACCTCTTAAACTTAGATTGACCACTCGTTTGACGGCTCTTTGGAGTCTTCGAATGTTTCTGTAACACCAGTATGAAAACAAAGGAAGAACACTTATTCGGAAATAGAAGCAAAGCATGCAGATGTGAATGGAAAAAAAGAACCATGAATGGTTTTTTTACCAAATGGAAAAATGTATCATTGTGGAAATAGATTTGAAAGATAGAAGCAAACAATCCGGAAAAATGTTCACTAAAAATGTAGAGAAATGATCAGAAACTTAAAGTGAAAAAACATACATCAAGTGCATGCAGAAAACCTCCAATTCTACTGGTTTAATGCATTTGTAACATACCTATGATTATATATAATTTTTAGGTAGAGAGAAAATTTATACAATGCTAGTGCTTTTAATGGGTTTCTACATCCATAATTAAAAAAATTCAGGTACAAAAAAGACCTACGCCACTATGTGTCCAAAGATTAAAAATATCAGATACTACTGGTTTGTTACATCCATAGAACATTTTTAGCAAGAAATTATACATCCAGATAAAGAAATTAAAGAATATCACATAGTATAAAATATGTAACAGCTGAACTAATATTATACATTGTCGGTACATGAACTGAGCCAAAAAAAAATAACTATTGAACCATATATACCTGGTATACTACATCTGAGGCTCGATTATATACATCATACATACACGTGTTGAACACTCCAAAATATCTAGGATGTAACTAATGATCAAAAAACCTTGAGTACTACATCAAAGAGCTCGATTAATACATCGTATATACACATCCTGAGAGCAACCAAATTTTATATGGCATTTCGAGTACTATGTCGATGGATCAATAAATACATCCTAGATAGAAGTACTGAGCAGATCAATGTGTAACCACTGGAACCAAATATACATCGATTAGTACATCTCAGTCTGGCGTGCTACACACTACGGTAGCATCCATGCATGGTAGATTACAACACACGAGTAGAAATCATGGCAGTGTAACAGCAACACGGACGCAGACAACACGAGCGGGTGAACGAGCTGAGTTTTAAGAACTCACCAACTTATGCACCACCACAGCACCGCACACCGCCGATGCTCTTTCCTGCGCTCCCAGCTCAGCAACCAGTCACAGATGCGTCAAATCGCGAGTCCTCGCCACCACGAGACGGGAGCCTCGCCTTGAACCAGTCGATCCCTATGGGCTTCACGAAGCCACTCGCGGCGGGTGCCGACCTCGGATGCATCCATCTGCGCCTCTGACGGCAACCCCGCTCACCACGAGGAAGCCGCCTCCCGACGCATCGATCTGCACGTCTGCGCCGCCGACGCTCCCCCACAACTGCTCCTACCAACCAGGACGGCTACCCCAGTACTTCTCGACGGAGCTCTCGCCGCGGACGCTGCAAATCACGCAGGTGGAGATGGGAGAGGCGAGTGGTGCGTGGGATAGAGGAGAGGGGAATGAGGCGGACGATTCCTGATGTTTGACCAGTCGACGAACAGACGAAGGGGATAGCTGTCATTTTTTGGACTGTACCGCCGCTTTGAGCGAGCCGTTCAATCCTGATCCAACGCACGAGAGAGGTGGGCACGGTGTAAGACCAGACAGTGCCCAGGCAAGAAATAGATTACACGTACTTCTTAAGTCCTCTTGAATCCATTATACAAATGGACACCTGGCCGTCGTAGCCTTGGTCGTTGCAGAACTCGCCCAGCTCCACCTCCATCCAACCATCAGCCCTTTTCCGAGGAAACGTAATGTCATCCCTACTTAGAATAAATTGGGCGAGATCTTCGGAAGCTGCATTCAGCACGTGTTTCCGAGGCACTCCGTCATCCCCGAGCTCCATGTGGCCTTGGAGACAGAATCGCCGTGTTGAGCCGCTCCCTTTAAAGCTTACCCATGCCGCCTGAAACGGGAAATCTAGCCTCTGGAATCCGTCGGCCGCTAGCTTAAACACCATGTGAACAACGTATGCCAAGTTTGTGGAAAGCATCCTGCTATGTATCTTTCCCTCGATCTTCAACCACGAAATCCCGCGGAGCTTAGCTGCTTCCGAGAACCTGCCGTGCACGTAGAGAATAGTATTAACATGTTGTACATCTAGCAGAGCAATTTATACTAGAGAAATATAGTGGAACAGAACACCATGCAATCAAATAAAATAACTAGTTCATTTTGCATAATGAAATTAACGACCTTTAATTACCTTTTGTTTCTTCCGATCTCATTAGAACTAAGATGTATCCATGCCCAGCCATCCGGGTCGTCGCCCCACAAAATTTGTAGCGCCCTCGCGGAAAGCATGTAGCACTTGGCGCCCGTAACCGGGTCTAGCCGCATGCTCTGCACCCATCAATTAGCCGATTATAACCTAGCAAGTCGAATCTGCTTTGGTGGTGAAGACATGGAATCTATACATACCACTAGTTTGCATGGGAGGAGGGCCGGTTGGTCGCAGAGGCATTGGAAGAGGGCCTTCTTTGATGGCGGCGTGCTTGGGATCTCACCTTCGGCGAACTGCGGGAGGTCGTAGGGCAGGAAGCCGGACCAGACGATGTCAGAGTCGGCCGCGTCGCGGAGGGCCCGGCAGACAGAGGCTGCGCGGCAGGCGTCGGGAGGCGACGTGAGGGAGATCACCGCCGAGAGGAGCTCCTCCGGCAGGCGCTCGATCTCGCAGGCTGCCGCCTCCATGGACCGAGGGAGGAGCTCTGCACGTGCACGGGATGTGATCTGGTCGGGGATTGGCTCTATTGGACACGGGATTGATTTGCTGTGGAAGTTGGGCTTTGGTGTAGACGTGCAGTCGTGCAAATCGATCGCGACTTTTGTTTTCGGAGAGGCGGTGCGTTATGTTTGAATCAGAATCCAATTAAGCAGCAGCTCTGCAGCAGGAGATCGACCGCACATGGTAGTACGAGCAATCAGGTCTATTCGTAGTGCACATAGGATACTATCCTAAGCCACGTCAAGAAAATAAAATCCTCAATTATCCACACAGGGTAACAACTTTGACTTTGTACACGACTCAGTTTAGGTGCGAGATAGGAAAGTTATCTGTGGAGTGTGGACACAACAAAGCTGCGAGCAAGCAAATGTGCAACAACAACGAATTTTAATTCGCATTCTTTATATAATAAGAGCAGCCACACTGTGCCCAAAGCCAAATGTGCTTACGTAGGAAATATTTGGAACCGCTGTTAAATTTTCAAACGCTGTTAAATTTTCAAACGCTCTAATATCGTAGTGAGAGGCCAAAATTTTGAACAGAAGGGTCCACAAACAATTAAACATAATACTTTCTTCTCTCCGAGCACCCGCTCGAGTCGGTAAGTTTACTTTCTTATAAAAATAAAATATTTATATCCCCCTCTACATAAGTGCAGGTTTTCCGTCCTGTCAATAGTGGGCAATATAGCCGTGGTATCTAATAAAACAAAGCAGTGATTCTTGTGCTAAATGGGTTAGGCACTTCGCCGAGCGACGGTCCTGAGGCGCTAGTAGGGGTCGCCTCTCTGGGGCAAGCGCTGCTTCAGATTTTCGACTGACAAGGGCATAGCTAATAGAGCCCGTTAGTTGAGTACCCCTGAGGCCCGTTAAGATAGACCCAATTGTAATGATAAGTCGAATACGAGTTCTTACCATATGTCGATATTGTAATCTGTATCGGACCCTACCCGATCCTCGAGACCTGACCATCTATATATAGGGGCCAGGAGGGGACGGGGTAGGCCAGATTGAAAGCAAGCCAGGTTAAACACCCAAGTTTACTTTCGACACACACCTACTTTGACTAATTTTACCTTCGAGTTCATCCGACACCCTATCTCCCCGATCCTAAGTCCTTCATCTAGGACATTTGTCGAGTTAACCCTCGTCAATTGGCGTCGACCGTGGGGATCAGGGGTGTTGGAATCATGAATTCGATGGCTTTTTCGCTTTTAGCCAACAGCAGTTCAGAACTCGACGGAAATCAAGAGATGGAACTAACAATTGGAAGTTTTAGCATCTTCGTCGGGCCATCAGGTTCATCCCGCCTTTCGGATCCAATAAAACAAGATCCGTTGGCAAGTGAGCCCAAAACAGTAGCAATGATGGAATATTCTGAAGGCTCTTCCAGCGAGCTAAACTCGCCGGTCAGCTTGGAAACAACACCAATCGCAGAAGGCGACAAAATTGGGGAAAATTTCGACTCGGAAGAAAGAGCGTGTCAAACGCACAACAGCGCAAGGGACTTCGCCATTGGAAGCAGTGGCGTCTCCAAAGTGCATCAACTGTGCATCATTATCACTGAGGCAGAAGAAGAAAACAACAATGAAGGAAGTAAAAAGGTCGACAGGCAAGTCGACAAAATAAAAGAGCACAACAAAAAGGAGAAGGAAAAAGTCCACGTTTCAGCTAGCGAATGGAGAATGATCAAGTCAGCTATCAATCATGGTACAGAAGTACCCGAAGTATCAAGAAGAGAAGTTCTAATGGGGTATCAGTATGCATTATACCAGCATAGGAAGAAACTAAGGGAGGAAAGAGATATGATTTTTCAAGACAACAACAGTATATCAAGGGAGGAATACTGGAATGACTATAGTGAGGATTCCGAGTACAGCAGAGAAAGGCACGGCGACCCAAAACACAACAGGGGGGCAACAGCACGCAGCAGAGAGGAAGGGTACTCGAGAGCCCTACCCCACAGCGAGAATAGGAGAAAGATGACTTCATACAAGAGCCAGAAGCAGCGTTGATAGCAGCACAAGCATACTTACTAACTACAAGGCCAGAACCCGGGGATCCGTGAGAAGATATGCACCGGGCCGCGATACGAAGCCTCGAAATAGTGGAGAACAAGATCAGGGGAAAAGGACCAGAGAAAAAATCGATGAGCTACAAGGAAAAGCAAAAGGAGAAGCTCAGATACAACTTTGCACATAACGAGTATAGCGAGTCGTCAGAAGAGGAAAGGCGACAAAAGAGGAAGGAGGACGCAAGGAATATAATAGCGCGGGCTTGAGTAAATAAATCACGCCACGCCTGGAGGGAAGAAAATTATGAAGATGACGAAAAAGAGATGGGCGCGTCATGCTTTACCCACAGGGTTCACAAAACGCGGGTACCCAAAGGATTCAAGTTACCGCACGACCAGCAAAAATACGACGGGTCGCAAGAACCTACCCTATGGTTATCAGATTACTTGCAGGCAGTACAGATACTAGGAGGGACAAAGGCAACTGTAATGCAAAGTCTACAACTACACCTCACCGGCGCAGCACGGTCCTGGTTGAATACCCTACGCAATGAATCCATTGGAAGTTGGGGAGAACTCGAAAATCAATTTGCAAGAAATTTCTGTTCGACATACAAGCGTTCAGCATCACTGGAGGAAGTCAAAGCATATGTGCAAAGGAAAGGCGAAACTCTACGTTCTTATATACAACGATGGAGTGTAATCAAAAACACAGCAGAAGACGTCTCCGACATGACCCAAAGGAATAATTACAGTACAAGGGAGCTTTGAAGTAGCCAACACATATGACAGAGAATTCAATAGGATGGCGCAAACCTTTGGCATGACAACGGAATATGAGAGGCTAAAAGGAGAAACAGATCATAATGTGCTACCCGACGTTGGACGATCCCTGCCAGATCAGGCTTTCGACACAACTCAGGACTCGAAGAAAATTTAGGTCCACCCCACGGACCCAAATAAGACGACATCAATCGCGGTGAACCTGGATCCCGCATAGGAAAATGCGCTCGTCGAGTTCCTCCGTGAGCGCTGGGAAATCTTCACCTGGTGTCCATCAGACATACTAGGGGTTCCCAGGGAACTCGTCGAGCATGCATTAAATGTAGATCCCAAAGCAAAGCCAGTCAAGTAACCGTTACGACGATTTGACGAACCTAAAAGAAAGACGATACCGTCAGAATTGCACAGGCTAGAAAACGCTGGATTTATCAGAGAAATCAAAACTTCGAGTTGGGTGTCGAATCCAGTAATCGTACCCAAGAAGAACACAGACGTACAAAGAGTATGTGTCGACTACACATCTCTCAATAAGCATTGTCCAAAGGATCCCTTCCCTCTACCCCGCATCGATCAGATAATCGATTCAATAGCGGGATGCATGAGGCTTTCCTTTTTGGACGCATATTTTGGTTACAATCAGATCAAATTGAAGAAAGAAGACGAAGAAAAGACGGCTTTCATTACACCGTATGGAGTGTTTTGCTACCAAGTAATGCCGTTCGGCCTAAAAAACGCAGGAGCAACCTATCAACGGATGATGCAAAACTGCCTCAGGAGCCAAATAGGATGCAATATCCAAGTCTACATTGATGATGTAGTCATCACCACAAGAGAGGAGAAATCTTTAATCAGCGACTTGGCAGAAACCTTCGACAACTTGAGCAAGTACAAGCTTAAGCTTAACCCGATAAAGTGCTCCTTCGGCATATCGGCAGAATAACTTTTGGGGTTTCTGGTATCAGCGCGAGGCATAGAGGCAAACCCAGAGAAGATTCAGGCAATATTAATAATGGGGAAACTCACAAAACTACACGACGTACAGAAGCTTGCGGGACGTGTCGCGGCATTGAGTCGATTCGTTGCTCGATTGGGAGAAAAGGTGCTTCCTTTCTATGCACTTATGAAGAAGTTAGATGATAAATTTGAATAGACAGAAGAAGTAGACGCAGCTTTCGCGTATCTGAAAAAAGTGCTTTCCACGCCGCCAGTGCTGGTCGCACCAAAAGAAAAAGAACCACTACTACTCTACATCGCCGCAACCCATCAGGTGGTGAGTACAGTTTTAGTAGTCGAAAGAAGTGAAGAAGGAAAAGCCCATGGCGTTCAGAGGCCGGTATATTTCATCAGTGAAGTACTATCCCCGACAAAACAGAGGTACCCGTATTATCAAAAGCTTGCATATAGTGTTTTTACAACAGTGCGAAAATTGCGACAGTACTTTGCGGTGCACCCAATTATAGTGGTTAATGAAGCACCACTATCGAATATATTGAACAATCCTTCGGCAATAGGACGTGTATCATTGTGGGGAATCAAATTATCTCCCATGGACATCACGTACGATAAAAGGAAGGCGATTAAGTCATAAGTCTTGCCAGATTTTACAGCAGAGTGACCGAAGCTGCAGAGTACGGGACCGCCAGACCTATCTAGTGTTTGGACAATGTACTTCGATGGTTCTAAAAGAGTCCAAGGAGCAGGCGCAGGAGTGGTCTTGATATCACCCCATGGTGACAAATTGAAGTATGTCTTAAGGATGAGTTTTTCACAGGCTTCTAATAACGAAGCAGAATACGAAGCTTTGTTGCACGGAATGAAGATGGCTAAAGCATGTGGAGCAACTCGCCTAAAAATATTTGGAGATTCCAACCTTGTGGTCCAGCAAGTTATGAACAGATGTGATATAATCAATGACAACATGATGGCCTACAAGAACTTATATCACTATCTCAAAGGAACATTTGATGGATGCGA
This sequence comes from Dactylis glomerata, assembly GCA_007115705.1. Taxonomy (NCBI): domain Eukaryota; kingdom Viridiplantae; phylum Streptophyta; class Magnoliopsida; order Poales; family Poaceae; genus Dactylis; species Dactylis glomerata. The sequence continues at coordinate 2,475,180 of QXEO01001223.1, forward strand.
AGTTTCGCACATAAGCAGGAACCGTAATGAAGAAGCCAACAACTTAGCAAATATCGGGTCACAGTGTTTACCCGTGCTGTCCAGAGTATTTTGGGAGGAAATAATGGAAAGATCAATAAAAAGTGTAAAAAGTTCAACTACTGCAGCAGACTCGGGGGCTACGCCAGAACCCGAGGAAGTCATGATGATAGAAGAAACCTGGATGCAGCCATATCTCGCATATATGATAAATAAGCAGTTACCAGAAGATGCAGTTGAAAGAGCATTTCCCGCCTAATTGATTTTGGCGTTTGTTAACAATACATTATCTATTAATGTGTGATTATGCTTTGCAGGATTTTATTATGTTCTTGCACAAGATATTGGGTTTCCTATATTATACTTGATATTTAATATTGCCCAAAGGAAATTATTGAGGAAATGGTGAAAACATGCTCTGGGAAAAGTTTCAAATGAAGTTGGGTCAGTTAGGCCGGCTTTAGCCGGTCCCCAGACCGGCTATAGCCGGACTGCCCGATTTCGGAAGGGGTCCTGCGCCTCTGGACTCAACCGGCTATTTGTCCGGCTATTTCTGGCTGGGCCGGATATTTCAGGCCGGCTATAGCCGGTGTGAGGCCGGCTTTAGCCGGTGTGGCCGGCTTTAGCCGGACTTAACTCCGGCTATAGCCGGACTTCCTGGCTGGCAACGGTCAGATATTTGGGGGGGGGTATAAATACCCCCACCTTCTTCTCCAACCAGCAGCTCGTGAAAATAGAAGAAGACCACCATTGTTGAGCCACCAATTCAACTAGATCTCCTCCCTCAACCCACCAAAGCTCTTGATCTTTGGAGAATCGAAGGAGAAGACCATCATCTACATCCTCACCGAAGCGATTTGATTTCCCCTCTCATTTGCTTGAGGGCCCTTGTGTCTTGGGTTCCCTTGTGTCCCAAGACCTTGTTTGTGTATTTGATATCTTGCTACTTGTTGTTTGACAGCATTGTGTTGTGCTTGGGAGCCTCCAATTCAGTTGTGGATGCGTGCCCCAAGATTGTAAAGGCCGGTTCCGCCTTGAGGAATCCCTTAGTGGAAAGTGAGCTAGGCCTTTGTGGCGGAAGCTTGCACCGGAGAATAGGGTGAGCCTTTGTGGCGTTGGTTAGGCCTTTGTGGCAACCACACCCCTCCAACGTAGACGTACTTCCCCTAAAAAGGAAGGAACTACGGGAATTACATCCGTGTCTCCGCGTGCTCCACTCTCGGTTACCTCTATCCTTTATTGCCTTTATATATTGTATCTTGTTTAGCTTGCTAGTTGACATATAGGTAAATTCACCTTAGTTGCATATCTAGAGAATTTACCTTTGTGTCAAGCCTTAATTGAAAAAGAATTAAAATTTGAGTAGCACCTATTCACCCCCCCTCTAGGTGCCCTTACGATCCGTTCAATTGGTATCAGAGCCTCGGCTCTCATTTCGGGCTTAACCGCCTAAGAGTATGGAAACATCACCTAGTGAGGGCTCGGGTCAAGTTTCCATGGGTGAGTTCAAATCTTTGGAATCATCCATGGCTTCCATGACATCTCAAATAAGTGAGTTGCGTGAAATGATGGCGCAACTCATGCAAGCTAAAACTGCTAATGCTTCTCCACCTCCGGAAAAACCCGCTACTCCACAAGTGGAGAATGTGGGGATAGATGAGGAGGGTGCCGACAAAAATGGCGATGCTAAGTCTTCCACCAAGGCCGACGGGAAAGGTGAATTTCCTCATTGGTATTCACCCGACCCGCCGGTTTCTCATCCTCATATTAACCATAGAGGAGATCCACCTAAGCTTGATGCATTAAACTTTGGCCAATGGCAATATCAAATGATCTCTCATATGCGCAGTTCTTGCATCGAGCTTTGGAGGATCGTTGAGGAAGGATTCAAGGCCATGGATCCCCACAACATGACAAGAAGAGAGACGGTCGATAGCCAACTCAATGCTACCGCTCTTCACATGATTCAAGTCACCGTGGGATCCAAGGACTTGCCTCACATCCAACACTTCTCCACCGCCAAAGAAGCTTGGCAAGGACTCTCCGACGTCTTTGTTGGCAACGAGAGCATGAAGAAAACAAGATATATTGCCTTCTCAAATCAAGCGGAGGGTTTCTTCATGATGGATGGTGAGGATCATCAAGAGATGTATAGAAGACTCAAGGCTATTGCTACCACCTTCAAGAACCTCGGTGCTCACCATATTGATGATGAGTGGATCAAGATGAAGTACATTCTTGCTCTCACTCCATATGAACCCGCGGATGTGAAGAGTGTTCAAGGAAAGCACAACTTCAATGAGATGACCTCCAATCAAGTGATGCAAGAGATTCAAGCCTACAAGGTTTCCGCACAAAATGCAGAAGATGCCCGTGCCCGTGCCATAGGAATGCAAAGAAGCTCTAATCTTGCATTGAAAGCAAGTGTGGTTGAGAAAGAGGTTCCTCTTCAAGCGAATATTGAAGCAAGACTAGAGATATGTCCCGAGGACATAAGGCATGAGTACAATGAGCACATGGCCTTCTATGGAAAAACCTTTTGGGTTGATCCACACAAGGCTAAAGAAGACAATCAAAGAAGAAGCAAGTCAAGTGGCTATCAAAGGAATGACAACAATGGTCAAAGGGTGAGGACTTGCTACAATTGCAATGATAGATTTCACTTTGTTGCCGAGTGCCCTTATGAGAAGAGAGAAGACCATGGTGGAAATCTAATCTTCAAAAGCAAGACCAAGTCACCATCCAAGAAGCCATTTGTGAAGAAGGGTGGACCAAAGAAGAAACAACCAAAGTTTGTGTTCTTGACTCAAGAAGAGTACTCCGCAAGTGAGAGTGAAGAAGAAGAAACTACAACTAGTGAGATGGCCGCAATGGCAACCACCTCAACTTCCTCCACATCACTCTTTGAATCCCCCAATGAGGACTCTCTTGTCAAGAACGTCAAGTGCCTTATGGCCAAGTCTTCCGAGGTATCACCCACAGCTTTCTCTTCCTCTAAGACAAATGATGCTTCCTTGAATGATCTTGCTAGTCTTAGAGTAAAGGAAGAAATTGTTGCTTTTGATGATTATGTGTCTAGTGTAGATGGTGTTCATAAGATTCACTTTGAACGTCTATTGAGCCAATATGGTAAAACTCTTGAAAAACTAGATGAACAAATGAGGCTTGAAAGAGAATATGCTCAAGATATTGCCTCACTAACCGAGTCTCTTGAAGAAGAGCAAGAGGAACGAGCAACTCTTGAAGAGAAGCTCAATTCCATTGAGGAATCTAATAATGAAGTTGTTTCCAAACTCATTAAAGAGCGAGATCATGCTCGTGCTAAAGTAAAAATGCTCAAAAAGGAAAAGGTTGAATTTGGTGTTGGTCATGATATACTTGTTAAGGATTTAGAAGATCTTGACAAGGCTCACAAGGCCTTGAAAAGTGAACACTCTATTCTTACCAAGTCACATGAATAACTTCAAATTCAATTGACTAAGAATAATGTGCCTACTTCTTCTACTTCTACTTGTAATCATGCAAATGTTATTGAAGAAAATGCTAGGTTGAAAGATGAGCTTGCCAAGTCCTCCATTCCCATAGGTGAGAAAAACTTGAATGACCTTTTGAGTAAGCAAAAGGCATTTGGTGATAAAACGGGGATTGGCTATGTCTCAAAGAAGAAGAAGAACAACAACAAGAAAAAGAAGGCTAAGCCCGCTCAAGCAAAGAAGGATCCTATTGTGAGTGGCAAAGCCACTCATGATGATCATGCGGGAATTGCTAACCCTCACTATGTTTTATTTCGTGATTATTATGGTGATGTTTATGCAAAATATGTTGGTCCAAATGATGGTTATGTTGCTTGGTCTATTTGGGTTCCAAAGACCCTTGTTGCTAACAAAAAAGGACCCATTGAAAAATGGGGACCTAAAACCAAGCAATGATCTCTTGTAGGACTATGCTTCCGGTGGATCAAAATGGGTGCTTGATAGTGGATGCACAAGTCATATGACCGGAAGAAAGAAGATTATGACGGAGACCTAATGACAATCATATAACCGTCACTTATGGAGACATGTCACAATCCGAGGTATTGGGTCTTGGCAAGGTGGTGGTCGCACCGGATATTTCCCTTGTGGACGTCATGCTTGTTGAGACCCTAGGTTACAATTTACTTTCAGTTCGTGCACTTGGTAAGATGGGCTTTGCCGTCTTCATTGATAATGACATTGTGGTACTCTTGTGGAGCAAGTCTCTAAAGGTCGCTTTCGTTGGACACATTGAAAATAACTTGTATGTGGTGGACTTTTCGGGGAAAACCACTACAAGTGCAATGTGTTTATTTGGAAAGGCCGATGTGGGTTGGCTTTGGCATCGCCGACTAGCCCATGTCAATATGAGAACTTTGCAAAGCCTTCACAAGGGTGGCCACATACTCGGACTAAAAGAGAATGTTTCTTTTGCCAAAGATCGTGTTTGCAGGGCTTGCGTTCTAGGAAAAATGCATGATTCTCCCCACCCAAGCAAGACTATCATTTCTTCCAAGAGGATCTTGGAGCTCCTTCATGTGGATCTTTTTGGTCCTCCCTCTCATGCAAGTCTTGGTGGGAAGAAATATTGTTTGGTGATTGTTGATGACTATTCAAGATATACTTGGGTTTACTTCTTCAAGCATAAGAGTGAGACTCAACAAACCGTCATCGACTTTGCCAAGGAAGTTGAACGTCAACATGGGCAAACTATTTTGGCAATTAGAAGTGACAATGGCTCGGAGTTCAAGAACTACACCTTAAATGGATTTCTTAGTGATGAGGGGATTCGTCATCAATATTCCGCTGCATACACCCCTCAACAAAATGGTGTAGCCGAAAGGAAGAACCGGACTCTTATGGATATGGCTAGGTCCATGTTGGCGGAGTTTAAGTCTCCATACAACTTTTGGGCCGAAGCTATCTCTACGGCTTGTCACTCATCAAACCGGCTCTTCCTCCGCAAAGGCCTAAACAAGACTCCATATGAAATACTCACCGAAAGCAAGCCCAACATCTCCTACTACCGGGTTTTCGGGTGTAAGTGTTTCTTTAAAAGAAAAGGAGTTCATTTAGGTAAATTTGATCCAAAAGCAATAGAAGGTATTTTTGTTGGTTATGGTGCCGAATCCCACACTTATAGAGTCTTCAACAAGTCCACCGGACGTGTTGAAGAATCTTGTAGTGTGGTATTAGAAGAGAATGACGGCTCCCAAGGGGGGCGAGATGTTGTTTCTTGTGATGTAGATGATGAAATACCTCGAGAAGCCATAGGAAGAATGGGCGTGGGATTTTTCCGCCCCATTGAGGGACACCTTGTGGCCGACCGGGAAGGACTATGCTCTACTCAAGTGGAGCCTTCATCTTCACAAGCTCAACAAGCCTCTCCCAAGGAAGCTACTAATGCACCAACCGAAGAACAAGACAAGGACCTTCATGAAGAAGAAGGGGCACCACCATCCTCTCCGATTATTTCAACCGCCCCCAATTCTTCACATGACCAAGATCAACCTACTCATGAAGATAATGATGATCAAGGTCAATTTGATGGTCAAGACGGGGACCAAAATGATCAAGATGATCAAGTGACTCCTCCAAGGTCAAATGAGGAGATCGAAGCCTGTCGCAAGAAAAGAGTTGAAAGGGATTTGGAGCTTAAAGGTCATATCCTTGAGAGGGTTATTGGAGATTTAAGAAGCAAAGTGTCAACCCGGCGTCAATTGGCACAATTTAGCTCTCATCATGCTTATATCTCCATGATTGAACCCAAGAAAGTATTTGAAGCACTTGAAGATCCGGATTGGTTGGATGCTATGCATGAAGAACTCAACAACTTCAAGCGCAATAATGTATGGGTGTTAGTAGAGAAGCCAAAGGAGTGCCGCAATGTGATTGGCACAAAGTGGATATTCAAGAACAAGCAAGATGAGCATGGAATTGTTGTGAGGAACAAGGCAAGATTGGTTGCTCAAGGTTTCTCTCAAGTTGAAGGCATTGACTTTGGAGAAACTTATGCTCCCGTGGCTCGTCTTGAGTCCATCCGTATCCTTCTTGCATATGCCACTCATCATAATTTTAAGTTGCAACAAATGGATGTTAAGAGTGCATTTCTTAATGGTCCATTGAAAGAGGAAGTGTATGTTAAGCAACCCCCGGGGTTTGAGGATCTCAACTTTCCTAACCATGTCTACAAACTCCATAAGGCACTCTATGGCCTTAAACAAGCCCCACGTGCGTGGTATGAGCACCTTAGGGAGTTGTTGGTAGACCGTGGGTTTGAAGTTGGGCAAATCGATCCTACTCTTTTTACTAAGAGGGTCAATGGGGAGCTTTTCGTATACCAACTATATGTTGATGATATTATCTTTGGCTCTACTAACAAAGCTTTTAATGATGAATTTTCAAAGCTTATGACCGATAGGTTCGAGATGTCTATGATGGGCGAAATGAAGTTCTTTCTTGGTTTTGAAATCAAGCAATTGAAAGAAGGGACTTTCATTTATCAAGCCAAATATGTCCAAGACATGCTCAAGAGGTTCAAGATGAAAGAACTAAATGGGGCCGCCACACCAATGGCCACAAAATGTCATCTTGAGCTTGATCCCAATGGTAAAGATGTGGATCAAAAGGTATACCGTTCTATGATCGGTTCTTTCCTTTACCTTTGCGCATCTAGACCCGATATTGTGTTGAGTGTAGGTGTGTGTGCAAGGTATCAAGCCGCTCCTAAAGAAAGCCACCTTATGGCGGTTAAGAGAATCTTTCGATATTTGGTTCATACCCCAACTTATGGGCTTTGGTATCCCAAAGGCTCGGATTTCTCTCTTTGTGGCTTCACGGATTCGGATTGGGCCGGTGACAAGGATGATAGGAAATCAACCTCCGGAGCTTGCCAATTTCTTGGTAGGTCTTTGGTGTGTTGGTCTTCTAAGAAGCAAAATTGTATATCTCTCTCCACCGCCGAAGCCGAATATATTGCCGCCGCAAGTGGATGCACTCAATTGTTATGGATGAGGCAAACTTTAAAGGAATATGGTGTCAATTGTGACAAAGTGCCTCTTTTATGTGACAATGAGAGTGCTATCAAGATAGCCTATAATCCGGTGCAACATTCAAGAACCAAGCATATTGAGATCCGGAATCATTTTATTAGAGATCATGTTGCCCGTGGTGATATTGAGCTTGCATATGTAAGCACCAAGGATCAACTTGCCGACATATTCACGAAGCCCCTTGATGAAGCAAGATTTGGATATTTGAGGAATGAGCTAAATATCATTGATTCAAGGAGTGTGGCTTGAGCATCTTGCAAATACACCTATTTTCAATGCTTGTTTGGTTTAGGTGTGGGCATGGAGATAGGGGGAGTGCGGTCCTAATTAATTGGGCTATCCGTCCCCCCATAATGCCAATAGTGATAAAATTGTTCTCTTTCTATCATTTATGTGATATATGAGTTTCAATGACGAGTATTGGTTATGGACCCAAGATATATCTTCGCGGTCCAATGCCATAACACTCATACATGGTGGCCTCGGCCACCGACCTCTTCTTTTCGAAGAGTTGATTCTTTGCAAATCCTATTTGAGTTTTATTGAGCTTTTTCGTCATTATCTCTATCCTTGAAATGGGAAGGCACTAGCATTGGTTTTTCCAAAGATTTCTTGTGTTTTGCAATGCCAAGTGCCGAGAACCACTCCATGCATGTTTTCTATCCTAAGCCTACTTATCTAAAGCCAAAGCATCCCTCTCTTGCATGTCCAGAAGCTCATATTCCAGCTTTCCTGTTTTTGGCTATCTAGGCCGGCTATTGCCGGACTTTGTCCGGAAATAGCCGGTGGGGCGGCTATAGCCGGTCCCTACACCGGCTAAAGCCGGCCTCTGCGAGGGGCCCGCCTTTTTCCTCCTTTAGGGCTATGGGGTGAGGGGTATCCTCATTCCCCCCCCCCACGCTCTATCCTCTCCAGCCGCCTCCTCGTCCTAGACCGCCGCCGCCGCCGTTCCTCGACGCTCTGGCCGTCGGAGCTCCCCCCTCTCCGGCCGGCCACTCCTCTCCGGCGCCTCTCCCATGGATCAGGGTACTCTTCCCTCCTCTCTATCTCTCTCCCTAGGTGCTCTCTAGGGTTAGAGTTAGAAAATCTTGGGTATATCTTGATGCAGTGGGAGATTTTGGTTCTTTTGCCTTGCTGGGTGTAGTGTAGATCGAATGCATTGAAGGAGTGTGGTGGCCAACCCGTGTTATTTCGCCTGTGTTCATCTGGTCCGGCTATAGCCGGTGTCAGGCCGGCTAAAGCCGGTGCCAGGCCGGAAATAGCCGGTGTAGATCACCACTTTGCTCCATGCTTTCGTTCTGGGCTATTGTAATTGTTCTTCTGGCATGCATGCTTATCCTATATGCTTTCTACCTATGTGCTGTGTGCAGGTGGTTCTCGACCCAAGCGGTCACGATATGTTGATCCCTCGCTTGCCCGCCGTCAAGAGCATCAAGATGCTCGTATGACAGCTGCTATGAAGAAGAAGAGGTTGGAAGAACGGAAGAAGAAATCTCTGTTTGCCAACGTTAGTGATCTCAAGAAGCTGTCCAAGCAAGAGTACCGGGAGTTCCGTGGGCAGAAAGTCTACACCATGCCTAGGGACATTGACAGTGGGTCCTTCTACCGGTCAGAGCATCAGCGGATATTTGAGCAGATTTATGCGACCATGAGCACAAAGGTTTGCCCCATGAAGGTCACCAACATTGCATCGCTGTCCAGGGATGAGTACTTTGCCGATGCTCTTTGGGTCACCGAGAAGTTGGGTTTGCACAAGTTGATGGTCTTCAAGCAAGACTACAATCCTCATCTGCTTCAGCAGTTCTTTGCCACATTGGAGTTTGATACTCGGGATGAGGTTGGTTTCACTTGGATGTCAGGTGAAGTGAGGAAGTACTCGACCATGTCTCGCTTTGGGAAGCTTTTGGGCTATAGGTTTGATGGCATTCATCGACCTAGAGGTGCCCGCTTGCATCTTGACACCACTGAGTACAACAAAGGGAAGATCCAGTGTTTGTATGGTCCAGGGGGCAAAGCGGGAGAGACTGCAAATCTCCTTCCCCTCTATGATATTTTGCTTCGGATATTCCGTGCCAACATTGCTCCAAGTGGGGGCAACAATGATTCTATCAGAGGTGGTCTTGTGCATTTGCTCCACCATGCCCGTCTTGTCTTTGAGGCCGGAAGAGATTGTGAAGGGATGGAGCTCGATGTGATGTACTTCATCTTCATGGAGATGAAGATTGCTATGCTTGATAGGAAGATCCCTCCTTATGCTCCATTCATCATGAGGCTTATTATTGACAGAGGCATTGAAGGAGACTTTGAGATTGAGGAAGCTTTGCTTGATGAAGAGTTGGAAGTGCACAAGCCCAACAAGCTCTACAAGAAGACCGCTCATTTGGTGTCTAGCACCTCAAGTGCTTATCCCTCTTTGAGTGATGTGTTGGGTGGCAACATCTATGCTACCGGTTCTAGGAGGAAGAATGCGGATCCACCAAGTGGTGGAATGGCTCAAGAGATGAAGAAGCTCAAGTGGTGGCAAAGGGCTTTGTTTTGCATGAACAATGATGTGCGTCACACTCAATACAAGGACTATGTGGACCGCAAGCACATTTCCAAGAAGCAAAGAGAGTTGGATGCTCGTTTGAGGGCTGTGGAGAAGGGCAAAGGAGCTAGCAATGAAGAAGAGTCCCAAGAGCAAGATCTATCTGAGGACGCTTTTTCTTTTGGCAAGTGGAATGAAGGATCAACTTTTGATTGGAAGGAGTTAGCCGAAGTCACCTCCAAGGGCAAGGAAGCCATTGATGAAGAAGAGGAAGAAGGAGATGGAGATGATGGTGAAGAGGAAGAAGACGGTGACCAAGAAGATGATGAGGATGATGAGGACTTTGATGATGTTGACGAGTGATCTCGTGTTGTGGTCTCCCTTTTTGGCGTCTTGATGCCAAAGGGGGAGAAAGTCCCATTTGCATGTGTTTCCATTTGGATTTGATGTTTTCCATTTGAATTTGGTTGGGTCACAAGCTCTTATATCGTGGGCTTGCTCGCTTGTGTCCCATGGTTGAACTTTTCATCTACCTACTACTATGTGTTGAACTATGTGTTATTATCTTGTGTAGTAGACCTTATGATTATCGTTTTTAATCCTACTTGCTATATCTTGTCATATTATATTATATGTTTGTTGATTATGTGCTATTGAATTATGTTATATATCTTGTGCACATATGGATCACATTATAAAATCTAGGGGGAGTTCTTCTTGTTGATGTGTCTTTGTATTCAAATACAAATTTAAAATAAGGCACATAGCAAGGGGGAGCTCCGTCTATATTTTATATCGTTTGAAACATGCAAAATTATGTATTGTCATCAAACACCAAAAAGGGGGAGATTGAAAGAGCATTTCCCGCCTAATTGATTTTGGCGTTTGTTAACAATACATTATCTATTAATGTGTGATTATGCTTTGCAGGATTTTATTATGTTCTTGCACAAGATATTGGGTTTCCTATATTATACTTGATATTTAATATTGCCCAAAGGAAATTATTGAGGAAATGGTGAAAACATGCTCTGGGAGAAGTTTCAAATGAAGTTGGGTCAGTTAGGCCGGCTTTAGCCGGTCCCCAGACCGGCTATAGCCGGACTGCCCGATTTCGGAAGGGGTCCTGCGCCTCTGGACTCAACCGGCTATTTGTCCGGCTATTTCCGGCTGGGCCGGATATTTCAGGCCGGCTATAGCTGGTGTGAGGCCGGCTTTAGCCGGACTTAACTCCGGCTATAGCCGGACTTCCTGGCTGGCAACGGTCAGATATTTTGGGGGGGGTATAAATACCCCCACCTTCTTCTCCAACCAGCAGCTCGTGAAAATAGAAGAAGACCACCATTGTTGAGCCACCAATTCAACTAGATCTCCTCCCTCAACCCACCAAAGCTCTTGATCTTTGGAGAATCGAAGGAGAAGACCATCATCTACATCCTCACCGAAGCGATTTGATTTCCCCTCTCATTTGCTTGAGGGCCCTTGTGTCTTGGGTTCCCTTGTGTCCCAAGACCTTGTTTGTGTATTTGATATCTTGCTACTTGTTGTTTGACAGCATTGTGTTGTGCTTGGGAGCCTCCAATTCAGTTGTGGATGCGTGCCCCAAGATTGTAAAGGCCGGTTCCGCCTTGAGGAATCCCTTAGTGGAAAGTGAGCTAGGCCTTTGTGGCGGAAGCTTGCACCGGAGAATAGGGTGAGCCTTTGTGGCGTTGGTTAGGCCTTTGTGGCAACCACACCCCTCCAACGTAGACGTACTTCCCCTAAAAAGGAAGGAACTACGGGAATTACATCCGTGTCTCCGCGTGCTCCACTCTCGGTTACCTCTATCCTTTATTGCCTTTATATATTGTATCTTGTTTAGCTTGCTAGTTGACATATAGGTAAATTCACCTTAGTTGCATATCTAGAGAATTTACCTTTGTGTCAAGCCTTAATTGAAAAAGAATTAAAATTTGAGTAGCACCTATTCACCCCCCCCCCCTCTAGGTGCCCTTACGATCCGTTCAGCAGTGGAAGCCAAAAAGATAACTCGACGATCAAAAGCGTTCGTCGTGTTGCAGGGGAAATTATACAAGAAGAGTATTATCGGCGTTTTGCAGCGTTGTGTAATGCCCCAGGAATGACAAGTAATACTAAAAGATATACACGGTGGAGTATGCGGCTATCATGCTAGCAGCAGAGCAATAGCGGCAAAAGCATTCCGAGCAGGATTTTATTGGCTAACAGCCATCAAAGACGCGAAAGATATAGTCCGAAAGTGTGAAGCATGTCAAAGATTTGCATCTAGACCGCATGCACTAGCAGTAGAGCTACAAACAATACCATTGTCCTGACCCTTTGCGCAATGGGGCCTCGATATGGTGGGAAAGTTGCACAAATCCTGGCCAGGAGGACATGTTTATATGCTAGTGGCAGTCGATAAATTTACCAAGTGGGTGGAAGCGGCCCCGGTAACAACTCAAGATACCACAGCAGCAATCAGCTTCATCAAGTCAATAGTATTCCAGTTCGGTGTACCATATAGCATCATCATAGACAACGGGACAAACTTCACTTCAAAGGAATTCAAGAGTTATTGCGAAGGACTAGGAATCAAACTCAAATTTGCATCTGTGGCGCACCCGAAGACAAATGGGCAAGTCAAAAAAGCCAATGGCCTGATATGTAGTGGGATAAAAAAGAGGCTCTTAGCACCTCTCGAGAAAGCCAAGAGCGCTTGGGTAGATGAATTGCCCTCCGTTCTTTGGAGCCTAAGAACTACGCCTAACGCAGCAACTCAAGAAACTCCTTTCTTCCTGGTCCATGGCGCAGAAGCCGTGCTTCCAGTCGAAGTTACACACGAGGCTCCAAGAGTGACGGCATACGACGAGACAACATCAACAAAAGTATTGCAAGATGATGTCGATGCACTAGATGAAGCAAGAGATAAGGCATTAGAAAGAGCCACGCAGTATCAACAGAGCCTACGAAACTACCATAGTAGTCGAGTTAGTCTACGATCCTTCGTGGTGGGAGACCTAGTTTTGCGACTCAGGCAAGACAGCCGCGGCAAATTGGAGTCCCCTTGGGTGGGACCTTACATCATCACAGAAGTGATACCAGGAGGAGCATATCAACTACAAGACAAGAAAATAGGAAAAGACGAGAGCAACCCATGGAATGCAGAGCAGCTACGACATTTTTACGCGTAGAATAAATCTAGTGGTATCAGTAAACTCGAGTTCACCGTCTGAACCTAGAACATGAGGCCATAGGTCGGGTTCCTTGGGTTGAACTCGACAAAATTGTACAAATATTTTTACTTCTCCGCTCGGGGGCTTCAACCCTCGGGTCGTACGAAAGGAACTTTTATCGCGACATGGAGATTTTTTTATTACAAGGTGGTGCCATCAACACGATATTCTTCAAGATAATTGGTTCGCAAAGAACCCGATATATATAAAGCATACCTCAGAACAAATGATTTGTTTTCATGGTACTCATAAAAGCGTCAAAGCAAAGTACGAACATTCATTACATATAGCATGGCAAGAAGGACATTATCAAAAGAAATTACATATAAAGTAGATCCTAGTGAAAGTGGACTTCCGCCTCATACTCCTTCTGGCACTGGGTGCCGTCATAGATCTTTATGTCAAACTTTGATGTGCCGACATGGAAGTCGAAGGTCATGAAAAAACCTTGATGGATGTCGTGGTCTTCTGCAAACTGCGACCAGCCACCCTTCAAGTACTACTCGCCATCGCCATCATACCAAATCTCCACTTTGTATGGAGTTCCACTGCCAGATTGTTCATGGAGCACCGCTTCTCGCAGTTCTCGCCCATCCATGAACTTGGTGAAATTCAGCGGCAAGCGCTGAATCTCACGGCACTGCGCCATAGCAATGCAGAAGAAAGAAAAGATTCTGGGAGGAGCAGCAGGAGGAGGAGCGCTTGGACCTGGGGCAGCGCCAGTCACCTTGGGGTTGTTCTTGCTACCAGGTGGGTGGCCGGGACGGCGTTTAACCGGAGCGGCCGATGATGATCCTGCGGCGGCCAAAGTTGTTTTGTTCTTGCTTCCACGAGGGCGGCCCCGACCTCGCGGCACCACCAGAGAGCCAAGGTTCAAACAAGAACCATCTGCATCAGCCATGTGGAAAAGTAAGAAGGCTGGAAACCCTAGATGAAGAGAGAAGAAGATGCGGCGGAGGAGGAATCTGATTAGGGTTTTTACCCTTGCCAAAGATGCTTTATTTATAAGCACGTATTATCAGGCCCCCGTGCTAAGCAAGGCCCATAAAACATATTTTACAAAGGAGTTAAATTATGCACATAGGCAGATGATAAATACCAAAGGAGGAAAAAATAAGAAGGGGAGAGTGTGGTTGCACGATATGAAAAAACCTCGCCTTGGGCTCGGGGGCTTACAAACAGGAGAAGCTAAAAAAGAAGACGAAGTGAATTTTGAGCCTATGCTTGACTACAAATATTCAAACATAGCCTCAGGGGCTACTCCCATCGGGAGCGCTGAGCGTGCACCCGATAGAGGATGAGATAACCAATAGTGAAGATGAAGAAAGTTTATCATATAAACCTCGACTATATAGTCGACAAAATGCAGAAAGACTACTCCCATCGGGAGGGAATTGGAAAAAGTTAATTTAAGTTCAAAATTCTTTGATTTTATCAGTCAAAATTTGGCTGCGACATAAGATTTTCGAGTTGCATTATCGCAACGAAACTCGAATGCCGTGATTTATCACGAAGGTAAGACCCCGGGATCCGTCCTGTGTGGCCTGGTATACGCACATGGATACGCTTGATACGTCTCCAACGTATCCATAATTTTTGATGCTCCATGCTTGTTTTTACACCATTTGTCCAATGTTTCGTTACACTTCGTGGCGTTTTTATGCGATTTTCGGAACTAACCTATTGACAAGATGCCACTGTGCCAGTTCCCTATTTTCTGCTGTTTTTGTGTTTCAGAAAAGCTACACAGGAAATATTCTCGGAATTGGATGAAACAAGTTCTAGAAGTCTTATTTTTCCCGGAAGTTTCCCGAAGACCAAAAGAGAGCCAGAGAGGGGCCAGGGCCTGCCCTCACACTAGGGTGGCACGGCCCAGGCCTTGGCCATGCCACCTATGTGTGAGGAGCCCTTGGCTGCCCTCTCACAACGCCCCTTCGCCTATAAGAAGCCTCGGGACAGAAAACCCTAGGGGAGTCGACGAAAATTCCAGAAGAGTTCCGCATCTCCGCCACCACCATCGACGAATTTTGGGGGACAGAAATCTCTGTTCCGACACCCTGCCGGGACGGGGAAGTGCCCCCGGAGCCATCTCCATCGGTCTCCATCGCCGTCTCCGCCGTCTCCATCGACCTCACCGCCATCTCCATCAACCTTGCTATCTCCTATGATGAGGATGGAGTAGTTCATCCCCGGGGCTGAGGGATCTACCGGTAGCTATGTGTTTCACCTCTCTCTCCCATGATGTGATCTTTATGTGATCGTGAGCTTTGTATCATGTTGAACAAGTAGATGTTATTATTCAGATATTATGTGTACTCTAGTGGTGTTATTAAAGTAATCTATTCCTCCTGCCATGGTGTAACGGTGACAGTGCGTGCATCATGGTGGTACTTGGTCTAGGCTACGATTGTGATCTCTTGTGGATTATGAGAATAATTATCGCTATGATAGTATTGAAGTGATCTTTTCCTCCTTTTATGGTGTAAGGTTGACAGTGTGTGCACCGTGTTAGTACTTGGTCTAAGTTGTAATAATATCTATCTTGAGTTGTGATCTGATTTGGATATCTCTATGAGTGGTCTTTGTCAAGTACTTGATGAACTTTAAGGAGTGCTTCGTAGCCCTACGCAATGATTAGTGTTGTTCAATAGGAGAGTAACTCAGAGTACCATAGTGGAGGGAAGTTATTTATTTGTTCATTCATATTATATTGTTGGGAGTGTGTCCACTAGTGAAAGTATGATCCCTAGGCCTTGTTTCCAAGCTTTGCACATCGTTTACTTGCTATTTTGTTACTTGTTTGCTTGCTGCCATTTTTATTCCAGATTATATTTGCTACTTATAATCATCCATACCACTTATATTTCACTATCTCTTCGCTGAACTAGTGCACCTATACATCTGACAAGTGTATTGGGTGTGTTGGGGACACAAGAGACATTCTGTATCATAATTGCAGGGTTGCTTGAGAGGGATAGCTTTGACCTCTTCCTCCCTGAGTTCGATAAACCTTGGGTGATCCACTTAAGGGAAACTTGCTGCTGTTCTACAAACCTCTGCACTTGGAGGCCCAACAAGTGTCTACAAGAATAGAAGTGCGTAGACATCAAGGTCTTTTCTGGCGCCGTTGCCGGGGAGGTAAGGTAAAAGGTACTCGCATCCTCCTGTGTGAGTGCTCGGAGTTATTTCCTTTCGATTCTGCAATTACATCTTTTTGTTTCTTGTTTTTATTTTCACTAGTTAGGCTTAATGGAAAACAAAGAGTTCTTTAGTCTTTTTCCTGAGTTTAGATATGAAGTGTTTGAAGAGAAAATTGAAAAACCTTTGGAGCTTAATTTGCATGCTAATAGTTTTGTTAGTATGAATGCTTTGAACACTGTTTTAGAAAAGTCTAAGCTTGGGGATGCTGGTTTTGTTATGCATGATATTTTTAGTTCCCCAGCTTTAGTGGAGAAAGTTTGTTCTGATGATATTTTATCTCCCCTATGTGATGTTCCTTCTTATGATGATATGTTTGAAGAATATGCTTTGCGAAATAGCTGTTCTCTAGCTTGTGATGATACTAAACCTCTAGTTTATGATGGTTATGATGATGAGTATAATATTTTCAGTTCACCTACTTTTGAGAAGAAAATTTGTTATGATTACAATATGCCTCCTATTTTTGATGATTATGGTGATGAGAATAATTATTCTGTTGAATCTGCTCCTACTACTATTGTTTATGTGGGGAGTATTAATTCTTTTATGCATGTGGCTCATGATAGAGATGCTTTATGTGATAGTTATACTATTAGTTCTATTCATGATGCTACTGAAAGTTACTATGAGAGAGGGAAACATGGTTTGATGGATCTCAACAATATTGTGTTTCCCCTCTTTATGTTGCAATTCTTAAAGTTGTACTTGTTTTGCCTTCCTATGTTTTTCGCTTTGCGCTTTCATGACTTGTCTCTTTACAGGACTATTTTTCATAGGAAGTGGTTTAGATATAAATGTGTTCCATACTTGCTTTTTGATGCTCTCTATTGCTTTAAGTTTCTATATGGCGCCTTTGCCTGAAGCTCTTATATGGCGCCCACATGAGCATCTTTGCAAATTACTGCGCCTAGCTCAAAGGCGTTAAAGAAAAGCACTCTTGGGAGATAACCCATTGTTTATTTTCAGTACTTTTTCTTTTATTTGAGTCTTGGAAGTTATTACTACTGTAATAACCACTCCTTATCCTTTTTATTTCATTTTTTTTGCCAAGAGAAGCCTCTAATTTAAGTGAGGTAAGATTTGGGGATGTTGCTGTCCTGAAACTGTTTTCGGTCCTGCACCGTAAAAATTCGTGAAAATTCTCTCTATATATTTTGGACCTGCGATTTCTTATGCATATGCCCCAGTTTATATCCAAACTTTCATTAGTTGAACACTTTTTGATTTGAGCAACAGAAAACCCTTAAAAATTCGACCTTTGTCAGCTGTTCTGTTTTGACAGATTTCTGCCACTATTTGTGTTTGCCTCTCGATCGCTTTCTTTTTGAGTTCTTTTGATCATGGAACTTTTGGGGAAGTTGCTACAGTAGTATATGCTTAATATATGGTGGTTTTGGGTTGAAATCTGAAGCAAAAAGGGTTGATTCCATGTTATGCTTACACTAATGTTGCTAATAGATTTGTGTTTAGTTTTGTATGAAGGAAGTTTTCAAGTGTAGGGATTGGAGAATGATGAGATGAGTTGAGGAATGGACAAAACCTCAAGCTTGGGGATGCCCATGCATCACCCCAAGAAATATCCAAGAAGTACAAGCGTCAAAGCTTGGGGATGCCCCCGAGGCACCCCTTCTTCATCGGCAAAAATCAGGTCACCTTTCAAGACACTATATTTTTATTGCTTCATGCACTATGCGTTTTTCTTGGAGCGTCAGTTGTTTTTGTTTTTAGTTTTGTTTTGCTTTGTTTGCTGCAATAATTGGTTAGATCACATCATGTTTCTTTTGGAGGAGATGAACTCGCTTTTCATTTGCCAAGAACACTCCGTTTTTCACTCTTATCGTTTCAACGAGTGTTCCCTTTTTCTGCTTTTGGTTTTCGTTTTTGCCTTGATTTGTGTTCAGATCTTGTTATATCTTTTCATCAAGGTATATTTTTGCCTCTGGTCTTTATTGGTTTTCATCAAAAGAGGTGTTTAAAAAAAATAGTTCGAATGGTGTAGGAAAAGAGAAAAAGCTTTATGCAAAAAAAGTGGTACAAGAAGGAGCTTGTGTAGACTGCGGCTTAGGCTTTTGCATGTCATGCTTGATATCTTTTTGATAGTATGCTTAGTGGTTTTGCTGTAGCATGACTTATCTCAAATGACTGAGATTGCTTAATGAGCCTTTGAAAAAATCATGCGTTGTTTTAATTATTTGGAAGCATTATTTTGGTTTTCTCCTTTGATGCTTTATTTGGGTTGACTTGGCACATGTTTACACCATGTTGACTACAAAATAAGTCGCCTATAGCCTCTATGATCATTTAGTTTTTGACTTTTAATGCCATCTTATGCTTCTTTTAATGTTGCTTTGTCGCTTTGCATGATTATGGCCATTATTGCTCTCTTAGTTGGTCGCTCCCAGTCTTTTGCTAGCCCTCATCTTGTACTGAGTATGAGCTCTACTCGTGCATCCAACTCCCAAAAACCAAGTTTGCCATTGTGTCCACTATAAATTCCTATGCATGGTATTTGCAAGCCTTTCCAAGTAAATTTTCATGTGCTACCTTTCAAAAAAAAACCTTCAAAACACTTCTCATTTTGTGACACCGTTTTCAGCTCATGGGGACGTAGTGGTCGGATTTGCTATCTTCCATATTGCTTATTCCAAAAAGAAAAAAAAAGAGAAAAAAATGGCACTCCTCCATGGAATGTGAATGTTGGTGGGCACCCGATGGAATCGGTTAGCCATGGTTTGTGAAAGGAAAAAAGGTGGGGAGGAGTGCCAAGCTTTATAAAAGAGCACAAAAAGTGCCAATCTCTCTCTCAAAAACTTGCTTCATTTTTGTATGGAAGATAGTAAGAACCCCATTGCCAGTCGTTGACAAAGACAACCACCTCTCAAAACCAATTTTTATCTCTCTGTTTTACAAATGAAAAGCTCTAGCACATGTTTAATCACTGCTTCCCTTTGCGAAGGGCCTTTCTTTTACTTTTATGTTGAGTCACCACCTTCTACCTTTATGCACCACTAAGAGAGCATAGTTGTCATTCTGAGTATAATGTGCATTGTCCCAAAGTTTTCATTGATTGATTCATGATCATGGTTTCACTTGTCCTTAAATTATTTGTATCTAGTCACCCTCTTAAACTTGAAGGTGTTCTATTCATTTATGTTTTGCTCTCCATGAAGGACAAGCTGAAAACCATTTGTATATTTTTCCTTATGATTTGAACACACGTTTGACTTTTATTGTTTCATTTTCATGATCTTTTGTTTGTGTTCATTTGCATGTTTACAACATGGTTGCTAAGTTTCTTATTGTCAAGATTATATCTTCATGCCCATGTTTTAAGTTCTTTTGATCCCAGCTCACAATGCTTACATATATGATCAAGATTGTGTAGGTGCATGTCACCTCAAAAATTATTTCTTTTGTTATAACTTACCTACTCGAGGATGAGCAGGAGTTAAGCTTGGGGATGCTGATACGTCTCCAACGTATCCATAATTTTTGATGCTTCATGCTTGTTTTTACACCATTTGCCCAATGTTTCGTTACACTTCGTGGCATTTTTATGCGATTTTCGGAACTAACCTATTGACAAGATGCCACGGTGCCAGTTCCCTGTTTTATGCTGTTTTTGTGTTTCAGAAAAGCTACATAGGAAATATTCTCGGAATTGGATGAAACAAGTTCCAGAAGTCTTATTTTTCCCGGAAGCTTCCCAAAGACCGAAAGAGAGCCGGAGAGGGGCCAGGGCCTGCCCTCACACTAGGGTGGCGCGGCCCAGGCCCTGGCCGCGCCACCTATGTGTGAGGAGCCCCTAGCTGCCCTCTCACGACGCCCCTTCGCCTATAAGAAGCCTCGGGACGGAAAACCCTAGGGGAGTCGACGAAAATTCCAGAAGAGTTCCGCATCTCCGCCACCACCGTCGACGAATTTCGGGGGACAGATATCTCTGTTCCGGCACCCTGCCGGGACGGGGAAGTGCCCCCGGAGCCATCTCCATCGGTCTCCATCGCCGTCTCCGCCTGCTCCATCGACCTCACCGCCATCTCCATCAACCTTGCTGTCTCCTATGATGAGGAGGGAGTAGTTCATCCCCGGGGCTGAGGGCTCTATCGGTAGCTATGTGGTTCACCTCTCTCTCCCATGATATGATCTTTATGTGATCGTGAGCTTTGTATCATGTTGAACAAGTAGATGTTATTATTCAGATATTATGTGTACTCTAGTGGTGTTATTAAAGTAATCTATTCCTCCTGCCATGGTGTAACGGTGACAGTGCATGCATCATGGTGGTACTTGGTCTAGGCTACGATTGTGATCTCTTGTGGATTATGAGAATAATTATCGCTATGATAGTATTGAAGTGATCTTTTCCTCCTTTCATGGTGTAATATTGACAGTGTGTGCACCGTGTTAGTACTTGGTCTAAGTTGCAATAATATATATCTTGAGTTGTGATCTGATTTGGATATCTCTATGAGTGGTGTTTGTCAAGTACTTGACGAACTTTAAGGAGTGCTTCGTAGCCCTACGCAATGATTAGTGTTGTTCAATAGGAGAGTAACTCAGAGAACCATAGTGGAGGGAAGTTATTTATTTGTTCATTCATGTTATATTGTTGGGAGTGTGTCCACTAGTGAAAGCATGATCCCTAGGCCTTGTTTCCAAGCTTTGCACATCGTTTACTTGCTGTTTTGTTACTTGTTCGCTTGCTGCCATTTTTATTCCAGATTACATTTGCTACTTATAATCATCCATACCACTTGTATTTCACTATCTCTTCGCTGAACTAGTGCACCTATACATCTGACAAGTGTATTGGGTGTGTTGGGGACACAAGAGACATTCTGTATCGTAATTGCAGGGTTGCTTGAGAGGGATAGCTTTGACCTCTTCCTCCCTGAGTTTGATAAACCTTGGGTGATCCACTTAAGGGAAACTTGCTGCTGTTCTACAAACCTCTGCACTTGGAGGCCCAACAAGTGTCTACAAGAATAGAAGTGCGTAGACATGAACACTCTACTGGTATGTATCCGCGCCTACGATGCGAAGAAAATCCTGGTGGACGCAGTAGATACCCTGAGAATCACTGGGATTCATTCTTCGTAAGTCCTAAATGCGGCAAAAGAGTGGGTTTGACCGGTATCCCGAATTCAAGTCCAAGGGGATTGAATTTGAAGTAGGTGACAAGTATCTGTTCCGGCAGTTAACTGACCTCTTGATCTGTCAGAGTTGTCAGGCTTGTTCATCAAAACCCCTTGCGAAAAATTATCATGGAAATAAGTCGAAAGACCAAGTCGAAGATTTGAAGATATGAAGAAGTTGAAGAATTGATCAAGTCGAAGAATTAAAGACTAGAGATTCAACCAGAATCTACAATTCTGGTAGAATCTCAGGGGCTACTGACAAGGGCATAGCTAATAGAGCCCATTAGTTGAGTACCCCTGAGGCCCGTTAAGATAGGCCCAATTGTAATGATAAGTCGAATACGAGTTCTTACCGTATATCGATATTGTAATCTGTATCGGACCCTACCCGGTCCTCGAGACCTGGCCATCTATATATAGGGGCCAGGAGGGGATGGGGTAGGCCAGATTGAAAGCAAGCCAGGTTGAACACCCATGTTTACTTTCGACACACACCTACTTCGACTAATTTTACCTTCGAGTTCATCCGACACCCTATCTCCCCGATCCTAAGTCCTTCATCTAGGACATTTGTCGAGTTAACCCTCGTCATCGACCTTGCTCGGACACCCATTCTTAAAATTTGCCCACATATTAATTACGTGAAGCTAGATAAACACACGCAGAGATAAAATTTATGGTTAAGTACAATTCGATGATCACACGTTGCTTATATAGTACGGTTTCCATTGTCAACCACTTTTTTGGGTAGATTTACCCTCCCATCAAACCACGTATTATCACCAATGCCACTGGTAAGCTACAACCTATTGTTTCTGTTGTTCGTTCACCGAACCACGTATTATCACCAATACCACCGGTAAGCTACAACCTATTTTTTCTGTTGTTCGTTCTCATGACTCCTTCGCCCAGGTCCAGGAAGAGTCCTGGTTTCAGCTATTTTGCCTCCATCTATAAGAACCAGGGAAACCAATGCCTTCACGATCGAGAACGATCGAGGTCCACGTGCTACGTACGCACTCTTCATATTGGCCACGCGTGCTCTGGATCCTTTTCCGGCAAGGACGAATCGCTGCTCTGGATCCTTTTCCGCCGAGGACGACATGATCAGAGAGGCAGGTTGCTTCGTCGACGATAAGATGGCCGGCGCCCCGCCAAAAAGATCCCTATCGTGGTTTCGTCAACAGATCTGCTATAGGGGTAGGTGTATGGCGGTTTGTGGAAGGGGGTGAACACGGCAGAGCGATCCGGGACGGTGGTAGCACGAGTTTACCCAGCTTCAGATCCCGCAACGGTGGTGAGACCCTATGTGCTGCTATAAATCACTATATGGCAACAAATGCTCGGTTACAATAATGAGGTTGGCTGTTTCACTATGCGATTGGTCGTATGTCTAAGTTGTGCCTCAAGGGCTTCTCCACGCCGGCTTATAAAGGCGTCTGGCATGGGTTACATGATGGTACCGGAGCGGATACAACTTGGTGTCCTAAACTAAGTCCTATGCGTATACTACAAGGCAACCCGCCGTGGGCCTGTCTATGGATCTGCCATGAGCTCCTGCGTCCAGTACAGCTAATGGTCTCTCCAGCAACTGGGCCGCCCGGTAGGCAATCCGCCATACCACCCTGATGGGGCCACCCTGGCTTGCTGGTTTAGGACTACGTCGCTGGTATACCTATTTGGTATATCCCCAACAGTAGCCCCCAGGGAACTTCAAGATCGCCATTTCCATCCGCCATGCCTTGTTTTTGGTGAAGTCCATCCGCCATAGCTCGTCTCATGTTCGGCGTCTGGATGGCGGTTCTTGATGCTCCTCTTTTCTTCATCTTTCAATCCACCGTAAATAGTGGATCATGCGACGTAGTTTCAACTTAGCGAGATTTCCGGGATCCGTTGGATCATACCATAGAAATCTACCATAATTTTTGGCACGTAGTTCCTTCTAGGGCAAGATTTACAGCGTACGCACTGATGTCTACACACTTCTATTCTTGTAGACACTTGTTGGGCCTCCAAGTGCAGAGGTTTGTAGAGCAGCAGCAAGTTTCCCTTAAGTGGATCACCCAAGGTTTATCGAACTCAGGGAGGTTAGAGGTCAAAGCTATCCCTCTCAAACAACCCTGCAATTACGATACAGAAAGTCTCTTATGTCCCCAACACACCCAATACACTTGTCAGATGTATAGGTGCACTAGTTCGGCGAAGAGATAGTGAAATACAAGTGGTATAGATGATTATAAGTAGCAAACGTGATGTGAAATAAATATCGCTGCGAGCAAACAAGTAACAAAATAGCAAGTAAACGGTGTGCAAAGCTTGGAAACAAGGCCTAGGGATCATACTTTCACTAGTGGACACACTCCCAACAATATAACATGATTGAACAAATAACTTCTCTTTGCTAAGGTACTCTGAATTACTCTCCTATTGAATAACACTAATCATTGTGTAGTGGTACTTGATTGAACAAACACCACTCATAGAGATACCCAAATCAGATCACAAATCAAGATAGATATCATTGCAACTTAGACCAAGTACTAACACGGTGCACACACTGTCAACATTACACCATGAAAGGAGGAATAGATCACTCAAACTATCATAGAAATAATTATTCTCATAATCCATAAAAGATCACAATCATAGCCTAAACCAAGTACCACCATGATGCACGCACTGTCACCGTTACACCATAGCAGGAGGAATAGATTACTTTAATAACATCACTAGAGTACACAAAATATCTGAATAATAACATGTACTTGTTCAACATGATACAAAGCTCACGATCACATAAAGATCACATCATGGGAGAGAGAAGTGAACCACATAGCTACCGGTAGAGCCCTTAGCCCCGGGGATGAACTACTCCCTCCTCATCATAGGAGACAGCAAGGTTGATGGAGATGGCGGTGAGGTCGATGGAGACGGCGGAGACGGCGATGGAGACCGATGGAGATGGCTCCGGGGGCACTTCCCCGTCCCGGCAGGGTGCCGGAACAGAGACTTCTGTCCCCCGAAATTCGTCGGTGATGGCGGCGGAGCTGCAGAACTGCTTCTGGAAAATTGCCGAATCCCCTAGGGTTTTCCGTCCCGAGGCTTCTTATAGGCGAAGGGGCGTCGTCAGGGGTGGGACCAGCGCCCTCACACATGGCTGGCGCGGCCAGGGGCCTGGCCGCGCCACCATGGTGTGTGGGGCCCCTGTGGCCCACCTCCTACTCCTCTTCGGATCTCTGGAAGCTTCCGGGTAAAATAAGACTTCAGGATGTTGTTTCATCCAATTCCGAGAATATTTCCTGTGTATCACTTCTGAAACACAAAAACAGCAGAAAACAGGAAACTGGCACTGTGGCACTTGTTAATAGGTTAGTTCCGGAAAATGCATAAAAGTGCCACGAAGTGTAACGAAACATCGGGTAAATGGTGTAAAAACAAGCATGGAGCATCAAAAATTATAGATACGTTGGAGACGTATCAGCATCCCCAAGCTTAACTCCTGCTCGTCCTCGAGTAGGTAAGTGATAACAAAAGAAATAATTTTTGAGGTAACATGCACCTACACAATCTTGATCATATATGTAAGCATTGTGAGCTGGAATCATAAGAACTTAAAACATGGGCATGAAAGATATAATCTTGACAATAGAAACTTAGCAACCATGTTATAACATGCAAATGAACACAAACAAAAGATCATGAAAATGAAACAATGAAAGTCAAACGTGTGTTCAAATCATAAGGAAAAACATACAAATGGTTTTCAGCTTGTCCTTCATGGAGAGCAAAACATAAATACATAGGACACCTTCAAGTTTAAGAGGGCGACTAGATACAAATAATTTGAGAACAAGTGAAACCATGATCATGAATCAATCAATGAAAACTTTGGGACAATGCACATTATACTCAGAATGACAACTATGCTCTCTTAATGGTGCATAAAGATAGAAGGCGGTGACTCAACATAAAAGTAAAAGAAAGGCCCTTCGCAGAGGGAAGCAGTGATTAAACATGTGCTAGAGCTTTTCATTTGTAAAACAGAGAGATAAAAATTGGTTTTGAGAGGTGGTTGCTTTTATCAACGACTAGCAATGGGGTTCTTACTTTCTTCCATATAAAAATGAAGCAAGTTTTTGAGAGAGAGATTGGCACTTTTTGTGCTCTTTTTATAAAACTTGGCACTCCTCCCCACCTTTTTTCCTTTCACAAACCATGGCTAACCGATTCCATCGGGTGCCCACCAACATTCACTTTCCATGGAGGAGTGCCTTTTTTCTTTCTTTTTTCTTTTTTTTTTCTTTTTGGAATAAGCAATATGGAAGATAGCAAATCCGACCACTATGTCCCCATGAGCTGAAAACAGTGTCACAAAATGAGAAGTGTTTTGAAGGTTTTTGAAAGGTAGCACATGAAAATTTACTTTGGAATGGCTTACAAATACCATGCATAGGAATTTATAGTGGACACAATGGCAAACTTGGTTTTTAGGAGTTGGATGCACGAGTAGAGCTCATACTCAGTACAAGGCGAGGGCTAGCAAAAGACTGGGAGCGACCAACTAAGAGAGCAATAACGGCCATAATCATGCATAGCGACAAAGCAACATTAAAAGAAGCATAAGATGGCATCAAAAGTCAAAAACTAAATGATCATAGAGGCTATAGGCGACTTATTTTGTAGTCAACATGGTGTAAGCATGTGCCAAGTCAACCCAAATAAAGCATCAAAGGAGAAAACCAAATAAATGCTTCCATATAATAAAAACAACGCATGATTTTTTCAAAGGCGCATTAAGCAATCTCAGTTATTTGAGACAAGTCATGCTACAGCAAAACCACTAAGCATACTATCAAAAAGACATCAAGCATGACATGAAAAAGCCTAAGCCGCAGTCTACACAAGCTCCTTCTTGTACCACTTTTTTGCATAAAGCTTTTTCTCTTTTCCAACACCATTCAAAAAATTTATAAACACCTCTTTTGATAAAAACCAATAAAGACCAGAGGCAAAAATACACCTTGATGAAGATATATGACAAGGTCTGAACGCAAATCAAGGCGAAAACGAAAACCAAAAGCAGTTGCAGAAAAGGAGAACACTCGGTTTTTGATAAGAGTGAAAACTAGAGTGTTCTTGGCAAATGAAAAGCGAGTTCATCTCCTCCAAAAGAAACATGATGTGATCTACCATTTATTGCAGCAAACAAAACTAAACCAACTAAGAAAACTAAAACAACTGACGCTCCAAGAAAAACACATAGTACATGAAGCAATAAAAATATAGTGTCTTGAAAGGTGACCTGATTTTTGCCGATGAAGAAGGGGGTGCCTCGGGGGCATCCCCAAGCTTTGACGCTTGTACTTCTTGGATATTTCTTGGGGTGATGCATGGGCATCCCCAAGCTTGAGCTTTTGTCCATTCTTCAACTCATCTCATCATTCTCCAATCCCTACACTTGAAAACTTCCTTCATACAAAACTGAACACAATTCTATTAGCAACATTAGTGTAAGCATAACATATAATCAACATCTTTTTGCTTCAGGTTTTAACCCAAAACCACCACATATTAAGCATATACTACTGTATCAACTTCCCCAAAAGTTCCATAATCAAAAGAACTCAAAATAAAGCGATAAAGTGGCAAACACAAATATTGGAAGAAATCTGTCAAAACTGAACAGCTGACAAAGGTCGAATTTTTGAGAGGTTTTCGGTTGCTCAAATCAAAAAGTGTTCAACTAACAAAAGTTTGGATAAAACCTGGGGCATATGCACAAGAAATCGCAGGTCCAAAAGATATACAGATAATTTATACGAATTTTTACGGTGCAGCACCAAAAACTGTTTCAGGACAGCAACATCCCCAAATCTTACCTCACTCAAATTAGAGGCTTCTCTTGGCACAAAAACAAAATAAAAAGGATAAGGAGCGGTTATTACAGTAGTAATAACTTCCAAGACTCAAATAAAAGAAAAAGTACTAAAAATAAAACATTGGGTTATCTCCCAAGAGTGCTTTTCTTTAACGCCTTTGAGCTAGGCGCAGTAATTTGCAAAGATGCTCATGTGGTGTAACATCCCAATTTTTCAAAATAAAATTTTTCATCATGCATTCATGGCATATTGCATTTCAAGATCATTTCCAAAGTTTTGAATCCTGTTCTTTCATAGAACATAGTTTTCAAATGCCTTTTACCCCAAATTTTAGAAACAAAAGGGGTTTCAGAAAGAAAGTATTTTAAAATGAACTCCATTGTTATGGAGCTATTTTATTTTTTTCCTCTAGCAAATTTCTTTTGATAACCAAATAGTGGGGAGTTATTAATTTTAACTTCCTAATTGTTTGGACCCTATATTTAAGGTTTTACAAAATATTTCCATCTTATTGCAAAACCTCTGGTTTATAGTTTCTAAACACACTTCTTAAGGACCATAAGTGGTCGACTTTGAAATTATTTAAATCTAAATAGAAGAACTCTTTCAAAACTCAAAATAGAATTTCAGAACAAAAGAAAAAGAAAGCAGAAGGAAAAAAATAAAAGAAAGAGGCCAGGAGCCCAACTGGGCCGCACCCGGGAAGCCAGCCGGCCCAACCTGCCCCGAGCCGACCCAACCCACTCTTTTCCCCCTCTCTCTCTCCGACAGCCGGGCCCCACCTGTCATCACCCCCGTCAATCACTCCCCCTCTCTTCACTCCCAGTAACGCTCGCCGGCGATTACTCCCCGGCGTTACTGGCGCCTTAACTGGCCACCAGGCCCGCCTCTATAAAGCCCCAGCTCACCTCTCTCGCCCCTCCCTTTTCTCTCCGAAGAAGAAGCCGCCAGGCTGCTGGAATTCACCGCCGGAGCTCGCAGGTGCTGCTGCCAGTCACCGCCGATTTCGACGCGGTCCAGCCCCCCCCTTCCCTCTCGAACCTCCTAACCTTCTCCCCTCTCTCGGGCGCGTCGAGTAACACCCTCACCCCACTATTTCTCGCAGTATTTCGAGCACGCCGACGATCACCGAGGCCGCTGTCGTCTCCAGCCACGCAACGCCGTCGCCCCTGGAAGCGCAAGTCCTCGCCGACCACGAATTCGAGATCGCCGTCGTCCGCTCTACCCCGTCCGCTACTCCATCACTGACATCCGTCACCGGAGCAAGCTCGCCGTCGACCACCTGGACGACCTCGCCGGACTTTGTCTCGCCGGTGAGCCTCTCCACTGTTCCTCTCCATCTCCAACCATCGGATCTGCATCGCACGGCCACGATTAGATCTAAAATCCCGAATCGGTATCGACCAATGGCGTCGCGCCACGTCGCCCCAGGCCAGTCAGCCCCTGGTCAATCTAGTCAAAATCGATTTCAAATTCGAATTCAAATTCCAGTTTTGTTGCAGATCTTGTAAAATCGATATAAAATAAAATGCTTAGCCAAAAATTACAAATGATACCTCGTTGGAATCCTTAGGATGTGTAGAATCCAATGATCCAATAAAACCTGTTATTTTATGGTTTCATTTTGAATCCATCGTCAGATCTGAATCAAACCTTTGGATTCATAATAAATTCGTAACTTTTGTTCTGTGAGTCCAAATGCTACAAATTTGTAGTCTATCTAATCCTTGGAACATTTAGAACACTCCAGAAGCAAAAGTTTTCAAAGTTAATACGTGCACAAACTTGCTACTGTTAAATATGTTCAAATCACTATTTTCCCTACCATTTGTTTTCTAAAAACTATTTTTGGGTGAAACCACTTGCAGTGGCTTCAAGTTACTGTCACCTAACCAGTGGTAGCTCAAACTTATTTTTGTAGGACAGTACCAACCAGAACTTGTTTTCCCAAAGTGCTATCTTATTGCATCAAATGCACTTTTGTAAATACCTTGTTATTTATTTATTAAAAACCTTTCTAACACCACACTTGTTTTCAAAAGCCTCATGTTCCATCCTATACCACATATCACACACTCACTTAGTGTGTGAAATTAAAATGTCATTTGCATACATGCATACATGCATACATGTCTATGACTATCATTAGAAATAGGTTATTGATTGCTTGATTGTTTGGATTGAATAGATTGTGAAGAGGAGCAAGGCTACTATTGTGACTGTTGTGAGTGTGCAAGCTGTTACCAAGGCAAGTGACACACATGACCCTCTACCCATTTTACTATGCATTAATTTAATCACCTCTTGTAGTATGCATGATAGGTGATTTATTCAACTGTTTTATCAAATGCTTAGATCCTAGTAGTGTGTAGCAATCCCTTAAACCCCACCTGTTAGGATGCTAAATACCTTGATTAATATTGATGCCATGCTTTAATCACTTGCAAAAGTGTTTTGTGAACGAATTAAGAACTTCAACTAAAATGAAACACCTGGGTGGATTGGTTTGATGATGGAGGCGATGTTGAGTGGCGACCTGGGGCTACACTTTGTGTAGTTGCTGCCTGGGCGTACACTTGTGGTTTGCCACCCAGGAACAAAGAGATGGCTATGTCTTCCATGCTTAGTGTACTTCCAGTGCAGCCTTATGACATTATGGGCTCTGTCTTGACTGATTAGATGTGGGAGTACAACTTGTCGGCAAGAAGTGGTGGTAGTTGAATTGTAGGTTGGGGACGGTGCTTGCCAAGTTAGTTGTCCTCTCCTTCTAAAAGGTCTCGTTTCATTTTATGTATGGGCAT
Organism: Dactylis glomerata; assembly: GCA_007115705.1. Taxonomy (NCBI): domain Eukaryota; kingdom Viridiplantae; phylum Streptophyta; class Magnoliopsida; order Poales; family Poaceae; genus Dactylis; species Dactylis glomerata. The sequence goes on from QXEO01001223.1 coordinate 2,505,043, forward strand.
AAAATGAATCGTAAGGTGAAAGTGCACAACCCTTGCAAGGTGTCAAAACTAATCGATTAGCCGTGTCCTCGGTTATGGACAATTGAGTCTCTAGACATGGAATGTACGGAATAATCTCATCACCGATTCTGAATTATTAAAATTTTGTCTAGAAACCCTAGGCCGGAACTAAGGACCATACACTCCGAGGGGTGGTGGTGCATGAGGTTCCAACTTTGTTGAATTGCGCCCAGTGCTACATAACTTGCGACTATGTAGTATTTGGGGGTTATTTCAACCCTTCAAAAATAAAATCTTTGAAATAAAATCTTGACTTGAAATAGGACAAAATTGCCTTTATGCAAATCTAGCCCAGAGATCCACCAGCCAAATAGCATGTAGCTAGACCTTTCACAACCGCCACCAAATAAGTGTCATTTGCCAGTACATCATTGTACTGACCCCCATACTTGGGGCTGCATAATCAAATGTGCAGGTTCTTCTGATGAGGAGTGAAGTGTTAGAATCTTGAGTCTGCATACCAACATGATTGCCTGTGGCGCATGCTGAAGATGGAGGCTCGCTACTATTATAATTCCGTTGTGCTTAAGTTGAACTCTGTTTTCCCTTGTCGGTCCATGAGACCAAAGACTTGTAATAATCGTGAGACTTATGTATCTGGATCTGCGTGTAATCTCGATACTATGTGATGAATACTATATTTTGTTCTGTGGTGCTATCATTGATCCAGGGAATAGCACATAACACAGGTGTTCCGCCTTAATCCAAAGGTGGGGTGTCACAAAATGGTATCAGAGCATAGTGTTGCCTGTAGGATCGAGACCCTAGGATTGGAAAACCTTAGGACCCAAGTTTTATTTCAAAATACTAAACAAATAATCATGATCTTATTGTCTTGACCATTTCATTCTTACTTGTATTTCTCTTCTTGTTCTGATCATTCCCTCTTCCTTTCAAAATGTTGTAGATGGACACCTACGATGAGAGAGTGGTAGCTGGTGAGGGAGATTTCCTTTTCTCAGAGGTACTGCTAGACCTCGCCACCCAGCTTCAGATACCACCTCTAGTTTTCTGTGGGAAGATGCAGTACAAGGAGTATGGTATGGAGAAGTGGTTAATCCAAACCACTACCCAAGGAAGACTTGATGAAGAAGGAGAGTCCACAATGGAGTACACCGAAGCATATGTGGACTGGAGGTATTCGGTGGAGATTGCCATGCAGGGCGCCATCGCCCGCATTCGCCACAAGTACAGAGCCCACATCCCACGTCCCTCAGCTTATGGGATGATTGGAGAGCGATCTATCGGAGGACATGTCGTGGATCGCCGAGGCCAGGAGTTCCACTCCCTTCTGAGAGGCTACCTCACTGAGAGGGAGCGCTGCACCATCAATCTGGAAGACATGCTGAAGAAACAAATTATCAATCAAGACCAGTTCAGAGATCTCATGGATCTGGCCACCAAGAAGATCATGGAGACGGAGTCCGCTCTCATAATGTTGGATGAGAAGAAGACTCAACTGGAGAACAAGCTCAAGATTGTTGAAGGACCCTTGCAGTTAGGCGGGAAGATTCTCCAAGATGGCATCTGGTCTCATCTTCTGGAGAAGACCTTACTGCTGCAGTATGACAACTTGCAGAAATTGGGAGATGAGAAGAAGCAGATTGAGGAAGCTAACAATGAGCTGAAGTCTGAGAATGAGGAGCTAAAGATGAAGCTTGCTGAGTTAGAAGCAAGTAAGAAGGAAGAAGAATCCGAGGAAGAAGAGGATCCTGAGGAGAGACTCGTGTATTCCCCTAGCGACGGTCTATCCTATGAGGAATGGGAAGCCAAGGCACTGAGAGACCTCAAGAAGACAGAAAGTCGAGACCCTCTACCCCTCTCATGCCTCAAGAGGGTTAAGAGAGGCTAGTTGACCACCATCATCGTCTTGTATCGTTTGCGATAGCACTTTTGTATTGTCTTACCGTGTTGGTATGACAGTACCATCGATCGTTTACTATATCGAACTCTTAGTACTTACTTCTAAACTTGTCAAGTCGTACGCTTCAAAGTTTAAAGCTTTTAAAATCAAAGGTTGTATGCTTGTTTATTGTTTGTGGTTGGCCTGTTGTATTGTGCATGGGTAGGATCTTTACTCCTTTAGCTTTATCTGTCTAATACTCATCTATGCTATGCCTTACCTCAGATGCCGCCTCGACGTGCACCAAACAACAATGACAACGATGGAAACAACAACAATGACACCAATACGGCAATTCAGCAACTAGTGGCAGCTCAGGCCCAGCTAATGCAAATGATGACCCAGTTCTTCCAGACGAATGCAAACAACAATAACAACAACAATAACAATCCTCCGCCACCACCGCCGCCGCCCCCACCCCAGGTGGATAGATTGGCAAGATTTCTAAGGCTGAGACCCAACAAGTTCTCGTCTGCTACGGAGCCAATAGTAGCTGATGACTGGCTGCGTTCGGTCAACAAGGATCTGACCACCTGCGAGTGCACTGACGCTGAAAAGGTGCGCTTCACAGCTCACTTACTGGAAGGACCCGCAGCAATGTGGTGGGAGACATATCAGGTTACCCATCCAATAGATGATCTGGACTGGAACACATTCAGAGAAGGCTTTCGTACTGCCCACATATCCTCGGGCACTATAAATGTGAAGAAGGAAGAATTCCGTGGTCTGCGTCAGGGTGGAAGTACTCTGAAAGAATACATGGATGACTTCTGTGCTTTGTCCAGGTATGCGCCTGAAGATATTGATACTGATGCAAAGAGGAAGGAAAAATTCCTCAGTGGGCTCAAGGGAGAACTCAAAATACCCCTGTCAGTGGCCTATGCTCCAAATTATCAGTCTCTACTTGATCAGGCCATCACTCTGGACAACAACATCAAGAAAGAAGAGAACCGAAAAAGGAAGTTCAGTAACAACAAGAACCATGTGGAACCATTCCACAAGAAGCACCACTCATATGAGAACAGTGGTCATGGCAACTTCCACAAGCATGGGAATCGTTTCAACAAAGGAAACGGTAATCACTTCAGCGGTCATAAGCACAACGGAGGATTTAAGGGAAATAACTCCAGTGGACTTCACAGTGGACACAACGGTCAGCATCGCCACAACAGTGAACCCAAGAAGGACCTCTCTAGTATCACTTGCTTCAAATGCAAGAAGAATGGTCACTATTCCTCTAGCTGCCCAGAAAACAAGACCATTGAACTTGCCAAGCCCAATCCATTCCAGAAGGGCCAAGTGAACCACCTCAATGTGGAGGAGGTGATGAATGAACCTGATGCAGTGATGGGTATGTTTCCTCTCAACTCATTTACGGCATTAGTTTTATTTTATACTGGGGCATCTCATTCATTCATATCAAGAACTTTTGCAAACAAAAATGGGTTCCCCACCAAAACCATAGGAAAAACCATTAAAGTAAGTTCCCCTGGAGGAGAATTGTTAGTCAATGCGGGCTGCAAGAATATGATTTTAGAAATTGGTAAATATGAGTTTCCAACCCATCTAGTAATCCTAGACTCCCAGGGTTTAGATGTAATCTTGGGCATGGATTGGATGACCGCTCATGGAGGAGTCATAGACTGTGTAAACAGAGCCATAACACTCACCACCCCGGAAGGGAGAAGAATTAGATACAAATCTCGATTGGATTTCAATGATATTAGGCTAAACCATCTTAAGGGGGTTAGCCTAGATGAAGTGCACATAGTGAATGAGTACCCCGATGTGTTCCCGGATGAGCTACCAGGAATGCCACCTGACAGAGATGTAGAGTTTCTCATTGATCTGCTGCCTGGCACAGGGCCAATAGCAAAGAGACCTTACCCTATGTCCACCGATGAGTTGAAAGAACTCAAGAAACAACTAGCAGAACAGTTAGGAAAAGGATTCATTAGAGAAAGTTCATCGTCATGGGGAGCGCCAGTTCTGTTTGTTGAGAAGAAAGATAAGAGTCAACGTTTAGTGATGGACTATCGTTCGTTGAACGAAGTGACCATCAAGAACAAATATCCGCTACCAAGAATCAATGATTTGTTTGATCAGTTGGAAGGAGCCAGCGTGTTTTCTAAGATCGACCTTAGATCTGGATACTTTCAGCTCAAGATTAGAGAACATGACATTCCCAAGACAGCCTTCGTCACTAGATATGGCTCGTATGAATATACGGTGATGCCCTTTGGTTTAACCAATGCACCGTCATACTTCATGAGCATGATGAACAAAGTGTTCATGGAATTTCTAGATAAGTTTGTCGTTGTCTTCATTGACGACATACTGGTCTACTCAAAAAGCAAAGAAGATCATGAAAAGCATCTACGTGCAATATTGGAGAAACTCCGAGAACACAAGTTATATGCTAAATTCAACAAATGTGAGTTTTGGCTCAATGAAGTAGGATTCCTTGGACACATTATATCCAAGGAGGGAATTGCAGTCGACCCAGCCAAAGTGACCGCAGTAACTGAATGGGAACCACCCAAGAATGTTGGGGAAATTCGTAGTTTCTTAGGACTGGCCGGATACTACCGGAGATTCAATGAGAACTTTTCAAAGATAGCTAAACCAATGACCGAGTTGTTGAAGAAGGAAAAGAAGTTCGAATGGACTGAAGCTTGTGAAAATAGCTTTCAAGAGTTCAAAGGGAGATTGGTGTCTGCACCTGTTCTGTGCTTACCAGATATAGAAAAGGAATTTCAGGTGTATTGCGACGCTTCTCGTCAAGGTCTAGGAAGCGTGTTAATGCAAGATGGTAAAGTAGCAGCCTATGCCTCTAGACAACTCAAGAAACATGAGCTCAACTATCCAACTCATGACCTTGAGTTAGCTTCCGTTGTCCACGCCTTGAAGATTTGGAGACATTATTTGCTGGGAAAGAGATGTGAAGTATTTACTGACCACAAAAGCTTGAAGTACATCTTTACTCAGAAGGACCTCAACATGAGACAAAGAAGATGGTTAGAACTCATCAAAGATTACGACTTGAGTTTGCAATACCATCCTGGTAAAGCAAACGTAGTAGCTGATGCCTTGAGCCGTAAGGCCTACGTGAACTGTCTATCTACAGAAGTGCTGCCAGAAGATTTATGTAAGGATCTAAAAGACCTCAGCCTGGAGGTAGTGCCACAAGGTCACGTAGCATCGCTAGTAGTGCAACCAACCCTGATGGACAGAATACGCCAAGCACAGAAAGGAGATAAAGAGATTGGGAAGATCAAAGAAAACATGAGGAAAGACAAAGCTAAAGGCTTTAGCGAAGATGAGCAAGGAACCATCTGGTTTGAGAAACGTATCTGTGTACCTGATGACCCTGATATTAGAAGATTGATATTCCAAGAAGCCCATGAAACCCCATACTCGATTCATCCTGGAAATACCAAGATGTACATAGACTTGAAAGAAAGATTTTGGTGGAGCAATATGAAGGGAGACATAGCCGAATATATATCCAAATGTGATGTGTGCAGTAGGGTAAAAGCTGAACATCAGAAACCAGCCGGACTACTCCAACCACTGAAGGCGCCGGATTGGAAATGGGATCAAATTGGTATGGACTTCATCACTGGGTTACCCCGCACAAAATCTGGATATGACTCAATCTGGGTTATAGTCGATCGTTTGACCAAGGTAGCTCATTTCATACCAGTAAAGACCACTTACACTAGTGCAAAGTTAGCTGATATCTACATGAAGAGGATTGTAAGCCTCCATGGTGTTCCCAAAAGCATCGTGTCTGATAGAGGAACCCAATTTACCTCTCACTTCTGGAAACAACTTCATGAATCACTTGGAACTAGGCTGGAATTCAGCACAGCATTCCATCCGCAAACAGATGGGCAAACAGAAAGAGTGAACCAGATTTTGGAAGATATGCTGAGAGCATGTGCTCTAGACTATGGGTCTAGTTGGGACGACAACTTGCCTTACGCAGAGTTTTCCTACAACAACAGCTATCAAGCCAGTATTGAGATGGCACCATTTGAAGCCTTGTACGGCAAGAAATGTACTACACCCCTACTATGGAGTGGTGTAGGAGAACGAAGTTTCTTCGGACCCGATATCATCCAAGAAGCTGAAGAAAAGGTTAAATTGATCAAGGATAGGCTGAAAATTGCCCAATCCCGTCAGAAGAGCCACGCGGATAGCAAGCGTAGAGAAATCATCTATGAAGTTGGAGACAGAGCTTATCTCAGAGTGTCACCCCTTCGTGGTGTTAAGAGGTTTGGTATCAAGGGTAAGTTAGCACCCCGATTTATAGGACCATTCAAAGTCCTATCCCGCAAAGGAGAAGTAGCCTATGAACTGGAACTACCCGAAATTCTTTCGGCCGTACATAACGTGTTCCACGTGAGCCAGCTAAAGAAATGCCATCCAGAGATGTCAGAAACACCGTTGAATGATACAGTACCCCTCGATGAAGTTCAACTAGAAAGTGACTTGACTTATGAGGAGAAACCCATCAAGATACTCGAGACAGCAGAAAGAACTACACGCACCAAAACCATCAAGTTCTGCAAAGTACAGTGGATTCACCACACCGAAGAGGAAGCCACTTGGGAACGTGAAGATACCCTTCGAGAAGAACACCCACACCTATTTGCTAGCCTTTCCGAAGCTCGAGGGCGAGCTTCATCTTAAGGGGGTTAGTCTGTAACATCCCAATTTTTCAAAATAAAAATTTTCATCATGCATTCATGGCATATTGCATTTCAAGATCATTTCCAAAGTTTTGAATCCTGTTCTTTCATAGAACATAGTTTTCAAATGCCTTTTACCCCAAATTTTAGAAACAAAAGGGGTTTCAGAAAGAAAGTATTTTAAAATGAACTCCATTGTTATGGAGCTATTTTATTTTTTTCCTCTAGCAAATTTCTTTTGATAACCAAATAGTGGGGAGTTATTAATTTTAACTTCCTAATTGTTTGGACCCTATATTTAAGGTTTTACAAAATATTTCCATCTTATTGCAAAACCTCTGGTTTATAGTTTCTAAACACACTTCTTAAGGACCATAAGTGGTCGACTTTGAAATTATTTAAATCTGAATAGAAGAACTCTTTCAAAACTCAAAACAGAATTTCAGAACAAAAGAAAAAGAAAGCAGAAGGAAAAAAATAAAAGAAAGAGGCCAGGAGCCCAACTGGGCCGCACCCGGGAAGCCAGCCGGCCCAACCTGCCCCGAGCCGACCCAACCCACTCTTTTCCCCCTCTCTCTCTCTGACAGCCGGGCCCCACCTGTCATCACCCCCGTCAATCACTCCCCCTCTCTTCACTCCCAGTAACGCTCGCCGGCGATTACTCCCCGGCGTTACTGGCGCCTTAACTGGCCACCAGGCCCGCCCCTATAAAGCCCCAGCTCACCTCTCTCGCCCCTCCCTTTTCTCTCCGAAGAAGAAGCCGCCAGGCTGCTGGAATTCGCAGCCGGAGCTCGCAGGTGCTGCTGCCAGTCACCGCCGATTTCGACGCGGTCCAGCCCCCCCTTTCCCTCTCGAACCTCCTAACCTTCTCCCCTCTCTCGGGCGCGTCGAGTAACACCCTCACCCCGCTATTTCTCGCAGTATTTCGAGCACGCCGACGATCACCGAGGCCGCCATCGTCTCCAGCCGCGCAACGCCGTCGCCCCTGGAAGCACAAGTCCTCGCCGACCACGAATTCGAGATCGCCGTCGTCCGCTCTACCCCGTCCGCTACTCCATCACCGACATCCGTCACCGGAGCAAGCTCGCCGTCGACCACCTGGACGACCTCGCCGGACTTTGTCTCGCTGGTGAGCCTCTCCACTGTTCCTCTCCATCTCCAACCATCGGATCTGCATCGCACGGCCACGATTAGATCTAAAATCCCGAATCGGTATCGACCAATGGCGTCGCGCCACGTCGCCCCAGGCCAGTAAGCCCCTGGTCAATCTAGTCAAAATCGATTTCAAATTCGAATTCAAATTCCTGTTTTGTTGCAGATCTTGTAAAATCGATAGAAAATAAAATGCTTAGCCAAAAATTACAAATGATACCTCGTTGGAATCCTTAGGATGTGTAGAATCCAATGATCCAATAAAACCTGTTATTTTATGGGTTCATTTTGAATCCATCGTCAGATCTGAATCAAACCTTTGGATTCATAATAAATTCGTAACTTTTGTTCTGTGAGTCCAAATGCTACAAATTTGTAGTCTATGGAATCGTTGGAACATTTAGAACACTCCAGAAGCAAAAGTTTTCAAAGTTAATACGTGCACAAACTTGCTACTGTTAAATATGTTCAAATCACTATTTTCCCTACCATTTGTTTTCTAAAAACTATTTTTGGGTGAAACCACTTGCAGTGGCTTCAAGTTACTGTCACCTAACCAGTGGTAGCTCAAACTTATTTTTGCAGGACAGTACCAACCAGAACTTATTTTCCCAAAGTGCTATCTTATTGCATCAAATGCACTTTTGTAAATACCTTGTTATTTATTTATTAAAAACCTTTCTAACACCACACTTGTTTTCAAAAGCCTCATGTTCCATCCTATACCACATATCACACACTCACTTAGTGTGTGAAATTAAAATGTCATTTGCATACATGCATACATGCATACATGTCTATGACTGTCATTAGAAATAGGTTATTGATTGCTTGATTGTTTGGATTGAATAGATTGTGAAGAGGAGCAAGGCTACTATTGTGACTGTTGTGAGTGTGCAAGCTGTTACCAAGGCAAGTGACACACATGACCCTCTACCCATTTTACTATGCATTAGTTTAATCACCTCTTGTAGTATGCATGATAGGTGATTTATTCAACTATTTTATCAAATGCTTAGATCCTAGTAGTGTGTAGCAATCCCTCAAACCCCACCTGTTAGGATGCTAAATACCTTGATTAATATTGATGCCATGCTTTAATCACTTGCAAAAGTGTTTTGTGAACGAATTAAGAACTTCAACTAAAATGAAACACCTGGGTGGATTGGTTTGATGATGGAGGCGATGTTGAGTGGCAACCTGGGGCTACACTTTGTGTAGTTGCTGCCTGGGCGTACACTTGTGGTTTGCCACCTAGGAACAAAGAGATGGCTATGTCTTCCATGCTTAGTGTACTTCCAGTGCAGCCTTATGACATTATGGGCTCTGTCTTGACTGATTAGATGTGGGAGTACAACTTGTCGGCAAGAAGTGGTGGTAGTTGAATTGTAGGTTGGGGACGGTGCTTGCCAAGTTAGTTGTCCTCTCCTTCTAAAAGGTCTCGTTTCATTTTATGTATGGGCATAAAATGAATCGTAAGGTGAAAGTGCACAACCCTTGCAAGGTGTCAAAACTAATCGATTAGCCGTGTCCTCGGTTATGGACAATTGAGTCTCTAGACATGGAATGTACGGAATAATCTCATCACCGATTCTGAATTATTAAAATTTTGTCTAGAAACCCTAGGCCGGAACTAAGGACCATACACTCCGAGGGGTGGTGGTGCCTGAGGTTCCAACTTTGTTGAATTGCGCCCAGTGCTACATAACTTGCAACTATGTAGTATTTGGGGGTTATTTCAACCCTTCAAAAATAAAATCTTTGAAATAAAATCTTGACTTGAAATAGGACAAAATTGGCTTTATGCAAATCTAGCCCAGAGATCCACCAGCCAAATAGCATGTAGCTAGACCTTTCACAACCGCCACCAAATAAGTGTCATTTGCCAGTACATCATTGTACTGACCCCCATACTTGGGGCTGCATAATCAAATGTGCAGGTTCTTCTGATGAGGAGTGAAGTGTTAGAATCTCGGGTCTGCATACCAACATGATTGCCTGTGGCGCATGCTGAAGATGGAGGCTCGCTACTATTATAATTCCGTTGTGCTTAAGTTGAACTCTGTTTTCCCTTGTCGGTCCATGAGACCAAAGACTTGTAATAATCGTGAGACTTATGTATCTGGATCTGCGTGTAATCTCGATACTATGTGATGAATACTATATTTTGTTCTGTGGTGCTATCATTGATCCAGGGAATAGCACATAACACAGGTGTTCCGCCTTAATCCAAAGGTGGGGCGTCACATGTGGGCGCCATATAAGAGCTTGAGGCAAAGGCGCCATATAGGAACTTAAAGCAATAGAGAGCATCAAAAAGAAAATGTGAAAGACATTTATATCTGAACCACTTCCTATGCATAGGAATCTTGTAAGAAAATAAATCAATGAGGCACATAGTAGCAAGCATGGATAGATAAAACAAGTGCCACTGCAAGATTTGCAACATAAAAAGGGGAAACTTAATATTGTTGAGATCCATCAAACCATGTTTCCCTCTCTCATAATAACTTTCAGTAGCATCATGAATAGAACTAACAATATAACTATCACATAAAACATCCCTATCATGAGCCACATGCATAAAAGAATTAATACTCACCACAGGAACAATAGTAATAGGAGCAAATTCAACAGAATAATTATTCTCATCACCATAATCATCATAAATAGGAGGCATATTGTAATCATAACTAATTTTTTCCTCAATAGTATGTGAACTGAAAATATTATACTCATCATCATAAGCTAGAGAACTACTATGTCGCAAAGCATACTCATCAAACATATCATCATAAGAAGGAACATCACATATGGGAGATAAAATATCATCAGAGCAAACTTTCTCCACTAAAGCTGGGGGACTAAAAATATCATACTCAACAAAACCAGCTTCCCCAAGCTTAGACTTTTCTATAGCATTAGCATTAATGGTATTCAAAGCATTCGTACTGATAACATTGCTATGCGAAATAAGCTCCAAAGGATTTTCAATTTTCTCTTCGAATATAAAATCAGGAAAAAGGCTAAAGAACTCTTTGTTTTCCATTAAGCCTAACTAGTGAAAATAAAAACAAGAAACAAAAAGATGTAAATGCAGAATCTAAAGGAAATAACTCCGAGCACTCACACAGGAGGATGCGAGTACCTTTTACCTTACCTCCCCGGCAACGGCGCCAGAAAAGAGCTTGATGTCTACGCACTTCTATTCTTGTAGACACTTGTTGGGCCTCCAAGTGCAGAGGTTTGTAGAGCAGCAGCAAGTTTCCCTTAAGTGGATCACCCAAGGTTTATCAAACTCAGGGAGGTTAGAGGTCAAAGCTATCCCTCTCAAACAACCCTGCAATTACGATACAGAAAGTCTCTTGTGTCCCCAACACACCCAATACACTTGTCAGATGTATAGGTGCACTAGTTCGGCGAAGAGATAGTGAAATACAAGTGGTATAGATGATTATAAGTAGCAAACGTGATGTGAAATAAATATCGCTGCGAGCAAACAAGTAACAAAATAGCAAGTAAACGGTGTGCAAAGCTTGGAAACAAGGCCTAGGGATCATACTTTCACTAGTGGACACACTCCCAACAATATAACATGATTGAACAAATAACTTCTCTTTGCTAAGGTACTCTGAATTACTCTCCTATTGAATAACACTAATCATTGTGTAGTGGCTATGGAAGCACCCCTTAAAGTTCATCAAGTACTTGACAAACACCACTCATAGAGATACCCAAATCAGATCACAAATCAAGATAGATATCATTGCAACTTAGACCAAGTACTAACACGGTGCACACACTGTCAACATTACACCATGAAAGGAGGAATAGATCACTCAAACTATCATAGCAATAATTATTCTCATAATCCATAAAAGATCACAATCATAGCCTAAACCAAGTACCACCATGATGCACGCACTGTCACCGTTACACCATAGCAGGAGGAATAGATTACTTTAATAACATCACTAGAGTACACAAAATATCTGAATAATAACATGTACTTGTTCAACATGATACAAAGCTCACGATCACATAAAGATCACATCATGGGAGAGAGAGGTGAACCACATAGCTACCGGTAGAGCCCTTAGCCCCGGGGATGAACTACTCCCTCCTCATCATAGGAGACAGCAAGGTTGATGGAGATGGCGGTGAGGTCGATGGAGATGGCGGAGACGGCGATGGAGACCGATGGAGATGGCTCCGGGGGCACTTCCCCGTCCCGGCAGGGTGCCAGAACAGAGACTTCTGTCCCCCGAAATTCGTCGGTGATGGCGGCGGAGCTGCGGAACTGCTTCTAGAAAATTGCCGAATCCCCTAGGGTTTTCCGTCCCGAGGCTTCTTATAGGCGAAGGGGCGTCGTCAGGGGTGGGACCAGGCGCCCTCACACATGGCTGGCGCGGCCAGGGGCCTGGCCGCGCCACCATGGTGTGTGGGGCCCCTGTGGCCCACCTCCTACTCCTCTTCGGATCTCTGGAAGCTTCCGGGTAAAATAAGACTTCAGGATGTTGTTTCGTCCAATTCCGAGAATATTTCCTATGTATCACTTCTGAAACACAAAAACAGCAGAAAACAGGAAACTGGCACTGTGGCACTTGTTAATAGGTTAGTTCCGGAAAATGCATAAAAGTGCCATGAAGTGTATCGAAACATCGGGTAAATGGTGTAAAAACAAGCATGGAGCATCAAAAATTATAGATACGTTGGAGACGTATCACACACTGTTTTACCAAAGTTACTTTTTTTACCCTTGGACATGTGTCGCTGAATTAGGGTTTCCGTGATCAGGATGAGTGGTTGTGATGGCGGGCACAAATCTCAAGGCCTGAGGTCTATATATACCCTGGCCTCTTACCCCCGGCCGGTTCACACCTCATTCGCCCCCATGCCTTCTCTCTCCTCAGCGCCTCCACGAGAGCTCCGTGATCTCCGACGAGCCACCGCGGGATTTTTTCGCCGCCGGTGACTTTCCACCAGAGCAGTTCATCTGAAAACTTTGCATATTCCGTAGCGGGATTCAACCTTTATCCGCCGCTATGAACTCCGAATCTCCTTCCCGCCATCCCTCCGAAGCTGCGGAGGAGGATTCTCCTCTGCAGCAATCCGCCCAGGGCGCGAACCCTCAAATGGCGGATGCATTTCTAGAGGACATTGCATCCGAAGCAGAGGAGGAAACGGCGGGATTGACCGCAGAAGAGGCTGCGGAAAAAGAGTTGGATGGTGGAGCCGAGGAGGAAGAACAAGATGACGCAGCCGAGGCCGCCGAGGAAGAGCAGATTCCCCAGAACCTCCACGGGTACTGGGTGAAATGCCATGTCAAGGACGCTCATGTTCAAGGTTTGGAGAACGAGGGCACCGTGGCTCCCCAGGCAGAGTCCCACTGGCGGACTGACTTCAAAGCCCTGGTGCCTGCCCCTAACTCCATGGAAATCGTGATGCTCAAATCTCACGTGGAGAGGGGTCTTAGCATGCCGCCATCCTCTTTCTTTACAAATCTTTTGAAGTTTTATGGGCTGCAGCTCCACCACATAGCTCCCAACAGCTTGGTGTCTATAGCAGGCTACGCGGCCTTGTGCGAAGGATTCCTTGGAATTTGTCCCAGGGTAGACCTCTTCCAGCTCTACTTCTCAGTGCGTGCCAATTATGAGGATGATGGATTCCTTCGGACCTGTGGGACAATTTGCTTTCTTCCACAGAGATCAAAGGAGTATCCCTTCATCACCCCTCTGGATTCTTCCATAGGATGGAGAGGGTCCTGGTTCTACATGGCGGATAAGCCTGTGCCATCTCAAGCCCGCAGCCTTCCTTCTTTTGAAAACATAGCAGCTCAGCCCCTCGACTCCTAGAATCCTGTCAACGACGATACCGCCACCCCCTATGTCAAGCTCCTAGCACGGCGGATCGCCAAGCTATCCAAAGATGGTCTCAAAGGAATTGATACCATCAATTGTTGAATTTCTCAGCGGATCCAGCCGCTACAACACCGCGATAGCCTGATGCATGAATACATAGGTGCAAATGATGGCATGCGATACTCAAAAAAGGAGATGGAGCCTAAGGTGGTTGAGAAGCCATTCGCTCGCTGATGAAATCTCTCAGGAAGAAGCCCTTGAAATTTGGCAAGGCAATGTTTGAGAATGGCAGCTGCCCACCGGTAAGTTATGTTTCCGCCATAGTATTCCATGATACCTTTGCACTTTATTTTAACTGATGTCTTTATTTATCAGCTCAAATCGCTTGGCCCTGCGGACTTTGCTCATCCCCTTCGCCGCGCCAATTCCAAGCCCACCGCTGCCGAGGAAGTAGTTCACTCCAGCAGAAACAAAGAGGATATGGCGGGGGACGTAGATGACATGGCCCGCATGACTAAGGCGAAGGTGGTCACCAAGAAGCGGGGCAGCAGCGGGAAACCTCGTGTGGTGGCGGGAAATCTACTGACTCCTGCTGTTTCGAAGCTCAACGCAGGGCGAAGTTAGAAACGCCATCCGAGAATACCGCTACCATCAACCTGCCAAAGTCAAGGTAACCTTTTATTATCTCTTTCTTCATTGTTGTTGATTTCACTGCTAATCTCCCTTTGCTTAGAAGGAAGAAGCCTGCTGTCAAGGAACTGCCATCCAAGCGAACCAAACCCTCTCCTGCTGCTATCCCGCAGACCCCCTGATGCACCAATTCCCTCCCCCGCTCGTAATGATATTGATATGGAGGATGCTGGTGGTCAATTTAGTACGATGCCAGAAGCCAACCTGACGACTGAAGCTACGGCTAATGATGTCGTCCAAAGTGAAAAGGCTCCTGACTTGTTCCAAGGTCAGATGGCGGATGCTTCGGCAGGGGGGCAGCTCATTTTGGAAGCAGAGACAACTTGAGATCGTCGACCTTATTACCAGCCAGGAAGATGCCACAATCAGCTATCCAGCGGACTTTCTGCTTTTGTAGAGAAGACAACAATCATGAAGAAGGTATGTACTCCCAGTAGCCCCCGAGCGCCATGGCGGAATTTCGTAGATGATCCGCTATGGTGCTCTAAGAGAAAACTACTTTTAAACTTTGCATAGTATAGCCCCCAAGCGCCGTCACATCGTATGGTGCTCTTTAGAGAACTTTTTAAATTTTGCACTAAGTAGCCCCCGAGCGTTATGGCGGATAACTATCCGGCATAAAGCTCTTAAGAAGACTAAAAAATCATCATGAGTAGCCCCCAAGCATTATGGTTGATAATTATCCGGCATAAATCTCTAAGAGTGACTAACATATAATCTCGTTTTGCCAGAATTACAAGAAAGTTGTGGAGGACCTGGTCCAGGTCGTCAGCTAGCAGGAGAGGGAGCTAGTGGAAAAGAGCACTCTGGTGGCGGACTTGCAGCAGCAGCTCGAGAATAGCGGTAATTTTCTTTTGTCTTGGACAAGTTTAAGTATCTTTATGCTATCCGATCAATACTTTGCTTATATTTCCGCCATGCAGATGCTGCCAAGCTAAAGTCCACACTCGAGGGGGTGAAAAGAGGCCATGCTATCGCGATGGAGGGATTGCAGAAGCAGCTCCAAAAATCTTTAGCCTCGAATACCCTCCTCGAAGAGTAGCTCAAGGACCAGGAATGCCAGAACCTGTAGAAGCAGAAGGAGGTGGAGGATCTCCGCAAGGCCACCGCCGAATTTGAAAAGTGACGAGATGGCTTTAATGAGGTCCTCGACCATTTCCAAAAGACCCTGCTAGGTATCAATGGCTCTCCATACTGTTTAGTTTGCAATAATGTTTTATGCCGAGTATAAAGCATTGTTTATTTCTGCTATGTAGCGACCCTGGAGCAAGGCGAAGTGGATTCCACCACAGGCCTCCGCATAGCCACCGACGCAACGAAGAAGGAGCTGGATGGCCTTCTCAACGCTGGTCGTCAGGCGTGTGGAAGTCTGCAGATAGCGGGTTCAGCTCGGGCTAGTGGCGGACTGGAAGCAGTCGTCTACTCGGGGTGGTGCCAGAACCGCTTTAACTTTGGCAAAGGCCCACTACCCTGAGCTGGATCTGGACTTGGTCCCCTTCGGCATCCCAGAGAGCGGTGAGGACAGAGCGCCGGTGGATGAGGCCGCCATCCGGCAGAGTGTGCTAGGATATGATCAGCTATGTGCCCTGGGCACTCAGCTGAACGTATACTATGAGGCATACGATCTGCCGGGGTCTCCGAGCCAAGCTTCGGCGTTGGTCTCTGCAGCCGCTGCTGGTGCCGATGGCGGCGATGAAGTGTCCTCTGCAATTCCGCCATCCTCTTGAGTTATACTCTGCAATGTGGCAGGAAGAAACAATTGCATCAATTCATCCCCTGAGTGGGTCTGTAAGTTAAATTATTAAACTACGTGTATGCTCTGCACTATGCCTGATCTGCTTGTGGCGGATCAGTGAATGCTTGTGGTATAGTTTTTATTAAGTGGTTTTATGTGCAAAAAAACTGCCAGGCCTATCTTTACGCAACTTGCAGCAGTTTGACATGCTCAAAAAAGACACTTTGAAAAAAAAATCTTGCGTAGGATTATGCGATCCGCCATCTGGCTCTTTGTGCTTGACTTTTCACGAGATGGCGAAATCCTCGCACGAACAATCCGCTAGGTCAACGATACTTAATAGTAACCATCCAAAACCCTTAGCAGATAGCGGCTTAGACCATCAAAAAGTCACTACTCGGGAATCCACACAAAGAACTTCAGATGGAGATCGAGACATAAATATGCTACGCGGACCACTATGGCAGATTTAAAGAGACGCAAGTGCAAAGCACAATTGCGCAAAGGTTCCACACGATCTAAATGAACAATAAAGGAGGTAAAAAACTCAGAAAAAATCAAGAGTGAACCAGATGCTTTATTTCATTGATCATATAGAGGTGCCTATTACACAGCCTAGGTAAGTGCTAAGTGTAGAAAGGACATAGCTGTGCGATATTCCATGGACGATCTGTTTCGTCGTAGATATCGTTAGGGTCTCTTCGTTTGCGCTTCTTACTGGGTTGCTTATCTAGCTCGCGAATATCAATGAGGTAGTAGGAACCGTTCAGTAGAGCTTTGCTGATAACGAAGGGTCCTTCCCAAGGCGGGGATAGCTTGTGGGACTTCTGCTGTTTGAGGCGTAGCACCAGGTCCCCCTCTTTGAACGAGCATTTGCGAACTCGGCGGCTGTGATAGCAGCGGAGATTCTACTGGTAGATGGTAGATCTCTGGGTGTTAGGTCTCATTCTTCCTCTAGCAGGTCCACGGATAGTTGTCTAGACACTTCTGCATCTTCCTCCTTATAGGCCTCGACTCTTGTTGAATCGTACTGGACATCACTTGGCAAGATTGCCTCTGCTCCGTATACTAAGAAGAAAGGGGTGAGGCCGGTTGATCTGTTTGGCGTGGTCCGTAGACTCCAGAGTACAGATGGCAACTCTTCTGCCCAGGCTCTAGCTGCTCTATGTAGCGGTGCTTCTAGGCGTGGCTTGATCCCTGACATGATTAGTCTGTTAGTCTGTTCAACTTGGCCGTTGGACTGTGGATGTGCCACAGATGCCAGGTCAAGATGGATTTTGTTGTGATGGCAGTATTCTTCAACTTCTCCCTAAGACAAGTTAGTGCCGTTGTCGGTGATGATGCTATGTGGGATGCCGAATCTGACCACAATGTCCTTGACGAATTTTAGGGTGGTTTTGCCATCAAGTTTTCTGATGGGCTTAGCTTCCACCCACTTCGTGAATTTATCTACCGCTACCAGGAGGTGCGTAAATCCCAAAGGTGTTGTTTTTAGCGGACCCACCATGTCTAGCCCCCATACCGCAAAAGGCCAGGTTATAGGGATCATATGCAGTGCTATGGCGGGCATGTGGGATTGCTTGGAGTACATCTGGCAACCTTGGCAGAGCTCCACGATACGGTCTGCATCTTCCTTGGCTGTTGGCCAGTAGAATCCATGGCGGAATGCCTTAGCTACTAGGGATCTAGCGGCGGCATGATGCCCACATTCGCCTTCATGGATCTCCCTTAGTATTTCAATTCCGTCCACTTGGGATATGCACTTCATAAAGACTCCCGAGGTGCTTCGCTTGTAGAGCTGGCCATCTATGATGGTGTACGCTTTTGCTCTACGCTCGATTTGTCTCTTTTGGACTTCGTCTTCGGGTAGTTTCTTGTTCGTCAGATACTCCAGGTAGGGCTCTGCCCATGGCGGGTTGCTAGGCAAAACCGCCATAACGGGGGAGCTTGCTAGCTCCGGATTTTCTGGATCCACCATCTTCACTGATGGTACGTGCATATGCTCGAGGAATACGCCTGGCGGGACTGCCTTGCGGCTAGACCCTAACTTGGACAAGGTGTCGGCCGCCATGTTATCTTCTCGTCGTACATGCTTTATGTCGTAGCTGAGGAAACTTTTGGCCATCTCATCCACTTCGTCTCTGTAAGCCACCATAACTTTGTTCTGATCTTTGTATGTGCCAGCCACCTGCTGAGCGACAAGGTCAGAATCTCCACAACACATAATGTGTTGTATGCCAATCTCCTTGGCGACGCGTAGCCCGTGTAGTAGCGCTTCATACTCCGCGATGTTGTTGGTGGTGGGGAAGTGGATCTGGAGAACATAGCTGAGCTCATCTCCCTTGGGAGATTTGAGTGTCACTCCAGCCCCCGAGCCGTGTAGCAGCTTTGAACCATCAAAGTGCATCACCCAATGCTCTGGTTCTGGGACGGATGTAGTCTCCTGCGCTTCCTTCCAATCCGCCATGAATTTTGCCAAAGCCTGAGACTTGATGGCGGTGCGAGGCTTGTAGTCGATGTCGAAGGAGGCCAATTCAATGCCCCACTTTGCAACTCATCCTGTTGCGTCACTGTTGTTGATGATGTCCTTCAGTGGAGCCTTGCTCACCACTGTGATCTTATGGTCATAGAAGTAATGCCTTAACTTACGAGAAGCTAGGAAAACTCCATATGCCAACTTTTGGTAGTGAGGGTAGCGCTGCTTGGATTCCGTCAGGACCTCGCTGACATAGTAGACTGGTCGTTGTACGCCGTACTCCTACGCTTCTTCCTTGCGTTCTACCACAATGACGATACTGGCAATCCTGTTGGTTGCCACCATGTAAAGTAACATGGGTTCCTAGTCTTCGGGAGCTGCTAGGACTGGTGCAGTGGATAGCACTCTCTTCAGGTCCCTAAGTGCAGCGTCTGCCTCATCGGTCCAGACGAATTCGTCTGATTTCTTCATCAGCTTGTAGAGTGGCAAAGCCTTCTCACCAAGTTGACTGATGAATCTGCTCACTGCTGCCACGCAGCCTGTGAGTCGTTGTACGTCCTTCAAGTCATTAGGCCGTGAGATGTCGAGGATTGCCTTGATCTTCTCCGGGTTGACCTCAATTCCGCGGTGGGAGACGATGAATCCTAGGAGTTGTCCAGCTGGTACCCCGAAGACGCACTTCGTGGGGTTGAGCATCATGTTGTACTTCCTTAGATTGTTGAAGGTCTCTTGCAAATCCGCTATAAGGCCATCTTGCTTCTTGGATATAACGGCAATGTCGTCCACATATGCGTGGATGTTACGCCCGATTTGATCTGCCAGGCACTTCTGCATGGTGCGCTGGTACGTTGCTCCTGCGTTTTTCAGACCGAACGGCATTGCCACATAGCAATATGTGCCATAAGGTGTTATGAACGACGTAGCAAGCTGATCGGACTCCTTCATCTTGATCTGGTGGTATCCCGAGTAGGCGTCCAAGAAACGTAGCAGCTCCGATCCCGCCGTCGAGTCAATGACTTGGTCAATGCGAGGCAAGGGAAAAGGATCTTTTGGACACGCTTTGTTCATGCTAGTGTAATCTACACACATGCGCAGAACCTTTGTGTTTTTCTTAGGAACTAACACGGGATTTGCCACCCACTTCGTATGGATCACTTCTTTGATGAAGCCTGCTTTCAGTAGCTTGGAAATTTCCTTTGCTATCGCGCGGCGTTTTTCATCTCCAAAGCGTCTCATGGCTTGTCTTACTGGCTTAGAGCCAGGGATTATCTGTAGGGCATGCTCGGCGAGTTCCCTGGGTACACCTGTCATGTCAAATGGCTGCCATGTGAAGATGTCCCGGTTCTCATGGAGGAACTCGACGAGCACGCTTTCCTATTTGGGGGCAGATTTGTCCCAATCGAGGTGGTCTTGGTGGCATTGCCAGCGACAAGTTCCACCTGCTTTGTATCAACTGTAGGCTTAAAAGTGGGTCGGGAGGTAGAAACTTCTTGCTTGGATGTCGGCATCTCTGCAGGGTCCGTGGCGGCATGGATTTCCTTGAACTCCTCGCCGAAGAACACTGCCTCCGCGAAGGCGGCTTCTCCTTCCTCGCACTCCTTTGCCTTTCTGAAGCTGCCATAAACGGTGATTATGCCATCCGGTCCTGGCATCTTCAGCTGGTTGTAGATGTAGCATGGCCTTGCATGAAAACTATGGAAGGCAGGGCGGCCAAAGATCACGTGGTATGTACTTTTGAACGGGACCACCTCAAAGGTTATGGGCTCTTCTCGGTAATTTTCTTCACTGCCGAAGGCTACCTTGAGGGTGATGGACCCGAGGGACTTAGCTTGGCGACCAGGAACCACTCCATATTAAGTGACGGCACTATGGCGGAGTTGGGTCTTGGTAAGGCCGAGCTTTGTTAGAGTTTCCATGTACATGATATTCAAGCTGCTGCCGCCATCCATTAGACACTTGGAGAACTCGTAGCCGTGGATCACAGGGCATATTACCATGGCGTAATATCCATTCGGGATGTGCTCTGGGTGATCGTCACGGCTCCAGTGCACCGGTACTTCAGACCATCGGACGTACTGGCAGATTTTTAGCACGGTGGCATTGAGGGAGCGCATAGCAGCTCGCTGTGCCTTAGCCGTGGGAGGTCCAAGGAACGTGTGAAAGGCTCCTTTTTTATTGGTATTTTTGAATGGGTTACCCGTGCCAGCCCCACTGACGAAGGAATGACAAATGGGTCCCCGATATTTGCCTACCTGGCTTTTGGCACAGGAGGAGTCTCCTTTGAAAGGTTCTTGAGGCCCACGAAGGCATCGGCCTGGCGTGGCCCAAGAGCAATATTTGGCGTGAAAGCAAGGCTTCGAGGAATTCAAGTTGGACTAGTCTTCGTTTAGGTTTTGCTTTTGAACCGATCTGATCTCTACTTGGCTTGAGGGACAATCCTAAGACCCAGCCTTCGCCTATAAAAGGCTAGGAGGGAGGTCTCGAAACCCTAGACACCTTTCACCGCCACCTCACGCCGGAGCGCTTGAAATCTTAGAGCTCTCTGTCTTAGGCTAGATTCAATCTACACCATCGTTGTAACACCACCGCAAACACCACCCCATCAATACAAAGTCAGACAAGCAGGACGTAGGTCTTTACCCTACCAAGGGGGCCGAACCTGGGTAAAATCCCGTGTTCTTCTACTACGTCTGATCACCGTCAAGTTCGCCAGGTCCCACAATGCGCTCCATAGATCGAAAGCCCTTAAACATGGGCATTGCCGGGGTAGAACCTCGTCAATTAGCGCTGACCGTGGGGACGACGGGATCTGGATCTACGAATTCGCCGGCTCCATCACCAACCAGCACCAAGACCAACATCGACACCATCGTCGGCATCGCTGCACCGATCAACATCGACACCAGTGCCAAGATCAACATCGACACAATCGTTGGCATCGCTGCGCCAATCAACGCTGACACCAGCGCCAAAATCGACATCGACACCATCGTCGGCATCGCTACGCCGGCCGTCGTCGACACCAACCTGACAGAACCAGAGGTCGACGTCATAGAATCGGCCGTCATCGACAGCGCTTCGCCAAGCATCGCCAACCTTACTCCGGTCGCGAACGTCATCGACCCCACTTCAGGCACGACAGGAGCGGTGCCCGGAGGCTACGACATGGCCTTCGGACTGTTCAACTTCCACGTGGACAATGATGGGGCGATGGAGCTAATCTCCATCGGCGATTTGGCCCCGCTCATGGCCGAAACAACAACACCGACAGCCGTTGGGGGCAAACCCCCGACAAGCGCGCTACTGGCGCCATCGGAGGAGGAACCGAAGCTGAGAACTTTGACCCCATCAGTCGGGTCAAACGATTTTGAAGATCCACCTCTATCCCCAACCACCTCATTTTGTGTTGACTGCGACGCGTACCACTACGTGGGCGCCGGAGAGTTCTCATCTCACGAGATCGCCGGCTGTGAATATCCTCAGGAGGGCACGGCAGCTGTCTACCCGACAATATCCGAGTGCGAGCGGGCTCTCAACGTCCTCACGCTCTGTACTGCGCCATATGATCCCGACTACGTTGAAGGGTTATACTCGGACTACACATGCTCAGACGACGACGATGACGTCTACCCCAAAGCTAAGGGAAAATCGGCACTTCAGCAAGCTCCTGTTCACTAAGCGAATCTGCCACATCAAGCGATGGCTACGCGGCCGATTACGATTCTGACATCATGATCGAGGTCGGACCGTACGTCGAAAACGACGACATCTACCCTCCAACGCTAGGCGAAATCAGTGACGATTCGACCCCGTGGTCCAGAGGCCACTGCATGATGGCGTCGCACGACGACGGGAACGAGAACAGAGCCAACGACGGCCGAAACCGGACGAACAGCGGCCGCCAGGTGGTCACGCACGATCAGATTCGGCTCACAAGAAGGGTTTACGCGGGCGAGGCAAACTTCGGTCCCAATCCAAGCCCAAGCGATATGGCTGCGCTCCGATTTGTCGTCCAGGAGCAAAAAGACCAGATCAGCGCTGACAGGAGAATACTGGAACGACGAAGAGAAGAGGCCGATGCATCCAGCAGAAGATGGGCCAAAAGATTGTCCCACTACTCATAAAGCGTCCAGCACAGGTCAAGGCCACGCACCCAGCCCGGGGCCGATATGCACAATATCACCCGAAATCTAGAGGCAGAGTTCAATGAGGCTGAACTGATGCCCAAGACCAAGGAAGCGGCAATCAGGGCCGCGGCAGCATACATCGCCGCAAACGCATCCAACGGTGATGAGCACATGAGGCACCTGCGAAACCTGGCACTCGAAGGGGTAAGGGTGCTTCAAAGCACGCTCGACTCCGGACACGATGCGACAGCAAGGAGAACCGCCCCACCAGCGGAGCAAGCTAGGCATCCAGCAGCGGTGCTAGCCGCGGTGCCCAGAGCACAATTGGTTGAACCCATCAACGGGGAGCTTCGGCATGGTCTGGCCTAGAACATAGTCGACCAAGGGCGAGCGCGATGCGAGGCGCACCGCTTCGAGGAAGAACGTGATATGGAAACGTTCGGCAGCGCTCATGACGGACTCTGCGGGGCAGAATGCTTTAGCCTCCTAATCTGTTCCACACCGTTGCCGAAGGGAATCAAACTCAGCGACGGTATAGTCAAGTTCAACGGGCAGCAGGACCCTCGAATTTGGCTCGATGACTTCATAACCGCTGTCAAAATCAGCGGCGGATCCAGGGACAACGCCCTCCAGTTGTTGTCACTGCACTTGAAGGACAACGCAAGGGCATGGCTGAACAATCTTGCCCCAGATAGCATCCGCTCTTGGGAGGAGTTCCGGCAAGTGTTCATTGCTAACTTTCGAGGTACTTCACGCCGACCTACGTCATTCGAAGAGTTACGCTTGTGCGTGCAGAGGACCGGAGAAAATTTGAGGTCATACATCTCGCGATGGATCAGCCTCCGCAACACGATGGAGAATATTTCGCCCGAAAGAGCCATCAATGCCTTTTGGGATGGTCTCTTCCGACTCGACTTCAAGAAGGAGCTTCGACGCTGCAAGCCGAAGATGGTCGACCACCTCATGAGCTTGGCGAACGAGTGGGCCGATGGCGAAGACTCCATCACAGCACCTAGAAGCCGTCGCCGATCAGCGGAGCGCGACGTCGACGCAAAAGACCAGTTCCATCCCGGTTCCCGAAAGAAAGGCCGTCGGAACCGTTACGATGACACGGAGAACACAGACATGGTAGCAGCAGGCTACATACATGAAGACCATGACGACAATCGCGACTTACCGGGACAAGGGAACAATTACTATGGCAGTAGTAGCAGAAGTGCTAGCCGTGATTCGAAGCCAAGAACAGAGTGGCGTCGATGATGCGATCAGCCACAACTGTCAGCAGAAGAGATGCTCGATGGAGGATGCACAAGGCACACTTACCTCAATAAAGACGGCATCCGAAGACCTGCACATCTCCTCATCGAGTGCAGGGAATTCCTTCATCTTAGCCGAGCACTCCAAGAAAGGATGCAAACCGAGCAACCGGTGGCCGGTGCAGTAGCTTACAATGCTCCACCACCGCCGCCTAATCCGCCAGCAAATGTGGTGCAGCTGGGCCACCAAGCTGCTACAATCCAGCAAGGCGAGCCACGACAGCCAGCTGTCGAAGAAGAAGCATTCCTGCCACCATGAGGATTCGTGCCCATGATTCAGAGAGGGCGCCCGACGAACAGAGTTTAGCGGAAGCGTGCAAGAGAGGTTTTCCATTCCGAACATGCACCACCTGCGACGCCAGAATATCTGAACTGGTCAGAACACCCAATCGGCTTCGACCAGTCAGATCACCCACCAAAGATCCCGCGTCCTGGACACCACGCTTTGGTCCTCGAGGCACAGATAGGAGGTTTCACCTCGAAGAAAGTGTTCATGGATGGAGGAAGCAGTCTGAACCTCATATATGCAGATACACTGCGAAAGATCAAGATTCTGATGGATAACCTCTTGCCGACAGAGACATCCTTCCACGGAATTGTCCCAGGGAAGCCGACGTATCCATTGGGGGCAATACACATGGACATCATCTTCGGCACTCCATCGAACTTCAGGAAGGAGAAGATTGAGTTCGAGGTCGTCGACTGGCCCTCTCAGTACCACGCCATCCTTGGACGACCAGCGTTCGCACGATTCATGGCAGTACCGCACTACGCCTACCTCAAGCTGCGGATGCCCACGAATAGAGGACCGCTGACGATCAGCGGCAGCTTCACCCGTTCCGAAAACTGCGACAAGGACTTCAACAGCATGTCCCAAACCTTCAGGGTGCATGAGGAGCTCCATCATATTTGGGAGGCCACTGTCATGGACATTGATCCACCAGCGCAGCAGAACGCCCCAGAACTCTCATTCGACGCCAGCAAAGACACGCGAGAGCACCAGATCCACCCGACGGATCCAACCAAGATGGCACGGGTGTCGAACTCTCTCTCTCCTGCATAGGAAAGCGCGCTCATTGGGTTCCTCCGTGAGCACTGGAGGATGTTTGCCTGGTGTCCAGCAGATATGCCAGGCATCCCTAGGGAACTCACCGAGCACGAGCTTAAAATCTTTCCGAACATGAAACCGGTCAAGCAATCCATGCGCCGGTATAATCCGAAAAAGGCCAAGTCAATGGGCGAGGAAATCAATCACCTTCTCGAGGCCAAGTTCATCAGAGAGATCAAGGAGGCCACATGGCTTTCACCACCGGTCATGGTGGAAAAGAAGGACACCAAGATCTACAGGATGTGCATCAACTTCACAGCATTGAACAAACATTGCCCGAAGGACTACTTTCCTCTGCCCCGAATCGATCAGATCATCGATTCTACGGTAGGGTGCGAGCGCCTTTCCTTCCTTGACGCCTACTCCGGGTACAACCAGATACGGTTGAAAGTTGAAGACAAAGACAAAACGGCGTTCATCACCCCGCACGGGGTATACTGCTACACGACAATGCCCTTCGGGCTCAAGAACGCCGGAGCCACCTATCAACGGTGCATGCAGGCATGCTTGAAGGAACAGATCGGCCGCAACATCGAGGTCTACGTCGACAACATCGTCATCAAGACGGCGAAAGCAGACAGCTTGCTTGACGACTTGCGAGAGACTTTCGCCAACCTTGACCGCAACAACATCAAGCTTAACCCGAAGAAGTGCTCCTTCGGGGTGCCTACGGGCCAGTTGCTGGGCTACCTCATTTCTGAGAGAGGAATCGAAGGCAAACCAGAGAAGATTCAGGCCATTATCAATATGCAACCACCATAGACGCTTCGGCACGTCTAGCAATTGACGGGTCGATTAGCAGCACTCAGTCGCTTCATAAGCAAGCTTGGCAAAAAGGCCCTCCCCTTCTATCGGCTGCTTCAGAAGATAGACAACTTCAAGTGGACAGAAGAGGCACAAGCTGCGTTCGACGACCTCAAGCGTCGTCTCTCGACATCACCAGTCTTAGTCACCCCCCGAGAAAAGGATCCAATGTTGCTGTATATAGCAGCCACGAATCAGGTCGTCAGTTCGGTCCTTGTGGTCGAGCGTGCAGAGGATGGCAAAGAGCATGGAGTCCAAAGGCCAGTATACTATCTTAGTGAGGTCTTATCCCCGACCAAACAGTGGTACCCACACTACCAGAAGCTAGCTTACACCATCTACATGACGGGGAAGAAACTGTCGCACTACTTCGAATGCCACTCCATCATAGTGGTGGCCTCGAATCTAGTTTCCAGCATCCTCAACAACCCAGACGCCACAGGGCGTGTGTCACTATGGGGAATCACGCTAGAACCCTAGGAGATCACGTACCAGCGCCAGTCGGCAATCAAGTCACAAGTCCTACCGGATTTCATAGCCGAATGGACAGAAGCTCAGATGCCTGAACTCCCAGACCTGTCGAATACCTGGACCATATTCCTCGATGGGTCCAAGCGGGTTTTGGGGGCAGGAGCAGGAGTGGTCCGTGTATCACCGCAAGGGGACAGGATGCGCTACGTCCTCCGCATGCGCTTCTCGAACCCCTCGAACAATGAGGCAGAGTACGAAACCATCCTCCATGACATGCGCATGGTGAAAGCCTGCGGGGCCACCCGCATCAAGATCCATGGAGATTCGAACCTCATCGCCCAGCAAGTCATGAAGGAGTGCGACACAACCTGCGCAAACATGATCGCATATCACGCCATGTATGACAAGCTCGAAGGCAATTTCGAGGGGTGCGAGGTAACGCACATCGGCAGGGAAAGCAATGAAGAGGCAGACAACCTGGCCAACATCGGATCAAAGTGTCTCCCAATACCGCCAGGAGTTTTCTTCGAAGAGATATTCGAATGCTCTGTCAAGATTAAGCCAGTCATCAACCCGGCGTTAGCAACACGCTCGGGGGCTCAGCAGGGCAGCACCACCCCAGCAGTGGGAACAGGAGACCCCCCCAAAGACGCGGCCGTGGTCATGCTCGTCAAAGCTATCTGGACGAAGCCATACCTGGCCTACCTGATAAGGGGAAAACTCCCAGAAGACCCCATCCATCGCCGACAAGTTATGCGGCGCTCCAAGGCCTTCTCGATAATCAACGGGGAGCTCTACAAGCGCAGCACCATAGGGGTACTCCAACGATGCATAGCGCAAGAAGATGGAATCACTCTCCTACGAGAAATCCATGAAGGAACTTGCGGGCATCACGCTTGCAGTCGAACCCTCGTGGCTAAAGCTTTTCGATCAGGGTTCTACTGGCTCTCCGCACTCCACGATGCCAGAAACATTGTCCAGCACTGTGAAGCGTGCCAGCTATTCACTACCAAGCCTCATGCACCTGTGTCAGAGCTGCATACCATCCCTGTTGCTTGGCCCTTCGCACAATGGAGCCTCGATCAAGTAGGGCCTCTCCCAGTGGACAAGTTCTCCAAATGGATAGAAGCTGTACCGGTCACCAACCAAGAGGCGACCACGGCGGTCAAATTCTTCGAGTCCATCATCTACCGGTACGGCGTTCCAAACAGCATCATCACCGACAATGGCACCAACTTTACCTCGGGCGAATTCTAGGACTTTGCCAAAAACCTCGGCATCAAGCTCAAGTATGCCTCGGTTGCGCACCCCAAGTCCAACGGCCAAGCCGAAAAGGCCAACGGGCTCGTATGTGGAGGCCTGAAGAAGCGACTCCTTCGACCCCTCAAGCGCGCGGCAGGCGCCTGGGTCGAGGAACTGCCTTCGGTCCTCTGGAGCTTATGGACGACACCCAATTCTTCGACTGGCTACATGCCATTCTTCCTGCTTTTCAGAGCAAAAGCAGTTCTACCCATGGATGTGTGCTACAGCGCGCCTCGCGTGGTCGCCTATGTCGAGGAAGATGCAGGAAAGGCGTTAGCAAATGCCCAAGACCTGCTAGATGAAGATCGAGACGTCGCCCTCGTTTGTTCAGCGGTTTATCAGCAAAGCCTTCGCAACTACCACAGCAGATGGGTCCGCGGATGCTCCTTCGAGCCGGGCAACCTCGTGCTTTGCCTCAAGCAGACAAGCACGTCGAAGCTAGAGCCGCCATGGGAAGGCCCATATCTCGTTCACGAGGTCATCCCAGGAGGGGCATATCGGCTACGCAACCCCAAAACTAGGAAAGACGTAGAAAACCCGTGGAACGCCGCGCAACTGCGCTGCTTTTACCCTTAGCACACAAAGCTTTCTCCCCCATCCCCTCTACTATGTAATCAAGCGTTGGCAGCAGTCCGCGCCCAACATTGTGCCTTCGGCACCAAGCAATAAAGTTCAAGTTCCCCATTTCATGAGTCGACATTTGTGTATACCCGCGCTCGGGGGCTTTGCCCTCCAACCTACGCTCGGGGGCTTCGCCTTTCGACCTATGCTCGGGGGCTTCACCTTTCGACCCACGATCGGGGGCTTTGCCCTCCAACCTACGCTCGGGGGCTTCATCCTCCAACCTATGCTCGGGGGCTTCACCTTCCAACCTACGCTCGGGGGCTTCGCCCTCCAACCTGCGCTCGGGGGCTTTGCCTTTCGACCTATGCTCGGGGGCTTCGCCCTCCAACCTATGCTCAGGGGCTTCACCTTTAGACCTATGCTCGGGGGCTTCGCCCTCCAACCTACGCTCGGGGGCTTCGCCCTCCAACCTATGCTCAGGGGCTTCGTCCTCCAACCTACGCTCGGGGGCTTCACCTTCCAACCTATGCTCGGGGGCTTTGCCCTCCAACCTACGCTCGGGGGCTTCACCTTTCGACCTATGCTCGGGGGCTTCGCCCTCCAACCTACGCTTGGGAGCTTTGCCCTCCAACCTATGCTTGGGGGCTTCACCCTTTGACCAACACTCGACGATTCTGTCCAGTGGTCAAGGCAACCCTTAAAAAGATTCGCAGAAAGTACACCAAAAAATCTCCAAGGATACATATACAAACGGAAAACAAGCAGAATTCATGTACGCGGTCGAGCCGTTAAGCTACAACACCTTGGCTCGCCTGTTGGCGATCGCTCTTGGTCATGATTTGCCGGGCGATACAGTCGGCTGTGTCCCTGCATGCCGCATAATGATTCTCCATGTCGACTCGGCCACTGGGTGTCCGCGGCAACCCTTTCAGGAGCTCCATATCCACCTCTGGATAGTGGGCACGCACGAAAGAGAGAGCCACGAGCGCTCCACATCGAAGATGCTCGCGTACAAATTGGTATATAGCTTCTTCGTCCTTGAAGCGGCTGAGCAACGCCGACAGACCGACAGGTTGATCGTTCAAAGGAAACATAACCTGATGCACTATCACAAGGGCAGCGCGGCTGGAGTCAGCTAAGGTAGAAGCCTGGGTGACCCGGTCCTGAAGCACGATCAGCTTCCTAGCTTTCGCAGAATCAGCCCAGAAGTTGTCCGCGGTCGAATTCGCAAACGACCGAGCATATCGAAGGTGTGCATCTACTTGACGGTCTTCAGACACCTTATCGAGGCAAGCATCTACAGCCAACGAAATTAGAGAATCAGAACATATTGTCACAGAAGACTTTATCATCTACGCAAGCATACTTACACTCCATAGCCTTGCCAAGATTTTCAATCTCTCCAAGGAGAAATTCTTCCGCATCCTTAGCTAGTGAAGCCTTGGACAAGGCGACGTCGACCTTGGCAGTCACGATCTTCAGCTGCTGTTGGGCATTTTTGAGCTGATCATGCAATGACCGGATCAAGGAGAGTTCGCCACCGGAAGGCGTTCTCCTTTCAATGGCGCCGGAGGAACTAGCGGATGTTTCATACAAAACAGGCTAGGCACCAGAAATCACGGACGAATCCTGCACAGGAGTTCTTCGATCATGCAAAGACATCGGTAATCAAATAGCAAAAAGGGGTGCAAAAATAGGAAGCAACGAATTTTACAATGAGTAATATTCAAAAGACAGACACAGCCTCGGAGGAGGAACTACATTTTCCATTACATACAAGCACACACGCATAAACTAGGACGAGCTACCAGCAGCTTTGCTGGAGGGTGCACCCGACGTGCTACGCTTGCGAGCCTTGGCAGCTGCCCTCTTTTCGTTCCTTTCCGCCAGAAAGCTTGTCATTTGGGCAGACAATTTACGGGCGCTCTCAAGGAAGATCTTGGGGGAGATGTCGCGCCCGTCCTTATCCTTCGAATATGTGCGCGTGACCTTGTCGACGTCGAATGTAACCCCGTGCATCATCAGCATAGAGAAGATAGACTTGGAGCCGGTAGTTACCTATCGGCGAACCGCGGCAACCAAAGGATCCTCACCATCTTCTTTCATGGCCAGCGCCTCGAGGATGCCGGCCATGGTGTTGCTGGTCGATTCCGGGATGGAGACATCACGAACACGTTCCAAGGTCGACTGCACCTTCGCCAAAAGATCTCTTGCATCCTGGCAGAGGCGCTCGGTACCGCCAATGCTCGACTCAAGCCCGGATGGTTCCTTCAGCGCCCCGGCATCGAATTCGGTAGCATCTTCATAAAGCAGTCAGGTCCCCAATCAAAACTACAAGCGTTCAACAGGAAACACTCAAGATCAGTATGTCAAAGGCTTACCATGCAATGTTTCAACGGTGGCTTGGAGGCGCTCGTGTAGAGTTTGCTCTTTGGACTCAGCTTCCAGCCGACGCTGATTGGGGAGCTCTTGAGCCCTGGAAGATTCAGCTTTGAGCCGGGCAACTTCCTCGATAAGCGCATCAACCTTCGATGCCAGCTCAGTCTTTTTAGCCGCCAGATCATCCAATTGAGCTTTTAGGGATGTCTTGTCAGTGGCTGCCTGAGACGCAATCCCTACCCATTCAAAGAGCACCACACTAAAAACTAGGATAACGGTGGCCAGAACAAAGAACCAGAAGAAAAGAGATATCACTCACGGCGAATATCCTCCAACTGTTTTGACAATTGGCGGTTATCCTCCTCCAGCGCAAGGAAATCCCTGCATACCTTTAAAAGATCCCGGACAACGGGCTAAAAATATACGCAGGAAATGAGAGCTCGAATAATCGTTCAGAGGGCAAGCCCAAGTGTAAACACTTCGACTCACCCTCGGGGGCTACTGATAGGCAATCATCGGAATTACAAGTCCAGGTTTTTCGAGGCTTACATGGCTTTTTGGACCGGAAGGTTCGCTGGAGGAGGAAACCAGAACAAGCTCTGGTTTGGTCCTCTTTTTCTTCGAGGGAGGTGGCGGCTTCAGGAGGTCATCCCCTGGCGCAGCATCTCTAGCCATCTTCTCCTGAGAGTCTGTGGTCTGCTCAAGAGCAGAGTTGTGGGGACGAAGCTCGAATCGACCACGATCGTGTAAGCTCGCCGAAGTCTCCTCAGTCGATGATCTGAAACAAGATAAGATGTCAGAAACAATACAATTACTCAAAGATGAAGTTATTACTACAAAAAGTACTACAGAGATACATATGAGGCATCGAGGCCGAATTTCGGGAGGGCCCTTTTCCTAGACCGAGGAGGAGGTCGGCTGTCCAAAGGCTTGGCCGGAATCACGCCGTCGTCATCGTCACCGAAAGAGAAGTGGGTGTCGCCGGTGTCTTCTGAATCTTTGACGACATCGGCGTCCGCAAGCTGCTTCCTTTTCTTCGATGCTCGCGGAGGCGACGGCGCGACAGAGGTTGACTCTTCAGGGGCTTCGATGAAATCTCGTCCTAGGTATTCACCTTCCTCGGGTTGAGGTAGATAACAACGGGCCACATTGATAACCTGTACAGTCATTGTACATCCCTTTTTTGACCCAGATCAACGAGATTTGTAACATTGGACTAAGGCAAGGAGCATACCTCGGTGCGAGGGAAGGCCTTGCTGAAAGCCACCGCGCCAAAGACTTTCAGCATGACATCTTTCTT
Organism: Dactylis glomerata; assembly: GCA_007115705.1. Lineage (NCBI taxonomy): Eukaryota > Viridiplantae > Streptophyta > Magnoliopsida > Poales > Poaceae > Dactylis > Dactylis glomerata. The sequence continues at coordinate 2,536,988 of QXEO01001223.1, forward strand.
CTTGATGTTGGTGACAGCGCGCACGCTGTCATCAATCTCGGCTTCGTGTAGCTCGTCGGGGGAGATCCACGTCGAATCCCGGTGGTCGGTGTACTCCCACATGCAATGGGACCGAGCGGTGAGCGGTTGGACTCGACGCTCGATGAACGTTTGGATGAGCTGGATGCCCGAAAGCACTTTCTTGGGTGTGGCTCGAAGCTTCTGGATCCTCTCCATTAGGGGCTCGGTGGTCTTCAACTCTTCTTCAGAGAGCTCATGCCGCCAAGACACCCGAGGCCGAAGGACAGTGGTGGCTCGAAATTCTTCAAGTCCGAATTCTTCGCCATCGGAGGATTTGTCCTTAGCATAGAACCACTTTGTTCGCCAGCCCGGATTGTTTTCGGGCGTGGGCAGGTTGAAGTAGGGGACATCAGGGCGGACCTGGCAACCAAATCCACCGGTCTGGAACTGCAGGGGCTGCCGGATCATAAAAATCCGGCGCCAAAGCGCCCAGTGGGGTTCGACCCGCAGGAAGCATTCACAGAGCGTGATAAAACACGCAATGTTGAGAATTATGTTGGGGTTCAGATCATGAAGCTGAACTCCATACGCAAAAACAAGACCACGAAGAAAGGGATGTGGGGGAAGCGATAACCCCCGCAATAGAAAAGCCAGGAAGATTACCCAAAAACCTGGAGGTGGCCGGGGAATGATCTTCAGGCCGGCGGCGAGCGATTCTGCCGGGTCATTCTTGAGGAGGCCGATCTTCTTGGAGGCAGACATCTCCTTGCTCCCCATCTTGGTCGGTACCCAATTGCCGACAACAGAGGCGTCGATGTCCGTGGCCTTGGCCTTCTTGGCGGCGGCGCCGGTGGCAGCGCCGGCGGCGGATGAACCCCTCTTACCCATGAACGCAATGCTCAGTGGTGGCTTGCAAGAGTGGGGATGAGAATGGAGCGTCGCAAAAGATGAGTGCGAGGAAGACGATGACGGCGGCGGAGTGGGGTGTACAGTTAACCTTTTCCGCTGTCTTTATCTTGCTCTGGGGAAACTGTCAAGTCATCTTAGCCGTCCGTCATGAAGGGGAAATGGCAAGATAGATCTGGCCATCCATGTGTCAGCGCTACGGGAGCCGCAGCCTCCACTATGCATGGTAATTAAGGAGACCGGGACACATTTTTTCACCCAAATGCGAGATGTGCGGTCAAACACGGTCAGCGGCCGGGACGCGTGGCCACTGGGCCCCAGCATGCCCGGTCTTGTCAGAGTCAGTCTGTGATGGCAGAAGATGGTGTGACAACTCGATAAATCCAGGCGTCACCACTGACGTCACGGCCCAAAAAGCGGTTTCTTGAGGGGTTAAGAGATGGACTCAATCTCGGGTCCCCGACATTTTCGAGGTATGTGTTCTTTGGACTGGCTCTTTCGGAGCTACTTTTGTCACAAGACTTTTTCCGCCCGACCTTTTTGAAGGCGTTGCTTTTCGAGAGGCTTTTCTCCCTGTTTTTGAGCCTTTAGAGTTTCTTCGAGTGGCTTTCTTGCCATGACCATTCAAACAGATTCTTATTTCTTATTCGGTACCATTTCGGTGATTCAAGGGAAAATTTTCCCTCTCAAATTATCCGTCACGGGCCAGCAGAGCCTCCGAGCATTCCTTGATTGAGGACATCGATTCTCCCATGCTCCCATCTTCGGGCAGGATGTGTCATTTCGACTTTCGGCCAAAGTTCGATAGTCTTCCGAATCACGACCTGGCTAGCAATGCCACTTTATCGCCCAAGTCATGATACAGCCAGCAGAGCTGTCAGTTTCACCTGAGTGATGACCTCGTCGCTCCGCACGACCACTAATCGGGAGCTGCAGTTCCCAGATCACTTTTAGCTCGGGGCCAGTCGTGCCACACCTATGATTCGGGGTGGCTTCAGTCCCACGAATTCAACTTCACATCTACATGTGCATTCAAAATTCCCGGATTTAGGTGGCTAATACCAATTCGGATGCCGTATGTCAAATACGAAGGTAAGTCCACGGTTTGTAACACCAGATGGCATGGTATTCGTATCAAGCACGCTCTCCCGAGAAACTTTCTATACCTTCGGTATGAAGTTTGCACCGATGGACGCATCGGGTGCCTCACAATGAACTGGGCCTCGAACTGGTAAGTCCAACGCGGCTCGGGTTGAGGTAGCGCCAGCCCACGCGGGTTCGAGTCGGGGGACTCGAATCTGAGTAAGCTAACTGAATGTTTTTGCGGCTATGCAATTAACTAAGACCTGGCGTGTGTCTCAGGCCGATTATGCGTATCCCTCTGCAAACCCGACTTAGCACTTTCGAGGCTCTGAACGAGCGTTGCTCGAATTTTTTCGCACCTGATGAGTGCATCACTCGAATATTCTCTATACTTTTGTGGTTTCACAGGTCAGGCGAACGTATCGGGTGTAGTTAAGAAAGCTTTCGGGGTAAAGTCCCTGCCATAGTCTTCGGCTATCCCAGGCACTCGGGGGCTACTGACGAAGGAATGACAAATGGGTCCCCGATATTCACCTACCGGTTTTCGGCCCAGGAGGAGTCTCCTTCGACAGGTTCTCAAGGCCCACGAAGGCATCGGCCCGGCGTGGCCCAAGAGCGATATTTGGCGTGCAAGCAAGGCTTGGAGGAATTCAAGTTGGACTAGTCTTCATTTAGGTTTTGCTTTTGAACCGATCTGATCTGTACTTGGCTTGAGGGACAATCCTGAGACCCAGCCTTCGCCTATAAAAGGCTGGGAGGGAGGTCTCGAAACCCTAGACACCTTTCACTGCCACCTCACGCCGGAGCGCTCAAAATCTTAGAGCTCTCTGTCTTAGGCTAGATTCAATCTATGCCATCGTTGTAACACCACCGCAAACACCACCCCTGTCGTCGTGGTGAAACAACATATGCCATAGGATGGCTTAAATGGGGGCCGAACTAGATGCTGGAGGATTCGGGAGAGGGGAACGAGCTAAAAAGCACGACAGAAAGAGACACTGATCTACCCAGGTTCGGGGCTCTCGTAAGGAGATAACACCCCTACTCCTGCTCTACTGATTGTATATATGGGTCGATGTAGTACACCACAATGGTGCTTCCAAGCTCTCTGCTAGAGAAGGAAGATGAACTGCTAAGTGTAGGAGTACAGAGTGATCAATCTACCTTCAACCTTCCAACCTTCTTCCAGCTACCAACCTTCCAACCTTCTTCCAGCTACCAACCTTCCAACCTTCTTCCAACCCCTTGCTAGGACTCCCTGTGCCACCTTATATAGTGGTGGCCAGGGTTACAACGGTCATACAAGACCACAAGACAAGGGCTACACTCCAAACAGGAGCAGGTGGCGATGGCAGAGACCCTTGACTTCGCCCCTGATTGCTCTCGATGGGACGCCATATCCCTGTACCTTGTACCTCTTGACTGTGGCCTTACCTCTGTGCGGTAAGCTCGTACTTGTGCACAGTGAGGGTAGGTAACCTCCACTGTGCACCCTGCCATCTTACTCTGCTACCATGCTGGGATGTTTTCTTCCTTGATTGTAGGGATGTGACACCTTGGTTGACTTAAGTATCCCGGATATGACCGTTGGCCATACCCAGGACTTATATGCCGGACCAACGACCTACGAGGGTCGGGTAATCCGGCCTCCCCTGCTCCTGCACAACACACAAAATAATTAGGCCGGCATATCTGAGTATATGCCGGCACACCTATACTAGTATTCCGGCTATACCGGCATATCCAGACACCAGCCGGGATATACATATATGCCGGCCTGGCCGATGCTCCTATATTCCGGCCAGGCCCTTCCTCGATAACCCGGCATAAAGTCAATCATAAGCCTTGTGTCTTTCTACTCTCTTGACCCTACCGGGGGTCATCCCCCCGACAACCCCACCAATACAAAGTCAGACAAGCAGGACGTAGGTCTTTACCCTACCAAGGGGGCCAAACCTGGGTAAAATCCCATGTTCTTCTGCTTCGTCTTATCGCCGTTGAGTTCGCCAGGTCCCACAATGCGCTCCATAGATCGAAAGCCCTTAAACATGGGCATTGCCGGGGTAGAACCTCGTCACCCACCCTCTGCCTTTTCGGCGGGTTTGGTCGCAGGGTCTTTGTCCATATCACTGCTATCCTTGGACTCCTTATCCTTGTCTGCTTTTCCTTTGCCACGAGGTCATTGTCGCCGGTTGCGCTTGTAGCCAACTTTTTGGTCTGCCTTGATGTTGTTGACAAATTTGTAGTTCCGGTTGGTGTGATTGCACTTTCCGGAAGCATCTCGATGGGTGAAGCATGGCATATCGTGGTACTCATCGTAGGACACGGGGGCGGAAGGTGCCAAAGCGGGAGCCGTAGAGCTCCGCGGCTGGCCACTGCTGGTACCGCGTCCTTTGCCACGCTGGCTGCTTTGACCCTTATCGGTGAAGGTTGTGGCCACCATATCCAGAGTTTGCTGCTCTTCTGGCAGATTCTTCCGTTTATTGCTGTTGTTCCGCTTTCCAGTATTCTGGATGGCGAAAGCCTTCAGAGATTCATGGGCGTCATCATCGGCAGCCGCGTAGTTGCTTGCAATGGTGATCATATAATTTAGGGTTAATTTCCCTTCGTTCCTTTGTCGCAACAGGCGATGGCAAAGCAGCTGGCCTCTCTCCAAACTATCGATGAATGCGAGGATGGCGGATTTGTCGGCAACCCCTTTACAGGAGTTCTTCATATCTAGCCATCGCGCAAGGAAAGTTCAGGAGGTCTCATCGTCAGCCCGTCGGCACCTTTGGAGGTCACCAATATTATGAGGTCTCTTATAGGTACCCTCGAAGTTTTCGGTGAACGCAGTCTGCATGTCGAACCAGGTTTGGATGGAATTTTCTGCCAAGTCGTTGATCCACTATCGCGTGATGCGTGGTGAATGACTAGCCCGTTGGGAACCCCAAGAGGAAGGTGTGATGAGTATAGCAGCTAGTTTTCCCTCAGTTTAGAAACCAAGGTATGTCGATCTTGGAGAGGAGAGACAGGCGACTGAAGGTGATGCTTGCTAGTTTGCGATAGCTGCAGACAATTTATATATGGCGCCTCGTCCAAGCTTTGCTTGCTAGCTGCAACATGGAACCTGCATACACACAAACAAGTACTTTGCTCCCAACTTGCGATGAGGTTGTCAATCTCACCGGTTTGCTTGAAACAAAGGTTATGAGCATATCGAGTGGAAAACAGTAGAGAATGCAAATAAAGTTAAAAGTGCGAGTGATGAGGGTTAACTCGACAAATGTCCTAAATGAAGGACTTAGGATCGGGGAGATAGGGCGTTGGATGAACTCGAAGGTAAAGTTAGTCAAAATAGGTGTGTGTCGAAAGTAAACTTGGGTGTTTAACCTGGCTTGCTTTCAATCTGGCCTACACCGTCGCCTCCTGGCCCCTATATATAGATGGCCAGGTCTCGAGGATCAGGTAGGATCCGATACAGATTACAAATATCGACATACGGTAAGAACTCGTATTCGACTATCATTACAATTGGGCCTAGCTATATGGGCCTTAGGGGTACTCAACTAACGGGCTCTATTAACTATACCCTTGTCAGTAGCCCCTGAGATTCTACCAGAATTGCAGATTCAGGTTGAATCTCTAATCTTTAAATCTTCTACTTGATCAATTCTTCGACTTCTTCTTATCTTCAAATCTTCGACTCGGTCTTCTGACTTATTTTCATAACAATATATCGCAAGGGGTTTTGATGAACAAGCCTGACAACTCTGACGGATCAAGAGGTCAGTTAACTGCCGGAACAGATACTTGCCACCTACTTCAAATTCAATCCCCTTGGACTTGAATTCGGGATACCGGTCAAACCCATTCTTTTGCCGCATTTAGGACTTACAAAGAATGAATCCCAGTGATTCTCAGGGTACCCAGTGCGTCCACCAGGATTTTCTTCGCGTCGTAGACACGGATACATACCGGCAGAGCGCATCCATGTGCATATACCAGGCCACACAGGATGGATCCCGGGGTCTTACCTTCGTGACATGTCACGGCATTCGAGTTGTGTTGCGATAACGCAACTCGAGAATCTCATGTCGCTGTCAAATTTTGACTGAAAATATTCGGGTTTCAACAACCATAAAACTCGCTCCCGATGGGAGTAATCACTCCTTAACCCCTCATACTCTAATGTTTTACCAAGAAATATCGTCGGGTGCGCGCTCAGCGCTCCCGATGGGAGTAGCCCCCGAGGCTATAGTCAAAAAAGATGTTTTCGAGTATAGGCTCAAGATATAGTGTGGTTCATCATACTTCAACTCAAGATAATAACACCTTGTTGTCGAATACGAGTCCACCACCCCAATTCAGTATCTTTGAAGGTAATAGCCCCCAAGGCTATAATTCAAAGTCCTTCTCATATAATCTTGTCTATAAATTTTGCACTTGTCGGCACCATCCTTCTTCTTTCTTATACCATATTTTTTATGACGTCAATGAAGACGTCACTCTGCATGAGTGCGAACCGTTTTATGGGCAACACTATAATTTTCACGATTTTTGACCGTTAGTGGGCTGCCGTTTCCGCTCTTTGCGCCACGTCTCAGCCCACGATCCTTCTCCCAGAAGATATATAAGGGGCGTAGTGGAGGATTTTACTGTTTACCAGCTCGTTCCCTCCGCTGCCTCCATTGCTGATCTCCTCTGCCTCCTCCTCTCATGCACATCCTCCAGGTGCACTGCGTATTAGATGTGCGTGAAACACCTAGCCACCAAGAACGCCATGGCCAAGACCTCTTCTGCCACCAACTGGGTGCGCTCCACCATCACCAAGAAGGAGGTGGAGAAGGCCAGGGCGGACGGCCTCATCGCCACCCAGGATTCCATAAAATTTTCCAGTACTGAGCGGATCCCGAAGCCCCCGAGCGGTTATCGGGTAATGTTCCTTGCTTTCCTTCTCCGCGGTTTTTCTCTTCCTGCCCACGAGTTTCTTCGTGGGCTTCTCTTTGTCTACGGTGTGCAGCTCCACCAGCTCACACCGAACTCTCTTCTGCACATTGCCTGTTTCGTGACTCTTTGCAAGTCATTCTTGGGCATTGAGCCCCATTTCCTTCTCTGGAGATCAATCTTTCGACTCCGCCGCAACGTTGCCCTGTCCAAAAAACCCGAACTGGGCGGAGCCGTTGTTTCTCTGCGTCCTGAAGCATAATACCTTGAATTTTCCTTGGCCGCTTCTGTCCAAGGCTGGAGGACAAAGTGGTTCTATATCAAGGACCGCAAATCCTCTCCTGAAGATGAGTACGGCCTACCCCCTTTCGATGCTTCCTAGGAGGTGAAGAAATTGGCGTCGTGGGATACGCTTCCCTCAGATGCAGAAGTAGAACAAATTCTTCCTCTTCTGTCTCGCATCAAGGCTCTTAAAGGAGGCCAAGGAGGTGCTTTGTCGGGTATCCAACTCATAGCGTTTTTCGTGCAACGTCGAGTTCAACCCCTACAACACCGCCTCACCAAGCTTTGGAATTATGCTGGTTTGGACGATCCTACTCGCGTCTCCGAAGACTTGATAGAGAAAAAGGATGTCGACAAGCGAGTTAGGAGCCTCACCAAGCTCACAAAAGATCATGCGGTCGCTGACTTGACCACTGACTATTTTGACTCCGTGCATCCTCTGCCCGAGGTATGTATGTTATGCTCACTTGTTGTCGAATTTTACTTTCTTTGACTTGAATTGGTATTTGCCTTTGTACTCTGCTAATTTATTTATATGCAGGATCACCTTTTCCTTGTTTCCCGCCCTCCTCTTCCAGAGGCAGGGCCTCTTCTGGCTGATCTAGCCTCTCCTGCATCTGAAGCCCTCGAGGCTGACGAAAGTCAGGACAGAGATGATGCCGAGGAATCAGAAGAGGAAACTAGCTCATCGACATCGCCTCCTCCCGCACTTGTTGAAGATGCTGGTGTCGACAAGAAAAGGAAGCGTGTCGACGAAATCGCTTCATCGAGTTCTGCAGCGGCTGGCAAAGCCCCCGTTCTTGCAGAAGATATGGAGTACTTTGACCTCCTAGCATCGTAAGTATTGCATTCGAGTTCTTCAGTTGCACTGTTCTTGCCTTGTTTCCATAACTTATTTTCTTCATGCAGAGATGACGAAGAGCCACCAACATATGCTACAGCTGCTCCACCAACTTCTCCTGCGGCCGCTGATGAGCCTGCTGAGCCAGATGTTGCGCCGAGGGCTACCAGGGCCTCTGTCAAGAAGGTTCCTCAAGCTCGCAACCCCAAACGCTCGAAGAAGGCCAAAGAGACCGACATTTTTCTTGAAGCCCATGCATCGACGGTTTCTCCTGATGATGTGAGTAACTTTTCTTTTACTCCCTTTCCTTTCATACACTCGTGCTCTTACACGCTCTTTTTCTTAGGCATTATTGAGCAGGTTCGTCGCCTTGGGCACTGAATGTGCTGAGTACCTAAAGGTTGCGAAAGCTTCCGAAGGTACACTTATGACGTTCAACCACAACTTTTTCCTTGTACTTATCCTTTGCTATTTGTCTGACATGCTTGCGTCTTCTTCTGTAGCTGCTCTGGCAACGGCCAACGCTTGGATTGCGTCGCTGGAAGCGGAGCTCCGTGCTTCACAGAAAGCATATGATGCTGCGGCTGCTGCTAAAGCAAACGCTGAGAAGTTGCAGAAATCTGCGCTTGGTAAGGCAAAGAAAGCTGAAAAAGCTTTAGCTGACGCCAACAAGGATCATGCCCAGCAAGAGCAAGCCGTAGCAGAGCGTCTTCACACAATGTCTACTGCTACTGAAAGTAAGTGCTTCACCTTGTCTTCTATTTTCGACTTCTGTTGCACTATTGTACTTGCTGACATTTTTCTCTTCTTTTTCTCCTCTATCTGCTTTGTATCGTGCAGAATTTATCGGGGTATCTCCGTCATCCCTGCAACCTGATGATGATCCTCTAATGACTGCGGTTAACCTACTCGAGGAAAACTGGATATCTATCCAGGAGACTTTTGAGTTAGTGAACCGCGTTCTATCACGACTGTTTGTCGGGTTGTGGCCGAAGAAAAGGGCAGCAGTTCCGAAGGACAACTTGAGCAATCTTGCCAAGTCCTTCGATACAACTGAAGACCCCACCCTCCAGCTGAAAGGGCTTTCTATTAAGCGTGGCGCCGAGGGTGCTATTGCACTTTCTCTTGCGCACGGTACGGACTTCGACTGGGAGAGGGTGAGCTCTCCCCATGGCCGCACCCGCGATGAGATGAAGGCTTTTTTCGAGAAGGCAAAAAAGTTGGCGCCTGCATTGGTGACAATTATTTCCCCCTCGGCATCCTCTGCGGCATCTGCTGCACCACCTCCAGCGGCGGAAGATCCAGTGCCGCCGTTGACTTCTGGCAAGGAGTTTGCCGTGCCCTCTTCTGCCACGGAGCAAAATGCTGAGGTGGCGTAGACTCGGCTTCTTTGTAGTTTTTAGTTTTCTCCTTTTGAATGTAAAAAACTTTAGTTGCGTGCAACCTGAGAACGTTATTCATGGGGTTTTGCACTTATGTAAATATATTTCCTTCGTATGAAATCTTATGCTGTCTCTCTGAAATTGTTTCTCCCCTCTTTTCCTTTTTTGGTTTGTAGTCGATGCGCGCCAATGATCCTTTGACTTATGGTCCTGCTCCTTCATCTGCCCGCGTGTTCGGCTCTCAGATTTTGTCGACTCCTAGTCAATGTGGTTGATGCGCAGAGTACTCTTCCAGGGTTTCCGATCTTGAGTCTCGCCTAACTTTAGCCAAGTGTCAAGCACAGATGGCTATTAAAAAAGCTAGCCAAGCCAGTGGCTATATGAAGCAAATATCTTCCCTTGATGAAAAGGTCTCCAATTTGACAGCGAAGATTGTTCATTGAATCTTTCATTCTTGGCATTATCGAGTCTGCCTGCGAGATGTTGCGATGTAAGTTTTCTTTCGACTCCTCTTTTCCCTGTTTGTTCACTGCTCTTTTTCTGTGACACCTTTTGCCATTGTAGGCACTTGTTTGGATTTCGCTGCTGAGGAACGTCGAGTCACTGAGCGAAATGCGGCTTTGGAGAAAATGTCGGCTGGCTTTGAGACTTTGTGGTCTGATCCTCGACATCGGAGCGTCATTGTATTGCTTCAGGACCATGCCCAGCATATTGGCGAGTCAGTTGATGGTTGCCGATGAGCTCTCACAACTATGCACTCTGTTATGCTTCCTCGCAATCCTTTGCCTGCAACTTTCCCACTTCTTCTTGATACTTTCAGATCCAGCCATCGTATTCATAGATTGATAGAGCTGAACTTAGTGGCAGGTGCCAATTTTGCTCTCGGGTGGATACGCAAGTGGCAACCAAGGCTGAATTATAGCTCGATGTCCCTGAGTTTGGCTCTAGGTGGAGCTAGTCTTCGAGTACATATGGAGAACACGCTGCAACCCGCTCGAAGACTCGTAGCTAGGCTTCTGGAAGCGGATGCTGTGTTTTTCCGTGAGTACCACTATTTAGATCCTTTAGGCATAGATGATTCTAATAACCCGTTATTGTAATATTTTTGTATATGTGGAACGCGCGAGTTTCTTATTTTGCGACTTTTATGTCGAAAAGTTTGTTCTCAAAGCGTTACTGTATGAATCGTGCGTTTACCGCATTTTTCCCTTTGAAAGACTCGTAAACTCGAATATGAGGAACGCTTTGTCTTTATTTATACTTGTAATGTAAGATACATGGGGTGACCCAAGAGATCCGGCCTGTGACCTGTGTTCTGGATCTAGAGGGCATTGCCCCTGGTATAACTCGTGACTTTTACAGCCTTTATTCTTCTAATCTATTTTGATTATCCTTTGATGCTTATGCCGTCATGGTTTGCTCTTCTTCTCCTGTATCTTTGTCCTCTCCTGACTCTCCTACTCACGGTTTCTTCATCTCGGGCTCCGCAACACGTCCTTCGAGTAGCTTGACACCTTCTGCAGTCGTGTTCTTCGCCTTCTCTGCGTAGTTGGCTATCATGCCAAAGTTTTGCGCCATCTTGTGGAACTCCCTGTCGCAGAGGTCTGAGACTTCAAAACTCCCTTTGACTGTAATTATTCCTCTTGGTCCTGGCATTTTGAGTACCAGATATGTATAGTGAGGCACTGCCATGAATCGTGAAAACGCGGGTCGTCCGAGGATTGCATGATGTTGAGATGGCCAGTCCATGACTTCAAAGTCGAGCTTTTCTCTCCTATAGTTTTGCCGGTTGCCGAAGCAAACGTTGAGTGCTATCTGTCCTAGTGGATAGTTGGCACTTCCTGGTACAATCCCGTGGAAGGAACAATCTGTTGGCTTCAGGAACTCTAGTGATATATGCATTGCTCTGAGTGTTTTTTGCATATATAAGATTAATTCCACTTCCTGCATCCATGAATATTCTGTCGACATCATATGCGCCGATTTGAGCTTTGAGTACCAAAGGCGCGTTTCCTGGCCGAGGTACTGTTTACAGGGTGATCTTCTCTGTTGAACTCAATTGGCTGTTCTGACCAATGCAAATATTCTGTTGTGGCTGGAGGTGAGATGACTGCCAAGTTAACTTGTCGAGTAATGCTCTTTTCTTCTTTGTTCGACTTGGGCATAGGTTGTATCATTGTTGTGATGTGCCCTTTTGATGGAACGTACCCTTCATCGTCATCATGCCCCTCGTTTTGCTGGTCTTGTCCTTGAGGAGCTCCGTTGTTCCCTTGCTGATTTGTAGGAGGCTTGCTGCTTCCTTCGTATCCTTGTCGCCTTGCTTCGGTTTGTTTGTTTAGTGCTGCCTCTTGTAGTTTCAAGAATGTTGTGCAGTCTTTCATTGCGTGCCTGGATACACGCTTTCCGTCGATGAACGCTGAGTGTATATGACAGGGTCCGTTGAGCATGTCTTCTGGCGATGGATTGTACTCTCTGGATTCTCTTGTGGGAAACTTTTTATAGTCCTCCTTCCCATAGCTTTGATATCCCGAGCTTCTGCGTTCACCTCCTGGATGACTATTGTCCTTATATCCCGCAGCTACCTGGCTATGATAGCCATGATTGTCGTAGTTTCGGGATCGCCTTCTTTGACTTCCATATCTATTTCTTATGTCATCCTCCGGGGATTGTGTACGCTTGTTGCTACACGCGTCTTCTCCATCTGCGAATCTATTTGCTACATCCATGAGTTCTGACACTGTTTTTGGCTTAATTCTTCCCATCTCTTCGACTAAGTCTCTTCGCCTTAATCCGATGACGAACACATCAATTGCTCTTTCATCTGAGACTTCGACTGCTGAATTTTTGATAAGACTCCATCTTTGGATGTATGCCTGCAGTGTTTCGTCGCATTGTTGTACACACGCTTTGACTTCTTCTATTGATGCTGGTCGCTTGTACGTTGACCTAAAGTTGCTTGTAAATTGCTTTGTGAGGTCTTCCCAGCTCCCAATAGTTTCTTTCTCTAGTTTGCTCAACCATGACCCTGCTGCGCCGGTGAGGTGTAGTTGCAAACTTTGCATTGCTGTTTCTTTGGTTCCTCCTAATATTTGCACTGCTTGTAGATAATATGATAGCTATGATTGTGGTTCCTGTGATCCGTCGTATTTTTGCTGATCATGAGGTAACTTGAATCCCTTGGGAACTGGAGTGGTGCGAACCCTGCGGGTAAAGCACGATGCCCCCATCTCTTTTTCGTCGTCTTCATAGTCGCGTTTTTCATTTGGGGATCGCGATCTTCGGGTTCCACCGTGCTGTTTTGGTGATGGTGATCGAGATCGTTGCTTGTTGCTTCTGCACCGAGGACTGTTGTGACGGCGAGGTGACCTTGCTTTATGCACTTCCTTGTGATGATGTGCTTCTTCTCCTTTTGCTGATAGCTTGTGGCCCACCATGTTGAGTCCGTTCAATGCTGCTCTATGCATATGTTCCCTAGGATCTCCTGGACTTGGTCGAGTTGTAAGCAGATATGCTTGCGCCGCTACTAATGCTGCTTCAGGGGTTTTTGGTAGAATGTTCCCTTGCTCGTCGACCGACGGGAAGGACGAGTCGAGGTTTTTGGAAATGCTTTGCCTGTCGGAGTACTCGAGGTTGTCGTACCTTGAACCGTGTTGACGATTTTTCCTTGCGTTACTATATGATGCATCACTTCGTGCTTTACGAGCGGCTTCGCTAGCTGCAATAGCTGAATCTTTTCTTCTTTGTATCTCTATTTTCTTCTTTGCTAATTGCTTTGCCTGCTGCCTTAGGGCATAATGATACCCCAAAAGCATGTCCTTGCTGGAATTTGATGGTATTGGCATGCCGTGTTCTACGGCTTCCCTTATTATCCTCCATTCGTCGACTGATAGTCGAATTTTTTCCCTGGCTGTGAGGGATTCTGCTGTTTGCCCTTCTGCTAGGTGATTTGCTCCTCTGTCGATATTTGCTGGATTTAGCACTGGGTTGTTATTTTCATCGAATTCTTCTGAGTTGTCTCCCACAATGGCGAGCACTTGGCATTGTTTGCCGATGTTACTATTGAAGCTTGAGAAGATCGAGTCGCCATCTTCAGAAAGCTCTAACCCTGTCTTTCATGTGTCTATTGATTTTTCTGAGATATCGTCGAGGCAGATCATGAGATCATTGAGTTGGACTCCTGTGTCGAGTTTTTCCTTTGTTTTGTTGTCTTCTTCGATTTTTCCCTCTAGCACTTCTTCTATGCTGACCGGCGAGTTTACCTCGCTGGATGAGCCATCGGAATACTCCATCATTGCTACCATTTCGGGCTCACTTGCCGACGGATCTTGTTTCATCGGATCTGACAGGCGAGATGAACCCGATGGCCCGATGAGGATGCTCAAACTTCCAATTGTCAACTCCATCTCTTGATTTTCGTCGACTTTTGTACTGCTGTTGGCTAAAAGCGAAAAAGCCGTCGAATTCATGATTCCAACGCCCAGCTCCCCACGGTCGGTGCCAATTGACGAGGGTTAACTCGACAAATGTCCTAAATGAAGGACTTAGGATCGGGGAGATAGGGCGTTGGATGAACTCAAAGGTAAAGTTAGTCGAAATAGGTGTGTGTCGAAAGTAAACTTGGGTGTTTAACCTGGCTTGCTTTCAATCTGGCCTACACCGTCCCCTCCTGGCCCCTATATATAGATGGCCAGGTCTCGAGGATCGGGTAGGATCCGATACAGATTACAAATATCGACATACGGTAAGAACTTGTATTTGACTATCATTACAATTGGGCCTAGCTATATGGGCCTTAGGGGTACTCAACTAACGGGCTCTATTAACTATACCCTTGTCAGTAGCCCCTGAGATTCTACCAGAATTGCAAATTCTGGTTGAATCTCTAATCTTTAAATCTTCGACTTGATCAATTCTTTGACTTCTTCTTATCTTCAAATCTTCGACTCGGTCTTCCGACTTATTTTCATAACAATATATCGCAAGGGGTTTTGATGAACAAGCCTGACAACTCTAACGGATCAAGAGGTCAGTTAACTGCCGGAACAGATACTTGCCACCTACTTCAAATTCAATCCCCTTGGACTTGAATTCGGGATACCGGTCAAACCCATTCTTTTGCCGCATTTAGGACTTACAAAGAATGAATCCCAGTGATTCTCAGGGTACCCAGTGCGTCCACCAGGATTTTCTTCGCGTCGTAGACACGGATACATACCGGCAGAGCGCATCCATGTGCAATACCAGGCCACACAGGACGGATCCCGGGGTCTTACCTTTGTGACATGTCACGGCATTCGAGTTGTGTTGTGATAACGCAACACGAGAATCTCATGTCGCAGTCAAATTTTGACTGAAAATATTTGGGTTTCAACAACCATAAAACTCGCTCCCGATGGGAGTAATCACTCCTTAACCCCTCATACTCTAATGTTTTACCAAGAAATATCGTCGGGTGCGCGCTCAGCGCTCCCGATGGGAGTAGCCCCCGAGGCTATAGTCGAAAAAGATGTTTTCGAGTATAGGCTCAAGATATAGTGTGGTTCATCATACTTCAACTCAAGATAATAACACCTTGTCGTCGAATACGAGTCCACCACCCCAATTCAGTATCTTTGAAGGTAATAGCCCCCAGGGCTATAATTCAAAGTCCTTCTCATATAATCTTGTCTATAAATTTTGCACTTGTCGGCGCCATCCTTCTTCTTTCTTATACCATATTTTTTATGACGTCAATGAAGACGTCACTCTGCATGAGTGCGAACCGTTTTATGGGAAACACTATAATTTTCATGATTTTTGACCGTTAGTGGGCTGCCGTTTCCGCTCTTTACGCCACGTCTCAGCCCACGATCCTTCTCCCAGAAGATATATAAGGGGCGTAGTGGAGGATTTTACTGTTTACCTGCTCGTTCCCTCCGCTGCCTCCATTGCTGATCTCCTCTGCCTCCTCCTCTCGTGCACAGCCTCCAGGCGCACTGCGTATTAGATGCGCGTGAAACACCTAGCCACCAAGAATGCCATGGCCAAGACCTCTTCTGCCACCAACTGGGTGCGCTTCGCCATCACCAAGAAGGAGGTGGAGAAGGCCAGGGCGGACGGCCTCATCGCCGCCCAGGATTCCATAAAATTTTCCAGTACTGAGCGGATCCCGAAGCCCCTGAGCGGTTATCGGGTAATGTTCCTTGCTTTCCTTCTCTGCGGTTTTTCTCTTCCTGCCCACGAGTTTCTTCGTGGGCTTCTCTTTGTCTACGGTGTGCAGCTCCACCAGCTCACACCGAACTCTCTTCTGCACATTGCCTGTTTCGTGACTCTTTGCGAGTCATTCTTGGGCATTGAGCCCCATTTCCTTCTCTGGAGATCAATCTTTCGACTCCGCCCCAATGTTGCCCTATCCAAAAAACCCGAACTGGGCGGAGCCGTTGTTTCTGTGCGTCATGAAGCACAATACCTTGAATTTTCCTGGGCCGCTTCTGTCCAAGGCTGGAGGACAAAGTGGTTCTATATCAAGGACCGCAAATCCTCTCCTGAAGATGAGTACGGCCTACCCCCTTTCGATGCTTCCTAGGAGGTGAAGAAATTGGCATCGTGGGATATGCTTCCCTCAGATGCAGAAGTAGAACAAATTCTTCCTCTTCTGTCTCGCATCAAGGCTCTTAAAGGAGGCCAAGGAGGTGCTTTGTCGGGTAGCCAACTCATGGCGTTTTTTGTGCAACGTCGAGTTCAACCCCTACAGCACCACCTCACCAAGCTTTGGAATTATGCTGGTTTGGACGATCCTACTTGCGTCTCTGAAGACTTAATAGAGAAAAAGGATGTCGACAAGCGAGTTAGGAGCCTCACCAAGCTCACAAAAGATCATGCGGTTGCTGACTTGACCACTGACTATTTCGACTCCGTGCATCCTCTGCCCGAGGTATGTATGTTATGCTCACTTGTTGTCGAATTTTACTTTCTTTGACTTGAATTGGTATTTGCCTTTGTACTCTGCTAATTTATTTATATGCAGGGTCACCTTTTCCTTGTTTCACGCCCTCCTCTTCCAGAAGCAGGGCCTCTTCTGGCTGATCTAGCATCTCCTGCATCTGAAGCCCTCGAGGCTGACGAAAGTCAGGACGGAGATGATGCCGAGGAATCAGAAGAGGAAACTAGCTCGTCGACATTGCCTCCTCCCGCACTTGTTGAAGATGCTGGTGTCGATAAGAAAAGGAAGCGTGTCGACGAAATCGCTTCATCAAGTTCTGCAGCGGCTGGCAATCTGGCCTACACCGTCCCCTCCTGGCCCCTATATATAGATGGCCAGGTCTCGAGGATCGGGTAGGATCCGATACAGATTACAAATATCGACATACGGTAAGAACTCATATTCGACTATCATTACAATTGGGCCTAGCTATACGGGCCTTAGGGGTACTCAACTAACGGGCTCTATTAACTATACCCTTGTCAGCGAGTAAAGTAAACAGGTGATAGCAATATGATAGAAATAGGACCGGGGTCCACAGTTCACTAGTGGTGTCTCTCCATAAGATAAAATAACACATGTTGGGTAAACAAATTACTGTTGGGCAATTGATAGAATAAAGATAAACGTGATATGTCAAGAAGATCACTATGAGATTTACTCTGGACATTACAACAAAATACATAGACTGCCATCCAACTGCATCTATGACAAATAATCCACTCACGGGGATATCGTCTGAACACCCCATGAGTATTAAGTTGCGAACAACAGATAATTGCATTAAGCAAAGTGTGTAATGTAAACAAAACATATGCCCTTGAGCATATGAATGTTGTTTTCTCCCTAGTAGCAATAGCACATCTACAACCTTAGAGGTTTCTGTCACTCCCCCAGGTTAAATAGAGGCATGAACCCACTATCGAGCATAAATACCCCCTCTTGGAGTCACTAGCAACTACTCGGCCAAGATAGCTACTAACGACGGAGAGCATGCAAGATCATAAACAACATAGAGATAACAAAAGATAATATTCAGTACAGCAACTTAATCATAAACACCAATATTCATCGGATTCCAACAAACCAAACATGTAGAATTACATAACGGTGATCTCAATCATGTAGGGCAGCTCATGAGATCTAAACATGAAGCACATGGTGGAGAAGACAACCATCTAGCTACTGCTATAGACCCATAGTCCAAGGTAGACTACTCACTCATCGCTCCGGAGGCAAGCATGGCGATGAAGAAGACCTCCGGTGGCGATTCCCCTCTCCGGCAGGGTGCCGGGAAGAGCTTCTGGACCCTCCCGATCTTTGGGTCGACGGCGGCAGCGGATCGCGATGTGTTCTGGAAATCTGATCGGGTACTTAGGTTTTTTTCCGCCGGGGGGGTCTTTATAGGTGAAGGGGCGATGTCAGAGGAGGGCCCAGGTGCCCTCACACCATGGTGGCATGGCCAGGGGCTGGGCCGCGCCACCCCTGCGTGTGGGGCCCTGGTGGCTCCCCTCCTACTCTCCTTCGGATCTTTGGAAGCTTCCGGGTAAAATATGACTTCAGGAACTTGTTTCGTCCAATTCCGAGAATATTTCCTATGTATCACTTTTGAAACACAAAAACAGCAGAAAACAGGAAACTGGCACTGTGGCAACTTGTTAATAGGTTAGTTCCGGAAAATGCATAAAAGTGCCACGAAGTGTAACGAAACAATAAGCAAATGGTGTAAAAACAAGCATGGAGCATCAAAAATTATAGATACGTTGGAGACGTATCAAGCATCCCCAAGCTTAACTCCTGCTCATCCTCAAGTAGGTAAGTGATAACAAAAGAATAATTTTTGAGGTGACATGCACCTACACAATCTTGATCACATATGTAAGCATTTGTGAGCTGGTGTCATAAGAACTTAAATCATGGGTATGAAGATATAATCTTGACAATAAGAACTTAGCAACCATGTTGTAAACATGCAAATGAACACAAACAAAAGATCATGAAAATGAAACAATGAAAGTCAAACATGTGTTCAAATCATAAGGAAAACATACAAATGGTTTTCAGCTTGTCCTTCAAAGAGAGCAAAACATAAATGCATAGGACACCTTCAAGTTTAAAAGGGCGACTAGATACAAGTAATCTGAGAACAAGTGAAACCAACAATATGAATCAATCAATGAACTTTGGGACAATGCATATTGCACTAAGAATGACAACTATGCTCTCTTAATGGTGCATAAAGAAAGAAGGTGGTGACTCAACATAAAAGTAGAAGAAAGGCCCTTCGCAGAGGGAAGAAGTGATTGCAAGTTTTATAACCTTCAAAAATTATGGTACTTACCGGTTTTGAGCTCTTATTGCCCCCATCATAAGCATCTTGAATGGTTAAAGTTAATGCGAGAACAATTATGATGCATATGCTTGACAAATCATAAGTTGAAAACCTAAATGGGGTACCTCCGTGCATGAGGTTTAGGGTTTAGGGTTTAGGGTTTTGAGCTCTCATTGTCCCATGAATACGAGTACGCAAACCTCATGCTACTTTACTTAGAGTCCCAAGCAAGGCTCTTGTCATTATAAATATATGCATATCATTGAGAACCGCCAATGGGGTACCTCCGTGCCCGATGACATGGAACAAGCCCACACCAAAATGACAGGACAAGCAGACAATGAACACCTCGATATCTCTTTTATTTGCCATTTGTTTAGCTTTTTATTATGAGATGCGTCGTCGTATGTTCACCATGGGTATGCTGCAAATTTCCACCATGAATTATGCATGGCTTAGATTGGCGGCCTGGCGTTTCCCTAACACATATAAAAACTCCATGATCCTCACAAGATTCCCAATTCATTTCACACCGCGGGCATCCATAAACGAAAGATCACGATATCAACTCAAATAAGAAGTGCAATGTTGAAAGCTTGCCCATGACTGCATGGCTGGGCTAGAATCCAACTTACAACTTGCAAGCATAACAACTCAACATAAGAGACCACAATGTCAAAATTTTAGAACAGGAAAAATTAAAGTGTGCCTTCTGATTCGTGAGAGCTTTACTGACCGAATTTCGCATAACACTGGTAAGAGTTTAATTTGAAGAGAAAATAAAAGCAAGTCAAATTTACTTGGAATAGCAAATTGCTAGTAGGTATGTATGGTGGACACTTTGGAAGACTTTGGCTTTTAGGAGTTGGATGCACGAGTAGAGCTCATACTCAGTACAAGGCGAGGGCTAGGAAAAGACTGGGAGCGACCAACTAAGAGAGCAATAATGGCCATAATCATGCAAAGCGACAAAGCGACATTAAAAGAAGCATAAGATGGCATCAAAAGTCAAAAACTAAATGATCATGAAGGCTATTGGTGACTTTGTATGAGTCTAACATGTGTGAGCATGCGCCAAGTCAACCCAAATAAAGCATAAAGGAGAAAACCAAAATAATGCTTCCAAACAATTAAAACAACGTATGATTTTTTCAAAGGCTCATTAAGCAATCTCAGTTATTTGAGACAAGTCATGCTATAGCAAATCCACTAAGCATACTATCAAAAAGACATCAAGCATGACATGAAAAATCCTAAGCCGCAGTCTACACAAGCTCCTTCTTGTACCACTATTTTGAACAAAGCTTTTTCTCTTTTCCAACACCATTTGAAATTTTCAAAGACACCTCTTTTGATGAAAACCAATAAAGATCAGAGGCAAAAATACACCTTGATGAAAAGATATGACAAGGTCTGAACACAAATCAAGGTGAAAACAAAAACCAAAAGCAGTAGCAGAAAAAGAAGAACGCTCGGTTTTTAATAAGAGTGAAAACGAGAGCGTTCTTTGCAAATGAAAACGAGTACATCTCCTCCAAAGAAAATTTGTAGGGGTCCAACCATTTATTGCAGCAAACAAAACAAACTAACAAACTAAGAAAACTAAAACAACTAACGCTCCAAGAAAAACACATATTGCATGAAGCAATAAAAATATAGTGTTTTGAAAGGTGACCTGATTTTTGCCGATGAAGAAGGGGTGCCTCGGGGGCATCTCCAAGCTTTGACGCTTGTACTTCTTGGATATTTCTTGGGGTGATGCATGGGCATCCCTAAGCTTGAGCTTTTGTCCATTCTTCAACTCATCTCATCATTCTCCAATCCCTACACTTGAAAATTTCCTTCATACAAAACTAAACACATATCTATTAGCAACATTAATGTAGGCATAACATATAATCAACCTCTTTTTGGCTTCAGGTTTCAACTCAAAACTACCACATATAAAGTAAATACTACTGTAGCAACTTCCACAAGAGTTCCATGATCAAAAGAACTCGCAAAGAAAGCGATAAAGTGGCAAAAACAAATATTGGCAGAAATCTGTCAAAACAGAACAGCTGACAAAGGCCGAATTTTTTAGGGGTTTTCTGTTGCTCAAATCAAAAAGTGTTCAACTAACAAAAGTTTGGATATAACCTGGTTCATATGCAAAAGAAATCGCAGGTCCAAAAGATAAACAGAGAATTTATACGAATTTTTACGGTGCAGCACCAAAAACAGTTTCAGGACAGCAACATCCCCAAATCTTTACCTCACTCAAATTAGAGGCTTCTCTTGGCACAAAAACAAAATAAATAAGATAAGGAGTGGTAATTACAGTAGTAATGACTTCCAAGACTCAAATAAAAGAAAAAGTACTAAAAAGAAAATATTGGGTTATCTTCCAAGAGTGCTTTTCTTTAACGCCTTTGAGCTAGGCTCAGTAATTTGAGAAGATGCTCACATAAGAAATATGAATTGAAGCAAAAGAGAGCATCAAGGAGCAAATATAAAACACATTTAAGTCTAACCCACTTCCTATCCATAGGAATCTTGTAAGAAAATAATTCAAAGAAGCACATAGTAACAAGTATGGGTAGATAAAACAAGAGCAACTTCGGAACTTTCAATATAAAGAGAGGTGTTTTAGTAACATGAGAATTCCAACAACCATATTTTCCTCTCTCATAATAATTTTCAGTAGCATCATGAACAAACTCAACAATATAAATATCACACTCATTGACGAGGGTTAACTCGACAAATGTCCTAAATGAAGGACTTAGGATCGGGGAGATAGGGCGTCAGATGAACTCGAAGGTAAAGTTAGTCGAAATAGGTGTGTATCGAAAGTAAACTTGGGTGTTCAACCTGGCTTGCTTTCAATCTGCCCTACACCGTCCCCTCCTGGCCCCTATATATAGGTGGCCAGGTCTCAAGGATCGGGTAGGGTTCGATACAGATTACAAATATCGACATACGGTATTAACTCGTATTCGACTATCATTACAATTGGGCCTAGCTTATCGGGCCTCAGGGGTACTCAACTAACGAGCTCTATTAACTATACCCTTGTCAGTAGCCCCTGAGATTCTACCAGAATTGCAGATTCGGGTTAAATCTCTAATCTTCAAATCTTCGACTTGATCAATTCTTCGACTTTATCTTCAAATCTTCGACTTGGTCTTTCGACTTATATTGATGATAATTTGCTCGCAAGGGGTCTCGATGAAGAAGCCTGACAACTCTGATGGATCAAGAGGTCAGTTAACTGCCGGAACAGATACTTGTCACCTACTTCAAATTCAATCCCCTTGGACTTGAATTCGGGATACCGGTCAAACTCACTCTTTTGCCTCATTTAGGACTTACAAAAAATGAGTCCCAGTGGTTCTCGGGGTACCCAGTGCGTCCACCAGGATTTTCTTCGCGTCGTAGACACGGATACATACCAGCAGAGCGCATCCATGTGCGTATACCAGGCCACACATGACGGATCCCGGGGTCTTACCTTCGCGACAAGTCACGACATTCGTGTTTTGTTGCGATAACACAACTCGAGGATCTTATGTCGCAGTCAAAGTTTGACTGAAAATATTCGGGTTTCTACAACCATAAAACTCGCTCCCGATGGGAGTAACACTTCTCCAATCTTCAATGCTTTGCCAATGAATATCGTTGGGTGCGCGCTCAGCGCTCCCGATGGGAGTAGCCCCCGAGGCTATAGTCGAAAAAAGATTTTTTCGAGTATAGGCTCAAGAAATAATATAGCTCGTCACACTTCAACTCGAAACACCTTACCTGCAAAATTCTTCAACTCGAGATACTTTCAAGAACATCTTGTCTTCTAGTTCAGGTCCACTACTTCAATGAAGAGTTCCACTTGATATTTATGCAATTAACAGCCCCCAAGGCTTATAACCAAAAGATCCTTCATATCTGATTCCTTTGATAAGTTTCAGCATTTGTCGGCGCCATCCTTTTACCTTTATATGTATACTTGATGACGTCAATAAAGACGTAACTCTTCATCAATGCGAACCGTTTTATGGGTAGCACTGTAATTTTCCCGATTTTTTGACCGTTTAGTGGGCTGCACGATTTTTGACCGTTGGTGGGCTAACGTTTCCGATCTTTGCGCCACGACTCAGCCCACGATCCTTCTCCCAGAAGATATATAACTGGCATAGTGGGGAATCGTACTGTTCACCAGCTCGTTACCTCCGCCGCCTCCATTACTGATCTCCTCTGCCTCTTCCTCTCTTGCGGAGCCCCCGAGCGCACTTTTGTGCTGTATGCGCATGAAGCATCTGGCCACCAGGAGCACTATGGCCAAGTCTTCTGCCACCAACTGGGTCCACTCCACCATCACTGAGAAGGAGGTGGAGAAAGCCACGGCGAACGGCCTCATTGCTGCCGAAGATTCCATCAAGTTTCCTAGCACCGAACGGATCCCGAAGCCCCCGAGCGGTTACCGGGTAATGTTCCTTGCTCTCCTCTTCCGCGGTCTGTCACTTCCTGCCCACGAGTTTCTCCGTGGGCTGCTATTTGTTTATGGTGTTCAGCTCCATCAGCTCACACCAAATTCCCTTCTCCATATTGCTTGCTTCGTGACTCTCTGCGAGTCATTTTTGGGCATTGAGCCCCACTTCACTCTCTGGAGATCAATCTTTCGACTCCGCCCCAATGTTTCTCTGGCAAGGAAACCCGAACTGGGCGGAGCCGTCGTTTCTGTGCGCCCTGAGGCGCAATATCTTGAATTTTCTATGGCCGCATCTGTCCAAGGGTCGAGGACAAAGTGGTTCTATATCAAGGACCGCAAATCCTCTCCTGAAGATAGATTCGGCCTTCCTCCCTTTGACGCTTCTCAAGAAGTGAAGAAATTGAAGTCATGGGACTCGCTTCCCTCAGATGCGGAAGTTGCACAAATTCTTCCTCTTCTATCCCGCATTCAAAATCTCAAAACAGGCCTAGGAGGTGCTTTGTCGGGTACCCAACTCATGGCGTTTTTCATACAACGTCGAGTTCAACCCCTACAGCACCGCCTCACCAAGCTTTGGACTTATTCTGGCTTAGAAGACCCTACTCGCATATCTGAGGATCTGATGTCGAAAGAAGATGTCGACAAGCGAGTCAGGAATCTCACCAAGCTCACCAAGGAGCACTCAGTTGCTGACCTGAAGGCAGATTTCTTCGACTCCGTGCACCCTATTCCTGAGGTATACATCGCTGCATCCATTTTTGTCAAACTTCTCTTAACTTCGACTTGCATTACTCTTTGCCTCTGCACTCTGCTGATTTATTAATATGCAGGGTCACCAATTCATTGTTTCTCGTCCCCCTCTTCCGGAGGAAGGGCCCCTTCCTGCTGATCTAGCATCTCCTGCATCTGAAGCCCCCGAGGCTGACGAAAGTCAGGACGGAGATGATGTCGAAGAATCAGAAGATGAGACTAGCTCGTCGACATCTCCTCCTCCTACTCTTACTGAAGATGTTGGTGTCGACAAAAAACGAAAACGTGTCGACGAGATTGCTTCATCGAGTTCTGCAGCGGCTGGGAAAACCCCCGTTCTTGCAGAAGATATGGAGTACTTTGACATGCTTGCATCGTAAGTATTGTAGTCGAACTTTTCAATTGCTTTGTTCTTGCCTCTTGCTTATAACTTATACTTTTCATGCAGTGACGATGAAGAACCACCAGCATGTGCGGCGGCTGTTTCACCACCTTCTCCTGTGGCGACTGATGAGCCTGTCGAACCATATGTTGCTCCGAGGACTACCAGGGCCTCTGTAAAGAAGGTTTCTCAAACTCAAGCCCGAACCCTCAAACGCGCGAAGAAGACCAAAGAAGCCGAGGTTTCTCTGGAGGCCCATGCTTCTACAGTTTCTTCTGATGATGTGAGCGATTCTTTTTTCCCTTCTTTCCTTTCATTCACTTCTTCTCTTATACTCTTCTTTTATCAGGCTTTGGTCAAGAGATTTATCGCCCTGGGCACGGAGTGTGCGGGGTACCTAAAGGTTGCAAAATCTTCCGAAGGTACAATTTTGATATTCAATCATTACTTTTCTTCTGTGCTTTGTCTCTTGCTGTTTATCTGACTTCCTTTCGTCTGCTTTTGCAGCTGCTTTAGCGACAGCTAATGCTCGCATTGCGTCGCTGGAAGCGGAGCTCAAAGCTTCGCAAAAAGCTTATGATGCTGCGACCTCTGCTAAGGCAATTGCTGAAAAGTCACAGAAATCTGCGCTTGCCAAGGCGAAGAAGGCTGAGAGGGCGCTAGCAGATGCTAACAAAGAGCATGCTCAACGCGAGCAAGCCGTGGCGGAGCGTCTTCACACCATGTCTACTGCTGCCGAAAGTAAGTTCGTCGACTTATCTTCTGTTTTCGTCCCCTGTTGCACTGGTGTATTTGTTGACACTTGCCTCTTCCTTTCTTTTCTATTGCTTTAGAATTCACAGGGGTATCTCCGTCGTCCCTGCAAACGGACGATGATCCTCTTATGGATGCGGTTAACCTACTCGAAGAAAACTAGATATCTATCCAGGAAACTTTCGAGTTGGTTGGCCGCGTGCTGTCACGGCTATTTGCCGGGTTGTGGCCGAAGAAAAAGATGGCAATCCCGAAGGGCAACCTGACTGAACTCGCCAAGACTTTTGACAACGATGAAGACCCTACTCTCCATCTGAAGGGGCTGTCCATTAAGCGCGGCGCCGAAGGTGCCATTGCCCTTTCTCTTGCGCATGGCACAAACTTTGATTGGGAGAAAGTTAACTCCCCCCATGGCCATACCCGCGACGAGATGAAGGTGTTTTTCGAGAAGGCGAAGAAATTGGCGCCTGCATTGCTGAATACAATTTCTCCTTCGGCGGCCTCTGTTGTGCCTGCTGCACCATCTCCAGCGCCGAAGGCTCCGGTGCCACCATCGACTTCTAGCGAGGAACTGGCCGCGCCCCCTTCTTCCATGGAGCACAATGCTGAGGTGGCGTAGATTCAACTTCTTTGTAGTACTTAGTTTTCTCCTTTTGAATGTAAAGACTCCAATTAAGTGCAACCCGAGAATCTTAGCCAGAGGGTTATGCTCTTATGTAAATATATCTTCTTTGCATGGAGTATTATGCTATCTTTCTGAAATTGTTTCTCCTTTCTTTCTTTTTGTAGTCGATGCGTGACAGTGATCCTTCTTCTCATGCTCCTGCTCCTTCCTCTGCTCGCGGATTCAATCCTCAGATTTCGTCGACTCCTAGTCGATGTAGTCACTGCGAAGAATATTCTTCCAGGATTTCCGACCTTGAGACTCGCCTATCCTTGGCTAAACGCCAAGCACAGATGGCTATTAAAAAGGCTAGCCAGGCCAGTGGCTATATGAAGAAAATCTCTTCACTTGAAGAAAAGGTCTCCAGCTTGACGGCGAAGGTTGTTCACAATGAAGAGTGCGAATCTTTCATTCTTGGAATTGTCGAGTCTGCTGGCGAGCTGTTGCGATGTGAGTTTTCTTTCGACTTCTTCTTTTGGCTGTTTGTGCACTTCTTTTGTGATATATTTGTCATTGTAGGTACTTGCTTGGATTTTGCTGCTGAAGAACGTCGAGTTGCTGAGCGAAATGCTGCTTTGGAGAAGATGTCGACTGGCTATGAGACTCTGTGGTCTGATCCTCGACGCCGTAGCGCCATTGTATTGCTTCAAGATCGTGCCCAGCACATTGGCGAGTCAGTTGATGGTTGCCGGCGAGCTCTTACAACTATGCACTCCATCTTGCTTCCCCGTAATCCTTTGCCTGCAACTTTCCCACTTCTTCTTGATACTTTCCGATCCAGCCATCGTATTCATAGGTTAATAGAACTGAACTTAGTGGCTGGTGCCAATTTTGCTCTCGGGTGGATACGCAAGTGGCACCCCAGATTGAATTATAGCACGATGTCCTTAAGTTTAGCTCCCGGTGGAGCTAGCCTTCGGGTTCATATGGAGAACACGCTTCAACCTGCTCGAAGACTTGTAGCTAGGCTTCTAGAGGCGGATGCCGCGTTTTTCCGCGAGTATCATTATTTAGATCCTTTAGGCGTAGATGATTCTGACAACCCGATGTTGTAAAGTATGTGTGGAACGCGAGAGATTATTTATTTCGCGACTATATGTCTGAAATTTATTCTCAAGGCGTATTTGTATGGTTCGTGCGTTTGCCGCATATTCTCTTTGAAAGACTCGTAAACTCGAATATGAGGAACGCTTTGTCTTTATTTATTCTTTTAATGTAAGATACATGGGGTGACCCAAGAGATCCGGCCTGTGACCCGTGTTCTGGGTCTAGAGGGCATTGCCCCTGGAATAATTCGTGGCTTTTACGGCCTTTATTGTTCTACTCTATTGTCTTTATGATGCTTATGTCGCCGTAGCTTTCCCTTTCTCTTCTGTGCCTGTGTCTTCTCCTGATGTTCCTATTCGTGGCTTCTTTGTTTCGGGCTCCGCGGTGCATCCTTCGAGTAGCTTGACGCCTTCTGTAGTCGCGCTCTTTGCCTTTTCTGCATGGTTGGCTATTACGCCAAAATTTTGCGCCATCTTGTGGAATTCCCTGTCGCAGAGATCTGAAACTTCAAAGCTTCCTTTCACTGTGATTATTCCTTTTGGTCCTGGCATTTTAAGTACCAAATATGTGTAGTGAGGCACTGCCATGAATCGCGAAAATGCGGGTCGTCCGAGGATCGCGTGATATTGCGATGGCCAGTCCATGACTTCGAAGTCTAGTTTTTCCCTTCTGTAGTTTTGTCGGTTGCCGAAGCAAACATTGAGTGCTATTCGACCCAACGGGTAATTAGCACTTCCTGGTACGATTCCATGGAAGGAGCAATCTGTTGGTTTTAGGAATTCCAATGATATGTGCATTGCCCTGAGTGTTTTCGCGTATATCGGGTTAATTCCACTTCCTGCGTCCATAAATATTCTGTCGACATCATACGCGCCGATTTGAGCTTTGAGTACCAGAGGCGCGTTTCCTGGCCGAGGTACTGTTATGGGGTGGTCCTCTCTGTTGAACTCGATTGGTTGTTCTGACCAATGCAGATATTCTGTTGTAGCTGGAGGCGACATGACTGCTAGATTGACTTGTCGAGTTATACTCTTTTCTTCTTTGTTCGACTTGGGCACTGGTTGTATCATTGCTGTGATGTGTCCTTTTGATGGGACGTACCCTTCGTCATCGTCGTCGTGTTCCTTGTTTTGCTGGTCTTGCCCTTGGGGGGCTCCGTTGTTTCCTTGCTTGCTTGTCGAGGGATTGTTACTTCCTTCGAATCCTTGTCGCCTTGCTTCGGTTTGTCTGTTGATTGCTGCTTCTTGTAGCTTTAAGAATGTTGTGCAGTCTTTCATTGCGTGCCTCGATAATCGCTTTCCGTCGACGAACGCTGAGTGTATATGACAAGGCCCGTTGAGCATATCCTCTGGTGATGGGTTGTACTCTCTGGATTCTCTTGGTGGAAACTTCTTATACTCCTCTCTTCCGTAGCTGCGATATCCCGAGCTTCTGCGTTCGTTTCCCTAATAACTGTTGTCTTTATATCCTGCGGTGACTTGGTTATGAGAGCTGTAGGTGTCGTAGTTTCGGGATCGTCTCTTTGACTTCCGTATCTGTTTCTTCTGTCGTCCTCTGGAGATCGTGTCCGTTTGTTGTTGCACGCATCTTCTCCATCTGCAAATCTATTTGCTGTGTCCATGAGATATGACACTGTTTTTGGCTTGATTCTACCCATCTCTTCGACTAGGTCTCTTCGCCTTAATCCAATGATGAACGCGTCTATTGCTCTTTCGTCTGAAACTTCGACTGCTGAATTTTTGATGAGGCTCCATCTTTGGATGTATGCCCGTAGTGTTTCGTCGCGTTGCTGTACGCATGCCTTGACTTCTTCTATTGATGCTGGCCGTTTGTACGTCGACCTGAAGTTGCTTGTAAATTGCTTTGTGAGGTCTTCCCAGCTTCCAATGGATTCCTTCTCTAGTTTGCTCAACCATGACCTTGCTGCTCCGGTGAGGTGTAACTGCAAACTTTGCATTGCTGTCTCTTTGGTTCCTCCTAGTATTTGAACTGCTTGTAAGTAATCTGCGAGCCATGATTGTGGTTCCTGTGATCCGTCGTACTTTTGCTGGTCATGAGGTAGCTTGAATCCCTTAGGAACTGGAGTGGTGCGAACCCTACGAGTAAAGCATGATGCCCCCATCTCCTTTTCGTCGTCCTCATAGTCGCGCCTTTCATTTGGGGATCGCGATCTTCGAGTTCCACCGTGCTGTTTTGGTGATGGCGATCGGGATCGGCGTTTGCTGCTTCTATGTCGAGGACTATTGTGACGGCGAGGTGATCTTGCTTTGTGCGCTTCCTTGTGGTGATGTGCTTCTTCTCCTTTTGCTGATAGCTTGTGGCCCACCATATTGAGTCCGTTTAGCGCTGCTCTATGCATATGTTCTCTAGGATCTCCTGGACTTGGTCGAGTTGTAAGTAGATATGCTTGTGCTGCCACTAGTGTTGCTTCAGGAGTTTTTGGTAGGATATTTCCCTGCTCGTCGACCGATAGGAAGGACGAGTCGAGGTTTTTAGAAATACTTTGCCTGTCGGAGTACTCGAGGTTGTCATACCTTGAGCCATGTCGACGATTTTTCCTTGCGTTGCTGTATGATGCGTCGCTTCGTGCTCTACGAGCAGCTTCGCTGGCTGCAATGGCTGAATCTTTTCTTCTTTGTATCTCTACCTTTTCCTTTGCTAATTGCTTTGCTTGCTGCCTGAGGGCGTAATGATACCCAAAAAGCATGTCTTTGCTGGAGCTGGATGGTATTGGTGTGCCGTGTTCTACGGCTTCTCTTATTATTTTCCACTCGTCGACTGATAATCGAATTTTCTCCCTGGCTGTGAGGGATTCCACTGTTTGTCCTTCTGCTAGGTGATTTGCTCCTCTGTCGATATTTGCTGGGTTTATCACTGGGTTGTTATTTTCATCGAATTCTTCTGAGTTGTCGCCCACAATGGCGAGTACCTGGCACTGCTTGCCGATGTTGCTATTAAAGCTTGAAAAGATCGAGTTGCTGTCTTCAGAAAGCTCTAACCCTGTCTTCCATGTGTCTGTTGAATTGTCTGAGATATTGTCGAGGCAGATCGTGAGATCGTCGAGTTGGACTTCCACGTCAAAATTTTCCTTTTCTTCGTCGTCTTCTGTGATCTTTTCTTTTTGCACTTCTTCTAGGCTGACCGGCGAGTTTACTTCGCTGGAAGAGCCTTCAGAATACTCCATCATTACTGTTGTTTCGGGTTCTTGTGCCGACGGATCTTGATCTTGTTTCGTCGGATCCGAAAGGCGAGCGGAACCCGACGGCCCGATGAAGATGCTCAAACTTCCAATTGTTAGTTCTACCTCTTGACTTCCGTCGACTTCTGGACTGTTGTTGGCTAAAAGCGAAAAAGCCGTCGAATTCATGATTCCAACGCCCAGAGTCCCCACGGTCGGCGCCAATTGACGAGGGTTAACTCGACAAATGTCCTAAATGAAGGACTTAGGATCGGGGAGATAGGGCGTCGGATGAACTCGAAGGTAAAGTTAGTCGAAATAGGTGTGTATCGAAAGTAAACTTGGGTGTTCAACCTGGCTTGCTTTCAATCTGCCCTACACCGTCCCCTCCTGGCCCCTATATATAGGTGGCCAGGTCTCAAGGATCGGGTAGGGTTCGATACAGATTACAAATATCGACATATGGTATTAACTCGTATTCGACTATCATTACAATTGGGCCTAGCTTATCGGGCCTCAGGGGTACTCAACTAACGAGCTCTATTAACTATACCCTTGTCACTCATCCTCCTTTGTTAAGCATGGAGGGCTATCAAATAAAGTATTAGTTAAAGAGTTACTCTTATTGGGAGGTAGACATGGATAGCTCCATTCTTCCTCCACTTGATCATCACTCTTCTCTTCTTTTTCATCCAATGAGCTTCCAATTTCAGCAATTTCTTCTTCCATAGGCTCCTTCAAGGCATTAGTCTCTTTCGTTGGAGAGCATCTATTAAGATATTTAAGAATATAGCCATTTTCTTCCTTGTAATTATCAAAGCAAAATGTAAGTATATCATAAACCTCATATTTATAAGGTACATCATCAATATTTTCAAGCAAATAAGCAAGTTCGAATGCACCCTTCCAAGCAATAAATTCCTCAATTTGTTCCACATCATAAAAGTCATAATTTCCATTAATATAAGAAGATATGGTAACATCATCATTATACTCACATTGAAAAGGGAGGTGTTTATACCTCCTACAGCAACAAGATCTATCAAAGCAATAAGTAACATTATAAGTAGAGCACACATTTCTAGCAATGATATACAATCTATTGATTTGTTCCCATAAGTGTTTCCCTTTTTATGACAAGCGATGTTCCTCATAATAATTTTGCTGCTCTTCAGTGAACCCACCTTGCCAAAAAGATTTAGTTTCAAAGAAACCAACCATTGATAGAAAGCATGATAAAGCAAGACAAGTAAAAACAACTACCAAGGATTCTAATTTTTTTAGGTTTTTGATATAAAACGATGCAGGTAAAATAAATAAAGTAAAGCAAAATAATAACAAAGTAAAGGATGTGCATGCAAAAACTCCCCTCGCAGAAGTCTTCTACTTCCTCCCCGGCAACGGCGCCAGAAAATTAGCTGCTGGCGCGTAGTTGACGTGGGAGAATGTAATTGATGTAGGAGCTTCTTATTCTTCAAGTCCCCGGCAACGGCGCCAGAAAATTAGCTTGATGCGTGGTGAATGACCAGCCCGTTGGGAACCCCAAGAGGAAGGTGTGATGAGTATAGCAGCTAGTTTTCCCTTAGTTTAGAAACCAAGGTATGTCGATCTTGGAGAGGAGAGACAGGTGACTGAAGGTGATGCTTGCTAGTTTGCGACAGCTGTGGACAATTTATATATGGCGCCTCGTCCAAGCTTTGCTTGCTAGCTGCAACGTGGAACCTGCACACACACACAAACAAGTACTTTGCTCCCAACTTGCAATGAGGTTGTCAATCTCACCGGTTTGCTTGAAACAAAGGTTATGAGCGTATCGAGTGGAAAACAGTAGAGAATGCAAATAAAGTAAACAGTGCGAGTAAAGTAAACAGGTGATAGCAATATGATAGAAATAGGACCGGGGTCCACAGTTCACTAGTGGTGTCTCTCCATAAGATAAAATAACACATGTTGGGTAAAAAAATTACTGTTGGGCAATTGATAGAATAAAGATAAACGTGATATGTCAAGAAGATCACTATGAGATTTACTCTGGGCATTACAACAAAATACATAGACCGCCATCCAACTGCATCTATGACTAATAATCCACTCACGGGGATATCGTCCGAACACCCCATGAGTATTAAGTTGCGAACAACAGATAATTGCATTAAGCAAAGTGTGTAATGTAAACAAAGCATATGCCCTTGAGCATATGAATGTTGTTTTCTCCCTAGTAGCAACAACACATCTACAACCTTAGAGGTTTCTGTCACTCCCCCAGGTTAAATAGAGGCATGAACCCACTATCGAGCATAAATACCCCCTCTTGGAGTCACTAGCAACTACTCGGCCAAGATAGCTACTAACAACGGAGAGCATGCAAGATCATAAACAACATAGAGATAACAAAAGATAATATTCAGTACAGCAACTTAATCATAAACACCAATATTTATCGGATCCCAACAAACCAAACATGTAGAATTACATAACGGTGATCTCAATCATGTAGGGCAGCTCATGAGATCTAAACATGAAGCACATGGTGGAGAAAACCATCTAGCTACTGCTATAGACCCATAGTCCAAGGTAGACTACTCACTCATCGCTCCGGAGGCAAGCATGGTGATGAAGAAGACCTCCGGTGGCGATTCCCCTCTCCGGCAGGGTGCCGGGAAGAGCTTCTGGACCCTCCCGATCTTTGGGTCGACGGCGGCGGCGGATCGCGATGTGTTCTGGAAATCTGATCGGGTACTTAGGTTTTTCCCGTCGGGGGGGTCTTTATAGGCGAAGGGGCGATGTCAGAGGAGGGCCCAGGTGCCCTCACACCATGGTGGCGCGGCCAGGGGCTAGGCCGCGCCACCCCTGCGTGTGGGGCCCTGGTGGCTCCCCTCCTACTCTCCTTCGGATCTCTGGAAGCTTTCGGGTAAAATATGACTTCAGGAACTTGTT
Source organism: Dactylis glomerata (assembly GCA_007115705.1). NCBI lineage: Eukaryota > Viridiplantae > Streptophyta > Magnoliopsida > Poales > Poaceae > Dactylis > Dactylis glomerata. The sequence continues at coordinate 2,569,877 of QXEO01001223.1, forward strand.
TCATCCAATTCCGAGAATATTTCCTGTGTATCACTTCTGAAACACAAAACAGCAGAAAACAGGAAACTGGCACTGTGGCAACTTGTTAATAGGTTAGTTCCAGAAAATGCATAAAAGTGCCACAAAGTGTAACAAAACAATAGGCAAATGATGTAAAAACAAGCATGGAGCATCAAAAATTATAGATACGTTGGAGACGTATCATCGCGCTGTTCCAGGTATGTCGATGGATTTCGTGTCGCAAGAACACGGGGTACCACGCGACGGACCCGAAGATTCGAACGCAGGGGGCTGAACGTGTGAGATCTTGGATCGCAACGAAACACGGCGACGGAAGCCTCGATTGTCGGACGCGCAACGCACTGCAGAGAGGGAGACCGAGCTTTACCCAGGTTCAGGGCCCTCGTGGTGAGGTAAAACCCCTACTTCCTGCCTTCTTGTATTACGACGCGACACCTCGCGAGGAGTACAAGGCCTTGGTTACAAAGCTCTAGCTGGCCAGAGGTTGAAGAACCTGCGTGCCCAGCTAGCAGCTTGGAGAAGATGAAGATCCGATCAGACCGCCTCCCCTCTAAGGGGTGGCCTCCCCTCCTTTTATAGCGCCAAGGGCCTCCTTCCCCTTATCTTCTTGGGGAAGGGGTTGCCACACACGGCCAAGGAGGGAGGACAGCTGTAGACTAGGTTCTTCTGTAGACTTGGTCTTCGTAGGGTAGCGGCGCCGGTCCACAGGAGTGGGTGGAGGAGGCTGACGTCCTCCTCTGGCGCCCTGCACCGTCCATGCTATATTTAGGGGGGTGGCCAACTGCCACTGTGCCGCTTTAGGCAGGCACAGCGAAAGTTGGTCTCCTCCCTGTCGGGGGTAGCGTGGGAGGTACGCGGCCTTCTGCCCGTTATCTTCTTGCTCCGCATGAAACCATGCTGAGCTGACGTGGGCGTCCCTTCTCTCCTCACCAGCAGGGCTCGTGAGGAGGTCTTCTGGTCCTTAGCGGTTTCCGTCGTCGTTCTCCTCACGAGGCGCCTCCTCGTGAGGGTCTTCTCCGTGCTGAAGATTGTTGATTATCTCCTGGGCTGAAGATGGGCCGATGACGGGGCCCAGGAGCAGGTGGACCGGGATACCCCGGTATCCATTACACCGACAGTAGCCCCCGGGAGCCCGGCCCACAACGCGCCCTCTTGAGGAAGCGAAGGGTCGGGGGCCCCCGAAGCTGCTGGGCCCTCCAACGGCACGCGTCAACCGCGCGGTCAGAGGACCATGTGAAGAAGCGGAGATCGTGGGCACGTGGCTCCCCCACGTTGGCGAACGAAACGGCGCGGAGGTCGTGGGTAGTGGGGCAACGGGCGTTTTTCGAACTGTCGCGTCAAGGCCGGCGCTTCGAAAACCGCGCCCTGACTGCCCCCTTAAAAGCTTGGCAGAGAAGGCTTCTTCCTCCTTTCCCACAACGCACCGCCGCCACCACTTCCCTTCCGAAGATCTTGAGCACCAAATCCCTCCTAGCTTCCAATCCTCCCGCTGCCCCTCGCCCCCGCCCAGAGCAATGGCACCGCGCCGGGCCATCGGAGCAGCGAGGTCTTCTGGAGCGGCGCCGTGACCGGCGGCGCCCCTGCTTGAATCTCGCATCAAGAGCAGCCGCGAGCTCCAGACCGTCCGGGAGATGGTCGGGAGCGGCAAGAACGAGTGGGGTGCCACCCGCATCTGGCACGGCCGCGCGCCGCGGGACACTCTGCCTGCGACGGCGCAGCCCTTCTTCCTCTTCTCCGTCTTCGCCGGCCTGCTGCCGCCGTTCTCCCCCTTCTTCCTGGCGATCCTGGAGACCTACGGGATCCAGGCCATCCACCTGCACCCCAAATCCGTCACCTTGCTGGCGGTCTTTGCCTACGCCTGCGAGGCCTGGATCGGCATCAAGCCGTCGGTGGCGTACTTCCGCCACCTCTTCTCCCTCCGGTCCTCTGGGCTCAACCAGAGTTCCGGATGCGTCTCCTTCATTGCCACCGCCGGGACAGAGGGCGACTTCATCGACTTGAAGTGGATGAAGAAGGTCGAGGACTTCCGGAGCCGCTGGCTCTTCATCGACATCCTCGAGGAATCGGAGCTCTTCCTCGTGACGGGGATCCCTCCCGTCAAGCTCACCACCTGGGCCAGCGAGACCCTGCCGGAGGAAGCCCTGAAGACGCTCCGCCCACGGATCCGAGATCTCCGGGAGTCTGGTGTTACGGGGACCATGGTCGGGGTGGAATTTGTCACCCGACGCATCGCCCCCCTGCAGGACCACCGCCGGGAGATCTGGGGGCACAGGTCCGGAGACGGCCTCAGGCTCCACCTCGGCGAGCTCAACGCCGACGCTCGGGAGGAGGTAATAAGAGCCTTCTTCTCTTCTGCTGCCATCCCCGCCATCCCGCGCAATGCCCTCCCGATCTACTGCCTGGGCGCTCGGGAGACCAGTCGCGTTACGGCGGGGGTCTTGAAATTCAACGCCTGGGGCCCGTTCCTTGCCGACGGCGTTGTGCCTGGTCCCCTCCCGAGCGCACCAGCGGCAAGCTCGGAGCAGGGCTCGGCGGCTCGGGGAGCGGGGCCCTCGAGCTCCGGAGACGATGACGACGACGACGCGGAGTCCGGCGGGCGGCTGGTCCGCCGGAGGCGTCCTGAGGGCACCGTGGTGCTCTCAGATTCCTCCTCCGACGACGACTCCTCGGCAGACGAGCCCACCGGGGGAGACGCCGACGCGTCCTCCTCACGAGACCTGGAGGAAGAGGGGCGCCGAGCCCGCCTGGAGGCGGAGCGCCGCTCCAAATCCAATGATGAACGCGCCAGCCGGAATCCCGAGGCCGGGACCTCGCGAGGGAAGAAGCCGGCGGGCGAATCTTCTGCGCCCCCGCCACCACCTTCCTCCCTCCCGAGTAAAAGAGGATGGGTGGAGCGAGACGCCTCGTGAGTATTCCTGCACGAAGACTTTTACCTTTTTACCTTACCTTTCCCCTGACTTCATCCCCTTACCCCTCCCTCTCCAGGGACGCCGAGGAGAAGAAGGAGGAGAAGAAGAAGAGGAAGAGGAGGAAGACCAGCCAGACCACGCCGGGCCCTGATCCGGCGACCACGATCACACCGGCGACGCCGCCGCGCGCCGCCGGAGAAGGAGAGGATCGCGCGTCCGCAGACGCGCAGTCCGCCCCGGGAGCCGCCGCGGCTCCCAGCACGACCGAGCCCCCTAGCTCAGGGGGCACACCAGAGATGATGGGGGCAGCTCCTGCTGCCCCCTCTGTAGCCAGCACCAGCACCACCCCGGAGGCACCTCCGGCAAGAACTGCTGCACCGCCAAGCTCGGGAACAGCCCCTGAGCCGAGCAGCGAGAGGAGGGCGACTTCCACCGCGCCAGAGCCCTCTAGGGCCGCATCGCCTCCCCTACCGGAGATACAGGGGAGGCCCGCGAGGATCGCCGCCGAGCCCCACGCCGCCGACCCATGGGAGAGGGTGCTCGCAGCCGCGACTGGCGCCCTCCGCGACGAGGTTGCCAGGGCGCGCTCCGCCGAGCAGGCGCAGATTGACGAGGGCTGGGCCCTCCTGCACCAAGCCACGGAGAGGTGCCGCCTCCTGGACCAGCGCGCCGCCGAGCGCCGCGAACGAGCGAGGAAGGAGGCTGAGGAGATCCGCGCTAGCGCGGCTGAGGAGGCTGAAGAGGCCCTGGCAGAAGCCAGGGAATCGGCGAGGGGAGTCCTGGCCCGGGCGCACGAGGAGGCCATGAAGATCGTCTCCGAGGCGCGCCAGAGGATTCCCCCCACCGTCGGGCCTCCAAACCTGGCCTTGGCCGGAGAGGAGGCCAAGATGGCAGCTCAGCACCTCCTGGACCAGGCTAGGACGAATGCCGATGGCCTGCTCGCCAATGCCCAGCGGAGGCTGGAAGAGGTTGAGGACCGGGAGGCCCTCCTCCACGCTCGCGAGGAGAGCGCTGACTCCAGGGCGGAGAGCCTGAGCCTGCAAGAGGCTGGGCTCGCCGTCCGAGAAGCAGAGGCTCGCGAGCGCGAGCGGGGACTCCGCCTCCGGGAAGAGCAGCTCCAAGCCCTCGAGGACCGGCTCAACAGGGAGCGGGAGGCCCTGGAGAGCCGGGAGGCGATGACCAGCCAGACCACCGCCGAACTGGCTCGGCAACAGGAGGCACTGAACCAGCGCGAGGGTTCCCTCCAGGCGAAGATGGACCACATGCTGAACCAGCGGCGGGTCAACTTGGAGCAGGAGCTCGAGCGGAAGCGCAAAGAGACCACCGAGGCGTGCCGCGCGGACTTCCGCGCCAAGAACGACGCCGCCCTCCTGATGTACAAGCAGAAGCGGGAGGCTCTGGAGCGTCAGGTCCGCGACCTGGGGATCGAGCTGAGGGGGGCGCACGAAGTGCGCCAGGGCGCCGAGCGCGCCCTTGCTGAAGCCGACGCCACCATCGCCTCGCTCCGGCGAGACGTGCAGAGGCTTGAAGAGGAGAACTCGGCGTCGGCCCTGCAAGGCGTGGAGATGTCCGGCGAGCTCCAGGAGCTCAGGGACGCTGAGAAGGAGGCAAACGTGCTGCGGAGGCAGCGGGTGCGGATGTTCCGCGGGTTCTCGGCCCGCGTCATGGCGGCGGCGCACCGCCTAGGCATCCACGGGCTGAACCTGCCCACCGCCCCTGAGGACGACGGGTCGATCCTGCTCTTCTTCAGCCAGGTGGCCGAAGAGCTGGACGGCGCATCGGCGAAGGTCTTGGATCTCATCGACGCCGAGTGCCGGGAGCTGCTGGGGCTCGCGGGAACGAGGATCTTCTCCAACATCCAACACCTTCACCCCGACCTCAACCTGCAAGAAGTACTGCGAAGGCCGCCACCTCCGCCGCCCGGAAATCCTGACCGCGCAGCCGAGGCCAGGACAGAGCGATTGAACTTCGCCTTGGACCGGCTACAGGCCATCTACGCTCGGCCTGGGGCGGCTGCCCCAAGCTCCTCCAGCAGCGAGGGCTCCGGTTCCACGGAATCCGGCAGCGAAGAGGCGACGGACTCCGGTGAAGGGACGTCCTCAAGCTCCAGCGATGGCGCTGACAACAGTGGGGGCGACGCAGCGGTCGCCCAGTAAGCTCCTCCTTGACTCCTCCAGAAGAACTAGGTTAGCTGCACACTTTGCAGCTGTCAGTCATTGCCCTGCTGGGCCAGTTTAAGTTGTAATCGCACTTAAGGCGTTGTTTGCCAAATCGTCCTCATTTGCGCCCTTGCATATTTTTCCTTGTCTCGTCTTTGTCTGGGGAATGCTCTACGCCGTTCGGGGGCCAGCCTCCGAGCGGGACAGCAGCCTAACGCTTAGTATGCAGCTCGTGGTGCAAGGCTAGCGGGCACTGGCGCTCCAGAGGTGACTGTAATGGCATACAGGACTATTTCCCTGCAGCCCCCCAGGCGTCCAAGCACAACAAAGGCGATCCCAGGAGAAAAGACACAAGGCCGCCGACAAGGACAGCAGGAAACTTGGAGGAATCTACACAGGTTGTGCGACTCTCACGCGCTCATGTGCCTTCGCGCGAGTGTCGCCCGAGAGGAGAGAGCACCATGGATCGTATGAGGTGACTGTTGCGGGTCCCTTCCCGAGTCAGAGCTCGATCCGTTCTGGGTTTTGCGGGCCTGCTGTTTTCCGGGCGAAGGCCCCAGCGCGGACACCGTGCTCCGGCTCTTTCTCGAAAGGCAATCGGACAAAAACTCATGTTCGCGTTAAGTCGCAACCAGCGGACCTCGCGAGGCTGGTGAGACCAAGACTCGCGACTCCAGACAGTTTTCACGGATTAGAAAGGATTAACGGCGAGTGAAGCTGCTGTTACACTTAGTTCCTCGCGTAGATGAAGAGCTCCGTTTCCTTGTCGAAGGCAAGAGGGTGACGACTTTTAAGCCCCCTTGCCCTATCCTCACGCTCCTGGGGACGGGGCCACCAAGGGCAGCGTAGGCCTACACGCCCTCTGGCGCAGGTCCCAGGGAGGCAAATCTGTCGAGGAAGCGCTTGCAGAGGTCCCTCCAGGACGAGATGGACCTTGGCGGTAGCCCGCAGAGCCACCGGCGAGGCTTTCCCTTTGTAGCCATCATGAACCAATTGGCCATGACACGCCCATCGCCTCCAGCCGCCCGAACACTGGCCGCGTACTGCTGTAGGAACTCTGCGGGGTCGGAGGTCCCATCGTAACACGCGTCAGCGTCCGGCTTGAACCGCGGCGGCCATGCCGCATGACGAAGGGGATCGGCGAGCGCCGCGAAGCCCCCAAAACCGATGTCGCCGACCTCGGGCTCGCCCTCTCCGATGGCCTCCAGGCCATCGAGGACCTGGAGACGCTCTCGGCGACGACTTGCGTAGACAGCGCGAAGGCGAAGACGGTGATGACGATCGTCACCCATGTCGACGCCGATCTTGAAGAAGACACACCACAGCCCCCTACCTGGCGCGCCAAATGTCGATGGATTTCGTGTCGCAAGAACACGGGGTACCACGCGACGGACCCAAAGATTCGAACGCAGGGGGCTGAACGTGTGAGATCTTGGATCGCAACGAAACACGGCGACGGAAGCCTCGATTGTCGGACGCGCAACGCACTGCAGAGAGGGAGACCGAGCTTTACCCAGGTTCAGGGCCCTCGTGGTGAGGTAAAACCCCTACTTCCTGCCTTCTTGTATTACGACGCGACACCTCGCGAGGAGTACAAGGCCTTGGTTACAAAGCTCTAGCTGGCCAGAGGTTGAAGAACCTGCGTGCCCAGCTAGCAGCTTGGAGAAGATGAAGATCCGATCAGACCGCCTCCCCTCTAAGGGGTGGCCTCCCCTCCTTTTATAGCACCAAGGGCCTCCTTCCCCTTATCTTCTTGGGGAAGGGGTTGCCACACACGGCCAAGGAGGGAGGACAGCTGTAGACTAGGTTCTTCTGTAGACTTGGTCTTCGTAGGGTAGCGGCGCCGGTCCACAGGAGTGGGTGGAGGAGGCTGACGTCCTCCTCTGGCGCCCTGCACCGTCCATGCTATATTTAGGGGGGTGGCCAACTGCCACTGTGCCGCTTTAGGCAGGCACAGCGAAAGTTGGTCTCCTCCCTGTCGGGGGTAGCGTGGGAGGTACGCGGCCTTCTGCCCGTTATCTTCTTGCTCCGCACGAAACCATGCTGAGCTGACGTGGGCGTCCCTTCTCTCCTCACCAGCAGGGCTCGTGAGGAGGTCTTCTGGTCCTTAGCGGTTTCCGTCGTCGTTCTCCTCACGAGGCGCCTCCTCGTGAGGGTCTTCTCCGTGCTGAAGATTGTTGATTATCTCCTGGGCTGAAGATGGGCCGATGATGGGGCCCAGGAGCAGGTGGACCGGGATACCCCGGTATCCATTACACCGACAAGATAGCATCAGGGGCAGATAGCGGACAACAACATTGGGTGACCCCCCTGCGAATTGTACTGCGTTGAAGTAGTCTTGTAGCCAAGTTAGAGGCCTGTCGACTCTATTGTACTGGCGGATATTTTTCTCGATTTTGAACCCATGTGGGATGGGCTCATCACGGATCCGTTGTCCAAAGCACTTTGGGCTGAGGAAGAAGGCTGTTTGAGACTTGGCAATCTCGTTTAGGTGGGTACGCGCATCGTAGGGCTTCTGGTCCTGCGGATCCTTGCAAGAGTTGCGTGATTTTGCTGGGCTGCCACCGCCACCGCCGCCGCCATGGGGGCTTCCTGGTGGGGATGGCGAAGGATTATGTCTTTTACTCTCGCTGTCCTACGATTGATCTCTGCAGCTACGACGGCTTCCCTCTGCTCTCCGTGGAGATGGATCATCGTCATGGCGGCGGGAGCCTTGCCCCTTGTCATCGTGGCGGCGAGAAGAGCGATGCTTATCCTTGTCGCCACTGCGGTGTGCGCCGTCGTCATGGCGAGATCGTTCCCTTTGCTTGGATCCGCCGTCTCGACTAGCTTCCCGTCGTGGCGGATCGTCTCTGCGTCCAGCGTCACGGCTTCGTCCTCGTTTGCCATCGTTGCCGCGTATGATGATTCCTCCCTTTGGGATTTCGAACGTATTATACTTTGGTGGCGGCATATTGGTCTTATGGCGGGGAGCAGCATTGTCTTGCTGGTATCCATAGGCAGGGTAATTCTTGCGAGGCGGTGATGGATTTCTCTGCGGGCCCTTGCTGTGTGGCTTGTCATTGGAGGATATTAGGATGGCCTTTGCCTGGTTGCGAGCTTCTCTTCTTTGGACTTCTGAGGATCCGGTATGAGATTCATTATCAGGGCGCGTACCATAGTTGCCAGTACCCCGAGCCTTGGAGGCAGTGCTGGACCTGCATAGCGCGGGATCAGATTCAAGCCGTCATGACGACGTAGCTTTCTCCTGCTGCACCAATGCTTTAGTCATCAGTTTTACCGCCGTCTCTAGGGCTGCTGGGCTTTTATTATGCTCCAATAGCTCTTTTGCGGCACGATGTTCTCTACGGGCATAGCCCTAACTTTATCGCGGTTCTTGTCCACATATGGCGGGTTCTTGATATACATCTTGGCCAGAGTTTCTGCGGTTGGCACGGTGAACTCAAGGTTTCGCACCAGCTGCGGGTCGCCTCCCTTGTTCATTTGGTTCTGGATGAGAGTAACGTACTTCTCCTCCATGTTCCTTGCGTGCTTCAGCGTGTCTTGGGCTTTAGCAATGTCGCCATCTAGCTGTTGGCCCATCTTCTCGACTCGCTTTGCTTCTTTGAGGATTGCTCGCCTTTTCTTCTCGAGATCGTTCACATCTCTGACATAGTCAGGTGTGATTGGATCTGCTAGAGTTCCGTAGACGACCATGTCCAGCGGGGTCGTGAAGTCTTCTGGGTGATGTACCTCGGGGATGGCGGGTTGCAGGGGCCTGGGGCTGCCCTGGATCTTGGGAAGCTGTTCCGTGGCGGGATCGGCGGCTGGTGGCGGGTTACCCTGCTCTTTTCCGGCATCTCCGTCATGGGCTGCCTGAGATGGCGGATCAGCGGTTGTCTGCCCAGCGTCATCTCCTTTGTTGGTCATGAACACCTGCTTGGCGGCTGCGTTCTGCTCTTCAAGTGCTTGCTGAGCTAACTTCGCCTCGATCCTTCTCATGGCGGCGTCATAGTGATCAGAATCATAGCCTTTCCTATCCCAGTCATCCGATTCACCACTTTCGTTAAGTGCCTCTAGGATGGATTCACCTGGGCTATCTTCTCCATTGGAGGTAGATCCCGAAGTGATACCTGTGAACGCAACAAGGCAATACCGCGGTGTCTCTAACGCCAGATTGCTCATGGCGAATTCACAGCGGTCTACCACCACTTTCTCTACCTCTAGGGCGGGTTGGGTGGGATTGTTTTTCGGATCTGATCTAGATAACTTAGGAAGTTTCAGATCGGATGATTCCTCCTCCGTATCCAGCTCAAAAGCGGTCCGTTTGGGGGTTTCAGTCATACCAATCCGCCAGAAATTGGTTTCCGTAGCGGGAGTAGGGGGTTTGTCTCTCCGATAAAAATATCGATATCTCCAATCGAAACGACGGTGAATCGAGCGGGGTCTTCTCTAGCCGGCACCCAGAGGTTATCCGCTGGGACGATGGGGAAGCCGGAATCGTAGAGGACGCGCCCGATGGCGACGGTGTCGCCGATGCCTGCGAAGACGGATCCCGCCTGGATCCGCGCTCCTGATGCGTTTTGCCCCACGGTGGGCACCCCGCCATAGTCGCCCGGGGAAGGTCAGAAGCTAGGAGGGGTAGATGCGAGAGACAAATCGACGATTGATCTATCAGACTACCAATATGCAAATGATGCAGTCATGTACTCATGTTCCTACCGCATTGTGGCTGATATCCGATCCTGGCGCTGGCAGACGATACCCGCGTGGCTGGATGGCAACTGCATGCTCGTCCCGTCGTCCGCAGCATGGCAGCGGCGAAGCTACTTTACAAGAGCTCGCTGGCGCTCCACTATTAGAACGGAGGGAGCAAGGAGAGGTACAGGTACCTACACCGTGCCAATAGAAGATGAGAGTGACGTAGACAAATCGATAGATCGATCAGGCCATCACACAATTTTCTGTGTTTCGGTCGTCCTCTCTTCTACTCCCAGATAACCCACGATGAGTCCACGACGAGACGGCCTGACGACAACGCTGCCGGACGACAGCGCTGCAACCTGTGATTCAACCTTCCACCAATGAATCGAGAATTTGCAGATGTAACGACCTGATCAACCATCACCCGCCACTTTCAGATGCCCTAATTTCTCCGACGCCGTTACCTCCTACCTCGCCCACCAGGAGGTGAGGGCGCACGTAGTGTAGCGGCCTTTCGTGAGGCCGTAGTGCGGCGTCGCAGTTTGAGGACGCTCGGCCGCGCAAATAGCGGTGACGCTTGCTCTACTGTTGCGACCTGAACACCTTCTTTATACTGCTTCGCTCCTTCTATTGTCAGCACTAGAAAAGCTAGATCGGAACTTTATGATTTGATTGATTGATTTTAGTTTCCGTTTTTCTCTTTTCGTTCCGCGTTGATGCTTATGTCAACTCAGCATTGTCAGACTGTCTCTGTGTGCAGCAAGATCCCCATCCTGGTGGCGCCGCAACCATCTACAGATTCTGCACATGGCCGTGATGCTTCTCTCTTGCTCCTCATACCACGGATCAGCTGTATAGATTGGAAATTCGACGAACAACCCACACGACAGAGCAGGGGAAGTCGAGGTAAGATTGTACTGTGCCGCGTGTGGAGGAGGCCAGGTGCAGTGCTCGGGCATGTGATGTCGACCGCCGGTGAAGGCGAACAAGCGGGGCACTGTTGGTGTTGGATCCGCACGTTGCAGTAGAGGGTGCGGCACTCCCGCAACGCAGGGGACAGTGGGGCGCAACCTGGATATGCAGGGCACATGAGGGCAATACTGGATGTAGGGAGATCCATAGGACGCAAAAAAGTCAATTCGACCGTGTATCATAAGAACATGTATGCACACATCGTGCATGAGCTAGAAGCCGCGGGACAAGATCACAAGCCTTCAGCAGATGGTATTTTCCTGCGGCAAAGTAAACTGGTCATGCTTTGTATGGTTGTGTCTTGTGTGAGAAATTGATCCATTGAGGCTTGCTAGCAGCTCGTGCGTGAGACAGGGAGCCGAGCAAAAATTAGGGCTTGATGGTGCATTCTTAGTGAGTGTACTGTTGTGCTGATGGCGTTTTTATGATCTGATGACAGAGCTAACGAATGAGCTGAATTTCATTGTCCTAAAGTTCATCAAGTTTTAACTATTTTATTTATGTGGATTATTGTGCCCCGTGTATGTCTTTGTATTAGAGTAGGACTAGTACAATGCCCGTACGTTGTTACGGGCAATAAACATACTCCATACTTACAACAATAATGCATCAGCTAATGCATCCTGTGACAAGTATATCGAATCCTCCCGCCACATATTTATCTTTGCATTTCAATGGACTCTCTTCACTCTATCCACAAGTACTAATCCCAGCCGGAGTAGTACGTGTGCCGTACTGAACCTAAGACTTACATAAATCATGTCTTACCAAAACAACTAGCTGCTTGAACCGTCCTATACTAGGATTTAGACAACCACATATGCAAGCGGCCGCCGGCGTGTGGCAACCAGGTGTGGCAGCGGCCGCCGGCGTGTCGTCGACTACGAAGGGAGTTGTTTGGCCTCGGATTTGCGTCGTCTCTGGAGTTGCCCAAGTCAAGCGACTCTAAACATGGTTTGTACAATATAATCCTATGTGTCCGGTGCAAAAAAATCATATTTGTGAAGCGTCCATATACTTAAGTTTATCTTGCAAAAGAAAACATTCCATCAAAATTTGGCTCGAATTTGGTTTGGTTGGTTTGTCCAACCTAAACTCTATCTGTTTCACCGCTGAACTAACCCCATTCCTCACCTTGTTTGTCCTAAACTTTAGAATCCTCCACCAAAAATTAAATTCAAAATATTAAGGACATTATCAAGTTTTACTTTAAAATGTGTTTGAAATCTCGTCCACTAATTTTTGGCAACCATGGTTACAGGAAATCTCACCCTTTCAGGATTTTCTTACCCATACCAACGATTAAGACATGTGGGTCTGACGCTTGTAAAAAATAATTCTACATTGCAACACCAAGATTTATGCTTAGGATTATGTCATGAGTTTACCACTTGACATGCAGTTCCAAAACATAGCGTGTCGGGGCAGTGCAGTCTAATTTGTTCGATCCATCATCAATTTATGATGTTCTTTTACAAAAACAATGTATGATGTTTTTAATCCTAAATGCTTATGAGCATCATTGTTTACCTCTAATCTCAATGCCCCACACAACAAGACCACCCTTGCTATATCCTCCTTTTGTCTCCATTAAGCTGACAGACACATCTCCGTCGTTGCCTTCCTCGTTGTAGAACTCGCCCAGCTCCAACTCCATCCAGTCATCGTTCCTTTTCCGAGGGAGAATAATGTCATCGGTAAGAGGAAGTGCATGGTGGCTCGGATAAATATAATTTTGCCAACTTGAACTGAAGATATGTTTTCGAGGCATCCTGCCATCCCCACCCTCCATGCAGCCTTGGAGGCAGACTTGGCGTGTCGTTTCAGTCCCTCCAACGCTGATCGTTGCCTCCTGAAATGGGAAATTCAGATTGTAGTACTCTCTACCTGCTAGCTTGAACACCATGTAAACGCGGTACATGGAGTTCTTAGAGAGCATTCCGCAGTGTATCTTGCCACGTATTTCCAACCAGTTAACCTGTACGAGTTTAGCTGCTTCGGAGAACCTGTCGCAAGTGTAGAGGATAGGATCAGTTAACTGTGTAGCTATTTGAGCAATTTAGGACTCCCTTTGTTCACTATTGTAAGATTTTTACATATATCAGTGGGTATGTTTACTTATTTTGGTCCGTATCTAGTCCACTTTAAAATATTTAAAAGGTCTTACATTAGTGAGCAGAGAACGTACTCCATAACAACTTTAAAACGACATATCATGGTACACACAATTTAGTTAAATAGCAACTTTAAAATCCCCAAATAATTGTTGAAAAATGACTTAACCTTTTGTTCCTTTTGATCTCATCAGAGCTGAGGTTGATCCATTCCCAGGAGTCTTCCCATGAAATATGCAGAGCCCTCGCGGAAAGCGTGTAGCACTTGGCACCCGAAAACTTATCTAGCTCCATGCTCTACTTGCATCAAGGGATGGTGTAGGTTAAAAATCCGATCCGAGATCGATTCTGATCTAGTAGAGAGAAAAAGAAGCAGCCCTTTGTAGTAGTTTTCTTGGAATCTGTACGTACCACGAGTCTGCAAGGGAGGAGGGCCGGTGTACGGGACAGGCGTAGGAACATCTCCTTCTTTGTCGGCGGCGGCATGGCCATGGCATGAGTGAGCTCACCTTCAGCGAACCGTGGAAGGTCTCTGGGAAGGAAGCACGACCAGACAGCGTCGGAGTTCGCCGCTGCCCGGAAGGCACGGGAGACGGCGGCGGCACGCCAGGCGTCCGGCGGCGACGTGAGGGAGATGACCGTAGCAAGGAGTTCCTCCGGCAAGCGTACGATCTCGCAGCTGGCTCTCTCCATGGATACCGATCGTCGCGTGGCTTTTGTCAAATCGATCTTGTTGCGATTGGTTAGATCGGAGGCAGAGAAAAACTCTAGGTATGTCACCGACATGAATTTATCAATTAGCTCCGGATTTTTCTCCGAGCTCGACGACAGACTATGTTCAATCTGTCCCGTCCGGCGTTCGAGCCCAGCTGGAGTGATGGGGCCGACAATAGCATGCAAGCCTAGCCCATGTGAGATCAATATGTCATTTTTCTCCATCGCAATTTTTCAGCTTTTTTTTACCTACCGCTCAGCAAGTTCTGAACTCTAAGGCGCTAGAGTTCAACGAGTTTGACACCGCTTATCTAGAATGTCACTCAATAAGGAGTATAATGTATTGATTGATTTATTTAACACCATCAATTCCTTTTCGAGTGTTGTGATGTAATGAAATATATAGCTCCTAATCTTCTACAACTTTTCCACAAAAATTACATTGAAGCAAAAGAGATTGGGCAAACACTACATGTAAGCCTAGCCCACGAGGGATCAATCTCTAAAGAGCATCAAACTCCCTAGAATTGAAGCTCTGTGGTTAATTTGGATAGTCGGTATGTTCTGCGTCGGTTCGTTGCTTGGTCATCGTACACATTTTGCATTCATGTCGTGTGGTAGCTCGAGGAGGCGCACGACGCGTGGATCCTGGTATATGTCGGTTTCACGCGGTAGACAGGAGGAAAAGTTGCACGCCACGGCACCGCCCGCCGCACGCCCGCACCCCCTGTCCTGCCCAACTTTCCACCCCCCTCTCCCTCTCTCTCACAGCGAGGCAATGGCAGCGATGTCGTCGCACGAGTGCCTGGAGGAGTTCGCGGCACTGGGGCTGCAGGAGGCCGCCAGGGGGCTCGCCGTGTGCCACGCCGCCGCCGAGGACGCGTCGCGGCGGCGCCACCTGCTCCCGCCGCATCCCATCAACCAATTGAAGAGCGGTGAGTTCGTCTGGGTCGCATCCCTCTTCGTGTCGCGGAACCGTCCGGCGGGGTTCGATTCGAGGTCATGCTTCTCCGTCGACATCGACCGCCCACGTGCCTGGGTCGGTTCCCCGTCAACGCCGCCGGAGGCATCTACTGCCGCATATGTGCCTTCCCCTGCGTGCCTGCGTAGCAGCGATGCAACAGCATCCGATATCTAGGAAGGTAAGCAACGCTGGTGCCATCGTATCTTAGATTAGATCGGTATGAGCTCATCCCTATGAAGGTGCAACGACGTGCGTCAATTGGTTGTCAGGTTGTGTGCGTTTGTTAGTGGCTGAATAATATTCATCGAGTCGCCCGGGGCTGATAAAGTTAGCAAAGGTAAATCTCAACTAGGTGCATACAAATTCATTCAGGTATGCAAAACGTTGGGCTTCATTGGTGATCCACGATTTTCAGTTTCGGTGTCTCAGTTTTCCGTACAACCTATCCGGTAGGCATCTGCCATATGAGGTTTTGTTATTTGCTCATGAGGTGCTCGATGAAATGCCTATGAGAGCAACAATTCGTGTTGTACTTCCAGAGATATATAGGCTAAAGGTGGTGGAGAATCTGGACACACCTCAGGTTCCATGATGATTTTGTTCATGGAAGGGAACTGTGTGCAATCAGATTTTGCTGATGACTTTTCGTTGTACAGAGATTATCCTTGGATCATTTGGCAACCGATTAATGCAGAGCTGCTACTACTTCCGGGAGTGATTAACCATACATGTTTTATGCTTACATTTGAATTTACGTCCATATAGTTGCTATATTGCAACGGAATTGATTTCAACTTTAGGTCTGCGCTAGATTTCGAATTTAGTGAATTCTGAAAACCAAACATAGTTTATCTCTTTTTTAGCATGGCCAGTTAGCTATACAGGCAAAGATATCTTCTATTGTTTGAGAAATAGCCTTAAGGTGAGCACTGTCGGTAGATTAATGTATAAAATCTCCAAATGTACACAGTGCTAACTTTGTATTTGTAGTATATTGCTGGTTCCTCTATTTGTCTGTTAGTTTTTGGGTATTGATACGCTTGGGTGCGTGCAGATATTGGTGTCATTTGAACTTTGTCTTACACCATGGTTTCTTTTGATTGGATGGTACCATATAAGATTGTAAACCGGGTGGTGTCGAAACTTTTGATAATTTTTTATGCCCATTTGGTTGAATCGGTCATGTTCATATTGACATAGCCCTAAATTCTATGCAGGAATAATGTACACCACCCTCTGTTAAATCAGCCATAATGAATTTATTTATTGATCACAAACTGCTTCTTCATTCTTCTAGGATAGCTTGATGTTTTTTCATAATTGTGAATTTGACTGCAATTGGATACTCTTGTTTTTCCGTAGAATGTAATAAGTACCGTGCAGGCTCCTGATTCAATCTCCTGCCACAAATTCTGATCCACTTATTCACACGGGTTTACATAACAGATGTCACAAGTACCGTCAGGCTCCTGATTCAAGATCGCTCCAGTCCTGACTTTAGCAATCGATGATTCAGTGGCGGCAGTGGCACAGACTGGCGCAGCGACGGTGTGCAGAGGGCAGCATGGGGAGCCGGCCAGCGGGGGCACTGGGGACAGCGTGACACCATCGGTAGGGGGGTCTGGGTCGCAGACGGGCGTGAGGCTGCAACCGCTGGAGGCAAGAGGGAGAGTCACAGAAGCGAGCGAGTCACTGAATTTTCTCACGGCAAGGTAGCGTCAAAATGTGAATCCAAACTGCATAAGATTTTCTTAGGAGTACTTTGAATACCCATTGTAAATATCATGTGCCCGCCCAGCCCCCTCCTGTTCTAACTTGGCTCCCCCCGCTGCCCTCAGATGCAGAGACAAGTTAATCAGAGCATTTGTTGTCATGCATTCTTGCTTGTTGAATGAGAACCAGAAGACCAACATTTCCTTGACAGAAGATTCAAAGAGAGATTACATGGTGTGTTTTCAGCTCTGCACTTCTTGGATTGAGTTACCAAGGTGATAATAATTAGGACTGTAAGTAAATTCAGTTTAGTTCTCAAATTATCTAAAGCCTGGCGTGAAAAAATGTATTGCATGTACTCACATTTGAGTGTATATACATTACTGATGAAGTCGGACCAATTGAACTTTCTCATGACTGTCTATATTTTATCTTGCAGATTTTCAAACAAATATACTTTGGATATAATTGAGATGTGCTATTTTTTATAGAAAATTCATTTACAGCTTCAGTCCGCTAATATGTTTACTACAATTATGTCTCTGTGGTCTTCTTTTCACTTCCTCAGGTCCTCTACTAATTTTACCTATGGTGCTACTTGGAATCTCTCAAGATACTAAGCCTGGTATGAATAGTCTAGCTGTAAAGATTAGGGCTTGAAAGCAAAGGAATGATTTTAAACTGTAAGGTTCTTCTAGGTTTTGCTACGCTTAACTAAATGGCTCAGATTCTTGTGATTACTGGTCCTGCAAGACCATGTTGCCAGAATGCCAGTTCAGTGAGTTCACCAAATGGTCATTTCAATTTGCCTAACTGTTTCATATGACACTATATGGTACAAAAAATGCATTTGTAACTACCACATGCCAAAATAGAACTGTAAAAGCTAGATCTTAAGCATTAGGCATGCTCGTGTATTTGTTGTAGCCGTGACTCTGATGGTTTTCTGGATCCTTGTTCTGCTACCTAGACCAGAAGATATACTACTCTGCTAAACGTGCTTCTCTGAAATTAATTAATGGGCAATTTATATGAGAGTTTTCTACCAAACAACGGTTCTTTTTTTTCTAAAATAATGGTCAATTTTTTCGAAAGGGGAATACAACCCCGGGATGTACATAATAATGGTCAAGTATAAGCTAATTAGCAGAAATAGCGCACATGCTCTTTGTCTAGAAACAACAATCATTCGTGGTCTAATATCAGGTCCTAATAAGCAGCCATGTATTTTACAAGGTTCATACACGTGCCTCCTTTTATTATAACAATGCCATTACTCCATTTTATCCCTTAATTGGAAAAGTTTGAGTATATTCTATGAAATGGGCATTCGTGAATTTTCCGGTCTTTTACCTAATTCGTGTTCCGTTCTTGCATGAAACAGCTATACCTAGGTCTGATCCCCCCTCTGTTTCATTCTAAATTTATTTTTCTCCATCCATTGGCCAATTTACGCTTCTAATATTTGATGTATGTGTACAAGACTACACATACAACTACATGGTGCTTATAATAGCTGTTGATAGTCAATTCAGTAGAAGGATGGTGTGATGTTGCTAAGCAGATGATGGTTTGAGTAATGGACAAGACTGCTGGATTCATAAGCTATCTGTTCTTAATTGATGTTGACATATATAGAGGCATGCAACAAGCTAGGATCGGAGGCTAATCCAAGATGTCGGGAGAGTGCGCACTTCTTGGATTTTCCATTTTCTCCTGTCAGTTCTGATTGCAAAAGCAAGTACTTTTTATCTTTATCCTGGAATCCTTCTTCAGCAAAATAAGTAATAAGGTCTTTTGGTACTGTGTAGCTTCAGTTCTATTTGATAATGTCTTGGTTTTACAATGATCTTCCCCGAATACTTAGTGTTAGTATTTTAACTTTCATACAAATCTAGAAACTAAGCCTTTGAATATGGAACCAACATATACAATGTATAATATCCTACTACTATGTTTTTTATGCATTGTTACTGGAAACATGTAAGTCATAATCTTCGCTATTTTTTGTATTTATTATTTTTATTCTGATCACATGTAGCCGTGACTTAGATCATTCTTTTATGCTTTAGCCTTATATAATGAATGCATATCTCAAAAGCATGGTACACGTGCTCCCATTTTAGGTTAATTCGACATGGCATCAATGTATCCTTTGGTATTTGATCATAATGCATTGCGGTGGAATGGAGATTGAGTTGAGCAAATTCCATTTGCTAGTGCTTGAGGTCCACAACATCGGGGTGTGTTGTACTGGAACATAATGTTTGTGTGTAAGGAAATGCGCCTGCCTCAAGCTCCATAAATGTTCTCGCTTTAACTGATGTGGACTATTTGGCAAATAAGACATATTTTTATATTTTTTTACTAAGTGTGATTTTTTGTGATGGCTTGGCCAGTGATGGGTTAATCGGCGAGGAAAATCTTTATTTGAGCCTCAGCCGAAATGAAAATTATAGCCACTATGTCATCAAGTATTTAAGTGCATTCGTTATTATTTTGCCGTTATGTGCCAGATATGCTTAGTACATATGATCAGCCACTCATTAGATGTATAATACATAATACTTTGTTATTTAGCATACTTTTTCATTGCGCTATTGACTCATGCACCGAGATTCAAATCAGTGCCACTATCGGCACATTTTTTATAAGCATGTATTTTTCTTTAAGTCTAAGAATATATAGAGATGTCACTATGAGTTTATTTTTTAATTAGTATGATTAATTTTTTACAATATCTTTTTATTTGATAAATAATAGTATAATATAATTTATAGTAATATTCTAAAAGCTCTCAGCCCCTAACAATGGGGAGGTGATATTGCTCCGGGCTAGCAGGTTCACATGTAGTGACTTTGCTATTTTCTGTAGCATATAATAAATTCTCTTTCTCTTTTCATGTTCGTGCACCGACCTAATTTGTAGACCGCTAGGGCTGCCTCCACTCCCGCGTGCCAGCGGTACACAGCTAGCTACCCCAACTATTTTTCTTCCGCTGCTTCTCCCTCCCATGCATATCATCGATCTTTGCTGCTTCTCCCTCCCATGCATATCATCGAAAATTATTCATTTGTCCAGTTTTTTTTTTTTTTTGCATGTGTGAGCGGTGTGCATCTCTCAGATCAAGTTAATTTGCGCCCACTGCACGTAGCTTGCCCAATATCTTCTTCTGATGCTTCTGCCTGCAATACATATCATCAAAAAATAATCGTTTGTCCAGTTTTATTTCTTTTCTTTCTGCATGTGTGATCATGGCACTTGGGGGTGATCCACGCCTCTCAGATGAAGTCAAATTGCGCACATAAAATAAAAAATGCAAATATCAGGAAATAATGCAACTACAAACAAAATAGAAAACATGTGGCAACTAATCATCAACAGAACTAGAGGTCGGACCATCTAGTATGTCACTATTCCCCATCCCCGCTATGGTTTTATAAGGAGTATATTATGTATAGATTTATTTGACACTGTCGATCGATTCTAATTTTTTGAGTGTTTCGATGTAATGAACATGAGCGAACATGAAAAGGTAGAGCTCCTATTCTTCTACAACATTTCCAGACGAATATTACTTTGGACAACACATTGAAGCAAAAGAGAATAAAACCACATATAAGCAAAACAAGTCCAATTAAATCATTATGCTAGTTCCTAAACGCTAACTAATGTTGTAGTCTTGCCGGCCTTTATTGCTTATTTCTCAACTCAATGCCCCACACTGTTAGACCATGCTTGCCTGATGGTGTCTTCTCGGTTAAGCTGATTGAGACCTCGCCATCACCTTCCCCATTGTGGAACTCACCCAGCTCCACCTCCATCCAACCGTCGGCTTTTTTACGAGGGAAAACAACATCCTCTCCAGGAGAAACTGTGTGACGACTTGGATAACGACTTGGCAAGATGTGTTTCCGAGGCGTCTCATCAGCCCCGTTCCCGTCGTCGTCGGCATAGCCTTGCAGGCAAACTTGCCGTACTACTTGCTCGCTGCCAGGAACCCCAAATGATGCTTCTTGGAACGGAAAATCGAGCCCGTAGAAGTTATCGGTTAGCTTGAAGACCATGCACGCCACGTACGTTGTGTTCTGGGACAGCATCTTGCATTGTACCTTTGCACGGATCTCCAGCTTTGGCACATAGCCGATCTCAACGGCATGTAAAAACCTGATTGCAAATCGTACATTAGACATGGTAGGGATATATATGCATGATGGCAAAGAGTCTCGCGGTAAATTCGATGTGATACTAAAAAAGGTTGGGAACCGCTCGAACCTTTTGCCTCTTTTGCTGTAGTCAAAATCTGAACCCACGCGGATCCACTTGAAGAGCCGTGGAATCTGCAGAGCGCTCGCCGAAATAGTGAAGCACTTGGCCCCGGTTGCTTTGTTTAGCTGCATGCGCTGCATGGACGTATCTTATCATAAGTACTAGTATACTAGAAGTCGATATCAAAGATGACTCGCGCAAATTTCTTAGAGAGCAACCCCGAACCAAACTAAACTAAGATCCGCGTGTACGGCGCACATACCATGTATTTGCGCGGCAGCAGGACCGGTTCGTCGGAGAGGCGCCGGAACAGCCCCTTCTTGGTCGACGGCGGCGTGCGGGGGAGCTCTTTCTTGGCGAACCGCGGCATATCGCCCGGCAGGAAGCGGGACCAGACGGTGTCGGAGTCGGAAGCGGCCTGGAACGCCCGGGAGACTGCGGCGGCGCGGAAGGCATCGGCAGGCGACGTGAGGGAGATGGCGTGCACCAGGAGATCCTCCGGCAGGCGCTCGATCTCGCAGGCGGCCGGCGTCTCCATGGCGTGCTGCTATTGTTTCTTCCGCGCGCAGCTCTGATCGTATATGTAGGAGGCAGCTGGTGGAGGCGGTGTGCATTGCGTGGGACTCAAAGGCTCGGTCGGTTACTGCTAGGAACCGTGCATGCTACGTCAACCACGATGGATATCTCGATTCGAAATTTTGAACATGTGTAGCTAGAAGCCGCGCTTACGTGCATGCTACGTAAACACAATTATAATTAGGAGGTTGGCAAAACGATGGGAAGGGAGGAGAATTAATGCATATAAACAATCATTTGTTTTTGTGCTACTCTTTTCATTTGATTGGATTTTAAAATTTTAGAACACTTACTTTCGACGGTATGCAATAAGCCACATTCATCACTTTTCAATATATTGATATTTTAAAACAATGATATTTTTTCATTTGATTGGATTTATGCATCAAGATAAGAGTTAATCAATCTAAGTGGGTCGTTTTATAAAGGTGCAAACGTATAGGATAATTTCCGCACGGAGTGCTGCTTCGTATCATAAAGAAACCATGTCGATGGATAAAGATATATAATTCTAAACTGGAACCCGGATGTGGTGTAGGATATGGTATGCAAATAGCATGCGAATAGAGATTATCTGAACACTAACTAAGATTAACTGAAAATTAATTAGAATTATATGAAAGTTTCAAATTGGACACCTCATTTTGATCCAAAAGACACGACCAATCCGATGCATATTTAGTATTTATTGAGTTACTGAGTTTATTTGGAAAGCATGTCAACTTCTGGTTTCTACCATCGCACGAAGACTAGCTAATTGTTCATCTATTCAACTTATATTTATAGCATCGACAATGCATGTGTTTAGACTAAATCATGTCCCTGTTTTCTAAACTAATTAAGTCTTGTAAGGCTGAAAGGTTATATCCCTCTTAAGTTTTGCTAGAAATAATTATTTTGTACATGAGATTATTTTATCCAACTTTTGGGTTTTGTTTTTGGTCCAAGTCCTCTTCCTTTCCGATTCGAACCCATGTTTGATATATCTGCAAGACTGCAGTTGGTCAATTCTTTTAGGTCTAAATCCGAGTGGAAATATGGTGAAAATAAGGTACAAGTAAACCCCATTAAATCCGTTCACAAACCTATTGATTTGTTTTGTCTTCTCCATTTTTTGTAAAATATACATCTATATCAAGGTATGATCCCAAGCCCATTCACCTTTTACTTAATACGTTCCACTTGTCATCGAAGGTCCAGCATCATAGATATGTGCATCAGTTGCCAATGCGAGGCGATCCCGAACTCCCTTCAAGAACAAGAGTAGGACATGCCATGCCATGCATAGCCAATGATCGATCATAGTCACCCGTGCTTCCCATCGTTGCTAATCTCCTAACTAATCATTTGGTTTGTGTACCACGCACGTACATGCGGTACATATCTTGCAACCAACATAACCCACATGAGATTTTTATTTGCCATCAGACAAATATAACATACCCTGAAGCATCCTTTATTTGTCATTTTATAGTTCTTCCCTCTTGAGGTTTTACTCTTCCTCTCAAAAACTAATAAGCAATGTCAACAATACTTTCAAGCGATGTCTTCTATACCTCTTCTTTGGAACTATACAGCATGTGGAAACTATCATTCCACTTGCCTTTAATCAAGTCCAAACCCATCCCTCCTTCCCATCAAATACTCTATGGTAAGGAATTAACACATAGTACTTACCACTAAGCTTTATTCTCAATTCAGTGGGTCCAGTTACGTGATTCTTCCTCACCCAATCAAGTATAGTAGGAGCAAGTCACTTGGTTGAAGCGGATCTTACTTTCTCACTTAAAGTTGTATTAAGACAATTGTATTTCTGGGTTTTCATCTTGATCTGCATCGGACAATGACATAAATAGAGAATTTATGTCACATTAAAAAATCAAATATGAAAACAAATTAAAAAGAGAATATTGCATCATGAAAATGGGTATCCACCCATCATTGGGGATGAATGCAGTCTTCATACACACTTTACTTTCCCTACAATACACCCATAGTATTTTTCACTCTTTCATGTGATATACTCAAAATGAATTTTAATTGTAAAAGTACCAAGTGCATATTGGCAGTCCTCCGCACTCGCAAAGACAATCCCCTCAACAATTATAGGTTTTCTTTGTCAAAGTGTATTATTGGACAGTCCTCATTTCCTCATCTTCTGCATCCGCGTCCTCATCAGTTTCGTAGTCAGACTTAAAGTTTGGATCAATCATATGTTCCCTACTTTCCAGCCTATCGGGATCAACAATCACATCTAGATATACTTTCTCATAATCATCATCTCGAAAACAAAATCATCCTCTCCCCCCCCCCTCCCCCCATTTTTATGCCTTCTTGCTCGCTTGTTGTTGTAGCATCATACTCAAGGAGAAGTTGCTCTGTGGTCAGTTGAGCAGGGAGAAGTTGATCGATTACAATCGCATAACTTTTTTTTGAACATGATGGTGTGAGAATTTCTTGCCCGGTCTCTTTGCTAATAATATGGAATGACATCAACATAGTCCTCGTGCCCATGTTTCTACCACACATCAGGGCCAAATCTTCGTTAGCCTTCACATCACAGAGTCAAAGTGTGAGCATAGTGGTGATGAATTCCTCATTCTAGCTACTTGGGAACTTGGAAAATTCCATGTGCAAGAGTTCTAAAGTTAGTTCTGATGTGTCTACTGCTAGTAAAATAATTTCAATTTTTGTCCTTCAGGGGAAGACGAAGGGCACATTCATGGGACTACGAGCTTCAATTTCCATGTGCAAGTGTTCTAAAGTTAGTTCTGATGCTTCTACTATTAGTAAAATAATTTCAGTTTTTGTCCTTCAAGGGTCGACGAAGGGCACATTCATGGGACTCCAGAGATGCAAAATTTTGTTCACTACAACAAAAACTGCTTGTAGCGACACTTCTCTAGAGGCACTTATGATTTGCCTTTATAAAATTGTTAAATAATCATGTAGAGAGACTTTCCTTGAAGTAGGGACACTTATTATAGACACAAGGTTGAGTGTCTTAAATCTAGAGACACTAGTTGAGACATTTATCTCGTAAGTATCAAATGAGTGTTAAAAGGCATTGTATGAGACACTAAATAAGTGTCGCAAGAAATCATGTAGAGGCATTTTTAAAGACACTTCATAAAGTGGCCTTACATCATAGTTAGAGACACGGTTTGAGACACTATTTACATTCTGTAGAGGCATTTTAGGCATGTAACATAGTCTCATAAGAGTTTTCTAATGTGTATTAACAAGATGTTGTGTGAGGCTAAGTGGTTGGGTTAGTATGACCTTTACATGAAGGTCTTGAGTTCAAAGATTGCTACCAATGTTTTTATAAATTATTTTTCCATATAAATAGTGACAGAATGAATGTCTTTACTAATGTCTTATAGAATGCAGAGACAATACAAAGTGCCTCTATGAAATGTCTTATAATATCTAAAGACATTATGGAAGTGTCTTTTAGTCCTAGGGACACTGCATGTAGTGGCACTTATGTGACACCTGACGAAGTGCCTCTACTCCATTATAGAGACAATGATAATGTCTCTAGCTACCAAAAATAATGTCTCTACAGGCTATTTTTCTTGTAGTGGTTGCATGCATCCACCGAACCTATGTCAACACTGCCCTCAATCTCCACATGTGCAAGATCCATCTCTCCGCCCAGATCCTCTTCACAACAACCATTAATGGCGTGCTGGCGACGACCAGGGCTGACACACTTTGCTTAAATATGACAGAGAACGATAAGGCAGGGAGGGAATGGGAGTGGCGAGGCGTCGAGTGGGAAGGCCTGGGGAAGTGCATGGTGGTGGGCGACAGAACAGTGGTTGCAGGAGGATCGGAGCAGGGGAGCGATAAAAATAAGAAATGGCACAATATGGGCCTTGAATCCTCGGACATGAGACATGCACTATCCTCTCCTAATGTGGTGAGGCCCGAGTGTAAGGCTAGTGATCAAAACAAGTAAGCCAAGTGGGACCCATATGTCAGAAAATGAGTCCCCCAAGTTAGTCAGTCACATCAAGGATATCTAGTGGTATAGGTCGAACAAGTCCCCCCAAGCTAGTGACGTCCATCTCATTCCCTGAATCGTAGTGGCAAAGTCAGAATATCGGGACGAAGTAAGGATAGTCATGGTTCAAAAAAAAGGATAGTCCTTGATACGTCCAAAACGTATCTACTTTCTCGAACACTTTTCCTATTGTTTCTCCTCTAATTTGTGTGTTTTGAATACAACTAATGCGGACTAACGCTGTTTTCAGCAGAATTGCCTTGGTGTCTTGTTTTTGTGCAGAAATCCGACTTTCAGGAAAAATCCCAGAAAATATTGCAAAAATCCTATTTTACCAGAAGACCCACGGAGCCAGAAGGAGAGACGAAGAGAGGCTGGGAGCTGGGCTCACCACCAGGGGGCGTGGCCCAGCCCCGGCCGCGCCCACCTGTGGTGAGGGCAGCTCGGCCATCACCTCGACCCCTCCTTCCGCCTACATATACCATCTGACCTGAAAGGAGCGGGGGTTCGGCATTTTTCCCAGATAGACTTCTGCTGTGCCGCCGCCATCAGAAACCGCGATTCGGAACCAGAAACTCCGTTCTGGCACCCTGCCGGGATGGGGATTTGGAGATCTTCATCACCATCATCACCGATGTCTCTCCATCAACCATCCATGACTCCCCCATCCATGTGTGAGTAATTCCCGCTGTAGGCGAAGGGGATGGTAGGGATTGGATGAGATCATTCATGTAATTTGCAGTGAGATTGTTAGGGCATAGTGCCTAGTATCTTTTATTAGTGCTTATGACATTGTTGCAACTTGTTGTGCTTAATGTTTGTCACTTTGGGCCCGAGTGCCATGATCTCAGATCTGAACTTGTTATTATTTTATAATGATACTTGTTGTTTATGATCTTACCTGCAAGTTGTTTACACATATCGTTGTCCAGAACCCAAGGCCCCAAAGTGACAGAAATTGAGATAACCGGAGGGGATGGATATGATGTGAGGATCACATGTGTTCACCGAGTGCTAATGCTTTGCTCCGGTACTTTATTAAAAGGAGTACCTTAATTACCAGTAGTTTCCCTTGAGGACCTGCTGCAACAGGCTGGTAGGACAAAAGATGTCGTGCAAGTTTCTCATTGCGAGCACGTACGACTATATACGGAACACATGCCTATGATTGTTTAGTACTAGGATGCTTTATCATTATTTACCTGTAATTGCCCATGTCTCACTGATTTCATGAATTATCTTATCCATACAACGCCCGTACATCTATCCCTATGCCTACAGTCTTTAATCCTACAATTTACTATTGCGACCATTACTGCTTTTATTTTACTATTGTTGTTACTGTTTTGCTACTATCACCACTATAAAACTGTTGCTACTGATAAACCGCTGCGAGCAAGTCTGTTTCTAGGTGCATCTGAATTGACAACTCATCTGTTAAGGCTTATAAATATTCTTTGGCTCCCCTTTTGTCAAATCAATAAATTTGGGTTTTACTTCCCTCGAAGACTGTTGCGATCCCCTATATTTGTGGGTCATCAAGACTATTTTCTGGCGCCGTTGTCAGGGAGCATAGCTTTATTTGTAAGTTCACTTGGGATTCTTATTGTTCGTTGCAATCCATTCATCATGGGTAAACCTTGAGATGGAAAAGTTCCTATATTGCCATCCACTACAAGAAGAGGTACGACTCTGAACACCTCTGTTGCTCTTGATTCGCCATCTGTTATAAGTAAGTTGCTTACACCACCACATGCACACGCTACTGCTACTTCTTCTGCTGAGTTTGAAAATACCACTGATAATTTAGATGATGCTTCTACTGTGCTTGATGAGAGTGGTTCGTTAGGTTCCTTTTTAGATGCTACAATTGCTAGGACTAAGCAATTAGGGAACACTACTGCTACACCTGTTAGTTCACCTGAGTCTAGGGAATGCTCTAGTGATGATCTTGATGACACTTATATTGAGCTTGACGATGATTTTATTGCTGAAGCTCATGCCACTCGTGATGCTAATGCTGTTAAGGAACTTCTAGCAAGACATGCTGTTAGATATAAATTATCTCCTGATGCTAAGTTTGCTGCTTCTCCCATAAATATTAGAGATAAGGATTATGATTTCTCTTTAGATTTATCTTTCATATCTATTGTTGAGAAAGACCCTTTTTGTGGTACTGAAGGTGAAAGTGCTATGGCACATATGAATGAGCTTTCTACTTTGAGTAATTTGTTTTCTGATGATATTAAGCTTCGCACTTACTTTGTTGCTAAGATTTTCCCTTTTTCATTGAAAGGTGCAGCTAAAACTTGGTATATTAATTTGTCTCCTGGATCTATTGGTAGTCCTATTGCTTTGGTTAACGCTTTCTTTCAGAAATATTTTCCTGCTAGTGCTCAACATGCTGTTGTGCAGAAAATCTTTGACTTTGAACAGGGAAAAGGAGAGATATTGCCTGAATCTTGGGCAAGGTTTTGTTCTTTAATTAGAGCATTGCCTAAGGAGCCATTGCCTAAAAATGAACTCCTTGATATATTTTATAATGGACTAACTGATGAATCTAAGACATATCTGGATAGTTGTGCTGGTTGTGTTTTCAGGGAAAGAACTCCGGCCAAAGCTGAAGAACTAATGGTTAAAATAAGCCGGAATCATGATGATTGGACTATGGCTGAGTCAACACCAACACCAACACCGGCGCCAACTCGAGAGCCAACACCCAAGAAGAGAGGAATGATTGAATTAAATGATGAAGTTATGAGGGAAGCCAAGAAATCTCTTAAGGAGAAAGGGATTAAATCCAAAGATGTGAAGAATTTACCTCCTATAGAAGAATTATGTAAGCCAATCCCTTACTCATCTACTACTGAGGTACACTCTCTCCAATGCTTTGATGATAGAGATATTCCTTACTCTAAACCTCCTGATCAATGCTTAGATGAGTTTGATAATTTTATTGTTAAGCAAGATAATTTTAATAGAAGGGTGCAGAATCATTTGTTGGAAAATTCTAGAGCTATTAACAAGTTGCAGGATATTGTGGAGAGAACCTCCAATGATGTGAAGATGCTTGTTAAACATTTTCAAATGGTTCAGACTCAAATTGATCAGCTTACCAAGGTGCAAAAAGATTTGCTAGTTAATGCTTCAAGAGAAAAACAAGTGTGTGAAATACGCACAAGAGGAGGTGCTACCACTCAAGACCCCTTATACCCTGAAGGACATCCTAAGAGGATCAAACAAGATTCTCAACGCACTTCAAGAGATGATATTCCTTCCAAGAAGAAGAAGAAAACAGTTGCAGAATCTTCTGAAACAGGTAAAGATCCTGACAGTGTTTCTATTTCTGATGCTGAAACTGAACCAGTTAATGCTTCCGATAAAGAAGAAGTTGAAGAGGAACTAGAAAAGCTTGCCAAGAATGCAAAGTACACCAAAGAAGACTTCATTGCCAACAAGCATGGTAATGAGAGGGAACCTTGGGTGCAGAAACAAATGCCTTTTCCTGGTAAGAAACACAAATCCAAGGAAGAAGAACACTACAATAGGTTTTGTGAATGGATGAGACCTTTATTTTTGCAAATTCCTTTGACTGGTGCTATTAAAATGCCTCCTTATTCAAAGTATATGAAAGATATTGTTACTAACAAAAGGAAGATTCCTAATGAGGAAATTTCCACTTTACTTGCTAATTATTCTTTTGATGGTAAAGTTCCGGAGAAGCTTGGAGATCCAGGTATACCAACTATTCCTTGCTCCATTAAAAATAATTATGTTAGAACTGCTTTATGTGATTTGGGAGCTGGAGTTAGTGTCATGCCTTTTTCTCTTTATAAGAGACTTGATCTATAAAAATTGGTATCAACTGATATATCTTTGCAAATGGCTGATAAGTCTACTACTATTCCTATTGGTATATGTGAAAATGTTCATGTTCAAGTTGCTAATAGTTGTTTGATATTAACTGACTTTGTTGTGTTGGAAATGCCTGAAGATGATAATATGTCTATTATTCTTGGGAGACCTTTTCTAAACACTGCAGGTGTGGTTATTAATTGCAATCAAGGAGAAGTAACTTTTAATGTCAATGACAAAGAGTACACGGTTTATTTCCCCAAGAAGATTGATAGAAAGAATGCTCTAAATTTAATCAAGAATGTTGAGACCATCAGAGTTGGTCAGATTATTTGTTCAGAGCAAAATCCCAAGGAAGAATATATAATTGTCATGATTGGGACTATGCCTATCAAGGTCGAGGTAACATAATCATATAGTGAAATGCAAAGTTTTGCTTCATAAGAAAAGTGGTTTGGTATCAAGACCTGATCAACCTTGTTAACAAAGCAGTTTTCAAATGAACAAAACTATGTTTTCACCGCATTTGCTTTTGTTTCCACCTTGTTCATTTGTGTTTCTACTATTTAGTTTCATATTAGAGTGTCTTAGAGCTGCTGTAAGGTTGGGTTGGATTTTCTTTCTATCGCTCCACCATCGTTTTCCTGAGTTTTATTCTCTTGTCAATTTCTGAAAAATCCTCGAAAATAAAGTTTCTCGAAAAATCCTGGAAAAATATTTTTAAATTTTTATGTCAAAATGTGGCAGAGAGGCACCTCGGAGACCTCAGGGGGACCCACCACGCCACCTCACCACCAGGGCGCGCGGCCCAAGCCCTGGTCGTGCCCACCTATGGTGAGGGGGGCCCCTGGCCTCTCACTTATCTCTTCATCCCCAACTCTTTCTCTCTCTCTCGAAAAATTACGACACCCCAGCTCAAACCCGTGTTCTTGTTGCTTTCCATCTCAATTTTTCGATCTCCTTGCTCAGCCCATCATTGTTGCTGAGATTTGGAGCATTTGTTCTCCGGTATGTGACTCCTCCGATTGTCCAAGTAGAATTTTGTTTAGTGGAGTATTTCTTGAGTATTTTAGCTCTATAGGTGACAGGTGAAATGAGTATGCATGCTTGTTCTATTGATTATAAATGTTATTTTGATGCATGTTAGCCCTCTAGTAACTCCCTATAGTAGTTCCCTACAATTGTTTGTCTCAAAATCATTTTTTATGAGGTTTGTTAAAAATTTCAGAAATGGAGGAGAATGCATACCAACTCTTTCAACATGAACTAGAAGTGCATGAGGTCATGAGAGTTCACCATGAAGAGAGGGTATTTCCCTCAATCTATCCATGCTCAGAGTTCATGAATGCCACCGGAATCCTGCAGGATTTCCAAACTCTAGTCTCCAATGCAGGATTGGAACATTTTATTGATGGTGAACCGCCCCAATATGCTAAACTAACAATGTTTGTGGTGCAGGATTTCAGATTCAGTTGGTCCACATCTAACCCCATGGTTCATTATAAAATTTACAATAAACCTATGGACTTGCCCTTTGATGTCTTCTGTGTAGCCATTAGAGTACCACAGTGGGGATCGCGTGAAAGGATGAATGAATGGCCCAGGCCATTGATGGACCTATATGAGGAGATTTGTCAAGGGAGAAGCTTCACGGGAGATAATGGTAAAATTCAGAATATTCATTTTCCATCCATTCGATATTTTGCCTACTTTATTACCAAGTGTGTTCTTGCTAGGAAAGCTGCAAATAAGTTATCCTCCTGTGATCTAGCTTTTATTGCTGCTGCTTTGAGACGTGATAGGGCTTACAATTTGGGTGCTTTAATAGCTTTCTGTCTTGATGCTAACCGTGAGAAAGGGGGAATCTGTGGAG
Source organism: Dactylis glomerata (assembly GCA_007115705.1). Lineage (NCBI taxonomy): Eukaryota > Viridiplantae > Streptophyta > Magnoliopsida > Poales > Poaceae > Dactylis > Dactylis glomerata. Next base: position 2,600,711 of record QXEO01001223.1, read on the forward strand.
GTCTTGTTGCTTCACGCTTATTAGCTTTGCATGGTGTAGTGCCTCATATTTTTGATCTTCCCCGTTGAGAGACTTGATTTTAACTCTATCTTACATCATAAGTTTTTTTCTCCTCATGCCTGTTTGAATAACTTGACGTTTGAGATAACCTTCTTCAAGAAATCTACCTGGAAGGTAGTGAAGGTTGATCGATTAGTCCATTTGCCTACACCTCTTTTGTTTAACCTTGATCGCAGGAATGGATGGTCACTTACAAAGGATGAGCTTGACGCGTATCTAGAGGAGCACCCGCCGCCTATGCACGATGAAGAGGCGGCCGAGGAGTCGGGCCAGCCCTCCAACATTGTGGAGTTTCCATACCAGCAGCCTTATTATGATTATACACCATCTGCTTCATCTTCATAAGGGCCAGGCTATGACTATGCCAATGATGACCCACCAGCATGGGGCATGTATTGGAGACGAGATTGATCTCCACTTAGGTCAAAAGCCTAAGCTTGGGGGGAGGTACGACGATGATTCACTCATCTACATATCATATTTTGTCGGTGCTTTGTATATCCATGTTTCGCTTTCTTTCTTTTATTGTTCTTGTTCTTATTTCTACTTTCCAAAACACAAAAAGACCAAAAATATTTTCGTTGTTTCTCTTTGTTTGCCTTTTTAGTTTCCTAGCTTTGGTTTGCTTTGTTCTCCATTTTTGGTTTGATATTTAAAAAATCCAAAAATATTTTGCTTTGTTTGCTGTTTCCTTCCGTTCTTGCTTCAAAAAATCGAAAACCCAAAAATATTTGTTGTTCTTCTTCGGTTTTGTAAAGTTTGTTGCAGAGTTCAGTTTCCCGTGACTCCATCGGAGCTTGGTATTCACTTCATATTATTAAAGCCACACAAGTGAAAAGCAATAATGATGACATATGACAATCCGAGATGTGGTAAGGGGCTGGTATGAACTCTATTTATTTTCATTTTTATACATATACTCATCTATGTGGACATGCTTAGTCGGTTCATGTAAGGTATATGTTATCTAATGGATGCTTTGTAGTTCTTGCTCTTTTATATGATTAGTTCCAATTTACTAATAGTTTGTAGCATGTCATGTAGACGCTTGCTTGCATTGTTTTATTCATAATATGGTATATTATTGTGGTATCCACCTCTGAAAGTTTCATTTGAATCAACTTGGCACATGCTCAAGCATGCACATGACTGAACAAAAAGTCAATTAAGCCTCGATGATTTACTTTGCCTCAGAGTTCTTGTATCATTTTTATGTCTATATTAATTTTGTTATGTCGCAAGCATGATTATGACAGCTATTGCTCTCTCGATTGTCGCTTCCCAGTCTTTTGCTAGCCTTCACTTGTACTGAGAGGGAATACTTCTCGTGCATCCAACTCCTGAAAACCAAGTAACCCCAAAGAGTCCACTATAAATTCCTATGCATGGTATTTGCAAGCCATTCCAAGTAAATTTTCATGTGCTATCTTTCAAAAACTTTCAACTACTTCTCATTTTGTGTCACCGTTTTTAGCTCATGAGGACGTAGTGGTCGGAATTGCTATCTTCCATATTAAATTAAGTACCCCTCGACTAGGCAGCTTCATCTGCTCGTCATTAATTTTGCAAGGGAGCTGGTCAGACCACTGTAATCTAATCTAAAAAAGAAAAGAAAAAGGCAGTCCTCCATGGTATGTGAAAGTTGGTGGGCACCCGATGGAATTGGTTAGCCATGGTTTGAGAAAGGAAAAAGGTGGGGAGGAGTGCCAAAGCTTTATAAAAGAGCACCAATGTGCCAAATTTTCAAAGAACTCGGAACCGCTCTCACTTGTTTAGTATGGAAGATAGCAAGTCCCCATTGCCAGTCGTTGACATGAAACAACCACCTCTCAAAATAAATTTTTATCTCTGTTTTACAAATGAAAAGCTCTAGCACATGTTAAATCACTGTTTCCCTCTGCGAAGGGCCTTTCTTTTACTTTTATGTTGAGTCTTCATCTTCTAACTTTAAGCACCTTCTTGAGAGCATAGCTGTTATTCTTAGTGTAATGTGCTTGTCCCAGAACACGGTTAATTATGGTATAACTTTGATGCTTGTATCTTTGATATTTTTACTTGTAGTCTTCCCTTGAACTTCAGAGGTGCCTTAGCATTTATGTTTTGCTCCACAAATAAAGGCAAGCGGGATACCACTCTTCCATATCATATATGAATATTACAATCTTGTAGCTTCTTATGTTCATGTTACTTGTTATTAGTGCATTGGCACTCTTTCATAGCTTGCTTGACTATGAGGTAGCATTAGTTGCATATTTCTTATTATGAATTGCCTGAGTACTTGATCATATAGTGAGTATATATACATCATATGAAACAAATGTGTTCATGAAAGTTTGTTTTATCGCTCTCAGTTGTTAACTGAATTGCTTGAGGATAAGCAAATAGCTAAGCTTGGGGGAGTTGATACGTCCAAAACGTATCTACTTTCCCGAACACTTTTGCTATTGTTTCTCCTCTAATTTGTGTGTTTTGAATACAACTAACGCGGACTAACGCTGTTTTTAGCAGAATTGCCCTGGTGTCTTATTTTTGTGCAGAAATCCGACTTTCAGGAAAAATCCCGGAAAATATTACAAAAATCGTATTTTACCAGAAGACCCACGGAGCCAGAAGGAGAGACGAAGAGAGGCTGGGAGCTGGGCTCACCACCAGGGGGCGCGGCCCAGCCCTGGCCGCGCCCACCTGTGGTGAGGGCAGCTTGGCCATCGCCTCGACCCCTCCTTCCGCCTACATATACCCTCTGACCTGAAAGGAGCGGGGGTTCGGCGTTTTTCCCAGATAAACTTCCACTGCATTGCCGCCATCAGAAACCGCGATTCGGAACCAGAAACTCCGTTCTGGCACCCTGCCGAGACGGGGATTTGGAGGAGATCTTCATCACCATCATCACCGACGTCTCTCCATCAACCATCCATGACTCCCCCATCCATGTGTGAGTAATTCCCGCTGTAGGCGAAGGGGATGATAGGGATTGGATGAGATCATTCATGTAATTTCCTATGAGATTGTTAGGGCATAGTGCCTAGTATCTTTTATTAGAGCTTATGACATTGTGGCAACTTGTTGTGCTTAATGCTTGTCACTTTGGGCCCGAGTGCCATGATCTCATATCTGAACTTGTTATTGTTTTATGATGATACTTGTTGTTTATGATCTTACCTGCAAGTTGTTTACACATATCGTTGTCCGGAACCCTGTAACATCCCAAGATTTTATCAAATTTTGGGGGAAATTTTTTTGCTTTTGTTTTGAGTGCATTGATTGAAATTTCACAGGGATTTAAAACTTTTGAGTCTATTTGAAAGCTTTATTGGAAAAACTATTTTAAACTTTCTATTATTTTCTTAAGGAACCTCCTTGAGAAAAACCTAAAAATCAAAATATTATTTTCTTGCTTTTAATCAGCCTTATGCAAGCTTGCTTGCAAATGTTTGTTTTACAAAAATTGCTTTATTCAATATGGGTTGCTTTTTCAAACCATATTTGAGTGTGTTTCTCAATCATTATTTTTAAACTATTATTTTACTATAATAGAAAGAATCGAGTTCAAACTCTATTCCTACTATTTTATGCAAGCAAAGCCATTAGGCAATTAAGATCTTTTATTAAAAATCTTGTTTTAATTATAAAAACATGTTTGTTACTGTTCTGTATTGTTATCTTGAACTTTAGAAACTTTACAAAGTTGGTTTGAATCATTTTGATTCAAATTTGAAAAGGTTAGAAAGGAAACAAGAAAACAGAAAAAGAAAAGGAAGAAAAGAAATTGAAAAATAGAAAAGAGGCCGAGGCAACCCTTTCGGCCCAACAGAGAAAGGAGCCCGCGGCCTGCTAACTCAACCCGAACCGGTACCCTCTGTTCTCTCTCTCACTCGCTGACATCGGGCCCCACCTGTCAGCATCATCACCTCCACCGTTTCCCCTTTCTCTCTCTGGAAACGGAAACTCGCCGGAGTTAATCCCGCGCCATCACCGCGCACTAATTGGCCATCAAGAGCCTGCCTATAAAAGCCCCCAGATGTCCTCCATCGACCCCCTTTCTTCTTCCAGCTCGAGGCACCGCCGAATCGAAGAAATCGCTCGCCGGAGTCCGCAACATCTGCGAGCATATCCGCTCGATTCCGGCTACTCTGGTGAGCCTGAGCCCCTCCCTCTTCTCCTATCTTCTTCTCTGTTAACTGGCGCACACTCCCGACCATTTTCCCGATCTTCCCGTGCAGCGAACCGACGAGGGCTTCGTCGTCTGCATCTCACCGACACCGCCTCCCTCTCCAGCCTCGCCTCGTCGCTGTTCCAGGAAGAATTCGATGCCGCCATTCACACTTACGAGCTCGCCGTCACCTTCTGCGCACCGTCCAGTACTCCGTAGCTATCGCCGACCATCGGAACCTCGCCGCCGACGACCACCTATACCGCCCGTCGCCGGAGTTGACCACCACGGTGAGCACCACCTCCCACCTCTTCCCGTCCATCGGATCTAGATCCAGTGACTAGAATTAGATCACTTGGTGTAGGGGTACCCGTTGATCTGATCCGTCCAGATCTCATTAGATCCAACGTCCCACAACGTCGATCCGACCGAACCGGTATGAGCCAATCAGATCACGCCGCGTGTCGACTTCTGGTTTAAACAGAAATTCGAATTAGTATTTGAAATCAGATTTGCTCCAAATCTTCAGAAAATCATATCTTTCGATCTGTAGGTCCAAAAATAACAAATAATATACTGATGGAATCCTTAGAACATCTAGAATCCAGCAGTACCATAAAATCTTATATTTTATGGGTTCATTTTGAAACTACTTTCAGATTTGAATCAAACCTCCTGTTAGCTGGTTAAATTCATATCTTTAGTTCTGTTAATCCAAAAATCACAAATTTGTAGTCCTTGGAATCCTCTCAACTGGCAGAACATCATAGGATCAAGAAAATCCAAATTTGATACATGCACACACTTTGTGCATTCAAATCTATCCAAATCACTAATTTGATCATACTTTGAATTCTACAACTTATTTTGGAATGAATTCACTTACAGTGACCTAGTATTACTGCAAGCTATCCAGTAGTGTCACATCTTAATTTTCTTGAGCCACTTCACAACTATTCAAATTCTAAATATGAGGATTTGAGTAATTTCTACTATAGGAATAAAACCATTTCTTTTAGCAATGTTCCTTTCTACTTTAGTGAATCCTATATTCATACCTAGTCATCAATGTTATCTAAACAGCACCTTGATCAAGACCATATTTACTTAGACCTATCTTGCTTAGTACCCACCTATTCAAATTACAAATGTGTCATTTGAGTAAAGTGTGATACTTTCCATCTTAGTTTTCTACCTTTGCTACTATGGTATTGATCAAATCAACATCATCTATACATATCCATTACCTATAGCCATTTACTCATGTCTACTCAGCCTTAGCCTTGTATTGAACTATTCAATCTGCAAATGAGTTGATTGAGTAACCCAATACCTCATAAATCTTTACCCATTGTCTAAGTGTTATACATACCACTTAAGAGTAACTGTTGTCACGTTTACACAATAGTATGGTTGTGCAACACATGACCCTCGTGTGATGTAGTTCACATGAGTTATTCCAAGTTTCATCTATGCTTTGATAAAGCATAAAAACTTCACCCATTAAATATTGCCTAGACCAATCATCTCTCCAATCATATTGATCCTTCCCAACTAAACTCTCAAATCCATATCCCACAAATCATGATCCCTTGCCATGTCTTTCTATCTTAACATCTGAATAAATCTAAATTGTTAAACAAACACCTTTCTTTTATCTGATTAGTTTGTTTGTGTTTGAATGATTTGTTTATGCGATGCTATTTCTTGTGCTATAGTTTTTGCGAAGAGCTACGTGCTTAGTTGAGAGAAGTGAAGGATCGTGTTCTTCAAAAGGCAAGTGACACACATACCCCTTTACCCATTTTACTTATGCATTAGAGTATTCACCTCTTGTAGTATGCATGATAGGTGAAATGTTCAACTGTTTTATCAAATGCTTAGATCCTAGTAGTGTGTAGCAATCCCTCAAACCCCACCTGTTAGGATGCTAAATACTTTGAAAAATATTGATGCCATGCTTTGATCACTTGTTAAAAGTGTTTTGTGAACAAATTAAGAACTTCAACTAAAATGAAACACATGGGTGGATTGGTTTGATGATGGAGGCGATGTTGAGTGGCGACCTGGGGCTACACGTTGTGTAGTTGCTGCCTGGGTGTTCACTTGTGGTTTGCCACCCAGGAACAAAGAGGTTACTATGTCTTCCATGCTTAGATGTGCTTCCAGTGCAACCTTATGACATTATGGGCTCTGTCTTGACTGATTAGATGTGGGAGTGCAACTTGTCGGCAAGAAGTGGTGGTAGTTGAATTGTAGGTTGGGGACGGAGCTTGCCAAGTTAGTTGCCCTCTCCTTCTAAAAGGTCTCGTTTCATTTTATGTATGGGCATAAAATGAATCGTAAGGTGAAAGTGCACAACCCTTGCAAGGTGTTTAAACTAATCGATTAGCCGTGTCCTCGGTTATGGACAATTGAGTCTCTAGACATGGAACGAACGGAAGAATCTCATCACCTTTTCTAAATAAATAAAATTTTGTCTAGAAACCCTTAGGTAGGAACTAAGGACCATACACTCCGAGGGGTGGTGGTGCCTGAGATTCCGACTTTGTCGAATTTCGCCTAGCACTACATACCTAGCTAGTATGTGGTAGTTGGGGGTTATTTCGACCCTTGAAAATTTTAAAACTTTGAAAGAAGGTTGTATGAAAGACTTATAGGATAAAATCGGCTTTATGCAAATCAGCCCTTGAGATCCACTAGCCAAATATACATGTAGATAGACTCCTCGCAACATCCACCATTTATGTGTCATTTGCCAGTACATCATTGTACTGACCCCTTTGGGGCTGCATTTTCAACGTGCAGGTGTTATTTTGAGTAAGGAACCAGGATTAGGATCTCAAGCTTACATTCCAACATGTCTGCCTATGGCACGTGATGAAGATGGAGGCTCCTCGCCACCTTGTTTTTCCCGCTGTGCATCTGTAAGATTTGAATACTTGTATCTGGATCCGTGTTGTAACCTTGATACTATGCAATGAATATTTCATTTTGTTCTGTGGTGCTATCATTGATCCAGGGAATAGCACTTAACACAGATGTTCCACCTTAATCCAAAGGCTGGGGCGTTACAAAATGGTATCAGAGCATAGTGTTGCCTGTAGGATCGAGACCCTAGGTTTGGACTAGACTAGGAAACCCAAAAATGATATCAAATGGATATCATTGCGTTTAGGATGTGTTTTGAAAATTTTACTGCCTTACAAGTACTGTTTGTTTTATTTTCCTCGTAAGACTTATCACTTTCATTTACTTACACTGTTCTCCTTTCAAAATTTTAGATGACGTTCACCAAGCTGAAGGTTCCCTTTGACGATGACGATGAGCTGTTTAGTGATCAGCTATCTCGCTTCTCTCGGATGATGAACCTATCACCTCCCACTTTTCGTGGTAGAGTGATACCCTGTGTGGTTCCTGAGATCGTCCGCTGGGAGATTGAGACCAGGATTGAGGGTCGCACCATTGGTACTCCCACGGAGACAGTGGTGTACTCGAGGATGTACCCAGGTTGGGAGACTGGTGTCATGATGGCCATGGAGGAGGCACTGGCTCGCATATGTGGTATGTACGTCCAGGAGATATCAGAGTTGGATAATTCCATCTACCAGTTTGGGAGACGCAACCACGAGGGATGGGCCTTGAGGACTCCAGGACGTCGTGAGAATTTACCATGGACTGAGGTGCAGTTAGAGGACATGGGGTCCTATGCGTTCAACCTGGAGGACATGCTGCGCAGTGAGATGGATGCCACGGATGATGCCAAGTATCAACTCCTACAGAAAGATGAGAAGATAGAGCAACTAGAGAACACGATAGAGAAGCTGAAGGAGAAGAACAAATCCCTTGAGGCCGCCAATGATAAGCTGACAGGCAAGGTCGAGGATCAGGAGGCCCAGATTGTAGGCTTTCGAGGACAGTGCATTTATCTCCACCAGGACCTGATGAAGTATAAACCCTGGCCGCCCAAGAAAGGAGCAACTCCTACTGTGGAGAATAAGGACTCAACCTCGGGGCAGGTCGGAACAGAACCTAAGAAGCTAGAGTCTTGCCAGCCCACGGTAGAGGGAGATTCTGTGGAGAAGGTTCATGCGGTGCCACCTAGTCCTGTGGTGAAGCGACGCAAGACAGGGAATACTAGAGCATATCTTGTGCAGTTCAAGTAGTGAGACCACCAAATCTTATGTAATAAATCGACGATCTTGTAATAGTTAGTCGTGCCACCTAGTGGTATGACCCTGTTAGACCTCGCCTTCCAAAAACTTGTAGTTTGACTCGTTTGTGCTTGAGGATCTATGTTTGATGTGATAATCCATGCTTTTAATTGGTTGCAATGTCTGTTAAAATTATGTAGTGAGATGTTTTCTCTTGTCCTGCTGTGTTTGGGTAGGAATCTTATTTAGATCCCTTCTGTCTAATCCTCATCTATGCTAATCTCTAAGCCTGTCCTAAAACCCAAACAGATGCAACCTCAATACCCGAACAACCGCAACAACCCTCAGTTGGAGATGGCAATGCAACAGTTAGTTGAAGCACATACAGGAATTACGCGGATGATGACTCAGAATATGGCTAATCATGATAGTAAGGAATTACCTTTAGGAGTGCAGCAAGTACTGGATGATCATTCACGAATAGTACAAATGATGTCCCAAATTATGGCTAGTGCCAATGACAGCCTGCCACAAGATGAGAATGGGGAGAAGCCAACAAAAGTGGATACTGAGATGATATGTCAAGCCTGTAAGAGATGCGGAGAGATAGGGCACGCCTCTAAAGACTGCCATGGAGAGTGTCCCTACTGTGACCTGAGTCACCCAGTTGAAGAATGTCCCATGACCCAAGTTACTTGTTTCCTATGTGAAGGAACCAATCATATTCCTGCTGAATGTAAGTTTTATTACACGGTGCAACAAATGAATCAACAAGCCAAGGATAGAATGAGCCAACTGCTAGGAAAGACCCCTGGAGATGGAAGACTCAAAAGAAAGATGGAAGATAAAGTCATGGGGACAACACACAACATTACCACTAAGTGTTGCTACTCATGTGGAGAAGAAGGACACTTGTCTAGAGATTGCTCGAAGAAACGAGAAAGTTTTCCCGCAACTGTAGTGGAATATGAAGAAAATGAAGTAAGAGATCTCCTAGCCCTAGAAAGACCTAAAAGAAAGAAGGACAACAGCCAGGTGATGTGCTTCAAATGCAAGGAGCTAGGACATTATGTGAGCAAATGTCCAAGAAGGTACGATAAAGTAAACATGCAAGATAGCGTGAAGAGAGACATCCGTTTGATCACTTGTTTCAGGTGCAAACAAAAGGGACACTACTCGGATAAATGTTCAGAAAATGGGACTCCAAGACTTCAGTAAATTGGGACGACTGAAGGATGCCGCAGATACAAGGTGAAGACGCGGCAAAGTATGATCAACCTAGGAGTAAATTATATTTGGTTATTACCTGTAATAAATGAAGGAATGGACTTGTAAGCCCAATGAGTAACTCATTGTATGGATGTAATTTTTCTCCCAGATTCAGCAAGCTGAAAGTTTTACAACGCAAGAGTTATCGCCTTACGGCCGAGTTTGCCCAAAACCCTAGTTAGGAAACGATAGACTTTGTTTTCAAAAAATTCGAAATAGAATTTGGGAACTTGGTCCCAAATTTTGACAAAACTTTTGTTTAAAAACTAGTGAGGTTGACCAAGAGTTAGAGTATGAGGTTTGCAAAACCATGTATGAAGTAATGATTTGGGTGCAGGATGGATTGATCACCACTCCTACTACTCTTATTATTCGCTCTCATGATGTTGGTTTTACATACCTAGAGAGACATACCTACCGGAGAGACGACGTCACCAGACCATGACCTTAGGAGGGTAAATATGTTACACCCCTTATAGTATGCCAGTGTGGCCAAAACGTAAGAATACGGTGAGGAACGACTACACGAATCAGAAGTGTTTCTCTCAGTGGACCTTGAATGCGAAGGCGGTTCAACTTCGGCTTCAATTCACCTCCCCGACTCTTCGTTTCGATTCCCCACGCGGCCTGTTCGACTACCTCCCTGAGCCTATAAAAGAGAGTTCACCCCTCTCCAGAGAATCACAACAGAGACCGTCACCACCAACTATGAGATTGCCTCCTGATTCCAGAACCCTACGCCACCGAAGTCTACCTCATCCCGACCTGCGATGTTATGAGGAAACTCTCCAAATCCATGGAACTATTTTCCTGCCCATGAGAGCTTCGTTAGATCCCAATTCCCTGAGAAGGAGTTCATCTTCGAGATATGATCAAGTTGTCCAGCGCCTTTCAACAACTATGAAGACGGTTGCTAAAGGAATTCTTAAGGACCATCTGGTATCTATGGAAAGTGGCACGACTTGCTCCGGTATCTTGAATGGGTTCAACAATGCTGGTTATAAGGCGACCCTCCGTCCCTTAAGGGTGCAAGTACCTCTTACAGAGTCTACCTTGTTTACCCCTATGAAATGCATGAGAAGCCCGCAGAAAGACGCCATCCTAACTCATTGGGATGTGTGGTCTCATCATGTCCGTGGGGCAAGCATGCAGTACTTGGCACTGAGTCATCTTCTGAGATTTAGTAATGGAAATCAGCCAAAAAGCAACAAGGAGTATGGTGATGACCTGTATGCTGTCCTGGCCTTGGTGAGGACCGACCAAGAAAAGGCTAGATACACATTCATGGAGGATGTGGACTACCTTGTTGATGACAACGCGATGGATGATATCTGTCTATCACCAGAATTGGATGGAACGCTTGGTGTGCCCACTTTTGAACATAGCGGCAAACGTCGACACTTCTGAGAAGAGCGATTTAGGAAAAAGGGCACAACAGTGAATGCAAGCTGGGAACAAAATGCAAGTGCCTAAGGGAGCATCAAGATACCACCGAGAGGAATTTTCTTTTAAGGGTGGTAGCACCCTAGTTCCATTAGGACCTTTAAACCTTGTAACCTTTCTCCAATCTCGAGGACGAGATTTCTTTTAAGGGTGGTAGTCTGTAACATCCTAAGATTTTATCAAATTTTGGGGGAAATTTTTTTGCTTTTGTTTTGAGTGCATTGATTGAAATTTCACAGGGATTTAAAACTTTTGAGTCTATTTGAAAGCTTTATTGGAAAAACTATTTTAAACTTTCTATTATTTTCTTAAGGAACCTCCTTGAGAAAAACCTAAAAATCAAAATATTATTTTCTTGCTTTTAATCAGCCTTATGCAAGCTTGCTTGCAAATGTTTGTTTTACAAAAATTGCTTTATTCAATATGGGTTGCTTTTTCAAACCATATTTGAGTGTGTTTCTCAATCATTATTTTTAAACTATTATTTTACTATAATAGAAAGAATCGAGTTCAAACTCTATTCCTACTATTTTATGCAAGCAAAGCCATTAGGCAATTAAGATCTTTTATTAAAAATCTTGTTTTAATTATAAAAACATGTTTGTTACTGTTCTGTATTGTTATCTTGAACTTTAGAAACTTTACAAAGTTGGTTTGAATCATTTTGATTCAAATTTGAAAAGGTTAGAAAGGAAACAAGAAAACAGAAAAAGAAAAGGAAGAAAAGAAATTGAAAAATAGAAAAGAGGCCGAGGCAACCCTTTCGGCCCAACAGAGAAAGGAGCCCGCGGCCTGCTAACTCAACCCGAACCGGTACCCTCTGTTCTCTCTCTCACTCGCTGACATCGGGCCCCACCTATCAGCATCATCACCTCCACCGTTTCCCCTTTCTCTCTCTGGAAACGGAAACTCGCCAGAGTTAATCCCGCGCCATCACCGCGCACTAATTGGCCATCAAGAGCCTGCCTATAAAAGCCCCCAGATGTCCTCCGTCGACCCCCTTTCTTCTTCCAGCTCGAGGCGCCACCGAATCGAAGAAATCGCTCGCCGGAGTCCGCAACATTTGCGAGCATATCCGCTCGATTCCGGCTACTCTGGTGAGCCCGAGCCCCTCCCTCTTCTCCTATCTTCTTCTCTGTTAACTGGCGCACACTCCCGACCATTTTCCCAATCTTCCCGTGCAGCGAACCGACGAGGGCTTCGTCGTCTGCATCTCACCGACACCGCCTCCCTCTCCAGCCTCGCCTCGTCGCTGTTCCAGGAAGAATTCGACACCGCCATTCACACTTACGAGCTCGCCGTCACCTTCTGCGCACCGTCCAGTACTCCGTAGCCGTCGCCGACCATCGAAACCTCGCCGTCGACGACCACTTATACCGCCCGTCGCCGGAGTTGACCACCACGGTGAGCACCACCTCCCACCTCTTCCCGTCCATCGGATCTAGATCTAGTGACTAGAATTAGATCACTTGGTGTAGGGGTACCCGTTGATCTGATCCATCCAGATCTCATTAGATCCAACGTCCCATAACGTCGATCCGACCGAACCGGTATGAGCCAATCAGATCACGCCGCGTGTCGACTTCTGGTTTAAACAGAAATTCGAATTAGTATTTGAAATCAGATTTGCTCCAAATCTTCAGAAAATCATATCTTTCGATCTGTAGGTCCAAAAATAACAAATAATATACCGAAGGAATCCTTAGAACATCTAGAATCCAGCAGTACCATAAAATCTTATATTTTATGGGTTCATTTTGAAACTACTTTCAGATTTGAATCAAACCTCCTGTTAGCTGGTTAAATTCATATCTTTAGTTCTGTTAATCCAAAAATCACAAATTTGTAGTCCTTGGAATCCTCTCAACTGGCAGAACATCATAGGATCAAGAAAATCCAAATTTGATATATGCACACACTTTGTGCATTCAAATCTATCCAAATCACTAATTTGATCATAGTTTGAATTCTACAACTTATTTTGGTATGAATTCACTTACAGTGACCTTGTATTACTGCAAGCTATCCAGTAGTGTCACATCTTAATTTTCTTGAGCCACTTCACAACTATTCAAATTCTAAATATGAGGATTTGAGTAATTTCTACTATAGGAATAAAACCATTTCTTTTAGCAATGTTCCTTTCTACTTTAGTGAATCCTATATTCATACCTAGTCATCAATGTTATCTAAACAGCACCTTGATCAAGATCATATTTACTTAGACCTATCTTGCTTAGTACCCACCTATTCAAATTACAAATGTGTCATTTGAGTAAATTGTGATACTTTCCATCTTAGTTTTCTACCTTTGCTACTATGGTATTGATCAAATCAACATCATCTATACATATCCATTACCTATAGCCATTTACTCATGTCTACTCAGCCTTAGCCTTGTATTGAACTATTCAATCTGCAAATGAGTTGATTGAGTAACCCAATACCTCATAAATCTTTACCCATTGTCTAAGTGTTATACATACCACTTAAGAGTAACTGTTGTCACGTTTGCACAATAGTATGGTTGTGCAACACTTGACCCTCGTGTGATGTAGTTCACATGAGTTATTCCAAGTTTCATCTATGCTTTGATAAAGCATAAAAACTTCACCAATTAAATATTGCCTAGACCAATCATCTCTCCAATCATATTGATCCTTCCCAACTAAACTCTCAAATCCATATCTCACAAATCATGATCCCTTGCCATGTCTTTCTATCTTAACATCTCAATAAATCTAAATTGTTAAACAAACACCTTTCTTTTATCTGATTAGTTTGTTTGTGTTTGAATGATTTGTTTATGCGATGCTATTTCTTGTGCTATAGTTTTTGCTAAGAGCTACGTGCTTAGTTGAGAGAAGTGAAGGATCGTGTTATTCAAAAGGCAAGTGACACACATGCCCCTTTACCCGTTTTACTTATGCATTAGAGTATTCACCTCTTGTAGTATGCATGATAGGTGAAATGTTCAACTGTTTTATCAAATGCTTAGATCCTAGTAGTGTGTAGCAATCCCTCAAACCCCACCTGTTAGGATGCTAAATACTTTGAAAAATATTGATGCCATGCTTTGATCACTTGTTAAAAGTGTTTTGTGAACAAATTAAGAACTTCAACTAAAATGAAATACCTGGGTGGATTGGTTTGATGATGGAGGCGATGTTGAGTGGTGACCTGGGGCTACACGTTGTGTAGTTGCTGCCTGGGCATTCACTTGTGGTTTGCCACCCAGGAACAAAGAGGTTACTATGTCTTCCATGCTTAGATGTGCTTCCAGTGCAACCTTATGACATTATGGGCTCTGTCTTGACTGATTAGATGTGGGAGTGCAACTTGTCGGCAAGAAGTGGTGGTAGTTGAATTGTAGGTTGGGGACGGAGCTTGCCAAGTTAGTTGCCCTCTCCTTCTAAAAGGTCTCGTTTCATTTTATGTATGGGCATAAAATGAATCGTAAGGTGAAAGTGCACAACCCTTGCAAGGTGTTTAAACTAATCGATTAGCCGTGTCCTCGGTTATGGACAATTGAGTCTCTAGACATGGAACGAACGGAAGAATCTCATCACCTTTTCTAAATAAATAAAATTTTGTCTAGAAACCCTTAGGTAGGAACTAAGGACCATACACTCCGAGGGGTGGTGGTGCCTGAGGTTCCGACTTTGTCGAATTTTGCCTAGCACTACATACCTAGCTAGTATGTGGTAGTTGGGGGGTTATTTCGACCCTTGAAAATTTTAAAACTTTGAAAGAAGGTTGTATGAAAGACTTATAGGATAAAATCGGCTTTATGCAAATCAGCCCTTGAGATCCACTAGCCAAATATACATGTAGATAGACTCATCGCAACATCCACCATATATGTGTCATTTGCTAGTACATCATTGTACTGACCCCTTTGGGGCTGCATTTTCAACGTGCAGGTGTTATTTCGAGTAAGGAACCAGGATTAGGATCTCGAGCTTACATTCCAACATGTCTGCCTGTGGCACGTGATGAAGATGGAGGCTCCTCGCCACCTTGTTTTTCCCGCTGTGCATCTGTAAGATTTGAATACTTGTATCTGGATCCGTGTTGTAACCTTGATACTATGCAATGAATATTTCATTTTGTTCTGTGGTGCTATCATTGATCCAGGGAATAGCACTTAACACAGATGTTCCACCTTAATCCAAAGGCTGGGGCGTTACAAACCCGAGGCCCCAAAGTGACAGTAATTGGGATAACCGGAGGGGGTGGCTATGATGTGAGGATCACATGTGTTCACCGAGTGCTAATGCTTTGCTCCGGTACTTTATTAAAAGGAGTACCTTAATTACCAGTAGTTTCCCTTGAGGCCCTGCTGCAACAGGCTAGTAGGACAAAAGATGACGTGCAAGTTTCTCATTGCGAGCACGTACGACTATATACGGAACACATGCCTATGATTGTTTAGTACAAGGATGCTTTATTATTATTTACCTGCAATTGCCCATGTCTCACTGATTTCATGAATTATCGTATCCATGCAATGCCCGTACGTCTATCCCTATGTGACGAGGGGTTAACTCGACAAATGTCCTAGATGAAGGACTTATGATCAGGGAGACAGGACGTCGGATGAACTCGAAGGTAAACTCAGTCAAACAAGGTGGCTATGAAAGTAAACGTGGGTGTAGAACCTGGCTTGCTTTCAATCTGGCCTACACCGTCCCCTCCTGGCCCCTATATATAGGTGGCCAGGTCTCGAGGATCGGGTAGGGTCCGATACAGATTACAATATCGACATACGATAAGAACTCGTATTTTGACTAGTATTACAATTGGGCCTAGCTTAACGGGCCTCAGGAGTACTCAACTAACGGGCTCTATGATCTATACCCTTGTCACTATGCCTACAGTCTTTAATCCTATTGTTTACTATTACTGCTTTTATTTTACTATTGTTGTTACTGTTTTGCTACTATCACCACTATAAAACTGTTGCTACTGATAAACCGCTGCGAGCAAGTCTGTTTCCAGGTGCAGCTGAATTGACAACTCATTTGTTAAGGCTTATAAATATTCTTTGGCTCTCCTTGTGTCGAATCAATAACTTTGGGTTTTACTTCCCTCGAAGACTGTTGTGATCCCCTATACTTATGGGTCATCAGTCGTAAAAAGCCCTTAAAAATACGATGACAACATTACTACTCCCTCCGTCCCGAAATGTAAGCCTTTAGCTCTCTAAAAAGACTTACATTTTGAGACAGAGTAATACAACAGAATATTGCACCTATATAAAGAAGACAAACTAAGATTTGTCTAAAAACAAATTTGTCCAGACTTCATGTTACTTCTCGATACTGATCAGTGATCACCACAAGATCAATGAACCATGCATGCATGCAGGAGACTACCAGGTACAATAATGGTACATCTGCATGCTTAACCTTTTTTTTAAGGAACCTGCATGCTTAACTAAGCATGAGTTTTCTAGAACAATCAGACTAGTCTTCCAATCTGCAACTGCAGGGGCTAGGTACGAGTACGATCGACAGTTTTCTCTGCTGGCCCCACATTTGTACTCTGCCAGTACGTACGTGCAACCACGTATACGTTGACGTGATGACAATCATTTCAGCATTAGCACGTTCCAAAATCTGCACTTCTCCGATGAAAATACAATGGAAGCAAATCAATCATCAGCACACTAGCTAGCTGGTCAGAGCATGCTTGGGCCTTATCTCGATGCCCTGCACGATGAGCCCCCTCTTCCACCGCCGGCACTCCACCTCCTTGAGGCTCACCTCCACCACGCCCTCGTCGCCGGCCACGGCGAACTCGCCCAGCTCGACCTCCGTCCACCCGTCGCCCCTCCGCCGGGGGCACCTGATGTCCATGTCGGCCTCCCTCGTCACCTTCCGCCCGTAGCTCTTCCGCGGCCGCACGTACTCCTGCCTCCGCCGGTGCATCGCCGCCTCCTCCTCCCCCTGCATGTGCTGCAGGCAGATGGTGTGCTCCGACGACGTCGCGGTTGGCGGCTTGGCTTTGCCGGAGACGACGACGACGGTGACCGTGGCCTTGGGGGGCAGGATGCCGATGTTGCACTCGAGGCCGTAGGAGTCGTCGGCGATGGAGAAGACCAGGTAGGCGGCGTAGGTCGTCCGTGGCGAGAGCAGGGAGAGCTGGAGTTTCCCGATGATCTCCAGCCAGCACACGTCGACCAGCTCGGCCACCTCAGGGAACCTAATCATCAGTGAAAGAATTGTTGGAATTCGCCCATGGATCAATCATATGAAGCTAAACGAACACACACGGAGACTACTTTTATCGCTAAGCGTGCGTATCGCATGCTCTAAACTTTTTTCTTTTATTTCTTATTTTCCCAACTCAACTTCTATTCAACTAACCTCAGCTCGACTCACGTGGTCACGTGGACCTACCTAGGTAGTACACAATTACCTACTCTAACTAGGACTCAAACTAATACTAACCGGGCAAGATTATGCTAACAATCTCTCCCTAATCTTGACTTGTCGTATCCTCGTTCTTCTTCTGGTCTTGACTCCTTTGCAGATTCGCGACATGATGAATTAACTCAACGTATGATCCAGACTCCCAGTCACGCTGCCAGGCAACACCACAGTCACCCCTAACGCATACATGCCAACGATGATCACCACATCGTCCCATGTAAAGACAGGTCCTCATTTAAGAGACTCCTCTTCACTGGTCCTTGTCCCACTATACACTTGAGCTTCGCCATCTTCACGTCGAGACCCTCGGTCGCACCTAGCACCGGACAGCAACACGACGTGACACGCTTCGCCTGCAATGGATCCTCACAGAAACAAGCACTTGGACACAACGATGACTCACGAACTTGACGTCGACACGATGTGCAAACTTGCACGCCCATGACTCCTTGACACATACTCTCCCGGACGATGATCTTCATGAGACTTCCAGCACCACACCTCGGCACCACCTCTCCCATCAACGATCATCCTCGTCCACCGCCTTGCCGATGACAACACCCTGCCGCCTCCTCCGTGTCGCTCTACTGAGCACGATCACCCGTCGCCTTGTGGGCGACGGCGTACTCACCATCTTCACCCGATCGCTCCGCTGACCGACGATCGCCCGCCCCGAGGCGCTAGTGGGGTCGCCTCCCCGGGGCAAGCGTAGCTTCAAATCTTCGACCTCGCTCTGATACCAGATGTTAGCGTCCACTTGGCCCAGCCCAGCACTCAGCCTACGTTCTGGACGTTTATGCGCACACAGCCCAACAATAATAAGAAAGCCCACTCCATCCCAAAAGCCCAGACTGAAAGGAGGAAGGACCGCCTGGAGCCTGCAGGACCGGTGGAAGCTGCTTGAGTTTAGTCCCACCTCGCCAACGGAAGGAGGCCACACCCAACATATAAGGGAGAGATTCCTTCCTCCTTTCAGTCTGGGCTTTTGGGATGGAGTGGGCTTTCTTATTATTGTTGGGCTGTGTGCGCATAAACGTCCAGAACGTAGGCTGAGTGCTGGGCTGGGCCAAGTGAACGCTAACATCTGGTATCAATTGTTGGAATTCGCCCACGGATCAATCATATGAAGCTAAACGAACACACACGGAGATTACTTTTATCGTCAAGCGTGCGTATCGCATGCTCTAAACTTTTTTCTTTTATTTCTTATTTTCCCAACTCAACTTCTATTCAACTAACCTCAGCTCGACTCACGTGGTCACGTGGACCTACCTAGGTAGTACACAATTACCTACTCTAACTAGGACTCAAACAAATACTAACCGGGCAAGATTATGCTAACAAGAATATATGAAAACTTAAGGACATGATCAGAAACATCGATCAATTAATTCTCAGTCCACCCCGTTAATTGCCAGCATGCATGTCGCATGCAAATGAGGAGGCTAGCTTAGCTACCACGTGTCCACGTACATGCATATGCATGAATGGAAGGCGACGTGTGTAGGAACAGTTTAGAAACTAGGAAGTGCCATTTTGTTTTCTTTCTCGAAAAGGGGTATCCCGACATCTGCAGCAGAAAATGCCATATCGAAAACTTTATAAAAAAGGAAGAACGGTTCACGGGTCAGAGCAGACAGCAGAGTACGCGTGCCAAGAATTGTTCAGCTATTTGGATTTTATTCGGTCTCAAAGGCACAAGTACGTTTGGTGAGTATATATATATGCTAATATATTATGTTTTCTGTAGGAAGTTGCTAGTATAAGTTGTGGTGGTAGACTGGTAGTGGCACGGCGATCGACTACTACCTACTCCGTTCTTAGGACTTAGGAGGCAAGTAACGAACATTCGACCAACGTGTGCTGATCTTCTGGAGTATTTCATCTAAAATCTTTTGGAATATTCTAATCTATCTCTACATCTCTAACATGTTGAAAGTAAGTAAATTTTGCTCCTCCAACACAATGTTCACACTACTAGTATACTCACTCCGATCGGAAAAAGTAACGGTGATTAACTCTTTTCCGATCGGAGTGACATTTATTTCAACTCTGGCAGCCAACCTAGAGCTGCCACATGTACACGAGCAATGTACGTGGTGCGTACCTTGATCCGGGGAGGTCGGCAGTCCATGTCCAGCACGACGGGTCGTCTCCCCACACGATGCTCAGCGCCCTTGCCGACAGCATCCAGCATTTCGCGCCGCTCTGCCTATCCAGGCCGAAGCTCTAAGCAAGCAAATACACGCAAAACATCCATCGGTCAGCTTTTCCTAATGATGATTAGCGAACAATGCGAGTGGATCATTAGCCGACGGCAATGCGTGCGAGTTAGTTCAGGGCGCACCATGGTGGCGCCGTCGAGGAGGACCGGGCGGCTGCAGAGCCGCGTGAAGAGCTCCTTCTTGGAGCACTCGCGGTGACCGCCGTCGTTGGCGCGGGCGAGCACGGCGGCGTGGTCGCGCGGCAGGAAGCGGTCCCAGACGGCGTCCGAGTCCGCCGCGGCCCGGAACGCCGGCGACACGGCCGAGGAGCTGCACGCGTCCGCCGGCGTCGTCATGGCGATCGCGTGAGCGACGCAGTCCTCCGGCAGCCGGTAGATCGCCGCCGCCACGCCGTCCATATATGATATATGCAAGCAATCACAGAGCTGTTCTGTGCTGACGCGATCAGGTGCGGTAGGTACGAGGGGTGGATGGATTGGGAAATGGCGGCGCGCGGCGAGGTACTTATAATGGCCTCACGGGGAGAGGAGGGTGGAGAGAGAAGCTTAAGGGCTAAGGCTCACGGGCACAGTGAGTGGCTCGATCGAGCTCGGAGCTTAGCTTAGCTAGCTAGGTAGCTTTGCTGACTCGGATCTGGGTTTGTTAAAACGTAAAGGGAGGTGGTGACCCAGCCGGCCGGAGGAGATCCTGTGTGCCCCGCACGAGTAAACGAGTGAACGTCATCCCCACGCAGTTATAATCAGGAACAACCGCGTCAGTTAGCGGCAGGGATTAAACCCACGCAGCGTCCGTAACATCATTCCGTAGCAGTAATCCGTAGGTCTAGGATTATTGGCCCCGCACGCGCCATGCTTCGGGGCTTTCTCGTCGACAGCCTGGTGACACGCGTTCCTTTGGGACTATCTTGTTCCGCTTCCTTGGTGGTGAACGAGTGAACGTCATCCCCGGCCGGCCGACTTCGCCATCCAACACATACTTCGATTTGAAGATATGTTGATTTTTGTGTGGGAGGTATCTATTCCTTATCCAACTTTGTATTCTAGAAGCAACATTATTAATTCTCATATGGGCGAGAATTAAACTAGAGCTTGGTCATTTCTTACGTCGTTGAATTAGCGGCGTGATTCAATGTCACATGGGTTGTAACTGAGTTTTTTCAGTTACACATGGTTGAAGGTTGCAATCGACCGAGAATTTAGATCGCTACCTTTTGAAAGTTGTCGGAATATAGGTTCTCATTATCCCTCTTCTTATTTATTTTTGTCATTGGACAAGCCACAGATGACCATAGTTTTAAAAAATGTTTAACAAGTCCAAATTGTCAATGCATTCATCATTCCAGAATGAATCATAATTCGGGTGGATCAATGCAGGAGGAGGGCGGGCACGCTGTCTATGTTCACTCCTACCTAGGGACTTGTTAGTTGTTACATGTAGGGCTGCAAACGAGTTAAGCTTGAGCGGGTTAGACTTGGCTCAGCTCAGCTCATATAAAAATTCAAGCAAGTTCATACTAAGTCGAGTTAATGGTCGAGCTATAAAAGTTGGTTCATACTCAACTTGTAACGATCTCGAGTCAATCTCGAGCTAGTTTCGAGCTAAGAAATATAACGAAAATTTCAATTTTTCTTGCATATAAAAGTACAAAAAAACTGTCCACAACGTATAGAAGGAATAAATTGACCTTCTATATGCGCTTAGTCAAAATTTCATCCAAATTAGAAGGAATATAAATTTCATCTGCAACATATACGATAATACACTTGTATATTTTCTTTTAATATATAACAAATTATTATACATGATTATATTCCTTTCGAGTTATCGAGCTAAATCAAGCGAGCTAGGGTTGGCTCAAGATCAACTCGTATTCCAGTCGAGCTATATAAGACGCTCATACTCGGCTCATTTCCTTTTGAGTCGATCTCGAGTCGAGCTACGAAACGAGTTAATCTCGAGCCGCTCACGAGTCTCGAGCTTTTCTTACAGCCCTAGTTACATGTTCGTTCAGCAGTAATCTTTGGCAGGGGTCATCTAAAAAAATCTTTGGCAGGGGTCAAAGTATGTTACGTTAGGTGAACATAATAGAAAGGCATTGCAGGAAGTTTCTTCGGCTTAGAATAACAACACCTCAACTGATAAACAATAAACAAATATACACGTTGACGAAAAAAGCAGGATAATACTTAGCGCAGGCTCTGCTCATTAGTTCCTAAACTGCACATGTTGAAGATTGAACTACGAGAGGTTGCTTAGCGCAGGCTCTGCTCATTAGTTCCTACATGGGCAACACTTTAGCCTCCAAAGACGTTTTTTTTTTACTCTTTTCTATCAACCTATGATTTTGCTCATCTGCAAAGCAGGATAGGGCCTTTAGGGATGTGAGCTAAGAAAACAGCGTGCTTTAACACAAACCGAGCCCTCTTTTGAGGTAAGATTAGTGCCGGATCTACGCAACCCACATGATCCATTGCCGCCTTTTGCGCAAGCTGAGACTCCGCTCCCTGCTTTCCTCCCCCACTACATCCCCCCCAGCAGAAAGAAGACCAGAAAAAAGGGGTGCCATATCTTACTAAAGCCTTCGTTACAGATTTGTGAGTGTTGGGCGCAAAGGAGCACACATGGGACAGACAGTCAGTAAAAGAAGCTTACATGGAAGCATCGGCGAAGAAATACATATATCTACACTCTGCAGTTGTTCAGCGGCCCATGCCTCAGTGGGCAAATGTCTTTTTCGCCTCCGATTGGTTAGGGACAAAACTGGGATTATGTAATTTACAAACAGATTCGAGCTTCCAAAACTTTCCGGCTGCAAACTCACCGCGAAACCACTCAAAATGGACAATGAACACGGCACCCCTCCGAGGTTGCAAAAGGGTGCCAGTATGGTCTACAACTCTACTCTTCATCTTCATCTTCCTCTTCCTCTTCAGCTTCCTTAAGCCACTGGAAAAGAAAGGAATTGGTGAGAAATTAGTACACCAAGACAGCCGACGATCTTATTGGAAGTTAAATTTGAACAAGCCATGTCATAATGTTTGCGTTTTTGGTATGCCAACACGATGGATGGTACACACAATTGGTGGAGAAAATACTGTTGCCATCAAAGCAGGAGTGATAAGAAAACAATCAGCAAAACTTTGAGTAAGAGACAGCAATGAGTGGACTAACAGTTCGTGATGCCATGGTTTAAATCATTACCTGTGACAGAAGTTTTTAGATTAGGAGAACAACTAAAGATATAGGAAGAAATAAATAAGCCATGACGACATGTGAACTGAAAACTGGTGCAGTGGTAACGCAAAAAACATTTATTGGTTCTGTCAGTCTTGCGCAAATGAAAACAGAGAAGTCAGGTTAAGTACAGCACATATATACCTGAATAAAAGCATCAGACTGTTTAACGAAAACTTTATCAGACTCATCGGCATTTTCTTTTTCTTCTGCCCATCTTAAAACTGCATCTTCACTGACTAACTCCTTATCATAGAGGTAAGGCAAGATCTGCGTTCAACAGCAAATTATCGAAGCCAACAAAAACGTTATCATCAATTCCCAAATAGTGCACACCACCCAGCAGTCCAAAGAAAATTACAGACATATATAGTCTATAAAAATATAAATGCAACGGGACTTGTCTGCAGTTAAATAGTACTTCACCTTTGAAAACAGTGAAGAGAATTCTGTCGTGATATCTTGACACATTTCCTCAAACTTCAATAGTATTTCCATCTACATCACCATAACAAAATGATTCATTTAGGCCATGTCAAATATCAAATGACAAGGACACTAAGTCACATAATAATATTATAATACACAGTAATAACTCATCCACGTTTCTTTCGTAGAATCTATGGACATCCTATTTTCATATTGACCCTAGAACTTCATAATCGCAGCAGAGGCCTCCATGCTCGAACACACAAATTTGGAATTCGGACCACCACAACTACCATACCATATGCACATTGTGCAGCTCAACATTTCATCACGTCAAACAATTACATACACAGTTATTTCAGTTATAATTTGTCATATGCTCAAAATAGCTAAGGAAGACACACATGTTGGCTAAAATACTGAAAAATAACTGTACAGATGATTAGATCTGACAACAGATACATTAGATACACAACACATTAAAAACCATTAAAAACTGATAGTGTGCAGAACTAAGTTCAGATTTTCAGCATATGATACTCATGCAGACTTCAAGGTATTCATCCAATAAATCATCGAGCCATACCTCCTCATCAACCGTCTTGGTGTAATTTTGTAAAAGGTCCCTCCACTTGGTAAGTGCGTCTGCAGTTGCCTTCAGAAGACTCTCTGTATAAAGAAGATGGGAGCAAGAGAAATAAGCTTCTATTACCGGCTATCATCTAACAGCTATAGGCAGAAGCATCCCATATTAAATCTGTACAACGCGTAAATTCCACAATAAGAATGATTTGGTCATGTTTGTGATAGAGGAAATGTAATGGTTTGTGCAAATCCGATAAACACCCTGCCAAACAAAATATCCAAGCTAATCTCCTCTCAAAAATGGCTCTTTTCAATCACAGTTACATGGGCAGATAGCTAATGACTAAATCATAGTTCCAGTTTCAAGTTCATAAAACTATAAAGTACGACCTATAAATCATACCATTAGTAGATTGTGCAGTCACTAATGCACTCCTCATGATCGAATAAAAAACTGCTCCAGCACAATCCGCATGTTGAAGGCTATAAGACAACCTGAAAATTGAACAAAAGTTTGAAAACAACACAATCAGCCATGATGTCTATAACAAGATAGACAAACTAAAGAATGGACATAATCTGTCGGTGATGTGAAGGTTGAATAGATGGCCTTTATCTAAAACGACCTCCACCTACCCAATGTAACTTAGACCAAACAACTATAAAATCATCTGAGTAACTTAGACCAAACAACTAGAAAATCATCTGAAGAAAAATCAAAGAGAACAACTAACTCATTATGTCCAAGCCATAAATTACAACAAGATACTGTAAACAACTTTCATACTCTCTACATGAGCAAAGCTAGTGGTTGGGAAAAGAATCTTAACTCAAATTCAGATGCTTTATTAACAATGACAGTAAAAACAGTTTGACGGTTTAGATGGTGTGTGGATGTTCCTGGAGAATAAATGTAAGTAGAATATGACTTTCTCCTAGTTATATGTGACACATGAAAAAGAAGTGACTGTATCTTGTCTAGATAAGTATATTTTTATTCCTTTTCCATAAAACTGCCATTTCATCTGGTGCCATTAATGCCCCAAAAGGAAAAAATGAGAACAGTATGAGAACCGAAGTAAAGTATTGTTGAGAAACTGACTTATGTGTTATAATTGTATATATTTCGAAATCCATACATATTCTAAGGGACAGAAGAGAGTTTACACCTGAGTGCATTGATTTCTAGTATCAAATTGTCTTGATGAACCCCATCAAGTGCCCGTTGGAAAGTCTCTTCAACCTAAGTAGGGTAAACCAATCAGCAATGGGGGAAATAAGGAGAGTATGAAAATCCCAATTTTATGCTATACAAACCTCTTTCTCGAACTTGGTATAATCATCATCCTCAACCACACTAATCTCGGAATCATTGTCATGATCTGCTTCCCGTAGACGGTTGTTCAAGTCTTCTTCTGATCCATCGTCATCAACAGCAATAGTATGCTGCAACTCTTCAAGTTTTTCTTTAGGAATTGGAGCAATTGACTGCCTCCACTCCTCCTGAGTTCCAGTATCACCACTTGCCCATATGTAACCAAGGACACCAGAGGTACCAGTCTAAGGAATATCATAAACAGCACAGATCAGGACATGATAAATGTATCACCAGAGTGCCCAGAAATCCTGACAACCAACACGGTAATGGCAAGCATGCATTAAAAAAATCTCTGCATCAGAAAATAGAGTAATACCTCAGATGCCCCTAAGTCTTCATTTTCAGATTCGACAGTAGGGTGGTCAGCATTACTCCTCATGCTAGAAAAGGCTGCAACATAGAAACACAGTTTGCCAAGTAAAACATGAGTGTTACAGGTTTGCATCATCATGAGAAGAAAACGAGAAGACTTGTATATACAATAAATGGGAACTTTAGGGTCTGCAAACTTACGTGGACTATCTGTCACTCCAGAATTGGTGTCAGCATATTCAAGTTCCTCATCACTATCTTCATTTGAAGGCTTTTCAAGTAGTGAAACTTTTGAATAGGCAGGAACAACAACATTCTTTCCAACTTTAATCTGAAATAGTAAAAATATGAATGTAAGCAATATGCAGAGACTGCAGGGTAGAAAATTACAACTGGTTTTAGTCTGTTCCCAAATGAGAAGTAAATAGCATAGAGACGAATATAATATATAGCAGCATACCTTAAATGACAATATGCATCCAGGCTCAACAACTGCCCCAGCCCTTAAATGCACATCATCACAGACTAAGGAGTTACTCACTTTGCATCCATCTTCAATTATGACATTATCCCATATATAGGACCCCTGAATGAGAACGTTTTTCCCAATACTGCAACCTTCCCCAATGACCGAATTTGATATCTTGCACTGTTCTCCGATACTTGTAGCATTGCCAATAACAGAATTCGCACCAATTTGTGCAGAATGCGACAATGTTACATCTGGAAAAGATGTGATTTATGTGAACAGTTCATATGTACAAAGGTGATGTTACACAATTTACTTGAATGAAAGACATATAGAACTAAGTCATAGATGAAAATCAAGCCCAAGAGACAAAACAGTTTAAGAGAGCACATCTTAAGAAAGCATTTTAATTTTACTATCAATTAATATCAGCAACCTCTCTTCATTCCAAATCAAACCTATTGATTTGATAAATTCATCTAGTGAAGAATGAATCAGGGATGCAGAAATAAATCTTGGAATTATCCTTTCAGTGAGCATACCTGATGCCTTGTAAATTCCTTGCCGATGGAGTTTCATTTCATGGCAGTTACCAAAGGACAACACATCAGGCACCATAGGGTATGTCCATCTTTGTATTATATCTTTGCTCACTGCATCATAGCTCCTGAAATTATCTACTCTTGCGGCATAGCTGGACTTTATTTCATGAGTATAAATTTTGTACCCCATAATCTGAAAAGATTGGAAGCCATTTGCTTGTTAGAAAAGATACATGATAGCAGAACGATGATACTGCAGGAAGAACAAGCACATGCTCTCTTGTCTTACATAGGTCAACTGGAAGTGAACTGACTTACATCGTCAACTAGTAAACCCTTTACAAAATGACGCCGGAGATGTTGATAGTCAAAGTTATCGGTAAATAGACTAAGAACTTCAGGCGAGCAGATATCAATATAGCAATCCTGTCAGAAAATGGGGGGAGGGGGTAAAAGATCAATAGAATAAAAAGGATTTGAAGTATTGAAGAATAACTATTCGTGATCTTGCAATGATATAGCAAAATCTGAGCTTAGAGAAAACCATATATCCATCGTTGAATTAACAAGTTTGAAAGCAAACCTCCATGTTATTATGCAACTGGAGAGTAGGATTACTGGACATTATATCTTTATCAATCGTCACGCACAGGTATGAGCCATCAGCTCTATCCTCGTAATAAAGAAGCTCCTTGGTCTCAGGAGCTATCGCCATAACAATTTCATCATTGCCCAGACGTGTCTGCTGTGTCAGTACTGAAGGTTTTGAATGCTTTATAATCATAGTCATAACAGCAAGTGGGTCCTTTTTCCTCCTGTCCTTGTGTTCCTGGAGAGCATCTTTTAAGCTCATGTTGCTGATTGTATCACCACTGATGAGAACAAAATCCCCATTTATCTACATAAAAGGGAAGAATGCATCAAACAACTGAAAGTGTAAACCAAATGGTGGGCACAATGTCAGTGCATGAAAATTTGAGAATGGGGCAAGAAACAAGAAAGCAAGACTGCACTATACATGTGTGATAAAAATTGAGACACAAGCTACAGCTAGTTGGGGCAAAAGAATCAAGGTGCGCAATACTATTATTAAGTAGGCCCCGTAATCACAGAGCTAAGCGTTTGAAAAACATTAAGATTGCGCTGCCTAATACATTTGGTATGATTTCATGGTTAATGGTTAAAACTTAAAGCAATTTTTTGGGCTATAGCCATTTGGCAGAAAAACCAATGCTAGGTTTACCTCTGGCTATGGTCATTTTTTCATCAGAATATCTTGCCGATTGTAATAGTTTCCCAAGTCCACACTACCAATGCAACCAGCAGGAGACCGCTTGAATGAACTGTTATAGCACAAGGTTGTGTACGTTTCTTGAATGAACTGGAATGACAGTCCAAAGTTTTCCCCAGGGTTTCAATTTCAGATTTTTTAACTACCAGTTGTCCAGTTCTAATCGATTCTCTACCCCAGGACAAATTGCTAAGCAGTAAGAACAAATAGTACCGCAGCCCTTCAAAATTGAGAGGAAGTGTGGAGATAAGAAACTCACAACGCCGCGGCCGTACATGACGCGGAGAGCGTCGCCCGCGCTGATGGCATCGTGCGACTCGACGGTTTTGACGGCCATCTCGCGGGCGGCGGGCTTCCCGGTCCATCCGGCGTCCTCGAGGTGCTCCTTGACCTGCTGCGCGTGCGCGCAGCAGAAGACGAAGACCTCCTCCACGCCCGAGGTCTCCAGCCAGGACAGCGTGTAGTCGATCATCGGCACGTTCACCAGCGGCAGCAGCACCTGCGGAGGCGCCTCGATTCAGTTCAGTTCCCGTGGGTAGGCGGGCAGGCGGGTTGGGGGCGGCGGTGCCCGCGGTAGAGGGTGTGGGGGAGCGGGATGCGGTACCTTGGGGCGCTCGAGGGTGATGGGGCGGAACTTGAGCGTGAAGCTGTCGGCGAGGAGGACGGCCTGGAGGGGCGAGCGCGAGAGCTCGTCGGCGTCGTCTCCGGCGGCGGCTCCGCCGCGCGATTTCTTCTGGGACATGGCTGCGGCGGCGGCGGCGGTGGCGACGGGAATGGGTGGGGGAGGTTTAGGTTTGGTCGCTCGCGCCGTCGTCGCCGCCGTGGTTCGGCGAGTGGGGCAGAAGGGAGGGGCAGTGGATCGTACCTGGGCTTTGGAGTTTTGGCCTTTTTCTCCTTGTAGACTTCCAGTGGAGTTCATCCCGAAATACACAGCCCACATGAGCAGATTGCAGAACTTTATATTTTTTCCTACCTCGCATCTCCTCATTTTTTTGAGTTAATTTCAAAAAACCACCACATTATCGAGCGAAGTTTGAAAAACAACCAATTTTTTTCAAAATTGTAAAAAGCCACTGGTATTACGTCGGTTGCTTGCAATGTTCACTAATTGTTGTATTTAGCCGTGTTAACAGCAAATCTGACAATGGGACCCGCTTGTTAGTGATGACATGGCAACTCAGAGCTAGGATATATCTATTTTGGGCTCTTTTGTAAATTTTCATGGGACCTGCATCTCAACTTCTCTCTCAGACGCCCCTCAGATCTCCTTTCTCCTACTATTTTATTTCTTTTATTTTTTCTTTTCCTTTCTTCTTCCCCAAATCGTGCAAGCACCGTCGCCATCTGTCACTGCTCCTATCTCCTCTGTCTAGCATCGCACCTCACCACCCTCCGTCTGGCCGAATCGGGGGCAGGCGGCGCGGGCGCCTGCCATGGAGTTCTCGGCCGCATCGGGGGCGGCGGCGGCCATGGAGTTCTCGGCCGCATCTGGGGTGGGCGGCCGCCATGGAGTTCTGGAACCCATCGGCGACGAGCAGCGCGAGCGGCGGCCATGGAGTTGTGGCCGCCGATGCGGCGCGTGCTGCGGCCATTAGCGGCACCACCCTTCTGTCCACCGGCGGCAGGTGAGGACGACGCGGACGGCTGTGGCACCATGCTTTGCCGTTCGACGTCGCCGGCCACTCTAGCAACCATCGATCTATGCTCCACCATTTTCTAGTGCGACCCCCATCGGCCTTTTCTCGCTGTTGCGCGCCTCCTGCCGGCGAGCCGTACACCGGTTGGTGTTTTGGGGGGAAAAGGAGAAATAAAAAATGAAAAAGAGAGGATACAACATAAGAAGATGAAGTGTTTGGAGGTCTTTTTTGCAAATTTGACAAAACCTGTTAACCTCTGTCGTGCCACGTCATCCTGTTAGTGGGCCTTGCTTGCCAGAAATTGTGTTAAGTCTACCAATAGGTACAATCAGTGGACATTGCAAGCAACCGACGCAATACTAGTGGTTTTTTACAATTTCGGAAAAAATGACGGTTTTTTACAATCAGTGCCACCCCCATTGGCGGCAGGCCCCACAGCGGCTGATGGCATCGACCGGTGACGTTGCAACGGCCACGTGCCGGGTTTGGCAACGGCGGCAAGGTGGTGCCGGCATTGGCCCAGGCGGCACGTGCCACGTGTCGCCTGGCCAGGGGGTGCCGCCACTCAGTAGGGGTCTTTTTTGGCAAATATTTTCAGATGTGGTCTCTTTTGCCATTTCATTAGTGCAGGTTGTCTCTTGTGTCAAAAATTCCCTCATCCACATCTGTCGTATGTAGGTACTCACGCCTTCGCCAATCCAACACCCCCACCGGCCCCCGGGATGATCGCACCCTCAATCCTGCGCTCCTTGACATTACAACATGCTACTGCTAGAGATCGTCGGTGCCATCCGCCACTTCCTTGCCCTCCAAGTTTTCCCTGCACCACCTCTCCCGGTTGTTGGTGTTGTTTTAGCGCTACGAGATGCCGCGGCGTCTTCCACGTCGCCTCGCCGGTGTCCAACGATCCCGTCAGTTCACTGCCTCTGCTTTCTGAAAACGAGAGAGCGAGACGCGCCGCGCTTACTTAACTGAATCCGCCGCTTGCAGGAGCTGGTGCCGGCGGCGGTGGAGGGGATGAGGAACGTGATCAACGCGGCGGCGGACGCGGGCGTGCGGCGCGTAGCTAGTGTTCACGTCCTCCTACGGCGCCGTGCACATGGACCCCAACCGCAGCCCCGACACAGTCGTCGACGAGACGTGCTGGAGCGACTACGACTACTGCAAACGAACTGGGGTAATTAAGAAGCTTCATCGATCAATCCCCTCTCCATCGTTCCTCTGCAAACAAATAAGGGTAGACTTGACAATCCTTGTGCTCGCAGAACCTGTACAGCTGCACGAAGATGATGGCCGAGATCGCCGCGACGGAGGAGGCGGCAAAGAGGGGCGTGGAGCTGGCGGTGGTGGTGTCGGCGCCGACGGTGGGGCCGATGCTGCAGCGGACGGCCAACTTCAGCACCGACCACGTCGCCCCCGGTACCTGACGCGGGTGCCAACCCGAACGCCGTCACCGCCTACGCCGACGTGCGCGACGTCGCCCGCGCCCACGCCCTCGTCTACGAGCGCTCGGACGCCCGCGGCCGCCGCTTCCTCTGCCTTGGCGCCGTGCTGCACCACGCCCAGTTCGTCCGGATATGCTGCAGGACCTCTTCCCGGACTACCCCGTCACTGCCAAGTATGTACGGCGGACGACTGAATCCACCACTGTGTTTGCGTGCTCCGGAGCGACGCTGATGGTCTCACGCTTGTCTCTGTTCTTGCGTCGTGGCAGGTGCGAAGACGACGGCGGCAAGCATCGTTTTGCCAACCTCCTAATTATAATTGTGTTTACGTAGCATGCACGTAAGCGCGGCTTCTAGCTACACATGTTCAAAATTTCGAATCGAGATATCCATCGTGGTTGACGTAGCATGCACGGTTCCTAGCAGTAACCGACCGAGCCTTTGAGTCCCACGCAATGCACACCGCCTCCACCAGCTGCCTCCTACATATACGATCAGAGCTGCGCGCGGAAGAAACAATAGCAGCACGCCATGGAGACGCCGGCCGCCTGCGAGATCGAGCGCCTGCCGGAGGATCTCCTGGTGCACGCCATCTCCCTCACGTCGCCTGCCGATGCCTTCCGCGCCGCCGCAGTCTCCCGGGCGTTCCAGGCCGCTTCCGACTCCGACACCGTCTGGTCCCGCTTCCTGCCGGGCGATATGCCGCGGTTCGCCAAGAAAGAGCTCCCCCGCACGCCGCCGTCGACCAAGAAGGGGCTGTTCCGGCGCCTCTCCGACGAACCGGTCCTGCTGCCGCGCAAATACATGGTATGTGCGCCGTACACGCGGATCTTAGTTTAGTTTGGTTCGGGGTTGCTCTCTAAGAAATTTGCGCGAGTCATCTTTGATATCGACTTCTAGTATACTAGTACTTATGATAAGATACGTCCATGCAGCGCATGCAGCTAAACAAAGCAACCGGGGCCAAGTGCTTCACTATTTCGGCGAGCGCTCTGCAGATTCCACGGCTCTTCAAGTGGATCCGCGTGGGTTCAGATTTTGACTACAGCAAAAGAGGCAAAAGGTTCGAGCGGTTCCCAACCTTTTTTAGTATCACATCGAATTTACCGCGAGACTCTTTGCCATCATGCATATATATCCCTACCATGTCTAATGTACGATTTGCAATCAGGTTTTTACATGCCGTTGAGATCGGCTATGTGCCAAAGCTGGAGATCCGTGCAAAGGTACAATGCAAGATGCTGTCCCAGAACACAACGTACGTGGCGTGCATGGTCTTCAAGCTAACCGATAACTTCTACGGGCTCGATTTTCCATTCCAATTAGCATCATTTGGGGTTCCTGGCAGCGAGCAAGTACGGCAAGTTTGCCTGCAAGGCTATGCCGACGACGGGGACGGGACTGATGAGACGCCTCGGAAACACATCTTGCCAAGTCGTTATCCAAGTCGTCACACAGTTTCTCCTGGAGAGGATGTTGTTTTCCCTCGTAAAAAAGCCGACGGTTGGATGGAGGTGGAGCTGGGTGAGTTCCACAATGGGGAAGGTGATGGCGAGGTCTCAATCAGCTTAACCGAGAAGACACCATCAGGCAAGCATGGCCTAACAGTGTGGGGCATTGAGTTGAGAAATAAGCAATAAAGGCCGGCAAGACTACAACATTAGTTAGCGTTTGGCAACTAGAATAATGATTTTACTGGACTAGCCTATATGTTGTTTTATTCTCTTTTGCTTCATTGTGCTGTGCCAAAGTAATTTTTGTGCGACAAAGTTATAGAAGATTAGGAGCTCTGCCTTTTTGTGCTCCCTCGTGTTCATTAGTGCATCACTAACTCAATCAATAGTGTCAAATACCTAAATACATAGTACTCCCTATTGGGTGGCATTCTAGATAACCGTGGTCTGTGAATGTCAAACTCGTTGAAATCTGGTGCCTTAAGGGGCTGTTTGGTTCAGGGAATATCCCCAGGTGGCTACGGGTAGCCACAAAAAAAGTGGTTGCCAGGTGTTTGATTTGGTGGATGATAGGGGATATGAATAACTAGATTTCAGGAATATTTCATCAAAATGGTGGCTTAGCTCATCTCACAAAATCTGTCGGATGAGGCCAACCACTTTTGGCTGGCGCTGATAACCTCTCCCCGAAACGTTTTTTGAGCTTATTTGCTTGCTCAACGCCAAACGGAAGGGAAAAAACCTATCTATTCCCTTGTATCTCTCCGCTCTCTCTTTAATCATGGGCGGCGGCGACAGTACATCGGAGACGTGCCGGAGCTCTTCGGCGGCGCCTCGTCACCGGCGCCCGAAGCGGCAGCCGATACACCAGCATCTACCCCTGCGCTCGAAGCCTTCTCGCCGCTGCCCTCGCATTCTCCACCCGCGCCGCCGGCTGATTCGCCTGAGATGGCCCCCGTTGACTCGCCGGAGGGAGACCTGGAGCCATCGCCCGTTGGACAAGGCTGGCGACAAGAACAATGTCATGGTGGGCATTAGCTTCGCGTCCTTTTTTTTTTGCCTTTGTCGGTGTGTCGGTTTTGATCTGCCGAGGTGTTTGACCCTTGTTTGTTCTCCTTTCAGTATCCCGCATGATGTGAGCGCACAAGTTAGATTCCTAGCTTTTACTTGTATATATATCATTGTATGCCATCGTGTAAAGTAAGCAGAATTTATGTAAATGACCGGTTTTTAAAGCCAAGTTAGGCATTGTTGTTGGGATCGACTCCAATTAATAAAATTCCATTGCATTACAGGGTAGTAACCACAACCGCTCAACCAGTTCTTATCCTTTCAGCCAAACAGAAAAACGGCTACCACTAACCACTTTTATAGGATACAACCAAACAAGAAAAAAATATAGGATACAACCAAACAAGAAAAATGGCTATCCCTAACCAGATGGTTGGGGATATCCTCATGCTCTAAACATATCCCCTGAACCAAACAACCCCTAAATTTCAGAACTTGTTAAGCAGGGTGCAAGTTCCAGCAAAACCATCTGTGGTTACTTGTGGGCGCACTCTATGGAAGTTATTACTCGTCCCAATAGCTCTATGGACTACAATGTGGTACTTTGACCAGTATTTTCGCTAAATATGTTTTTACTTATTTTAAACATAAAATATTTATGTTGTGAAAATATTATGATGAACTTTTTTCATAGTAAACTCGATATTATTAATGTTGATAGTTTCTTCTGAACTACTCCCTCTATCTCATTATGTAACATGTTATTAGAACTAATAAAAATATATTGATTGCTATAGCTGTGAATTATATTATGGAGCGTAAGAACTAATGGATTATTTACTCTAGTATATATTGGTTACTCTATTTTATTTATAAACAATGGATTATTTACATGCTTACACTTGTACTCTGGTATATATCGGTCACCTCTATTTTATCTCAATGAAAAAAGGTTACACTTGCAGAAATACAGAATGCCATGTTGAATCTCCAAAATCAGCATTCCTTCTTGTTTTGTCGCTATAGCTTGGGTTCTTTGTTTATCGTCCAACAGACTTGTCCATCCCGTGTCTTGCCGTGTTATAAGTATCCACGTTTCGCCGCCATGGGAACAGGCAGAGGAAGGTGGCCCTTTTTTTGCAAGCATGTCACCGTCTCGTACAAACTTTCCCTAAGCGGAGTGAACTCCAGCCCCAGGTCTCTCAGCCTCTGGTTTGAGAACTTGTACGGCTTCGCCATAGGTTTGCCGTCATCTTCGCACCTGCATACAGATTCAGATTGAGCATCACAAATTACCAATCAAGCAAGTGGAATTGATGGATTTCGCTCTCATCGTGATCGTACTTGGCGGTGACTGCGTACTGCGGGAAGAGCTCCTTGAGGAGCTTCAGGAAGTGGGCGCGGTGCAGCACGGCGCCGATGCAGAGGTACCGGCCGCGGGCGTCGGGGCGCTCGTAGGCGAGGACGTGGGCGTGGGCGACGTCGCGGACGTCGGTGTAGGCGGCGACGGCGTTCGGGTAGGTGGGCTTGGCGCCGGTGAGGTAGCGCGCGACGTGGCTGCTGCTGAAGTTGAGCTCCTGCTGCAGCATGGGTCCCATCGTCATCGACGGCACCACCACCGCCAGCTCCAGGCCCCTCTTCGCGGCCTCCTCCGTCGCCGTGATCTCCGCCATCATCTTCGCGCAGCAGTACAGGTTCTGCACATGTACGACAGATTGTTTCAGTTTACAAGCTGAATTGGTTCAGAATTCAGATGCGCGATGACAGAGGAGAGGGGAGCTTACGCCTGACTTCTCGCAGTACTCGTAGTCGCTCCAGCAGGTCTCGTCGAGCACGGCGTCGGCACTCCGGTTGGGGTCCATGTGGACAGCGCCGTATGAGGAAGTGAACACGACCCTGCGAACGCCGGCGTCCGCCGCCGCGCTGATGGCGTTCCTCGTGCCCTCCACGGCCACCGGTACGAGCTCCTGCAGGCGTCATAGAGCAGGTAGCCAAGTAAGAGAAACGCGAAGTAAACTGAAGATCTCAGGAAGTGAGCAGAGCAGAGGCAGTGGACTGACGGGGTCATTGGACACCGGCGAGGCGACGTGGAAGACGCCGTGGCATCCCTGGAAGGCGGCGCGGAGGCTGTCGTAGTTGAGAACGTCGGCGCGGCACAGGGTGAGCCTCTCCTCTGCTCCTTCAAGAGCCAGCAGGTGCGCGTTCTTGCTGTCCGCTGCGCAAGACGATCGCACGGCATTCGATCAATCAACCAGAAACTGAAATCAGTTCGGACCATGGAGTTAGGTACTACTTACCGGGATCCCTGGCGGTTCCCCTGACGCGGTAGCCCCGGAGGAGGAGCTCCTTCACCACCCACGACCCGATGAATCCTCCCGCTCCGGTCACGCAGACCAGCTGCTTCGACGGCGGCGGCTTGGTCTCGCCGTTGTCGTTGGCATTGTCGATCGACGGCATGGCGATGAATTGGTGGCTGCTGACGACGGTGGTCAGGTCGATCGAAGAAGTGTGAATGCTAGATGAAATTGCTAGCTAACTGATGGGGCTGATGTGTGTTCTGTCTAGTCAATGAGCGCCCCTATTTATACGAGCTGGTAGCTACAGTCTGCCACCGGCGCACAGCAAAACTACCTGGGGAGCAATGGACTGCGGCTTGGCGGGAAGCAAAACATAGGGCCGTGGGACTTCGGTTTGACTGATACAGCGGCGGATTGGGCGAGCCGGGAGCGTGACCGTGTGAGATTCCATCCCTGGGGGAATCCTACCACGGAAAGGTCCACAAGTAGTATGCTGGTTTCTTCATCATGTATTAAAATGCTTCCACTGACCTCGGGGCGTCATCCTTCCACGACAGAAGCTAGCTAGTAGTATGCTGGTTTCTTCATGTATTAAAATGGTTCTGTCTTCTTCTAAGAAAAGAGATGATGTTTCTTATACGAGAAAATTAACGCATGTGTACTCATAGCACCACGGTGAGGAAGTATCTAGTGCTACCTTCTACCCGGTTACTACTACACGGTTATGGACTACTAAAGGGCGAAAATTAAGCAAATATTAAACAACATCAACATCACATCATATGAATGTCTTTATCGAAAAAACAGGGTTTTTTTCAAATATAGATTCAGTTGAACCTTTGAGAAATAAAAGAACACCATGGATAATAAATGATTCAAATGAAAGTTCTTGACCCAGCATGGTTTAGACATCCAGTGGTAGCATCAAACTTCACCACGGCACGCCACAGACGAGTGTGGAAGGAAGATTGGCGCCGACTTTACTTAGAGACTTGTGTTTGATTTGTATCCAATAATGCTCTTGTAAGAGTTGGTTGAATGCCCTTTGACCTCTTCGCCAAAAATCAAATACCAGATTCGAAATAAAAATAGGAGTGAGAAGTCAACCCGAGCTCCACCACTAGCATTATTTGTCTATTTTTTGTCGATGTGTACCATGAATTCAGTCTATTGTATTTTGTGTCACTGGTGTAAGTAAAAATAAATTTATCAAACGTTATTATGATATAAGCATGCTACTACGTTGGTAGTATGGTAGCCTCTAAAGAGGACGTGGCACTATAATTTCTCCACCGCTGACATGCGCCACACGAATACGTTTATGCGCCTATGTACTCTAATAATATTGGAAACTAAATCTGTGAAACCCATTTAATTCATACCGAATGCAAGACATGCATGAGTCATTCCCCACAAGGTAACAACTTGGCCACCACACAAGAGTGACTGTTGTACGGTCCCGAGTTCTATTTTCTTTTTGGAATTTGACAAACTATTTATAATATTATAATGTGTTGTTTATCCGCAAAATCTGTAAAGAATTATCAAAATCGTAAGTTGTATCTCTAAATAATTTTTATTGCAAATACTAAATCATTTATAAGCCTGTGATTCAACATCGAATCGCATCATCTTCAAATATTAGCTCCATATATGACTTACAAAATAAAAACTGCACTAACTTTCACTAAATATGCACATCTCTGAAGAGTGCAATATTATAGTACTCCATAATGCAACTTTAGCAGACCGTGATTAAGAGCGTCAACTGAGAACTAGCAAAAGCAATCTTAGTTTATATTACCCCTTAAACCTATTACCAGTCGGCTCACCAAAGAGTGAACCTGCAGAAGGCTGCTCTGGCCTTGTTTTCACACTAGGAAGAAGTATCACCTCCGCCGTTCAAAACAGTTAGGCTGGTACGCAGCATAATCCAAAAGCGGTACGAGTCCAGTTGGCTCACGTACCTGACTTTCAGCAGGCATATGCCTGGGAACCTAACGAAAACCTCCTGGTATTTGCCGCAGGTTTAAGATTTCAGAACTAAATGAGCTCATCCAAAGAGGCAATGAGCAACTCGTGCTCCTTCTTCCTCAAGGGCTCCCGCGGTGGGCTGTCTCCTCCAGGCCTTGCTGTTCCATACGGAAGGGTTTTTTCCTGTGAGCGCATCCTTCAGTTCAAAATAAAGACAAACTTCTCCCCAGTTTGAGAGTTTTTCTCCAAAAAGGATTTTCACCTATGGTTTTTTTTTTATGTTACTCGGTGATTCCTTTGGATTACTTGGCTAGTTATCATTCGACCAATGAAGATCGGGAGCCACTTAGCCGGTACTACCAAGAACAGAACAATCACGTTCAGTCCGGCTAAACTTCGAAATAGTCCAGCAACTCTGTGAAAATTCTATGGAACCTCTGGATACATGATAAACGGAGCTGGAACGAACGGAATTGACTAGTGCCGCATTTGCTTTCATATTTTTTTTGGAAGTGAAAATAAATACAAAAACCCCTGAAACAAATGCGAAAATAGATGCAACCAAAAATATATATGGACCAAATATGGTGTAGGCATGGACTAAACGAATGATTACCATAACAACGACACCCCTGAAATCATGCAAAAAAACTCAAGCAACTCAACAAACCAAAAACCTATTTCCCAACCTAGCACTGACTACTCTACTCGGTGTAATGAGAAGTAGGGGATGAGTTTGCTTAGGAAGTTCAATTTGACAAGGTCATATATTGGATATGCTAGATTGTCCATGCAAGATTTAGCTAGAGAGGAAGGTTAACAACTACAGCCCGCTCCCGACCCCCATGCGGCGGCGCCCGCGCTGCACCGGGGAAACGCTGCCAGCCCAGCCCAGCTCTCTAGCTATCTTCTTTCCAATGTTTTTTCTTTTTCTTTCCTCTTTTTATTGCTCCTTTGAGACATGGCCAAAAAGAATAAGAAAGAGTACAAACCGAACATTGCAAACTATTTATAATGTAGTATTATGCGGAGAATGAAAAGAAACCTGAAAATCAACATATATATAGATAAAGACTATTAGAATAGCCTGGCCCACCAAAATGGCATGCCAAGAGATCTAGCGAGTTCGGAGGCCCAATATTACTTTACTCATCTACAACACAGTGTGCGCTGGGATTATATTTTGTGCATATTATATATGAGTTGATATTTGCAATGTTTCTAAATTATACATCGTTTTGGTATACTCATCTTTCCAAATCCAGATGATCAGTGTATACATTGTTGCCGTACTTCGAGCAATCAAACTTAGTCTAGAAATATAGTGTTCTCTACTTCTCTACTTCTCTTGGTCAGTTGTTTAACTTAGTCTAGAAATACAAGCACTAGATATTCATCTTTCATAATTTAACTATCTCGCATCAAGTAGTATTATAGCACGTCATGACAGCGGGTGCGGCATGCCGTCGCGCCAGCTCTTGCTAGTACTCTTGAAAACATGAGATGAAGAACTGTCGTTGATATCTCAGTTAATCAATAAAACTCTCAGAATTCGCAAAAAAAAAATTCACTTTTCTACTATCACTTCACAGTATCAAGCAATTTGGATCTGATTAAATACACCCATACAGCTAATTCAGAAGTATGCGCTTCTTTATATTTTCTAGAATTTTCTTTATTCTTGAAGATGACATTATCAAAATTGAATTCTACTTAAATAGAAGAAATCATGCCAATGCTCCTCATGCATGTACAATACTGCGCAATCAACCATTGATGAGTTTACCGGCGCCAGTAATTTAACCAAACTCAGCCGATTTAATGGAACGAACAAACTAAAGAGAAATATCACCCGTGGGGATCGGTATCTAGCCTACACTTCAAAGGTAGCATATATTATTTTGAAATCTTGGATATTTTTTTGAGAGAGAAATCTTGGATAATAAGCAGATATTTTTTAAAAGGAGTCATAACAGACTACGCCTTGTGACTTCGTTGGCTCAGGTCCACGGTATCCGTGTCCATTATTTACACGGTGCAATTAGACGCACGACCAATACATAATGATGTAATCTAAACCGCACGTCTTAGTCTGATTAGAAAATCAACGGATCAAAACAACTTTTGTCAAGGATTAACATGGAGCCTCGTATGTTGCCTTCAATTAGTAAATAAGATTTTTTTACTCATTATAAGTTACATTGTTGGCACATGATTCTACATAATATTTTTTCAATTATACATATTAGAAATAATCATGTATTCATCCCATTAAATATAAAGATATCGTTATCTAAAAATATATTTAGCACAAAATTATATTTTAATCAAAATTTAGTTTATGGAATTAGTAAAGATATGTTAAGTATATAGTCTCCTATTTTTCTCCATATTCGTACGATCTAGCTATATTATTTTATAATATTGCTCACATCTTATAATCTTTTTTCTAAAAGGCATGATTGTCTTAAGAAATCTTATAGCGATATTTGTTACAATACTTATTGGAATGTACGATGCAGAGTACCTCTACAATGTATATTTCAATAAATATATTTATAAGATTTCTTTTACTCATTATAAGTTACATTGTTGGCACATGATTCTACATAATATTTTTTCAATTATACATATTCGAAATAATCATGTAATTATCCCATTAAATAGAAAGATGTCGTTATCTAAAAATATATTTAGCACAAAATTATATTTTAATCAAAATTTAATTTGTAGAATTAGTAAAGATATGTTAAGTATATAGTCTCCTAGTTTTCTCCATATATGTACTATCTAGCTATATTTATATTATAATATTGCTCACATCTTATATCTTTTTTCTAAAAGGTATGATTGTCTTAAGAAATCTTATAGCGATATTAGTTACAATACTTATTGGAATGTACAATGCAGTGTATTATAATATTGCTCACATCTTATATCTTTTTTCTAAAAGGTATGATTGTCTTAAGAAAATCTTATAGCGATATTTGTTACAATACTTATTGGAGTGTACAATGCAGAGTACCTCTACAATGCATATTCTAATAAATATCTTTATAAGATTTCTAAAATGTATGATTCTCTAGAAAATTCTAGATTATCTCCACAAGTGGCTTTCAGGTTTCAACAAGTGATGAAGTGATGGTTTTTCTTGCCTTCTGGGAATGGCTACTTCTACCAAGAGCTCGTAGTCCTGTCTGACATCCAAGTGGCAATTGGCAAAGTCAAGTCAACAAAAGTTGTACCAATGAACCATCGTTAACAAGTCAAATGAGATGAGAATTTAAAAAGAAAATGTCAAGGAAAAAAGGTCCATACAAAGAAACCCACCAGGTGGAGAAATATTTGGGCTAGTAAAACCTAGAGATGCCCAGTTTCGGCGGTCTCACCTCACAGCACTTAAAATGTTGGCTCCAAAGAGTGAACCTGTAGAAGGCTGCTCTTTCTCACACCAGGAAGAAGTATCCCCCCCCCACCCCCCTTCGGCGTTCAAAACAACTCTGAATGCGGTACGAGTCCCGTCCAGTTGGCTTGCTTCGCTTCACGTACCTGACTTTCAATAGGCATATGCCTAGGATCCTAACAGAACCTCCTGGTATTTGTCGCATGTTTGAGATTTCTAAACAAAGGTGAACTCACCCAAAGGAGGCAAGGAGCAAGTCGTGCTCCTCCTCCGGGAGTCCCTATTTGGGGTGATTCCTATTTGCTGCTCGACGTGTCTGTTAGGCCCCGCTGATGCTATACTGGGTTGGCCCATTAACATTTTGCTTCATCTTTTTATGGTTTAGATAGTTACGGTCTGCTTATTTTTCTTTCTATAGGTTTTTTCGGTATGTTTTATTCTGTCAGTTTTTTTTGTGTTTTTTGTTTCCATTTTTTTAAATCTAAACATTTTTAAATGAATTAATATTGTTAAATAATTAATAAATCACAGCCTACCCTATTGGGCCTCTTCGGTGGAGAAGCCCATTAAACCCTAGGTGCCCCCTTTACTAGGCTAGGGCGCCATGGGCCCTTGGCCCTAGCAGGCCTAGGGTTACGGTTTTGGGTGGGGGCCAACTGGCCCTAGCCCTGGCCGCCGCCGCCCTTGCTCCTCCCTTGGCCGCCACCCTAGGTGGCTTGGGGGAGGGGTAAGGTGCACCCCCTCCCATTATATAAAGGTACCCCAAGGGGAGGAGAACAACACAACACGCAACCTCATTGGTGCGCCGGCCACCCCCTTGGCCGCCGCCCTCCTTCACCTCTCTCTCTCTCTCTCTCCCACGCGG
The DNA here is from genome assembly GCA_007115705.1 of Dactylis glomerata. NCBI lineage: Eukaryota > Viridiplantae > Streptophyta > Magnoliopsida > Poales > Poaceae > Dactylis > Dactylis glomerata. The sequence continues at coordinate 2,642,775 of QXEO01001223.1, forward strand.
CCTCCCGAAGGGCTGCGTAGGTTAGAGATCACACCACCGCTGCACGCCGTCGTGCTGTAGAGTTTTCGGATTCTGTTCAACGCCATCTACTTCCGCAATCTCGAGTGGATCGGAGATTCCGGAGGTCATCGTGATCACCGTACGAGTGCAAGTACGCGGAAGTACTGATCGTGTGGCACCGAAGTCGTTGCTCCAAGATCTTCGATGACCTCGAGGTCAGCTACGTCGGCTTCATCGACATAGCTTGTGCGGGAGCGTTAAATCCCGTGTTTGGTCTTCAAGGGTATGTCACCGGACTACTGTTTACCGTTACAACATTACTAGTAGATAGATCCTTGGGCAATTCAGAGTTGCGTAGAAATAAAAATTTCGTTATTTGTATCTAACCCCAACAATCTATGCCTAAGATGTTGATTTTGGTCACTTGCACGACATAGCCAATGTCATAGTTGGTGTACGGCCTTTGGACTGGCATGTAAGATGATGATGTCGAATGATAGTGGACTTGTGCGTGGCGGCGGCATTGTACGTTCTCCTTGATCTTTGGGCATTCTTGGAGGTTTGTTATAGTTTGGTTTTTTGATCTTGATCGGGAATAATTGTGATTTATTCTCAGGACGACAAAGTGCCTAGGGGATCTATAACTAGGACTCGAACGGCATGGATGAGACATGGAGACAGTGTGAATGCGGCCAACTCCAGCGTCGGCCTGGTCGATTTCATGTGTTTTCCAGGGATGTGTAGGATTTCACACTGTTTTTGCTCCATCTCGGAGCTTGTTGTACCCTAGAAAACTCTCCCCGGATGTGTAGGATTTCACACTGTTTTTGCTCCATCTCGGAGCTTGTTGTACCCTAGAAAACTCTCCCTTAATCTTAATAAAGATCGGCCACTTGCCTTTCGTACATAGCTTCAGAGTCAAATTCTTCAAATTTTCTATGAAAATCGTTTGAATCAAAGAGACCCTTAAGTTTTTTTTTTTTGACATTCTGGATAGGAGAAACATAATAAAGTTTTAATACAGCTTAAAGAAAACTACGAATGGACAACCATAGTCAAAATATAAGAGCCTATTCTTGGTAGATGACTAGATGGTCGTGTTACCGGCACATTACTTCATACGAACTTGGTTAACATTTGGTGCTTACATTCATACACACATGATATGTTCAATAGAAATTCAAATGATATCCACAAACTTATTTCCGTTTCCTGTGATGTACTATACCACAGAACGCATTCGTAAGAATATAGCGTGGTGATATGGACGTGCGGCGGCGTGTGTAAGCATTGTGTCACTTTCATGTCATAAAAAAAAGCTGGAGCATTTTTTAATATACGAAGGAACGCAGCTCATGCTATTTTGTCATGTCGATGACGCGGTAGGTCATGGAAGCGCGTGTCAAACCAGGTCGTGGACCTTTCCGTGATAGGATTCCGCTCAGGGACTGAATCTGCGGTGCGCATCGGGGTCGGCTCTGCACCGCTAGCTGCCCGCCGCTGTATCAGTCTCAACCTATAGACAAAACGAGCTAACCCAAACGCGACCCGGCCCTATGTTTTGGTTCCCGCCAACGCCAAGCCTCCCCTCACTCCAGGCAGTTTTGCATCGCAGTTTTGTTGTGCGCCGGCGCCAGTATAAATACTGGCGCAGATTGACCCGACAGAACACACATCAACTCAACTCAACTTGAGCATCAGCAGTTCAGCACCAAGCAAATGCAAATTTGTGCCAGTCCGATCAAAGCTAGCTAGCAATCTCATCTAGCATCCATACTTCGAGCGACCACCGTCGTCTGCAGTCACCAGTTCACCACCATGCCGTCGATCGACAATGGCAATGGCAACGGTGACAAGCCGCCGCTGCCGCAGCAGCAGCTGGTTTGCGTGACCGGAGCGGGAGGCTTCATCGGGTCGTGGGTGGTGAAGGAGCTCCTCCTCCGCGGCTACCGCGTCAGGGGAACTGCCAGGGATCCCGGTAAGTACCTAGCTCCATGGTCCCATCTCGATGGTGTAGTTAATTTCAGTTTCTGGTTGATTGACCGAATGGCGTGTGATCGTCTTGTGCAGCGGACAGCAAGAACGCGCACCTGCTGGCCCTCGAGGGAGCGGAGGAGAGGCTCACCCTGTGCCGCGCCGACGTTCTGAACTACGACAGCCTCCGCGCCGCCTTCCGCAGCTGCCACGGCGTCTTCCATGTCGCCTCGCCGGTGTCCAACGATCCGGTCAGTCCACTGCCTCTGCTCTGCTCACTTCTTAAGATCTTCCATTTATGCTGTTTCGCTTACTTGGTTACCTGTTCTATGGTGCCTGCAGGAGCTCGTGCCGGTCGCCGTGGAAGGGACAAGGAACGTGATCAGCGCGGCGGCTGACGCCGGCGTGCGCCGTGTGGTGTTCACTTCGTCCTACGGCGCCGTGCACATGGACCCCAACCGAAGCCCCGACGCCGTGCTCGACGAGACGTGCTGGAGCGACTACGAGTACTGCAAGCAATCAGGCGTAAGCTTCCCTCTCCCCTGTCACCACTCATCTGAACCAGTCTTCCTCGCTACATCGTTTCGACCTGTAAACCTGAACAATCTGTACGTGCAGAACCTGTACTGCTGTGCGAAGATGATGGCGGAGATCACGGCGACGGAGGAGGCGGCGAAGAGGGGCCTGGAGCTGGCGGTGCTGGTTCCGTCGATGACGATGGGACCCATGCTGCAGCCGGCGCTCAACTTCAGCAGCAGCCACGTCGCCCGCTACCTCGCCGGCGCCAAGCCCACCTACCCGAACGCCGTCGCCGCCTACACCGACGTCCGCGACGTCGCCCGCGCCCACGTCCTCGCCTACGAGCGCCCCGACGCCCGCGGCCGGTACCTCTGCATCGGCGCCGTGCTGCACCGCGCCCACTTCCTCAACCTCCTCAAGGAGCTCTTCCCGCAGTACGCCGTCACCGCCAAGTATGATCAGGATGACAGGCGAAATCCGCCGATTGTACTTGCTAGATCCCGTGGATAACATGCTCACCGTGAATATTTTATGCAGGTGCGAAGACGACGGCAAGCCGATGGCGAAGCCGTACAAGTTCTCCAACCGGAGGCTGAGAGACCTGGGATTGAAATTCACTCCGCTCAGGGAAAGTTTGTGCGAGACGGTGACGTGCTTGCAGAAAAATGGTCACCTGCCTCTGCCTGCTCCCAAAGCGCCAAAGCGTGCATCCCTATAATAATACAACAGACACCGGATCGACAAGTCAAGAGATGGAGGATATTCGAGATTCAGCGTGAAATTGTGTGTTTCATGAAGTTTGAAATGTTTTTTAGTTATGGAGAAATAGTGATGACCAATACAGTTTAACATTGTAAATAATCGTGTAACTCTTGTTAAACAATGAATGATATGGTATTTTTCCATTGATGGGGAACTGATTTGTGTGAAGAAGAGTCATAGCCCGTCCTTCAAAAAATGTAAGGAGCGCTTTACTTCGCACGATTATTTATGCATGATATTGACCATGAAAAATATATACCCCAAACTATATGGATTGAGAATGTATATATATAGCTGCTATTGTTGCATTTTACTTGCAAATTATTTCAATTCCGTATATCTAAATTGTGGACATATTGCGCACACAAATCATAGTCAAACTGGTAAGTTCTTGACCACCAAAAATCAGTGGCGCCTTACAATTTGGGATGGGAAGGAGTACTCTTGTATCTACACAGAGTGATTTCTTCAAGGACCTTAGTCAGCGAAGATTCCACAAAAAATCACAGAGTGTCTAATCGGCTATTTCGCTAGAGCACTTCTTCGGCTGCAATCTACCATTTGGTACCGAGCACATCTTTATTAAGTACATATTTTCATCATAGTGCAAAATAATGACCCTCATATATCCCAAAAAATGATATGGTTTAAAAACAGAAATTCACCTCACTCACCTGATAAATTTGTTATGTGTGCGAAAACTAAAACATACTAGTGGAAAAGAAAAACATGGGAAATAGGGAAAGTAAAAAAGTACTGTAAGCATCACAGGGATAAAATGATTTTTTAATGGATAAAATGAAATTAATACTGGGACGCGAACGCAATGCAGGCTAGGGCCGACCTGTTGCCCATTATGCCACTTCCCATGGCATGGGCTGGTGTGTTGTTCCATTTATGGGCTCGCAAAATGAAACTCGAGTTTGGCATGGGCTGGTGTGTATTATACAGGCCCAACGTTTTGCAGCCTCCGTCCGCTCTCGCAGTCAGTAAATATCTCCTCCGGACGTCATCTGCAAAGCATCTTCCACTCAGATTATTTTGCTTTTGCCCAAAGCATCTGGCAGTCATGTACTACTACAGTAGTCAACCGTGGAAGACCGCATTAGCACAGCACAGTTAACCCAATTAAAAATAATTAACCTGAGCAGAACCTATAGTAGCATGAACAAAGGGTAGTGAACAACTGAACATGGCAGCAGTAGTCAAGGCACGCTTGCAATGTCAGGCAAATGGCTATCCAGGCGATTACCATGATTGGTGACAACTAGCCGAAGAAGAAACAATCATGCCATTCGGAGCAAGCCGAGGAGGACACATCGTCCCAGCTCGAAAGCAATCACGCTTTCCTTTCTGTATTCATTCCTTCTCCCAGGTAGGCCGCCCTAATTAGTGCCTAGTTGGGTGCTTTCTCATCCAATTATACTATTACAAATCACATCAACAATCTGAATTTGCCTAAAGAAATCAGCAATCTGAATAATACACAAACTAGTACAGTATTTCTTACACGCTGAAATCTCAACGGTGATACACAAATTAAGCACTCCAGGGTCCTGCCAGGCACTCCAGCAGCACCATGGTCGCTTTCGGATGAAGCGAGTGAGAGCAGCCGCTCATCTCCTCCAACTGTCACCAAAACCTTTCATGTCGCCCATGCTCGTCGGCACCAGCAGCTGCTACCCACAGCCCAGCACGCCGCGAACACACTCCATCAGTTGCAATGTCACACCTTGCACATGAGCGGCCGTCTCCATCAACAGGACTAATACGGCGCAACCTGCGGCAACCAAACCGGTCACCGATGAGGTGAGAGCATTGAAAGCTACCGCTCGCTAACCATCTCCGGCTCCCGAGCCGGCGGCATGGGCAGCCATGCCAGCCTCCATGTGCCACGCCATGGCTGCAGCTAGATGGTGCAGCCCCTGCTGAATGTGCTGCTGGGCTTCGATCGTGGCACAGTGCCGCTCTCCATCTTCAGTTCTTCTTCCACTAGAGCTGCACTGCACAGCCAACAGGCCACATGGAAGGAGAGGAGACTGCATCTTCAGGTCCAAGCTACCGCACAGCACGGTGCAGTACCTGGCAGGCTCGACCGCTGAACCGAGACCAAGATCTCATTCCCCCCGACCTAGAATGCTGACTGACGGCCAGCCAGCGCCAGGTTAATCTAGCAAAAGCGGCAGCAGATAATCCAGCACATTCTTACGCTTTGGTCAAAAAGCCATCTCCCTCGCAGCAGCAGCAAAACATCTTTGCCCAAAAGGAGCGTGAGCATGAGGATCAGCGTTATGATGATGGTGGGCTGATGGTACCTCGAGGGAGCATCCGAAGATCCTCTTTGCTATGCAGCTTCCCGCGTTTTCTGAACTCCGTTTGCACTAAAGCAGTGGAGGTTCAGGGTGGATTGGGTATGTTGTGCCTGTAATGCAGGTGCACTTTACCCAGTAGTGGATGTCATGGAGGCAAACAGGCCAACAGCTATAGACCTATAATGCCGAACAATGTTGGTTTTCAGCCAACATGGATGAAAACAAGCAGTCAACAGGGAAGTTTTCAGAGATGTTTTGCAGAGCTCCGTTATCTGAATCAAGCTCCAGGATGGCCCAGAGAGAAGACATGTTAGTGCCGGACTAAATAAGTGAACAATCTGACAGAAGATAACATGGACCGCAATGAACCAGCATTTCCAGTTAGTCGCTGATTTGACTATGCAGACCAAAATAAAAAACACAATATGCTCCCAGATCCAACAAAGCTGCGGTCTGATCAAGGCTTCACATGCTACACCAAGTTTCAGTTAATTCAGTGCCCAGCGATTAGGCAGAGAACAACACAGCAGAAACCACGTTTGATAAGGTCAATCTGCAGTGCATCAACATAGCCACAATAGCAAGCATCAGGCCATTATCAACCACAGTGACCAACATTTACGGCAGCTCATACATACATCAATGCAGCAGACTGGGTTCCCGTGATCAACACAGGAAAAACCTGTAGCTCATCACAAGAGGGCTTCCATCCTGATAAATTACACCATTAACAAACACCAACTTGACTTGCAACAATATACACTCTTAGCTTTGGAAGAATCAAAGATGACATGGCCAACTGAGCCACATTGGACTTCTGGTATTGAGAATAGAACAATGAATTGAAAAAAATTACTCACAAAGAGCAGTCGTAACATCTCACACAGAAACATGTGGCTTCTTCACAAGAGAGCTTACATCCTGCTAAATTGCTCCATTAACAAGTAAACCAACTTGACTTGCAACAAGATACACTCTATCCATCAGCACAATCACACACTTAGCTTTGGAAGAATAAAAGATGAATTGGCCAACTGAGCCGCATTGGACTTCTGGCATTGAGAATAGCACAATGAATTGAAAAAAAAATACTCACAAAGAGCAGTCGTAACATCTCAGACAGAAACATGTGGCTCTTCACAGGAGAGCTTCTTACATCCTGCTAAATTGCCACATTACCAAGAACCAACTTGACTTGCAACAAGGTACTCTTATCCATTTGCAACCACATATTAGCTTTGGAAGAACACAAAGATCACATGGCCAAATTGAGCCAGATTAGGCTGCTCGCAATGAGGATATATAGCACAATGAACTGAAAGAATTAACAAAGAGCAGCAGCAGTAGTGACAACATAGGCATTGCTAAAGAACTCTCCGAGAGGCTAATATAATTATCCATTATGTCCACGGAAGAAGACTGTATGTACATCTAAGCACACCAAGAGCTAGTTGCAGCATATCACGAACGAACCCATTAGTTCCAAAACCAAAAACTCTAAACAAAAGATAAAACTTATATAGGTGAATAATACTAGACACAATAACGAATCCAACTGACATATTTAACCCATATTGACGGACGGACGAACGAAAATTGCCAAACTCTTTTTAGTTTTAGCCCACGCTGGATAGGCGATTGATCACGAGACGGTTGGCTTCACCACCACCGGCTTGGAGGGCTCACTGCCGAGGACTGCTGCGGACGCCGACATCCCGTTGACGGCCGAAGGGTACTGCGGGAGGATGCCGGTGTAGAAGACCGGGCGGCCATTGCTGTCGTACGCCACCTGCGGGTAGGCCTGAGCTGTCGACATTGCAGGGGCAGGAGCTGTGCCGTTCCCGTTGCCGTTGCCATTGTGACCATTGTGCGGTGGTGCGACAGCGTAGTAGGAGGTGCCGGCATGGTTGGTGCTGGCGTAGTAGCCAGGCGGCGGCCCGGGGATGTAGTAGAACTGACCATGGTCAGCGCCAGCGCCAGGGGAAACAGATGCATACCTGCCGGGAGGAACAGGCAGGAAGGCTGTGGGTGGAGCAGATGATGGATGCGCGACCGGGGGCTTCTCCGGGAACTTTGGAAGATAGTACTCTGGTGGGGCGGTGGTGGTGGCGGTGGCGGGAGGGTAGGCGCGGGTGAGGGAGTCGTCGCTGCCATTCCTTGATAAGGGCGCTGCGACCTGGGCAACCGTGGCGACGGGAGCTGCAGGGGCGACAGGGGTGGGCGGAGCAGGAGCTGGTGCTGGTGGGTTGTGCTGGGCGGCAAGCGGAGCAGGAGCTGGAGCAGGTGCTGGTGGATTGTGCTGGGCGGCAAGCGGAGCAGGAGCTGGCGGATTGTGCTGAGCGGCAAGCGGAGCAGGAGCTTGGTGCTGAGCGGCAACAGGAGCAGGAGCTGGTGGTGGCTGCTGGACAGCAGCAACAGAAGCAGGAGCAGGAGCTGGCGGTGGCTGCTGGACAGCAACAGGAGCAGAAGCAGGAGCCGGTGGCGGCGCGTGCTGGTTGCCGTTGTCGGCGAGCTGAAGCTTCTCCTGGATCTGGCGATGGTATTCGGTGGGCGAGATGGCGGGGGCGAGCATGGCAGCGTCGGCGACGATCTCGAATCTGGGGTTGGGGATCTCGACGGGGACGTTCTCCCTCGCCGCGGGGGGCTCGCCCGCGGGGTCCTTGACCTTGACCGAGGGCGGCGGCACGAAGGAGCAGTCGAGGCCGTAGAGGATGTCGAGGTTCCTCTGCGACAGCATCACCGACTGCACGGGGACGGGCACCGCGTGGGGAGGCGAGTGGACGAGGATCGTCTCCTGCTGCTTCTGGTGGGACTGCGGCATCTGCTGCTGGTGGGGGGGAAGGGTCGGGCTGGCGGACCTGAGGTCGAGGCCGTACCAGTCGCGCTGCTGGTCCTGCTTGGGGGGGTCGAGGGCGGCGTTGGGCTGGAGGAGTGGCGCGGGTGGAGGCGGCGGCGGCGGGAGGACGGGGAAGAGGAAGACCCTGAGCCTGGGCGTGGATCCGCCGCGGGAGGAGCCGGAGCCAGATCCGGGGCCGGGGGCGGCGCGGAAGAGGTGGAGGCGGTCGTACTCGATGACGAGGTGGTCGAGGTCCTCGTCGTTGGTGACGGAGACGAGCGCGTCGAGGTCCTCGCCGGGGAGCTGGTACTTGACGCAGATTTCGGCCTTGGTCCCCGCGAGCGCGGCGAGGCGGGCCGCGAAGTCGGGGAAGCGGGGCAGGGGGCGCTCGACGGAGAGGATCTTGGTGTCGCCGTTGACGTAGGAGAGCTGGTTGTCGTGCGGCCGCGGCTGGATGCGGCCCCCGTAGCTGACCATGAGCCGCACCTTGGCCGGCGGCGGCGGCGGAAGTGACGGGGCCACGGCCTGCGCCGCCGCCGCGGCCGCCGCGGTGGGGTCGGAGGGGTTGGGGTTGTTGTCGTGGTGAGGGTCGTCGGTGGCGGCGGCGGAGAGCGGGGACGAGTCGCCGGAGTCGGCCATGGCGGCGGCGCGTCCGGGCGTGCGTGCGGCTAGGGTTGGTGGCGGGCGGAGGTGGGGATGGGGGAGATTGGAGGCGTGTTATAAGGTAGGTGCGGCGCTGGTGGCGCGACTAATGTGCGATTATCGATATTTTAGGGGAAGATTTTAGGGGGAGCTGGGATTCTGGAAACGGGGCCGGTTTTGGAGGGACTCGTGTTGACTGGGGGAGTTTTGGCGGGGAGCTGGGCTGGGCTTGCGCAGCGACAGTTGGGATGGGGGGTGTCGCTCTCGTCTCGCGCGCCCGGTGCGGCCGCGAATGCGTGTGCTGGTGCGGTGGGCCCCACCTCCCCGCTTTTCGCTGCTTTACGGTTTCTAGGTTTCTTTTTGTATCATCTTTTTTTCCTCCGCTGGCATTGGAAATGCTGGGTTCACATATGCGGTAGCTCAAATTGGGAACTTTGGGGTGGGTTTCTTCTTCCGGGGCATCAAGTACAATTATTTGGACATAAGACGGGAGTGCAGGATTTTGTAATTGTCCACACATTATGTTTATCGTGTTTGGAATACGGCAAAATTCTTCGAATCCGCTAAAGAATCAGACCAAGAACCCGGCATTCTTCAAGCCCTGCCAAGGCTTGACACAAGAAGAAAATCCAAGGAGCGATTGGAGGCGTGGTTAAGAGTGTGTTCGTTTGATGTCACCAAGTGAAAATTAATGGGACGGTTGTCGACCTCATCTAGGACGCCAAACAAGGATGAGTATGCGTCGGCCGTTGCGAAGACCCTTGATAGGGCTTTAATAAATATATTTTCCATGCATTTATATTTTCTTTTGCACTATGTAAATTAGTTTTTTTATGAATGAAATTGTTTTGAAGAAATGCGTCAGGCCGCTGGGGTTTTATGTACATTAGGTTTTTATGAATGAAATTGTTTTGGAAAAAATCGATTGAAAACATGTCCACAGGCTCATCCAAACAAATAGAATCGAACGCAAAAGATGTTCAAAATAAGTCGGTTATTTGGAGATGCCCTAAATCAGTTAAAACAGTAGCGTATTTAAAAATTGCTTAGAAAGTGGTGCTTTGGTAAGAGCATCTCCACTCGCCCCCCCCCCCCCTAAGGCCCCCCAAACATGGTTTGGGGACGCCGGCGCCAAAAATCCCTCCCAGCCGCGCCCCCCAAACAGATTTTTCATCCGACACGGGATGTTTTTTCGTCCGGCGCACCCGATCGAAACCCAGCGCACGGGGGGGGGGGGGGAGGCGCCGGCTACGCCCAAAAACGCCATGGGCCATCCCTTTCGGTGAGACACTACCATTCTCCCCCAAAAATCCGCCATCGCATCTCGCACACCCACCAGATCGCCACCGCGCTGCCTCGTCGCACCATTCCCAAACGATGCACCTTTTTTCCACCAAATCGCCGCAGTAGCACGCTGACGAGGTTCTACCCCGGCAATGCCCATGCTTGAGGGCTTTCGAGACATGAAGAGCTTGTGGGATCCGGCGAACTCGACGGCGATCAGACGACACAGGGAAACACAGGTTTTACCCAGGTTCGGCCCCCTTGTAGGGTGAAGACCTACGTCCTGCTTGTCTGACTTTATTGATGGGGTGGCTACAATGGTCGAGTACAACGGTGGCGTAGATGCGATCTAGCCGAAAGGTGGAGAGTTCTCGAGATTACGAGCGCTCAGGTGGATGGTGGAGAAAAGTGGCTAGAGAGGCTCTTGGTTCTCCCTCCCAACCTTTTATATGCGAAGGTTGGGTCTCGGGATTGTTCTTCAAGCTAGCTACGTACAAGATCGGTAGGTGAAACCCTAATCGAGTCCTAATCCAACTAGGCTTCTTCCTTCGAGTCTTCATCTTGAACGATAAGTTTAACTCCTGGGCCGCGCCAGGCCATCAATGTACGGGCCTTGTTATCCCTTCGACGGTTGTCCCTCCTGGACCGAAAACCAGGTAGGCAAATATCGAGGGCCCATTCGGCATTCCTTCATCACACGCCGTATTGGCCCGCCCATCAACTTTTCGAGGTGGTCCGCCGTCTCGCCGGCCTCTCCCGTGGCGCCACCCACCTCGACCTTGCTCAGTAGATGTTCGGCGTATTGCCGAGGCTATAGACAAGCTCATGGACTCTGACGATGATGCTTGCGGTACGGTTAATGTTCACCGTCCAGTTGGGAACCCCAAGAGGAAGGTATGATGAATATAGCAGCAAGGTTTTCCCTCCGTAAGAAACCAAGGTTTATCGATCCGAAGGGGAAGAAACCAAACGACTGAAGGTGATGCTTGCTAGCTTGCGACAGCTCCGGACAATTTATAAGGCGCCTCATCCAAGCTTTGCTTTGCCAGCTGCAACACGGAACCTGCACACAACACAACCAAATACTTTGCTCCCAACTTACGATGAGGTTGTCAATCTCACCGGTTTGCTTGAAACAAACGAATGAGCATATCGAATGGAAAATAGTAATAGTATGCGAGTAAAGTAAATAGTGCGAGTAAAGTAAACAGGTGATAGTAATATAAAGGAAATAGGACCGAGGTCCACAGTTCACTAGCGGTGTCTCTCCATAAGATAAAATAATACATGCTGGGTAAACAAATTACAGTTGGACAATTGATAGAATAAAGACAACGTGCATATGATGAGAGGATCACTGATACGTCTCCAACGTATCTATAATTTTTGATGCTCCATGCTTGTTTTTACACCATTTGCCTATTGTTTCGTTACACTTAGTGGCACTTTTATGCATTTTCCAGAACTAACCTATTAACGAAGTGCCACAGTGCCAGTTCCATGTTTTCTGCTGTTTTTGTGTTTCAGAGTGATACACAGGAAATATTCTCGGAATTGGACGAAACCACATCCTAAAGTCTTATTTTACCCGGAAGCTTCCAGAGATCCGAAGGAGAGTAGGAGGGGGGCCACCAGGGCCCCACACGCAGGGGCGCGCGGCCAGCCAGCCCCCTGGCCACGCGGGCCCCACGTGAGGGCGCCTGGCTCCCCCTCTGACATCGCCCCTTCGCCTATAAAGACCCCCCGATGGAAAAAACCTAAGTACCCGATTAGTTTTCCAGAACACATCGCGATCCGCCGCCGCCGTCGACCCGAAGATTGGGAGGGTCCAGAAGCTCTTCCCGGCACCCTGCCGGAGAGGGGAATCGCCACCGGAGGTCTTCTTCATCGCCATGCTTGCCTCCGGAGCAATGAGTGAGTAGTCTACCTTGGACTATGGGTCCATAGCAGTAGCTAGATGGTTGTCTTTTCCACCATGTGCTTCATGTTTAGATCTCATGAGCTGCCTTACATGATTGAGATCACCGTTATGTAATTCTACATGTTCGGTTTGTTGGGATCCGATGAATATTGATGTTGATGATTAAGTTGCTGTACTGAATTATATCTTTTGTTATCTCTATGTTGTTTATGATCTTGCATGCTCTCCGTTGTTAGTAGCTATCTTGGCCGAGTAGTTGCTAGTGACTCCAAGAGGGGGTATTTATGCTCGATAGTGGGTTCATGCCTCTATTTCACCTGGGGGAGTGACAGAAACCTCTAAGGTGGTAGATGTGCTGTTGCTACTAGGGAGAAAACAACATTCATATGCTCAAGGGCATATGCTTTGTTTACATTACACACTTTGCTTAATGCAATTATCTGTTGTTCGCAACTTAATACTTCTAGGGTGTTCGGATTGATATCCCCGGGAGTGGATTATTAGTCATAGATGCAGTTGGATGGCGGTCTATGTATTTTGTTGTAATGCCTAGAGTAAATCTCATAGTGATCTTCTTGACATATCACGTTATCTTTATTCTATCAATTGCCCAACTGTAATTTGTTTACCCAGCATGTGTTATTTATCTTATGGAGAGACACCACTAGTGAACTGTGGACCCCGGTCCTATTTTCATCATATTGCTATTACCTGTTTACTTTACTCGCACTGTTTACTTACTCGTACTGTTTACTTTACTCGCATACTATATTGTTTTCCACTCGATACGCTTATAACCTTTGTTTCAAGCAAACCGGTGAGATTGACAACCTCATCGCAAGTTGGGAACAAAGTATTTGTTTGTGTGTGTGCAGGTTCCGAATCACCTTCAGTCGTCATTGTCTCTCCTCTCCTGACCGATATTAAACCTTGGTTTCTTAACTGAGGGAAGACTAGCCGCTACACTCATCATACCTTCCTCTTGGGGTTCCCAACGGGCTGGTTATCCACCACGCACAAGGACAGTTTGCTCCCACATCAACTTGGAGTAGCAGCTAATTTTCTGGCGCCGTTGCCGGGGAGGAAGAGAAGACTTCTGCGAGGGGAGTTTTTTACACACACATCCTTTACTTTGTTATTGTTTTACTTTACTTTATTTATTTTACCTGCATTGCTTTTATCAAAAAACCCAAAAAAAAATAGAATCCTTGGTAGTTGTTATTTCTTTACTTTAGTTTATTATGTCTAGTTCAGTTGCTACTACTATGTCCCCCGAGGACATGATCTTTACTTTTAAGCAGAAAGATGAGGAAAGCTTTAAAGAAGCTTGGTCTAGAATTTATGATTGGCATGGAAAAACTGAACCTAAAATGACTTTGAGTTTGCTTCTTAGTAGCTTTTACTTTGGACTTTCTCTTCGTTATTGATATGCTTTGGATGCTACTGCAGAAGGAGATTTCCTTCATTGTGATGGAGATCAAGCCTTCAATATTATAAAAAAGTTGATTACAATTTATAGCATGCCAACCTATTTTGATTCCTCTCTTGTGTGCATTTTTAATAGACTTAATACTCTTGAGACTCATACTGCTAGTTTGAATTCTTGCTACAATACTTTGCGCCAGCATTTTGATTATGTGCCAACAAATACTGAACCTTCGAGTTGGTATCCTACGATAAAAATCACCATTAGTGATGAAACTTTTCATGCTCGTTGTGATATTATGTCTGAATTTTGTCTCATGCCAAAGGATGTTTATGAATCTTTGAGCCTTTGGAAGCTTTCTGAGGGAGGAGAAGAAATTTCTCTTACTAACAATGCCACTATATTTCCCCTTGGAATAGCTGAAGGAGTCTTTACAAAAGTCCTAGGAAGAATGATATCTACTGATTATCTTGTTATTGAATGCGTAGGAAAAGGACAAATCACACTTGGAAGATCCATTCTGAAGCTCCTGAGCGCCGTCATCGATGTGGGAAAAGGCAATATAACATTTACCTCTCCACCTTGCAATAACCATGTATTTCCTAGAGTCAAGAGCAAAGGTAAGAAAGGAAGACGTAAGGCACGTGCTGATCCTAGCACTTCATCGCTTGATATTACTTGATTCGCAATTTTCTACGCCTAGCTCAAAGGCGTTAAAGAAAAGCACTCTTGGGAGATAACCCAATGTTTTCTTTTCAGCACTTTTTCTTTTATTTGAGTCTTGGAAGTCATTACTACTGTAATGACCGCTCCTTATCTTGTTTATTTCATTTTTGTGCCAAGAGAAGCCTCTAATTTGAGTGAGGTAAGATTTGGGGATGTTGCTGTCCTGAAACTGTTTTCGGTGCTGCACCGTAAAAATTCGTGAAAATTCTCTGTTTATCTTTTGGACCTGCGATTTCTTGTGCATATGCCCCAGGTTATATCCAAACTTTTCTTAGTTGAACACTTTTTGATTTGAGTAACATAAAATCCCTCAAAAATTCAACCTTTGTCAGCTGTTCAGTTTTGACAGATTTCTGCCAATATTTGTGTTTGCCACTTTATCGCTTTCTTTTGAGTTCTTTTGATCATGGAACTTTTGGGGAGGTTGCTACAGTAGTATCTACTATATATGTGGTGGTTTTGAGTTGAAACCTGAAGCAAATAGAGGATTGATTATATGTTATGCTTACACTAATGTTGCTAATAGAATTGTGTTTAGTTTTGTATGAAGGAAGTTTTCAAGTGTAGGGATTGGAGAATGATGAGATGAGTTGAAGAATGGACAAAAGCTCAAGCTTGGGGATGCCCATGCATCACCCCAAGAAATATCCAAGAAGTACAAGCGTCAAAGCTTGGGGATGCCCCCGAGGCACCCCTTCTTCATCGGCAAAAATCAGGTCACCTTTCAAAACACTATATTTTTATTGCTTCATGCACTATGTGTTTTTCTTGGAGCATCAGTTGTTTTAGTTTTCTTAGTTAGTTTAGTTTGTTTGTTTTCTGCAATAAATGGTTGGACCCCAACAAATTTCTTTTGGAGAAGTTGCTCGTTTTCATTTGCCAAGAACACTCAGTTTTCACTCTTATCGGTTATCATGTGTTCTTCTTTTTCCGCTACTGCCTTTGGTTTTCGTTTTCGCCTTGATTTGCGTTCAGACCTTGTCATATCTTTTCATCAAGGTGTATTTTTGCCTTTGATCTTTATTGGTTTTCATCAAAAGAGGTGTCTTTAAAAATTTCAAATGGTGTTGGAAAAGAGAAAAAGCTTTGTGCAAAATAGTGGTACAAGAAGGAGCTTGTGTAGACTGCGGCTTAGGCTTTTTTATGTCATGCTTGATTTCTTTTTGATAGTATGCTTAGTGGTTTTGCTGTAGCATGACTTGTCTCAAATAACTGAGATTGCTTAATGAGCCTTTGAAAAAATCATGCGTTGTTTTTATTGTATGGAAGCATTATTTTGGTTTTCTCCTTGATGCTTTATTTGGGTTGACTTGGCGCATGCTCACACATGTTAGACTCTTACAAAGTCGCCAATAGCCTTCATGATCATTTAGTTTTTGACTTTTGATGCCATCTTATGCTTCTTTTAATGTCGCTTTGTCGCTTTGCATGATTATGGCCATTATTGCTCTCTTAGTTGGTCGCTCCCAGTCTTTTGCTAGCCCTCGCCTTATACTGAGTATGAGCTCTACTCGTGCATCCAACTCCTAAAAGCCAAAGTTTTCCAAAGTGTCCACCATACATACCTACTAGCAATTTGCTATTCCAAGTAAATTTGACTTGCTTTTATTTTCTCTTCAAATTAAACTCTTACCAGTGTTATGCGAAATTCGGTCAGTAAAGCTCTCACGAACCGGAAGGCACACTTTACTTTTTCCTGTTCTTAAAATTTTGACATTGTGGTCTCTTATGTTGAGTTGTTATGCTTGCAAGTTGTAAGTTGGATTCTAGCCCAGCCATGCTGTCATGGGGCAAGCTTTCAACATTGCACTTCTTATTTGAGTTGATATCGTGATCTTTTGTTTATGGATGCCTGCGGTGTGAAATGAATTGGGAATCTTGTAGGGATCATGGAGTTTGTATATGTGTTAGGGAAACGCCGGGCCGCCAATCTAAGCCATGCATAATTCATGGTGGAAATTTGCAGCATACCCATGGTGAACATTCGACGACGCATCTCACAATAAAAAGCTAAACAAAAGGCAAATAAAAGAGATGTCGAGGTGTTCATTGTCTGCTTGTCCTGTCATTTTGGTGTGGGCTTGTTCCATGTCATCGGGCACGGAGGTACCCCATTGGCGGTTCTCAATGATATGCATATACTTACAATGACAAGAGCCTTGCTTGGGACTCTAAGTAAAGTAGCATGAGGTTTGGGTACTCGTATTCATGGGGCACGAGGTTTTCAACTTATGATTTGTCAAGCATATGCATCATAATTGTTCTCGCATTAACTTTAACCATTTAAGATGCTTATGATGGGGGCAATGAGAGCTCAAAGCCGGTAAGTACCATAATTTTTGAAGGTTATAAAACTTGCAATCACTGCTTCCCTCTGCGAAGGGTCTTTCTTTTACTTTTATGTTGAGTCACCACCTTCTTTCTTTATGCACCATTAAGAGAGCATAGTTGTCATTCTTAGTGTGATATGCATTGTCCCAAAGTTCATTGATTGATTCATATTGTTGGTTTCACTTGTTCTTAAATTATTTGTATCTAGTCGCCCTCTTAAACTTGAAGGTGTCCTATGCATTTATGTTTTGCTCTCTTTGAAGGACAAGTTGAAAACCATTTGTATGTTTTTCCTTATGATTTGAACGCACGTTTGACTTTCATTGTTTCATTTTCATGATGTTTTGTTTGTGTTCATTTGCATGTTTACAACATGGTTGCTAAGTTTCTTATTGTCATGATTATATCTTCATGCCCATGTTTTAAGTTCTTATGATCCCAGCTCACAAATGCTTACATATATGATCAAGATTGTGTAGATGCATGTCACCTCAAAAATTATTCTTTGTTATCACTTACCAACTCGAGGACGAGCAGGAGTTAAGCTTGGGGATGCTTGATACGTCTCCAACGTATCTATAATTTTTGATGCTCCATGCTTGTTTTTACACCATTTGCCTATTGTTTCGTTACACTTAGTGGCACTTTTATGCATTTTCCGGAACTAACCTATTAACGTAGTGCCACAGTGCCAGTTCCCTGTTTTCTGCTGTTTTGTGTTTCAGAGTGATACACAGGAAATATTCTCGGAATTGGATGAAACCACATCCTGAAGTCTTATTTTACCCGGAAGCTTCCAGAGATCCGAAGGAGAGTAGGAGGGGGGCCACCAGGGCCCCACACGCAGGGGCGGCGCGGCCAGCCCCCTGGCCGCACGGGCCCCGCGTGAGGGCGCCTGGCTCCCCCTCTGACATCGCCCCTTCGCCTATAAAGACCCCCCGACGGAAAAAACCTAAGTACCCGATCAGTTTTCCAGAACACATCGCGATCCGCCGCCGCCGTCGACCCGAAGATCGGGAGGGTCCAGAAGCTCTTACCGGCACCCTGCCGGAGAGGGGAATCGCCACCAGAGGTCTTCTTCATCGCCATGCTTGCCTCCGGAGCGATGAGTGAGTAGTCTACCTTGGACTATGGGTCCATAGCAGTAGCTAGATGGTTGTCTTCTCCACCATGTGCTTCATGTTTAGATCTCATGAGCTGCCTTACATGATTGAGATCACCGTTATGTAATTCTACATGTTCGGTTTGTTGGGATCCGATGAATATTGGTGTTTATGATTAAGTTGCTGTACTGAATTATATCTTTTGTTATCTCTATGTTGTTTATGATCTTGCATGCTCTCCGTTGTTAGTAGCTATCTTGGCCGAGTAGTTGCTAGTGACTCCAAGAGGGGGTATTTATGCTCGATAGTGGGTTCATGCCTCTATTTCACCTGGGGGAGTGACAGAAACCTCTAAGGTGGTAGATGTGTTGTTGCTACTAGGGAGAAAACAACATTCATATGCTCAAGGGCATATGCTTTGTTTACATTACACACTTTGCTTAATGCAATTATCTGTTGTTCGCAACTTAATACTTCTAGGGTGTTCGGATTGATATCCCCGGGAGTGGATTATTAGTCATAGATGCAGTTGGATGGCGGTCTATGTATTTTGTTGTAATGCCCAGAGTAAATCTCATAGTGATCTTCTTGACATATCACGTTATCTTTATTCTATCAATTGCCCAACTGTAATTTGTTTACCCAGCATGTGTTATTTATCTTATGGAGAGACACCACTAGTGAACTGTGGACCCCAGTCCTATTTCCATCATATTGCTATTACCTGTTTATTTTACTCGCACTGTTTACTTACTCGTACTGTTTACTTTACTCGCATACTATATTGTTTTCCACTCGATACGCTCATAACCTTTGTTTCAAGCAAACCGGTGAGATTGACAACCTCATCGCAAGTTGGGAACAAAGTATTTGTTTGTGTGTGTGCAGGTTCCGCATCACCTTCAGTCGTTATTGTCTCTCCTCTCCTGACCGATATTAAACCTTGGTTTCTTAACTGAGGGAAGACTAGCCGCTACACTCATCATACCTTCCTCTTGGGGTTCCCAACGGGCTGGTTATCCACCACGCACAAGGACAGTTTGCTCCCACATCAACTTGGAGTAGCAATCACTATGAGATTTACTCTGGGCATTACAACAAGATACATAGACCGCCATCCAACTGCATCTATGACTAATAATCCACTTGTGGCGAATCAATCTGAGAACTCCACAAGTATTAAGTTGCGAACAATGGATAATTGCATTAAGCAAAGTGTATAATGTAAACAAAGCATATGCCCTCGAGCATATGAATGTTGTTTTCCCCCTAGTAGCAACAGCATATCTACAACCTTAGAGGTTTCTGTCACTGACGAGGGTTAACTCGACAAATGTCCTAGATGAAGGACTTAGGATCGGGGAGACAGGGCGTCGGATGAACTCGAAGGTAAGGTTAGTCAAAATAAGTGTATATCGAAAGTAAACTTGGGTGTTGAACCTGGCTTGCTTTCAATATGGCCTACACCGTCCCCTCCTGGCCCCTATATATAGGCGGCCAGGTCTCGAGGATCGGGTAGGGTCCGATACAGATTACAATATCGACATACGGTAAGGACTCGTATCTCGACTCTCATTACAATTGGGCCTAGCTTAACGGGCCTCAGGGGTACTCAACTAACAGGCTCTATTAACTATACCCTTGTCAGTAGCCCCTGAGATTCTACCAGAATTGCAGATTCGGGTTGAATCTCTAATCTTTAAATCTTTGACTTGATCAACTCTTCGACTTCTTCATATTTTCAAATCTTCGACTTGGTCTTTCGACTTATTTTCATGATAACATTTCGCAAGGGGTTTTGATGAACAAGCCTGGCAACTCTGACGGATCAAGAGGTCAGTTAACTGCAGGAACAGATACTTGCCACCTACTTCAAATTCAATCCCCTTGGATTTGAATTTGGGATACCGGTCAAACTCACCCTTTTGCCGCATTTAGGACTTACAAAGAATGAATCCCAGTTATTCTCAGGGTACCCAGTGCGTCCACCAGGATTTTCTTCGCGTCGTAGACACGGATACATACCAGCAGAGCGCATCCATGTGCGTATACCAGGTCACATAGGACGGATCCCGGGGTCTTACCTTCGTGATAAATCACAGCATTCGAATTTCGTTGCGATAATGTAACTCGAGAATCTCATGTCGCAGTCTCTTTTGACTGATACAATATCGAAGAATTTCGAATTATACTAACTTCTCCCAAGTATCTCCCGATGGGAGTAGTCACTCTATATTTTGTCGACTACATAGTCGAAGTTTGCATGATTGATCGACTCATAGATTCCTTCATGTCTATTGTTGATTGTTTTGTTCTCTATCAGGTGCGCGCTCAGCGCTCCCGATGGGAGTAGCCCCCGAGGCTATGGTTGGATACTTGTAGTCAATCATAGGCTCAAATTGACTTCTTCTTTGTCCTTCTGCTTTTCCCTGTTTGTAAGCCCCCGAGCCCAAGGCGAGGCTTTCTCATACCTTTTGATAATACATTCTCTTCTTCTTTTTTTCCTTTGTTATTATCGTCTGCTATGTGCAGAATTTACCTCCTTTGTAAATATGCTTATGGGCCTTTTACTATCACGGAGGCCCGTTAATATGTGCTTATAAATAAAGCACCTTTTGGTGAGGGTAAAAACCCTAAACCGATTCCTCCTCCGCCGCATTGTCCTCTTTTTCCATCTAGGGTTTTTCTTCCCACTTTTCCGTATGGCTGGCGCAGATGAGTCCCGTCTAGACCTTGGCCCTCCGACGGTGCCGCGGGGTCGTGGCCGCTCCCGTGGCAGCAAGAACAAGACAGTTCCTGCCGCTGCAGGATCATCGTCGTCCACTCCGGTGAAGCGTCGTCCCGGCCGCCCGCCTGGTAGCAAGAACAAACCAAAGGTGACTAGCGCTGCCCCAGGTCCAAGCGCTCCTCCTCCTAGTGCTTCTCCTGCTTCTCCCAAAATATATTCTTTCTTTTGCATCGTCGGCCCACAGTACCGGGAGATTCAACGGCTGCCTCTGAAGTTCACTCAATTCATGGATGGTCGTGAGTTGCGTGAAGCAATTCTGCGTGAACATTCTGGGGGAGGTACTCCCTACCAGGTTGAAGTTTGGTACGACAGCGCTGGCGAGCAATACTTCAAGGGTGGCTGGTCAGAGTTTGTGGATGACCACGACATCCAGCGAGGTTTCTTCATGACCTTTGACTTCCACATTGGCACGTCAAAATTTGATGTGAAAATCTACGACGACACCCAGTGCCAGAAGGAGTATGAAGCTGAAGTTCATTTCCATTAGAACCTTCTTTATGTAATCTCTTTTTCTAGTTGCCTTGCTGCCGTGCTATTTGTAATAAATACTCGTACTTGGCTTTTGATGTTTTGTAATAGACCATGTGAACAAATCATTGTTCTGAGACATGCTTTATATTTATCGGGTTCTTGTGAATCAATTATATTGCTTTGAAGAATATCAGGTTGTCTACACAACCTAGTAATATAAAAGATCTCCATATTGCGATAAAGCTTTCTTTCGTATGACCCGGGGGTTGAAGCCCCCGAGCGGAGAAGTGAAATATTTGTACAATTTGTCGAGTTCAACCCAAGGAGCCCGACCTATGGCCTCATGTTCTGGGTTCAGAGGGTTGACTCAAATTTACTGATACCATTAGATTTCTTCTATGCGTAAAAACGCCGTAGCTGCTCCGCATTCCACGGGTTGCTCTCGTCTTTTCCTGTCTTCTTGTCTTGTAGTCGATATGCTCCTCCTGGTATCACTTCTGTGACGATATAAGGTCCCACCCAAGGGGACTCTAGTTTGCCGTGGCTGTCCTGCCTGAGTCGCAAGACTAGATCTCCCACCACAAAGGATCGTGGACGAACTCGACTACTATGGCAGTTTCGCAGCCTCTGTTGATACTGCGTGGCTCTTTCTAATGCTTTATCTCTTGCTTCGTCTAGTGCGTTGACGTCGTCCTGTAATGCCTCTGTTGATGTTACTTCGTCGTATGCCGTCACTCTTGGAGCTTCGTGGGTAACTTCAACTGGAAGCACGACTTCTATGCCATGGACCAGGAAGAAAGGAGTTTCTTGAGTTGCTGCGTTAGGCGTGGTTCTTAAACTCCAAAGAACGGAGGGTAATTCATCTACCCAAGCGCTCTTGGCTTTCTCAAGAGGTGCTAAGAGCCTCTTTTTTATCCCATTGCATATTAGGCCATTGGCTTTTTCAACTTGCCCGTTTGTCTTTGGGTGTGCTACAGATGCGAACTTGAGCTTGATTCCCAAACCTTCACAGTAACTCTTGAATTCTTTTGAAGTGAAGTTTGTCCCGTTGTCCGTGATGATGCTGTATGGTACACCGAAGCGAAACACTATTGACTTAATGAAATTGATTGCTGCTGTCGAGTCTTGAGTTGTTACCGGGGCCGCTTCCACCCACTTGGTAAATTTGTCGACTGTCACTAGCATGTAAACATGTCCTCCTGGCCAGGATTTGTGCAGCTTCTCTACCATATCGAGGCCCCATTGTGCAAAGGGCCAAGACAATGGTATTGGTTGTAACTCTGCTGCCGGCGTGTGCGGTCGAGATGCGAACCTTTGACATGCTTCACACTTTCGAACTATATCTTTTTTGCGTCTTCGATGGCTGTCAACCAATAGAATCCTGCTCGAAACGCTTTTGCTGCTATTGCCCTGCTGCTAGCATGATGGCCACATACTCCGGCGTGTATATCTTTTAATATTGCTTGCCCTTCTTGAGGTGTTACGCAACACTGCAAAACGCCAGTTATGCTCTTTTTGTATAATTTCCCCTACAATACGACAAATGCTTTTGATCGTCGAGTTATTCTCTTGGCTTCCACTACATCTTCTGGTAACTGCTTATTTATCATGTATGCGAGATATGGCTGCATCCAGGTTTCTTCTATCATCATGACTTCTTCGGGTTCCGGCGCAGCCCCCGAGCCTGCTGCAGTAGTCGAACTTCTGACGCTTTTTATCGACCTTTCCACTATTTCCTCCCGGAAGACTCCAGATGGCACGGGCAAACACTGTGACCCGATGTTTGCTAAGTTGTCAGCTTCTTCATTGCTATTTCCGCTGATGTGCGAGACTTCGCATCCATCGAATGTTCCTTCGAGATAATGATACAAGTTCTTGTAGGCCATCATGTTGTCATTGATTGTGTCGCACCTATTCATAACTTGTTGGACAACAAGGTTTGAATCCCCAAATATTTTTAGGCGAGTGGCTCCACATGCTTTGGCCATCTTCATTCCATGCAACAAAGCCTCGTATTGTGCTTCATTATTAGAAGCCTGCGGAAAACTCATCCTTAAAACGTACTTCAGTTTGTCACCATGCGGCGATATCAAGATTACTCCTGCACCTGCGCCTTGGACTCTCTTAGAACCGTCGAAGTACATTATCCAGACACTCGATAAATCTGGCGGTCCCGTGCTCTGCAGCTCCAGCCATTCTGCTGTGAAATCTGGTAAGATTTGCGACTTGATCGCCTTCCTTTTTTCATACGTGATGTCCATGGGAGATAATTCGATTCCCCACAAAGAGACACGTCCTGTTGCTGAAGGATTGTTCAATATATTCGATAGTGGCGCTTCATTGACCACTATAATTGGGTGCACCGTGAAGTATTGTCGCAATTTTCGTGCTGTTGTAAAAACACTATATGCAAGCTTTTGATAATGCGGGTACCTCTGTTTTGTCGGAGATAGTACTTCGCTGATGAAATATACCGGCCTCTGAATGCCATAGGCTTTTCCTTCTTCACTTCTTTCGACTACTAGTACTGTACTCACCACCTGATGGGTTGCAGCGATGTAGGGTAGTAGTGGCTCCTTTTCTTTTGGTGCGACCAGCACTGGTGGCGTGGAAAGCACTTTTTTCAACTGCGCAAAAGCTGCGTCTGCTTCTGCTATCCACTCAAACTTATCATCTGACTTTTTCATAAGTGCATAGAACGGGAGCGCCTTTTTTCCCAATCGAGCAACAAAACGACTTAGTGCCGCGACGCGTCCTGCGAGCTTCTGTACGTCGTGTAGTTTCGTGGGTTTCCCCATTGTTAAAATTGCCTGGATTTTCTCTGGGTTTGCCTCTATTCCCCGTGCTGACACCAGGAACCCTAAGAGTTGTCCTGCCGATACGCCGAAGGAACACTTTGTCGGGTTAAGTTTAAGCTTGTACCTGCTCAGGTTGTCGAAGGTTTCTACCAAGTCGCTGATAAGGGATTCCTCCTCTCTTGTAATGATGACTACATCGTTAATGTAGACTTGGATGTTGCATCCTATTTGGCCCCCGAGGCAATTTTGCATCATCCGTTGATAAGTTGCCCCTGCATTTTTTAGGCCGAATGACATTACTTGGTAGCAAAACACCCCATACAGTGTGATGAAGGCTGTTTTTTCTTCGTCTTCTTTTTTCAACTTGATCTGGTTGTAGCCAGAATATGCGTCCAAAAAGGAAAGCCTTGCGCATCCCGCTGTTGAATCAATTATATGATCGATGCGGGGTAGAGGGAAGGGATCCTTTGGACAATGCTTATTGAGAGATGTGTAGTCGACACATACTCTTTGTACGTCTGTGTTTTTCTTGGGTACGATGACTGGATTGGATACCCAACTCGAGGTTTTTATTTCTCTGATAAATCCGGCGTTTTATAGCCTGTGCAATTCTGATGCTATCGCCTTCCTTTTCGGTTCATCAAATCTTCGCAATGGTTGCTTGACTAGCTTTGCTTTAGGATCTACATTTAGTGCGCGCTCGACGAGTTCCCTGGGAACCCCTGGCATGTCTGAAGGACACCAGGCGAATATTTCCCAGCGCTCACGGAGGAACTCGATGAGCACGCTTTCCTATGCGGGATCCAGGTTTACCACAATTGATGTCGTCTTATTTGGGTCCGTAGGATGGACCTGGATTTTCTTCGAGTCCTGAGTTGTGTCGAAAGCCTGATCTGGCAGGGATCGTCCAACATCGGGTAGCACATTATGATCGGTTTCTCCTTTCAGCCTCTCATATTCTGCTGTCATGCCGAAGGTTTGCGCCATTCTATTGAATTCTCTGTCGCAAGTGTTGGCTACTTCGAAGCTCCCTTGCACTGTAATTGTTCCTTTGGGTCTTGGGATTTTTAGCGTAAGATACGCGTAATGAGGTACTGCCATGAACTTTGCGAATGCTGGGCACCCTAGGATTGCGTGGTACTGTGATGGCCAGTCCATAACTTCAAATTCCAACTTCTCTCTTCGATAGTTGCTGCTACTGCCGAAGCAGACGTCGAGTTCTATTTTCCCTAGAGGGTGATTTGCGGCTCCTGGTACTATTCCATGGAAGGAGCAATCTGTTGGCTTCGGGCTTGACAGTGAGATGCACATTGCCTTCAGGGTTCTAGCATATATTAGGTTTATGCCACTCCCTGCATCCATAAACACTCTCCCGATGTCGTACCCTCCTATCTGCGCCTTTAATACCATTGGCGAGTGGCCCGGCCTGGGAACTTTGTTTGGGTGATCTGCTCTGCTAAACTTAACTGGTTGATCTGACCACCGTAAGTACTCTGTGGTGGCTGGTGGCGATGATATTGCGAGGTTCACTTGCCTGGATATGCTCTTTCGCTCCTTTTTTGACTTGGGCACCGGTTGAATCATTGCCGATATGTAAACTTTCGACTCTAAGTGCCTGGCTAGCCTTTGTGCCTGATATCCTTGACTTGTGTACTTTTCTCCTTGCCATCCTCCTTGGCTTGAGCCCATGGCGCTTTGTAGCCTCAGGAAAGTTCTACAATCCTTCATCTGGTGATTTGAGACTCTTTTCCCATCAAGATACGCGTAGTGGATTCGGCAAGGTCCGTATAGCATGTCTTCGGCCGAAGGGCCGGAGTATCTCAATTTCTCTGGTCCTTTTGCCTGAAACCTCCTCTTTTCATATCCTTCCTCTTCCCTTGCTTCGTAACCCATGGCTACCTGATCTCGCCTTCCTTGGTTATCCCTGCTGCGGTGTCGTCTCCTCTGTCTACTTGTTCTGTCGACTTCTGGTGAACGTCCTCTTTTGTTATTATATGTGTCCTCTCCATCAGCGAATTTGTTGGCTTCTTCCATTAACTCAGCTACTGTTGTTGGCCTTGTCCTTCCTATTTCTTCCACGAGATCTGAGCGACGAAGGCCGGCCAAAAAAGCATCTATTGCTCGTTCGTCGGAGACGTCCTCTGCTGAGTTTTTGATTACACTCCATCATTGTATATAAGAACGTAGAGTTTCGCCTTTCCTTTGCACACACGCTTTGACTTCCTCCAATGATGCTGGGCGCTTGTATGTCGAACGGAAATTTCTTGCGAATTGGCTTTCGAGTTCTCCACAGCTTCCAATGGATTCATTAGGTAGGGTATTCAGCCAGGACCGTGTTGCGCCTGTGAGGTGTAGTTGCAAACTTTGCATTGCAGTCGCTTTTGTTCCCCCTAATATCTGTACTGCCTGCAGATAATCTGATAACCATAGGGTAGGTTCCTGTGACCCATCATATTTTTGCTGGTCATGTGGTAACTTGAATCCTTTGGGTACCCGTGTTTTGCGAACCCTTCGGGTAAAGCACAACGCACCCATCTTTTTTTCGTCATCTTCATAATTTTCTTCCCTCCAGGCGTGGCGCGATTTATTTACTCGAGCCTGCGCAATTATATTTCTTGCGTCCTCCCTCCTTTGTCGTCTTTCTTCTTCTGATGACTCGCTAGATTCGTTTCGTGTAATATTGTGTTTGAACTTCTCCTTTCGCTTTCCCTTATAACTTGTCAACTTTGTCTCTGGACCTTTTCTCCTGATCTTGTCTTCTACTATCCTGAGGCTTCGTATTGCGGCTTGGTGCATGTCTGCTCGCGGATCTCCGGGTTCGGGCCGCGTGGTTAGTAAATATGCCTGTGCTGCTATCAGCGCTGCCTCCGGTGTTTCTTGCACGAAGTCTTCTTTCTCTTCTTCTAGCTGTGGAGTAATACTCCTTGAGTACCTTTCCTCTCTACTTCGCGCTGTTGTCCCTCTGTTGTGCTTTGGGTCTCTGCGCCTTTCCCTGCTGTACTCTGAGTCCTCACTATAATCATCCCAATACTCTTCCCTTGATATACTGTTATTATTTTGAAAAGCCATGTCTCTTTCCTCTCTTAGTTTCTTCCTATGCTGGTGCAATGCGTACTGATATCCCATTAGAACTTCTCTTCTCGATCCTTCGGGTACTTCTGTGCCATGATTTACAGTTGACATGATGATCCTCCACTCTCCGGCTGAGACGTGAACCTTCTCCTTCTCCTTCTTGTTGCGCTCCTTTGCCTTGTCGACTTGCTTGTCGACCCCTTTACTTCCTTCGTTGTTGTTTTCTCCTTCTGCTTCAGTGATAATGACGCATAATTGGTGTACCTTTTTGGATACCCCACTACTTTCAGCGGCGAGTGATGACCCACAAGTATAGGGGGTGTATCGTAGTACTTTCGATAAATAAGAGTGTCGAACCCAACGAGGAGCAGAAGGTGTTGATGAGTGGTTTTGATCAAGGATTCACTGTAAATACTAGCAAAAAGGTTTTCAGGGGTATTTGGTAATACGACTAAATAAAGTGCGAGTAAATAAAAGATAGTAGTAACAATTGCAGCAAGTGGCCCAATCCTTTCTTCAGCAAAGGACAAGCCGGTTGTGTAACTTATAATAACCAAACGTTCTCGAGGACACACGGGAGTTTCTGTCAAGAGCTTTCGCTTCATAAATCCAATAGTCTTTATTGGTTTGATAGGTGTTATGGGGGTGAACCTGTGCTAGCGCACTACCCTTACTAGGATAAATACACACTTGTGATTATACCCCTTGCAAGCATCCACAAATACAAGAAAGTAATTAAGATAAATCTAACCACAGCCTTAAACTCTAAGATCCTACGCTCCCTGGTGCAACGGTTTCCCAACGGAGGTTTAGGTTTCTGTCACTCCAGCAACCCCACAATTGGTAGCCAAATACACAATGCATCTCACTAGGCCCATAAATGGTGAAGTATCATGTAGTCGACGTTCACATGACACCACTAGTGAAATAGCACCACAACAATATCAAACCATTAAATATTTCTCAACAATAATTCACTACTAACATCTTGACTTCTCCCATGTCCTCAAGAACTAAACGAACTACTCACAAGACATCATATGGATCATGATCAGAGGTGAAATAATGGTAAATAACAATCTGAACATAAACCTTAATTCAACGGTTCCACTCAATAGCATCAACTACAAGAGTAATAAACACCGGGAAAGTTTCCCCTGTGAATATAACAAGATCCAACTCAAGATGTTACAGCAGGATGGCGTGGTGATGATGGAGATGAAGGTGCTGGTGATGGAGATGATGATGATGATGATGAAGTCCGGTGCGATGGTGATGACGATGGCGACGATCTCCCCTCTCCGGGAAGGAATTTCCCTGGCAGATTTCTGCCTGCCAGAGAGCTTTTCTCTCTCTGGTGTTTTCCGCCCCGCAGAGGCGGCGGTGTCTAACCCTGAGCCCCCCCTCTTGACTTAGGTTTTCGGGGACCATGAAGTACGCGAAGGGGTGAGACCAGAAGTGGGCCAGGGTGGCCTCACACAGGGCTGGCGTGGCCAGGGGTCAGGCCGCGCCACCCTGGCGTGAGGGCCCCTCCTGGCTCCTCTCGACTCCTCCTTCTGGCTTCCTGAGTCTTCTGGGAAAATATAATTTCCTGGTATTTTTCTGGAATTTTCCCGATCTTCAAAATATGGTCCCTTGATGGTCCTTTTTCCAGCAGAATCCTGACTTCGGCAGCAAATCCTCCAATGATCATCAAACATGTGAAAACAAAGGAAATAACATAAGTATCAACTCTAAATATGAAATATATCAATGAATAACAGTAAATTATGATATAAAATAGTGATGCAAAATGGACGTATCAACCCCCCCAAGCTTAGACCTCGCTTGTCCCCAAGCGAAAACTAAACTCGGTAAACATGACCACAGGTTTATGGAGTGAAGTGTCGATAATCAAAATACGGACAAGAAGCATCACATTTACCAAGACACAAATTATAATAGACAGCAACTTCCCTTTATAAGATATAGACTTGCAATAGGTAAAAGGGAATCACATGTAAAGATGCACAAGGTAAACTATAATTGGCAATGGCAAACCTTAGTTCTTGGTCAAAGAATGATGAACAAGCTATTCTTTCTTTTAAACGGATCCTTTTAAAACAGAGCTAATATAGCAAAGACCATATGCTCAACAAAATAAACTTTTGCATTCATAGAAAGCTTTCAAAGATATATTCCTTCAGACAAAAGCATTGTACAAAACAAGGAAGATAGTAAACATGATTAAACGAATCAACATATGGATGAGTGAAACATAACAACTCAAATGCTTGCTTGAGATAGAGGGGAATAGGTTGACTCAACATAAAAGTAAAAGATAGGCCCTTTGCAGAGGGAAGCAGGGATTAAACATGTGCTAGAGCTTTTCATTTGTAAAACATAGGTAAAAATTGTTTTGAGAGGTGGTTGCTTTTGTCAACGACTAGCAACGGAGTTCTTGATATCTTCCATACTAAACAAGTGAGAGCGGTTCCGAGATGTTTGATTAATTGGCACATTGGTGCTCTTTTATAGCTTTGCACTCCTCCCCACCTTTTTCCTTTCTCAAACCATGGCTAACCAATTCCATCGGGTGCCGACCAACTTTCACATACAATGGAGGAGTGCTCTTTTCTTTCTTTTCTTTTTAAGATTATAATGGTCTGACCAGCTCCCTTGCAAAATTAATGATGAGCAGATGAAGCTGCCTAGTCGAGGGGTACTTAATTTAGTATGGAAGATAACAAACCCATCCACTACGTCCTCATGAGCTAAAAACAGTGGCACAAAATGAGAAGTGTTTGAAGGTTTTTGAAAGGTAGCACATGAAAATTTACTTGGAATGGCTTGAGATACCATGCATAGGAATTTATAGTGGACTCTTTGAAAGTGACTTGGCTTTGGGATTTGATGCACGAGAAGTATTTCCTCTCAGTACAGGTTTTTTTTTGGCTAGCAAGGCTGGGTAGCAAGCATAAGAGTTGCATGAAACAGACAAACATACATATAATAAGAACAATCATGCAAACTCCCTTGAAGGTACAATGATTTTGACTTTAGGAATAACAATGCTTATAAGCCAAATATGAAGGATAAACTGAAGTGATGTAACTACAAGCACTTCTTTATTCTTTTCTACTCAAACCTCAAGGTAAAGTTGCGACTGACCAAGCTAGGTTTGCCAAAACCAACTAAATTTACTCATGCTCCCAAAGTGATACCAATACCAATCAACAAGACTAGTCATACAAGAGAGATTGCAAACTAACATAAAGTGTGCGGAAAGTAAACGATAAAACTTCTCATTAATATTTTATTACCGCAACTCACACCAAGGGATACATAGATAACCAACTAAGGAGGATACTTCCAAACTGCAAACTATTCTATAAGATAATTTCTCTATTCATGATATGACTCTACTTGAAAAGTAAATGAGCAAAAGGTAATGATGTGATACCGCGGCACCCCCCAAGCTTGGAACAAGCCAAGGGGATGCCTATACCGATGACGAATTACTCCTTTGGTGGTGGCGGTGGATAATCTTTAATAAGCTTCTCAATCAAATCTTTTAGATCATCAATCTTGTGACTGAGGTTACGAATCATCTCCGAATTGTGCTCAACACGGTTCATGAACCTGTCAGCAAGAGAATCCCAGTTTTGGAATTATTTCCCCATCCTTCTTCACTCTTGGAGCTTTCTATCCCTGTATTGTTAGAACGATCTATATCCCAGCCAGAGGGTAATCGTGATCTGGGCACCTTTTGAAACTGATATTCATGAATTAGAGTATGGAAAGGATTTTGGCCTGACGGAGATGCCCGTGGAGCTAAGGTGTGATGCGGCACACCCCCTCCGGTCCTTATGCGAGCACTCTTCTTGAACTTGTCATGATCTGTCACCACCCCTATGCTGGCAATCATGGTGTTTGGCCTTGAACTTTGATCTTCCTCCTCGTCTTCACTTTCAACCTCTTCTTTCAGCCGAAAGTCTTTGGTGTCATCTTCCGGAGGTGTCTTCTCCTTGTCATCGCTTGAAGAGGCCATGGCTCCCCCAAGCTTAAGATCAACTCCTGACAGAAATAGCTCAAAACAAAACACGACGAGAAAACGATATACAGACCTCGGGGACTCCGGGGGGTTAAATAGGCGAAAATTATACATCGAAACGAAATCACAGGAGGAAACCGGGACGGAAACGAGTTCCGGGGTGCTCTCACACCTGGGTGGCGCGGCCAGGGGTAGGCCCGCGCCACCTATGTGTGAGAAGCACACGGACTCCTTTTCCTGCCCGTTTTCGTCTTGTGATTTTTCATATTTAGTAAAAACAGCAAAAATATTAAAGGAAGAGCTTTTCGCGAAACTTCTCTGACTAGAACTGTTAACTATTCAAAAACGAACTCTGCAGGCACCTGCAATTTGTCT
Source organism: Dactylis glomerata (assembly GCA_007115705.1). Classification (NCBI taxonomy): domain Eukaryota; kingdom Viridiplantae; phylum Streptophyta; class Magnoliopsida; order Poales; family Poaceae; genus Dactylis; species Dactylis glomerata. Next base: position 2,674,148 of record QXEO01001223.1, read on the forward strand.
TGGATGAATTCTTCCGGAGAAACTGTTTCAATAACATCAACATCTTCATTATAAGAATCTCCAGAAATATAATGTTTGAGTCTTTGCCCATTCACCACTTGTGTAGAGTCATCTTTCAATGAAGCAATCTTAATAGCACCTGAGCGGTACACTTCCACAATAACATATGGTCCTTCCCATTTAGAGAGTAATTTTCCTGCAAAAAATCTGAGACGAGACCTATACAATAGAACTTTCTCACCAACATGAAACTCTCTCTTAAGAATTCTCTTATCATGCCATTGCTTGACGTTCTCTTTAAAAAGCCTGGCATTCTCATACGCTTCGTTTCTCCACTCATCTAGAGAACTCAAATCTAACAACCTCCTCTTACCAGCTAGTTTAAAATCTCTATTAAGCTCTCTCACTGCCCAAAAAGCTTTGTGTTCTAATTCTAAGGGCAAGTGACACGCTTTTCCATAAACCATCTTATAAGGAGACATACCCATGGCGTTCTTATAAGCAGTTCTATAAGCCCATAAAGCATCATTTAACTTACTAGCCCAATTTTTCCTAGATCTATTGACAGTCTTCTGCAAGATAGACTTGATTTCTCTATTAGAAAGCTCTACCTGCCCACTAGTTTGGGGATGATAAGCAGAAGCAATTCTATGATTAACATCATATTTAGCAAGAGTTTTTCTAAAACCACCGTGAATAAAATGAGAACCTCCGTCAGTCATAAGATATCTAGGCACACCAAACCTAGGAAAAATAACATCCTTGAGCATTTTTAACGAGGTCTCACCATCGGCACTCTTTGTAGGTATGGCTTCTACCCATTTAGTAACATAATCAACAGCAACAAGTATATGGGTATAGCCTTTTGAAGGAGGAAAAGGACCCATAAAGTCAAATCCCCAACAATCAAACGGTTCAATAACAAGAGTGTAACTCATAGGCATTTCATTGCGTCTAGAAATATTACCAACTCTTTGACATTCATCGCAAGATAAAACATACCTTCTGGCATCTTTAAAGAGGGTTGGCCAATAAAAACCTGATTGTAGAACCTTTTGCGCGGTTCTATCTCCAGCATGATGACCTCCATAGGCACTGCTATGGCATTTTCCGGTACGCATCTTCTCATAATACCATCAACTCCTTCTTTATATAAGTGTGGGTCATCCCAAAAGTAATGCCTCAAATCATAGAAGAATTTTCTTCTTTGCTGAGCTGTAAAGGTTGGAGGCAAATACTTGGAAACAATAAAGTTAGCATAATCAGCATACCAAGGAAGGTCTCGCAAAGTTACATTTATTGTAGCCAACTGTTCATTTGGAAAACTATCATTAACAGGAATAGGATCAAAAGAAATGTTTTCCAATCTAGACAAGTTGTCAGCCATAGGATTTTTAGCACCTTTCCTATCTACGATATGCAAATCAAACTTTTGTAAAAGCAACACCCATCTAATAAGCCTAGGCTTAGCATCTTTCTTAGTCATAAGATATCTAATAGCAGCGTGATCAGTATGAATAGTAACTTTAGAATCAACAATATAAGATCTAAACTTATCACATGCAAAAACAACAACGAGAAACTCTTTCTCAGTAGTAGCATAATTCTTCTGAGCAGCATCAAGAGTCTTACTGGCATAATGAATAACATTCAACTTATTATCTACTCGCTGTCCAAGAACAGCACCAACAGCAAAATCACTAGCATCACACATAATTTCAAAAGGTAGATTCCAATCAGGTGGTTGAACAATAGGAGCAGTAGTTAAAGCCTTCTTAAGAGTTTCAAAAGCCTCCTTACAATCATCATCAAAGACAAATGGTACATCTTTTTGAAGAAGATTAGTAAGAGGCTTTGAAATCTTGGAGAAATCTTTAATAAACCTCCTATAGAAACCAGCATGACCAAGAATACTACGAATACCTTTAACATCTCTGGGACAGGGCATTTTCTCAATTGCCTCCACTTTTGCTCTGTCAACTTCAATACCTCTTTCAGAAATTTTATGTCCAAGGACAATTCCTTCATTCACCATAAAGTGGCATTTCTCCCAATTAAGAACAAGGTTAGTTTCTTTGCACCTCTGCAAAACTTTATCAAGGTTGTGCAAACAATTATCAAAAGAAGTTCCATAGACGGAGAAATCATCCATGAAGACCTCCACAATCTCTTCACAAAAGCCATGAAAAATAGCAGACATGCATCTTTGAAAAGTAGCAGGAGCATTGCATAAACCAAACGGCATACGTCTATAAGCGTAAGTTCCATAAGGACAAGTAAAAGTGGTTTTCTCTTGATCTTCCTTCTTAACAGCAATTTGAGAAAAACCAGAATAACCATCAAGGAAACAAAAATGAGTCTTCTTACACAACCTTTCTAGCATTTGATCTATAAACGGTAAAGGGTAATGATCTTTCTTAGTAACTTTGTTTACCTTCCTATAATCAATGCACATCCTATAACCAACTACTACCCTTTGAGGAATAAGCTCGTTATTCTCATTAGGCACAACAGTCATACCTCCTTTCTTAGGAACACAATGGACAGGACTAACCCATCTACTATCAGCAATAGGATAAATAATACCAGCATCAAGGAGCTTTAATACCTCATTTCTTACCACATCCTTCATCTTGGGAATTAGGCGGCGTTGATGCTCCATGACTAGCTTCGCGTCTATCTCCATATTAATGGCATGCTGACATAAAGTGGGAGAAATCCCTTTTAAATCATCAAGAGTATATCCCATAGCTCCTCGGTGTTTCCTCAATATCTCCAATAATCTTTCTTCTTCCTTTCCTGAAAGTTTAGAGCTAATAATAACAGGATATATTTTCTTATCATCTATGTAAGCATATTTAAGATTATCAGGCAAAGGCTTTAATTTGAACATAGGATCTTCCTTAGGCGGCAAAGTGGTACAAAGATCCTCCACGGGTAGATTATGCTTGATTAATGGTGGTTGACGAAGAAGAATGTCATCAATCTCTTCTCTTTCCTTGCTGAAAACATCACTTTTGTGATCTTCCATGAATTGCTGCAAGGCATTATTAGGAGCGATAGTAATAGAAGCAAGCTGTTCAACTCGAAAATTTTCATTAGGCGTGTCATTTTCATAAGAAGTCTTAGCAAACTTGGAAAAATTAAACTCATAAGACTCTCCATTAAACTTAGTAAAAAAATTCTCCTTCTTACAATCTATCACGGCGCCACAAGTGTTAAAAAATGGTCTACCAAAAATAATAGGACAAGTTTTACTAGCCTCCTTACCAAGTACTAGAAAATCAGTAGGGTATTTAGTCTTACCGCAAAGAACTTCCACATCTCGAACAATACCAAGAGGCCAAACAGTCTCTCTGTTAGCAAGCTGAACAACCACATCAATATCTTCAAGTTCACAAGCGCCAATCTCATGCATAATTTCTCTGTAAAGCTCTAAAGGAATAGCACTTGCACTAGCACCAATATCACATAAACCATAATAGCAATGATCTCCAATCCTGACAGAAATAACAGGAACACTTGTTTTCCTATGCTTTTTAGGATGTGAGAGAATGTTAGAAGCATCTTCACAAAAAAGAATATATTCATCCCCTACATCTTTAGTAACAAGATCCTTTAATATAGCTACAGGTGACTTAATAGTAATTTGCTCATCAGGTTCTGCAGCTTTCTTAGTACTTTAATTAGACACACTTACCAAAGTAGAATACTTCTTTACCTTAGGAGGGAAAGGTGTCTTCTCAAAATAAGGTTCAGGCACAATGCTATCAACAGTACAAACTTCAGTAGCTGCAGCAGGTATATGACTAATAGAATCTTTATAAGGCGCATGATATTTAGTCCAATCTTTCTTTAGAACATCAAGATAAGAGGCAAAGGCCTTAAGACAATTAGCAAGTATTTGTGAATCAAGACCATAAGCACTGCTAACACTATAAAAGTCATCGGTCCCCATAAAAGATTTAATGCATTCATAATCATAATTTATACCTGACTTCCTACCTTTGTCGTTTTCCCAACCTTCAGCATTCTCTTGTATACGGTCAAGAAGTTTCCACTTACCATCTTCTTTCATATGAGTAAATGATCCAAAGCAAGAAGCATCCAAATAATCCTTATCAGGAAGAGTAAGTCGCGCATAAAAATTATCAATAACAATATTATTGGGGAGCTCATGAATGGGGCATTTGAGCATTAGTAACTTCAATCTCCCCCACGCTTGGGCAATACTCTCTCCATCATGAGGCCAAAAATTATATATCCGGTTACGGTCTTTATGAATTTCACTTGGAGGATAAAACTTGGAATAAAAGAGAGGTACAATATCCTCCCATGCCATAGATGGACCATCTTAGAGTAGTCGATACCACTCTTCAGCTCTGCCTTTCAATGATAAAGAGAATAATTTCTTCTTGACATGGCTTGGTGAAATACCTGCACATCTGAACAACTCGCATAATTCATGTATAAATAATAAGTGATCACCCAGATGGACAGTTCCATCTCCCGAATAGCCGTTATCCATAATACGCCCAACAATTTTCATAGGTATTTTAAAAGGATCAATTTCAGAAGGTGGTGGCGGTGGTGGTTCATCCACATGTGCAGCAGTAGTAGAAGTGTTTCCAAATAGGAAACCAAATGGAGAGTTCTCCATAGCAGAGTAAAATAAAAATAAAAATTAAAATAAAACAATACTCACAGTGACGGTTACCTTTACCAATTCCACTCTTCAATAGCGCTACACTCCCCGGTAACGGTGCCAGAAAATAGTCTTGATGACCCACAAGTATAGGGGGTGTATCGTAGTACTTTCGATAAATAAGAGTGTCGAACCCAACGAGGAGCAGAAGGTGTTGATGAGTGGTTTTGATCAAGGATTCACTGTAAATACTAGCAAACAGGTTTTCAGGGGTATTTGGTAATACGAGTAAATAAAGTGCGAGTAAATAAAAGACAGTAGTAACAATTGCAACAAGTGGCCCAATCCTTTCTTTAGCAAAGGACAAGCCGGTTGTGTAACTTATAATAACCAAACGTTCTCGAGGACACACGGGAGTTTCTGTCAAGAGCTTCCGCTTCATAAAGCCAATAGTCTTTATTGGTTTGATAGGTGTTATGGGGGTGAACCTGTGCTAGCGCACTACCCTTACTAGGATAAATACACACTTGTGATTATACCCCTTGCAAGCATCCGCAAATACAAGAAAGTAATTAAGATAAATCTAACCACAGCCTTAAACTCTAATATCCTACGCTCCCTGGTGCAACGGTTTCCCAATGGAGGTTTAGGTTTCTGTCACTCCAGCAACCCCACAATTGGTAGCCAAATACACAATGCATCTCACTAGGCCCATAAATGGTGAAGTATCATGTAGTCGACGTTCACATGACACCACTAGTGAAATAGCACCACAACAATATCAAACCATTAAATATTTCTCAACAATAATTCACTACTAACATCTCGACTTCTCCCATGTCCTCAAGAACTAAACGAACTACTCACAAGACATCGTATGGATCATGATCAGAGGTGAAATAATGGTAAATAACAATCTGAACATAAACCTTAATTCAACGGTTCCACTCAATAGCATCAACTACAAGAGTAATCAACACCGGGAAAGTTTCCCCTATGAATATAACAAGATCCAACTCAAGATGTTACAGCGAGATGGCATGGTGATGATGGAGATGAAGGTGCTGGTGATGGAGATGATGATGATGATGATGATGATGAAGTCCGGTGCGATGGTGATGACGATGGCGACGATCTCCCCTCTCCGGGAAGGAATTTCCCCGGCAGATTTTTGCCTGCCGGAGAGCTTTTCTCTCTGGTGTTTTCTGCCCCGCAGAGGCGGCGGTGTCTAACCCTGAGCCCCCCCTTGACTTAGGTTTTCGGGGACCATGAATTACGCGAAGGGGCGAGACCAGAAGTGGGCCAGGGTGGCCTCACACAGGGTTGGCGCGGCCAGGGGTCAGGCCGCGCCACCCTGGCGTGAGGGCCCCTCCTGGCTCCTCTCGACTCCTCCTTCTGGCTTCCTGAGTCTTCTAGGAAAATATAATTTCCTGGTATTTTTCTGGAGTTTTCCTGATCTTCAAAATATGGTCCCTTGATGGTCCTTTTTCCAGCAGAATCCTGACTCCGGTAGCAAATCCTCCAATGATCATCAAACATGTGAAAACAACGAAAATAACATAAGTATCAACTCTAAATATGAAATATATCAATGAATAACAGTAAATTATGATACAAAATAGTGATGCAAAATGGACGTATCAGCGAGGTCCCTGTACTGTTGTGCGCTTTACGTGCTGTTTCTTCCAAGTCGAGTTTTTCCCGAATTTTGTCGCCTTCTGCGATTTTTGCTTTTCCTAAGCTGACCGGCGAGTTTACCTCGCTGGAAGAGCCTTTTGATGATTCCAGCATTACCACTGTTTCGGGCTTACTTGCCGACAGATCTGGTTTCGTCGAATCCAGAAGGCGGGATGAACCCGATGGCCTGATGAGGATGCTTAAACTTCTGATTGTCAACTCCGTCTCTTGATTTTCGTCGACTTCTGTACTGCTGTTGGCTAAAAGTGAAAAAGCCGTCGAATTCATGATTCCAACGCCCAGAGTCCCCACGGTCGGCGCCAATTGACGAGGGTTAACTCGACAAATGTCCTAGATAAAGGACTTAGGATCGGGGAGACAGGGCGTCGGATGAACTCGAAGGTAAGGTTAGTCGAAATAAGTGTATATCGAAAGTAAACTTGGGTGTTGAACCTGGCTTGCTTTCAATCTGGCATACACCATCCCCTCCTGGCCCCTATATATAGGTGGCCAGGTCTCGAGGATCGGGTAGGGTCCGATACAGATTACAATATTGACATACGGTAAGGACTCGTATCTCGACTATCATTACAATTGGGCCCAGCTTAACGGGCCTCAGGGGTACTCAACTAATGGGCTCTATTAAATATACCCTTGTCAGTCACTCCCCCAGATTAAATAGAGGCATGAACCCACTATCGAGCATAAATACCCCCTCTTGGAGTCACTAGCAACTACTCGGCCAAGATAGCTACTAACAACGGAGAGCATGCAAGATCATAAACAACATAGAGATAACAAAAGATAAATTTCAGTACATCAACTCAATCATAACACCAATATTCATCGGATCCCAACAAACCAAACATGTAGAATTACATAACGGTGATCTCAATCATGTAGGGCAGCTCATGAGATCTAAACATGAAGCCCATGGTGGAGAAGACAACCATCTAGCTACTGCTATGGACCCATAGTCCAAGGTAGACTACTCACTCATCGCTCCGGAGGCAAGCATGGCGATGAAGAAGACCTCCGGTGGCGATTCTCCTCTCCGGCAAGGTGCCGGGAAGAGCTTCTGGACCCTCCCGATCTTCGGGTCGACGGCGGCGGCGGATCGCGACGTGTTCTGGAAAAGTGATCGGGTATTTAGGTTTTTCCCGTCGGGGGGTCTTTATAGGTGAAGGGGCATCGTCAGGAGTGGACCGAGGTGGTCTCACACATAGGGGGCACGGCCAGGGCCTGGGCCACGCCGCCCTGGTGTGTGGGCCCCTCGTGGCCCCACTCCGTCTCCTCTTCGGTTCTCTGGAAGCTCAGTGAAATTCTGGGCGACTGGCTTTGGTTTCGTCCAATTCCGAGAATATTTCCTGTGTAGCTTTTTTGAAACACAAAAATAGCAGAATACAGGGAACTGGCACTATGGCGACTTGTTAATAGGTTAGTACCAGAAAATGCATAAAAGTGCCACGAAGTGTAACGAAACACTAAGCAAATGGTTTAAAAACAAGCATGGAACATCAAAAATTATGGATACCTTGGAGACGTATCAGCATCCCCAAGCTTAACTCCTGCTCGTCCTCCAGTAGGTAAGTGATAACAAAAGAAATAATTTTTGAGGTGACATGCACCTACACAATCTTGATCATCTATGTAAGCATTGTGCACTGGGATCAAAAGAACTTAAAACATGGGCATGAAAGACATAATCTTGATAGAAGAAACTTAGCAACCATGTTATAACATGAAAATGAACACAAACAAAAGATCATGAAAATGAAACAATGAAAGTCAAACGTGTGTTCAAATCATAAGGAAAAACATACAAATGGTTTTCAGCTTGTCCTTCATGAGAGAGAGCAAAACATAAATGCATAGGACACCTTCAAGTTTAAGAGGGCGACTAGATACAAATAATTTAAGAACAAGTGAAACCAACAATATGAATCAATCAATGAAAACTTTGGGACAATGCACATTATACTAAGAATGACAACTATGCTCTCTTAATGGTGCATAAAGGTAGAAGGTGGTGACTCAACATAAAAGAAAAAGAAAGGCCCTTCGCGGATGGAAGCAGTGATTAAACATGTGCTAGAGCTTTTGATTTGTAAAACAAAGAGATTAAACTTGAGTTTTGAGAGTTGGTTGCTTTTGTCAACGACTAGCAATGGGGTTCTTACTATCTTCCATACAAAAATGAAGCAAGTTCTTGAGAGAGAGATTGGCACTTTTTGTGCTCTTTTTATAAAACTTGGCACTCCTCCCCACCTTTTTTCCTTTCTCAAACCATGTCTAACCGATTCCATCGGGTGCCCACCAACATTCACATGCCATGGAGGAGTGCCTTTTTCTTTTTTTCTTCTTTTTTTTTTCTTTTTGGAATAAGCAATATGGAAGATAGCAAATCCGACCACTACGTCCCCATGAGCTGAAAACAGTGTCACAAAACGAGAAGTGCTTTGAAGGTTTTTGAAAGGTAGCACATGAAAATTTACTTGGAATGGCTTACAAATACCATGCATAGGAATTTATAGTGGACACAATGGCAAACTTGGTTTTTAGGAGTTGGATGCACGAGTAGAGCTCATACTCAGTACAAAATGAAGGCTAGCAAAAGACTGGGAGCGACCAACTAAGAGAGCAATAACGGCCATAATCATGCAAAACGACAAAGCGACATTAAAAGAAGCATAAGATGGCATCAAAAGTCAAAAGCTAAATGATCATAGAGGCTATTGGAGACTTTGTATGAGTCTAACATGTGTGAGCATGCGCCAAGTCAACGCAAATAAAGCATCAAAGGAGAAAACCAAAACAATGCTTCCAAATAATAAAAACAACGCATGATTTTTTTCAAAGGCTCATTAAGCAATTTCAGTTATTTGAGACAAGTCATGCTACAGCAAAACCACTAAGCATACTATCAAAAAGACATCAAGTATGATATGCAAAAGCTTAGGCCGCAGTCTACACAAGCTCCTTCTTGTACCACTTTTTTGCATAAAGCTTTTTCTCTTTTCCAACACCATTCAAACTTTTTATAAACACCTCTTTTGATGAAAACCAATAAGGACCAGAGGCAAAAATACACCTTGATGAAAAGATATAAGAAGATCTGAATGCAAATCAAGGCGAAAATCGAAAGCTAAACGCAGTTCTAGAAAAAGAAGAACGCTCGATCAAGTCCGTTTTTCACTCTATCGTTCAACGAGTGTTCTTGGCAAATGAAAAGCAAGGCAACTTCTCCAAAAGAAATTTGTTGGGGTCCAAACATTTATTGCAGCAAACAAAACAAAACAAAACTGAAAACTAAAAACAACTGACGCTCCAAGAAAAACGCATAATGCATGAAGCAATAAAAATATAGTGTCTTGAAAGGTGACCTGATTTTTGCCGATGAAGAAGGGGTGCCTCGAGGGCATCCCCAAGCTTTGACGCTTGTACTTCTTGGATATTTCTTGGGGTGATGCATGGGCATCCCCAAGCTTGAGCTTTTGTCTATTCTTCAACTCATCTCATCATTCTCCGATCCCTACACTTGAAAACTTCCTTCATACAAAACTAAACACAAATCTATTAGCAACATTAGTGTAAGCATAACATAGAATCAACCTCTTTTTGCTTCAGGTTTCAACTCAAAATCACCTCATATAAAGCATATTCTACTGTAGCAACTTCCCCAAAAGTTCCGTGATCAAAAGAACTAAAAAAGAAAGCGATAAAGCGGCAAACACAAATATTGGCAGAAATCTGTCAAAACAGAACAGCTGACAAAGGTCGAATTTTTAGAGGGTTTTATGTTGCTCAAATCAAAAAGTGTTCAAATAATGAAAGTTTGGATATAACCTGGGGCATATGCACAAGAAATTTCAGGTCCAAAATATATAGAGAGAATGTTCACGAATTTTTACGGTGCAGCACCAAAAACTGTTTCAGGACAGCAACATCCCCAAATCTTACCTCACTCAAATTAGAGGCTTCTCTTGGCACAAAAACGAAATAAAAAGGATAAGGAGAGGTCATTACAGTAGTAATAACTTCCAAGACTCAAATAAAAGAAAAATAACTGAATGTAAAAACATTGGGTTATCTCCCAAGAGTGCTTTTCTTTAACACCTTTGAGCTAGGCGCAGAAAATTGCGAATCAAGTAATATCAAGTGAGACATTAAGATCCATTGAAGAGGTATTCTCAATAAGGCATTGTATTTCATCCACATAAGTTTTTGAAGACCCTTTGTGATCACGCTTTGGTTCACTCAAATCACTAAAAAGATTTTTGGGACAGATCCAATCAAAATTATTTTCAAAAGCTTCATACAATCCCATGAGTTTGCTTGGTATAGGTATCTCGGTTCCCTCATTTTTTGTACTAACAACCTTTATAGGTGAACCAAGCTTATTAAAGCGCTGAAGAACTTTCCTAGCTTCAATGGCAACATCTCTAAATTCTAAGCGCAAAGTTTCCAAGATAAAAGCTTTCTTTCCAGGATCCTCAATTTCATGAAGCTTAAGGAACATGTGTTGCATAAAAGGATTAAGGCTAGCAAACCTAGCTTCCAACATGTGAATTAAATAAGCAGAAGCAACTTCAATACTAGGAGCAAACTCAACCAAAGACTTTTCCTCAACTTCTTTATGCATACTAATATGATTAAAGAACTCCTCAATGTTATCTTTCCCAATAATTGAACCACTTCCTACTAAGAGGTCCTCCAAAATGTACTTAGGGAACAACATAATGACTAATAGTAAAGAAATAACAATTACCAAGGATTCTAATTTTTTGGGTTTTTTGATAAAACGATGCAAGTAAAAATAAAGAAAAGCAAAACTTAAAACAAAGTAAAGGATGTGCGTGCGAAAAACTCCCCTCGCAGAAGTCTTCTTTTTCCTCCCCGGCAACGGCGCCAGAAAAATCCTTCATGCTTGCGGTACGGTTAATGTTCACCATCCAGTTGGGAACCCCAAGAGGAAGGTATTATGAATATAGCAGCAAGGTTCTCCCTCAGTAAGAAACCAAGGTTTATCGATCCAAAGGGGAAGAAACCAAACGACTGAAGGTGATGCTTGCTAGCTTGCGACAGCTCCGGACAATTTATAAGGCGCCTCGTCCAAGCTTTGCTTTGCCAGCTGCAACACGGAACCTGCACACAACACAACCAAATACTTTGCTCCCAACTTACGATGAGGTTGTCAATCTCACCGATTTGCTTGAAACAAAGGAATGAGCGTATCGAGTGGAAAATAGTAATAGTATGCGAGTAAAGTAAACAGTGCGAGTAAAGTAAACAGGTGATAGCAATATAAAGGAAATAGGACCGGGGTCCACAGTTCACTAGCGGTGTCTCTCCATAATATAAAATAATACATACTGGGTAAACAAATTACAGTTGGGCAATTGATAGAATAAATACAACGTGCATATGATGAGAGGATCACTATGAGATTTACTCTGGGCATTACAACAAGATACATAGACCGCCATCCAAATGCATCTATGACTAATAATCCACTTGTGGCGAATCAATCCGAGAACTCCACAAGTATTAAGTTGCAAACAACAGATAATTGCATTAAGCAAAGTGTGTAATGTAAACAAAGCATATGTCTTCGAGCATATGAATGTTGTTTTCCCCTAGTAGCAATAGCACATCTACAACCTTAGTGGTTTCTGTCACTCCCCCAGATTAAATAGAGGCATGAACCCACTATCGAGCATAAATACCCCCTCTTGGAGTCACTAGCAACTACTCGGCCAAGATAGCTACTAACAACAGAGAGCATGCAAGATCATAAACAACATAGAGATAACATAAGATAAATTTCAGTACATCAACTCAATCATAACAGCAATATTCATTCGATGCCAACAAACCAAACATGTAAAATTACATAACGGTGATCTCAATCATGTAGGGCAGCTCATGAGATCTAGACATGAAGCACATGGTGGAGAAGACAACCATCTAGCTACTGCTATGGACCCATAGTCCAAGGTAGACTACTCACTCATCGCTCCGAAGGCAAGCATGGCGATGAAGAAGACCTCCGGTGGCGATTCCCCTCTCCAGCAGGGTGCCGGGAAGAGCTTCTGGACCCTCCCGATCTTCGGGTCGACGGCGACAACGGATCGCGATGTGTTCTGGAAAAGTTATCGGGTACTTAGGTTTTTCCCGTCGGGGGGTCTTTATAGGCGAAGGGGCGATGTCAGGAGTGGCCCCAGGCCTCCTCACACCATGGCGGCGTGGCCAGGGCCTGGGCCACGCCAGCCATGCGTGAGGGCGGCCTGTGGCCCCTCTCCTACTCTCCTTCGAATCTCTGGAAGCTCCCGGACAAAATAAGACTTCAGGAACTTGTTTCATCCAATTCCGAGAATATTTCCCGTGTATCACTTCTGAAACACAAAAACAGCAGAAAATAGGGAACTGGCACTGTGGCAACTTGTTAATAGGTTAGTTCCGGAAAATGCATAAAAGTGCCACGAAGTGTAACGAAACATTAGGCAAATGGTGTAAAAACAAGCATGGAGCATCAAAAATTATAGATACGTTGGAGACGTATCAAGCATCCCCAAGCTTAACTCCTGCTCGTCCTCGAGTAGGTAAGTGATAACAAAAGAATAATTTTTGAGGTGACATGCACCTACACAATCTTGATCATATATGTAAGCATTTGTGAGCTAGGATCATAAGAACTTAAAACATGGGCATGAAAGATATAATCTTGACAATAAGAACTTAGCAACCATGTTGTAAACATGCAAATGAACACAAATAAAAGATCATGAAAATGAAACAATGAAAGTTAAACGTGTGTTCAAATCATAAGGAAAAACATACAAATGGTTTTCAGCTTGTCCTTCAAAGAGAGCAAAACATAAATGCATAGGACACCTTCAAGTTTAAGAGGGCGACTAGATACAAATAATTTAAGAACAAGTGAAACCAACAATATGAATCAATCAATGAAAACTTTGGAACAATGCACATTATACTAAGAATGACAACTATGCTCTCTTAATGGTGCATAAAGATAGAAGGTGGTGACTCAACATAAAAGTAGAATAAAGGCCCTTCGCAGAGGGAAGCAGTGATTGCAAGTTTTATAACCTTCAAAAATTATGGTACTTACCGGCTTTGAGCTCTCATTGCCCCCATCATAAGCATCCTGAATGGTTAAAGTTAATGCGAGAACAATTATGATGCATATGCTTGACAAATCATGAGTTGAAAACCTCGTGTCCCGTGAATACGAGTACCCAAACCTCATGCTACTTTACTTAGAGTCCCAAGCAAGGCTCTTGTCATTGTAAATATATGCATATCATTGAGAACCGCCAATGGGGTACCTCCGTGCCCGATGACATGTAACAAGCCCACATCAAAATGACAGGACAAGCAGACAATGAACACCTCGACATCTCTTTTATTTTCCATTTGTTTAGCTTTTTATTGTGAGATGCGTCGTCGAATGTTCACCATGGGTATGCTGCAAATTTCCACCATGAATTATGCATGGCTTAGATTAGCGGCCCAGCATTTTCCTAACACATATACAAACTCCATGATCCCCACAAGATTCCCAATTCATTTCACACCGCGGGCATCCATAAACAAAAGATCACGATATCAACTCAAATAAGAAGTGCAATGTTGAAAGCTTGCCCATGACTGCATGGCTGGGCTAGTCTCCAACTTACAACTTGCAAGCATAACAACTCAACATAAGAGACCACAATGTCAAATTTTTAAGAACAGGAAAAAGTAAAGTGTCCCTTTCGGTTTGTGAGAGCTTTACTGACCGAATTTCGCATAACACTGGTAAGAGTTTAATTTGAAGAGAATATAAAAGCAAGTCAAATTTACTTGGAATATCAAATTGCTAGTAGGTATGTATGGTGGACACTTTGGAAAACTTTGGCTTTGAGGAGTTGGATGCACGAGTAGAGCTCATACTCAGTACAAGGCGAAGGCTAGCAAAAGACTGGGAGCGACCAACTAAGAGAGCAATAATGGCCATAATCATGCAAAGCGACAAAGCGACATTAAAAGAAGCATAAGATGGCATCAAAAGTCAAAAACTAAATGATCATAGAGGCTATTGGCGACTTTGTAAGAGTCTAACATGTGTGAACATGCGCCAAGTCAACCCAAATAAAGCATCAAGGAGAAGACCAAAATAATGCTTCCAAATAATTAAAAACAACGCATGATTTTTTCAAAGGCTCATTAAGCAATCTCAGTTATTTGAGACAAGTCATGCTACAGCAAAACCACTAAGCATACTATCAAAAAGACATCAAGCATGACATGAAAAAGCCTAAGCCGCAGTCTACACAAGCTCCTTCTTGTACCACTATTTTGCATAAAGCTTTTTCTCTTTTCCAACACCATTTGAAATTTTTATAACCACCTCTTTTGATGAAAACCAATAAAGATCAGAGGCAAAAATACACCTTGATGAAAAGATATGACAAGGTATGAACGCAAATCAAGGCGAAAATGAAAACCAAAAGCAGTAGCGGAAAAAGAAGAACACTCGGTGAACGATAAGAGTGAAAAACGGAGTGTTCTTGGCAAATGAAAACGAGTACATCTCCTCCAAAGGAAGTATCATGTAGGCCCATAAATGGTGAAGTATCATGTAGTCGACGTTCACATGACACCACTAGTGAAATAGCACCACAACAATATCAAACCATTAAATATTTCTCAACAATAATTCACTACTAACATCTTGACTTCTCCCATGTCCTCAAGAACTAAACGAACTACTCACAAGACATCATATGGATCATGATCAGAGGTGAAATAATGGTAAATAACAATCTGAACATAAACCTTAATTCAACGGTTCCACTCAATAGCATCAACTACAAGAGTAATAAACACCGGGAAAGTTTCCCCTGTGAATATAACAAGATCCAACTCAAGATGTTACAGCAGGATGGCGTGGTGATGATGGAGATGAAGGTGCTGGTGATGGAGATGATGATGATGATGATGAAGTCCGGTGCGATGGTGATGACGATGGCGACGATCTCCCCTCTCCGGGAAGGAATTTCCCTGGCAGATTTCTGCCTGCCAGAGAGCTTTTCTCTCTCTGGTGTTTTCCGCCCCGCAGAGGCGGCGGTGTCTAACCCTGAGCCCCCCCTCTTGACTTAGGTTTTCGGGGACCATGAAGTACGCGAAGGGGTGAGACCAGAAGTGGGCCAGGGTGGCCTCACACAGGGCTGGCGTGGCCAGGGGTCAGGCCGCGCCACCCTGGCGTGAGGGCCCCTCCTGGCTCCTCTCGACTCCTCCTTCTGGCTTCCTGAGTCTTCTGGGAAAATATAATTTCCTGGTATTTTTCTGGAATTTTCCCGATCTTCAAAATATGGTCCCTTGATGGTCCTTTTTCCAGCAGAATCCTGACTTCGGCAGCAAATCCTCCAATGATCATCAAACATGTGAAAACAAAGGAAATAACATAAGTATCAACTCTAAATATGAAATATATCAATGAATAACAGTAAATTATGATATAAAATAGTGATGCAAAATGGACGTATCAACCCCCCCAAGCTTAGACCTCGCTTGTCCCCAAGCGAAAACTAAACTCGGTAAACATGACCACAGGTTTATGGAGTGAAGTGTCGATAATCAAAATACGGACAAGAAGCATCACATTTACCAAGACACAAATTATAATAGACAGCAACTTCCCTTTATAAGATATAGACTTGCAATAGGTAAAAGGGAATCACATGTAAAGATGCACAAGGTAAACTATAATTGGCAATGGCAAACCTTAGTTCTTGGTCAAAGAATGATGAACAAGCTATTCTTTCTTTTAAACGGATCCTTTTAAAACAGAGCTAATATAGCAAAGACCATATGCTCAACAAAATAAACTTTTGCATTCATAGAAAGCTTTCAAAGATATATTCCTTCAGACAAAAGCATTGTACAAAACAAGGAAGATAGTAAACATGATTAAACGAATCAACATATGGATGAGTGAAACATAACAACTCAAATGCTTGCTTGAGATAGAGGGGAATAGGTTGACTCAACATAAAAGTAAAAGATAGGCCCTTTGCAGAGGGAAGCAGGGATTAAACATGTGCTAGAGCTTTTCATTTGTAAAACATAGGTAAAAATTGTTTTGAGAGGTGGTTGCTTTTGTCAACGACTAGCAACGGAGTTCTTGATATCTTCCATACTAAACAAGTGAGAGCGGTTCTGAGATGTTTGATTAATTGGCACATTGGTGCTCTTTTATAGCTTTGCACTCCTCCCCACCTTTTTCCTTTCTCAAACCATGGCTAACCAATTCCATCGGGTGCCGACCAACTTTCACATACAATGGAGGAGTGCTCTTTTCTTTCTTTTCTTTTTAAGATTATAATGGTCTGACCAGCTCCCTTGCAAAATTAATGATGAGCAGATGAAGCTGCCTAGTCGAGGGGTACTTAATTTAGTATGGAAGATAACAAACCCATCCACTACGTCCTCATGAGCTAAAAACAGTGGCACAAAATGAGAAGTGTTTGAAGGTTTTTGAAAGGTAGCACATGAAAATTTACTTGGAATGGCTTGAGATACCATGCATAGGAATTTATAGTGGACTCTTTGGAAGTGACTTGGCTTTGGGATTTGATGCACGAGAAGTATTTCCTCTCAGTACAGGTTTTTTTTTGGCTAGCAAGGCTGGGTAGCAAGCATAAGAGTTGCATGAAACAGACAAACATACATATAATAAGAACAATCATGCAAACTCCCTTGAAGGTACAATGATTTTGACTTTAGGAATAACAATGCTTATAAGCCAAATATGAAGGATAAACTGAAGTGATGTAACTACAAGCACTTCTTTATTCTTTTCTACTCAAACCTCAAGGTAAAGTTGCGACTGACCAAGCTAGGTTTGCCAAAACCAACTAAATTTACTCATGCTCCCAAAGTGATACCAATACCAATCAACAAGACTAGTCATACAAGAGAGATTGCAAACTAACATAAAGTGTGCGGAAAGTAAACGATAAAACTTCTCATTAATATTTTATTACCGCAACTCACACCAAGGGATACATAGATAACCAACTAAGGAGGATACTTCCAAACTGCAAACTATTCTATAAGATAATTTCTCTATTCATGATATGACTCTACTTGAAAAGTAAATGAGCAAAAGGTAATGATGTGATACCGCGGCACCCCCCAAGCTTGGAACAAGCCAAGGGGATGCCTATACCGATGACGAATTACTCCTTTGGTGGTGGCGGTGGATAATCTTTAATAAGCTTCTCAATCAAATCTTTTAGATCATCAATCTTGTGACTGAGGTTACGAATCATCTCCGAATTGTGCTCAACACGGTTCATGAACCTGTCAGCAAGAGAATCCCAGCTTTGGAATTATTTCCCCATCCTTCTTCACTCTTGGAGCTTTCTATCCCTGTATTGTTAGAACGATCTATATCCCAGCCAGAGGGTAATCGTGATCTGGGCACCTTTTGAAACTGATATTCATGAATTAGAGTATGGAAAGGATTTTGGCCTGACGGAGATGCCCGTGGAGCTAAGGTGTGATGCGGCACACCCCCTCCGGTCCTTATGCGAGCACTCTTCTTGAACTTGTCATGATCTGTCACCACCCCTATGCTGGCAATCATGGTGTTTGGCCTTGAACTTTGATCTTCCTCCTCGTCTTCACTTTCAACCTCTTCTTTCAGCCGAAAGTCTTTGGTGTCATCTTCCGGAGGTGTCTTCTCCTTGTCATCGCTTGAAGAGGCCATGGCTCCCCCAAGCTTAAGATCAACTCCTGACAGAAATAGCTCAAAACAAAACACGACGAGAAAACGATATACAGACCTCGGGGACTCCGGGGGGTTAAATAGGCGAAAATTATACATCGAAACGAAATCACAGGAGGAAACCGGGACGGAAACGAGTTCCGGGGTGCTCTCACACCTGGGTGGCGCGGCCAGGGGTAGGCCCGCGCCACCTATGTGTGAGAAGCACACGGACTCCTTTTCCTGCCCGTTTTCGTCTTGTGATTTTTCATATTTAGTAAAAACAGCAAAAATATTAAAGGAAGAGCTTTTCGCGAAACTTCTCTGACTAGAACTGTTAACTATTCAAAAACGAACTCTGCAGGCACCTGCAATTTGTCTTGGATGAATTCTTCCGGAGAAACTGTTTCAATAACATCAACATCTTCATTATAAGAATCTCCAGAAATATAATGTTTGAGTCTTTGCCCATTCACCACTTGTGTAGAGTCATCTTTCAATGAAGCAATCTTAATAGCACCTGAGCGGTACACTTCCACAATAACATATGGTCCTTCCCATTTAGAGAGTAATTTTCCTGCAAAAAATCTGAGACGAGACCTATACAATAGAACTTTCTCACCAACATGAAACTCTCTCTTAAGAATTCTCTTATCATGCCATTGCTTGACGTTCTCTTTAAAAAGCCTGGCATTCTCATACGCTTCGTTTCTCCACTCATCTAGAGAACTCAAATCTAACAACCTCCTCTTACCAGCTAGTTTAAAATCTCTATTAAGCTCTCTCACTGCCCAAAAAGCTTTGTGTTCTAATTCTAAGGGCAAGTGACACGCTTTTCCATAAACCATCTTATAAGGAGACATACCCATGGCGTTCTTATAAGCAGTTCTATAAGCCCATAAAGCATCATTTAACTTACTAGCCCAATTTTTCCTAGATCTATTGACAGTCTTCTGCAAGATAGACTTGATTTCTCTATTAGAAAGCTCTACCTGCCCACTAGTTTGGGGATGATAAGCAGAAGCAATTCTATGATTAACATCATATTTAGCAAGAGTTTTTCTAAAACCACCGTGAATAAAATGAGAACCTCCGTCAGTCATAAGATATCTAGGCACACCAAACCTAGGAAAAATAACATCCTTGAGCATTTTTAACGAGGTCTCACCATCGGCACTCTTTGTAGGTATGGCTTCTACCCATTTAGTAACATAATCAACAGCAACAAGTATATGGGTATAGCCTTTTGAAGGAGGAAAAGGACCCATAAAGTCAAATCCCCAACAATCAAACGGTTCAATAACAAGAGTGTAACTCATAGGCATTTCATTGCGTCTAGAAATATTACCAACTCTTTGACATTCATCGCAAGATAAAACATACCTTCTGGCATCTTTAAAGAGGGTTGGCCAATAAAAACCTGATTGTAGAACCTTTTGCGCGGTTCTATCTCCAGCATGATGACCTCCATAGGCGCTGCTATGGCATTTTCCGGTACGCATCTTCTCATAATACCATCAACTCCTTCTTTATATAAGTGTGGGTCATCCCAAAAGTAATGCCTCAAATCATAGAAGAATTTTCTTCTTTGCTGAGCTGTAAAGGTTGGAGGCAAATACTTGGAAACAATAAAGTTAGCATAATCAGCATACCAAGGAAGGTCTCGCAAAGTTACATTTATTGTAGCCAACTGTTCATTTGGAAAACTATCATTAACAGGAATAGGATCAAAAGAAATGTTTTCCAATCTAGACAAGTTGTCAGCCATAGGATTTTTAGCACCTTTCCTATCTACGATATGCAAATCAAACTTTTGTAAAAGCAACACCCATCTAATAAGCCTAGGCTTAGCATCTTTCTTAGTCATAAGATATCTAATAGCAGCGTGATCAGTATGAATAGTAACTTTAGAATCAACAATATAAGATCTAAACTTATCACATGCAAAAACAACAACGAGAAACTCTTTCTCAGTAGTAGCATAATTCTTCTGAGCAGCATCAAGAGTCTTACTGGCATAATGAATAACATTCAACTTATTATCTACTCGCTGTCCAAGAACAGCACCAACAGCAAAATCACTAGCATCACACATAATTTCAAAAGGTAGATTCCAATCAGGTGGTTGAACAATAGGAGCAGTAGTTAAAGCCTTCTTAAGAGTTTCAAAAGCCTCCTTACAATCATCATCAAAGACAAATGGTACATCTTTTTGAAGAAGATTAGTAAGAGGCTTTGAAATCTTGGAGAAATCTTTAATAAACCTCCTATAGAAACCAGCATGACCAAGAATACTACGAATACCTTTAACATCTCTGGGACAGGGCATTTTCTCAATTGCCTCCACTTTTGCTCTGTCAACTTCAATACCTCTTTCAGAAATTTTATGTCCAAGGACAATTCCTTCATTCACCATAAAGTGGCATTTCTCCCAATTAAGAACAAGGTTAGTTTCTTTGCACCTCTGCAAAACTTTATCAAGGTTGTGCAAACAATTATCAAAAGAAGTTCCATAGACGGAGAAATCATCCATGAAGACCTCCACAATCTCTTCACAAAAGCCATGAAAAATAGCAGACATGCATCTTTGAAAAGTAGCAGGAGCATTGCATAAACCAAACGGCATACGTCTATAAGCGTAAGTTCCATAAGGACAAGTAAAAGTGGTTTTCTCTTGATCTTCCTTCTTAACAGCAATTTGAGAAAAACCAGAATAACCATCAAGGAAACAAAAATGAGTCTTCTTACACAACCTTTCTAGCATTTGATCTATAAACGGTAAAGGGTAATGATCTTTCTTAGTAACTTTGTTTACCTTCCTATAATCAATGCACATCCTATAACCAACTACTACCCTTTGAGGAATAAGCTCGTTATTCTCATTAGGCACAACAGTCATACCTCCTTTCTTAGGAACACAATGGACAGGACTAACCCATCTACTATCAGCAATAGGATAAATAATACCAGCATCAAGGAGCTTTAATACCTCATTTCTTACCACATCCTTCATCTTGGGAATTAGGCGGCGTTGATGCTCCATGACTAGCTTCGCGTCTATCTCCATATTAATGGCATGCTGACATAAAGTGGGAGAAATCCCTTTTAAATCATCAAGAGTATATCCCATAGCTCCTCGGTGTTTCCTCAATATCTCCAATAATCTTTCTTCTTCCTTTCCTGAAAGTTTAGAGCTAATAATAACAGGATATATTTTCTTATCATCTATGTAAGCATATTTAAGATTATCAGGCAAAGGCTTTAATTTGAACATAGGATCTTCCTTAGGCGGCAAAGTGGTACAAAGATCCTCCACGGGTAGATTATGCTTGATTAATGGTGGTTGACGAAGAAGAATGTCATCAATCTCTTCTCTTTCCTTGCTGAAAACATCACTTTTGTGATCTTCCATGAATTGCTGCAAGGCATTATTAGGAGCGATAGTAATAGAAGCAAGCTGTTCAACTCGAAAATTTTCATTAGGCGTGTCATTTTCATAAGAAGTCTTAGCAAACTTGGAAAAATTAAACTCATAAGACTCTCCATTAAACTTAGTAAAAAAATTCTCCTTCTTACAATCTATCACGGCGCCACAAGTGTTAAAAAATGGTCTACCAAAAATAATAGGACAAGTTTTACTAGCCTCCTTACCAAGTACTAGAAAATCAGTAGGGTATTTAGTCTTACCGCAAAGAACTTCCACATCTCGAACAATACCAAGAGGCCAAACAGTCTCTCTGTTAGCAAGCTGAACAACCACATCAATATCTTCAAGTTCACAAGCGCCAATCTCATGCATAATTTCTCTGTAAAGCTCTAAAGGAATAGCACTTGCACTAGCACCAATATCACATAAACCATAATAGCAATGATCTCCAATCCTGACAGAAATAACAGGAACACTTGTTTTCCTATGCTTTTTAGGATGTGAGAGAATGTTAGAAGCATCTTCACAAAAAAGAATATATTCATCCCCTACATCTTTAGTAACAAGATCCTTTAATATAGCTACAGGTGACTTAATAGTAATTTGCTCATCAGGTTCTGCAGCTTTCTTAGTACTTTAATTAGACACACTTACCAAAGTAGAATACTTCTTTACCTTAGGAGGGAAAGGTGTCTTCTCAAAATAAGGTTCAGGCACAATGCTATCAACAGTACAAACTTCAGTAGCTGCAGCAGGTATATGACTAATAGAATCTTTATAAGGCGCATGATATTTAGTCCAATCTTTCTTTAGAACATCAAGATAAGAGGCAAAGGCCTTAAGACAATTAGCAAGTATTTGTGAATCAAGACCATAAGCACTGCTAACACTATAAAAGTCATCGGTCCCCATAAAAGATTTAATGCATTCATAATCATAATTTATACCTGACTTCCTACCTTTGTCGTTTTCCCAACCTTCAGCATTCTCTTGTATACGGTCAAGAAGTTTCCACTTACCATCTTCTTTCATATGAGTAAATGATCCAAAGCAAGAAGCATCCAAATAATCCTTATCAGGAAGAGTAAGTCGCGCATAAAAATTATCAATAACAATATTATTGGGGAGCTCATGAATGGGGCATTTGAGCATTAGTAACTTCAATCTCCCCCACGCTTGGGCAATACTCTCTCCATCATGAGGCCAAAAATTATATATCCGGTTACGGTCTTTATGAATTTCACTTGGAGGATAAAACTTGGAATAAAAGAGAGGTACAATATCCTCCCATGCCATAGATGGACCATCTTGGAGTAGTCGATACCACTCTTCAGCTCTGCCTTTCAATGATAAAGAGAATAATTTCTTCTTGACATGGCTT
This sequence comes from Dactylis glomerata, assembly GCA_007115705.1. NCBI lineage: Eukaryota > Viridiplantae > Streptophyta > Magnoliopsida > Poales > Poaceae > Dactylis > Dactylis glomerata. The sequence goes on from QXEO01001223.1 coordinate 2,697,054, forward strand.
GGTGAAATACCTGCACATCTGAACAACTCGCATAATTCATGTATAAATAATAAGTGATCACCCAGATGGACAGTTCCATCTCCCGAATAGCCGTTATCCATAATACGCCCAACAATTTTCATAGGTATTTTAAAAGGATCAATTTCAGAAGGTGGTGGCGGTGGTGGTTCATCCACATGTGCAGCAGTAGTAGAAGTGTTTCCAAATAGGAAACCAAATGGAGAGTTCTCCATAGCAGAGTAAAATAAAAATAAAAATAAAACAATACTCACAGTGACGGTTACCTTTACCAATTCCACTCTTCAATAGCGCTACACTCCCCGGTAACGGTGCCAGAAAATAGTCTTGATGACCCACAAGTATAGGGGGTGTATCGTAGTACTTTCGATAAATAAGAGTGTCGAACCCAACGAGGAGCAGAAGGTGTTGATGAGTGGTTTTGATCAAGGATTCACTGTAAATACTAGCAAACAGGTTTTCAGGGGTATTTGGTAATACGAGTAAATAAAGTGCGAGTAAATAAAAGACAGTAGTAACAATTGCAGCAAGTGGCCCAATCCTTTCTTTAGCAAAGGACAAGCCGGTTGTGTAACTTATAATAACCAAACGTTCTCGAGGACACACGGGAGTTTCTGTCAAGAGCTTCCGCTTCATAAAGCCAATAGTCTTTATTGGTTTGATAGGTGTTATGGGGGTGAACCTGTGCTAGCGCACTACCCTTACTAGGATAAATACACACTTGTGATTATACCCCTTGCAAGCATCCGCAAATACAAGAAAGTAATTAAGATAAATCTAACCACAGCCTTAAACTCTAATATCCTACGCTCCCTGGTGCAACGGTTTCCCAATGGAGGTTTAGGTTTCTGTCACTCCAGCAACCCCACAATTGGTAGCCAAATACACAATGCATCTCACTAGGCCCATAAATGGTGAAGTATCATGTAGTCGACGTTCACATGACACCACTAGTGAAATAGCACCACAACAATATCAAACCATTAAATATTTCTCAACAATAATTCACTACTAACATCTCGACTTCTCCCATGTCCTCAAGAACTAAACGAACTACTCACAAGACATCGTATGGATCATGATCAGAGGTGAAATAATGGTAAATAACAATCTGAACATAAACCTTAATTCAACGGTTCCACTCAATAGCATCAACTACAAGAGTAATCAACACCGGGAAAGTTTCCCCTATGAATATAACAAGATCCAACTCAAGATGTTACAGCGAGATGGCATGGTGATGATGGAGATGAAGGTGCTGGTGATGGAGATGATGATGATGATGATGATGATGAAGTCCGGTGCGATGGTGATGACGATGGCGACGATCTCCCCTCTCCGGGAAGGAATTTCCCCGGCAGATTTTTGCCTGCCGGAGAGCTTTTCTCTCTGGTGTTTTCTGCCCCGCAGAGGCGGCGGTGTCTAACCCTGAGCCCCCCCTTGACTTAGGTTTTCGGGGACCATGAATTACGCGAAGGGGCGAGACCAGAAGTGGGCCAGGGTGGCCTCACACAGGGTTGGCGCGGCCAGGGGTCAGGCCGCGCCACCCTGGCGTGAGGGCCCCTCCTGGCTCCTCTCGACTCCTCCTTCTGGCTTCCTGAGTCTTCTAGGAAAATATAATTTCCTGGTATTTTTCTGGAGTTTTCCTGATCTTCAAAATATGGTCCCTTGATGGTCCTTTTTCCAGCAGAATCCTGACTCCGGTAGCAAATCCTCCAATGATCATCAAACATGTGAAAACAACGAAAATAACATAAGTATCAACTCTAAATATGAAATATATCAATGAATAACAGTAAATTATGATACAAAATAGTGATGCAAAATGGACGTATCAGCGAGGTCCCTGTACTGTTGTGCGCTTTACGTGCTGTTTCTTCCAAGTCGAGTTTTTCCCGAATTTTGTCGCCTTCTGCGATTTTTGCTTTTCCTAAGCTGACCGGCGAGTTTACCTCGCTGGAAGAGCCTTTTGATGATTCCAGCATTACCACTGTTTCGGGCTTACTTGCCGACAGATCTGGTTTCGTCGAATCCAGAAGGCGGGATGAACCCGATGGCCTGATGAGGATGCTTAAACTTCTGATTGTCAACTCCGTCTCTTGATTTTCGTCGACTTCTGTACTGCTGTTGGCTAAAAGTGAAAAAGCCGTCGAATTCATGATTCCAACGCCCAGAGTCCCCACGGTCGGCGCCAATTGACGAGGGTTAACTCGACAAATGTCCTAGATAAAGGACTTAGGATCGGGGAGACAGGGCGTCGGATGAACTCGAAGGTAAGGTTAGTCGAAATAAGTGTATATCGAAAGTAAACTTGGGTGTTGAACCTGGCTTGCTTTCAATCTGGCATACACCATCCCCTCCTGGCCCCTATATATAGGTGGCCAGGTCTCGAGGATCGGGTAGGGTCCGATACAGATTACAATATTGACATACGGTAAGGACTCGTATCTCGACTATCATTACAATTGGGCCCAGCTTAACGGGCCTCAGGGGTACTCAACTAATGGGCTCTATTAAATATACCCTTGTCAGTCACTCCCCCAGATTAAATAGAGGCATGAACCCACTATCGAGCATAAATACCCCCTCTTGGAGTCACTAGCAACTACTCGGCCAAGATAGCTACTAACAACGGAGAGCATGCAAGATCATAAACAACATAGAGATAACAAAAGATAAATTTCAGTACATCAACTCAATCATAACACCAATATTCATCGGATCCCAACAAACCAAACATGTAGAATTACATAACGGTGATCTCAATCATGTAGGGCAGCTCATGAGATCTAAACATGAAGCCCATGGTGGAGAAGACAACCATCTAGCTACTGCTATGGACCCATAGTCCAAGGTAGACTACTCACTCATCGCTCCGGAGGCAAGCATGGCGATGAAGAAGACCTCCGGTGGCGATTCTCCTCTCCGGCAAGGTGCCGGGAAGAGCTTCTGGACCCTCCCGATCTTCGGGTCGACGGCGGCGGCGGATCGCGACGTGTTCTGGAAAAGTGATCGGGTATTTAGGTTTTTCCCGTCGGGGGGTCTTTATAGGTGAAGGGGCATCGTCAGGAGTGGACCGAGGTGGTCTCACACATAGGGGGCACGGCCAGGGCCTGGGCCACGCCGCCCTGGTGTGTGGGCCCCTCGTGGCCCCACTCCGTCTCCTCTTCGGTTCTCTGGAAGCTCAGTGAAATTCTGGGCGACTGGCTTTGGTTTCGTCCAATTCCGAGAATATTTCCTGTGTAGCTTTTTTGAAACACAAAAATAGCAGAATACAGGGAACTGGCACTATGGCGACTTGTTAATAGGTTAGTACCAGAAAATGCATAAAAGTGCCACGAAGTGTAACGAAACACTAAGCAAATGGTTTAAAAACAAGCATGGAACATCAAAAATTATGGATACCTTGGAGACGTATCAGCATCCCCAAGCTTAACTCCTGCTCGTCCTCCAGTAGGTAAGTGATAACAAAAGAAATAATTTTTGAGGTGACATGCACCTACACAATCTTGATCATCTATGTAAGCATTGTGCACTGGGATCAAAAGAACTTAAAACATGGGCATGAAAGACATAATCTTGATAGAAGAAACTTAGCAACCATGTTATAACATGAAAATGAACACAAACAAAAGATCATGAAAATGAAACAATGAAAGTCAAACGTGTGTTCAAATCATAAGGAAAAACATACAAATGGTTTTCAGCTTGTCCTTCATGAGAGAGAGCAAAACATAAATGCATAGGACACCTTCAAGTTTAAGAGGGCGACTAGATACAAATAATTTAAGAACAAGTGAAACCAACAATATGAATCAATCAATGAAAACTTTGGGACAATGCACATTATACTAAGAATGACAACTATGCTCTCTTAATGGTGCATAAAGGTAGAAGGTGGTGACTCAACATAAAAGAAAAAGAAAGGCCCTTCGCGGATGGAAGCAGTGATTAAACATGTGCTAGAGCTTTTGATTTGTAAAACAAAGAGATTAAACTTGAGTTTTGAGAGTTGGTTGCTTTTGTCAACGACTAGCAATGGGGTTCTTACTATCTTCCATACAAAAATGAAGCAAGTTCTTGAGAGAGAGATTGGCACTTTTTGTGCTCTTTTTATAAAACTTGGCACTCCTCCCCACCTTTTTTCCTTTCTCAAACCATGTCTAACCGATTCCATCGGGTGCCCACCAACATTCACATGCCATGGAGGAGTGCCTTTTTCTTTTTTTCTTCTTTTTTTTTTCTTTTTGGAATAAGCAATATGGAAGATAGCAAATCCGACCACTACGTCCCCATGAGCTGAAAACAGTGTCACAAAACGAGAAGTGCTTTGAAGGTTTTTGAAAGGTAGCACATGAAAATTTACTTGGAATGGCTTACAAATACCATGCATAGGAATTTATAGTGGACACAATGGCAAACTTGGTTTTTAGGAGTTGGATGCACGAGTAGAGCTCATACTCAGTACAAAATGAAGGCTAGCAAAAGACTGGGAGCGACCAACTAAGAGAGCAATAACGGCCATAATCATGCAAAACGACAAAGCGACATTAAAAGAAGCATAAGATGGCATCAAAAGTCAAAAGCTAAATGATCATAGAGGCTATTGGAGACTTTGTATGAGTCTAACATGTGTGAGCATGCGCCAAGTCAACGCAAATAAAGCATCAAAGGAGAAAACCAAAACAATGCTTCCAAATAATAAAAACAACGCATGATTTTTTTCAAAGGCTCATTAAGCAATTTCAGTTATTTGAGACAAGTCATGCTACAGCAAAACCACTAAGCATACTATCAAAAAGACATCAAGTATGATATGCAAAAGCTTAGGCCGCAGTCTACACAAGCTCCTTCTTGTACCACTTTTTTGCATAAAGCTTTTTCTCTTTTCCAACACCATTCAAACTTTTTATAAACACCTCTTTTGATGAAAACCAATAAGGACCAGAGGCAAAAATACACCTTGATGAAAAGATATAAGAAGATCTGAATGCAAATCAAGGCGAAAATCGAAAGCTAAACGCAGTTCTAGAAAAAGAAGAACGCTCGATCAAGTCCGTTTTTCACTCTATCGTTCAACGAGTGTTCTTGGCAAATGAAAAGCAAGGCAACTTCTCCAAAAGAAATTTGTTGGGGTCCAAACATTTATTGCAGCAAACAAAACAAAACAAAACTGAAAACTAAAAACAACTGACGCTCCAAGAAAAACGCATAATGCATGAAGCAATAAAAATATAGTGTCTTGAAAGGTGACCTGATTTTTGCCGATGAAGAAGGGGTGCCTCGAGGGCATCCCCAAGCTTTGACGCTTGTACTTCTTGGATATTTCTTGGGGTGATGCATGGGCATCCCCAAGCTTGAGCTTTTGTCTATTCTTCAACTCATCTCATCATTCTCCGATCCCTACACTTGAAAACTTCCTTCATACAAAACTAAACACAAATCTATTAGCAACATTAGTGTAAGCATAACATAGAATCAACCTCTTTTTGCTTCAGGTTTCAACTCAAAATCACCTCATATAAAGCATATTCTACTGTAGCAACTTCCCCAAAAGTTCCGTGATCAAAAGAACTAAAAAAGAAAGCGATAAAGCGGCAAACACAAATATTGGCAGAAATCTGTCAAAACAGAACAGCTGACAAAGGTCGAATTTTTAGAGGGTTTTATGTTGCTCAAATCAAAAAGTGTTCAAATAATGAAAGTTTGGATATAACCTGGGGCATATGCACAAGAAATTTCAGGTCCAAAATATATAGAGAGAATGTTCACGAATTTTTACGGTGCAGCACCAAAAACTGTTTCAGGACAGCAACATCCCCAAATCTTACCTCACTCAAATTAGAGGCTTCTCTTGGCACAAAAACGAAATAAAAAGGATAAGGAGAGGTCATTACAGTAGTAATAACTTCCAAGACTCAAATAAAAGAAAAATAACTGAATGTAAAAACATTGGGTTATCTCCCAAGAGTGCTTTTCTTTAACACCTTTGAGCTAGGCGCAGAAAATTGCGAATCAAGTAATATCAAGTGAGACATTAAGATCCATTGAAGAGGTATTCTCAATAAGGCATTGTATTTCATCCACATAAGTTTTTGAAGACCCTTTGTGATCACGCTTTGGTTCACTCAAATCACTAAAAAGATTTTTGGGACAGATCCAATCAAAATTATTTTCAAAAGCTTCATACAATCCCATGAGTTTGCTTGGTATAGGTATCTCGGTTCCCTCATTTTTTGTACTAACAACCTTTATAGGTGAACCAAGCTTATTAAAGCGCTGAAGAACTTTCCTAGCTTCAATGGCAACATCTCTAAATTCTAAGCGCAAAGTTTCCAAGATAAAAGCTTTCTTTCCAGGATCCTCAATTTCATGAAGCTTAAGGAACATGTGTTGCATAAAAGGATTAAGGCTAGCAAACCTAGCTTCCAACATGTGAATTAAATAAGCAGAAGCAACTTCAATACTAGGAGCAAACTCAACCAAAGACTTTTCCTCAACTTCTTTATGCATACTAATATGATTAAAGAACTCCTCAATGTTATCTTTCCCAATAATTGAACCACTTCCTACTAAGAGGTCCTCCAAAATGTACTTAGGGAACAACATAATGACTAATAGTAAAGAAATAACAATTACCAAGGATTCTAATTTTTTGGGTTTTTTGATAAAACGATGCAAGTAAAAATAAAGAAAAGCAAAACTTAAAACAAAGTAAAGGATGTGCGTGCGAAAAACTCCCCTCGCAGAAGTCTTCTTTTTCCTCCCCGGCAACGGCGCCAGAAAAATCCTTCATGCTTGCGGTACGGTTAATGTTCACCATCCAGTTGGGAACCCCAAGAGGAAGGTATTATGAATATAGCAGCAAGGTTCTCCCTCAGTAAGAAACCAAGGTTTATCGATCCAAAGGGGAAGAAACCAAACGACTGAAGGTGATGCTTGCTAGCTTGCGACAGCTCCGGACAATTTATAAGGCGCCTCGTCCAAGCTTTGCTTTGCCAGCTGCAACACGGAACCTGCACACAACACAACCAAATACTTTGCTCCCAACTTACGATGAGGTTGTCAATCTCACCGATTTGCTTGAAACAAAGGAATGAGCGTATCGAGTGGAAAATAGTAATAGTATGCGAGTAAAGTAAACAGTGCGAGTAAAGTAAACAGGTGATAGCAATATAAAGGAAATAGGACCGGGGTCCACAGTTCACTAGCGGTGTCTCTCCATAATATAAAATAATACATACTGGGTAAACAAATTACAGTTGGGCAATTGATAGAATAAATACAACGTGCATATGATGAGAGGATCACTATGAGATTTACTCTGGGCATTACAACAAGATACATAGACCGCCATCCAAATGCATCTATGACTAATAATCCACTTGTGGCGAATCAATCCGAGAACTCCACAAGTATTAAGTTGCAAACAACAGATAATTGCATTAAGCAAAGTGTGTAATGTAAACAAAGCATATGTCTTCGAGCATATGAATGTTGTTTTCCCCTAGTAGCAATAGCACATCTACAACCTTAGTGGTTTCTGTCACTCCCCCAGATTAAATAGAGGCATGAACCCACTATCGAGCATAAATACCCCCTCTTGGAGTCACTAGCAACTACTCGGCCAAGATAGCTACTAACAACAGAGAGCATGCAAGATCATAAACAACATAGAGATAACATAAGATAAATTTCAGTACATCAACTCAATCATAACAGCAATATTCATTCGATGCCAACAAACCAAACATGTAAAATTACATAACGGTGATCTCAATCATGTAGGGCAGCTCATGAGATCTAGACATGAAGCACATGGTGGAGAAGACAACCATCTAGCTACTGCTATGGACCCATAGTCCAAGGTAGACTACTCACTCATCGCTCCGAAGGCAAGCATGGCGATGAAGAAGACCTCCGGTGGCGATTCCCCTCTCCAGCAGGGTGCCGGGAAGAGCTTCTGGACCCTCCCGATCTTCGGGTCGACGGCGACAGCGGATCGCGATGTGTTCTGGAAAAGTTATCGGGTACTTAGGTTTTTCCCGTCGGGGGGTCTTTATAGGCGAAGGGGCGATGTCAGGAGTGGCCCCAGGCCTCCTCACACCATGGCGGCGTGGCCAGGGCCTGGGCCACGCCAGCCATGCGTGAGGGCGGCCTGTGGCCCCTCTCCTACTCTCCTTCGAATCTCTGGAAGCTCCCGGACAAAATAAGACTTCAGGAACTTGTTTCATCCAATTCCGAGAATATTTCCCGTGTATCACTTCTGAAACACAAAAACAGCAGAAAATAGGGAACTGGCACTGTGGCAACTTGTTAATAGGTTAGTTCCGGAAAATGCATAAAAGTGCCACGAAGTGTAACGAAACATTAGGCAAATGGTGTAAAAACAAGCATGGAGCATCAAAAATTATAGATACGTTGGAGACGTATCAAGCATCCCCAAGCTTAACTCCTGCTCGTCCTCGAGTAGGTAAGTGATAACAAAAGAATAATTTTTGAGGTGACATGCACCTACACAATCTTGATCATATATGTAAGCATTTGTGAGCTAGGATCATAAGAACTTAAAACATGGGCATGAAAGATATAATCTTGACAATAAGAACTTAGCAACCATGTTGTAAACATGCAAATGAACACAAATAAAAGATCATGAAAATGAAACAATGAAAGTTAAACGTGTGTTCAAATCATAAGGAAAAACATACAAATGGTTTTCAGCTTGTCCTTCAAAGAGAGCAAAACATAAATGCATAGGACACCTTCAAGTTTAAGAGGGCGACTAGATACAAATAATTTAAGAACAAGTGAAACCAACAATATGAATCAATCAATGAAAACTTTGGAACAATGCACATTATACTAAGAATGACAACTATGCTCTCTTAATGGTGCATAAAGATAGAAGGTGGTGACTCAACATAAAAGTAGAATAAAGGCCCTTCGCAGAGGGAAGCAGTGATTGCAAGTTTTATAACCTTCAAAAATTATGGTACTTACCGGCTTTGAGCTCTCATTGCCCCCATCATAAGCATCCTGAATGGTTAAAGTTAATGCGAGAACAATTATGATGCATATGCTTGACAAATCATGAGTTGAAAACCTCGTGTCCCGTGAATACGAGTACCCAAACCTCATGCTACTTTACTTAGAGTCCCAAGCAAGGCTCTTGTCATTGTAAATATATGCATATCATTGAGAACCGCCAATGGGGTACCTCCGTGCCCGATGACATGTAACAAGCCCACATCAAAATGACAGGACAAGCAGACAATGAACACCTCGACATCTCTTTTATTTTCCATTTGTTTAGCTTTTTATTGTGAGATGCGTCGTCGAATGTTCACCATGGGTATGCTGCAAATTTCCACCATGAATTATGCATGGCTTAGATTAGCGGCCCAGCATTTTCCTAACACATATACAAACTCCATGATCCCCACAAGATTCCCAATTCATTTCACACCGCGGGCATCCATAAACAAAAGATCACGATATCAACTCAAATAAGAAGTGCAATGTTGAAAGCTTGCCCATGACTGCATGGCTGGGCTAGTCTCCAACTTACAACTTGCAAGCATAACAACTCAACATAAGAGACCACAATGTCAAATTTTTAAGAACAGGAAAAAGTAAAGTGTCCCTTTCGGTTTGTGAGAGCTTTACTGACCGAATTTCGCATAACACTGGTAAGAGTTTAATTTGAAGAGAATATAAAAGCAAGTCAAATTTACTTGGAATATCAAATTGCTAGTAGGTATGTATGGTGGACACTTTGGAAAACTTTGGCTTTGAGGAGTTGGATGCACGAGTAGAGCTCATACTCAGTACAAGGCGAAGGCTAGCAAAAGACTGGGAGCGACCAACTAAGAGAGCAATAATGGCCATAATCATGCAAAGCGACAAAGCGACATTAAAAGAAGCATAAGATGGCATCAAAAGTCAAAAACTAAATGATCATAGAGGCTATTGGCGACTTTGTAAGAGTCTAACATGTGTGAACATGCGCCAAGTCAACCCAAATAAAGCATCAAGGAGAAGACCAAAATAATGCTTCCAAATAATTAAAAACAACGCATGATTTTTTCAAAGGCTCATTAAGCAATCTCAGTTATTTGAGACAAGTCATGCTACAGCAAAACCACTAAGCATACTATCAAAAAGACATCAAGCATGACATGAAAAAGCCTAAGCCGCAGTCTACACAAGCTCCTTCTTGTACCACTATTTTGCATAAAGCTTTTTCTCTTTTCCAACACCATTTGAAATTTTTATAACCACCTCTTTTGATGAAAACCAATAAAGATCAGAGGCAAAAATACACCTTGATGAAAAGATATGACAAGGTATGAACGCAAATCAAGGCGAAAATGAAAACCAAAAGCAGTAGCGGAAAAAGAAGAACACTCGGTGAACGATAAGAGTGAAAAACGGAGTGTTCTTGGCAAATGAAAACGAGTACATCTCCTCCAAAGGAAATTTGTTGGGATCCAACCATTTATTGCAGCAAACAAAACTAAACTAACTAAGAAAACTAAAACAACTGACGCTCCAAGAAAAACACATAGTGCATGAAGCAATAAAAATATAGTGTTTTGAAAGGTGACCTGATTTTTGCCGATGAAGAAGGGGTGCCTCGGGGGCATCCCCAAGCTTTGACGCTTGTACTTCTTGGATATTTCTTGGGGTGATGCATGGGCATCCCCAAGCTTGAGCTTTTGTCCATTCTTCAACTCATCTCATCATTCTCCAATCCCTACACTTGAAAACTTCCTTCATACAAAACTAAACACAAATCTATTAGCAACATTAGTGTAGCATAACATATAATCAACCTCTTTTTGCTTCAGGTTTCAACCCAAAACTACCACATATATAGCACATACTACTGTAGCAACTTCCCCAAAAGTTCCGTGATCAAAAGAACTCAAAAGAAAGCGATAAAGCGGCAAACACAAATATTGGCAGAAATCTGTCAAAACAGAATAGCTGACAAAGGTCGAATTTTTGAGTAGTTTTCTGTTGCTCAAATCAAAAAGTGTTCACCTAACGAAAGTTTGTATATAACCTGGGGCATATGCACAAGAAATTGCAGGTCCAAAAGATATACAGAGAATTTATACGAATTTTTACGGTGCAGCACTGAAAACAGTTTTAGGACAGCAACATCCCCAAATCTTTACCTCACTCGAATTAGAGGCTTCTCTTGGCACAAAAATGAAAGAAACAAGATAAGGAGCAGTCATTACAGTAGTAATGACTTCCAAGACTCAAATAAAAGAAAAAGTACTGAAAATAAAACATTGGGTTATCTCCCAAGAGTGCTTTTCTTTAACGCCTTTGAGCTAGGTGCAGAAAATTGCGAATCAAGTATTTTCAGAAGAAGCATTAAGATCAACTGCAGAGGTCTTGTCAATAAGGCATTGTATTTCATCCACATAAGTTTTAGAAGACCCTTTGTGATCACGCTTTGGTTCACTCAAATCACAAAAAAGATTTTTGGGACAGATCCAGTCAAAATTATTTGAGAAAGCTTCACATAATCCCAAGAGCTTGCTATGTATAGGTATTTCGGCTCCTTCATTGTTAGTACCAATAACTTTTATAGGTGAACCGAGTTTATTAAAACGTTTAAAATTTTTTCTAGCTTCAATAACGACATCTTTAAATTCTAAGCGCAAAGCTTCCAAAATAAAAGCTTTCTTTTTAGGATCTTCAATTTCATGAAGCTTAAGGAACATGTATTGCATGAAAGGATTAAGACTAGCAAACCTAGCTTCTAACATGTGAACTAAATAAGCAGAAGCAACTTCATAACTAGGAGCTAGCTCAACCAAAGGCTTTTCCTCAACTTCCTTATGCATACTAATGTGATTAAAGAACTCCTCAATGTTACTTTTTCCAATAATTGAACCACTACCTACTGAGAGGTCCTCCAGAACATACTTAGGGAACAACATGATGAACTAAAAGTAAAGAAATAACAACTACCAAGGATTCTAATTTTTTTGGGTTTTTGATATAAAACGATGCAGGTAAAATAAATAAAGTAAAGCAAAACAATAACAAAGTAAAGGATGTGTGTGCGAAGAACTCCCCTCGCAGAAGTCTTCCACTCTTCCCTGGCAACGGCGCCAGAAAAGAAGCTGCTAGTGCCAAGTTGACATGGGAAAGTGTAGTTGATGTGGGAACTTCTTCTTCTCCCCGGCAACAGCGCCAGAAAAGAAGCTGCTGGTGCCAAGTTGACGTGGGAAAGTGTAGTTGATGTGGGAACTTCTTCTTCTTCAATCCCCGGCAACGGCGCCAAAAAATTGTTGCTTGTTGCGTGGTGAATGACTAGCCCATTGGGAACCCCAAGAGGAAGGTGTGATGAATATAGCAGCAGATTTTCCCTCAGTTAAGAAACCAAGGTATGTCGATCAGGAGAAGAGCAGACAATAACGACTGAAGGTGATGCTTGCAAGTTTGCGACAGCTTCGGACAATTTATATATGGCGCCTCGTCCAAGCTTTGCTTGCTAGCTGCAACGCGGAACCTGCACACAACACAACCAAGTACTTTGTTCCCAACTTGCGATGAGGTTGTCAATCTCACCGGTTTGCTTGAAACAAAGGTTATGAGCGTATCGAGTGGAAAATAGTAGAGTATGCGAGTAAAGTAAACAGTGCGAGTAAAGTAAACAGTGCAAGTAAAGTAAACAGGTGATAGCAATATGATGGAAATAGGACCAGGGTCCACAGTTCACTAGTGGTGTCTCTCCATAAGATAAATAACACATCCTGGGTAAACAAATTACAGTTGGGCAATTGATAGAATAAAGATAAACATGATATGTCAAGAAGATCACTATGTGATTTACTCTGGGCATTACAACAAAATACATAGACCACCATCCAACTGCATCTATGACTAATAATCCACTTGTGGCGAATCAATCCAAGAACTCCACAGGTATTAAGTTGCGAACAACAGATAATTGCATTAAGCAAAGTGTGTAATGTAAACAAAGCATATGCCCTTGAGCATATGAATGTTATTTTCTCCCTAGTAGCAACAGCACATCTACAACCTTAGAGGTTTCTGTCACTCCCCCAGGTTAAATAGAGGCATGAACCCACTATCGAGCATAAATACCCCCTCTTGGAGTCACTAGCAACTACTCGGCCAAGATAGCTACTAACAACGGAGAGCATGCAAGATCATAAACAACATAGAGATAACATAAGATATAATTCAGTATAGCAACTCAATCATAACACCAATATTCATCGGATCCCAACAAACCAAACATGTAGAATTACATAACGGTGATCTCAATCATGTAGGGCAGCTCATGAGATCTAAACATGAAGCACATGGTGGAGAAGACAACCATCTAGCTACTGCTATGGACCCATAGTCCAAGGTAGACTACTCACTCATCGCTCCGGAGGCAAGCATGGTGATGAAGAAGACCTCCGGTGGCGATTCCCCTCTCCGGCAGGGTGTCGGGAAGAGCTTCTGGACCCTCCCGATCTTCGGGTCGACGGCGGCGGCGGATCGCGATGTGTTCTGGAAAAGTGATCGGGTACTTAGGTTTTTCCCGTCGGGGGGTCTTTATAGGCGAAGGGGCGATGTCAGGAGTGGCCCCAAGCCTCCTCACACCATGGTGGCGCGGCCAGGGCCTGGGCCACACCAGCCAGGCGTGAGGGCGGCCTGTGGCCCCTCTCCTACTCTCCTTCGGAGCTCTGGAAACTCCCGGACAAAATAAGACTTCAAGAACTTGTTTCGTCCAATTCTGAGAATATTTCCTGTGTATCACTTCTGAAACACAAAAATAGCAGAAAACAGGGAACTGGCACTGTGGCAACTTGTTAATAGGTTAGTTCCGGAAAATGCATAAAAGTGCCACGAAGTGTAACGAAACATTAGGCAAATGGTGTAAAAAACAAGCATGGAGCATCAAAAATTATAGATACGTTGGAGACGTATCAATGATCTTGATCATGATAGGCAGCTCACAAGATCTAAACATGAAGCATATGAAAGAGAAGACAACCATCTAGCTACTGCTATGGACCCATAGGCCAAGGTAGACTACTCACACATCACTCCAGAGGCAGGCATGGTGATGAAGAAGGCCTCCGGTGGTGATTTCCCTCTCCGGCAGGGTGCCAGGAATAGCTTCTGGACCCTCCCGATCTCGCGTCGACGACGGCGGCGGCTTGCAGTATGTTTTTTGGAAAAGAGTTCGGGCCTTAGGGTTTTCTTGTTGAGGAGAATATATAGGCGGAAGGGCGATGTCAGGGGGTGGACCAGGGGCCCACACCACCTGGTGGTGTGGCCAGGGTGGCCCGCGCCACCCTATGGCGTGGCTGCCCTCTGGCCTCCCTCCGTCTCTGCTTTGGACTCCGTCTCGTGTCGAGAAAAATAGGAACTTTGGCTTTTGTTTTGTCCAATTCCGAGAATATTACCTGTGTAACTTTTCTGAAACACAAAGACAGCAGAAAACAACGTACTGGCACTGTGGCATCTCGTTAATAGGTTAGTTCCGGAAAACACATAAAAACGCCATGAAGTGTAACAAAACACAAAGCAAATGGTGCATAAACAAGCATGGAGCATAAAAAATTATAGATACGTTTGAGACGTATCATACGCCTGCTCTGATGCGAAGCCGCGCCGTGGAGGGTTGGCGCCTGGACGCTGCAAGAGCAAGCCGCGGTAGAGGTTGGAAGGCTACTACATTCTCTACACCGACTACTTCGCTGATGACCCATTGCACGGCAAGATGGTATTTCGGCGGTGTTTTCGGATGAGCCGGAATCTCTTGCTTGACATTGTCTATGCCGTTCGGTGTTTCGACAACTACTTCATATGCAAGAAGGATTGCACTGGTATGGTTGGTTTTTCCTCACTTCAGAAGTACACTGCTGCTTTGCGGATGCTTGCATATGGAGCTCCAGGTGATGCACAAGATGATTACATAGTCATGACCGAGTCTACGGTTGCGGTGACCCAGCATACCACTGCATGTTGTAGTATGCAAGTCGTTGATATAACACTTGCGGAACAAGCCTCCACAAATATTACATCCCTCAGAATGGTATAACAGAAACATTGCGGGCCCAAATACAAACTGATCCACAAATTATTACAGACCAAAGCGTGATGATAACGAAATGCTCCCGAAAAGAGAACACTTCAAGTGCTTAGTGTTTACAGCAACTGGAAAGCTTCAAGTAATTAAACAAATGAATAACTCAACAACTTATTCATATACTACAGTTGCTCGGTTCCTCGACTGCAATACTCCTCTATTAGTTAGTACTCCTTCACTCTGACTCCTCGCCTGAAGATGCTCCGTAGCGAATGAAGTAATCCACGCCTTCGACGCCGCGAGAGAGATCTGGCTCCTCGTAGAAGATGTCCTGCTGGCCTTCGATTGCGTTCAGAGTGGCTTCGTCGAGCTCTTCACAGTCTAGCAAGGGTTTAAGAGATTGGGGTGAGTAACGAGCATTACCCAGCAAGTTTCTTTAGAAAGAAGTGGTGTGATATGCACTATCTACAGCCACAGACCCAAAAGAGTCGTAGGCCTATGCAAGGTTTTATTAATGTTTCTTGAAAGATTGCTTTTACTTTAGAAAACTGTGCCCATCAGCCAACACAGGTAGTAGTGCCTTGAGAGCACCTTTCCTGCGGCGTTCGCAGCTCCTTCCCGGAACAAGGGGTAACATGTCACATCTTTTTACACTCTGCAGAGGTGTGTCCTTCCAAAAGAGATCAAAGCCTTGCTGCACAACCGGGCGTACATTCCCGTCCACACTTCCTTGGTGTGGGGCCCAGTCATTGATCCAAGCCAATCACTGCCTTCTCCGCACAACGCATGCCCACCCAATTCACGCGAGCAGGTTATGCCCCTGATATTCACCCCCAATGATGAAGTACCTAGGCGCCTCTGGCGGACCATCACAGACACCAGTGCCGTGAGAACTTAGGTGTCCCACCCATATGCAAGTAGTCCCGCAAGACCTACTGCGACCGGCAACTGGCTGCCCGTTGACATGCGAACGAGAGAAGATACAGCTAACTTTCCCGTCCCATTCCAAGTCTCTTGGATGACACGGTTTTTTATGGCGCTAGAATAACTGTGGCATTGGTAGTTAATCCTAGGTTTACTTTCCTGTGCAAGTGGAACCTCCACCACCACAATCTTACCGTGGTTCCACCTGCCAGCCTTCCTAGGTTATCACCACTGGTCGATAACCTCTAGTCATGTTCATTTATGAAAATAGGTTTTCCATCCCTTTTGAAATGTTAGAGTTTGAAGTCATCACTTTGCAAGAAGTTTCAAAACCAGTGCAATCAAGAGGTATGAGCAAGATAAACTTGCCTTGTGACTGAAAGGTAATGGAGTCGGATACTTGGCGATGCTCCTGATCTCCTTGTTCTACAGAAATCCAAGCATTGTCCGATAAGGACAATGTTTCAAGAAACAAATGGATGCTATGCACGATGATATGCTATGCATAGTGATTCATGAACTTGGTTTTCTTATTTGTGTGTTTTACCCAAGACTTGGTAGGGTTAAAGTGTTTTAATAGAACACAAAGTACTATTTGTGTGTTTTACCCTAATTTTGTATTAAAACAATTAATTAAGGTTTGAAATCATATCTTAGGTTATAAAACTTCTATTGAAGTTACTTGAAAAGAGAAGGGTTAATTAGTAAAGAAGAAACTTAATTGTTATTATATTTAATAACAATTAGGATTTTTGGAAAAATGGAAATTAAAAGATTTTAAAATTTGGTTTGGGGAATGAATAAGAAACATGATTTTATTCAGATATTTGATTTATTAAAGAATAGGAAGTTATTTTATAAGGTTAAATGAATCCATGTTATTTTAATTTTGAATTTGAATTAGTTCAAAAGAAAAAACAGCATTTAAATTTGAAATTTAAAATTTGCTTAGGCAAATGGGCTTTGGCCCATTTGACCCAACCGGCCCACCCGGATCGGTTAAGTCAGACCGGCTCGGGTCTGGGTCGGTCAACCGACCCAGCCCAGCCCCCCCTCACTCTCACTCTCTCCTCCTCGAGATCTCACTGGCGACCTGGATCGCCACCGCCGTCGCCTGGCTTCTCCGGCCAGCTCCGGTGGCCTCCCCCGTCGCCACCTTACGCGAGATGCTCTACTTCGCGCCCTCTACCAGCTGCACCCAGTGAAATCGTCGGCCGCTTCCTCCCCGAGGAGATCGAGGTGGTCTTTCCCCTCAGGATCTGCCGCCTCCTAGCTCTCCGGTGAGGTGCCTCGCCGCTGGGCTTGCTGAGCGTGCTGAGGGTGCTCCAGTGCTTGTGCTCCGCTTGTGCTCGCCGGTGGAAGCGCCAGATGTGGTGCTCCCGGTGCACCACGGTGAAGTCTCCCCTCGGCCGCGTCTGGTCGGCCGCGCGGGCACTGCCTCGCCATGCCGGCCAGGTATGCACCTGGGCGCCAGGTAATTGTGATCCTCTCCTTCGATCTCTGCCCTCTCTTACTGGCCACGATTTCTGACCATTGGTCAAGATCAGTGAGCCTAGCTCACAGATCCTGTTCTGTGCTGCTGCTTGATGCAATCTTTGGTTCAGTTAAATGTGATTGTGCTGAAGTATGTGACAAACTATCTGCTCCTCCATTTCCTCTGTCAGTACACTTACTGACAGAAGTGTTATTCTGAACCTTGCCATATAGCAAGATTCAGTTGATGTATGTTGTAGACTTGCTATGCTGATATCACTCAATTAGCTCTAAGCTATGGTAGGCTATATGTTACTACTGTGATTTATGATATCACATTGTTGTGGTAGCAAACTGAATTTCAGGATTCAGTTATCTGCTAGACTTGGTTTTGTGATGAATGTTTTGCTATGCTAGCATCTGTCACTTGTTTATCCATGATAACCAAGTGACGAGGGGTTAACTCGACAAATGTCTTAGATGAAGGACTTAGGATCGGGGAGATAGGGCGTCGGATGAACTCGAAGGTAAAGTTAGTCGAAATAGGTATGCGTCGAAAGTAAACTTGGGTGTTTTAACCTGGCTTGCTTTCAATCTGGCCTACACCGTCCCCTCCTGGCCCCTATATATAGGTGGCCAGGTCTCGAGGATCGGGTAGGGTCCGATACAGATTACAATATCGACATACGGTAGGAACTCGTATTCGACTTTCATTACAATTGGGCCTAGCTATACGGGCCTTAGGGGTACTCAACTAATGGGCTCTATTAACTATACCCTTGTCAGTAGCCCCTGAGATTCTACCAGAATTGCAGATTCGGGTTGAATCTCTAATCTTTAAATCTTCGACTTGATCAATTCTTCGATTTCTTCTTATCTTCGACTTGGTCTTTCGACTTATATTCATGATATTCTTTCGCAAGGGGTTTTGATGAACAAGCCTGACAACTCTGACGGATCAAGAGGTCAGTTAACTGCCAGAACAGATACTTGTCACCTACTTCAAATTCAATCCCCTTGGACTTGAATTTGGGATACCGGTCAAACCCACTCTTTTGCCGCATTTAGGACTTACAAAGAATGAATCCCAGTGATTCTCAGGGTACCCAGTGCGTCCACCAAGATTTTCTTCGCGTCGTAGACACGGATACATACCAGCAGAGCGCATCCATGTGCGTATACCAGGCCACATAGGACGGATCCCGGGGTCTTACCTTCGTGACAAGTCACGGCATTCGAGTTGCGTTGCGATAACGCAACTCGAGAATCTTATGTCGCAGTCAAAATTTGACTGAAAATATTCGGGTTTCTTCAACCATAAAACTCGCTCCCGATGGGAGTAACACTCCTGCACTTCTCCAACTTTAATGCTTTACCAAGAAATATCGTCGGGTGCGCGCTCAGCGCTCCCGATGGGAGTAGCCCCCGAGGCTATAGTCGAAAAAGACTTTTTCGAGTATAGGCTCAAAATATAGCGTAGTCCATCATACTTCAACTCGAGATACTTCAACTTCGAGATACTTTTAAGAACATCTTGTCGTCGAATACTAATCCACTACTCCAGAGAGAAGTTGTATTCACCATTCTTGAAAATAGTAGCCCCCATGGCTATAATCGAAGCTCCTTCGTATACAGTCTTGTGCACCTATTTTGCACTTGTCGGCGCCATCTTTTCCTCTTTCTTATATTATCTTCTTTATGACATCAATGAGTACGTCACTCTGTACCATTGCGAACCGTTGCATGGGCAGTACTGTAAATTTCTTAACTTTTGACCGTTAGTGGGCTTACCGTTTCCTATCTTTGCGCCACATCTCAGCCCACGATCCTTCTCCCAGAAGATATATAAGGGGGATCGTGGGGAATCTTACTGTTTACCAGCTCTTTCTCTCCGCCACCGCCGCCATTGTCGCTCTTGCTTCCTTCTCCTTTCGTGCATAGCCCCCAGGCATAGATCTAATAGATGCGCGTGAAGCACCTAGCGAGCAAGAATGCCATGGCCAAAGGAAAATCGAATGCTGTGACCAGCTGGGTGACCTCTGCCATCACGGAGAAGGAGGTGGAGAAGGCCCGGACGGATGGCCTCATCTCCGCACAAGATTCGATCAAGTTTCCAAGCACGGAGCGGATCCCGAAGCCCCCGAGTGGTTATCGGGTAATGTTCCTCGCTTTCCTCCTCCGTGGTCTTTCTCTTCCTGCCCACGAGTTCCTTCGTGGGCTTCTCTTTGTTTACGGTGTGCAGCTTCACCAGCTCACACCTAACTCTCTTCTGCACATTGCGTGTTTCGTGACTCTTTGCGAGTCATTCTTGGGCATTGAGCCCCACTTTCTTCTCTGGAGGTCAATCTTTCGGCTCCGCCCCAACGTTGCGTTGGCTAGAAAACCCGAACTGGGCGGAGCCGTTGTTTCTGTGCGCCCTGAAGCACAATACCTTGAATTTTCTATGGCCGCATCTGTCCAAGGGTGGAGGACCAAGTGGTTCTATATCAAGGACCGTAAATCCTCTCCTGAAGATGAATACGGCCTACCTCCTTTTTATGCTTCCCAGGAGGTAAAGAAATTGGCGTCGTGGGATATGCTCCCCTCAGATGCGGAAGTCGAACAAATTCTTCCTCTTTTGTCTCGCCTCAAGGCTTTAAAAGGAGGTCAAGGAGGCGCTTTGTCGGGTATTCAACTCATGGCGTTTTTCATTCAACGTCAAGTTCAACCCCTACAACACCGTCTTACCAAATTTTGGAGTTACTCCGGCTTGGAAGATCCTACCCGCGTCTCTGAAGATCTGATATCGAAAGAAGATGTCGACAAGCGGGTCAGGAGTCTCACCAAGCTCACCAAGGATCATGCAGTTGCTGATTTGACTGCTGATTTCTTTGACTCCGTACACCCTCTTCCTGAGGTATATATCTGCTTACTTCTTGGCTTCTTGTTGTCGATTTTCGTGTTTCTCAAACTATGTTTTCTTTTTCCTTACTTACTCTAATAACGCATTCGCGTGCAGGGACACCAATTTCTCCTCTCGCGCCCCCCTCTTCCAGAGGCAGGGCCCCTTCCGGCTGATCTGGCCAGGTCTGTATCTGAAGCCCCCGAGGCTGATGATAATCAGGACGGAGATGATGCCGAAGAATCAGAAGAGGATACTAGTTCGTCGACATCGCTTCCTCCTGTGTGGCCTGAAGATACTGGCTTGGACAAGAAAAGGAAACGAGTCGACGAATTTGCTTCTTCGAGTTCCTCTTTGCAACAAGCAGTTGCGGAGAAATCTCCTGTCTTGATAGAAGATATGGATCTCTTCGACCTCCTGGCGTCGTAAGTATTTTATTTGAGTTCTTCATTTGCATTATTCTTGTCTTGTTTCTATAGTATGGCATATAACGTACTTTCTTCTTTATAGGGATGACGAAGAGCCGCCAAAAGATGATTCAACTGCTCCTTTGATGTCGCCAATGACCGCTGCCGAGCCCCCTGAGCCAGTTGCCGTACCGAGGGTCACCAGGGCTTCTGTCAAGAAGGTTCCGGAAACTTGAAGCAACAAATGCTCAAAGAAGGCCAAGGAACCCGACATTTCTCTTGAGGCCCATGCATCGACGGGTTCTCCCGACGATGTGAGCGACTCCTCTTGCTTTTCCTTTTCTTGTCTTTCCTTTGCATATACTTGTGCTCTTACACGCCCTTTCTCTTAGGCATTATTGAAGAGATTTGTCGCCTTAGGCACGGAATGTGCTGGATACCTGAGGGTTGCGAAAGCGTCCGAAGGTGCACTTTTGACGTCTAGTCACAACTTTTCCCTTGTACTTATACTTTGCTCTTATCTGACATGCTTGCCTCTTCTTCTGCAGTTGCTCTGGCGACGGCTAACGCTCGGATTGTGTCGCTGGAGGCGGAGCTCCATGCTTCACAGAAAGCTTACGATGCTGCGGCCACTGCCAAGGCAAACGCTGAGAAGTCGCAGAAATCTGCGCTTGGCAAGGCGAAGAAAGCTGAAAAAGCTTTAGCTGATGCCAACAAGGATCACGCCCAGCGAGAGCAAGCCATGGCAGAACGTCTTCACACAAAGTCCACTGCTGCTGAAAGTAAGTGTTTCGCCTTGTCTCCTATTTTCGACTTCTGTTGCACTGTTGTACGTGCTGACATCTTCCTCCTTCTTTTCTTGTCTACCTTATTTGTGTCGTGCAGGATTTACCGGGGTATCTCCGTCGGCCCTGCAACCGGACGATGACCCTCTGATGACTGCGGTGAACCTACTCGAGGAAAACTGGATATCTATCCAGGAAACTTTCGAGTTAGTTAACCGCGTTCTATCACGACTGTTTGTCGGGTTGTGGCCGAAGAAAAGGGCAGCAGTTCCGAAGGATGACTTGAGTAATCTTGCCAAGTCCTTCGATACAACTGAAGACCCCACCCTCCAACTGAAAGGGCTTTCTATTAAGCGTGGCGCCGAGGGTGCTATCGCACTGTCCCTTGCGCATGGTATGGACTTCGACTGGGAGAGGGTGAGCACTCCCCATGGCCGCACCCGCGACGAGATGAAGGCTTTTTTCGAGAAGGCGAAGAAGTTGGCACCTGCATTGGTGACGCTTATTTCCCCTTCGGCATCCTCTGCAGCATCTGCTGCACCACCTCCAGCGGTGGAAGATCCAGTGCCGCCGTCGACTTCTGGCGAGGAATCTGCCGTGCCCTCTTCTGCCACGGAGCAAAATGCTGAGGTGGCGTAGACTCGGCTCTTTTGTATTTTCAAGTTTCTCCTTTTTGAATGTAAAGACTTTTAGTTGCGTGCAACCCGAGAACTTTAGTCATAGAGTTGTGATCTCATGTAAATATATCTTCTTATGAAGTCCTGTGCTGCCTTTCTGAAATGTTTCTTCTTCCTCTTCTTTCGTTTTCAGTTGACGCATGTTGATGACCCTTTGACTTGCGGGCCTGCTCCTTTCTCTGTCAATACGTTCAATTCGAGGATTCCATCGCCTCCTAGTCGATGCGATCAATGCGCAGAATATTCTTCAAGGATTTCTGACCTTGAGGTTCGCTTGACTTCAGCCAAACGCCAAGCTCAGATGGCGTTTGATAAAGCTGGCAAAACTTCTGCCCTGACGAAGCAGGTATCGATTCTTGGTGATGAAGTGTCCAGCTTGACGGCAAAGATTTTGCATCACGAAGAATGCAATTCTTTTATTCTTGGTATCGTCGAATCCGCCTATGAGATGTTGCGATGTGAGTTTCTTCTCGACTTAGTTTCTTCGCTTTTTGCTCTACTATTACTTTATGATATCATTTGCCCTTATAGGCACTTGCTTGGATTTCGCTGCTGAAGATCGTCGGGTTACCGAGCGAAGTGCGGCTCTGGAAAAGATGTCCGCAGGTGTTGAAAATTTATGGTCTGATCCTCGACGCCGAAGCGCTATTGTATTGCTTCAGGACCGTGCCCAGCATATTGGCGAGGCAGTGGATGGCTGTAGGAGAGCTCTCGTTACTATGCACTCGGTCATGCTTCCTCGCAATCCTCTGCCTGCTACTTTCCCACTTCTCCTTGATACTTTCAGATCCAGCCAGAGAATTCATCGGTTGATAGAGCTGAACTTAGTGGCAGGCGCCAATTTTGCTCTTGGATGGATACGCAAGTGGAAACCAAGACTCAATTATAGTTCTATGTCGCTGAGCTACCCTCCAGGTGGAGCTAGCCTTCGAGTACACTTGGAGAGTACTCTACAGCCTGCCCGACGAATTATAGCCAGGCTGTTGCAAGAAGATGCCGCGTTTTTTCGCGAGTTTCACTATTTAGACCCTTTGGGTGTAGATGATTCCGATAATCCGATGTTGTAATATATTTTTGTATGTGTGCAACGCGAGAGTATTTTATTTCGCGACTTCATGACGAAAATTTGTTCTCAGAGCGTTATCGTGCGTTTGTCGCATTTTCTCTTTGAAAGACTCGTAAACTCGAATATGAGGAATGTTTCGTCTTCATTATACTTGTAATGTAAGATACATGGGGTGACCCAAGAGATCCGGCCTGTGACCTGTGTTCTGGATCTAGAGGGCATTGCCCCTGGTATAACTCGTGGCTTTTACAGCCTTACTGTTCTACTCTACTTTATTGTCTGTTGATGTTTATGCCGTCATGGTTTTCCCTTCTTCTCCTGCTTCTTTGTCTTCTCCTGATGCTCCTACTCGTGGTTTCTTCGTTTCGGGCTCCGCAACACGTCCTTCGAGTAGCTTGACGCCCTCTGTAGTTGTGCTTTTTGCCTTCTCTGCATAGTTGGCTATCATGCCGAAGTTTTGTGCCATCTTGTGGAACTCCCGGTCGCAGAGATCTGAAACTTCGAAACTTCCTTTTACTGTAATTACTCCTCTAGGTCCTGGCATTTTGAGTACCAGATATGTATAATGGGGGACTGCCATAAATCGCGAAAACGCGGGTCGTCCGAGGATCGCGTGATATTGAGATGGCCAGTCCATGACTTCAAAATCTAGCTTTTCTCTTCTGTAGTTTTGTCGGTTGCCGAAGCAAACGTTGAGTGCTATTCGACCCAGTGGGTAATTGGCACTTCCTGGTACGATCCCATGGAAGGAACAATCTGTTGGCTTCAGGAACTCTAGTGATATATGCATTGCTCGGAGTGTTTTTGCGTATATCAGGTTAATTCCACTTCCTGCGTCCATGAATATTCTGTCGACATCATACGCGCCGATTTGAGCTTTGAGTACCAAAGGCGCGTGTCCTGGCCGAGGCACTGTTATAGGGTGGTCTTCTATGTTAAACTCAATCGGTTGTTCTGACCAATGCAGATACTCCGTTGTAGCTGGAGGTGAAATGACTGCTAGGTTGACTTGTCGAGTGATACTCTTTTCTTCTTTGTTCGACTTGGGCATGGGTTGTATCATTGCTGTGATGTGTCCTTTGGATGGAACATACTCGTCGTCGTCATCGTGTCCCTTATTTTGCTGGTCTTGTCCTTGAAGAGCTCCGTTGTTTCCTTGTTGATTTGTCGGAGGATTGTTGCTCCCTTCAAATCCTTGTCGCCTTGCTTCAATTTGCTTATTTAGTGTTGCCTCTTGTAATTTTAAGAATGTTGTGCAGTCTTTCATTGCGTGCCTTGATACTCGTTTCCCGTCGACGAACGCTGAGTGTATATGACAAGGTCCGTTGAGCATATCTTCTGGTGAAGGGTTGTATTCTCTGGATTCTCTTGCGGGGAATTTCTTATAGTCCTCTTTTCCGTAGCTTCGATATCCTGAACTTCTTCGATCGTTTCCTTGGTAGCTGTTGTCTTTGTATCCTGCGGCGACTTGGCTATGTGGGCCATAGTTGTCGTAATTTCTGGACCGTCTCCTTTGACTTCCATATCTATTTCTTCTATCGTCTTCTGGGGATCGCGTCCGTTTGTTATTGCATGCGTCTTCTCCATCTGCAAATCTGTTTGCTACATCCATGAGGTCTGACACTGTTTTCGGCTTGATTCTGCCCATCTCTTCGACTAGGTCTCTTCGCCTTAGTCCAATGATGAACGCATCTATTGCTCTTTCATCTGAAACTTCGACTGCTGAATTTTTGATAAGACTCCATCTTTGGATGTATGCCCGCAGTGTTTCGTCTCGTTGTTGCACGCACGCTTTGACTTCTTCTATTGATGCTGGTCGTTTGTATGTCGACCTGAAGTTGCCTGTGAATTGCTTTGTGAGGTCTTCCCAGCTTCCAATGGTTTCTTTCTCTAGTTTGCTCAACCATGACCTTGCTGCTCCGGTGAGGTGTAGTTGCAAACTTTGCATTGCTGTTTCTTTGGTTCCGCCTAATATTTGCACTGCTTGTAGATAATCTGATAACCATGATTGTGGTTCCTGTGATCCATCGTATTTTTGCTGATCATGAGGTAACTTGAATCCCTTGGGAACTGGAGTGGTGCGAACCCTGCGGGTAAAGCACGATGCCCCCATTTCTTTTTCGTCGTCTTCATAGTCGCGTCTTTCATTTGGGGATCGCGACCTTCGGGTTCCACCGTGCTGTTTTGGTGATGGCGATCGAGATCGTTGCTTGCTGCTTCTGCGCCGAGGACTGTTGTGACGGCGTGGTGACCTTGCTTTGTGCACTTCCTTGTGGTGATATGCTTCTTATCCTTTTGCTGATAGCTTGTGGCCTACCATGTTGAGTCCGTTCAGTGCTGCTCTATGCATATGTTCTCTAGGATCTCCTGGACTTGGTCGAGTTGTAAGTAGATATGCTTGCGCTGCTACTAGTGCTGCTTCAGGGGTTTTCGGTAGGATGTTCCCCTGCTCGTCGACCGATAGGAAGGACGAGTCGAGGTTTTTGGAAATACTTTGCCTGTCGGAGTACTCGAGGTTGTCGTACCTTGAACTGTGTCGACGATTTTTCCTTGTGTTACTATATGACGCGTCGCTTCGTGCTTTTCGAGCAGCTTCGCTAGCTGCCATGGCTGAATCTTTTCTTTTTTGTATCTCTATTTTCTCCTTTGCTAGTTGCTTTGCCTGCTGCCTTAGGGTATAATGATACCCCAAAAGCATATCTTTGCTGGAATTTGATGGTATTGGCGTGCCGTGTTCTACGGCTTCTCTTATTATCCTCCATTCGTCGACTGATAGTCGAATTTTTTCCCTGGTTGCGAGGGATTCTGGTGTTTGCCCTTCTGCTAGGTGATTTGCTCCTCTGTCGATATTTGCTGGGTTTAGCACTGGATTGTCGTTTTCGTCAAATTCTTCTGAGTTATCTCCTATAATGGCGAGCACCTGGCATTGTTTGCCGATGTTACCCTTGAAGCTTGAGAAGATCGAGTTACTATCCTCAGAAAGCTCTAATCCTGTCTTCCATGTATCCGTTGACTTGTCTGCAATATCGTCGAGGCAGATCATGAGATCTTCGAGTTGGACTCCTGCGTCAAAATTTTCCTTTTCTTCGTTGTCCTCTGCGATCTTTCCTTTTTGCACTTCCTCTGGGCTGACCGGCGAGTTTACATCGCTGGAAGAGCCTTCAGAATATTCCATCATTGCTATTGTTTTGGGCTCACTTGCCGACGGATCTTGTTTCGTCGGATCTGAAAGGCGAGATGAACCCGACGGTCCGATGAGGATGTTTAAACTTCCGATTGTCAACTCCATCTCTTGATTTTCGTCGACTTCTGTACTGCTGTTGGCTAAAAGCGAAAAAGCCGTCGAATTCATGATTCCAACGCCCAAGATCCCCACGGTCGGCGCCAATTGACGAGGGGTTAACTCGACAAATGTCCTAGATGAAGGACTTAGGATCGGGGAGATAGGGTGTCAGATGAACTCGAAGGTAAAGTTAGTCGAAATAGGTATGCGTCGAAAGTAAACTTGGGTGTTTTAACCTGGCTTGCTTTCAATCTGGCCTACACCGTCCCCTCCTGGCCCCTATATATAGGTGGCCAGGTCTCGAGGATCGGGTAGGGTCCGATACAGATTACAATATCGACATACGGTAGGAACTCGTATTCGACTTTCATTACAATTGGGCCTAGCTATACGGGCCTTAGGGGTACTCAACTAACGGGCTCTATTAACTATACCCTTGTCACCAAGTGATAGAATAACTTGCTGTGTTGCAAGCTTCTGTGAAATTAGCTTAAGCAAGAAAAATATGATTCCTAGTTCTTTATAACTAGGGAGATGATTTTACTGCTGTATATGGACCTATCTGTCAATCTAGTTGTGTTGAGGTGCAAGATCTTCTGATCTTGTGCCCAGCAACTTACTTCTGTGATCAATTTATGGTGAAACTTGCCCCTGTGAATTAAGCCAATGATGCTGGTCTGAGGCCCAAAGCACAACTGTGAGGTACTTTGCTTGCTTATGTGCCTACTGCTTGTGATTTAGAACTTGTGCTGGCAGTGCTTGTGTGGTTGAGGTGCATGTCCAACAGGACATGTGCCCAGCACAAACCTGCCATGAGTAGATTCATCTGTTGCTTCACAAAGCATGCCAATGAAGCACAAGCTGAGGCTTGGGTGTTGGTTTTGTTTCTAATTTACTGAAATTTTTTTATGAACCCAATGATGAGTTATGCAAAGCATTTCTTTGCATAACTGAGGGAAACATATTCCTAGTCCATCTATGCATGCAAACATATGCTGGCAAATAATTGCTTGTATAGTTTGCAAGGAAATCAACCTGTGGTTGAGATCTGGATGGTGTGGTCTTGAATATGGTTTACTGCTGCTGATTGTTGAAGAAGTGGTTGCTGCTCAGGTTGCCTGCCCTTCTTCTCCTTGTTCAGTTCCTGGCTACTTGCCCTTCTCCTCCTGGGTAGCTGCTGATCCCCAGTCCTTCTCCTCCTGGGCTTGGTCTTGAGCTTCAGTTGGACTCCATGGTTTGGCTGGATGTTTTTGTGTGATGATATGCAAGAACAAGTGATGTTCTTGGTGTGGTGTGCAAGGACTGTGGTGTTCTTGCGTTGGTGCAGTGCTGGATGTGTGAGTGTTGTTTTCCCTGGTGATACTCATCAGGTCGGCTGCTTGCTTTGCTAGCAGCTGTGGTGCTGCCAGCAGATTCACTCAGTCAGATGACTGAGCTGCTTGTGAGCAGCTAGGCTGTGTGTGTCACTCACTTGATCTGATCCAACCCCCTGGCCGTGCTGTGAAACTGCTATGAGCTCTTTTGATTTGTACCCCAGTGACTTTAAAGAACAGATGCTACACTTGGCCATAAACTCAATGATGCAATGGCAAAATATTTGCCCTAGTCTGAGAGTAATAATTTTTAACACTTAATCTTTTGCTTTGTTTATTTTTGCTTTGCTTTGCAGGTTATAATCTCCAGATGGAGATCATGAAGACTATTGTAGTTAGTTTAGTTTTAGGTTTCTTTCTTTTTATAATCTCTGATGTAATCTTCTTTTCAGTTTATGTAAAGATGTAAAGACATTGTATATATGTTTTAATATCAATAAAGTAATATTTCAACTTGTTTTATTCTTTATTCAATTCCTTTAATCCAACTCAATTTATAATTGAGTTATTTCTTTATTGATAATTAAATATTCAAATTTGTGACAATTCATCAATCAAGTTAAATTCCAACAACACTTAAACATCTACTTCAAGAGATCATAGCACAAACCCTTAGCAATCTAATAACCCCTAAACCCTAAAGGTGATTAGAAAGAAGTTTTGCTCTCCCAGGTTTTTGAATTTGCGAAAAATTTACTCAGATTTTAAGATGCATGAATGCACAATAGTCCTAAGTCTACCCTTCGTTTTGTCCTAAAATGCTGGGATATTACAACGGTCATGGAGTGCATGTCTAGATTTTGTAGGGCAGTGGTGTCGGTGTTTGGATCAGGTTATCTAAGAGCACCCAATGAAGAAGACACTGCTCACATTTTGGCCCAGAATGCAGAGCGCGAATTTCCTAAGATACTTGGTAGCATCGATTATATGCATTGGAAATGGAAAAACTGTCTGTTTGCTTGGCAGGACATGTAGAAAGGTCACAAAGGAGGTTGCAGTTACATGGTCAAAGACTCAGATGTGGGAGACCATGAATGCATGTGTCATCATGCATAACATGATTATTGAAAGTGAGCGGGAACATCCGGTGTATGATCCTGAACCGTATCACCGACAAGGTCCTCTTACGAATGCTGATCACCAGGTGCCCGCCGCATTTGCTGCCTTTTCTTGCCATGCGTCAAGAAATCCGAGATGCAAATACCCATAGCCAGTAGCAGGATGATTTGGTGGAGCATTTGTGGATGCTCAAAGGAAACAATGCCTAGTTTTATTTCTAATTTGTTTATTTAAATTTTATTTATTTGGATTTCAAACTATTGTTTGTGTGTATGAACAATAATTTTAATAATTTATATGAATCTGATGGTTGTAGTTCTTGCCGCTCACATCGGCGCTATTTCTGGTAGCATCGGCGCAGCGGCGGGATGCTTTTTTAAAAAAATTGGGCCGAATCTACAATAAAATAGGTCGCTTTGGACTTTTGGGGCGCCGTTTGGGGAGCGCGGCTAGGAAAACGCCGCCCCTCATACGGAATTTAGCGCCGCCCTCCACCTCCAAATGGTCTCAAAATCGTTTGCGCTAGTCGCCGTTTGGGGCTGGGGGACGAGTGGAGATGCTCTAAATTCTCCATGAATGTACCAGCGATTTTGAGATGGGTTGAAGTAGTACAGTAGCTTTCTTTGTTTCGGCTCGCCCGTGCTGAGGAGGTGTGGTGGCCGACTGTCTGTTCCGGAGCTACCGTGCCATGCGACGGTGACAACTGTAGCTTCCGACTCAGCGGCGCGTCGTAGCGGGTTACGGTGGCACCAAAGCGTACTTTTGGGCACATCTCCAAGCTCCGTCGACGCATATGTTGGCCATGCCTAGCTGCACACAGCTGGCACCTTGACATGCCCCTCGGTTCGTGTGATTCTTTTGCAAGAATTTTTGACACATAAGACCACCTGCGCGAGTGAAATGCTAGAAAAGACCACCTGCCGAAAAATTTGTCAAAAAAGACCCCCTACGGATGGCGGCGACACGTGGAACGTGCCGCCTGGGCCGACGCCGGCAGGTGCATGCCGCCACAGCCAAAGCCGGCATGTGGCTTGGCAAGCACCCTGCCGCCATCCCTGTTGCCGGCAAGCACCCTGCCACCATCCTCCACCCTGTATAAGCTTTGTATAAACTTTAGCACAAAAAAAGCCACATGCCGGCTTTGGCTGTGGCGGCAGGGTGCCACTTCACCGGAGCCACCAGCCAAGCCACATGTCGGCTTTGGCTGTGGCGGCATGCACCTGCCGGCGTCGGCCCAGGTGGCACGTTCCACGTGTCGCCACCCGTAGGGGTTTTTTTTTGACAAATTTTTCGGCAGGTGGTCTTTTCTAGCATTTCACTCGCGCAGGTGGTCTTATGTGTCAAAAATTCCTTTTGCAAGGAACGGCGCGCTGGTTTGGACTTTGGACGCATGGGCATGGTGCGTTTCCGTGGGCGGGGCACCCACAGCCCACAGCCCCGGTTCCAACCGACAAGGCACACTCGCAGGACGACGTGGTGCTGGTGGGCGCATCGCACGCTTGGCAGAAGGAAACGAACGGCGTCCACACTCCACGGCGCCACCGCAGCCAGACCCCAGCGCCCAGTGGGCGGGTCGCCGCGGCAGAGGCCGAGCACGAGCAGATCGCCGCCGTCCATCCATGTGCCGCCGGCCGCGCCGTGCTCTCGAGTGGCGACCGCGGCGGTCTGGCTCGACGGGACCACCACGCCGGAGTAAATTCGGGCAACGTGGTAGGCAGGCGAGGCCCATGGCGCAGCAGGTGGCGCACTCCGGCGCGGCCGGAAACACTGTCGTCTCCCTGACCCTGGTCAAGATCCATCTCGGGGACACGCCGATCGTGCAGCGCAGGCAGCGCCAGCCGCTGGCTCCCACCTGCTTGTTTGCTTGGCCCTGGAGCCCTGCTCACTGCTCCCAGTCGGCCTTCCGGATCTTTTGTTACCCATGACCATTTCCCGTGACCCAGCATGCGTCGGGGATAGAGAATTCACCGCTGCTGCTCCTCTCGCCAGCGGCCAAGTAGATCTGACTGAGCCACGCTGCTGCTGCATACGGCCAAACCAGCCGTCAAACGCGAGACCACCAAAGGCGCCGGACCTCACGACATTGACTCACTCACACACTGCCTCCTCCCTCAATACTTACTTACTTACTTACTTAATGGACGCACTAATGGATGGCCCCACAAAGGTTAAACTCTATAGTAGTACACTCCACTGATGCATGGGCCCTGTCGAAAATAATGGAACTCATGCATGGATGCGGGTGGAACCCCGGGTTTGTAGCTAATGATAGAACATGGACTTGTTGTAGATCGCCGCCGGATAATGCTAACAACCTTGCAGCACCATATTTCCTGCGACGATAATGCTAACTGACTTAACTGAATAACTGATCGACGTCTGCCCATCCATTGTAGATGCCCTAAAACATTCTGTGATTCAACAAGTGCCACCGAAATAATTTAGGCCTAGTTTGGCGGGTTCGAACATCTAAAGTATATTCTCCGGAGCAACTTCTGGGCTAACTTCAACGCAATCGACGAGTGGTGGTGCACGGTCTCCGGAGCCAATTGGAGGCGAAGAAAGAGGCTCACTTCCTTGCTGCTTCTTACCGCTTGGGAGATTTGGAATGAGAGGAACGCAAGAATTCTTAGAAACATTGCCTCCATGCCAATTAGATTAATTTCAGTTATTAAGAGTAGTGCCCGGCTATGGGGTTTGACCGGAGCTAAGTATTTCAGTGCCATAATGCAGCGAGAGTAGCCTTTTATTGGGAGCTTTGCTCCTTGTAATTTAACCTCTAAACTCTTCTTCTCAATCAATGGAATAGGCAAAGCTTTTGCCTTGTTTCAAAAAAAAATCTAAAGTATATTCTAAAAACACAGAATCTGCGTGCCTTGGCAACAGATATCTCAGTTGTTTTAGATGATACTCAATTTTAGAAGAAAAATAGAGATCATGCCTGAAGTTTAAGAAAAAGCAAACTATGAAGTTTTGGAGGATACTTTAGTTTGTAAAACCATAGTATTTACTACAAGATACAAACACCTTAAAGTATTTGATACTTCAAATTTTTTGGAAACCGAAGTATTCATATAATACTTCAAAAAATACTTTAATGCCAGCTCCTGTAGATGCATTCAGGTTTAGGCTCCATTTGGCATCAAAGTATTCTTAAAGTATTCTTGGATACTTTGGTTTCTAAAAAAAACTTAGGTATCAAATACTTCAAGGTGTTTGGATATAGTAAAATTATGGTTTGAGAAACAGAAGAATCCTCAAAAACTTTATTTTTTGCCTTATTGAAAACTTCAGACGCGACCTCTTTTTTCTTAAACTGGGGCTCAGTTTGAAACCTCAGCTTTTACAAAATCAAAGTATACGAATACCATAGTATTTCAGTGCCTCGCGAAGCAATACTTTAGTATTTCTCCTTTTTCAGTTTTAGAAAAAAAGAGGGCCCGGCCTCTTTCTCCGATACTTCAAAATACTATAGTTTTGAAGAATACTTCAGTTTTAAAACTACATTATTTATTACATCCAAACACCTTAAAAGTATTTGATACTTCAGTACTTTCAGAAACTGAAGTATTCTCTCAATACTTCAAAAAATACTCCGATGCCAAACGGAGCCTGAAGTGTTGTGTAAAGTCCAGGCACATAAATACTGCCGTTTTAGAATACTTTAATTTTAGAAAAACTCTGCTACCAAACTAGGCTTAATAATATGTCTCTTTTTTTTGAGATAGGCTTAATAATATGTCTCTAAGCCACGTGATGTCTATTCGGGCCAGCGTTTTATATCCTCCGCAATTCCTCATCACAAGAAAACTGCACAATTGCATGCTTCGAGAAATGCGGAAAATTCACATGAGCATGGCCAGACTAAAGTGATTTGTATTGACCAAGATGTGCATATAATACTATATCGTTTATATTAAGCTAACCAGTACCACTAATCTAGAATATGTGCATGTTGGCATGTGGCGGCCAGTTGGTAGTTAGCATGATTCTGGTAGTAGTTTTTCTGGATGAGACTTGTTAGAGAACAATACTTTAGTTCGCCCGGGTAGGTCGATTTGTTTAAGCACACACATCTGCAGGAGGATTAATGAATCATTAGAAGCCTTGTCACTAAAGGCAAGAGAACACCTGTATGCATTGCATCGCATGCATCCTCTTCTACGCCGCGTAGCGATGCCATGGCTGGAAAGCAGCAACACTAACACAC
Organism: Dactylis glomerata; assembly: GCA_007115705.1. Taxonomy (NCBI): domain Eukaryota; kingdom Viridiplantae; phylum Streptophyta; class Magnoliopsida; order Poales; family Poaceae; genus Dactylis; species Dactylis glomerata. The sequence continues at coordinate 2,730,292 of QXEO01001223.1, forward strand.
AGCCGATTATGTTATGTGTAAATCATCTTTCTAGCGTACGTGAAAAGAGATGTGCCGTGACGACAGCGTCATGATTAGCTGGACAACTACATATAGTAAGGAGGTTTAGAAGTTTGCTACTGCTAATCATCCGGAGCATGCATGTGATCGTTCATGCTTTCTGTTTTCAAATATAAAGTGCCAACTAGCAATGCTCACTATAGTTGCTTACCTACGGGTGATCTTTTCCTAGTATGGCGGCTGCGAACATACGCGGCCATTTTGCGGGTGAATACTAGGCTCTTGCGGCGGCAGCATCGGCGTTTAAGTTCTCGCTCCCGCCCAAATGGCTCTTGGGGAAACCTCGGATATGGTATCCGGGTCGGACGTTGGTGTCTCTCCCTTAGGGGCAACCTCGTGTGAGAGGTGGGCATGGCTTATGAGACATGTTGTATTATGTATGATGGTGTTTGACGAGGTGGATCTCATATGGTTACATAACTTAATCATGGATGTTACCTGCCTGTCGAGGGAGGGCAAATCCGGGGTAGTGAAACCGTAAGGGAACATGTTTAGCAATCAAGATGGTCGTATGTGCGACCCCATATGACAATTCATGAACATGGTAATATTGATCTTAGTTGACACCTCTCATACAATGTGTGTTGAGAGGTTATTAAGACTCCTCATTTTCATATTCATTTAGATGATGCTATGAATGACCAGAACGCACATCCTAATTTGTCTATTAAGAACTAGGGGTGTTTCACCTCTCTATATGATGCAGATAACCATATCTTATTCATGCGGTTGAAAAGGACACGCAAAAGGGAAAATGCCGATAGATAACATTAGGATACCCGCCGCCAACGACACGGCACCATGCTTCTCATAACTAAATCTGATGGGTGAGCAACAGAACAGGTTTCTCTGAAACATCTATGCCCGATGAAGAAGGCTTTGCACACTTGTTCTTGCACTGCTACATAGAAGGATAACAGATTTGGTTTGCTAAACAGCATAAACAAGCAGATCTCAAAATCTGCTTTGAAGGCACAAAATCCATTTGGCAAAGTGATCTTACTATTTTCTTTATCTTCAATGATTTTGCCTATGAAATACAAATAAACCATTAATATAGTAATAAAGCTACAATGAACTATAAAGTAATGACCACACTCATCAACAAATATTATAGCATAACTTAGCAAATAGAAAGCACCTGCGGAGAAGAAGTATTATTCATAGGCCTAAGGGTTGTATGGTATCTGCCACATACATTGTATATGTATTGCAAAACACAGTAAAAGCACAGAGAGTATCATCCCTGCATGAAAAGAGTTCATGTACTTGTCCATGTAGTAAGGGCAATGCAGCTGTTGATGCTTTTTTGGTGATCCTCTCAACAACGACACATGAGATGTTCGTTGTATACACACATCATCAATATATATATATATATATATATATATATATAGGGTGGGACTATTCTGCAACTGATTGCAGAATATTATTCTGTACAACTATCCCCGTGGGGCGGATCCGGTAGAAAACGGCCCGATATAACCTCCGCGCACGAAAAAAAAGACACACCTTCTCCCCCCTTCCGCCACAGACCACGCGCCTCCCAGGCAACGGACCACCGCCGGCGCGCCTTCCTCTTCCCCCTGCAGCCGGCGAGTCCCACCTTCCCCACGGCCACCGTGCCTTCCTCTTCCCCCGTGGCCGGCAAGCCCCACCTTTCCCGCGGCCCCCGCGCCCCCACCTTCGCCGCGGCTGTCGCGCTGATACGTCCAAAACGTATCTACTTTCTCGAACACTTTTGCTATTGTTTCTCCTCTAATTTGTGTGTTTTGAATACAACTAACACGGACTGACGCTGTTTTCAGCAGAATTGCTCTGGTGTCTCGTTTTTGTGCAGAAATTCAACTTCCAGTAAAAATTCGGGAAAAATCATGAAAAATCCTATTTCACCAGAAGACCCACGGAGCCAGAAGACCGGATGGAGAAGTGGCTCGAGGCACCGTCACAAGGTGGTGGCGCGGCCCAGCTCTGGCCGCGCCACCCCTATGTGAGGTGGCCCCAGGCTCCCTCTCGACCTCCCGTCTCGCGTACATATACCCCCTGACGACTTGAGATCGGGGGATAGCGTTTTTTCCCAGATAGACTTCCGCTGCGCCGCCGCCATCAGAAACCGCGATTCGGAACCAGAAACTCCGTTCTGGCACCCTGCCGGGATGGGGATTCGAAGGAGATCTTCATCACCATCACCACCGACGCTCCTCCATCGACCATCCATGACTCCCCCATCCATGTGTGAGTAATTCCCCCGCTGTAGGTGAGGGGATGGTAGGGATTGGATGAGATTGTTCATGTAATTTGATATGAGATTGATAGGGCATAGTGCCTAGTATCTTTATTTAGTGCCTATGACATTGTTGCAACTTGTTGTGCTTAATGCTTGTCACTTTGGGCCCGAGTGCCATGCTTTCAGATCTGAACATGTTATTATTTCTATGATGATACTTGTTGTTTATGGTCTTACCTACAAGTTGTATACACATATTGTTGTCCGGAACCCGAGGCCCCAAAGTGACAGAAATTGGGATAACCGGAGGGGATGGCTATGATGTGAGGATCACATGTGTTCACCGAGTGCTAATGCTTTGCTCCGGTACTTTATTAAAAGGAGTACCTTAATTACCAGTAGTTTCCCTTGAGGCCCTGCTGCAACAGGCTGGTAGGACAAAAGATGTCGTGCAAGTTTCTCCTTGTGAGCACGTACGACTATATACGGAACACATGCCTATGATTATTTGTACTAGGATGCTTTATCATTATTTATCTGCAATGCCCGTATCTCATTGATTTCATGAATTATCTTATCCATGCAACGCCCGTTATCCATCCCTATGCCTACAGTATTTGTTCCTACTGTTTACAACCGTTACTTCTACTGCTGCTATTTTACTACTGCTGTTACTGTTTTCCTGCTGTCACTGCTATAAAACTGTTGCTACTGATAAACCGCTGCGAGTAAGACTGTTTCCAGGTGCAGCTGAATTGACAACTCATCTGTTAAGGCTTACATATATTCTTTGGCTCCCCTTGTGTCGAATCAATAAATTTGGGTAATACTTCCCTCGAAGACTGTTGCGATCCCCTATACTTGTGGGTCATCAAGACTATTTTCTGGCGCCGTTGCCGGGGAACATAGCTTTATCTGTAAGTTCACTTGGTATTCATATTGTTCGCTGCAATCCTTTCATGATGGGTAAACCTCGTGATGGAAAAGTTCCTATATTGCCATCCACTACAAGAAGAGGTACGACTCTCAACACCTCTGTTGCTCTTGATTCGCCATCTGTTATGAGTAAGTTTCTTACACCACCACACCCACATGCTACTACTTCTGCTGAGATTGAAAGTGCCACTGATAATTTAGATGATGCTTCTACTATGCTTGATGAGAGAGGTTCACTAGGTTCCTTTTTAGAGGCTACTATTGCCAGAGCTAAGTTGGGAAACACTACTGTTACACCTGTTAGTTCACCTGAGTCTAGGGAATGTGCTAGTGATGACTATGATGATGATGCTTACATTGAGCTTAATGATGATTTTATTGCAGAAGCACGTGCTGCTCGTGATGCAGGTAATGTTAAAGAACTTCTTGCTAGACGTTCTGTTAGATATAATTTGTCTCCTGATCCTAAGTTTGCTGCTTCTCCTATCAATATTAGAGACAAGGATTATGATTTCTCTTTGGATTTATCTTACATATCTATTGTTGAGAAAACTCCTTTTTGTGGTACTAAAGATGAGAGTGCTATGGAGCACATGAATGAGCTTTCTACTTTGAGTAATTTGTTTTCTGATGATATTAAGCTCCGCACTTACTTTGTTGCTAAGATTTTTCCTTTCTCGCTGAAAGATGCTGCTAAAATTTGGTTTAATAGCTTGTCTCCTGGATCTCTTACTAGTCCTATTGCTTTGGTTAATGCTTTCTTTCAGAAATATTTTCCCGCTAGTGCTCAACATGCTGCTGTGCAGAAAATCTTTGATTTTGAACAGGGAAAAGGAGAGAAATTGCCTGAATCTTGGACAAGGTTTTGTTCTTTAATAAGAGCCTTGCCTAAAGAACCATTGCCTAAAAATGAACTCCTTGACATATTTTATAATGGACTAACGGATGAATCTAAGTCATATTTGGATAGTTGTGCTGGTTGTGTTTTCAGGGAAAGAACTCCGTCTGAAGCTGAAGAGTTAATGGCCAAAATAAGCCGGAATCATGATGATTGGACTTTAGTTGAGCCAACACCAGCACCAACCCCTGCGCCATCTACAGAGCCTACGCCAAAGAAGAGAGGGATGATTGAATTAAATGATGAAGTTATGAAGGAGGCTAAGAAATCTCTTAAGGAGAAAGGTATTAAGGCCGAAGATGTGAAGAATTTACCTCCTATTGAAGAATTATGTAAGCCAATCCCTCGCTCATCTACTATTGAGGTACACTCTCTCCAGCGCTTTGATGAAAGAGATATTCCTTACACTAAACCTCCTGATCAATGCTTAGATGAGTTTGATAATTTTATTGTTAAGCAAGAGAATTTTAATAGAATGGTGCATAATCATCTGTTGGAGAATTCTAGAGTTATTAACAAGATGCAGGATATTGTGGAGAGAACCGCCAATGATGTGAAGATACTTGCTAAACATTTTCAAATGATTCAAACACAAATTGATCAGCTTACCAAAGTGCAGCAAGACCTGCTAGTTAATGCTGCAAGAGAGAAGCAAGCATGTGAAATATGCACAAGAAGTGGTGCTGCTACTCAAGACCCATTATATCCTTAAGGACATCCTAAGAGGGTTGAGCAAGATTCTCAACGCACTTCAAGTGATGATATTCCTTCCAAGAAGAAGAAGAAGCATAAAACAACTGCAGAATCCTCTGATGCAGGTAAAGATCCTAACAGTGTTTCTATTTTTGATGCTGAAACTGAACCAGGAGATGATAAAGAAGAAGATAAAGAAGAAGTTGAAGAAGAACCGGAAAAGAGTGATAAAAATGCAAAGTACACCAAAGAAGACTTCATTGCCAACAAGCATGGTAAGGAGAGGGAACCTTGGGTACAGAAGCCAATGCCTTTTCCTAGTAAGAAACACAAGTCCAAGGAAGAAGAACACTACAATAGGTTTTGTGAATGGATGAGACCTTTATTTTTGCAAATTCCTTTGACTGATGCTATTAGAATGCCTCCTTATGCAAAGTATATGAAAGATATTGTCACTAACAAAAGGAAAATTCCTAGTGAGGAAATTTCCACTCTACTTGCGAATTATTCTTTTGATGGTAAAGTTCCAGAGAAGCTTGGAGATCCAGGTATACCAACTATTCCTTGCTCCATTAAAAATAACTATGTTAGAACTGCTTTATGTGATTTGGGAGCTGGAGTTAGTGTAATGCCTTTTTCTCTTTATAAGAGACTTGATTTAGAAAAACTGGTTTCAACTGATATATCCTTGCAGATGGCTGATAAGTCTACTACTATTCCTATTGGTATATGTGAGAATGTTCCTGTTCAAGTTGCTAACAGCTGTTTAATATTAACTGATTTTGTTGTGTTGGAAATGCCTGAAGACGATAATATGTCTATTATTCTTGGGAGACCTTTTCTAAACACTACAGGTGCTGTTATTAATTGCAATCAAGGAAAAGTCACTTTTAATGTTAATAACAAAGAATATACAGTTTATTTTCCCAAGAAGATTGATAGGAGGAATGCTCTAAATTCAATCAAGCATGTTGAGACCATCAAAGTTGGTCAAATTATTTGTTCAGAGCAAAAGCCCAAGGAAGAATATCAAATTTTTATGGTTGGGACTATACCTATCAAAGTTGAGGTAACATAAGCATTAAGTGAAGTGCAGAGTTTTGCCTCATATAAAGTTAGTTTGGTAACAAGACTTGATCAACCTTGTTAGCGAAGTGAATTTATATGAACGAAACTTCATTTTCACCACATCCACTCCACCTCACTTGTATTTACTTTCATCAAATTTTATTCCTTCAGTTTAGTTGCATGATTAAGAGCATCTCAGAGCTGCTGCATGCTTAGTTTTGATTTGCTTGAAATCTTTTCATCCTCGTTTTTCCTGAGTTTTATCGATATGCCAATTTCTGAAAAATCCTCGAAAATAAAGTTTCTCGAAAAATTCCAGAAAATTCTTTATAAATTTTTATGTCAAAAATGGGGCAGAGAGACACCTGGGAGGCTCCGGGTGGGGCAGCCACGCCACCTCACACACAGGTGGCGCGGCCCAGCCCTGGCCGCGCCACCCATGTGTGAGGGGGCCCCACCAGGCCACTCACTCATCTATTCTTCCCCTGCTCTTTCTCTCTCCCGAAAAACACCGACCCATTTGCTCAAGCTCGAGTTCTTGCTGTCCTTCACCTGGAATTTTTGATCTCCTTGTTCAGCCCAACATTTTTGCTGAAACTTGGATTATTTGCTCTCCGGTATGTGACTCCTCCACTTGTCCAAGTAGATTTTCTTTTAGTAGAGTATTTCTTGAGTATTTTAGCATTGTAGGTGACAGTATAAATGAGTATGCATGCTTGTTCTATTGTTTAGAAAGATTATTTTGATGCATGATAGCTCTCTAGTGACCCTCTATAGTAGTTTCCTACATTTGCTTGTCCTTAAATCACTTTTTATGAGTTTGTTGAAAAATTTCAGAGAAGGAGATGGCCAACTTCACATATGGAGAAGTGTTTGAAAGTGATGCACCAAGATCATCAAGGCCCTCAAGATCCACTGCTCAATATAGGATATCCTATAATGAGGATCTCATGTCACCGAACCCAGAAGGGGATGATGGAGATGCACATCCATCCGCCTTCCCTTGTTTTAACTTCTTGAGTGATGCAGGGATTCTTGATGATTTCTTGCTCCTTATTAACAGGGTTGGGTTGACAGATTATGTGGCGGATGAAAGAGACCAATATGCTTTGCTTACAAAGACTTTCGTTGAAAGTTTTAAATTTATTAACTCTCATTACAACCCTTCTGTTGCATTTAAGATTTATGATAAGTCTATCACCATGTCTTTGGGGAGGTTTTGTTCTATTTTAGGTATTCCCATGTTTGGAACGGCCCAGAAGATACAAAATCACCCCGCTGATTTATTGGAGCTTTACCGAGGGGTGACCAATGATGACGACCGCAACGCACAGCGTGGCAAGATAAGAAATATTCAGCTCCCAGCTATTAGATATTTTACTTATTATCTTGCAACTAGTGTACTGGGTAGAGAAAACACTAGCAATATCTCCAACTATCATTTAGCTTTTCTAGCTACCGCTCTTGATGTTGGTAGGAAGTATAACCTTGGTGCTGTTATTGCTCGTCGCCTAGCTGCTAGGGGACCTATTTATGGAGGTATTATTGCCGCGCGCATTGTTGCTGAGCTAGGACTTTCTATTGCTCCTAATGATGTATTGTTGGCTCCACAGAGGCTTGATCTTGCTGCTATGAAACTCCATCATTTTGTTACTGCTAACTCTTGTGCAGGGAAATTAGTTTACAGGATGTTATTCACTGATGGAGAGGAAAGGGAAATTCCCTTGCCTCAGCCTAACTTGTTCAGCATTCACGTGAAGCCATGGTCGCGCACGAAGGTGGAGTTGGACGATCAGCTTAGGCTGCTTGGTTTCAACATCCAACACGGCGTGGTGGTCCAGGAGCAAGAGGAGGAGCCGCCCTATCACTTCACCACGTACCACCCCGGGGAGTCCTCAAACTCATATCAGGACGATGGTGCTTCTTCATCACACTATGGAGACGCCACCTCATGGCAGAGTTGGCCGAGTTGGGATTGATCTCCACTTAGGCCAAAAGCCTAAGCTTGGGGGGAGGTACGCCGACGATTCACTCATTTACATATCATATTTTGTCGGACCTTTGTATATTCATGTTTCGCTTTCTTTACTGTTCTCGTTCTTGTTTTCATTGCTTCCAAAACACAAAAAGACCAAAAATATTTCCGTTGTTTCTCTCTATTTGGTTCTTTAGTTTTCTACCTTTGGTTTGCTTTAGTTGCTATTTTCGGTTTGCTACTTGAAAAACCCAAAAATATTTTGCTTGGTTGCTATTTCCTTCTGCTTTTGCTTTCAAAAATCGAAAACTCCAAAAATATTTGTTGTTCTTCTTTGGTTTTGTAAAGGTTGTTGCAGAGTTCAGTTCCCCGTTACTCTATTGGAGCTTGGTATTCATTTTATACTATTCAAGCCACACAAGTGAAGAGCAATAATGACGACATATGACAATCCGAGATGTGGTAAGAGGCTGGTATGAACTCTATTTGTTTTCATTTTTGTACATATACTTATCTATGTGGACATGCTTAGTCAGTTCATGTAAAGGTGTATGTCATCTAATGGATGCTTTGTAGTTTTTGCTCTCTTATGATTAGTTTCAATCTACTATTAGCCTGTAGCATGTCATGTAGATGCTTGCATGCATTGTTTTATTCATAGTATGGTATGATATTGTGGTATCCACCTCTGAATGCTTCATTTGAATCGACTTGGCACATGCTCAAGCATGCATATGACTGAACAAAAAGTCAATTAAGCCTCGATGATCTAAATTGCCTCAGAGTTCTTGTATCATTTTTATGCCTATATTAATTTTGTTTTGTCGCAAGCATGATTATGATAGTTATTGCTCTCTCGATTGTCGCTTCCCAGTCTTTTGCTAGCCTTCACTTGTACTGAGTATGAGCTCTACTCGTGCATCCAATCACCAAAAACCAAGTCTCCCAAAGAGTCCACTATAAATTCCTATGCATGGTATTTGTAAGCCATTCCAAGTAAATTTTCATGTGCTACCTTTCAAAACTTTCAACTACTTCTCATTTTGTGCCACTGTTTTTAGCTCATGGGGACGTAGTGGTCGGAATTGCTATCTTCCATATTAAATTAAGTACCCCTCGACTAGGCAGCTTCATCTGCTCGTCATTAATTTTGCATGAGAGCTGGTCAGACCATTATAATCTTAAATCTAAAAGAAAGAAAAAAGGCACTCCTCCAAAGGATTGTGAAAGTTGGTGGGCACCCGATGGAATCGGTTAGCCATGGTTTGAGAAAGGAAAAAGGTGGGGAGGAGTGTCAAAGCTTTATAAAATAGCACCAATGTGCCAATTTTCAAAGAACTCGGAACCGCTCTCACTTGTTTATTATGGAAGATAGTAAGTCCCCATTGCTAGTCGTTGACATAGAACAACCACCTCTCAACAGAAACTTTTATCTCTGTTTTACAAATGAAAAGCTCTAGCACATGTTAAATCCCTGCTTCCCTCTGCGAAGGGCCATTCGTTTACTTTTATGTTGAGTCACCATCTTCTAACTTTAAGCACTTCTTGAGAGCATAGCTGTTATTCTTAGTGTAATGTGCTTGTCCCAGAACACGGTTAATTGTGGTATAACTTTGATGCTTGTATCTTTGATATTTCTACTTCTAGTCTTCCCTTGGACTTCAGAGGTGCCTCAGCATTTATGTTTTGCTCTACAAATAAAGGCAAGTGGGATACCATTCTCTCATATCATTTATGCATATTACAATCTTGTAGCTTCTCATGCACATGTTACTTGTTATTAGTGCATTGGCACTCTTTCATAGCTTGCTTGACTATGAGGTGACATTAGTTGCATATTTCTTATTATGAATTGCCTGAGTATTTGATCACATAGTTAGTATATACATCATATGAGCAAATGTGTTCGTGAAAGTTTCTTTTATCGCTCTCAGTTGTTAACTGAATTGCTTGAGGACAAGCAAATAGCTAAGCTTGGGGGGAGTTGATACGTCCAAAACGTATCTACTTTCTCGAACACTTTTGCTATTGTTTCTCCTCTAATTTGTGTGTTTTGAATACAACTAACACGGACTGACGCTGTTTTCAGCAGAATTGCTCTGGTGTCTCGTTTTTGTGCAGAAATTCAATTTCCAGTAAAAATTCGGGAAAAATCATGAAAAATCCTATTTCACCAGAAGACCCACGGAGCCAGAAGACCGGAGGGAGAAGTGGCTCGAGGCACCGTCACAAGGTGGTGGCGCGGCCCAGCTCTGGCCGCGCCACCCCTATGTGAGGTGGCCCCAGGCTCCCTCTCGACCTCCCGTCTCGCGTACATATACCCCCTGACGACTTGAGATCGGGGGACGGCGTTTTTTCCCAGATAGAATTCCGCTGCGCCGCCGCCATCAGAAACCGCGATTCGGAACCAGAAACTCCGTTCTGGCACCCTGATACGTCTCAAACGTATCTATAATTTTTGATGCTCCATGCTTTGTTTTACACCATTTGCCTATTGTTTCGTTACACTTAGTGGCATTTTTATACATTTTCCGGAACTAACCTATTAACGAAGTGCCACAGTGCCAGTTTCCTGTTTTCTGCTGTTTTTGTGTTTCAGAAGTGATACACAGGAAATATTCTCGGAATTGGACGAAACAAGTTCCTGAAGTCATATTTCACCGGGGAGCTCCCAAACATCCGAAGTAGAGAAGGAGAGGGGCCACATGGGCCCCACACACAGGGGTGGCGCGGCCAGGCCCCTAGCCGCGCCGGCCCCGTGTGAGGGGGCGTGGGACCCCCTCTGACAGTCCCCTTTCGCCTATAAGTACCCCCTGACGAGAAAAACCTAAAGCCCCGATCAGTTTTCCAGAATACATCGCGATCCGCCGCCGCCGTCGACCCGAAGATCGGGAGGGTCCAGAAGCTCTTCCTGGCACCCTGCCGGAGAGGGGAATCGCCACCGGAGGTCTTCTTCATCGCCATGCTTGCCTCCGGAGCGATGAGTGAGTAGTCTACCTTGGACTATGGGTCCATAGCAGTAGCTAGATGGTTGTCTTCTCCACCATGTGCTTCATGTTTAGATCTCATGAGCTGCCCTACATGATTGAGATCACCGTTATGTAATACTATGATGTTGGTTTGTTGGGATCCGATGAATATTGGTGTTTATGATTAAGTTGCTGTACTGAATTATATCTTTTGTTATCTCTATGTTGTTTATGATCTTGCATGCTCCCCGTTGTTAGTAGCTATCTTGGCCGAGTAGTTGCTAGTGACTCCAAGAGGGGGTATTTATGCTCGATAGTGGGTTCATGCCTCTATTTCACCTGGGGGAGTGACAGAAACCTCTAAGGTGGTAGATGTGCTGTTGCTACTAGGGAGAAAACAACATTCATATGCTCAAGGGCATATGCTTTGTTTACATTACACACTTTGCTTAATGCAATTATCTGTTGTTCGCAACTTAATACTTTCGGGGTGTTCGGATGATATCCCTGGGGGTGGATTATTAGTCATAGATGCAGTTGGATGGCGGTCTATGTATTTTGTTGTAATGCCCAGAGTGAATCTCATAGTGATCTTCTTGACATATCACGTTATCTTTCTTCTATCAATTGCCCAATTGTAATTTGTTTACCCAGCATGTTATTTTATCTATGGAGAGACACCACTAGTGAACTGTGGACCCCGGTCCTATTTTAATCATATTGCAATCACCTGTTTACTTTTCCTGCACTGTTTACTTTACTAGCATTTTACTACTGTTTTCCACTCGATACACTCATAACCTTTGTTTCAAGCAAACCGGTGAGATTGACAACCTCATCGTAAGTTGGGAACAAAGTATTTGTCTGTGTATGTGCAGGTTCCACGTTGCTGCTGGCCGAAGACGAGTCAACAAGTATCGTTAAACGGCGCCCTTGTTGGAGTGTCACTAAGCCAGTCCGCATCACCTTCAGTCGTCACCGTCTCCCTTCTCCTGATCGACATACCTTGGTTTCTTAACTGAGGGAAGACTAGCCACTACACTCATCATACCTTCCTCTTGGGGTTCCCAACGGGCTGGTCATCACCACGCACAAGGACTCACTGCTCCCACATCATCACACGAGTAGCAGCTAATTTTCTGGCGCCGTTGCCGGGGAAGGAAGAGAAGACTTCTGCGAGGGGAGTTCTTCGCACACACATACTTTACTTTGTTATTTGTTTTGCTTTACTTTATTTTATTTTACCTGCATTGCTTTATATCAAAAACCCAAAAAAATTAGAATCCTTGGTAGTTGTTTTTACTTATCTGCTTTTAGTTTTGTTACAATGAGTAATCCTGAAGTAGAAGTTCGTAGTTTCAAGCAACAAGGGGGAGAAAGTTTAAAAGATGCTTGGTACCGTATTAACAATGCTCATCATAGGTGTACCAAAAAGCACTCCACCACGATCCTCCTTAGAAATTTTTATGTTGGTATATCTAGCTGGAATAGGTATGTTCTTGATACTCTTACAGGAGGTAATTTTCTGGGTACTCCCGCGGGAGAAGCATGCACTATAATTGAAAGTTTAGTGGGAGTACCACCTATTCATATTGCTAAAACTGAGACCACTTTGGAAGAGGTGGTAGAAAAGCTCAGCTCCTTAGAGAAAAGTTTGCTAAGTATCCTAGAAAATGCTAGCCGCGATAGTGAATTAATAGAAAGCATTGGTAAGAGAATTACCATTTTAGAGGCTAGCACTACTCATGACAATCAAAACTTGAGGATTGGTAAACTAGAGGAATCCATGGAAACTCTTAGTTTAATCTTCTCTTCTCTTAAATTTAAGAAGGAGAAAGTGTTTGTTGGAAAAGAGCAAAAATTTATGTATGTTCCCAAGGTTTCTGCGCTTAAATCTCAACATGTTCTTAAGATTGGTAAGACTCTTAGTTCCACTAAGGGTGACTTGCAGGTTGAATCATCTTCAGGAACCTTCAAAGAGCCTACTGAGGTAACTAGCACTTCATCTCTTGATATTACTTGATTCGCAATTTTCTGCGCCTAGCTCAAAGGCGTTAAAGAAAAGCACTCTTGGGAGATAACCCATTGTTTACTTTTCAGTACTTTTTCTTTTTCTTGAGTCTTGGAAGTCATTACTACTGTAATGACCGCTCTTTATCTTGTTTATTTCGTTTTTGTGCCAAGAGAAGCCTCTAATTTGAGTGAGGTAAAGATTTGGGGTTATTGCTGTCCTGAAACTGTTTTCGGTGCTGCACCGTAAAAATTCGTGACAATTCTCTGTTTATCTTTTGGACCTGCGATTTCTTGTGCTTATGCCCCAGGTTATATCCAAACTTTTCTTAGTTGAACACTTTTTGATTTGAGCAACGGAAAATCCCTCAAAAATTCGTCCATTATCAGCTGTCCAGTTTTGACAGATTTCTGCCAATATTTGTTTTTGCCACTTTATCGCTTTCTTTCGAGTTCTTTTTTATCATGGAACTCTTGTGTAAGTTGCTACAGTAGTATATACTTTATATGTGGTAGTTTTGGGTTGAAACCTGAAGCTAAAAGAGGTTGAATATATTTTATGCTTACACTAATGTTGCTAATAGAATTGTGTTTAGTTTTGTATGAAGGAAGTTTTCAAGTGTAGGGATTGGAGAATGATGAGATGAGTTGAAGAACGGACAAAAGCTCAAGCTTGGGGATGCCCATGCATCACCCCAAGAAATATCCAAGAAGTACAAGCGTCAAAGCTTGGGGATGCCCCCGAGGCACCCCTTCTTCATCGGCAAAAATCAGGTCACCTTTCAAGACACTATATTTTTATTGCTTCATGCACTATGTGTTTTTCTTGGAGCGTCAGTTGTTTTAGTTTTCTTAGTTTGCTTAGTTTGTTTGTTTGCTGCAATAAATGGTTGGACCCCAACAAATTTCCTTTGGAGGAGATGTACTCGTTTTCATTTGCAAAGAATGCTCTAGTTTTCACTCTTATTAATCGAGCATTCTAGTTTTTCTGCTACTGCTTTTGGTTTTCGTTTTCGCCTTGATATGCGTTCAGATCTTGTCATATCTTTTCATCAAGGTGCATTTTTGCCTCTGAACTTTATTGGTTTTCATCAAAAGAGGTGTCTTTAAAAATTTCAAATGGTGTTGGAAAAGAGAAAAAGCTTTGTGCAAAATAGTGGTACAAGAAGGAGCTTGTGTAGACTGCGTCTTAGGCTTTTTCATGTCATGCTTGATGTCTTTTTGATAGTATGCTTAGTGGTTTTGCTGTAGCATGACTTGTCTCAAATAACTGAGATTGCTTAATGAGCCTTTGAAAAAATCATGCGTTGTTTTTATTGTATGGAAGCATTATTTTGGTTTTCTCCTTGATGCTTTATTTGGGTTGACTTGGCGCATGCTCACACATGTTAGACTCTTCCAAAGTCGCCATTAGCCTTCATGATCATTTAGTTTTTGACTTTTGATGCCATCGTATGCTTCTTTTAATGTCGCTTTGTCGCTTTGCATGATTATGGCCATTATTGCTCTCTTAGTTGGTCGCTCCCAGTCTTTTGCTAGCCCTCGCCTTGTACTGAGTATGAGCTCTACTCGTGCATCCAACTCCTAAAATCCAAGTTTTCCATTGTGTCCACTATAAATTCCTATGCATGGTATTTGTAAGCCATTCCAAAGTAAAATTTTCGTGTGCTACCTTTCAAAAACCTTCAAAATACTTCTCGTTTTGTGACACTGTTTTCAGCTCATGGGGACGTAGTGGTCGGATTTGCTATCTTCCATATTGTCTATTCCAAAAAGAAAAAAAAAGAGAAAAAAAAGGCACTCCTCCAATGAATGTGAATGTTGGTGGGCACCCGATGGAATCGGTTAGCCATGGTATGTGAAAGGAAAAGGTGGGGAGGAGTGCCAAGTTTTATAAAAAGAGCACGAAGTGCCAATCTCTCTCTCAAAAGCTTGCTTTATTTTTGTTTGGAAGATAGTAAGAACCCCATTGCCAGTCGTTGACAAAGACAACCACCTCTCAAAATCAAGTTTTATCTCTGTTTTACAAATGAAAAGCTCTAGCACATGTTTAAATCACTGCTTCCCTCTGCGAAGGGCCTTTCTTCTACTTTTATGTTGAGTCACCACCTTCTTTCTTTATGCACCATTAAGAGAGCATAGTTGTCATTCTTAGTGTGATATGCATTGTCCCAAGGTTCATTGATTGACTCATATTGTGGGTTTCACTTGTTCTTAAATTATTTGTATCTAGTCGCCCTCTTAAACTTTGAGGTGTCCTATGCATTTATGTTTTGCTCTCTTTGAAGGACAAGCTGAAAACCACTTGTATGTTTTTCCTTATGATTTGAACACACGTTTGACTTTCATTGTTTCATTATCATGATCTTTTGTTTGTGTTCATTTGCATGTTTACAACATGGTTGCTAAGTTCTTATTGTCATGATTATATCTTTCATGCCCATGTTTTAAGTTCTATTGATCCCAGCTCATCAATGCTTACATATATGATCAAGATTGTGTAGGTGCATGTCACCTCAAAAATTATTCTTTTGTTATCACTTACCTACTCGAGGACGAGCAGGAGTTAAGCTTGGGGATGCTTGATACGTCTCAAACGTATCTATAATTTTTGATGCTCCATGCTTTGTTTTACACCATTTGCCTATTGTTTCGTTACACTTAGTGGAATTTTTATACATTTTCCGGAACTAACCTATTAACGAAGTGCCACAGTGCCAGTTTCCTGTTTTCTGCTGTTTTTGTGTTTCAGAAGTGATACACAGGAAATATTCTCGGAATTGGACGAAACAAGTTCCTGAAGTCATATTTCACCGGGGAGCTCCCAAACATCCGAAGTAGAGAAGGAGAGGGGCCACGTGGGCCCCACACACAGGGGTGGCGCGGCCAGGCCCCTGGCCGCGCCGGCCCCGTGTGAGGGGGCGTGGGACCCCCTCTGACAGTCCCCTTTCGCCTATAAGTACCCCCTGACGAGAAAAACCTAAAGCCCCGATCAGTTTTCCAGAATACATCGCGATCCGCCGCCGCCGTCGACCCGAAGATCGGGAGGGTCCAGAAGCTCTTCCCAGCACCCTACCGGAGAGGGGAATCGCCACCGGAGGTCTTCTTCATCGCCATGCTTGCCTCTGGAGCGATGAGTGAGTAGTCTACCTTGGACTATGGGTCCATAGCAGTAGCTAGATGGTTGTCTTCTCCACCATGTGCTTCATGTTTAGATCTCATGAGCTGCCCTACATGATTGAGATCACCGTTATGTAATACTATGATGTTGGTTTGTTGGGATCCGATGAATATTGGTGTTTATGATTAAGTTGCTGTACTGAATTATATCTTTTGTTATCTCTATGTTGTTTATGATCTTGCATGCTCTCCGTTGTTAGTAGCTATCTTGGCCGAGTAGTTGCTAGTGACTCCAAGAGGGGGTATTTATGCTCGATAGTGGGTTCATGCCTCTATTTCACCTGGGGGAGTGACAGAAACCTCTAAGGTGGTAGATGTGCTGTTGCTACTAGGGAGAAAACAACATTCATATGCTCAAGGGCATATGCTTTGTTTACATTACACACTTTGCTTAATGCAATTATCTGTTGTTCGCAACTTAATACTTTCGGGGTGTTCGGATGATATCCCTGGGGGTGGATTATTAGTTATAGATGCAGTTGGATGGCGGTCTATGTATTTTGTTGTAATGCCCAGAGTGAATCTCATAGTGATCTTCTTGACATATCACGTTATCTTTATTCTATCAATTGCCCAACTGTAATTTGTTTACCCAGCATGTTATTTTATCTATGGAGAGACACCACTAGTGAACTGTGGACCCCGGTCCTATTTTAATCATATTGCAATCACCTGTTTACTTTTCCCGCACTGTTTACTTTACTAGCATTTTAGTACTGTTTTCCACTCGATACACTCATAACCTTTGTTTCAAGCAAACCGGTGAGATTGACAACCTCATCGTAAGTTGGGAACAAAGTATCTGTCTGTGTGTGTGCAGGTTCCGCATTGCTGCTGGCCGAAGACGAGTCAACAAGTATCGTTAAACGGCGCCCTTGTTGGAGTGTCACTAAGCCAGTCCGCATCACCTTCAGTCGTCACCGTCTCCCTTCTCCTGATCGACATACCTTGGTTTCTTAACTGAGGGAAGACTAGCCGCTACACTCATCATACCTTCCTCTTGGGGTTCCCAACGGGCTGGTCATCACCACGCACAAGGACTCACTGCTCCCACATCATCACACGAGTAGCACACCCTGCCGGGATGGGGATTCGGAGGAGATCTTCATCACCATCACCACCGACGCTCCTCCATCGACCATCCATGACTCCCCCATCCATGTGTGAGTAATTCCCCCGCTGTAGGTGAGGGGATGGTAGGGATTGGATGAGATTGTTCATGTAATTTGATATGAGATTGATAGGGCATAGTGCCTAGTATCTTTATTTAGTGCCTATGACATTGTTGCAACTTGTTGTGCTTAATGCTTGTCACTTTGGGCCCGAGTGCCATGATTTCAGATCTGAACATGTTATTATTTCTATGATGATACTTGTTGTTTATGGTCTTACCTACAAGTTGTATACACATATTGTTGTCCGGAACCCGAGGCCCCAAAGTGATAGAAATTGGGATAACCGGAGGGGATGGCTATGATGTGAGGATCACATGTGTTCACCGAGTGCTAATGCTTTGCTCCGGTACTTTATTAAAAGGAGTACCTTAATTACCAGTAGTTTCCCTTGAGGCCCTGCTGCAACAGGCTGGTAGGACAAAAGATGTCGTGCAAATTTCTCCTTGTGAGCACGTACGACTATATACGGAACACATGCCTATGATTGTTTGTACTAGGATGCTTTATCATTATTTATCTGCAATGCCCGTATCTCATTGATTTCATGAATTATCTTATCCATGCAACGCCCGTTATCCATCCCTATGCCTACAGTATTTGTTCCTACTGTTTACAACCGTTACTTTTACTGCTGCTATTTTACTACTGCTGTTACTGTTTTCCTGTTGTCACTGCTATAAAACTATTGCTACTGATAAACCGCTGCGAGTAAGACTGTTTCCAGGTGCAGCTGAATTGACAACTCATCTGTTAAGGCTTACATATATTCTTTGGCTCCCCTTGTGTCGAATCAATAAATTTGGGTAATGCTTCCCTCGAAGACTGTTGCGATCCCCTATACTTGTGGGTCATCACGCGCCCCCACCTTCTCCATGGCCGCCGCGCTCTGTCCAAATCCGTGGCCTCCGCGCCCCGTCCTTTTCCCGTCGCCGGCTGCCTCTTCTTCCCCGTGGCCGCCGCAGCCCTGTTTCCCTCTGCTGCCAGCGAGCCTGCGTCTCCTCTACTTCTCTCCGCCGCCGATGCGAGTAGCTAGACCGGTCCCCCGCCGCGGCAATCCTCGTCGCGCAGCCGGACCGGGCCTTCTTCCTCGCCTAGCTGGACCTGCCCGTGCAGCCTTCCTCCGGCAACCGGCACGACCTCGCGCAACCTGTGTCCGGTGACCAGAGAGGCGCCCGCCCGCTCTCTCTCCGACGACCTGCGCAGAGCCTGGACGGGGTGAGTGCGCGAGTGGCCCAAGGCTGGAGCGGGGAGGGGAACAAAGCAGGCCAGGGCGTGCGACCCCCGCCTCCAGCGCCGCTCCGGATATCTCGTCGCCAGCTCTACGACCCCGCCTCTAGCGCCGCTCCGGCTACCCCGCCGCCGGCCCCGCGACCCCGCCTCCAGCGCCGCTCCGGCAACCCCGCCGCAAACCCCGCGACCTCGCTTCCAGCGCCGCTCCGGCAACCCTACCGCCGCCACTAGCTCGAGCTCGGGCACGCAGCCGTGCGCATGTTCTGTATTGCCGTTCCTACGTTCTGAAACTGCCCATGTTGTGTGTCTGAAACTGCTTGCGTTGTTATTTGGAGACTGTTTTTGTTCTGAGTTTTTTCAAGTGTTGTTCTTATTTAGCTGCGAGCCTCTTCACCGATACTTCCATTCCGGCAGCATGACATCCATCCAGCATTCCAACCCACCTCGAGTCTGGGAGATGTCGCCTGCAGGCCTAGAGCAATGATATTTACGGTCTTTTGTACTTGCCTTCCATTTGTGTGCAGAGGGGAGTACATATGCACTGCACATGTACCGTTGAGTGCAGTACATATTTTTAGAGGAGTTCAAAGATAGAAAAAAACACCTTAGAAAACTCCCGAATAAAAGTACATGCTTGTGTTATACGTTAGAAAAAATCAAATAAAATATTTGCAGCAAGTAAGTACATATTGTTTTCTCTGAAAGTACACACGGTGTCAACAAGAAGTACAAATATTTAGTTTCTGGAAGTGCAACTTTCATGTGAAGTGCTAGAGAAAAATGATAAAATTATCTAAAAGGAAGAATCAAACTATGCAATCGGGAAGTATATGCAATAATATCGGGAAGTATATGCAATAATATCGGGAAGTATATGCAATAATATAGGGAAGTACAAAACTATGCAAACAAGAAGTATATGCAATAATATAAGGAAGTACAAAAATGTTCAGTTTCGGAAGTGCAGTTTTCACACGAAGTGCTAGAAAAATGATAAAATCATGTAGAGGGAAGTGCTAGAAAAATGATAAATACTCAGTTTAGGGAAGTATACGATCCCTCGTAATTTTGCATAAAAAAAATCATGATGGAAAATACAATATAATAACAAAGGGAAGTACAAATATTGTGATAGAAAGAAGTACAACATGATAACAGAGGAAGTACAAGAAGATAACGGAGGGAAGTATAATACTGTGACGGTGAAACCGAAAGGACAATATTGTAATGACCGGAAGTACACAACAGTAAGAACAAAAAGTACGAATACTCAGTTTACGGAAGTATACGACCCCTTGTAATTTTGCATAAAAAATAAGTCATGATGGAAAATACAATATGATAACAGAGGGAAGTACAATATTGTGACGGGCGGAAGTACAACATAATAATGAAGAGAAGTACAACGTGATAACAAAGAGAAGTACAATACTGTGACGGTGGAACCAAAAGGACACCGTGTAATGAAGTTACCGTTGTTTTACTGAAAAATTCTTGAAACACCATAGGGAAGTATAAGCGCATATAACAAAGAAGTACGAGATACATATCCTCGGAAGTACGAAAACTCTGTTTTCTTGGGACGGAGATATATCATGCAAATCATATCATTTAAAGCTCCGATCGCCTCTATAGTAGGCACAAATGATTTGCATGGTAGAACAAAACTTTAATTTCATTACTTTTTGCTTTCCATGACGAATCAAATAGTAAAATTTCCTAATTTCGAATCGTTAACTTGCGAACAACACAAATCATATGAAGTTAAAACTATATAAATTAATCTTTAACTATAAGGAATTTGCAAAAATAGTGTGAACAAAAAAGTTGCGCATTTTCCATAGCTTTCCAATGGTATATCATTTGCATCATTCCAATTAGCGGTTAAAAAACTATAGTCAAATTAGTCTACATCTTTTTTGGATATCTCCGAATTCGTTATTTTTAAAATTATTCAAAAACTATGCAGAATTTGAAAAAACTTAAAACATGAAAAAGTTGCGTCTACTCCATATCTATCCAACGCCATATTATTTGCATTATTCCGACAAATCGTTGAGAAAATCTGCTCAAATTAGAGTCCGCCCATTTTTGAATAGATCCGAATTCCAGTATTTTCAAAATTGTTCAAAATCCGTGACGAATGTGAAAAAACTTGCAGAGATAACAAAGTTGCGCAATTTTAATAGCTTTCCAATGGCGTATCATATGCATTATTCTGATTTGTGGTTTGGAAAATAAGTGAAAAATACATTTCAGACGTGTTTTTGAATGCTTCCGATTTTCAAAATTAAACTTAAACCATTGAAAATTAGAAAAAAGTTTTAACATGAAAAAGTTGCGGATTTTCCGTAGCTTTCCAACGGTATATCATTTGCATAATTCCGAGAAACGATTTACAAATTCAAATAAATAGCTACGTGGATACAAATTGGCAGTTCAAATTTGTAAACGTGCAATACGATTCTGTCATACAAAGCAGTATAAACATGTGTCATAAGAAGTACAAATATGTGTCGTAAGAAGTACAGAATATGTACAGAATATTATTCTGTCATCGATGACAGAATAGTCTCCATGTATATATATATATATATATATATATAGATAATAGGCCTACTGAGCAGGACAAAGGCCACAAGATATATTGATTATAATTATGGCTATTCCTTGGAATACATTAGTCACATACTTATGAGGAGATCCTTATCATGCTAAATAATCTCCTATGTTTATCCTACTTTCCAAATGGAGATACCAAATTTGAAATGTCTTGATGAGAGTATAATGTTCATTTATATGTTTCTATTTTTGGTGTTCCTATGTTGATCTTTGTAGAGATCATTATGTTGTTGTATTGTATCTACAAGCACGAATAACAATCAATGGCACACACCCACACATCCAAATGACACCAAAAAAACACATAGGCTGCATAACATCCCTCAACACTTCATCTAGTGCACGGGTGTTACCATTGATTAAAATGTTATTAGTGAAGTTGTAAAAAGTAACTAAATATTGTACCAACATTTTCTCAAAACCTCAATCTGTTAGAGAAAATGAAGATATTAAGGACTACATGTTGCATTGATTATTAAACTCAATTTTCCAAACCTACCAATATATATGTAGTATCTAGCCAAATGTCACCACAATGGCCATTCTAGACCATTTTAAACTAAACATCTATGTTTCATACTTACGTATGATCCAAACTTGACTTTTCAATCTTGATGGCTCAAAAAAAAATAGATGTTATTAATCTGGTTAGTTGATCGGCAAATTACAAGTGATTTTAATGAAGGATGAATATAAGAAGCATCTTTTTATTCATGCAATAATAAAAAATGTTTCACAGCCTCATATTATTGAGGAAGTAGCATAACATGTATCATTCTAAATTACTTGAACAATAACAATTTACCACTAGAGGTTGCATGCTTCTATTATATTCCCCATCTAATTTTTTGCAATATATGAGTATTTTTCATAAGGGCTCCATAGTTCCGCTATCTTTCTCCTAAACTAGGTGGTTTCCAATGGAGATGCTGGAATCTTCTTTCATTCTTGTTGCAACAAAGGCCTTGAGTTGACATACATTATATATATATATATATATATATATGTGTTCATGTTCTTAAGTGTACCGAAATATTTGTACAAAGTTTATTGTGCACAAAATGAGGGAAAAAATCACATCTGAATCTGCAGATCAGAATTACCCAGGATAATAATTTTTACTTCACATTACTAACATGGCCTTGTTAAAGTCGAACTTGTCAAAGTTTTACTTCAAGGCATTCACCCTTATAATTAGAGGCATGCACTCTAAAACTACTCCCGTAAATAAGAAGAAAAACATATTTCAATGGATGCACTGAACCTTCATGACATATCGCAGCTTACTATGTAGTAAAAACATGCACAAATAATTAATTGAAAGGAAAAATCACCAATGGTAACTAAAATTTAGAGGTTTCCAACTTATAGTGCAGCTATATGAACCAAATAGTATGAAATGTTTTTTCATGGCATACTAATTGGTTACGCATATCCATGCAAATGTCTCTTAATTGTAATGGAAATTTAACACCATTTACAAATGTAACCGACAAAGGCTACAAAAATCATGAACACATGTAGTTTGAATACTATGCAAAACATGAAAGTTGTTGAATTAAATTGAGAATAATAATACACTTGAATATAGTTTGTGATACATTGGAAGTTCTTATTGAAAAAATATAATTGAGGCATCTTACATCAAATAAAATATTCAGGGAAGTTCATGTAAGTAGCTGGCGGGAAGACACCACATGAAGAAAAATTGGACATGGTTAAGATACAAAATGAAACCAAAGTTTACCTACCACCTGGTGCGAGTTTGCATATAATTTCTGAACATGAAAGAATGGTGTTCTATACTCCAAAATTGACGTGTCATGCACATGCAATTTTAGTTTCATACAATTGTATTGACGTACATTACTGCAACCCATGTCTTCATGCTTCAACCAAATAATAAATTACTACATGTGGACTCAAAATCTTGTTAAAGGTTGTCCAACAAAAGACCTGTGCATTTACTTTCTATGATGTAGAGTAATATAAAATATTTCAACATATGCGTCCCACAAACTAAACACAAGTAGAAGAAAATTACAACATACATCTTTATGATTTTTCATGGTCACCGTGACCATTTCCGGGACATAATGGAAAATTGAGATGAATCATTGATGAAGAGATGGAATGAAAGAAATTGCTATCTGGCTTTATGTATGAAAGCCAGACTGGAATTATCATTGTGCTCATATACGCCACCGGCTCTGCACATCAGCCGCAATGAACCTATAGTTTTCCAAATGTTTATGAAAAAATCCTCCAAATAACTTAGGCAACAATGTTTAGTTGATTCATTGAAAATATGAGAGTTGCCTCCCACCCCAGGTTGGCAGACTCGCTTAACACGACGACAATTCCTCCGCATTTGTTTCTCTAGCTGTGGATGCTGGTACCACCTCCAACAATTTCCTCTTCCACCAACAACAAAGCAGCAGAAGTTCATACGATTCTAGGGATGTTCTTTGAAGATATGAAAAGCGGCACATGATTGAGACACGAAGGAGGAAGATATACATGGATCGGTCATCTAATTAATGCGAGTGAGGAGCGCATGCGCCATGGGGATATGGAGAGGCGACGGGGAAGAGCACACAATGATGAATCAAACTATCAATCTTAGAGGCATGGATCATACAATATCTTCTCTACCGTAATGCCCGCGTTAAGAAATGTCTCATGGCGATCTGACGGTCAAGATCATATAACACCGATATCAAACGTAGAAACTAAAGTTTCACACAGAGTGANTCTCCTATGTTTATCCTACTTTCCAAATGGAGATACCAAATTTGAAATGTCTTGATGAGAGTATAATGTTCATTTATATGTTTCTATTTTTGGTGTTCCTATGTTGATCTTTGTAGAGATCATTATGTTGTTGTATTGTATCTACAAGCACGAATAACAATCAATGGCACACACCCACACATCCAAATGACACCAAAAAAACACATAGGCTGCATAACATCCCTCAACACTTCATCTAGTGCACGGGTGTTACCATTGATTAAAATGTTATTAGTGAAGTTGTAAAAAGTAACTAAATATTGTACCAACATTTTCTCAAAACCTCAATCTGTTAGAGAAAATGAAGATATTAAGGACTACATGTTGCATTGATTATTAAACTCAATTTTCCAAACCTACCAATATATATGTAGTATCTAGCCAAATGTCACCACAATGGCCATTCTAGACCATTTTAAACTAAACATCTATGTTTCATACTTACGTATGATCCAAACTTGACTTTTCAATCTTGATGGCTCAAAAAAAAATAGATGTTATTAATCTGGTTAGTTGATCGGCAAATTACAAGTGATTTTAATGAAGGATGAATATAAGAAGCATCTTTTTATTCATGCAATAATAAAAAATGTTTCACAGCCTCATATTATTGAGGAAGTAGCATAACATGTATCATTCTAAATTACTTGAACAATAACAATTTACCACTAGAGGTTGCATGCTTCTATTATATTCCCCATCTAATTTTTTGCAATATATGAGTATTTTTCATAAGGGCTCCATAGTTCCGCTATCTTTCTCCTAAACTAGGTGGTTTCCAATGGAGATGCTGGAATCTTCTTTCATTCTTGTTGCAACAAAGGCCTTGAGTTGACATACATTATATATATATATATATATATATATGTGTTCATGTTCTTAAGTGTACCGAAATATTTGTACAAAGTTTATTGTGCACAAAATGAGGGAAAAAATCACATCTGAATCTGCAGATCAGAATTACCCAGGATAATAATTTTTACTTCACATTACTAACATGGCCTTGTTAAAGTCGAACTTGTCAAAGTTTTACTTCAAGGCATTCACCCTTATAATTAGAGGCATGCACTCTAAAACTACTCCCGTAAATAAGAAGAAAAACATATTTCAATGGATGCACTGAACCTTCATGACATATCGCAGCTTACTATGTAGTAAAAACATGCACAAATAATTAATTGAAAGGAAAAATCACCAATGGTAACTAAAATTTAGAGGTTTCCAACTTATAGTGCAGCTATATGAACCAAATAGTATGAAATGTTTTTTCATGGCATACTAATTGGTTACGCATATCCATGCAAATGTCTCTTAATTGTAATGGAAATTTAACACCATTTACAAATGTAACCGACAAAGGCTACAAAAATCATGAACACATGTAGTTTGAATACTATGCAAAACATGAAAGTTGTTGAATTAAATTGAGAATAATAATACACTTGAATATAGTTTGTGATACATTGGAAGTTCTTATTGAAAAAATATAATTGAGGCATCTTACATCAAATAAAATATTCAGGGAAGTTCATGTAAGTAGCTGGCGGGAAGACACCACATGAAGAAAAATTGGACATGGTTAAGATACAAAATGAAACCAAAGTTTACCTACCACCTGGTGCGAGTTTGCATATAATTTCTGAACATGAAAGAATGGTGTTCTATACTCCAAAATTGACGTGTCATGCACATGCAATTTTAGTTTCATACAATTGTATTGACGTACATTACTGCAACCCATGTCTTCATGCTTCAACCAAATAATAAATTACTACATGTGGACTCAAAATCTTGTTAAAGGTTGTCCAACAAAAGACCTGTGCATTTACTTTCTATGATGTAGAGTAATATAAAATATTTCAACATATGCGTCCCACAAACTAAACACAAGTAGAAGAAAATTACAACATACATCTTTATGATTTTTCATGGTCACCGTGACCATTTCCGGGACATAATGGAAAATTGAGATGAATCATTGATGAAGAGATGGAATGAAAGAAATTGCTATCTGGCTTTATGTATGAAAGCCAGACTGGAATTATCATTGTGCTCATATACGCCACCGGCTCTGCACATCAGCCGCAATGAACCTATAGTTTTCCAAATGTTTATGAAAAAATCCTCCAAATAACTTAGGCAACAATGTTTAGTTGATTCATTGAAAATATGAGAGTTGCCTCCCACCCCAGGTTGGCAGACTCGCTTAACACGACGACAATTCCTCCGCATTTGTTTCTCTAGCTGTGGATGCTGGTACCACCTCCAACAATTTCCTCTTCCACCAACAACAAAGCAGCAGAAGTTCATACGATTCTAGGGATGTTCTTTGAAGATATGAAAAGCGGCACATGATTGAGACACGAAGGAGGAAGATATACATGGATCGGTCATCTAATTAATGCGAGTGAGGAGCGCATGCGCCATGGGGATATGGAGAGGCGACGGGGAAGAGCACACAATGATGAATCAAACTATCAATCTTAGAGGCATGGATCATACAATATCTTCTCTACCGTAATGCCCGCGTTAAGAAATGTCTCATGGCGATCTGACGGTCAAGATCATATAACACCGATATCAAACGTAGAAACTAAAGTTTCACACAGAGTGAGTTGAGTTTCACATAGAGTGAGTTGAGGTTTCACACAGAGTTGACATGGAGGCTTGTATGGTGCCTCCAATTAGTAAATATAAGATGGTCTATGCATGCTTTGATAAGTGCACTCACTATCTAGGATTCAACTCCTAGATTTGATAAGATGGTCTATGCATGCTTTGATAAGTGCGCTCCCAGACTTTAGCGCATGTTTCTAGAGCTTTCCAATGTGCTTCTTGAGGAAGCACTCTTGGTCCGTATTATTAATTGAGTGAATAATCATCCTTCATGCTACTGAAGCAGTTAAGGATAGCCACTCCTTCATCATCGGATGAGAAGAATTGTGGCACAGACTTACCTTCGGGGTATACGATGACACATGCATTGGTGTTGCATAAGATGGCCACCTCATCTGCCTTCTTTGCCAAGCCCTTGTTACGCTTGTTTAATGTGTTAGAACGAGTTGTGTCGTGTGGGATATACTTGAGGAACACCTTCTTCCTAGCCATTGCCATCCTAGGTCAAAGGAATGTTTTGGTCTTGTTGAGTTGAAATCTAAGGGAGGAGGGGACTATTTATAGTGGATGATATGGAAGGAGGCCTTTATTGTGCACGTCTGATTCTTTGGAGTCTATTAATAACTTTTATTGTTTCTCCCATAAGATAAGGAGGTGATAAATGCATCATCACACAAAGGATTTATCGTTAAATATATGGACAGAGGCCTTAATTAATTTTGCACACTTGATTCTTTGGCAGCCATTTATAAAATTTATCATTTCTTTCATAAGATAAGAGGTGGTAGCTAGCGCGATAAATGCATCATCACACCAAAGATTTTCATTAGTCAATATGAAAATTAAATAAATAAATGTATACCCACATATCCGAATCAGAGACCACCTTTGCTCGATAGACCACATAGATAGATAGTAGTATATTTAACATGTATTCAAAATTTATAATTATGCGTCTTACATACTCCAAGGTCGTCATTGATTTCCATCTAGAGAGAAGGACCAACCTATATCCATTGTGTGGCCTATAGAATATGACTGTGTAAACACATTATTCCATACTTCTCTTTATCACCTTCATCTAGTAATAAATTTAATCTACCTTTCCCCTTTACTAGCATTAATACATTTTCCAATACCACATAACTAATTGGAACTTCTATTCTCACCATATTCCTCCAAAAGAATGTGGAACACCTCATGTACCATCTCCATGTTTTTCGCATGGCAATTTAAATTCATCAAAGATGCATGGATTGCATGCTTTATATAAATTCTGACCTAAGAATTCATAAATTATTTCATTCACATAATTGTTCCAACAGTGGAGGACTTGTCACCAATTATTGATGGTATTGAGAATAGACTAAATGCATGTTTGATGCCTATGCACTTCTATTCTTGTAGACACTTGTTGGGCCTCCAAGTGCAGAGGTTTGTAGAACAGCCGCAAGTTTCCCTTAAGTGGATCACCCAAGATTTATCGAACTCAGGGAGGTTAGAGGTCGAAGCTATCCCTCTCAAGCAACCCTGCAATTACGATACAGAAAGTCTCTTGTGTCCCCAACACACCCAATACACTTGTCAGATGTATAGGTGCACTAGTTCGGCGAAGAGATAGTGAAATACAAGTGGTATAGATGATTATAAGTAGCAAACGTGATGTGGAATAAATATCGCTGCGAGCAAACATGTAACAAAACAGTAAGTAAACGGTGTGCAATGCTTGGAAACAAGGCCTAGGGATCATACTTTCACTAGTGGACACACTCCCAACAATATAACATGATTGAACAAATAAACAACTTCTCTCCACTATGGTACTCTGTAATGACCCAGGATTTTGTCAAATTTTGGGGAATTTTTTTTTCGCTTTTGTATTGCTTGAGATGATTGAATTTTCACAGGAATTTAAAACTTTTGAGTCTAATTGAAAGCTTTATTAGAAAATACATTAAACCTTCTATTATTCTCTTGAAGGACTTCTTTGAGAAAGATCAAGTATCCAAATACTATTTTCCTTTCTTTTACTCAAACTTATGCAAGCTAACTTGCATGGATTTGATTTTTAAAAGTATTATAAAGTTGGTATTTCAAAACTATGTTTGAGTGTGGTTTTCAACTATTATTTTATAAATTATTATTTTATTTTCTTGTTACTTTAGAAAGAATTGAGTTCCAACTCTATTTCTATTATTTTATGCAAGCAAAGCCTTTAGGATCAATTGAGATCTTTTATTAAAAATCTTGCTTTGGTTCTGAAAACCTGTTTATTACTGCCCTAGTTTGTTCCTCTATTTTTTTTTAGAAAATTTTACAAATTGGTTTGACCTTGTTTGGATTCAAATTGCAAAAGATATGAAAGGAATAAAGAAAAACAGAAAAAGAAAAGAAGAAAGAAAATAAAAATAGAAAAGGGCCCCGGGGGAAACCATTCGGCCCAGCTTCAGAAGCCAGCCCGCGGCCCAACTTGACAGAACCCGAACCGGTATCCCTCTTCCTCTCTCTCCCTCGCTGCCAGGTGGGCCCCACCTGTCAGCATCATCACCTCCACCGTTTCCTCTCTTCTCCCTGGAAACGAAACTCGCCGGAGTAACGCCCCCACTAATTTCTCGCGAGTAATGGCCATCAATCCCCGACCTATAAGTAGCCCTCGACTCCCTCTCCATTTCCCCTTTCAACCCTCTGTAGATTGTGCCGCCAGGCTGCCCAAATCACTCGCCGGAGTTCATCATTGCTGCGGGCAAGAACTCCAAAATCCGGTGAGACCGAGCTACCCCGCATTCCCTCTCCGGCCTTAATATCTTCCCCTCACCCAGGCGCACCTCCTCATGCCCTCGGTACATTTTCTTTCGCAGGAAACCAAGCGCGGTGTCGTGAACCCGAAGCTCTTCACCGCACTGTCGTCTCCAGCCGCGCCATTCACCCACGCCAGGACGCAATCGGCCTCGACGACCACGCATTCGAGCTCTCCTTGACCTCCCGAACCCCGTCGTGCAGTCGCCGTGGTCCAGGAACCTCCAGAGCCCCGCCGGAATCAACCACCTGGCCGCTATATCACCGCCGGCAAGCCGGAACCCTAGCCTCCACGGTGAGCATCTCCCCTGACTCATCTCGTTCGTCGGATCTCGCATCAACGCACGAAAACGAATCACTTAACTGAACAGGTACCCTCAGATCTGGGGCGTTCATATTCCTTTAGATCTGACGGCTCAAATCACGGATCCGACCGAAACGGTACGGGCCTATCCGAAGCAGCCACGCGGCCTCCCCAGATTCAAACCGAGTTTAAAACCAGAAAATGAAATCAGATTTGATCTAGATCTTCAGAAAATCATATCTATTGTTCTGTAAGTCCAAAAATAGCAAACAAGATACCGTTGGAATCCTTAGGAATTGTACTATCCATCAGTACCATAAAATATTATATTTTATGGGTTCAATTTGAAACTATTTTCAAATTGGAATCAAACCTTCTATTAGCATGACTAATTCATATCTTTAGTTCTATTGATCCAAAAATTACAATTTTGTAGTCTATGGATTCCTCAGAACTTGTAGAACACTCTAGAACCAGAAACTTTCAAACTTGACACGTGCACACACTTTGTGCATTCAAATCTATCCAAATCACTATTCTGATCATAGTTTGAATTCTATAACCTATTTTGGAGTGATTCCAATTGCAGTGACCTTGCATTACTGCAAGCTATCCAGTAGCATCACTCCCATATCTGATTGAAATACTTCACAATTATTCAAATTCTAATATGAGGATTTGAGTAATTTCCATTATAAGAATAAATCTATTTCTGTTCAGTAATGTTCCCATCTACCATAGCAAATCTTATGATCATACCTAGCCATCATTGTTATCTAATCAACATCTGGATCAAGATCATATCTACTTAGACCTATCTTGTCTAGTTCACACATATTCAAATTACAATTGTGTTGTTTGAGTAAAGTGTGATACATCTCAATCTTAGATTCTATTCCTGCTATCCTTGTAATGTTGATCTAATCAACATTATAACACTTATCCAATACCCCATGAACCCAATAGGAACCTTAAACCATTATCCCAAAATGTTATCTACCCATACTCAATCCTCTGCCCACTTGATCTTGATTTCATGTGTAGAGCTATTCGATTAACAAATGAGTTAATTGAGTAACTCAATAATTCATGAGTCCTAGCCTAAGCTTAAGTGTAATAGATACTATTTAAGAATAATTGTTGTCACACTTATTCAGTAGTATTACTATTGCACTATTTTGTCTCTTATGTGATTTACACACATGAGATGTTCCAAGACCCAATATGCTGTAATAAAGCATAAAGATCCCACTCATCATATTTTGTCTAATTCATATGTATATTCAAATTGCAATTGTGCTACTTGAGTAGAATATGAATTCACCTCAAACCTATATTCTGTTAATATGGTGTTGTTATAACCATACCAAAGTATGTAATATACACCATGTTAATCAATGAACCATTTGAGCCATGTCCTTGAATATAAACCATCCATACCCAGATCAATGCCTACCTAGTTTCTGTTCACGTGTATTGGACTATTCAAATTGCAAATGTGCAAATTGAGTACATCAAGCGTTCATAAGACCTAACCTAGAGCCCAAGTGCGATGCATACTGTTTAAGGAATAAATGTTGTTACACTTATTCAAATAGTATCTTGGTTGCACTATCCCACTCCTATGTGATCCATTTCACATGAACTATTCTGAAAACTCTTTCATATCTCACAAATCATGATCCCTCACCATATCTTTCTGTCTTAACATTTTTGTAAACCTAAATTGTTAAACAAACACCTTTCAATTGTTTGATTTGTTTGATCGTGTTTGTATGAGTGTTCATGTTATACTTTTTCTTGTGCTATAGTTTGTGCGAAGAGTTACGTGCCTAGTTGAGAGGAGGGAAGCGTCTTGTTCATCAGAAAGGCAAGTGACACACATGTCCCTTACCCATTTTACTTATGCATTAGTATACTCACCTCTTGTAGTATTGCATGATAGGTGTTTTACTCAACTGTTTTATCAAATGCTTAGGTCCTAGTAGTGTGTAGCTACCCCTCAAACCCCACCTGTTAGGATGCTAAGTACTTGTTAATTTGATGCCATGCTAAGATCACTTGAAAAGTGTTTTGTGATAAAGTTAAGAACTTCAACTAAAATGAAACACCTGGGTGGAATGGTTTGATAAGATGAGGCGAGGTAGGTGGGTTCGGGGACGCAAGCCTCATAAGAGGATGTGGGAACCGAATGCCGCTCGGGACAGCCACCCAGGAATAAAGAGATGGCTATGTCTTCCATGCTTAGTGTACTTCCAGTGCAGCCTTATGACATTATGGGCTCTGTCTTGACTGATTAGAATGTGGGAGTACAACTTGTCGGCAAGAAGTGGTGGTAGTCAAATTATAGGTTGGGAACGGTGCTTGCCAAGTTAGTTGTCCTCTCCTTCTAAAAGGTCTCGTTTCAATTCATGTATGGGCATGAAATGAATCGTAAGGTGAAAGTGCACAACCCTTGCAAGGTGTTTAAATCTAATCGATTAGCCGTGTCCTCGGTTATGGACAATTGAGTCTCTATACATGGAATGTACGGAATAATCTCATCACCGATTTTGAATTATTAAAATTTTGTCTAGAAACCCCTAGGTAGGAACTAAGGACCATACACTCCGAGGGGTGGTGGTGCCTGAGCTTCCAACTTTGTCGAATATCGCCCAGTGCCACGTGCCTAGCTAGTATGTGGTTATTGGGGGTTATTTCGACCTTTGAAAATATAAAAACTTTGAAAGTATTACTTTAAGAAAGAACTGTAGGATAAAACTGGCTTTATGCAAATCAGCCTGTGAGATCCACTAGCCAAATACTCATGTAGATAGACTCCTCACATCAGCCACCAAATATGTGTCATTGCCAGTACATCATTGTACTGACCCCTTTGGGGCTGCATATTCAACGTGCAGGTTTTATTTCGAGTAAGGAACCAGGATTAGGATCTCGAGCTTACATTCCAACATGGCTGCCTGTGGCACGTGATGAAGATGGAGGCTCCCTGCCACCCTGTTATTTCCGCTGTGTAAAACTGTAAGATTTTAGTACCTTGCATCTGGATCCGCGATGTAATCTTAATACTATGCAATGAATATTTCATTTTGTTCTGTGGTGCTATCATTGATCCAGGGAATAGCACTTAACACAGATGTTCCACCTTGTTCTCAAGGTTGGGGCGTTACAGAATGGTATCAGAGCATAGTGTTGCCTGTAGGATCGAGACCCTAGGTTTGGACTAGACTAGGAAACCCCAAAAATGATATCAAATGGATATCATTACGCTAGGATGTGTTTTGAAAGTTTTGTTACATTTTAATTACAGTTTGCTTCATTTTCTCGTAAGGCTTATCACTTTCATTTTTACTTACACTGTTCTTCTTTCAAAATTTTAGATGACGTTCACCAAGCTGAAGGTCCCCTACGACGATGACGACAAGCTGTTTAGTGATCAGCTATCTCGCCTGTCTCGGATGCTGAACCTGTCACCTCCCACTTTTCGTGGCAGAGTGATACCCTGTGTGGTTCCCGAGATCGTCCGTTGGGAGATTGAGACCAGGATTGAGGGTCGCACCATTGGTACTCCCACTGACACAGTGGTGTACTCGAGGATGTACCCAGGTTGGGAGACTGGTGTCATGATGGCCATGGAGGAGGCACTAGCCCGCATTTGTGGTATGTATGTCCAGGAGATATCAGAGTTGGACAATTCCATCTACCAGTTTGGGAGGCGTAACCACGAGGGATGGGCCTTGAGGACTCCAGGGCGCCGTGAGGATTTACCATGGACTGAGATGCAGTTAGAGGACATGGGATCCTATGCTTTCAACTTGGAGGACATGCTGCGCCATGAGATGGATGCCACAGATGATGCCAAGTACCAGCTTCTGGAGAAGGATGAGAAGATAGAACAACTAGAGAGCACAATAGAGAAGCTGAAGGAGAAGAACAAAACACTTGAGGCCGCCAATGATAAGCTGTCAGGTAAGGTCGAGGATCAGGAGGCCCAGATTGTAGGCTTTCGAGGACAGTGCATATACCTTCACAAGGACCTGATGAAGTACAAGCCTTGGCCGCCTAAGAAAGGATCAACACCTACTGAAGAGAAGAAGGAGTCGACCTCAGAGCTGATAGGAGCAGAGCCAGAGAAGCTGGAGCCTTGCCAGCCCATGATAGAGGGAGATTCTGTGGAGAAGACTCATGCGGCGCCACCTAACCCTGTGGTGAAACGACGCAAGACAGGGAACACTAGAGCGTATCTGGCACAGTTCAAGTAGTGAGACCACCACTTTATGTAATAAATCGACGATCTAGTATGGGTTAGTCATGCCACCTAGTGGTATGACCCTTTTAGACCTTGTTTTCCTAAAACTTGTAATTGACTTGTTGTGTTTGAGGATCTATGTTTGATGTGATCGTCTATGCTGTCGAGTGCTGGTTGCAATGCTTGTTTTAATTTTATAGAAATATGTTTTCACTTGACCTACTATGTTTGGGTAGGATCTTCCTTAGATCTCTTCTGTCTAACCCTCATCTATGCTAACCATAAACCTGTCCAAAACCCCAAACAGATGCATCCTCAACGGCAAAACAGTCGCAACAACCCTCAGTTGGAGATAGCAATGCAACAGTTAGTTGAAGCTCACACGGGAGTGATGCGAGTGATGACTCAGAATATGGCTAATCGCGATAGCAAGGAGCTACCCCCAGGGGTGCAGCAAATACTAAATGATCATTCGCGAATAGTGCAAATGATGTTCCGGATGGTGGCTAGTACCAATAATAGCCTACCACAAGATGAGCATGGTGGAAAGCCGACACAAGTTGATGCGGAGATGACACAGCAAGCCTGTAAGAGATGTGGAGAAATAGGACACACCTCTAAGGACTGCCATGGAGAATGTCCCATGAGCCAAGTTACTTGTTTCCTATGTGAAGGAACAAATCATATTCCGGCTGAATGCAAATTTTACCCCACAGTGCAACGGATAAATCAACAAGCTAAGGATAGAGTGAGCCAACTGCCAGAAAGGACCCCTGAAGATGGAAGACTTAAAAGAAAGATGGAAGATAAAGACATGGAGATAGCACTCAACCATACCACTAAGTGCTGCTACTCATGTGAAGAGGAAGGACACTTGTCTAGGAATTGCCCGAAGAAGAGGGGATATTCCTCCCCGACTGTAGTGGAATATGACGAAAATGAAGTGAGAGATCTTCTAGCCCTAGAAAGACCAAAAAGAAAGAAGGACAACAGCAAGGTAATGTGCTTCAAATGCAAGGAGCTAGGACATTATGCGAGCCAATGCCCAAAACTGCATCATGAAGTAAACATGCAAGACAGTATGAAAAGGGACATCCAAATGATCACCTGCTTCAAGTGCAAACAAAAAGGACACTACTCGGATAATTGTTCAAGGAATGGAACCCCAAGACCTCAGTAACGTGGAACGACTGAAGGATGCTACAATATACAAGGAGGAAACACAACAAGACGTAGCCAAATTGGAAGGACTTGTATGCCATTACTGCCTTAATAAATATTGTAAGAACTTGTAAGAGCCGTGGACAACCGGTTAAATGAATTGTATTTCTCAATGAGATGGCAAGCCGAAGGATTTGTGACTTCAGAGTTAATGTCTTACGACCGAGTTTGCCCAAAACCCTAGCTAAGGAACGATAGATTTGTCTTAAAAATTTAGATTTGAATCACAAGTTCTCATTTCAAGAAAATTTTGGTAAAACCAGTGAGGTTGACCAAGAGTTAGAATGCGAGGTTTGCAAACCATGTATGAAGTAATGATTTGGGTGCAGGATGGATTGATCACCATTCCTACTACTCTTATTATTCGCTCTCATGATGTTGGTTGTACACACCTAGAGAGACATACCTACATGAGGGACGACGTCTTTA
Organism: Dactylis glomerata; assembly: GCA_007115705.1. Lineage (NCBI taxonomy): Eukaryota > Viridiplantae > Streptophyta > Magnoliopsida > Poales > Poaceae > Dactylis > Dactylis glomerata. The sequence continues at coordinate 2,765,743 of QXEO01001223.1, forward strand.
AACCATGACCTTAGGAGGATAGATATACTACACCCCTCATAGTGTGCCAGTGTGGCCAAGACGTAAGGATACGGTGAGGACCGACTATACGTTTCCAAAAGCATTTTCTCAGTGGACCTTGGATGCCGAGACGATTCAATTTCGACTTCAATTCCCGACATTTCGTTTCGACTCCACGGCCCGTTCGACTACCCCTGAGCCTATAAAAGAGGACTCTCCCCTCTCCCGAGAGTCACAACAGAGACTGCCACCACCGACTATGAAAGTCCCTCCTGATTTCAAAGCCCAGCGCCACCGAAGTCTACCTCATCCCGACCTACGATGTTGTGAAACACCTCTCCAAATCCATGGAACCCAGTTCCTCCCCATGAGAGCTTCGTTAGACCCCTTTCCCCTTAGGAAGAGTTCATCTTCAAGAAGTGATCAAGTTGTTCAGCGCCTTTCGACAACTATGAAGACGGTTGCTAAAGGAATTCTTAAGGACCATCTGGTACCTGTGGCAAGTAGCACGACTTGCTCCGGTAACTTGAGTGGGTTCAACAATGCTGGTTATAAGGCGACCTTCCGTCCCTTAAAGGTGCTAGTACCTTTTACAGAGTCCACCTTGTTTACCCCTATGAAATGCTTGAGAAGACTACAGAGAGATGCCATCCTAATTCCTTGGGATGTGTGGTCTCATCATGTTCGTGGGGCAAGCATGCAGTACTTGACACTGGGTCATCCCTTGAGACTCTGCAATGAAAATCAGCTAAAAAGCAACAAGGAGTATGGAGATAGCCTGCATGCTATCATGGCCTTGGTGAGGACCGACCAAGAAAAGGCTAGATACACATTCTTGGACGATGTGGACTACCTTGTTGAAGACAACGCAATGGATGATATCTGCCTATCACCAGAATTGGATGGAGCATCTGGAATGCCACTTCTGAACGTCGGCAAACATCGACACTTCTGAGAAGGGCGATTTCAAGAAAATGGCACAACGATGAATTCAAGCTGGGAACAAAATGCAAGTACCTAAGGAAACATCAAGATACCACCAAGCAAAATCTTCTTTAAGGGTGGTAGCACCAAAGTTCCATTAGGATCCATAAAACTTTGTAACCTTCCTTCAATCTCGAGGACGAGATTTCTTTAAGGGTGGTAGTCTGTAACGACCCAGGATTTTGTCAAATTTTGGGGAATTTTTTTTTCGCTTTTGTATTGCTTGAGATGATTGAATTTTCACAGGAATTTAAAACTTTTGAGTCTAATTGAAAGCTTTATTAGAAAATACATTAAACCTTCTATTATTCTCTTGAAGGACTTCTTTGAGAAAGATCAAGTATCCAAATACTATTTTCCTTTCTTTTACTCAAACTTATGCAAGCTAACTTGCATGGATTTGATTTTTAAAAGTATTATAAAGTTGGTATTTCAAAACTATGTTTGAGTGTGGTTTTCAACTATTATTTTATAAATTATTATTTTATTTTCTTGTTACTTTAGAAAGAATTGAGTTCCAACTCTATTTCTATTATTTTATGCAAGCAAAGCCTTTAGGATCAATTGAGATCTTTTATTAAAAATCTTGCTTTGGTTCTGAAAACCTGTTTATTACTGCCCTAGTTTGTTCCTCTATTTTTTTTTAGAAAATTTTACAAATTGGTTTGACCTTGTTTGGATTCAAATTGCAAAAGATATGAAAGGAATAAAGAAAAACAGAAAAAGAAAAGAAGAAAGAAAATAAAAATAGAAAAGGGCCCCGGGGGAAACCATTCGGCCCAGCTTCAGAAGCCAGCCCGCGGCCCAACTTGACAGAACCCGAACCGATATCCCTCTTCCTCTCTCTCCCTCGCTGCCAGGTGGGCCCCACCTGTCAGCATCATCACCTCCACCGTTTCCTCTCTTCTCCCTGGAAACGAAACTCGCCGGAGTAACGCCCCCACTAATTTCTCGCGAGTAATGGCCATCAATCCCCGACCTATAAGTAGCCCTCGACTCCCTCTCCATTTCCCCTTTCAACCCTCTGTAGATTGTGCCGCCAGGCTGCCCAAATCACTCGCCGGAGTTCATCATTGCTGCGGGCAAGAACTCCAAAATCCGGTGAGACCGAGCTACCCCGCATTCCCTCTCCGGCCTTAATATCTTCCCCTCACCCAGGCGCACCTCCTCATGCCCTCGGTACATTTTCTTTCGCAGGAAACCAAGCGCGGTGTCGTGAACCCGAAGCTCTTCACCGCACTGTCGTCTCCAGCCGCGCCATTCACCCACGCCAGGACGCAATCGACCTCGACGACCACGCATTCGAGCTCTCCTTGACCTCCCGAACCCCGTCGTGCAGTCGCCGTGGTCCAGGAACCTCCAGAGCCCCGCCGGAATCAACCACCTGGCCGCTATATCACCGCCGGCAAGCCGGAACCCTAGCCTCCACGGTGAGCATCTCCCCTGACTCATCTCGTTCGTCGGATCTCGCATCAACGCACGAAAACGAATCACTTAACTGAACAGGTACCCTCAGATCTGGGGCGTTCATATTCCTTTAGATCTGACGGCTCAAATCACGGATCCGACCGAAACGGTACGGGCCTATCCGAAGCAGCCACACGGCCTCCCCAGATTCAAACCGAGTTTAAAACCAGAAAATGAAATCAGATTTGATCTAGATCTTCAGAAAATCATATCTATTGTTCTGTAAGTCCAAAAATAGCAAACAAGATACCGTTGGAATCCTTAGGAATTGTACTATCCATCAGTACCATAAAATATTATATTTTATGGGTTCAATTTGAAACTATTTTCAAATTGGAATCAAACCTTCTATTAGCATGACTAATTCATATCTTTAGTTCTATTGATCCAAAAATTACAATTTTGTAGTCTATGGATTCCTCAGAACTTGTAGAACACTCTAGAACCAGAAACTTTCAAACTTGACACGTGCACACACTTTGTGCATTCAAATCTATCCAAATCACTATTCTGATCATAGTTTGAATTCTATAACCTATTTTGGAGTGATTCCAATTGCAGTGACCTTGCATTACTGCAAGCTATCCAGTAGCATCACTCCCATATCTGATTGAAATACTTCACAATTATTCAAATTCTAATATGAGGATTTGAGTAATTTCCATTATAAGAATAAATCTATTTCTGTTCAGTAATGTTCCCATCTACCATAGCAAATCTTATGATCATACCTAGCCATCATTGTTATCTAATCAACATCTGGATCAAGATCATATCTACTTAGACCTATCTTGTCTAGTTCACACATATTCAAATTACAATTGTGTTGTTTGAGTAAAGTGTGATACATCTCAATCTTAGATTCTATTCCTGCTATCCTTGTAATGTTGATCTAATCAACATTATAACACTTATCCAATACCCCATGAACCCAATAGGAACCTTAAACCATTATCCCAAAATGTTATCTACCCATACTCAATCCTCTGCCCACTTGATCTTGATTTCATGTGTAGAGCTATTCGATTAACAAATGAGTTAATTGAGTAACTCAATAATTCATGAGTCCTAGCCTAAGCTTAAGTGTAATAGATACTATTTAAGAATAATTGTTGTCACACTTATTCAGTAGTATTACTATTGCACTATTTTGTCTCTTATGTGATTTACACACATGAGATGTTCCAAGACCCAATATGCTGTAATAAAGCATAAAGATCCCACTCATCATATTTTGTCTAATTCATATGTATATTCAAATTGCAATTGTGCTACTTGAGTAGAATATGAATTCACCTCAAACCTATATTCTGTTAATATGGTGTTGTTATAACCATACCAAAGTATGTAATATACACCATGTTAATCAATGAACCATTTGAGCCATGTCCTTGAATATAAACCATCCATACCCAGATCAATGCCTACCTAGTTTCTGTTCACGTGTATTGGACTATTCAAATTGCAAATGTGCAAATTGAGTACATCAAGCGTTCATAAGACCTAACCTAGAGCCCAAGTGCGATGCATACTGTTTAAGGAATAAATGTTGTTACACTTATTCAAATAGTATCTTGGTTGCACTATCCCACTCCTATGTGATCCATTTCACATGAACTATTCTGAAAACTCTTTCATATCTCACAAATCATGATCCCTCACCATATCTTTCTGTCTTAACATTTTTGTAAACCTAAATTGTTAAACAAACACCTTTCAATTGTTTGATTTGTTTGATCGTGTTTGTATGAGTGTTCATGTTATACTTTTTCTTGTGCTATAGTTTGTGCGAAGAGTTACGTGCCTAGTTGAGAGGAGGGAAGCGTCTTGTTCATCAGAAAGGCAAGTGACACACATGTCCCTTACCCATTTTACTTATGCATTAGTATACTCACCTCTTGTAGTATTGCATGATAGGTGTTTTACTCAACTGTTTTATCAAATGCTTAGGTCCTAGTAGTGTGTAGCTACCCCTCAAACCCCACCTGTTAGGATGCTAAGTACTTGTTAATTTGATGCCATGCTAAGATCACTTGAAAAGTGTTTTGTGATAAAGTTAAGAACTTCAACTAAAATGAAACACCTGGGTGGAATGGTTTGATAAGATGAGGCGAGGTAGGTGGGTTCGGGGACGCAAGCCTCATAAGAGGATGTGGGAACCGAATGCCGCTCGGGACAGCCACCCAGGAATAAAGAGATGGCTATGTCTTCCATGCTTAGTGTACTTCCAGTGCAGCCTTATGACATTATGGGCTCTGTCTTGACTGATTAGAATGTGGGAGTACAACTTGTCGGCAAGAAGTGGTGGTAGTCAAATTATAGGTTGGGAACGGTGCTTGCCAAGTTAGTTGTCCTCTCCTTCTAAAAGGTCTCGTTTCAATTCATGTATGGGCATGAAATGAATCGTAAGGTGAAAGTGCACAACCCTTGCAAGGTGTTTAAATCTAATCGATTAGCCGTGTCCTCGGTTATGGACAATTGAGTCTCTATACATGGAATGTACGGAATAATCTCATCACCGATTTTGAATTATTAAAATTTTGTCTAGAAACCCCTAGGTAGGAACTAAGGACCATACACTCCGAGGGGTGGTGGTGCCTGAGCTTCCAACTTTGTCGAATATCGCCCAGTGCCACGTGCCTAGCTAGTATGTGGTTATTGGGGGTTATTTCGACCTTTGAAAATATAAAAACTTTGAAAGTATTACTTTAAGAAAGAACTGTAGGATAAAACTGGCTTTATGCAAATCAGCCTGTGAGATCCACTAGCCAAATACTCATGTAGATAGACTCCTCACATCAGCCACCAAATATGTGTCATTGCCAGTACATCATTGTACTGACCCCTTTGGGGCTGCATATTCAACGTGCAGGTTTTATTTCGAGTAAGGAACCAGGATTAGGATCTCGAGCTTACATTCCAACATGGCTGCCTGTGGCACGTGATGAAGATGGAGGCTCCCTGCCACCCTGTTATTTCCGCTGTGTAAAACTGTAAGATTTTAGTACCTTGCATCTGGATCCGCGATGTAATCTTGATACTATGCAATGAATATTTCATTTTGTTCTGTGGTGCTATCATTGATCCAGGGAATAGCACTTAACACAGATGTTCCACCTTGTTCTCAAGGTTGGGGCGTTACATACTCTGAATTACTCTCCTATTGAATAACACTAATCATTGCGTAGTGGCTACAGAAGCACCACTTAAAGTTCATCAAGTACTTGACAAACACCACTCATAGAGACATCCAAATTAGATCACAACTCAAGATAGAAATCATTGCAACTTAGACCAAGTACTAACACGGTGCACACACTGTCAACATTACACCATGAAAGGAGGAATAGATCACTCAATACTATCATAGTAATAATTACTCTCATAATCCACAAGAGATCACAATCATAGCCTAAACCAAGTACCACCACGATGCACGCACTGTCACCGTTACACCATGGCAGGAGGAATAGATTACTTTAATAACATCACTAGAGTACACTATAATAATTAAGCATAGGAGTAGCATAATATCTGAATAATAACATCTACTTGTTCAACATGATACAAAGCTCACGATCACATAAAGATCACATCATGGGAGAGAGAGGTGAACCACATAGCTACCGGTAGAGCCCTTAGCCCCGGGGATGAACTACTCCCTCCTCATCATAGGAGACAGCAAGGTTGATAGAGATGGCGGTGAGGTCAATGGAGACGGCGGAGAAGGCGATGGAGACCGATGGAGATGGCTTCGGGGGCACTTCCCCATCCCGGCAGAGTGCCGGAACAGAGACTTCTGTCCCCCGAAATTCGTCGGCGATGGCGGCGGAGCTGCGGAACTCTTTCTGGAAATTTGCCGAATCCTTTAGGGTTTTCCGTCCCAAGGCTTTATATAGGCGAAGGGGCGTCGTCAGGGGTGGCCCCAGGCCTCCTCACATAGGGGTGGCGCGGCCAGGGCCTGGGCCGCGCCAGCCCTATGTGAGGTTGGCCTGTGGCCCCTCTCCTTCCTCTCTTCGGATGTCTGGATGCTCCCGGGATAAATAAGACTTCAGGAACTTGTTTCGTCTAATTCCGAGAATATTTCCTATGTATCACTTCTGAAACACAAAAACAGCAGAAAACAGGGAACTGGCACTGTGGCACTTGTTAATAGGTTAGTTCCGAAAATTGCATAAAAGTGTCACGAAGTGTAACGAAACAATAGGCAAATGGTGTAAAAACAAGCATGGAGCATCAAAAATTATAGATACGTTGGAGACGTATCAGCATCCCCAAGCTTAACTCCTGCTCGTCCTCGAGTAGGTAAGTGATAACAAAAGAATAATTTTTGAGGTGACATGCACCTACACAATCTTGATCATATATGTAAGCATTGTGAGCTGGGATCAAAAGAACTTAAAACATGGGCATTAAAGATATAATCTTGACAATATAAACTTAGCAACCATGTTGTAAACATACAAATGGACACAAACAAAAAATCATGAAAATGAAACAATGAAAGTCAAACGTGTGTTCAAATCATAAGGAAAAACATACAAATGGTTTTCATCTTGTCCTTCAAAGAGAGCAAAACATAAATGCATAGGACACCTTCAAGTTTAAGAGGGTGACTAGATACAAATAATTTAAGAACAAGTGAAACCAACAATATGAATCAATCAATGAACTTTGGGACAATGCATATCACACTAAGAATGACAACTATGCTCTCTTAATGGTGCATAAAGATAGAAGGTGGTGACTCAACATAAAAGTAAAAGAAAGGCCCTTCGCAGAGGGAAGCAGTGATTAAACATGTGCTAGAGCTTTTCATTTGTAAAACAGAGAGATAAAAATTGGTTTTGAGAGGTGGTTGTCTTTGTCAATGACTGGCAATGGGGTTCTTACTATCTTCCATACAAAAATGAAGCAAGTTTTTGAGAGAGAGATTGGCACTTTTGTGCTCTTTTATAAAGCTTGGCACTCCTCCCCACCTTTTTTCCTTTCACAAACCATGGCTAACCGATTCCATCGGGTGCCCACCAACATTCACTTTCCATGGAGGAGTGCCTTTTTTCTTTTATTTTTTTCTTTTTTTTCTTTTTGGAATAAGCAATATGGAAGATAGCAAATCCGACCACTACGTCCCCATGAGCTAAAAATAGTGTCACAAAATGAGAAGTATTTTGAAGGTTTTTTTGAAAGGTAGCATATGAAAATTTACTTGGAATGGCTTACAAATACCATGCATAGGAATTTATAGTGGACACAATGGCAAACTTGGTTTTTGGGAGTTGGATGCACGAGTAGAGCTCATACTCAGTACAAAATGAGGGCTAGCAAAAGACTGGGAGCGACCAACTAAGAGAGCAATAATGGCCATAATCATGCAAAGCGACAAAGTGACATTAAAAGAAGCATAAGATGGCATCAAAATTCAAAAACTAAATGATCATAGAGGCTATTGGTGACTTTGTAAGAGTCTAACATGTGTGAGCATACGCCAAGTCAACCCAAATAAAGCATCAAGGAGAAAACCAAAATAATGCTTCCATACAATAAAAACAACGCATGATTTTTTCAAAGGCTCATTAAGCAATCTCAGTTATTTGAGACAAGTCATGCTACAGCAAAACCACTAAGCATACTATCAAAAAGACATCAAGCATGACATGAAAAAGCCTAAGCCGCAGTCTACACAAGCTCCTTCTTGTACCACTTTTTTGCATAAAGCTTTTTCTCTTTTCCAACACCATTCAAACTTTTTATAAACACCTCTTTTGATGAAAACCAATAAAGATCAGAGGCAAAAATACACCTTGATGAAAAGATATAACAAGATCTGAATGCAAATCAAGGCGAAAACGAAAACCAAAATCAGTAGCAGAAAAAGAGAACACTCATTCAAACGATAAGAGTGAAAAACAGAGTGTTCTTGGCAAATGAAAAACAGAGTTCATCTCCCTCCAAAACAACATGATGTGATCAAACCATTTATTGCAGCAAACTAAACTAAACTAATACTGAAAACTAAAATAACTGATGCACCAAGAAAAACACATAGTGCATGAAGCAATAAAAATATAGTGTTTTGAAAGGTGACCTGATTTTTGCCGATGAAGAAGGGGTGCCTCGGGGGCATCCCCAAGCTTTGACGCTTGTACTTCTTGGATATTTCTTGGGGTGATGCATGGGCATCCCCAAGCTTGAGCTTTTGTCCATTCTTCAACTCATCTCATCATTCTCCAATCCCTACACTTGAAAACTTCCTTCATACAAAACTAAACACAATTCTATTAGCAACCTTAGTGCAAGCATAACATATAATCAATCCTCTATTTGCTTCAGGTTTCGACTCAAAACCACCACATATATAGCAAATACTACTGTAGCAACCTCCCAAAAAGTTCCGTGATAAAAGAACTCAAAAGAAAGCGATAAAGTGGCAAACACAAATATTGGCAGAAATTTGTCAAAACTGAACAGCTGAGAAAGGTCGAATTTTTGAGGGATTTTCTGTTGCTCAAATCAAAAAGTGTTCAACTAACAAAAGTTTGGATATAACCTGGGGCATATGCACAAGAAATTGCAGGTCCAAAAGATAAACAGAGAATTTATACGAATTTTTACGGTGCAGCACCGAAAATAGTTTCAGGACAGCAACATCCCCAAATCTTACCTCACTCAAATTAGAGGCTTCTCTTGGCACAACAACGAAATAAAAAGGATAAGGAGCGGTTATTACAGTAGTAATAACTTCCAAGACTCAAATAAAAGAAAAAGTACTGAAAATAAAACATTGGGTTATCTCCTAAGAGTGCTTTTCTTTAACGCCTTTGATCTAGGCGCAGTAATTTGCAAAGATGCTCATGTGGGCGCCATATAAAAGCTTGAGGCAAAGGCGCCATATAGGAACTTAAAGCAATAGAGAGCATCAAAAAGCAAGTATGGAACACATTTAAATCTAAACCACTTCCTATGAAAAATAGTCTTGTAAAGAGACAAGTCATAAAAGTGCAAAGCAAAAAGCATAGGAAGGCAAAACAAGTACAACTTCAAGAATTGCAACATAAAGAGGGGAAACTCAATATTGTTGAGATCCATCAAACCATGTTTTCCTCTCTCATAATAACTTTCAGTAGCATCATGAATAGAACTAACAATATAACTATCACATAAAGCATCCCTATCATGAGCCACATGCATAAAAAGATTAATACTCCCTACATGAACAATAGTAGTAGGAGCAGATTCAACAGAATAATTATTCTCATCACCATAATCATCAAAAACAGGAGGCATATTGTAATCATAACTAATTTTCTCCTCAAAAGTAGGTGAACTGAAAATATTATACCCATCATCACAAGCTAGAGAACTACTATGTCGCAAAGCATACTCATCAAACATATCATCATAAGAAGGAACATGGATATCACTAATGGTACAACAATTATTAACCTTAGAATTGGTACCAAAAAGATTTTCAATATCAAAAGTAAAGTGCTTTTCCCAATCATGATTACTAACATAAGTAATAGGCATAGGAACATCATCCCAATCAGAATTATCATAATCTATAGCAGGATCATAATGCTTAGGGGAAGATATCGTGTCCTCTCGCCTTTTACTCCTCTTCTTCTTCTTCTTCTTACTCTTCTTACTCTCTCCTTTAGGAGGGAGAGACTTGAAGGGCATCTTCTCCACATATTCTTTAGGAGGGAAAGGCACCTTCTCCACATAATCTGGTTTGCTGACAGAAACAACAGAAGAAACTTTGGAGGATACCTCCTCTCTATTAATAAGATTGAAACATCTATTAGTCCTGTCATAGCTTGGCAAAACATCATGTTTTATAAGATCTTGTAAGTAAGTATTTGCGAGGCAATCTTTAGCACAATAGAGATGACAACCAAGAAGGGTGCTATTAATATCAACATCATTCATGTCTATCAAAGCAATCTTTCTAGATATCTCTTCACAATTCAAAAACAAAGTAAGCTCATCATACTGATTGAAAGTAATCTTATCATCACAATACAAATCTGCGGTGCTCGTTCGATTAATTGGGCATTGAAAATTAAAGTGCCCCTTTTCACCGCAAAATTCACAAAGAAAAGGATAGAGCTCACAAACCCATTCACCAAGCACATCTAGATCCTTGAGCCACATACTGGTTTCTTCATTTGCGTGGGTGATGCAATAATCTTCCTTATTGTAACTCTGTTCACAAGGTCTATGTATTTCACAAAAATTAACATGCTTATAAGAAATAGTACTTTTAGAAATTTGAGCATGTTTATTGCAATCATCAACAACAATATCACTTTCTATGCAAGTATCCTTAAAAGGTTCATGATACACGTCCCCATTTCCTTTAGGAACATTTATATGGGAAGCAAAGGCTTTAAAGCAATCAACCATAATTTGAGGATCAAGACCATACTTAGCACTAAGCTCTTGAAAATTAGCAGTTTCAGCGAAAGACTTAATGCAATCAAACTCGTAATTCATACCTGATCCTTTACCTTTGTCGCTATCCCAACCTTCAATATTGTTTTGAATTGTCTCAAGCAGCCCCCACTTGGTGTCGACATCCTTGCTTGTGAAAGACCCATCAAAGCATGCATCTAGATAGTCCTTGTAATTTCCTGAAAGCCTTGCATAAAAATTATTAATAACAATATTACGGGGAAGATCATGAATAGGACATTTATGCATTAGTAACTTCAATCTTCCCCACGCTTGGGCAATGCTTTCTCCCTCATGAGGCCAAAAGTTATATATCCGATTACGATCTTTATGAATTTCACTTGGAGGATAAAACTTGGAATAAAAGAGAGACACAATTTCCTCCCATGCAATAGATGGACCATCTTCAAGCAGCCGATACCATTCCTCAGCTCTGCCTTTCAGTGACAAAGAGAATAGCTTCTTCTTAACTTGGTTCATTGAAATACCTGCACACTGGAACAACTCGCATAATTCATGTATAAAAAGCAAATGATCACCAGGATGGACAGTTCCATCTCCTAAATAGCAGTTATTCTTAACATGATCAACAATTTTCATAGGTATTTTAAAAGGATGAGTGATACGTCTCAAACGTATCTATAATTTTTGATGCTCCATGCTTGTTTTTACACCATTTGCCTATTGTTTCGTTACACTTAGTGGCACTTTTATGCATTTTCCGGAACTAACCTATTAACGAAGTGCCACAGTGCCAGTTTCCTGTTTTCTGCTGTTTTTGTGTTTCAGAAGTGATACACAGGAAATATTCTCAGAATTGGACAAAACAAGTTCCTGAAGTCTTATTTTTCCTGGAAGCTTCCAGACATCCGAAGGAGAGACGGAGAGGGGCCACCAGGGCCCCACACAAGGGGGCGGCGCGTCCTGGCCCCTGGCCGCGCCACCCCTGTGTGAGGGAGCCTGGCTCCACCTCTGACATCGCCCCTTCGCCTATAAGTACCCCCCGACGAGAAAAACCTAGGGACCCGATCAGTTTTCCAGAACACATCGCGATCCGCCGCCGCCGTCGACCCGAAGATCGGGAGGGTCCAGAAGCTCTTCCCGGCACCCTGCCGGAGAGGGGAATCGCCACCGGAGGTCTTCTTCATCGCCATGCTTGCCTCCGGAGCGATGAGTGAGTAGTCTACCTTGGACTATGGGTCCATAGCAGTAGCTAGATGGTTGTCTTCTCCACCATGTGCTTCATGTTTAGATCTCATGAGCTGCCCTACATGATTGAGATCACCGTTATGTAATTCTATGATGTTGGTTTGTTGGGATCCGATGAATATTGGTGTTTATGATTAAGTTGCTGTACTGAATTATATCTTTTGTTATCTCTATGTTGTTTATGATCTTGCATGCTCTCCGTTGTTAGTAGCTATCTTGGCCGAGTAGTTGCTAGTGACTCCAAGGGGGGGTATTTATGCTAGATAGTGGGTTCATGTCTCTATTTCACCTGGGGGAGTGACAGAAATCTCTAAGGTGGTAGATGTGCTGTTGCTACTAGGGAGAAAACAACATTCATATGCTCAAGGGCATATGCTTTGTTTACATTACACACTTTGCTTAATGCAATTATCTGTTGTTCGCAACTTAATACTTCTAGGGTGTTCGGATGATATCCCCGAGAGTGGATTATTAGTCATAGATGCAGTTGGATGGCGGTCTATGTATTTTGTTGTAATGCCCAGAGTAAATCTCATAGTGATCTTCTTGACATATCACGTTTATCTTTATTCTATCAATTGCCCAACTGTAATTTGTTTACCCAGCATGTTATTTTATCTATGGAGAGACACCACTAGTGAACTGTGGACCCCGGTCCTATTTTACATCATATTGCAATCACCTGTTTACTTTTCTCGTACTGTTTACTTTACTAGCATACTCTACTGTTTTCCACTCGATACGCTCATAACCTTTGTTTCAAGCAAACCGGTGAGATTGACAACCTCATCGCAAGTTGGGAACAAAGTATTTGTTTGTGTGTGTGCAGGTTCCGCGTTGCTGCTGGCCGAAGACGAGTCAACAAGTATCGTTAACGGTGCCCTTGTTGGAGTGTCACTAAGCCATTCTGCATCACCTTCAGTCGTCACCGTCTCTCCTCTTCAAGATCGACATTAAACCTTGGTTTCTTAACTGAGGGAAAACTAGCCGCTACACTCATCATACCTTCCTCTTGGGGTTCCCAACGGGCTGGTTATCACCACGCACAAGGACTTACTGCTCCCACGTCAACTACACGCCACAGCTCTTTTCTGGCGTCATCACCGAGTAGCAGCTTCTTTTCTGGCGCCGTTGCCGGGGAGGAAGAGAAGACCTCTGCGAGGGGAGTTCTTCGCACACACATTCTTTACTTTGTTATTTGTTTTGCTTTACTTTATTTATTTTACCTGCATTGCTTTATATCAAAAACCCAAAAAATTAGAATCCTTGGTAGTTGTTTTTACTTTACTTTAGTTTATCATGCTGTTCCCTGAGTTCGTTCTGGAGGACCTCTCAGTAGGTAGTGGTTCGATTATTGGCAAAAGTAACATTGAGGAGTTCTTTAATCACATTAGTATGCATAAGGAAGTTGAGGAAAAGTCTTTGGTTGAGTTAGCTCCTAGTTATGAAGTTGCTTCTGCTCATTTAGTTCACATGTTAGAAGCTAGGTTTGCTAGTCTTAATCCTTTTATGCAATATATGTTCCTTAAACTTCATGAAATTGAGGATCCCGAAAAGAAAGCTTTTATCTTAGAAACCTTGCGTATAGAATTTAGAGATGTTGCAATTGACGCTAGGAAAGTTTTTAAGAAGTTTAATAAGCTTGGCTCGCCTATTGAAATTGTTGGTACACCCAATGAAGAATCTAAATTGCCAATACTTTGTAAGCTTGTAGGAATTCATAATGCCTTGGTAGCTAATACTAGTTGGATTTGTCCTGAAAATCTTTTTGATGAAAATAGTGTACCAAAGCGTGATTTCAAGGGATATGCAAAACCTCAATTGGATAGTATTCGTTCCTTTATCCCTATTGTGGATCCTGATCCCCCTTTCATTATTACTTGATTCGCAATTTTCTTCGCCTAGCTCAAAGGCGTTAAAGAAAAGCACTCTTGGGAGATAACCCAATGTTTTATTTCAGTACTTTTTCTTTTATTTGAGTCTTGGAAGTCATTACTACTGTAATGACCGCTCCTTATCTTGTTTATTTCGTTTTTGTGCCAAGAGAAGCCTCTAATTTGAGTGAGGTAAAGATTTGGGGATGTTGCTGTCCTGAAACTGTTTTCGGTGCTGCACCGTAAAAATTCGTGAAAATTCTCTGTTTATCTTTTGGACCTGTGATTTCTTGTGCATATGCCCCAGGTTATATCCAAACTTTTCTTAGTTGAACACTTTTTGATTTGAGCAACAGAAAATCCCTCAAAAATTCGTCCTTTGTCAGCTGTTCAGTTTTGACAGATTTCTGCCAATATTTGTTTTTGCCACTTTATCGCTTTCTTTTGAGTTCTTTTTTATCATGGAACTCTTGTGGAAGCTGCTACAGTAGTATATACTTTATATGTGGTGGTTTTGGGTTGAAACCTGAAGCTAAAAGAGGTTGAATATATTTTATGCTTACACTAATGTTGCTAATAGAATTGTGTTTAGTTTTGTATGAAGGAAGTTTTCAAGTGTAGGGATTGGAGAATGATGAGATGAGTTGAAGAATGGACAAAAGCTCAAGCTTGGGGATGCCCATGCATCACCCCAAGAAATATCCAAGAAGTACAAGCGTCAAAGCTTGGGGATGCCCCCGAGGCACCCCTTCTTCATCGGCAAAAATCAGGTCACCTTTCAAAACACTATATTTTTATTGCTTCATGCACTATGTGTTTTTCTTGGAGCGTCAGTTGTTTTAGTTTTCTTAGGTTGTTTAGTTTGTTTGTTTGCTGCAATAAATGGTTGGACCCCAACAAATTTTCCTTTGGAGGAGATGTACTCGTTTTCATTTGCAAAGAACGCTCTAGTTTTCACTCTTATCGTTCATCGAGCGTTCTACTTTTTCTGCTGCTGCTTTTGGTTTTTGTTTTCGCCTTGATTTGCGTTCAGATCTTGTCATATCTTTTCATCAAGGTGAATTTTTGCCTCTGATCTTTATTGGTTTTCATCAAAAGAGGTGTTTATAAAAATTTCAAATGGTGTTGGAAAAGAGAAAAAGCTTTGTGCAAAATAGTGGTACAAGAAGGAGCTTGTGTAGACTGCGGCTTAGGCTTTTTCATGTCATGCTTGATGTCTTTTTGATAGTATGCTTAGTGGTTTTGCTGTAGCATGACTTGTCTCAAATAACTGAGATTGCTTAATGAGCCTTTGAAAAAATCATGCGTTGTTTTTATTGTATGGAAGCATTATTTTGGTTTTCTCCTTGATGCTTTATTTGGGTTGACTTGGCGCATGCTCACACATGTTAGACTCTTACAAAGTTGCCAATAGCCTTCATGATCATTTAGTTTTTGACTTTTGATGCCATCTTATGCTTCTTTTAATGTCGCTTTGTCGCTTTGCATGATTATGGCCATTATTGCTCTTTTAGTTGGTCGCTCCCAGTCTTTTGCTAGCCCTCGCCTTGTACTGAGTATGAGCTCTACTCGTGCATCCAACTCCAAAAACCAAAGTTTTTCAAAGTGTCCACCATACATACCTACTAGCAATTTGCTATTCCAAGTAAATTTGACTTGCTTTTATTTTCTCTTCAAATTAAACTCTTACCAGTGTTATGCGAAATTCGGTCAGTAAAGCTCTCACGAACCGGAAGGCACACTTTACTTTTTCCTGTTCTTAAAATTTTGACATTGTGGTCTTTTATGTTGAGTTGTTATGCTTGCAAGTTGTAAGTTGGATTCTAGCCCAGCCATGCAGTCATGGGCAAGCTTTCAACATTGCACTTCTTATTTGAGTTGATATCGTGATCTTTTGTTTATGGATGCCCGCGGTGTGAAATGAATTGGGAATCTTGTGAGGATCATGGAGTTTTTATATGTGTTAGGGAAACGCCGGGCCGCCAATCTAAGCCATGCATAATTCATGGTGGAAATTTGCAGCATACCCATGGTGAACATTCGACGACGCATCTCATAATAAAAAGCTAAACAATATAGCAAATAAAAGAGATGTCGAGGTGTTCATTGTCTGCTTGTCCTGTCATTTTGGTGTGGGCTTGTTCCATGTCATCGGGCACGGAGGTACCCCATTGGCGGTTCTCAATGATATGCATATACTTACAATGACAAGAGCCTTGCTTGGGACTCTAAGTAAAGTAGCATGAGGTTTGGGTACTCGTATTCACGGGACACGAGGTTTTCAACTTATGATTTGTCAAGCATATGCATCATAATTGTTCTCGCATTAACTTTAACCATTCAAGATGCTTATGTTGGGGGCAATGAGAGCTCAAAGCCGGTAAGTACCATAATTTTTGAAGGTGATAAAACTTGCAATCACTGCTTCCCTCTGCGAAGGGCCTTTCTTTTACTTTTATGTTGAGTCACCACCTTCTTTCTTTATGCACCATTAAGAGAGCATAGTTGTCATTCTTAGTGTGATATGCATTGTCCCAAAGTTCATTGATTGATTCATATTGTTGGTTTCACTTGTTCTTAAATTATTTGTATCTAGTCGCCCTCTTAAACTTTGAGGTGTCCTATGCATTTATGTTTTGCTCTCTTTGAAGGACAAGCTGAAAACCTTTTGTATGTTTTTCCTTATGATTTGAACACACGTTTGACTTTCACTGTTTCATTATCATGATCTTTTGTTTGTGTTCAATTACATGTTTACAACATGGTTGCTAAGTTCTTATTGTCATGATTATATCTTTCATGCCCATGTTTTAAGTTCTATTGATCCCAGCTCATCAATGCTTACATATATGATCAAGATTGTGTAGGTGCATGTCACCTCAAAAATTATTCTTTTGTTATCACTTACCTACTCGAGGACGAGCAGGAGTTAAGCTTGGGGATGCTTGATACGTCTCAAACGTATCTATAATTTTTGATGCTCCATGCTTGTTTTTACACCATTTGCCTATTGTTTCGTTACACTTAGTGGCACTTTTATGCATTTTCCGGAACTAACCTATTAACGAAGTGCCACAGTGCCAGTTTCCTGTTTTCTGCTGTTTTTGTGTTTCAGAAGTGATACACAGGAAATATTCTCGGAATTGGACAAAACAAGTTCCTGAAGTCTTATTTTTCCCGGAAGCTTCCAGACATCCGAAGGAGAGACGGAGAGGGGCCACCAGGGCCCCACACAAGGGGGCGGCGCGGCCTGGCCCCTGGCCGCGCCACCCCTGTGTGAGGGAGCCTGGCTCCACCTCTGACATTGCCCCTTCGCCTATAAGTACCCCCCGACGAGAAAAACCTAAGGACCCGATCAGTTTTCCAGAACACATCGCGATCCGCCGCCGCCGTCGACCCGAAGATCGGGAGGGTCCAGAAGCTCTTCCCGGCACCCTGCCAGAGAGGGGAATCGCCACCGAAGGTCTTCTTCATCGCCATGCTTGCCTCCGGAGCGATGAGTGAGTAGTCTACCTTGGACTATGGGTCCATAGCAGTAGCTAGATGGTTGTCTTCTCCACCATGTGCTTCATGTTTAGATCTCATGAGCTGCCCTACATGATTGAGATCACCGTTATGTAATTTTGTTTATATCTTTTGTTATCTCTATGTTGTTTATGATCTTGCATGCTCTCCGTTGTTAGTAGCTATCTTGGCCGAGTAGTTGCTAGTGACTCCAAGGGGGGGTATTTATGCTAGATAGTGGGTTCATGTCTCTATTTCACCTGGGGGAGTGACAGAAACCTCTAAGGTTGTAGATGTGCTGTTGCTACTAGGGAGAAAACAACATTCATATGCTCAAGGGCATATGCTTTGTTTACATTACACACTTTGCTTAATGCAATTATCTGTTGTTCGCAACTTAATACTTCTAGGGTGTTCGGATGATATCCCCGGGAGTGGATTATTAGTCATAGATGCAGTTGGATGGCGGTCTATGTATTTTGTTGTAATGCCCAGAGTAAATCTCATAGTGATCTTCTTGACATATCACGTTTATCTTTATTCTATCAATTGCCCAACTGTAATTTGTTTACCCAGCATGTTATTTTATCTATGGAGAGACACCACTAGTGAACTGTGGACCCCGGTCCTATTTTACATCATATTGCAATCACCTGTTTACTTTTCTCGTACTGTTTACTTTACTAGCATACTCTACTGTTTTCCACTCGATACGCTCATAACCTTTGTTTCAAGCAAACCGGTGAGATTGACAACCTCATCGCAAGTTGGGAACAAAGTATTTGTTTGTGTGTGTGCAGGTTCCGCGTTGCTGCTGGCCGAAGACGAGTCAACAAGTATCGTTAACGGCGCCCTTGTTGGAGTGTCACTAAGCCAGTCTGCATCACCTTCAGTCGTCACCGTCTCTCCTCTTCAAGATCGACATTAAAGCTTGGTTTCTTAACTGAGGGAAAACTAGCCGCTACACTCATCATACCTTCCTCTTGGGGTTCCCAACGGGCTGGTTATCACCACGCACAAGGACTTACTGCTCCCACGTCAACTACACGCCACAGCTCTTTTCTGGCGTCATCACCGAGTAGCAATGAGGAGCACAAGCATCATTAGAAACATCACATATGGGAGATAAAATATTATCAGAACAAACCTTCTCCACTAAAGCTGGGGGACTAAAAATATCATACTTAACAAAACCAGCTTCCCCAAGCTTAGACTTTTCTATAGCATTAGCAATAACGGTGTTCAAAGCATTCATACTAATAATATTGCTATGCGAAATAAGCTCCAAAGGATTTTCAATTTTCTCTTCAAATCTAAAATCAGGAAAAAGACTAAAGAACTCTTTGTTTTCCATTAAGCCTAACTAGTGAAAATAAAAACAAGAAACAAAAAGATGTAATTGCAGAATCTAAAGGAAATAACTCCGAGCACTCGCACAGGAGGATGCGAGTACCTTTTACCTTACCTCCCCGGCAACGGCGCTAGAAAAGAGCTTGATGTCTACGCACTTCTATTCTTGTAGACACTTGTTGGGCCTCCAAGTGCAGAGGTTTGTAGAACAGCAGCAAGTTTCCCTTAAGTGGATCACCCAAGGTTTATCGAACTCAGGGAGGTTAGAGGTCAAAGCTATCCCTCTCAAGCAACCCTGCAATTACGATACAGAAAGTCTCTTGTGTCCCCAACACACCCAATACACTTGTCAGATGTATAGGTGCACTAGTTCGGCGAAGAGATAGTGAAATACAAGTGGTATAGATGATTATAAGTAGCAAACGTGATGTGGAATAAATATCGCTGCGAGCAAACATGTAACAAAACAGTAAGTAAACGGTGTGCAATGCTTGGAAACAAGGCCTAGGGATCATACTTTCACTAGTGGACACACTCCCAACAATATAACATGATTGAACAAATAAACAACTTCTCTCCACTATGGTACTCTGAATTACTCTCCTATTGAATAACACTAATCATTGCGTAGTGGCTACAGAAGCACCCCTTAAAGTTCATCAAGTACTTGACAAACACCACTCATAGAGACATCCAAATCAGATCACAACTCAAGATAGAAATCATTGCAACTTAGACCAAGTACTAACACGGTGCACACACTGTCAACATTACACCATGAAAGGAGGAATAGATCACTCAATACTATCATAGTAATAATTACTCTCATAATCCACAAGAGATCACGATCATAGCCTAAACCAAGTACCACCATGATGCACGCACTGTCACCGTTACACCATGGCAGGAGGAATAGATTACTTTAATAACATCACTAGAGTACACTATAATAATTAAGCATAGGAGTAGCATAATATCTGAATAATAACATCTACTTGTTCAACATGATACAAAGCTCACGATCACATAAAGATCACATCATGGGAGAGAGAGGTGAACCACATAGCTACCGGTAGAGCCCTCAGCCCCGGGGATGAACTACTCCCTCCTCATCATAGGAGACAGCAAGGTTGATGGAGATGGCGGTGAGGTCAATGGAGACGGCGGAGAAGGCGATGGAGACCGATGGAGATGGCTCCGGGGGCACTTTCCCGTCCCGGCAGAGTGCCGGAACAGAGACTTATGTCCCCCGAAATTCGTCGGCGATGGCGGCGGAGCTGCGGAACTCTTTCTGGAAATTTGCCGAATCCTTTAGGGTTTTCCGTCCCGAGGCTTTATATAGGCGAAGACGGGCGGCATCAAAGGTCTGAGGACCAAATGGACCTGGGTGGCACGGTTGGCCTAGGCCCCTGCCACCTGGTCTCGTTTGGGCCCAAGTGGCCCCTATCATACTTCTTGTCCCCAGGTTGCTTCTCATGTAAAAATATGCACGCCAGAAAATCCTAGATCAATTTGAGTTATGGAAGGTCCCTGAATCGTCAAAATACACAAAACAGGGTTTTTTCTGTTCTGCAGAGTTATAACCAAAATAAGGAGGATCAATGAAAAATTCCCATAAATCAATACAAAACATGATTATAAAATCTCATCACATCTTAATCTGTTGGAATATGCATCAATAAATTAAAAAGTTCATGAATGAATTTTGCATGCATCATGCACTTATAATAGCATGCATAGAGATCACCTTTTAGTATTTGATATTGTAAAATCTCTTATTATATGAGTATCAACCCATATTAATTGACATGACGATAGGGTTGAGAGGATCAATTCTAGAGAAGAAAGGAGAAAAAATTAAAACACTAAAACATTTGTAGCCAATTCCACAATGCCTCCTTATTCTGAGTTTTAAATCTATGAGAAGTCAAAAGGACATTTTCTAACAAAGACTCTCCACCTTGCCAAATTTGGTCTGATCAGCTAAAAAATTACCATTTCTCTGCTTCCAAATATTCCAGGCTATACATACAACAATTTCTATGAAGCAGCGGCACGTGAAGGTCTGTTTAGTATCCATAAATGAGACATAGATGGCTGCATTATGAGTCCACGTAACACCAACATGCTTCCAACATCTGTGTGAAAAATCACATTGGAACAATAGTGACCTCTACATTCCAAGGACTTAGTGGTATAAAGAACACATTCAGTTCTAGAGTTTAGATTTCAATGCCTTCTCAACATCATATTGTTACCCCATTCTTTATTACTTATTTCTGATCCAACTAGTATGCGAGAGCATGAGGGGATGATGTGTATTAGATGGAGTAACTTGGTACTCTTAGTGAATTTGTGATAGCAATTTCATGAACCGCTATGGTGTTTGACAATTCCGTAGTTACCCCACTAGGGATAAAGAAGAATGCATGTGCTATAATTCTTAGTGACAGCTAGGAATCCTAAGTTGACATTCATAGACTTTGTTCTGTTATAATATGTCCAAGAGGTAGCATATTTGTTATTCACCATCATGTCAAAGTACCTAAGGCTATACTCTGTTGATTCTTAATACTAGATTGCTTGAAGGTTATTCCTTTCTACTGGAGTATAAGTAAGATGTGTAGTATCATTTTTATGTTAGGACATGATGCCCATATGAATATTATCAAGTAACATTATAAATTCATGTTATTGTTTCGATCATCTATCTTGCGCTTAATGCCACCACAACTTTATGAGAGAGTAGACAAGTGAACCCATGAACCCCTGTCCAATTTTAATCATGAGAGACACCTTTCCAACGCTTGCAAGTGCCTTTTTAATTTTAGTTATTATTAAATATGAAAATACAAAAATATATTTTACTTTTTGCAATCATATAAAAACACAAAAGATCTTTATTTACATAATTATTTTACTTTCTATTGTTTTATTTTATTTGCTATACTTATTCTGAAACCTTATGCTTGAGAACCACTCGGTGGAGTTGGGGATGTAAGACAAGGAGTTTGTTTTGCAGGTTGCCTGATGAGAATGAAGAGAGCTTCTTCGACTGTTCCCCGAGAGTTCGATATTTACCCCGAGTCATCCTTGTGGGAAAAATTACTCTTGCTACAACACTCTGCACTTGGAGTTCCAACGAAGTGGCACATTGCTTAGTGTCATCAGTGCACCCACTAGGATTCAATTCCATGCTTGCATGTCGATAAAAAACAACAACAACATGATAGATAAATATTAGTCCCCTTGAATATGCAACACTGCATTCCAGCACTACAAGACATGACACAATAGCGACACACTAAGAACAACATTAGACCCTTGTGATGAACTAACCTAGCTGACAAATATAAGAGAAAAATAGATAAGTGATTGAAATAAGACATGTGGCTACCCATGCTTGCGTTGCGCTACTGTCCCCCTTACATATGAGGAAAGCACTTCAAGAAGAGTGTGGATTGTCAGTACCCCATGGATAACTGAACTACCTGCCTAGATTGAAGGGCTGTAACATATCATTGGCATAGAGGCCAGGGGTGGAGTAGAGGGTGGTGCCAACGTTAAGGCACTACAAACAGGTGCTCAGAGGTCCCCTCCTCCGGACCTCATCAATTCAATCCATTCCTCGTGACGGGATGGAGCCTGATCCTGATATATCATTGGAGCTCTAGTGGTTTCCATGCTTCTAGTGATGTAGGAAGTTTGTGCTTGATCCTGATGCACGGTTGGATCTCCAATGGCGCCCATGTCATTGCTGATGTAGGGCATTGAACCCTGAGCCTAATACATTGTCAGAGTTTCATTGGTGGCCATGCTGGTGATGAAGTTGGGAGTTGGCGGATGCTCCTGAGAAGGCATGTAGACCGGTGGTTGCCCATGGATCTTTGTAATGCGGTCACGAATGCTCTTTAGATGGACCTCCAGGTTGTAGTCAAAATTGGTAAGCTCCTCCAAGGAGAGCCCAGCATGGCCCACCAACATAGACTTATGTAGGAGTAACCTAATCTTCAACTCCTCGAGGTTGCGATCAGACTTAAGCGCCTACTGTTGGAGCTTTCCCATGCGCTTCTTGAGGAAGCATTCCTGTTCCGTCTTCTTATTGAGTGGATGATCATCTGTCATGCTTCTGAAATGGTTCAAGGTAGCCATTACTTCGTCCTGGGATGAGAAGACTTGCGGCACTGACTTACCCTCGGGGTAGACGATGACGTAGGCCTTGGTGTTGCATAGGGTGGCCAAATCACTTGCCTTTATTGCCAAACCCTCGGTGCGCCTCTTAAATGTTTCTGAATGAGTTTTTTCATGTGAGATATACTCTAGGGACACCTTCTTGCGAGGCATTGCTCCCCTAAGTCAAAGGAATGTTTGGTTTTGGTGAGTTGAAATCCAAGGGAGGGGTGTGTTTATAGTGAAGGATATGGAAGGATGCCTTAAATATGCACGTCTAATTCCTTGGCACCTAATAATTACATTTTATCAGTTTACATAAGAGAAGGAGGTGATATCTACTACATTAAAGACATAAATACACCGAGGATTTTATGGTTAAAGATATGGATTGAGGCCTTAATTATGCACATCTCATTTTTTGGCGTCCATTAATAACTTTTATAGTTTCTTTCATAAGAAAAGATACATTAGCTAGGACGATATAAATGCGTCACCACACCAAATATTTTCATTAATTAGTACAAAAAATTAAAAAATTAAAATATATCCACATACCCGAATTAGGGACCACCATTGCTCGACGGACCGCATGGATTGATCTAGCATATTTAACCTATTCAAAATATTATGAAATGGCTATCATTGGTTTCCATCCAAATAGATGGACCAAACTTTCTCCATTGCCTGTATTAAATGGCCTATGTCCTAGGTAGCTTAGCTAGTGTGTAATCATGTTGCGTGATTGTTGTATTATTTTGTGAATTAGTGTAAAACATGATTCTAGTCCCTATGAATTATCGGATGTTTGCGAGAATATTGAGTAATTTAGATGTATCACACATATATGATTAGTATTTGAAAAAGTATATCAGGGATGCGTTTTATAAGCATGTTAGTAGATTGACTCTCAAGATAATTTGAAAAGCGGTAAGATCCATAAACAATTAGCTATTTCAGTTCTAAACTTTTTAATATTACTTTTTATAAGAAATTGGGTTGATATGTTGTACATATAGGGTCACTAAACACAACTCCTTGGTTTGCCCACACTATTCTGACCTCATGACAATCCGTTACAATTGTGAATCCGACCATATCCACCTTCTTCTCTTTATTACCATACCACAACTATATTTATTAGGTGGTTTGTCTATTACACTGCCCGTAAGAGATAATCCACATATAACGGTCTAATCCGTTAAGCTCTTTTAACTTATAGTTCTGGTAATATAAGTTCCATCAAACCAACCATACTCAACTTTTTTCCATTATCAACAATAGATAGTTAGCATTCAGTCATCGGTTACCTTGACTTTCATAGATGTTACGAATAAAGACATTGACATCATTTACCAGATTTCACTATTCTCATGCTCTCCTAAAAAGATATGTCAAACATGCCCTTGGTCCCCTGACTGCATATTTTTGCTTGCAATTTTGACACTAATTAAAAGTGACAAAAGGGTCGCATGTTACACATTTCTTAAAGGAAAAATAAAAACCATGTTTCCCCATTTCTCACCATCATTTTCAATTCATATACTAAACATACTTACATATGTTGGATTTGTTTTTTTTCCCTTGTCTATAGCGGTTAATCTAACTTTGACATTCTAATTGCCCCCCTTCTTGTGCATCATTCTTGTCTAACAATAAGAATAAGCCATCTTTCAAATCAACTGTATTTGCCTTATCAACCTCCAACTGACAACTGGCCATGCTCAATATAGTTTAGTTGTTGGTTAGATTGACTTAACTAGTTCGTTATAGTACTCTAACATCATTTACTAAATCTCAAAATTGGCAAGCCCTCAACAAGTCGTGTGAAACATGATACCATGCTCCTCTGACAAGTATTGTTTCACACAATCTCAACATGAAGACACGAAAGGAACATGTTAACATTAACTAAATGATAGATAAAAAGAACAGATAGCCTACTTTCGACGTGACATTCTAGGCATGCAACAACACACAACAAGTGGGCTAACCACATGTATTCCCATTATAAACATCATCTAGTGATAGTAATTTAGCGGTGTAACCTACCCTTCACCTTTGCTATCATTATTACTAATTCCCCAAAACATCGGACTAGCAGGAACTTCTATTCTCATTATACTCCTATAAAAATATGTGGAACACCTCATGTACCTTCTCAATATTTTTTGAATGCCAATTTAAATTATGTGAAATGTGCATGGATTGCATGCTATGTATTAGTGGTCACCTAAAAACACATACGTTATTTAGTTCACATACTTGTACCAATTTGACAACATAGAATTAAATGAAAACATTAAATGTTCAGTGTGTTCCCTTGATGCTAGCAGATCTAGCCATAACTTCACCGATATTACATATGTTTCCTTATGAACTCATTTTGCATTGCATCACCTTACCCAATTTACCGATCCAATTGCCATCTTGATGTGCCATGAGTTGAAGCAATATTACATTTCTTATAGCTTATATTGCATGTCCAATTCTCGAGAACGGTGATGGATTTGGTCGCATCAATTTGGGAGGCATCACGGGAGTAATTGCAAGCATTAATTGCCATCAATATTGGGAGTTTGTTCGATAAAATCGTGGAGCAAAAAATGAATGGGGACCGCCCGATCGGAAACTATATTGATGTTGCTAGATTGGCCCGATGAAATGACTCCCGCCAAAATCTGTTGTATAGTATATACCAAAGATCAAGCTAGCTCTCAAAAACAACAAATAGGATATTCTTTATCTTCATCTTTTAACAATCTATTTTTTTGGTTTCCAAATAGTGGTTTGACCATCCAACATAGGTTGGCTAATGTGGTAACTACATCTATTTTGTTGGTTTCTTAATAGTGATTTTGACCATCCAACACACGGTGGCTAATATGGTGACTACTTGTAGATGCGAAATCACCACCATGTCTTTGGCATGCAATCAACTCATTCTATAAGATCCAAAAAATCTTACTTCATAATATATATTTTAAGACAACATGAGATGCAAAAAACTAACATTTTAGTATATCTTAAAACAAATTTGATAAACCCATAATTTCATGGTTTTTGAGATTATTAATGTTTCACCAAATATTATTACTGTCTCGACTTTTACACCCTGGTTTTGTTAAATCACAATCTTTTTTTAGAGTTACCTTATTATATTACTTTTTTGTTACAATTTTTGTATTGATTATTTTTTGTTTCTTGACTTTTGAAATATACTTAGTCCTTTAAAATATCATGCGCTTTCAAATACTTGTGAAAATATGCTAAGAGTCTTTTTTGGAGGTTGCTAAGAGTCTTGTTGATGTGGTAGAGATGATTTGAGATGTTGTACATGGCTGAATTGTGAGGGAAAAATTCGCCAAAACCACTTTGGATCAGCCAACGCCATTATGAGGGACCAAATACACATTTTTAAAATTACAGGACAAAATATCTAAAAATTGTAGGGCAAAAAGAATCCTTCAGAAGAATGAGGGAAGAAAACCTAAGCCAATAATTGTTTGATCAATTGTAGTTTTTGCTTTAGAAGGTGACATCTCTAGCTACTAAGGAAACTTTTTTGACATAAAGGCAAGCAAATTTCTGTGATATTGAAGCCCTATAAATTGTCTAGTTCCTTTGAGAATATGTAATCGAAACAAAGCTAATATGACCAGAATACAAATGCTTTAGACTTTAGTACCATTAGGGAGAAACTGGTGCTAACTTGCACAAAACATAGAAGAAAAAATTGGAACTTTGGAATTCTTTCATACTGTTATTTTTCCAAAAAGATAGTTTACAATTGATGAAGCTAAGAATTTTGACAACCCAATTTCGGACATGGTGAGGCATCATCTCGTGGAGGAGGCATGCCATTTTCCTGGAAACATCATCTGAACAAAGGCATGTGCATCAAAATTTAATGCGAGGAAGGAGAAACCATTTGTTTAGCAACCCGCCGCTTGAAAATGTAAACTCTGAAGGCGCTAACGATAATGTTGACTAGGTTACATAGATCGGATTGTTGTGATTTATTAATCATGAGATATCCACAAAATTAACAATATGATATTTTATGTTTTTGGGGAAATATCCATATTTTTATCCATATCTTGCTTTAAGTATATAACAGTAGATGGGTGAATTGTTTTGCTTTTCCACTTGAGAGAAACTGACCGCATCATCTATGCATGTCCACCCCAACCCTAGAATGGTTAGCCATGGTTCTTCTCAATCTCATCCACTAGACAACTTCACAATGTGTAAGAACATTTTTTGAATGTAAGGTCCTCCAGATCTCTTCTAGAACTTAGAAAACAAATATGTTAGATTGTAATTTTAAAACTCTATTTCTCTGTCCTCATTTTAATGAAACTGAAGAAATGGTCATGTCATTTTATGAGAATACGACACAAATTTTTTTTTTAAAAAAAATCATAAGTCTTAATGATATAATTTTTCTGCTCGGTTCTAGAAAATTAGTACACAAGAATTTGGATTCGTTATTTTTGGCATGAATCCCCAAAGTTGATTATTTGATTTCCCAATCTTTGTTCACAGACGGACTATCGAATCAATTTTAGCACATAAAAAGATGAGTACAATATTGGTCTAAAAAGTAGAGGAGTATTCACAAAAATATAGCTAACATGGTATGTATTTGTAATTAATTTATGAAGCAAATTTAGTAACTAACTCAGGGCAGAAGAGAGAGGGCCAACTACACTACCGCCACCGCCTCATTCCTTCCGCTTTCACACTGGCTGGCTCCCTCCGTGGCTGTCTAATTTTCAGCATCCATCTTCTTAGATCTATAATTTTGCTTGCTTAATTCTTAGACCCATCATTCATGTAAGATATGTGTGCTCTTCTCCAAGATCTTTATGTGCTCTTGTTGGATCCATCGATTTGTTAACGTCCATCATTTTTTTATGCTCAGATCTGAAGGTGTTATTGGTCTAGGGTTTCTTAAATGTTCATCTGGGTTGTGTCAAGCTTGATTTGTTGTGCTATCTATACTTCTTATAAAGCAAAACCCCACTAAAGATCATTTAAGTTGTCTATCTTGACATGCAACATATCCACATCATCACATAAGCATAGCCGTTCGATTTTCATCTTCTACCGTCCATCCTGTTGTGTCATGGTGATGATGCCTACCCAAATCATGCAACGTTGTCCTGGCTCTCCTGTAAAAAAAACTCTGTACAACACACTTGGTCTCCACCCAGAGTATTCTCTACACAACCCTCTTGGTCTCCTCCATTATCGTCCTACAGTACCTCTCTGTCTGCCTAGAATTCAGTCAAGCCGAATCAAAAAACATCAGCGGATCAACTTGTACCTCTTCGTCTTATCGTCAGTTTCAGTAAAACGCATTCCTTACGTTTGATGGTTCCCATTCGTCTCACCCGACTCCCCCAGTACATATGCCCCACGGAACCTCATAGGTCATCAACATCATAGAGTTCAGTTCCCCTAGACGCCTTCGCCCAGCCTATATAGCGGCCAACCGGACAACAGCGGCCGGCTCCGGCTACGCGGGGCACGTCGCCTCCTGCTACTCCGATGGAGGTCGCCATGAGGGAACGCAGGACCGGCAGGACGACTTCCTCACAGGCCCACGCGCGCTGTACGACCTCTATGGAGCGCTGCACGACGCCCATGTTGCAGTCCTCGCACGCGGCGGAGGAGACGCCTCCATCGGCTGCGGAGGTGTTGCTGTCAACGATGCCGTGCAGTACGCAGACGCGGATCGTGCCCTCTGCAAGCCAAAGAAGGCGCCCGTGAGCGGCGCGGCAACACGTAGTAATCGCTCGGCCGCCTACACCGGCGGACTACGTCTACGGCCAGCTCGGCGCGCGTGTACGCGCGTGCATGAGGCATGAGCACGGTCCATGTTCTAGCATGTTGCCGGCAGCGCCAGCGCGCGGGGTATCCTTCTAGTTATATAGAACAACCAATTTCTAGTGCTTTACTCTTTTATAGCAAAGATTTGAGTTGGTTCATAAATATAAGTGTCATAATACCAACATTATGTTGCGGTGTCCATGTTATGGAATCTAAGACTCTATTATTTTTATATCATATCCAGTTTAAACATAATAGTCACACATAGTATCTTTTGATACTTGTATTTTTTATTTCTTAATTTGATAATTTACAGACATTTACATATATAACTGCAAAATTTAGCATTTTGGGTGATTATAATCAGCTATATTCTTATTTATTTATACTACATTTTTTTACCTAAGCTCTTCTACCACTAAACTATGTTTATACTTTCGACATATGATTCACTACTACAATTACTATCTAGTAATACTTTTTTGCCTATTGAAATTTCATAATTTTAATCTAGTTTTGCTTTTTAATATTAAGATTCCTTATTTGTTTCTTAGTACAAAGGAATTTTCTTGTGATAGTCTTCTATTGCACTTAAAAAAAAATCATTTTGTTAATTTAGTTTGGAACAAAAATTACACACCACAGATTAATCTATTTCAATACATGTAGAATTGTGGTATCCCTTACTATCTTGAAAGAGTGTTCTAAATAAAAAACTATAATAAATGCCACCGGGTTTCTATAGTACAAGAGGCTACCGTGGTGGAATTGTGGTATCCCTTACTATCTTGGAAGTTTCATTGCAGCGGTGGGTGTACAGTTACAAGTAGGCCCAAAAAGTAAAAGAAAATTACAAAATGGCCTATGACTTTTATAGAAAACACCTTGCAGTAGATTGCAAGCAAGCAATTGAGACCTTGGACTCCACCGGCGGCTTGCAGCAACGGGGCAGCGCCACCCCAATCCCAGCCGGGGATGAAACCACTTGGCTGGGCGGGGGACTTCACTGCCGCTCTGTCGCTGCCGAAGATCCTCTCGCAAGGAAAATGCTCGCGCAAAACTTGGCGTTGAGCACGGCACGGCCACCCATCTGGCCATGGATTGCGGTGGCATGACGATGCCGACACAGGGACGACGCCGCAGAGAGCTAAAACCTCCAGAGCTCTCGAACCTTGCCTCTGCAAGATCCAGACGACCTTGATCCGCCATAGACCACCACCTCGCCTCCACGACCGACCTGGTGGGCTAGAGCTTCACTCCGTTTTCCAGAAGAGGAGAGGCAGCACCAGCGCGTATGGATAAGGGTGCCTTCAACCTGCCTCCACGACGGCCTCCACCTCCCCTCGCCACCAAGGCAGGCCGTAGAAGAAACAGATGCAGATGAAGACAGGGCGAGCCACTATCCAGCGCCGCGTCGATGCGCATGGACAGGAGCACCCTCGCCGCCTCCAGATCTGCAGTCCGTTGCAACCCTCTCTCTCCCCTCGCCACCACGGCTGGGCAGAGAGAGAAAGGAGAAGCCGAAACTCACGAAGAAGAGGAAGAGGCTGCCAACCTCAAAGTTATTAGGGGCTGCAGTGGCCGCCAACACCATGCTCTGCTCCGACCAGAGAAGCACGAGCAAGGCAAAGGCAAGCCCTACAGTCCAGATTCGGCGGTGTCGATCTGGAACAGCACAGCCGGGCAGAGCGCCCCCACTACCGGCAGAGAGCCGGGATCTACATCTACTAAATACAAGGGTGGCTCCGGCGCTTCCCCTTCGCCTCTCACCGCTGGCGACGCCGGTGAGATCGGCTTTGGTTCGGCCCGGAGAGCTCGACGAGGCGACCATCAACTGTAGCGATGAGAGAGAAGGTGTGGGTGAGGAATGAGGGTAGATGTCGTGCAGGTTCAGTGAGTTCAGTCGTGCTATAAGGGCTCAGTTTATTCATAGGGTATTTAAAATATTTGTGGACGACTAAGGTCCTATAAATTGTTTCCTGTGGAAATAGTTATTCACAGGATCATATCCCATAAAATATAAATAATTTTAGCGGCAAACACTGGCTGTACCTGTCAATCATCCAGCGTCGCCGTCAATAACTGGGCCTCACTAGGCGAGCAAGACGGATAAGGTCTGATGCTGTATCGTGTACCTTGTGTGTGCTGCATACTCATGTGTGAAAGGAATTGCAGACGAACATTCCAAGCCGGACGGGAAAATGAAGTGATGATAGCTGCTGATCATGGCAAAGCCGACGATAAGCCCTGAAAGAGACTAGTTCAGACTGATCACCGTATGTGTCAACTACAAGGGGCACATCACATAGCTGGATTTTTCGAAATTCCAAGCCACTCCGGCCACACGTATCCGACGTCGACGTGTGTCAAGCTCCTCGTAATATCTAAGGTTTTCGGTGAGAAATGGAGCTCCTGGATCTGATAGATAAAAAACACTGATCCGGTTTGTAGCGTCAGGTATTTCAACACTGAACCGCTAGAAAAACATGACAGAGATGGGAGATGCAGGGAAGCAACCAGCTCCAACAAGCCACGGCTAGCGAACAAACCAGAGCAGTCCTTCTCCAAACCTTTTCCACGGCTAGCAACACGTAATGGACGTCGGTGTAGGTAGCGCCAAGGCCGGCCATCGCGCTCCCGGTGAGCGGTGGCACCACATGGTCGCCGTCTGCGTCCATCGCACTCCATCGATCGTTATCACGGCCTAGATCCACTGAGATCGGTCTAAGAAGGCGAAATATTAGGATTAAGAAAGAAATTACTGGTACTGCTTAAACAACCCGAGCTTCCTTCATTCCACATGCATTTCTTTGTTTGTTTGTTTAGTGGTGCGAGTACGCGCCTTGAGCCCCGGCCGGGCGCGGCACGCAATGGCTTTAGTTTTAGCGGACACATGGCCACATGGAGATACATAGTCTTACTGTAATTGTCAGGCAGCCAGGCTTAAGAAATACAGTGCTCGCTAGATTAACTCTAATCCTATTGCGGAGAAAATACTACTACAAATAATCCATGGAGACATGGAAGGAAGCTGCATATATTTATGGATGGAAGGGAGCCTAGTTTTGGCGGTAGCAGCCAAGGTGCTTGCTCCTCCCGATAGGCCGA
Organism: Dactylis glomerata; assembly: GCA_007115705.1. Taxonomy (NCBI): domain Eukaryota; kingdom Viridiplantae; phylum Streptophyta; class Magnoliopsida; order Poales; family Poaceae; genus Dactylis; species Dactylis glomerata. The sequence goes on from QXEO01001223.1 coordinate 2,797,704, forward strand.
TACCCGATATATAGAACTGTGAGAACAGAGCCATCTTTCTTCAAAAAATGAAGATGGTTCAGTCTTCAGCTGAGCTGGACGCTGGAAACTTGAGGCCTGACCTGCCCACGCCACATGTTATTGTTCTCCAATTCAGTGAGCATTTTCCTCATAGGCACGGTATGCGTGTAGCCTGTGTAGAAGTGTATGACACAATTTCTTTTTTCTGTGAGAATTGTGTATGAGACAAGTTGGGATATCACTACTCCCTCTGACCCATAATACTCTTTACTTGTATCTAGACATATTTTAGTGGTAGATACATCCGTATTAGCGAAGAGTAATATGGGTCAAAGGGAGTAGTAGAAAAAGACTACCTTCGCGAAGATGCGTCTACACGGTTCATATTTGACACATGGGTGCCAAAAGTGTTACCCTGCTTGCCACTTCGTAAGAGAAAGCAAAATATGGATGAAAAATGAGAGAGAAGGACACTAGAGTGGGCTGTCCCGATGGGACACTGGAGTGGGTTGTTCGGATGGAGGGAAGAATACAAAACCAATAATAAGCAAACAACCATGGGAGCAAGATTCATGGGGAAGCGTCACTGGTCGCATCTCCATCGCCTCATCAGCTCCTCCATCGCCTCCATGAGGAGTAGGGAGTATTCCACCCTTAAACGGTGAAGTTGTTCTAGTAGCTTTATCGAATCATTCTATGTGCTATCAATGTACTAGTGTCGTATGAGCCACCCTCCAAGATTTTGGTCATATTGATATTGGATCTTTTGGCCATGAAATGATTTACTAAGATGTAATATATTATCATGATTTATTTGATGGATTTATATATGCACATTATTACTTTGTTCTTGATTCTATACTTGATCAAACTAGAATATACGATGGTAGTGGGAATAGTGTGTGTTATTTGGAGTCGATCTTTTGCAGATCCATTTGCTTATCACATGCAAATAGATCAACTAAAAGATGTAGTTGTATCCATATGCTGAAAAGGTATCTTGTTACACTATACCAGTCATGAACATTTGAATCTTAATCACGCAATGACATGACAAGTTAAGATGGAATATGAGGGTTTAATAATTGATATGTATTGATGCAAAATACAAATAAGAGGATTTTACAATATCAACTAATAAAAGGTAGTCTATGCATGCTCTGATAAGTGCACCTACTTGGACAATTCCATGCTTGCATGACAATTAAATAATGTTACTACAACATGATAGATAACTTTTTTTCGCCGGGAACATAAAACACATGACTCTGGAACTACAAGACATGACATGATAGGAGCAAATTAAGAACATAATTAGTCCCCTGTAACAAACTAAGCTTACTGAAACACATAAGAGAAAAATAGATAAGTGATCGAGATGACCCATGTAGCTGCCATGCATGTGTTGCGCGCCTCTCCATCCTTACATAGGAGGGAAAGCACTTGAAGATGGGCCTGGATCTCCACCGCCCCATGGATAATTGAACCTTGCACCTAGATTGAAGGGCTGCAACATGTCATTGCTGTTGATGCCAGTGGTGGAGCTGAGGGTGGCGCCACCATTGGAGGCACTACAAATAGTTGTGCCGAGGTCCCCTCCTCCAGTCCTCATCAATTCAAGCCATTTCTCATGCTGCTGGGGTGGCGCCTGAGCCTGATGCATAGTTGGAGCTCCAACTATTTCCAGGCTTCCCGTGGCATAGGGAGTTGGTGTCTGATTGTGATACACCGTCTGAGCACCAGTGGCACCCATGACATTAGAGATGTATGGTGTCAACGTCTTAGCCTGAAACATCATCGGAGATCCAATGCTCGCCATGTCGTTGGCGAAGTTGGGAGTCGGCGTATGCGCCTGAGAAGACATGTAGATTGGCGGCTGTCCGCAGATATCTGTGATGCGATCGCGAATTCTCTTCAGGTGGAGCTCCACGTTGCAGTCAACAATGGCCTTCTCCTCCATGGAGAGCCTAGAGTGGCCCACCAACATAGCCTTGTGTAAGACTAACCTGATCTCCCTTTCCTCGCACTCGCGCCCAGACTTAAGCGCCTGGTGTTGGAGCTTTCCAGTGCGCTTCTTGAGGAAGCAGTCATGGTCCATCTTCTTATTATGTGGATCATCATCCCTCATGCTTCTTAAGCGGTTCAGGATAGCCAGTCCTTCATCATGGGATGAGAAGACTTGTGGCACCGACTTACCCTCGGGGTAAACGATGACACATTCCTTGGTGTTGCATAAGGTGGCCACCTCACCTGCCTTTTTCTCTAAGCCCTTGTTGCGCTTGTTTAGCGTGTCAGAACGAGTTTTTTCATGTGGGATGTACTTAAGGGCAACCTTGTGGCGAGGCATTGCTAGCGTAAGTCAAATGAGTGTTTTGGTGTTGATGAGTTGAAATCCAAGGGGGGAGGGGTATCTATATATTGGATGATACGGACAGAGGCCTTAATTGTGCACATCTAATTCTTTGGAGTCTATTATTTACCATTTAGGTTTCTCTCATAAGATAAGGAGGTGATAAATATATCATCACACCAAAAATTTATCATTAAAGATATGGACGAAGGCCTTAATTAATTGTGCACATCTGATTTGTCGTCCATTAATAACATTTACCATTTCTTTCACAAGATAAGAGATGGTAGCCAGGAGCATAAATGCATCATCAACGAAAGATTTTCATTAATCAATACACAAATAAAAATAATTAATATATACCCACTATCCGAATCAGGGACCACCAGTGCTTGACGGACCTCACGGATTGATACTAGTGTATCTAACACATATTTAATATTTTATAAAATGGCCAGTCTTAGGGAAACTTCAATGGGCCAACCCAAACATGCCACGCTGGCTCAAAATGGTCTGATCGGACAGGAGGACACAAAATAATCAGCCCAGCGGCGCGGCACAAACGGAGTGCAGGGAGCAGACCAATGCATTGAATCAGACAATGTTGAGGTGATTGGAAGTGTCACATCAAACACGGCTGATGTAGCCTTTTGGAATTTTTTGGTTCAAGAGAAAAAAGTACCTGATGGCATAAGATAAGGGATCATTTGATTCATGGGATTTTTAAAATATGTGTGCACGACTAAGGTCATATAAAAATTTCATATAGAAATAGCTTGATTCATAGGATCATATCCATAGAAAATAATCCTATCAAAATATTATAGTGTAAATTCAATGCGGAAAAAAGCTTAGGTTAGAACTCGTTGAAAATTCCTTCTCCACAATGAAGGAGAATTTATCTTCTCATAGGATTTAACTAGACATGTCATACCAATCCTATATGTTTCATATTACTACACTTCAATATCCTATGAAAGAGGATCACAGGAGTGTAGGAATATGGGAACCTATGATCTCAAAGGATCCCTAAACAGTGTCAGGAGTGGATTCCTTTCTCTACCTCCCTCCCTCCCATCGCTGCCGCCGAGGCAAGCTGTCAGGAAAACCTGACCAGGTTCAGCGGTGGCGGGTCTCTTCTCCCTGCCTCAGTGTGGAAGGCGAAGGTCGGCAACGTCGAGTGTGGCGGTGCGTTGGCGTGGGGCGCGGCGGCGCGGTGGCCGACACTGGTGGCAGAGGTTTTTGGTGCTAGGCAACATTGCAGAGGGCTGCTTGGCGGTGGTGGTCCACGGCGGTGGCAAGATATGGCTCGCCCAGTTCTTGTTTGCCAGTGCGCATGAGCGTTGTTCGCCTTTGACGGGTGTAGCATTCATGCGACCGACAGGTCTTCTGGCGCCCCTCCCTTTTGGCGGCGCTCCTTACCGCCCAGAAGTGTTGGGGTATGCTCCGGAGACGGGTGGCGGCAGCGGAGGTCTCTTTGGCGGGATACCGACGTGGTGGCCTCCTCCTTTCTAGAGGTTGTCGGCTTGGTCGGTTCGATGTACAAGATGTTGGATGGAGTATTTGTGTGGCAGATCCGGGTGAAAACCCTAGGTTTTGGCCTTTGGCCAGAGCCGGTGATGGCGACATCCCTTATGTTCTTGAAGGCATCATTGAGGTGAAGCTTCCAGCTTCTTCCGCTACCCTCCGGAGGAAACCTTAGATCCTTGGATCGGATGATGGAGGCGCTTCTATGTCGTTCCCCCTTGGGGGCGTCAATCTTGGAGGTGTGCATCATCATGGGCCAGATGGTTTTGTGGTAGAGCGGTGTTCCTCTACCACGTCGATGGTGGGTCTCGGCAGCGTGGGGCAGCAGGGTCTCGACAACAAGCACATGATGATGGACACGCACAGGAAGTTTGTACTTTTTGGCGCTGTGGTGGTGTCAATGGCAGGCCTGGCAAGGTTGATGCATGGATCCCTATTTTGAAGATAAGTCCTAGAAAGACGAAGATGGCAACTTCAAAGAGCGCGTGCGATCATGGGCGGAGTTAGACTAAGACATGGGTGTACAAACGTACACCCACTATTTTGGTAAAACTTGTGTATCTATATATAATTCACATATAAAATAATTAGACATCAAATGAATTAGGAGAAAATTTTGATTTTAGTGGGTAGTGTACATCCATTATCTAGATGCTAGCTCCTCCCAATGCGTGCGATGGCACGTGTGTGGGTGGGGGGGGGGGGTCTGATGGACCGATTGGTGCTTCCGGCTTGCTGTGGGGCGGTTTGGTGAGGCTTCTGCTTTACGATGATGCGCTTTGGTGTAAGATCAGGGCAATTGGCCTTGTTCATAGTCACATCTTTCATCAGTCTTGCAAGTACAACGATATGTCGCTAAGATGAGGGTTTCAGATTAATCTTTATATTTCTCTTGTAAGGTCTTGATGAATAATCTTATAAAAAAATTTGTGCATCCTTTGGATGCAGGGTACACCCTCCATTTTTGAAATAAATTCTTCCAATTATACATCAAGAATGGAAACCCTATTTCACCCATTAATGGAAAGCAATAATTTAGTATCTCAATCGTCCAGTGTTGCACAGAAACAACTCTGTTTGAAAGAAAGCCGATCGACCAAGGTCTATCCTTCATCAGAAAGACTCGTGTACCCCCCTAGCAAAAAAACCAAAAAAAAGACTCATGTACGTAAGGGCATCTCCAGCGGGCCGACCCAAACGACCACCGCGTGTCTGAATGTGTCCGCGCGGACAAAAATGGGTAAAACTGCTCCCAACGGTGCTACCCGCCCCAAATTTGATTCATGTTTGGGTCGACCAAACACACCGCACGGACACCCATCACACCCCCTGGCCCACCTGTAAGTCAATTTCACACCACCACTCTCTCTCCTCTCTCTCTTCTCCCTCTCTCTCCCGTGATGAAGCCACCGCACCCGCCTCGATCCCGAGCTCCGGCCGCCGCCATCCAAGATCCGGCCGCCGCCGCCCATGATTCGGCATCCTCCGTCCTAAATCGGACCGCCGCCGCTGGATGCAGGAAATCCCCCATCGCCCCCCGAGTTGCAGAACTCCGGCTGCCGCCACCGCCCAAGATCCGGTCGCCCTCGAGTTGTAGTAACACCGGCCGCCGCCGCCCGTAGCCGGAATCGAGCCGGCCACCAGGGAATCGCGGGACACCGGGCGCTAGGGAATCGCAGGATCCGGTGACAAGGGAAGGGCGGCGCTAGGGAAAAGGGGAGGGGAGACGCCGGCCGCCGGAGTGAAGGGGAAGGGCGGCTCCGGCCGCCGGAGAGAAGGGACGGGGGGTGCGGGATGGAAGCTAGCCGTGCTTGTGACTGATTTTTTTTCATGTCTATTTTGTTGGTCGGAACACCGCTGGATACACCTCAAGACGTAAACGGATGTTTGCCATTTTTGTATCCGCGGGCCGACCCAAACTAACCAAATCGGACAGATGCGAACACGAAAATAGATCGACCGTTAGAGATGCCCTAAGGGGATTGTCGCTGTGTGCGTGGTACAACTTGAGCGGCAACACTGGCTGTACTGGTCAGTCATCCATCGTCTCGGTCAATAACTTGTCCTAACTAGACGAACAAGACGCATAAGGTCTGATGCTGTATCGTGTACCTTGAGGAATTGCGGACGAACAGAACATAACATGTTCTCCCGACCGGGAAAAGGAAGTGATTATAGCTGCTGATGGCAAAGCTAACGAGTCGTGTGGCGACGATAACCTACATGGGGCGGCCCTGCTACGAAGGCTTTCGTCAACGCGGTCATGTCCATCTTCAGGATTCGTCTTCAAAATCGAAGTTGCCAATCTTCAAGCGAAGGACTATCTATTTGGCATGGATCGGCGTGGACTTCACGAGACCGCTATAGCAAGATTTTTATTGGTAGTCGTCTCTTTGGTGAAGTCGGAGTCGCTAGCTTGGGGAGTAGTGATGACGATGACACTAGTGAGCAACCTCGACGACGGCCCTTGTCTTCATTGTGTGTGTGCAGTTTGCGTTTGATAGCCAGGATGGTTGTGTGTGCCCTCATGATGATCGTGTTCCACGATAGTCGACAAGGGTGTTTGTATCGGTTTTTGGTCAGTTTTCTGTTAATTAACCGACTAGCTCTCTTCTTTCTAAATAATAAAAATGGCTAATCTTTTATCTTATTAAAAAAACGACGAGCGACGAGTCCACGTATGCCCAGAAAAAAAGACTAGTTCAGACCGCGCACCGTATTTGTCCGAATGCGGTGTACGCCTTGACTTTCAACTATGGGGACACATCACATAGCTGGATTTTTTTTGAAATTCCAAGCCACTCCGGCCACACGGATCCGAGGTCGACGCGTCACGCTCCTCGTAATATCTGAGGTTTTCGGTGAGAGAAATGAAACTCTGGTATCTGATAGATAAAAACACTTATTCCATCTGTAGCGTCTTCGATCTGTAGCGTCTAGTATAGCCATGGAAACTAGAAACTATGAAGTAGATAAGAGATGCATGCAAGCAACCAGCTCCAAGAAGCCACAGCTAGGGAACAAACGAACAGTCCTTCTCCAGACCTTTTGCCCAGAGATGTAGCTACTAGCAACACGTAGTGGACGTCCGTGTACATCCCATAGCGCCAAGGCCGGCCATCGCGCTCCCGGCGAGCGGTGGCACCGCATGGTCACCGTCTGCGTCCATCGCACTCGAGCAGGTCGTCTCCAAATTACTGCAACCAACTGAAATCAAACATCTCCTTTCTCCATCGGTCCTTATCACGGCCTAGATCCACTGAGATCGGTCTAAGAAGGCGAAAGATTAGGATTATAAGAAAAGCAATGACTGCTACTGCTTAAACAATCTGAGCTTCCTTCATTCCACATGCGTGCGTTTGTTTAGTGGTATACTCTTACTGAAATGGTCAGGCAGCCAGCTTAAGAAATACAGTGCAAGATTAACTCTATCCTATTGAGAAGAAAATACTATTTCAAATAATTCGATCTTGGAAGCTAGCTAGCTACCTATCCTCCTTAGATCTGGAGGAACTTCAAACTATTGTCAAATCAAACCCATGAATGAGGTATACAAAATCGGTGCAACTGACTGGAGAAACTCTTTCTTTCTGCATGGATGGATAGTTCGCGCTGCGGTTAGGAAGAAAGCTTTATGTATGGAAAGGATCCTATTTATGGCGGTAGCAGAAATGATGCTTGGAAACTTCTCCAGATATACAGGTCGCGTGTCCCTGTGAGAACTGAGAACAGAGCCATCTTTTGTTCAGAAAAAGGAAGAGGGTTCAGTCTTCAGTTGAGCTGGACGCTAGAAAATTGAGGCCAAACCTACCCATGCCACACAGATTCCATGGGGAAATAAACAGTTACATCACTCAGGCAACCGCATGTTTTTGTTCTCTAATTCGGGTGAGCCTTATATCTGAATCTTCGTCAGGCAATGATCTGACAAGTTAAGATGGAATATGACGGTTTAAGAAATAATATGTATTGATGCAAAATATAAATAAGAGGATTTTTACAATATCAAATACTAAAAGGTGGTCATGCCTGCTCTGATATGTGCACCCACTAGAATTCATTTCTATGCTTTCATGACAATTAAAATAATGATTGAACAACATGATAGATAACTCAGCGTCAAAAAAAACATGATAGATAACTATTGTCCCGCCTGAATAGACAACACAAGACTCTGGAACTATAAGGCATGACACGATAGGATGGAACTAAGAACAACATTTGACCCTTGCAACAAACTAAACTGACAAAAACATATAAGAGAAAAATAGATAACTGATCGAGACGGCCCATGTAGTATACCAGGCATGCGTTGCGCGCTTCTCCGCCCTTACATATGGGGGAAAGCACTTGAAGAAGCGCCTGGATCACCAGCGCCCCATGGATAACTGAATTGTGTACCTAGATTGGGCTGCAATATGCCATTGGCATCGAGGCTAGGGGTGGAGCTGAGGGTGGTGCCACCGTTAAAGGCACTACAAACGGGTTCGCCGAGGTCCCCTCCCCCGGACCTCATCAATTCAAGCCATTCCTCATGCTTATTAGGCGGTGCCTGAGCGTGATACATCGTTGGAGCTCCAGTTGTTTCTAGGATTCCAGTGATGAAAGGAGTTGCTGCCTGATCTTGATACATTGTTTGATTTCCAATGGTGCCCATGTCAGTACTGATGTAGGCCGTTGGCACCTGAACTTGAAACATAGCCGGAGCTCCAATGGTGCGCATGCTGTTGGGGAAGTTGGGAGTCGGCGGATGCGCCTGAGAAGGAAGGTAGACCGGTGGATGCCCGCTTATCTTTGTGATGCGGTCGCGAATTCTCTTAAGGTGGACCTGCATGTTGCATCCAACAATGTCCCGCTCTTCCATGGAGAGCCCATCATGGCCCACCAACATAGCCTTGTGGAGGACTGACTTGATCTCATTCTCCTCGCACTCGCGCCCGATTTTATCTGCCCGCCGCTGGAGCTTTCCCATTTGCTTCTTTATGAAGCACTCATGGTCTGTTTTATTATTGAATGGATCACCATCCTTCATGCTTCTTAAGCAGTTTAGGATAGCAAATCCTTCATCGTGGGATGAGAAGTATTGTGGCACTGACTTACCCTCGGGGTAGATGATAACGCACGCCTTGGTGTTGCATAGGATGGCCACCTCACTTGCCTTCTTTGCCAAGCTCTCACTACGCTTCTTTAATGTTTCAGAACGACTTTTTTCATGTGAGATGTACTCAAGGATCACCTTATTGCGAGGCATTGCTAGCCTAGGTCAAAGGAATGTTTTCGTTTTGGTGAGTTGAATCCAAGGAAGGAGGGGGTATTTATAGTGCAAGATATGGAACAAGGCCATAATTATGCACATCTCATTCCTTGGCATATATTAATTACATTTTATTGTTTTTACATAAGATAAGTAGGCGATATCTACAACGATAAATGCATCATAAACCCAAATATTTTATTGTTAAAGATACAAACTGAGGATTTAATTGTGCACATCATATTCTTCGGCGTAGATTAGTAACTTTTATCGTTTCTTCCCTAAGATAAGATGTAGTAGCTAGGGTGATAAATGCATCATCACACCAAATATTTTCATTAATCAGTATAGAAATTAAATAATTATTATACAACCACATATCTGAATTGGGACCACCAATGCTCGGTGGACCCTACGAATTGATACTAGCATACTGAACTTATTCAAAATGTTATGAAATGGTCATCTTACATACTCCAAGGTCCTCATTGATTTCCATCCAAAGATATGCACCAAACTTTCTCCATTGTGTGTATCCAGGCCCGTCGATGGCCATGTTTGAAGTGATCGACCGATCAGGGCCCCCAAATTCTTAAGGCCCCCAATTTTATACTCCTTTGTAATATTTTGCTAGTTGTCCAGCTGCCTAGCTGCGGCAGCCCGTTTTATCTTCTCCTGCGGCCCAGCAGTAGCGTGAAAACACGAAAATCTAGCAGGCCACGATGGCAGTATTGCACAATCCCAGTTCCAATCGTTTCAGCATTAGGTGTAGAAGCTTGCGTTCCGCCATCTACCTAGATCGAGAGCAATTCGGTGACATCCATCACGATCGGCCGATGAAAAAAAAAATGAATTCCTGTTCGGCTGTTCGCACCTTGCACCGGCCATCGATAGTTGTTCCTGTTTCTTGCCTGCGTGCCTCCTGCTTCTACCAATAAACTCTCGATCAGCGATCAGCCCATCACACGTCAAGGTGTTTTCTTATAGAAGCGCGACTTTTGTGCCTTTTTAGTATTTTTTATAGATTTTTGTTAGCTTATTTTGTTACTGTTGCAACCCTGGACATGAGCTTTTCTAAACTCAAGTTGGTGATATCATACATGCATTCTACTATGACCAAAAAAAAGACTTGGATTGGCGAAATAGCACATTCTATTTTAGTGCTAGATTTGCTCTTTTATAATAAATTTTTGATATAGTTCTGAAATTATACGAAGTAGCACATTGGGGAGTTATATAATTAAGAAAAAATATACTAATTATTGAATTTGAATAAAAATTAGAACCCCATTTTATAAGTCGCACGAGGGCCCCCAAATCCTGGAGACGGACCTGTGTTTATCAAATGGCCTATAGCCTACGTAACTTAGCTAGTGTGTAAATATGGTGCGTGATTGGTGTATTATTTTGTGATGAATTAGTGAAAAATCATGATTCCAGTCCCCATGAATTATTGGATGTTTGCCAGCATATATGAGTACTTTAGATGTATCACACGCGTATATGACAGTAATCAAAAAGGTATATGAGACTGGATGTATGTTTTATAAGCATCTCAATAGATTGTTAATAGACTCAAGATAATTGGAAAAGCGGTAAGATCCATAGAAACATGGGAAGCAAGTAAGTATTTGACTTTCCACTTTTTTCATCATATTGTATATGAAAGCGGGATGATATAATTTACATTAACGGACACCTAAACAAAACTCCTTCTTTGTCCATGACCTCGCGATAATTCCTACCAGTTGCGAAACCGACCATATCCACGCCGTCCTCTTTATTGCCATCCCCACAATTGTATTTATTATGCTAATTTGGTTTGTCTATTACATTGCCTTTAACAGGTAATCCAAATCGAATGTTCTAACATGTTAAGCTTTTGTCACTAATAGTTCTGGTTAGACAAGTGTCATCAAACCAACCATACTCACATTGTACCATTATCATGAGTAAGTAGTTACCATTCAATTATCGTTTACGTTGACTTTCATAGGCATTATGAATATAGACAGATGCCTCATTTACTAAATTTCACTACTCCTATGCTCGCGGTCCCTTTACCGCATTCTTTTTGCATGCAATTTTGAAACTAAATTAAGGTGACAAAATGACCACATGTTACATTTCATAAAGGCAAAATAAAAACTATGGTTACCTCATATCTCACCATCCTTTTATCAATGCATCTACACATAGTAAGCATACATTCGTAAGTTGGATTTTTTTGTTCCCTTTCCTTCAGTGGTCAATCTAAATTTAATGGTCTCATCGGCCCCCTTCTCCTGCATCATTCTTTCCTAAAAATAACAAAAAATCATCTGTCAAATCAATTGCATTCACCTTATCGACCACCAAATAACAACTGCCCATGCTCAGTTTAATTAGTTGTTGGTTACATTGACTTTTACTTCTCCCTCCATACCGGATTACAGGGCAATTACGCACTTCGAGACAAACTTTGACCTTTAATTTTAGTCAAGAAAATATAAGATATATTATGTAAAAATTATACCATTGGATTCATATTCAAAATAAATTTCCAATGGTATAATTTTTATGTCAAATATCTCATATTTTCTTGACTAAAATTAATGGTTAAAGTTTGTCTTAAAATACATAATTGCCCAATAATCCGGTATGGAGGGAGTAGCTCATTATAGTACACTAACTTCATTTAAAAATTGGCAAGCCCTCAAGTCCTAAACATTATCCCATGCATGCTCCTTCGACCTTTATTGTTTCACACAATCTCAACATTAATACAGGAGAGGAACATGCGTTGAAATTAATTAAATGATATATAAAAAACAAATATCCCACATTAGGCATGACATTCTAGAGATGCAACGAAACACGACAAGTTGGCTAACCACATGTATTCCCATTTACTTCTTATCACCATTGTCTAGTAATAAATTTAACGGTGTAACATACCTTTCCCCTTTACTACCATAATTATGTTTTCCCCAAAACACCAAAATAATTAGAATTTCCATTCTCATCACACTCCTTCAAAAATGTGTGGAACACCTCATGTACCTTCTACATGCTTTTTGAGTGCCAGTTTAAAATCCGTCTAACATGCATGGATGGAATGCTATGTATTAATGGCCAGCTAAAACCACATACATTATTTTGTTCACATAATTTTCCAAGTTTGACAACAGAGAAATAGCTAAAAACATGAAGTGTTCAATGTGCCCCCTGGATGCCAGCAGCTCTGGACATAATTTCACCAATATTACATGTATATCACTTATCTTTCCTTATGCACTCATTTTGCATTGCTCCATCTTACCCAATTTCCCCTTCCAATTGACATCTTGTTGCGCCATGAGCATTGAAGCAATATTAAAATTTTATAGTTTATATTATGTCCACTTATTCCATAAGAGAGAAAGAATAGTATCATGACATGTGAAATATCGATGGTAAACTATAAAACTTTATAAGTGTGATATATAATATTCTCCTTACACTAGATTGCAACGTACAAGTGCACGTACCCCTTGTTGGAATTTCCTAGAGCGCACTTCACTGCCCCCATCCACTCATCTTTTTGTTTTCCATGATGAATAGTCAGTAGTTTACCCCGGATTATTTGTTTGTGGTAGTAGCTTGCAAATCTCTCGTTGTGCTTCAAATGATGTTAGATCGTATGAGGTCATCTTCATGATTACAGTCATATTTATGTAACTTTGATGGTTGATTCTTGTTTATGAGCTGATTTGTTTAGTGGAATACCTTTCTTATGGTTTTATACAATATATTAATAGATGCATAATGTTACTCCATTCTAGATGCTAGACTTGATCGAACTATAGGATATGATAGTAACATGGATGGTGTGTATTAGATTAAGTGGATAGAGGGGTGTGATTAGCTCAGTGATAGAAAGAACAAACTACATGCGACCGTTGGTATTTTATTGAATTGCCTCCATAGGGATAAAAAAGGTGGTTACCGCCTGATTGTTGTTTGTTGGGGAACCCCAAGAGTAAGGTTTTGATGAATATAGCAGCAAGTTTTTCCCTCAGTTAAGAAACTAAGGTATGTCGATCAGGAGAAGAGCGGACAATACGACTGAAGGTGATGCGGACTGGCTTAATAACATTCCAACAAGGGCGCCGTTTACGACACTTGTTGACTCGTCTTCGACCAGTAGCAACGTGGAACCTGCACACAATACAACCAAATACTTTGTTCCCAACATGCGATGAGGTTGTCAATCTCACCGGTTTGCTTGAAACAAAGGGTATGAGCGTATCGAGTGGAAAGTGATAATAGTATGCGAGTAAAGTAAACAGTGCGAGTAAAGTAAACAGGTGATAGCAATATGATGGAAATAGAACCGGGGTCCACAGTTCACTAGTGGTGTCTCTCTATAAGATAAATAACACATGCTGGGTAAACAAATTACAGTTGGGCAATTGATAGAATAAAGATAAACGTGATATGTTAAGACGATCACTATGCGATTTACTCTGGGCATTACAACAAAATACATAGACCGCCATCCAACTGCATCTATGACTAATAATCCACTCGCGGGGATATCATCCGAACACCCCATGAGTATTAAGTTGCGAATAACAGATAATTGCATTAAGCAAAGTGTGTAATGTAAACAAAGCATATGCCCTCGAGCATATGAATGTTGTTTTCTCCCTAGTAGCAACAGCACATCTACAACCTTAGAGGTTTCTATCACTCCCCCAGATTAAATAGAGGCATGAACCCACTATCGAGCATAAATACACCCTCTTGGAGTCACTAGCAACTACTCGGCCAAGATAGCTACTAACAACGGAGAGCATGCAAGATCATAAACAACATAGAGATAACATAAGATATATTTCAGTATAGCAACTCAATCATAACACCAATATTCATCGGATCCCAACAAACCAAACATGTAGAATTACATAACGGTGATCTCAATCATGTAGGGCAGCTCATGAGATCTAAACATGAAGCACATGGTGGAGGAGACAACCATCTAGCTACTGCTATGGACCCATAGTCCAAGGTAGACTACTCACTCATCGCTCCGAAGGCAAGCATGGCGATAATGAAGACCTTCGGTGGCAATTCCCCTCTCCGGCAGGGTGCCGGGAAGAGCTTCTGGACCCTCCTGATCTCGGGTCGACGATGGCGGCAGATCGCGTTGTGTTTCTAGAAAATTGATCGGGGTACTTAGGTTTTTTCCATCGGGGGGTCTTTATAGGCGAAGGGGCATCGTCAGAAGTGGCCCGAGGTGCCCTCACACATAGGGGGCGTGGCCAGGGGCTGGGCCACACCGCCCTGGTGTGTGGGGCCCTCGTGGGCCCCCTTCAACTCCTCTTTGGATCTCTGGAAGCTTCTGGGAAAAATAAGACTTCAGGAACTTGTTTCGTCCAATTCCGAGAATATTTCCTATGTAGCACTTCTGAAACACAAAAATAGCAGAAAATAGGGAACTGGCACTGTGGTGACTTGTTAATAGGTTAGTTCCGGAAAATGCATAAAAGTGCCACGAAGTGTAACGAAACAGTAGGCAAATGGTGTAAAAACAAGCATGGAGCATCAAAAATTATAGATACGTTGGAGACGTATCAAGCATCCCCAAGCTTAACTCCTGCTCGTCCTCGAGTAGGTAAGTGATAACAAAAGAATAATTTTTGAGGTGACATGCACCTACACAATCTTGATCATATATGTAAGCATTTGTGAGCTGGGATCATAAGAACTTAAAACATGGGCATGAAAGATATAATCTTGACAATAACAACTTAGCAACCATGTTATAACATGAAAATGAACACAAACAAAAGATCATGAAAATGGAACAATGAAAGTCAAACGTGTGTTCAAATCATAAGGAAAAACATACAAGTGGTTTTCAGCTTGTCCTTCATAGAGAGTAAAACATAAATGCATAAGACACCTTCAAGTTTAAGAGGGCGACTAGATACAAATAATTTGAGAACAAGTGAAACCAACAATATGAATCAATCAATAAAAACTTTGGGACAATGCACATTATACTAAGAATGGCAACTATGCTCTCTTAATGGTGCATAAGGATAGAAGGTGGTGACTCAACATAAAAGTAAAAGAAAGGCCCTTCGCAGAGGGAAGCAGTGATTGCAAGTTTTATAACCTTCAAAAATTATGTTACTTACCGGCTTTGAGCTCTCATTGCCCCCATCATAAGCATCTTGAATGGTTAAAGTCAATGCGAGAACAATTATGATGCATATGCTTGACAAATCATAAGTCGAAAACCTCGTGTCCCGTGAATACGTGTACCCAAACCTCATGCTACTCAACTAAGAGTCCCAAGCAAGGCTCTTGTCATTGTAAGTATATATGTATCATCGAAAACCGCCAACGGGGTACCTCCGTGCCCGATGACATGGAACAAGCCCACATCAAAATAACAGGACAAGCAGACAATGAACACCTCGACATCTCTTTTATTTGCCATTTGTTTAGCTTTTTATTTTGAGATGCCTCGTCGAATGTCCACTATGGGTATGTTGCAAATTTCCACCATGAATTATGCATGGCTTAGATTGGCGGCCCAAGCGTTTCCCTAACACATATACAAACTCCATGATCCCCGCAAGATTCCCAATTCATTTCACACCACGGGCATCCATAAACAAAAGCTCACGATATCAACTCAAATAAGAAGTGCAATATTGAAAGCTTGCCCCATCACAGCATGGATGGGCTAGTATCCAACTTACAACTTGCAAGCATAATAACTCAACATAAGAGACCACAATGTCAAATTTTTAAGAACAAGGAAAAGTAAAGTGTGCCTTCCGGTTCGTGAGAGCTTTACTGACCAATTTTCGCATAACACTGGTAAGAGTTTAATTTGAAGAGAAAATAAAAGCAAGTCAAATTTACTTGGAATAGCAAATTGCTAGTAGGTATGTATGGTGGACACTTTGGAAAAATTGGCTTTTAGGAGTTGGATGCACGAGTAGAGCTCATACTCAGTACAAGGCGAGGGCTAGCAAAAGACTATGAGCGACCAACTAAGAGAGCAATAATGGCCATAATCATGCAAAGCGACAAAGCGACATTAAAAGAAGCATAAGATGGCATCAAAAGTCAAAATCTAAATGATCATAGAGGCTATTGGCGACTTTGTAAGAGTCTAACATGTGTGAGCATGCGCCAAGTCAACCCAAATAAAGCATCAAGGAGAAAACCAAAATAATGCCTCCAAACAATAAAAACAACGCATGATTTTTTCAAAGGCTCATTAAGCAATCTCAGTTATTTGAGACAAGTCATGCTACAAAAAAACCACTAAGCATACTATCAAAAAGACATCAAGCATGACATGAAAAAGCCTAAGCCGTAGTCTACACAAGCTCCTTCTTGTACCACTTTTTTGCATAAAGCTTTTTCTCTTTTCCAACACCATTTGAAATTTTTATAGACACCTCTTTTGATGAAAACCAATAAAGATCAGAGGCAAAAATACACCTTGATGAAAAGATATGACAAGGTCTGAATGCAAATCAAGGTGAAAACGAAAACCAAAAGCAGTAGCAGAAAAAGAAGAATACTCGGTTTTTGATAAGAGTGAAAACTAGAGCGTTCTTGGCAAATGAAATGCAAGGCAACTTCTCCAAAAGAAATTTGTTGGGGTCCAACCATTTATTGCAGCAAACAAAACTAAACTAACTAAGAAAACTAAAACAACTAACACTCCAAGAAAAACACATAGTGCATGAAGCAATAAAAATATAGTGTTTTGAAAGGTGACCTGATTTTTGCCGATGAAGAAGGGGTGCCTCAGGGGAATCCCCAAGCTTTGACGCTTGTACTTCTTGGATATTTCTTGGGGTGCTGCATGGGCATCCCCAAGCTTGAGCTTTTGTCCATTCTTCAACTCATCTCATCATTCTCCAATCCCTACACTTGAAAACTTCCTTCATACAAAACTAAACACAAATCTATTAGCAACATTAGTGTAGCATAACATATAATCAACCTCTTTTGCTTCAGGTTTCAACCCAAAACCACCACATATTAAGTATATACTACTGTAGCAACTTCCCCAAAAGTCCCGTGATCAAAAGAACTCATAAAGAAAGCGATAAAGCGGCCAAAACGAATAGTGGTAGAAATCTGTCAAAACAGAACAGCTGACAAAGGTCGAATTTTTGAGGGGTTTTCTGTTGCTCAAATAAAAAAGTGTTCAACTAACGAAAGTTTGGATATAACCTGGGGCAGATGCACAAGAAATCTCAGGTCCAAAATATATATAGAGAATTTTTACGAATTTTTACGGTGCAGCACCGAAAACAGTTTCAGGACAGCAACATCCCCAAATCTTTATCTCACTCGAATTAGAGGCTTCTCTTGGCACAACAACAAAATAAAAAGGATAAGGAGAGGTAATTACAGTAGTAATGACTTCCAAGACTCAAATAAAATAAAAAGTACTGGAAATAAAACATTGGGTTATCTCCCAAGAGTGCTTTTCTTTAACGCCTTTGAGCTAGGCGCAGAAAATTGTGAATCAAGTAACATCAAGTGATGAAGTATCAAGCTCATAATTTGCTCTAAGAATAGAGTCAAAAAGCAATTTCTTTCTTTTCCTAGGGAAGTGTTCCATACCTTTCTTGAGTGGGAATTGATATTTGATGGTGCCTTCTCTCATATCAATAATGGCACCTACAGTTCGAAGAAAGGGTCTTCCCAAAATAATGGGACATGAAGCATGGCATTCAACGTCCATAACGAGAAAATCAATGGGAACAAGGTTATTATTAACCACAATAAGAACATCATTAATCCTTCCCAAAGGTTTCTTCTTAGCAACATCAGCAATAGGAACATCATAATAACATTTTTCAAGAGGTGGTAAATCAAGCATATCATAAATTTTTCTAGGCATGATAGAAATACTAGAACCTAGATCACATAAAGCATGGCAATCAAAACCATTAACATGCATATCAATGATGGGTTCCCAACCATCTTCTAACTTCTTGGGAACAGAAGCTTTTTGCTACAACTTTTCATCCCTAATTTTCATAAGAGCATTGGTAATATGCTTAGTAAAAGCAATATTTAAAGAACTAGCATTGGGAGTCAAAGCAAGCTTTTGCAAGAACAAAATAACTTCAGATATATTGCAGCCATCAACATCAAAATCATTAAAATAAGTAGAGCTATCATCTCCTACACTTCGAAAAATTTCAGCACTCTTTTGAGAAAAAGTTTTGGCAGTTTTAGGCTTTTTAAAACAAGGAGTGGGAGTTTTCTCTACACCAATCAAAGTAAGAGGATTGCTAGAATTAGGAACAACATCATTAGAGGTAGTAATAGTACAAACTTTCATATTCCTAGCAATCTCATCCTCTCTTTCCCATCTAGCATGCAATTCTGCTAACAATCTAATATTTTCATCAATTCCAACTTGGATAGCATTAGCAGTAGCAAAAACATTGTTCTCTTTCACATAATTAGGCAACACTTTTAATTTCAGAAGTTCAACATCATGAGCAAGGCTATCAACTTTAGAAGCAAGAATATCAATTTTGCCTAACTTTTCCTCAACAGACTTGTTAAAAGCAGTTTGTTTTACCATGAAGTCTTTGAGCATGACTTCAAGTTCAGAGGGCGCGGCCCTAATGTTGTTGGAGGAATTACCATAAGAGTTACCATAACCAATACCATTGGTAGAAGGATACGTCCTATAATTGTTACTAGCAAAATTGTTCCTATAAGCATTGTTGTTAAAATTATTGTTTCTAATGAAGTTCACATCAAAAATGCTCTTCTTGAGCAACCAAAGAGGCTAAAGGAACCTTATTAGGATCAACATGAGTCCTATCATTAGCAAGCATAGCCATAATGGTATCAATCTTATCACTCAAGGAAGAGATTTCCTCAACAGAATTTACCTTCTTACCTTGTGGAGCTCTCTCGGTGTGCCATTCGAAATAATTTACCATCATGTTGTCAAGTAGCTTTATTGCAGCGCCCAAGGTAAGGGACATAAAAGTGCCTCCAGCAGCTGAATCAAGTAGGTTCCTCGAAGAAAAATTCAGTCCTGCATAAAAAGTTTGGACAATCATCCAAGTTGCCAGTCCATGAGTGGGGCAATTCTTTATCATAGATTTCATTCTTTCCCAAGCTTGAGCGACATGTTCATTATCAAACTGACTAAACTTCATAATATTACTATGCAAAGATATAATTTTAGCAGGAGGATAATATCTACCAATAAAAGCATCCTTACACTTAGCCCATGAATCAATACTATTCTTAGTCAAAGACAGCAACCAATCTTTAGCTTTTCCTCTCAAAGAAAAAGGAAACAACTTAAGCTTAATAATATCACTTTCTACATCCTTATATTTCTGCATCTCACATAGCTCAACGAAATTGTTGAGATGAGCTGCAGCATCTTCAGTACTAGCACCAGAAAATTACTCTTTCATAACAAGGTTCAATAAAGCAGGCTTAATCTCATAAAAGTTTGCAGCAGGAGCAGCTGGCGCAATAGGAGTGCAGATAAAATCACTATTGTTCGTGCCTGTAAAGTCACACAACTTGGTGTTTTCAGGGGTAGCCATTTCAGCAAAACTAAAAGTAGACAAGTAAAAACAACTATCAAGGATTCTATTTTTTTTGGGTTTTTGATATAAAACGATGCAAGTAAAAATAAAGTAAAGCAAAACTTAAAACAAAGTAAAGGATGTGTGTGCGAAAAACTCCCATTGCAGAGGTCTTCCACTTCTTTCCCGACAACGGCGCCAGAAAAAGCTTGATTGCTGTTTGTTGGGGAACCCCAAGAGTAAGGTTTTGATGAATATAGCAGCAAGTTTTTCCCTCAGTTAAGAAACCAAGGTATGTCGATCGGGAGAAGAGCGGACAATACGACTGAAGGTGACGCGGACTGGCTTAATAACACTCCAACAAGGGCGCCGTTTACGACACTTGTTGACTCGTCTTCGACCAGTAGCAACGTGGAACCTTCACACAACACAACCAAATACTTTGTTCCCAACTTGCCATGAGGTTGTCAATCTCACTGGTTTGCTTGAAACAAAGGGTATGAGCGTATCGAGTGGAAAGTGATAATAGTATGTGAGTAAAGTAAACAGTGTGAGTAAAGTAAACAGGTGATAGCAATATGATGGAAATAGGACCGGGGTCCACAGTTCACTAGTGGTGTCTCTCTATAAGATAAATAACACATGCTGGGTAAACAAATTACAGTTGGGCAATTGATAGAATAAAGATAAACGTGATATGTCAAGAAGATCACTATGCGAATTACTCTGGGCATTACAACAAAATACATAGACCGCCATCCAACTGCATCTATGACTAATAATCCACTCGCGGGGATATCATCGGAACACCCCATGAGTATTAAGTTGCGAATAATAGATAATTGCATTAAACAAAATGTGTAATGTAAACAAAGCATATGCCCTCGAGCATATGAATGTTGTTTTCGCCCTAGTAGCAACAGCATATCTACAACCTTAGAGGTTTCTGTCACTCCCCCAGATTAAATAGAGGCATGAACCCACTATCGAGCATAAATACCCCCTCTTGGAGTCACTAGCAACTACTCGGCCAAGATAGCTACTAACAACAGAGAGCATGCAAGATCATAAACAACATAGAGATAACATAAGATATATTTCAGTATAGCAACTCAATCATAACACCAATATTCATCGGATCCCAACAAACCAAACATGTAGAATTACATAACGGTGATCTCAGTCATGTAGGGCAGCTCATGAGATCTAAACATGAAGCACATGGTGGAGGAGACAACCATCTAGCTACTGCTATGGACCCATAGTCCAAGGTAGACTACTCACTCATCGCTCCAAAGGCAAGCATGGCGATGAAGAAGACCTCCGGTGGCGATTCCCCTCTCCGGGAGGGTGCCGGGAAGAGCTTCTGGACCCTCCCGATCTCGGGTTGACGACGGCGGCGGATCGCGATGTGTTTCTGGAAAATTGATCGGGGTACTTAGGTTTTTTCCGTCGGGGGGTCTTTATAGGCGAAGGGGCATCATCAGAAGTGACTCGAGGTGCCCTCACACATAGGGGGCACGGCCAGGGGCTGGGCCGCGCCGCCCTGGTGTATGGGGCCCTCGTGGCCCCCCTCCAACTCCTCTTCGGATCTCTGGAAGCTTCCGGGAAAAATAAGACTTCAGGAACTTGTTTCGTCCAATTCCGAGAATATTTCCTGTGTAGCACTTCTGAAACACAAAAACAACAGAAAACAGGGAACTGGCACTATGGCGACTTGTTAATAGGTTAGTTCCGGAAAATGCATAAAAGTGCCACAAAGTGTAACGAAACAGTAGGCAAATGGTGTAAAAATAAGCATGGAGCATCAAAAATTATAGATACGTTAGAGACGTATCACCGCCTCAGGCCGAAGACGGTTGTGCAATTTCATGCAATAGTTTTTAAGATATTGCTCCATACCAAGTGCTTAATTTTTGGCGTGGCGAGAATACGAGCATCAATGGCAGAGTTACAGCACATGCCCACATGGATGACATTAGGGTGTGATGCTCATATATATAGACCTTTATTTAGAGTAGACAGTCACAACGATTGTGTGTTTGTACTTATCCTTTTTCCCATGTTATGCTTAGAATTTGGTGCCACCATGTTATTGAGAGAGAACAAGTGGACCTATAAACCTTGGTCTATTTTCCTTCATAACAAACATTGTTCGCTATAGTCTGTAGTAGTTTTATTTGTTTCAATTAATTTCTCTAATACAAAAATACTTTGGTATTGCAGCGACAACCATGGAAGTTTTAGATATATTTACATGACGCTTGATGGTGTAAATATATCTAATGTTTGGACTTATTGAGAAGTCAAAGAAAATATAAACCATGGTCATCAATCTATTGACAAAGAATAAAGTTGGCCTCTCAAAAACAAGAAATATGAATTCTTTATCTTCAGCTTTTAACAATATATATTGTTGGATGCTTAATAGTGTTTTTGACCGTCTAACAAAGGTTGGCTAATGTGGTGACTACTTGTAGATGCGATATCAGCACACTGTGTTCGCCACACAAACAATTCCTTTTAGAAGGTCCATATAATCTTAGTTCATAATAAAAATTTAAGATAAAATGGGATGCAAAGTACTAACATTTCTATATATAAAAATATATATCGATAAACCCATATTTTCAAGGTTTATGAGTGTTTGTCTAAATTTTATTATTGTCCCAACGTTTCCAGCCCTGATTATGTTAAAACACAACCTTTTTGAAAGGTACCTTATTAATTATTATTTTTGCTTGTATTGACTATTTAGGTTCTTGACTTTTTCAATATTCCTAATTCTTTATAATATCATGTACTTTCAAATACTTGCCAAAGTATGCTAAGAGTCTTGTTGATGTTGTAGACATGATTCAAGAGGTTGCACATGGCTGCTTAAATTTCCGGGGGCAAAACTCGCAGAAAACCACTTTGGATCGGCCAAGACCATTATGAGGGACCAAAGACACCTGTTTAAAATTCATGACAAACCATCTTAAAAAATTGTAGGGCAAAGGCATCAGGCTGAAGAGTGGAGGAAGAAAATGTACTCTTGGCCAATAATTGATTGATAAATTGTGCATTTTGATTTAAAAGGTGATATCTCTAGCTACCAAGGAAAAGTTTTTGGCATTACATGTACTAAATCCATGCAAGTAATATCAATCCAAATTACTTGGTGAAACTCTGCATACGTTATTAATAAGCAATCTGACTTACAAGGAGGCAATTTTGAATTTCTAGCGCTCCCTTCTCCATAAAACTCATGTTAAGCTAAATCTTCATTGTACCTGTATATTGATATGAATAATGACAGAGAGAGATAGACAATCGTACTAGTTGTGAATTGTAAAGTTGTATTACTAGTAGGAAACAAGAACTGTGTGCAGTCAGTAGTGCAGAAAGAGAAATTATGTAAAAGGCAAGCAAGCAACATGTAATCGAAACGAAAGCTAATATGATCAGAATCAAATACTTCAGATGTTAATACTATTAGGGAGGAACTGGTGCTAACTTCCACAGAATATAGAGGCCAAAATTGGAACTTTGGCATTCTTTCATACTGTTATTTTCCCAAAAGAATAGTTTACAAATAATTTGGCAATCCTAGGTAACCGAAATGATGAAGCTGAGAATCCCGATAGACGCAATGTCGGACACGGTGAGGAATCATCTCGTCGGGGGAGCACGCCCATTGCCTGTAATCATCGTCTCAACGAGGCGAGGAGAAACCGCAGGTTTTAGCAGCCCGCCGCTTGAAGATGTAAACGATGAAGGCACTGACCGTAATGTTCACATGGCAATGACTCCCGCATAACTTGAGCGCGTCGTCTCCAAATTACTGCAACCAATTGAAACCAAACATCTCCTTTCTCCATCTGTCGTTATCACGGCCTAGATCCACCCTGATTTCTCCATGAAGGCGGAAGATTAGTACCGTTTAAACAAACCCGAGCTCCCTACATTCCACATGCGTGCAAGGACCAGCTTGTTTGTTTAGTTCGCGCCTTGAGCCCCGGGCGCGGCACGCAATGGTTTATTGTTTAGCAGAGACATGGACACATGGCGGTAGTACGAACTGGTACTGAATAATCAAGCTTACTACTGAACTGGTCAGGCAGCCAGGCTTAAGAAATGCAGTGCTCGATTAACTCTAATCCTATTGACTCGGCGAAGTAATCCGATATTGGGAGCTAGCTAGCTATCCTCGTTAGATCCGGAGGAACTTCAAACTGTAGCCAAATGAATTACAGACTTACTTATAGTAGTACCTGGCATCTAACCCATGAATGAGGTATACAAAATCGGTGTAACTGACAGGAGAAACCCTATCTGTCTGCATGAACAGAACTGGAACTGTACAGTTGGCACTGACGTTCAGAGGATGGTTGTTGCCATGGAGGCATGTAAGGAAGCTGCATATATGTACGTATCGAAGGGAGCCTAGTTTTGGCGGTGGCCATCTTTGTTCAGAAAAAGGAAGATGGTTCAGACTTCAGCTGAGCTGGACACTAGAATCTTGAGGCAAAACATACCCACCACGCCACATAAATTTCATGGGGATATAGGCAGATCATCACTCGGCAACTCCATGTTATTAGGGTGAGCGTTTTCCTCACTGGAACGGCATGCGTGTAGCCTGTGTAGAAGTGTATGACAAAAAAATTGTGGAGAATTGTGTATGAGACAAGTTGGGTTTCGTCAGGCAACTCGTCGGAATTTTAGACCATCGTTCGCACAGCATTGCTTTCCAGCCCACCTGATCTCAGGCCCATTCTTACAGCAGTGTCTTCTCCTTCCTTTTCTGACCAAGCCCATCTTGATAGAGAGCCCAGTATAACAATAGTAGATGGGCTGACTGGACCCTGTAATAAATAGATAACCACGGTGTTGTAGTAAGCACGCTAAAACCTATAAGCACCATCTATCCCCTAGGCATCTAGGGTTCTGCCTACTTCTCTAGCGATCTCCGATCTCTGGTGAAAGGACTCTTTCGGCCACGATCCGATCCCAAAATCTCACCCTTACGAGCGAGCTCCTTGGGCTGATCAAGGGGTTGCCTTCGTGCAACTACCCAACCTTGGTTGCTCAATCGAGTTAGGGCTTGAGATCGTTTTAAGGAACATGGCGGCGACAAAGGAAAAAAAGGCGAGACGAGCAGCCCAACGCTAGAGTCGAAGCCGTCGATTGAGGATCTGTTACGTAGTCTAAATCTCAAGGGAGAAGAGCGAGATCGAGTCTCTGAAGGAGGGATCAAAGTGGATGGCAGTGATGAAGGGACTGTCAGGGAAACCATTCAGCGCCACTTCTCTAAAGAAAATAATGCACTTCGCATGGGCGCCGGCTCATGAGGTGTATTTCCGTGACCTGGAGGACAATCGCTTTATTGTTCAGGCTAGCTGCTTGGGAGATTGGAAGAAAATTACTGAACAAGGACCATGGATCTTTTGGGACATGGATTATCGTAAAAAGTAGAAGTTATGTGGAGGCAAAGGTTGCGGATTCAGTGGCTCTCGGAGGGTGATAAGAACACTCGGCTTTTTCATCTTCATGCAAGTCAGCAAAAAAAAGAACGCATCTCGGAATTGGTCAGTCCGGATGGATCTGTTATCACATGAACGACCTTGGTCAAATGGCAAAGAATTTCTACCACCTGTACTCGTCAGAAGGTGTTGACGGGATGGATGAAGTTTTGCGGTGTGCGCCCAAGAAGGTGGGCACGGAAATGAACTGCCAGCTTGGTGCTCCTTTTGATGGTCGTGAGATCAAGAAAGCTTTGTTTGAGATGTACCCAATTAAGACTCTAGGTCCGGATGGGTTCCCTGCATGTTCTTCCATGCCCAACTTGGGATGTGTGTGGTGATGAGGTGACTGAGGTTGTCATATGTCTGCTGCAGAGACAGGATAGCCCGGAAGCGGTTCACAAAACTTTCACTGTGTTAATTCCAATGGTGGCGAGTCCACAGGAGGTAGGTTAGTTTCGCTCGATTAGCTTATGCAATGTGATTTAAAAAATTGCATCTAAGGTGGTGGCAAATAGGCTTAAGGTTATTCTTCCAGATATCATCTCACAAGAACAATCGACTTTTGTTCCTGGAAGATTGATCACGGACAAATATTACAGCTTATGAGTGTCTTCATTATATGAACCACAATAAAGAGAAGAAGCATCGATTCTACACCCTAAAACTGGAGATGCAAATGGCGTATGACCATGTGGAGTGGAGTTATTTGGAGGCAATTATGCTAAAACTAGATTTTAGTAGAAATGGGTGGCATTGGTTATGTGACTTTTCAATACGGTATCTTTCTCGGTGCTCTTTATTGGTGCACCATAGGAGGAGTTTTGTCCTACCAGGGGATTAGGCAACGTGATCTAATCTCGCCATCTTTGTTCTTGTTGTCAGCAGAGGGCCGGCCTTTCATGCCTTTTAAAATTGTGTGATCAGTCATCAGCATTTAGTGGTCTCAAGGTGGCTCCCACTACCTCGGCAGTGAGCCACCTTCTCTTGGTAGATAATAGCCTACTGTTTTTCAGAGCTAGTAGCGAGGGAGCATGATACGTCTCAAACATATCTATAATTTTTTATGCTCCATGCTTGTTTTAGACCAATTGCTTTGTGTTTTGTTTACACTTCGTGGCGTTTTTATGCATTTTTTGGAACTAAGCTATTAACGAGATGCCACAGTGCGAGTTCCCTGTTTTCTGCTATTTTTGTGTTTCGGAAAAGTTACATTGGAAATACTCTTGGAATTGGACAAAACGAAGCCCGAAGTTCCTATTTTTCCCGACATGAGACGGGGTCCAAAGTAGAGACGGAGAGGGGCCAGGAGGCAACCACACTAGGTGGTGGCGTGGGTGCCCCCTGGCTGCGCCACCCTGTGGTGTGGAGCCCCTGGCCACCCTCTGACATCGCCCCTCCGCCTATATAAAGCCTCCGACGCGAAAACCCTAAATCAATTGTTGTTTCTCCCAGTAAAGTTCTGCAGCGCCGCCGCCGTCGAAGACCAATTTCGGGGGACAGAAGTCTCTATTCCGGCACCCTGCCGGGGCGGGGAAGTGCCCCCGGAGCCATCTCCATCGACACTATCAACTCCACCGCCATCTCCATCGTCTCCACCGCCATCTTCATCGCCGTTACTGTCTCCTATGATGAGGAGGGAGTAGTTCTCCCCCGGGGCTGAGGGCTCTACCGGTAGCTATGTGGTTCACCTCTCTCTCCCATGATGTGATCTATATATGATCATGAGCTTTGTATCTAGTTGAATTGGTAGATGCTGTTCTTCATATACTATGCTACTCAAGTGCTTTATTATTGTAATCTCTGGAGACACCTTGTACCATGATGTGAAGGTGATAGTGTGCGCATTATGTGTGTCTCTTTGGCTAGTGTCTCTATGAATTGTTGGTGTTTGTTGGAACCATCTAGTGCGCTCAAGGTGATAGTGTGGGGCAATCTAGTTTGGGGAAATGCGAACTTTCAGGAGTGCTTCGCAGCCCTACACATGATTAGTGTTTGTTATCCATCGGAGAATAGTTTAGAATAGCATAGTGAAGAATGGTATTTATGTGTTCAATTATGTTATCTTTGTTGAGAGTTTCCACTAGTGAAAGTATGATCCCTAGGCCTTGTTTGTAAGCATTGAAATACCGTTTACATTCAGTTCTGTTACATGTTTGCTTGCAGCGATATTTATTTCAGATTTCATTTACTACTTATAATCATCCATATTACTTGCATTTCACTATCTCTTCACCGAACTAGTGCACCTATACATCTGACAAGTGTATTGGGTGTGTTGGGGACACAAGAGACTTCTTGTATCATAATTGCAGGGTTGCTTGAGAGGGATAGCTTTGACCTCTTCCTCCCTGTGTTCGATAAACCTTGGGTGATCCACTTAAGGGAAACTTGCTGCTGTTCTACAAACCTCTGCACTTGGAGGCCCAACACTGTCTACAAGAATAGAAGCGTGCGTAGACATCAGAGAACCAGAAGTCAAGGACATTTTGCTAAAGTATCGCCATGCTTCAGGTCAAAGTATAAATATGGACAAGTCCTCAATTATATTCAGTAAAGGATGTCGAGAAGCCATAAGAGAGTATCACAAGTGGGGTTGGTGGTTCAAAGGGAGACTTTGAATGAGAAGTATCTTTGGATGCCATTAGATGTGGGGCGATCCAATAGTGGTGCATTCAACTATGTGAAAGATAGAGTCAGGTTTTGGGATGGATGGAATAGTTGTTATCATTGGAGAGGGGGTTAGGAAATCCTAATCAAGTCAGCTCCCTAGGCACTACCAATGTTCTCCATGTCCTATTTTAAACTATCGAGAGGTTTATGTGCCCATATCAACTCTATGTTGCGTAACTTTTGGTGGGGTAGCAAGTAGGGTAAGAGACGCACTTGTTGGGTGTCGTGGGACACTATGATTTAGGCCAAGTATGCAAGGGGGCTTTCAAGACATCGAATTGTTCAATCTTACTCTACTACCACGGCAGGGTGGCATATTCTGTAGGAGCCAACCTCCTTGAGTGCAAGGGTTTTAAAGGCAGTGTACTTTCCGACTAAGGATATATTGGAGGTGAGTTTGGGCCCATATCCGTCACAAGTTTGGAGGTCCATCCTGGAAGGAAGATATGTACTCCATGTGGGGTTAATTAGGCGGATCAGAGATGGCAAGTATACAAATGCATGGTCACAGAACTGGTTACCTTGAGATGAGCGGCTTAGACCAGTGGCTCCAAGGAAGAGTGACCCTCTACCCCAATTGGTAGGGCTCTTGGAACCACATTAAACTAGACGGTTGGTTTCTACCGATGGACGTGGAGGTTATCAAGAACATCCCCTTGAGTAAGAGATACCAAACAGATTTTTTGGTATGGCATTTTGAGAAGACATGCATCTTCTCGGTCAGATCGGTGACACCGAGCCTTGGTTACCACGAAAAAGACTCAGGAGGATTGGCTTGAGGCACGTCAGGTAATCTCAACATCAGCGGAAGACCTTAAGGGATGGACAAAACTTTGGAAGGTGCAGGTTCGATCAAAATTTTGTTTATATCTATGGCGATTGGTGCAGCACTCTATCCCATCAGTGGATGTTCCGTTTCACAGACACATGGCCCCGTCAAACGCGTGATCTATTTGCGGTTCACCTAGCTCGTGGAAGCACTCTTTGTTTGAATGAAGTCCAAGTGTGTATGGGCCCATGTTGATCCTCTGATCCTGGAGCACATTTGCGTGTTAGTGAAGATGTCGGCCCATCCATGGCTGTTCTCGATGATGGAGACTATGAGGCAAGACGAACTGACTCGGATGTTTGTTACTATGTGGGCTCTCTAGTATGCTAGGAGGAAGGTGATCCATGCATGAGGAGATTTTTCAAAGTCCAACAGAAACTGGGAGAACTTCCTTTGTGATCTTGTGTGGTTTGAGAGAAGAAGGAAATGGTTGCAAACCTGATCAATCTACTGTGGCACAGCCACAAAGGTTGCCGCCTCCGGCGGGGTGCTGCAAGATGAATGCAGATGGGGCGGTGGCCGCGTTCCAGCCCACCTAGCTCAGGAGTCATGCCAAAGCCTACTAGCTAGGCACAAGGGCTAGATCGGTGGGTGACGAGGGGTTAACTCGACAAATGTCCTAGATGAAGGACTTAGGATCGGGGAGATAGGGCGTCGGATGAACTCGAAGGTAAAGTTAGTCGAAATAGGTGTGTATCGAAAGTAAACTTGGGTGTTCAACCTGGCTTGCTTTCAATCTGCCCTACACCGTCCCCTCCTGGCCCCTATATATAGGTGGCCAGGTCTCGAGGATCGGGTAGGGTTCGATACAGATTACAAATATCGACATACGGTAATAACTCGTATTCGACTGTCATTACAATTGGGCCTAGCTTAACGGGCCTCAGGGGTACTCAACTAACGGGCTCTATTAACTATACTCTTGTCAGTAGCCCCTGAGATTCTACCAGAATTGCAGATTCGGGTTGAATCTCTAATCTTCAAATCTTCGACTTGATCAATTCTTCAACTTTTATCTTCAAATCTTCGACTTGGTCTTTCGACTTACATTGATGATAATTTGCTCGCAAGGGGTCTCGATGAACAAGCCTGACAACTCTGACGGATCAAGAGGTCAGTTAACTGCCGGAACAGATACTTGTCACCTACTTCAAATTCAATCCCCTTGGACTTGAATTCGGGATACCGGTCAAACTCACTCTTTTGCCTCATTTAGGACTTACAAAAAATGAGTCCCAGTGGTTTTCAGGGTACCCAGTGCGTCCACCATGATTTTCTTCGCGTCGTAGACACGGATACATACCAGCAGAGCGCATCCATGTGCGTATACCAGGCCACACAGGACGGATCCCGGGGTCTTACCTTCGCGACAAGTCACGGCATTCGAGTTTTGTTGCGATAACACAACTCGAGAATCTTATGTCGCAGTCAAAGTTTGACTGAAAATATTCGGGTTTCTACAACCATAGAACTCGCTCCCGATGGGAGTAACACTTCTCCAATCTTCAATGCTTTGCCAATGAATATCGTCGGGTGCGCGCTCAGCGCTCCCGATGGGAGTAGCCCCCGAGGCTATAGTCGAAAAAAGGATTTTTTCGAGTATAGGCTCAAGACATAATGTAGCCCGTCATACTTTAACTTGAAACACTTCAACTTCGAAGTTCTTCAACTCGAGATACTTTCAAGAACACCTTGTCGTCGAGTATGAGTCCACCATTTTAATGAGGAGTTGTATTCGACTGTTTTGAAAGTAACAGCCCCCAAGGCTATAACCAAAAATCCTTCATAGATGATCCTTTCCATAAATTCAGCATTTGTCAGCGCCATCCTTTTATCTTTATATATTTATTTTACCGTGTCAATGATGACGTAGCTCTTCATCAGTGCGAACCGTTTTATGGGTAACACTGTAACTTCCACGATTTTATGACCGTTTAACGGGCTGCACGATTTTTGACCGTTGGTGGGCTACCGTTTCCGATCTTTGCGCCACGTCTCAACCCACGATCCTTCTCCCAGAAGATATATAAGTGGCATAGTGGGGAATCGTACTGTTTACCAGCTCGTTACCTCCGCCGCCTCCATTGCCGATCTCCTCTGCCTCTTCCTCTCTTGCGGAGCCCCCAAGCGCGCTTTTGTGCTGAATGCGCGTGAAGCATCTGGCCACCAAGAGCGATATGGCCAAGTCCTCTGCCACCAACTGGGTTCGCTCCACCATCACCAAGAAGGAGGTGGAGAAGGCCACGGCGGACGGCCTCATCGCCGCCCAGGACTCTATCAGGTTCCCTACTACTGAACGGATCCCGAAGCCCCCGAGCGGTTATCGGGTAATGTTCCTTGCTTTCCTTCTTCGCGGCTTCTCCCTTCCTGCCCATGAGTTTCTCCGTGGGCTTCTATTTGTTTACGGTGTGCAGCTTCATCAACTCACACCAAATTCCCTTCTGCATATTGCTTGCTTCGTGACTCTTTGCGAGTCATTTTTGGGCATTAAGCCTCACTTTGCTCTCTGGAGATCGATCTTTCGACTCCGCCCCAATGTTTCTCTGGCAAGGAAACCCGAACTGGGCGGAGCCGTCGTTTCTGTGCGCCCTGAGGCGCAATATCTTGAATTTTCTATGGCCGCATCTGTCCAAGGGTGGAGGACAAAGTGGTTCTATATCCAGGATCGCAAATCCTCTCCTGAAGATGAATTCGGCCTTCCTCCCTTTGACGCTTCTCAGGAAGTGAAAAAATTGAAGTCATGGGACTCTCTTCCCTCAGATTCAGAAGTTGCACAAATTCTCCCTCTTCTATCCCGCATTCAAACTCTGAAAACAGGCCTAGGAGGTGCTTTATCGGGTATCCAACTCATGGCGTTTTTCATACAACGTCGAGTTCAACCCCTACAGCACCGCCTCACCAAGCTTTGGACTTACTCTGGCTTGGAAGATCCTACTCGCGTATCTGAAGATCTGATGTCGAAAGAAGATGTCGACAAACGAGTCAGGAATCTTACCAAGCTCACCAAGGAACATTCAGTTGCTGACTTGAAGGCAGTTTTCTTTGACTCCGTGCACCCTACTCCTGAGGTACACATTGCTGCATCCTTTTTTTGCCAAACTTTTCTTAATTTCGACTTGCATTATTCTTTGCCTCTGCACTCTACTGATTTATTAATATGCAGGGTCACGAATTTATTGTTTCTCGTCCTCCTCTTCCAGAGGCAGGGCCCCTTCCTGCTGATCTAGCATCTCCTGCATCTGAAGCCCCCGAAGCTGACGAAAGTCAGGATGGAGACGATATCGAAGAATCAGAAGATGAGACTAGCTCGTCGACGTCTTCTCCTCCTGCTATTGCTGAAGATGTTGATGTCGACAAAAAGCGGAAACGTGTCGACGAAATTGCTTTGTCGAGTTCTGCAGCGGCTGGAAAAACCCCCGCTCTTGCAGAAGATATGGAGTACTTTGACATGCTTGCATCGTAAGTATTGTAGTCGAACTTTTCAATTGCTTTGTTCTTGCCTCTTGCTTATAACTCATACTTTTCATGCAGTGATGATGAAGAACCACCAACATGTGCGACAGATGCTCCACCACCTTCTCCTGTGGCGATTGATGAGCCTGTCGAACCATATGTTGCTCCAAGGACTACCAGGGCCTCTGTAAAGAAGGTTTCTCAAACTCAAGCCCGAAACCTCAAGCGCGCGAAGAAGACCAAAGAAGCCGAGGTTTCTCTGGAGGCCCATGCTTCTACAGTTTCTTCTGATGATGTGAGCAATTCCTTTTTCCCTTCTTTCCTTTCATGCACTTCTTCTCTTATACTCTTCTTTTAGCAGGCCTTGGTCAAGAGATTTATCGCCCTGGGCACGGAGTGTGCGGGGTACCTAAAGGTTGCAAAATCTTCCGAAGGTACAATTTTGATATTCAATCATTACTTTTCTTCTGCGCTTTGTCTCTTGCTGTTTATCTGACCTCCTTTCGTCTGCTTTTGCAGCTGCTTTAGCGACAGCTAATGCTCGCATTGCGTCGCTGGAAGCGGAGCTCAAAGCTTCGCAAAAAGCTTATGATGCTGCGACCTCTGCTAAAGCAATTGCTGAGAAGTCGCAGAAATCTGCGCTCGCCAAGGCGAAGAAGGCTGAGAGGGCGTTAGCAGATGTCAACAAAGAGCATGCTCAACGAGAGCAGGCCGTGGCAGAACGTCTTCACACCATGTCTGCTGCTGCCGAAAGTAAGTTCTTCGACTTGTCTCCTGTTTTCGTCCCCTGTTGCACTGGTGTACTTGTTGACACTTGCCTCTTCCTTTCTTTTCTATTGCTTTAGAATTCACAGGGGTATCTCCGTCGTCCCTGCAAACGGACGATGGTCCTCTTATGGATGCGGTTAACCTACTCGAAGAAAACTGGATATCTATCCAGGAAACTTTTGAGTTGGTTGGCCGCGTTCTGTCACGGCTATTCGTCGGGTTGTGGCCGAAGAAAAAGATGGCAATCCCGAAGGGCAACCTGACTGAACTCGCCAAGATTTTTGACAGCGATGAAGACCCTACTCTCCATCTGAAGGGGCTGTCCATTAAGCGCGGCGCCGAAGGTGCCATTGCCCTTTCTCTTGCGCATGGCACAAACTTTGATTGGGAGAAAGTTAACTCCCCTCATGGCTATACTCGCGACGAGATGAAGGTGTTTTTCGAGAAGGCGAAGAAATTGGCGCCTACATTGCTGAACACAATTTCTCCTTCGGCAGCCTCTGCTGTGCCTGCTGCACCATCTCCAGCGCCCAAGGCTCCGGTGCCACCATCGACTTCTAGCGAGGAACCGGCCATGCCCCCTTCTTCCACGGGGCACAATGCTGAGGTGGCGTAGATTCAGCTTCTTTGTAGTACTTAGTTTTCTCCTTTTGAATGTAAAAGACTCCAATTAAGTGCAACCCGAGAATCTTAGCCAAAGGGTTGTGCTCTTATGTAAATATATCTTCTTTGCATGGAGTAGTATGCTATCTTTCTGAAATTGTTTCTCCTTTCTTTCTTTTTGTAGTCGATGCGTGGCAGTGATCCTTCTTCCCATGCTCCTGCTCCTTCCTCTGCTCGCGGATTCGATCCTCAGATTTCGTCGACTCCTAGTCGATGTAGTCACTGCGAAGAATATTCTTCCAGGGTTTCCGACCTTGAGACTCGCCTATCCCTGGCTAAACGCCAAGCACAGATGGCTATTAAAAAGGCTAGCCAGGCCAGTGGCTATATGAAGAAAATCTCTTCACTTGAAGAAAAGGTCTCCAGCTTGACGGCGAAGGTTGTTCACAATGAAGAGTGCGAATCTTTCATTCTTGGAATTGTCGAGTCTGCTTGCGAGCTGTTGCGATGTGAGTTTTCTTTCGACTTCTTCTTTTGGCTGCTTGTGCACTTCTTTTGTGATATATTTGTCATTGTAGGTACTTGCTTGGATTTTGCTGCTGAAGAACGTCGAGTTGCTGAGCGAAATGCTGCTTTGGAGAAAATGTCGACTGGCTATGAGACTCTGTGGTCTGATCCTCGACGCCATAGTGCTATTGTATTGCTTCAAGATCGTGCCCAGCACATTGGCGAGTCAGTTGATGGTTGCCGACGAGCTCTTACAACTATGCACTCCATTATGCTTCCCCGTAATCCTTTGCCTGCAACTTTCCTACTTCTTGATGCTTTCCGATCCAGCCATCGTATTCATAGGTTAATAGAACTGAACTTAGTGGCTGGTGCCAATTTTGCTCTCGGGTGGATACGCAAGTGGCACCCCAGATTGAATTATAGCACGATGTCCTTAAGTTTGGCTCCAGGTGGAGCTAGCCTTCGGGTTCATATGGAGAACACGCTTCAACCTGCTCGAAGACTTGTAGCTAGGCTTCTAGAGGCGGATGCTGCGTTTTTCCGCGAGTATCATTATTTAGATCCTTTGGGCGTAGATGATTCCGACAACCCGATGTTGTAAAGTATTTGTGTAACGCGAGAGATTATTTATTTCGCGACTATATGTCTGAAATTTATTCTCAAGGCGTGTTTGTATGGTTCGTGCGTTTGCCGCATCTTCTCTTTGAAAGACTCGTAAACTCGAATATGAGGAACGCTTTGTCTTTATTTATACTTTTAATGTAAGATACATGGGGTGACCCAAGAGATCCGGCATGTGACCCGTGTTCTGGATCTAGAGGGCATTGCCCCTGGAATAACTCGTGGCTTTTACGGCCTTTATTGTTCTACTCTATTGTCTTCATGATGCCAATGTCGCCGTAGCTTTCCCTTTCACTTCTGCGCCTGTGTCTTCTCCTGATGTTCCTGTTCGTAGCTTCTTCGTTTCGGGCTCCGCGGTGCATCCTTCGAGTAGTTTGACGCCTTCTGTGGTTGCGCTCTTTGCCTTTTCTGCGTGGTTGGCTATTACGCCAAAATTTTGCGCCATCTTGTGGAATTCCCTATCGCAGAGATCTGAAACTTCGAAGCTTCCTTTCACTGTGATTATTCCTTTTGGTCCTGGCATCTTAAGTACCAAATATGTGTAGTGAGGCACTGCCATGAATCGCGAAGATCGAGTTGCTGTCTTCAGAAAGCTCTAACCCTGTCTTATTCAGCGCCTTTAGTGACAGCGAGCGAACGACGCATGCATGACCGCATCATGGGCCGCGGCCTAGCAAATGCAGTTGTCTTCTTCCCCAGCATGTCACCGATGCAACTATGTTCCCCCGCCACTGCTGTCGGCCAGGCTGCTTCTTCCACCTCCTGCGGTTTGTGCCTGTCCCGTGGTGCCTTGCCGCACCACCCTCCTCCAGCCGCCGCCCACCGCCGGTCCACCACCATCACAAGCCTCCCTCTAAACCAACCTAACTTCTCTAACTCCGGCGAACCTCGCACCCTCGGAATACTAAAGCCCATCGCTGGGGAGCTCCCGCACCCCAGAAACCTAAGAACCTGCACCCCCACCCTAAGTTTTCTGCCTCTCCTCCGCCAGCGGAGCCACGGCCATCGCGTCGTCCCAGTCTCCAGCGAGGTCAAATCCTCGCCTCGCTAGCGACGGCGCGGCAGCCGCGTTGTCCCCGGCTCCGGCGAGGTCGTAAAGGCGATCATCGTCAAGGCGCCGAGTCTTCTTCTTCCCGTCGATGACCATGTGAAGGAAAAGTGGGCCGGCCCAGGAGGCATCCATAGAAGGAGGAGACGTACATGTCGTGCCCGTAACGGACGCAACGGGCGCCAAATAGGGATTGTCGGGTCCCCCTATCTCTCGCTTCACGCGAGTCTTACGCTCGCCCGCCCGCGGCAGGATCATCACTCGAGTTGTTTTCGTGAACTATTTTAAATTCAAAACATTTCCAAATTTGTATGATTTTCAAATTTGAATTTTTAAAATATGAATAATTTTCACTTTTGAACCATTTTTGATTGTGAACCATTTTTGAATCTTAAGAATTTTGGAATCTGAACCATTTTCATTTTTGAACAGCTTACAAATTTGGCC
Organism: Dactylis glomerata; assembly: GCA_007115705.1. Taxonomy (NCBI): domain Eukaryota; kingdom Viridiplantae; phylum Streptophyta; class Magnoliopsida; order Poales; family Poaceae; genus Dactylis; species Dactylis glomerata. The sequence continues at coordinate 2,833,874 of QXEO01001223.1, forward strand.
CATATTTGAACCATTTTTGAATTTGAACAAATTTTCAATTTTACACAATTTTCGATTTTGAACATTTTCAAAATTTAACCATTTTTGAATTTGAATTTTTTTGAATTTGATGTTTTTCTAATTTGAAAATTTAAATTTTAACATTTTCAAATTTGAATATTTTTTGAATTTGAACCTTTTCAAATCTAAGCAATTTTCAAATCCCATCATTTTTCAAATATCTAAAACTCTTTTGAAATCTGAACATTTTTAAAAAATAGAAAAGAATAAAAAAGGAAGAAGAAAGTAATAGGGAAAACACGAAAAGAAAAAGAAAACGAAAATCGAAAAAATGCCGGGATAGGCCGTCCCATGCACTAGTTCCTACGGGTGAGTCGATGCTCAAACTTGCTATAAGCGAGATATAGTGGCTACACTGGCACGGTACGCTGTCCTCTTTAAGAGCCCTGGTGTGCTGGGCCACGTTGAGTCTGTGCCATGTCGAGCATGTGCTATGTCGGGTCGGCCAATTAGCCAGGTTTTCCTCAGACTAAAACTCTAGGCGGAAAAGTTGTGTTTTATGTATTAGTGGCCGCAATCTGTGCTCCCCACCCTCCGAACGTCACACCGCCACGTAGTATCAAGTGGCCACGTCGATGTGGGGATATGTTCGCCGACAAGGTCGCCCACTCGTACAAAGCAGGTCATATTGAGGTGGAAGTGGGGGGGGGGGGGGGGGGGGGGGGGGTGGTCACCGATGAGGCCGGAGGAGGCATATGGGGGCGTTGGTGGAGGAATTTTGCTGCGGCGGTGGTATGGGGATGAGCCGCTCCGGCTCAATTAGGGGCGAGCGAGGCAAGGTTGAAGGTCTGCGTGGGGCGGGGGGGGACCGAATGCTATCCGGCGTTCGGAGATAGTGGGGGCGGCAGTAGAAGCAAGCCAGGGACGGCGAAAGTTTCCACTCAGGGGCGGTTGTGGCTTGACGTGTCTGGTTTGGTGATGCGTCACCTTATATATTCATAGGAGGTGCCAAATATTGGATGATCACTTAAATTTTTTGTTAAGGACAGTTATAAATAAGCTGTTGGAGCAACATTTTTACTCTACCTTACCTAAATGTCAATTAGTTGCCCTTTTTGAGATTCTCTGAAGACCAAAAGCAAAGCCCAAGCAAAGGCCATACGTGTCAGTAGACACTCCTCTCAAAACATGTCATTATACACAACATTAGCGGAGGTAATCCTTTCCTAGAAAAAGTTTGCATAGAAAAAGATTGTATATAAATGTGTGCATCCATAATGCCATTAAGGCACCACGGTGTTGCAAAGGCTGGGTGTAATACTCTTTATCAAAAAATACACAACATTAGCATAGGTAATCCTTCGGTGGGAAAAGGTAGCATAGAGATGTACTAGGACGAAGTTCATCAGATATACTATAACCATGTGGTGTATGTGGACAATGTGGTGTAGCCAGACCACGAGTACCGGAGTTAGGGCATCTCCAGTGAGCCGACCCAAACGGATAACCAGCATCCAAACGTATCCTCGCGAACAAAACAGTCGGCCCAGTGGAACAACCCAAACAGACAACGCTGTCCAAACGTGTCTGCGTGCACCCATTTCGGCCTCAGATTTAGGCCCGAAATGCGTCGGTCCGGATAACACGCGCGTCCTCCCGCGCGTCCCTCTTGTCCGCCCCAGTTCCAGCTGACAGAGGCAGATTGCCTCATTTTCCCCCTCCCGCTCGACCATCGCGCCCTCCCACCCAAACCCCAGCCATGGAGATGGACGCCTCCGCCATCGCGCCACCCCAGCTAGCGCCTCCACCTTTCTAGCAAGATCGGCCATAGATCAGGTCGCCCAGTCTACCGCCCAAACCACGGCGGTCGCCCCCACTGTCCTTGTCAAGGGCAAGAAGGAAATGACGGCGGAAGCCAGGGCGGTGGAATTAAAGAAGCGGGCTGCCCGGTGGGTCGTGGCCAAGCAACGGGAGAAGGACAAGAAGCTCGCCGAGGAGAAGGCGAAGCAGGCCAAAATCCTGCAGTCCGTTCACGCCAGAACCAACACCGAGGCTCTGGCCAAGCAGGCTGCCGTCCACGCCGTCGCCATGCTCAAGGGCGAGGTGGTGACCTAGTTCACCACCGACCACTTTGGCTCCACAGCCAGCTCGGTGCCGTCTGCCGTCGGCGGCGGGCGCCCAGCATCATCGGCCCTGTCTTCGACGCACGAGCCGCCTCCCCAACCGGCAGCCCCATCGCGTCTGGGCGTGCCGACATCGCCGGAGGTGCAGTTTATGGCGGGCGGTGCCGCGTTCCAGCTCGTCATCGACCTCAACCGCACGCCCGTTGCGGGCGAGACATCGTCGGGGCACAACAAGAGTACTCCACGAGCGCTTGCCACTAAGGACCTGCCTAACGTGACCGACCTGTTCCGCCAAATGCCGACACAGCCCATGGGCGACGCGGTAATATCCTTGTCTTCTACTTTAGGTCCATTGGCATTGTTTGAGCCGTCCCGCCCATTGCCAATATGCAGGAAGCCACTTAGGATGCCGAAGAGGACTGCACCATAACCGGCGTGGAGACCCAGCATGGACCGGCATGCAACATTGACAGTGATCCACTATTCGATGAGGCTTTGCTGGCCGCAACGCAGGCATCCCGGCACAGCCACCGGACCGGCGCGTACACCGACAAGGAGGAGCTCATGCTATGCGATGATTGGTTGCACATTAGCACCAATCCCATTTCCGGAGCCGAGCAAAAGGGAGGTTGCTTTTGGCGGTGGATCTTCGTGTACTTCCATGAGCATAGGAAGTTCAAGCCCGACAACTTTGAGAGTGATCGCAATGATGTCTCTCTTTCAAAGCAGTGGAGCTTCATTCAATCGGAGTGCAACCATTTTTGTGGCGCACTCGAGAACGTGAAAAAATGCAAGAAAATTGGCCACGGAGTTTCTGAGTTGGTAAGATGTTTTCTTATCTTGTGATCATTTCATTGTGTTAGATTGGCATCTTTTGCTTAGCTTTGATTATAGGTGCCAAGAGCATTGGGCTACTTCAAGGAGGTGGAGAAGCATGCCTTCGCATTGAGCCATTGTTGGCTCAAGCTCAAAGAATATGAGAAGTGGAAGGCTAGCTTCGTCCTTTGGTACAAGGATGGGAAGCGGACCTCCGAGGACAATGAACAAGAGACTCCGGGCGAGGGCGGAGCATACAAGAAACGCCCAAGAGGCCACAAGGCAAGCAAGACCGACTTGCGCCGTGAAGCTTCGTCCATTGCACTCGGGAACACTTTGAAGTCGGTCTTTGTCGACAAGGAAGAAGCAAGTGCCAAGAGGGATGAACAAAGGCGTCGGAACAAAAAGGAGCATATGCAAAGCTTCACCGACATACAAAGCAAGCCCCTTGAAGTCCAACAAAGGAAGCTCGATCTTGCGGAAGTGAAAGAAAGGGAAAGTGCCAAGGAGCTAGAGCTCAAAGCAAAGGAGTGCGATGCCACCTTGCTTGCCGAGGAGAGCAAGATCATGATGGCCGACTTGAGTGTCTTGGACCCGGCAAGAAGGGCATGGTTTGAGAGCAAAGCCATGATTCGTGCAGGTGATGCATGAATATGTATTTGTTGTTGCTATTTTTGGTGGTCATGAACTGAACTATGTAACCGGCCAGCGTGAACCTGATTACTGTTTCTATATTAATTTCGGTCCTTATCCTGTCCTTTTCATTTCCTGAGTCCAAAATGCATGCCAACTGGCGGCAGTTGTGGGCTGATTATCGCCTGTCCGGCAAAATGGATCGCCTCGCTAGGCGCATCCCGACCCAAATGGATAGAGGCCTGTTCGCGTAGAATTTGACGTCCACGCCCGATCCAAATGGATATTTTGACTATTTCAAACACCAAAATGAATCGGCCCCGCCCTTAGTTGCACCGGCTGACAGCAAGGCACGACCATCCGCTGCGCGTGTCAGTGGCGAGTCATAACCTGGTTGTCCGGTAGCACTAGCAGCGGGCTGCATGCAGCACCAGGTGACCAGACTGAGACTGATCATCACTGATGATGCACGGGCCAAACAGAACCGGACACGACACGTACAAACATCATTCCCATCAGGCATCAGCACGCATCGCAGCATGGCCTGGTCGTGGCCTGGTCCAAGCCCAGAATTATTAGAATACGACCTGTCAGCAAAATCTCCAACAAAATCTTTCCCCAACTCAGCTTGCTTTGCCTTCTTCAGTTCGAAATTTTACTCTGCCTTTGCAAAGATACACTGATGAACTTATCACAGGGAATGTTTGAGTGAGTTGGGATTCATACTAGGATAATCTAGCCATTTTACATGTACATTGTGCATGAAGAAATATTCAACATGACAACAATGGTATCTGGCGCATGAGCAGCAGAGAAGCGATAATCTGAAGTGAAATATGCATCCGTTTGTACATACATACATTCTCTTATGAAGATCTTATGAAATGATAGCAGGAGAGCAAAAGGTACAAGATAACCATTACCTAGCGGGGATGCCTAAACTGCAAGCTCCAGCTGAAGAAACTAGCAGAGGAGCGGAGCAACACGTACTGAGCTATCTATTGGAGTCTGGGTTTGGGCCGCTCGGAACCTCATGCTTGCTGTCGACGAGGCCAGGCGCCGAGTTCCATCTCCGGGGACGGAACCTCCTCGCTCTCACCGCCGGTACCAGAGCGCGCCGCCCGCCCGCCGACGACTCTACGGCTGCAGGCAGCCTCGCACTGCCATTCCCCGGGGGTGCTGGCAGCGGGACGGCGACAAGCACAGTGGCGCACATGAAGAGCAGCAGCAGCATCGCCAGCGCAGGAGCACTCCATCTTCCGGCGCATCGAGCTCTTGCCATGCAAGAATCAGCACGAGCAGCGACCCTTCCTTCTCGGCGGATCTCACAGGCCACCGCCACCACGGACGCCCATGAGATGAACACCAATGCGATCGAGCTAGAGCTGCTAACCGCCGAAGTGTGTGAGCTGAGCTAGATCAGTTCACACAGCTCTTGTAGAGTGATCCGTGAGGCAGGAGGCTAAAATGCGGCAGCAGCAGTGGTAGCATGTGCCCGAAAGGAAGCTGGTTTGGTATTTCACAGCTTCACACTCACACACACACTGAACTACTGAAGCTCTGAGCCGTGGTCGCAGGAGGAAGGAGGGGAGCATGTGCGCTCAAAGGCATGGAGGTGGAGCAGGCTGTGTGGCTTCCTTCTTATTTACCGCGCCCCATGGAGGCATGCAACGGCAGGGCAGTCTGAAAGCTGTATCAAGTAGTAGTAATCCTGGCGTATCTGACACCATCATCACCATACGTTGATAGCTTGTAGACGCCTCAACAACAACCTGTCTCCCTAGCAGAGAGCCCTCCGTTACTGTGTTCAGAACTTAGACTGTAGTACTCCCTCCCACCACAAATACTTGTCTTTAAATATATATATCTAGATACTAAAACATGTCTAGATAACAGGTATTAGTGGTCGAAGGGAGTACATATATTTATAACTAATTTATAGTTCAGAATACGTCTATCGTTTGATTTCACTACAGTGCAGAATACTGTGCGTGTGGGCTATACGTGTAGTACTGTGAATACTGTTCGGATTGGTCGATTTTTTACTTTCTGTCGATCCATGAATGAATGAACGAAGCATCTGACGAAAAGTTGACCGCGGGTAGGGAGGACAGGGGCGCAAAAGAGAGAAAAGACGCAAGGATGGCATCAAACAGGAAGCTTTTGTTTTTGTAAGGCTGTAAAGTGACGACGCGGCTCTTTGACGGGCATTGACGGGCCATTTGCATGTAAAACCCTAGCTTTGGTTCAGTTCCATTCAAAAACATTCAGGTCAGTGCTCTCAGGTCAGTCAGGAGATAATGTTTATTCTGCTGAGGTTTCATTTCTATAATTTCGTCGTACCGAGTTTCATGTATGTATGGCGAACACTCATCTATCTAGCAAATTTCAAGCGAAAGGTGAAGCAATTAACTGATTAAACAAGTTCAGTTTCAGAAAGAGGGCAAAATAAAGTGTGTTTTCTTGTGTCTGATTCTTCTTTTCTCGTGTGTCGAGAACACGATGATGAGAGGACTATTCTAGCTCGCCGTTCAACACACACATCCCCAAGCAAGCACGGTAAAGTTCATAGATTACAGGTAATGGCATGCCAGGCCCGGCCAAACAATCTAGTCGACCCCTTTTTCTATCTCTCTCATAGTCTCATACTCTCTCATGGGCTCATGGCTCATGTGGGGGTGAGACAAACACAAGCTACATCCATGTCCCGCCCTTGCCCCCCAGACCACGTTGGCATCTGTCATTTTACCTTACTTCACGTAGGCCCTCCATGTGAACTACATGAACTCAATCGGCCACTGTTCACAACTATGCGGATCGATCGATACGATTACAAGAATCCAATTATCATTGCGATTTCTTCCACATGCAGTCAGGCATGCTCCCTCCCCCGTCCCCGTGCTAGCCAAAGGTGCGCGAATTTTGAAGCGGCCATGATTGTAATGTCACCAAGCAAGCTAAATTTTACTCTGCTAGTCTATATACGAGTGATTGGTGTGCAGGGAAGCACATCCTCTGCCTGGAGTATTGACTGTCTTGAGCTACAATGTGCATGGCAACTGGGCTTTACGGGAGCATCATCAAGAGCCAATGCTAGCTACTCTTCAGGCTTTCTTTTAGGTCTCGGAAGCTGAGTAATATTTTTCACCCTACTCTTCAGGCTTTACATTTATCAATGTATTCTTCAGGCTTTCCACAGGGTTGTGTACTAGGTTTGATATAAGAAATCATACCTGTTCTATCGCATCCAGGCACGTCCCTGTGCCTTTCGGGGCAGCACTGGTACTACTAGTACGTAGACGTAGCCGTGCTAGTCATGCTATTATTGCCAGTTGGAACAATTCATGGCTCCTTCTCATGATTTTGATCAACAAGCATGCAGTCAAGCATGCACATCGACCATCCCAGATAGATAAGCATCATTTGGCACGATAGCTCTTAGGGAGACGTTAAGTTTTACCTGCTGTAAGATGGGATGAAAAATATTTTCAATGCTCCGGCCTATGTTTTCAATAATTTGCTTTGGAGAAATTGCAATACGAAAACGGCAATAACTTGAGCATCTAGATTATATTTTCAATGATCTTAGGCTCATTGGATTTGAACAACTAGATCTACAACACCATGTATAAAAACATCATAGTCTAACAAAGGAGGAGGATAAAACCAAATGATCAAAAGTTTAGCCTCTCTTCAAAGACAAACCGGTAAAACATTCAATACCAAAAATGGAATAAGTGTTACATACGAATTTTTTTTTTTAATCTAGAGCTTGTCATAGAAATAGCCATAAGGTATAGAACCCCACATGAATAAAATCCAAATAAGAACTAAGAAAGATGATGCCAATTATGCAAATAGAAGCTTTTGGAGGCACTTGTGCACTGTTTTCTTCTTGGAGGCGTCGCTTTTAGAGAAGCTGAACTTCTAGTGCTGTTTTGGTGGTGTTAGTGCTACTGTTCCTTGTAACTGATCACTGTAGCGGGTCCTTTTCTTTTTGTAATTCTTTTTTATTTTATTGGTTGTGTGCATCCGTAATGTTGATAGGGTAGTGCATTGTTCCAGAGGCTAGGTGTAATTGGTATCTTATCGATATTAATATATACTCTTTATTAAAAAAAGTGTGCAAAGAGATATGATTAAGTTACCCACTCGAGAGACCCTCTTGATAGAACGATTACCGATCCTATAATCCAGTCTCCCAAAACCATGGCACCGGAAAAATAGAAAATCTATCAAGATCATACATTTGTCTTGCGCTTTGCATTTGAGCTTGATGATGACGGTCTTGACTCCCTCAAGTTGGAATACCTTTCTTAATTGTGCTTGATAGCACATGCTTGGGGCGTGATTGGTAGCCCGCAAATAGTCAAAATAGGCCCTAGGGAGAAGAAACCGGCCCGTTTGGTTGCATAGAACCCCCTTCCCACTACTGGCCAGCGCGCGCATCAAAGTAGTCCAGATGCAAGCCCAGTGGAAACACCTGAATTGGTGGTTTCCCTAGAGCCAGGTGCCGGAGAGTCAAAAAATGCATCAATTTCTCCACCGGTCGCACGCGTGGAGAGACACGCGGAGATGAAGAATAACTGCATTGCCCCCACTCTCTCAGTGTAGTTACCGCCCTCACGTCCCATCAACCGCCCTCTCACCATAGATGCTACGCCTGCGCCATCGCCTCCTCCACCGACCTCTCCGACGCCCAGGCTATCCAGATGACACCAAGTGCCGGAGCCATCCGCGACTATGAGGCGCGCAACCTCCGTAGCATGGCGACGGTGATTGGAGCGGGCAAGGTGCCAGCTATCAGTCGCCCGTCGCCCCATGCAATGATGCATGCGCAAGCGCCGACGGCCACCAATGCCGGCCAGGGAGCCCAGGAGGCGAATCTGCCGACAACAAAATTTGATCTGCTCCCGGGAAGATTCGATCCCCTCCCAGCCATCGATCCGTGTCGTTTGGTGGAGATTAATAAGTGGCATCGATGGTAGCAGGGAGACGACGCAGTCGGCGGTGGTTCACCCTGCTCAAAGGCGCCGGCAGACCCTCCCCCACCCCCGAGGTAAGTTCTCCCCTCCACATGGCTTCAAATCAAATATTGGGCTAGGTTTTTTTGAGCCGAACAGTAGATGGCTTGTAATCGAAGATTAGATGGTTTAGGTAGCAATAGTAGCTTTGATGTACTCCCACACGTGCGGTGGGTGCTGCCGATTTGACGTGCACGCTCTCTGCCATGAGACCCTCGCTCTGTTTTCTGGCCTAATGCCACGTGGCTCACGGTGATCAATGGCATCGCCGTGCAGGACAATGCCGCTGGTCCCCTTTGCTCGGCCGTGCGACACGCTGGGGTCTTAGAACACCCCCGCGCGCATTTGTCCTAGAACACCACTAGCATTGGTAGAAAACCATTGGCATTGTTAGAACATCACTACCATTGTTAGAACACCACTGACATTGGTAGAACAACCCTTGCATTGTCTTTCAACACTGCTGGCGTCACTTGTATTGCATTCATCATACTTACTATGGACATGACTGGGGATGGCATCGTCTCTGGGTACGTGCATCGCCCTCTCAACAAGGAGAATGAGCTCCCTCGGAACCCATACATCGATGCGCAGCCTGAAGTTCGAGCGACGGTCGTCCATCTCAGGGAGAAGGAGGCCAAGAAGGTGGCTAGTCGTAGACCTCGCTTGGGACATCAGGACGTCGTCCAGGTGCCAAGGCACTTCAACATGCAGTTCATGACGTGCGGCCTCGTCGTCCTGTCTATGCCGCCTGGCATTGACTTGGAGGTGTCCATGGTGCTGAAGGTGACGATGTAGGTAGCTGGTAGCATGCCCCTCCGCCACGGTGAGTTCTGCGAGTATGGTATCCAGATGGAGTGGTTCCAAGGCACGCTGTTTGTCATGCGGGGCTGGGAGGCCATGGTCAAGAGGCTCGGGCTGGAGAAGGACGAGGTATCCCCTGAACTAGGTAGTTTGCTGACGGGTGTTGTCTGAACCCTTGTTTTGTGCGAGGAGAGTTTTCCCCTGGTGTGATTATGCCTGATGGGTCCTGTGTGAACCTTCTTTGTGCTAGGGAGTGTTCCCCTGGTGTGTAGTCTATTTAAATAGTCTAGTTAACTATGGTTTGGTAAGCTATGTCGTGCTGTGATTCCTCTTCTATGCTGTGATTTCTTCCTAATGATGTGATCAGTGTGTGCTACGGTGTGTGTGTTATGATGCTACAGTATGAAGGTAAGCTCACCAATGTTTGAAAGTGGTGACCGCAGCTGGATCTGAGTCCCCATCAGATGGCTAACAAACAGCCGACAGTGTGCTCTGCTCCCACAAAACGGAAACATCGGTGAACCAATCGACTTGGGCATTGAGTATCTATGGATGCAACCCAGGCCACCAAACAAAATGCCAAAGCTGGTTTTCAGCCTGTATGATGCGATCATCGCCCACCAGCGCCTGAGTCCAGCGAGCCCAAAAAGGGGTACGGGCTACCAATCACGCCCTTGATGAAGACTTCTCCAAATACTTCCCCATACCCCATTATGGGAAGGCCTTGATGCGGGCAGATGACCACCTAGTTGGGAACCCCAAGAGGAAGGTATGATGAGCACAGTAGCAAGTCTTCCCTCGATAAGAAAACGAGGTTTATCGAACCAGTACGAGAAAGCCAAACTTCAGAAGGTGATGCTAGCTAGCTTCGCGACAGCTCCAGACAATTTATAAGGCGCCTCATCTAGGGCTTTGCTTTGCACCAGTAGCAACGTGGAACCTGCACACAACACAACCAAGAACTTTGCTCCCAACTTACGATGAGATTGTCAATCTCACCGGTTTGTTGTAAACAAAGGATTGAGCGTATCAAGTAGAAAGCAATAGTAATATGCGAGAAAGTAAACAGTGCGAGTAAAAGTAAACATGTAATAGCAATATAAAGGAAATTGGACCGGGCTCCACAGTTCACTAGTGGTGTCTCTCCATAAGATAAATAACAACATGCTGGGTAAACAAATTACAGTTGGGCAATTGATAGAACAAAGATAACGTGCATATGTTACGAGGATCACTATTAGATTTACTCTGGGCATTACAACAAAATAAATAGACCGCCATCCAACTGCATCTATGACTAATAATCCACTCACAGAGAATCATCCGAGGACCCCGTGAATATTAAGTTGCGAACAACAGATAATTGCATTAAGCAAAGTGTGTAATGTAAATAATGAAAATGTCCTTAGACACAAGATTATTGTTTTCTCCCTACTGGCAATAGCACATCTACAACCTTAGAGGTTTCTGTCACTCCCCCAGATTAAATAGAGGCATGAACCCAACTATCGAGCATAAATACCCCCTCTTGGAGTCACTAGTATCTACTTGGCCAAGATAGCTACTAACAACGGAGAGCATGCAAGATCATAAATAACATAGAGATAACATAAGATAAATTTCAGAACATCAACTTAATCATAGCACCAATATTCATCGGATCCCAACAAACACAACATGTAGAATTACATAAAGGTGATCTCGATCATGTAAGGCATCTCACGAGATCTAAAGATGAAGCACATGGTGGAGAAGACAACCATCTAGCTACTGCTATGGACCCAAAGTCCAAGGTAGACTACTCACTCATCGCGCCGGAGGCAAGCATGGCGATGAAGAAGACCTCCGGTGGCGATTCCCCTCTCCGGCAGGGTGTCGGGAAGAGCTTCTAGACCCTCCCGATCTCGGGTCGACGACGGCGGCGGATCGCGATATGTTTCTGGAAAAGTGATTGGGTGTTTAGATTTTTCCCGTCGAGGGGTCTTTATAGGCGAAGGGGCGGCGTCAAAAGTGGACCAGAGCGCCCTCACCCTAGGGTGGCATGACCAGGGCTTGGGCCGCGCCCCCTAGGGGTGAGGCTGGTCCCTGGCCCCTCTCTGTCTTCTCTTCGGACTTCTGGAAGCTTCAGTAAATATTGGGAGGTTCGGCTTTTGTTTTGTCCAATTCCGAGAATATTTCCTGTGTAAATTTTCTGAAACACAAAAACAACAGAAAACAGGGAACTGGCACTGTGGCATCTCGTTAATAGGTTAGTTCCAGAAAATGCATAAAAATGCCACGAAGTGTGCCAAAACACAAAGCAAATGGTGTAAAAATAGGCATGGAGCATCAAAAATTATAGGTATGTTTGAGACGCATCAAGCATCCCCAAGCTTAACTCATGCTCGTCCTCGAGTAGGTAAGTGATAACAAAAGAATATATTTTGAGGTGACATGCACCTTCACAATCTTGATCATCTATGTAAAGCATTGAGTGCTGGGATCAAAGAACTTAAAACATGGGCATGAAAGACATAATATTGATAAAAGAATTTCAAAACCATGTTATAACATGAAAAAGAACACAAACGAAAGATCATGAACAATGAAACAATGAAAGTCACGTGTGTGTTCAAACTATATGGAAAAACATGTCAAAGTGGATTTCAGCTTGTCCTTCATGGAGTAGAAAAACATAAATGCATAGGACACCTTCAAGTTTAAGAGGGTGACTAGATACAAATAATTTAAGAACAAGCAAAACCATAATCATGAATCAATCAATGATAATTTTTGGGACTATGCACATTATACTCAGAATGACAACTATGCTCTCTTAGACGGTGCATAAAGATAGAAGGTGGAGACTTAACATAAAAGTAAAAGAAAGACCCTTCGCAGAGGGAAGCAGTGATTGCAAGTTTTATAAACCTTCAAAAATTATGGTACTTACTAGCTTTGAGCTCTCGTTGCCCCCATCATAAGCATCTTGAATGGTTAAGGTTAATGTGAGTACAATTATGAAGCATATGCTTGACAAATAATAAGTTGAAAACCTCATGTCCCGTGAAGTACGAATACCCAAACCTCATGCTACTTTGCTTAGGTCTCAAGCAAGTTCTTGTCATTGTAAATATACACGTATCATCGAGAACCGGCAACGGGGTATCTCCGTGCCCGATGACATGGAACAAGCCCACATTAAAATGACAGGACAAACAGACAATGAATACCTCGGCATCTCTTTTATTTACCATTTGTATAGCTTTTTATTTTGAGATGCGTCGTCGAATGTTCACTATGGGCATGCTGTAAATTTCCACCATGAATGATGCATGGCTTAGATTAGCGGCCCAGGCATTTCTCTAACACATATACAAACTCCATGAACTTCACAAGATTCCAATTTATTTCACACCGCGAGTATCTATAAACAAAAGATCACGATATCAACTCAAATAAGTTAAAGTGCAATGTCAAAAGCTTGCCCCATGACGACATGGCTGGGCTAATTTCCAACTTACAACTTGCAAGCATAACAACTCAACATAAGAGAGCCATAATGTCAAAAAAATTTAAAAGCGAGAAAAGTAAAGTGTGCCATCAGGTTCGTGAGAGCTTTACTGACTAATTTTTACATAACACCAAAAAGAGTTTAATTTGAAGGATAAATAAAAGCAAGTCGAATGTACTTTGGAATAGCAAATTGCTAATAGGCATGTATGGTGGACACAATGGCATAACTTGGTTTTTAGGAGTTGGATGCACGAGTAGAGCTCATACTCAGTATAAAATGAGGGCTAGCAAAAGACTGGGAGCGACCAACTAAGAGAGCAATAACGGCCATAATCATGTAGAGCGACAAAACATCATTAAAAGAAGCATAAGGTGGAATCACAAGTCAAAAACCAAATGATCATAGAGGCTATAGGCGACTTATTTTGTAGTCAACATGGTGTAAGCATGCGCAAGTCAACCCAATTAAAGCATCAAAGGAGAAAACCACAATAATGCTCCCACATAATAGAAACAACGCATGATTTTTTCAAAGGCTCATTAAGCAATCTCAGTCATTTGAGACAAGTCATGCTACAGCAAAAATCACTAAGCATACTATCAAAACGACATCAAGCACGACATGCAAAAGTCTAGGCCACAGTCTAAACAAGCTCCTTTTTGTACCACTTTTTTCATGAAATTTTTCTCTTTTCCAACACCATTCAAACCTTTTTAATTCAACTATTTTGATGAAAACCAATATAGACCAGAGGTCAAAATACACCTTGATGCAAAGATAAAACAAGATCTGAACAAAAAATAAAGGCGAAAAATGAAAGCTAAACGCAGTTTTAGAAAAAAAGAGAACACTCGTTGAACGATAAGAGTGAAAAACGGAGTGTTCTTGGCAATGAAAAGCAAAGTAAGTCTTCTCCAAAAGAAATTTGTTGGGGTCCAACCATTTATTGCAGCAAACAAAACAAAATAAAACTGAAAGCTAAAGTAAAGACACTCTAAGAAAAACGCATAGTGCATGAAGCAATAAAAATATAGTGTGTTGAAAGGTGACCTGATTTTTGCCGATGAAGAAGGGGTGCCTCGGGGGCATCCCCAAGATTTGACGCTTGTACCTCTTGGATATTTCTTAGGGGTTGCATGGGCATCCCCAAGCTTGAGCTTTTGTCCATTATTCACCTCATCTCATCATTCTCCAATCCCTACACTTGAAAACTTCCTTCATACAAAACTCAACACAATTCTATTAGCAACATTAGTGTAAGCATAATAATGAATCAACTCCTTTTTGGTTCAGGTTTCAACTCAAAAACACCACATATAAAGCATATACTATTGTAGCAACTTCCCCAAAAGTTCCGTGATCAAAAGAACTAAAAAAGAAAGCGATCGAGAGGCAAACACAAATAGTGGTAGAAATCTGTCAAAACAGAATAGCTGACAAAGGTCGATTTTTTAAAGGGTTTTATGTTTCACAAATCGAAAAGTGTAAACTAATGAAAGTTTGGAAATAACCTGAGGAATAAGCACAAGAAATCGCAGGTCAAAAAGATATTCTGAGAATTTTCACGAATTTTCACAGTGCAGTACGGAAATCTGTTTTAGGACAGCAACTTCCCCAAATCTTACCTCACTCAAATCAGAGGTTTCTCTTGGCACAAAAATGAAATAAAAATGATAAGGAGAGGTCATTACAGTATTAATAACTTCCAAGACTCAAATAAAAGAAAAAGTACTGAAAAGAAAACATTGGGTTATCTTCCAAGAGTGCTTTTCTTTAACGCCTTTGAGCTAGGCACAGAAAGGTGGAAATCAAGTATTATCAAATGAAGCATTAAGATCAACTGTTTCCTCAAGAGCATCATTTACCACACTAGGCATTTTAGAGGTTTCCAAAGATGATTCAACCTGCAAGTCACTCTTAGTTGAACTAAAGGTCTTACCAATCTTAAAAACATGTTGAGGTTTAGGCACAGACACCTTAGGAACATACATAAATTTTGGCTCTTTTCCAACAAAAGCTTTCTCCTTCTTAAATTTAAGAGAAGAGAAAATTGAACTAAGAGTTTCCATAGAGTCTTCTAGTTTACCAATCCTAAAGTTTTGACTATCAAGAAGAGTGCTAAGCCTCTAAAACAGTGATTTGCTTACCGATACTTTCTATCGATTCATTAACCCGGCTAGCATTATCAAGGATATTCGGCAAACTTTTTTCTAAAGAGCCTAGTTTTTCTATAACTTCCTCCAAAGTGATCTCAGTTTTAACAACATGAATAGGTGGTAGTGTGATATGTCTCAAACGTATCTATAATTTTTGATGCTCCATGCTTGTTTTTACACCATTTGCTTAGTGTTTCGTTACACTTCGTGGCACTTTTATGCATTTTCCGGAACTAACCTATTAACAAGATGCCACAGTGCCAGTTCCCTGTTTTCTGCTGTTTTTGTGTTTCAGAAAAGTTACACAGGAAATATTCTCAGAATTGGACGAAACAAAAGCCGAACGTCCAAAAATTACACGGAGCTTCCAGAAGTCCGAAGAGGAGGAGGAGGAGTTGGGCCAGGGGCCAGCCTCACCAAGATGGGGCACGGCCCAAGCCCTGGCTGCGCTCCCCTGTGGTGAGACCCAGTTGGTCGCCTCCTGACGCTGCCCCTTTGCCTATAAAGACCCCTCGACGGGAAAAACCTAAATACCCGATCAGAATTCCAGAAAGATATCGCGTTCCGCCGCTGTCGTCGATCCAAGATCGGGAGGGTCCAGAAGCTCTTCCCAGCACCCTGCGGAAGAGGGGAATCGCCACCGGAGGTCTTCTTCATCGCCATGCTTGCCTCCAGAGCGATGAGTGAGTAGTCTACCTTGGACTATGGGTCCATAGCAGTAGCTAGATGGTTGTTCTCTCCACCATGTGCTTCATGTTTAGATCTCGTGAGCTGCCTTACATGATCGAGATCACCGTTATGTAATTCTATATGTTGTGTTTGTTGGGATCTGATGAATATTGTTGTTATGATTAAGTTGTTGTTCTGGAATTTATCTTTTGTTATCTCTATGTTGTTTATGATCTTGCATGCTCTCTGTTGTTAGTAGCTATCTTGGCCAAGTAGAAACTAGTAACTCCAAGAGGGGGTATTTATGCTCGTTAGTTGGGTTCATGCCTCTATTGAATCTGGGGGAGTAACAGAAACCTCTAAGGTTATAGATGTGATGTTGCCACTAGGGAGAAAACAACATTCTTATGTCCAAGGGCATATGCTTTGTTTACATTACACACTTTGCTTAATGCAATTATCTGTTGTTCGCAACTTAATACTTGTGGGGTTCTCAGATTGATTCCTTGCAATTGGATTATTAGTCATAGATGCAGTTGGATGGCGGTCTATGTATTTTGTTGTAATGCCCAGAGTAAATCTCATAGTGATCTTCTTGACATACGCACGTTATCTTTATTCTATCAATTGCCCAACTGTAATTTGTTTACCCAACACGTGTTATTTATCTTATGGAGAGACACCACTAGTGAACTGTGGACCCCGGTCCAATTTCCTTTACATTGCTATCACCTGTTTACTTTACTCGCACTGTTTACTTTCTCGCATATTACTATTGATTTCCACTCGATACGCTCATTCCTTTGTTTACAGCAAACCGGTGAGATTGACAACCTCATCGTAAGTTGGGAGCAAAGTATTTGGTTGTGTTGAGTCCAGGTTCCGCGTTGCAGCTGGCAAAGCAAAGCACTGGACGAGGCGCCATATAAATTGTCTGGAGATGTCGCGAAGCTAGCAAGCATCACCTTCTTGAGTTTGACTTCCTCCTCCTGAACGATAAACCTTGGTTTCTTACTGAGGGAAGATTAGCTGATGTACTCATCTTACCTTCCTCTTGGGGTTCCCAACTAGGTTGTTATCTTCCTGCATCAAGCTAATTTTTGGGTGCTATTGCCGGGGAGGAAGAAGACTTCTGCAAGGGGGGTTTCGCACACACATCCTTTACTTTGTTTTAGTTTTGCTTTACTTTATTTTTACTTGCATCGTTTTATCAAAAACACAAAAAAATTAGTTTCCTTTATAGTTGTTACTTTGTTACTTTTAGTTCATCATGTTGTTCCCTAAGTACGTTTTGGAGGACCTCTCAGTAGGTAGTGGTTCTATTATTGGAAAAAGTAACATTGAGGAGTTCTTTAATCATATTAGTATGCATGAAGATGTTGAGAAAAAGTCTTTGGCTGAGCTTGCTCCTAGTTATGAAGTTACTTCTTCTTATTTAGTTCACATGTTGGAAGCCAGGTTTGCTAGCCTTAATCCTTTTATGCAATACATGTTTCTTAAGCTTCATGATATTGAAGACCCCAAAAAGAAAGCTTTCATCTTGGAAACTTTGCGTAGAGAATTTAGAGATGTTGTTATTGAAGCTAGGAAAGTTTTCGAGCATTTTTATAAGCTTGGCTCGCATATAGAGGTTGTTTGTACAACCAAAGATTTCAAAGTACCAATACCTTGCAAACTTTTAGGAATGCATGAAGCCTTGGAAAAGAATTTTGAATGGATTTGTCCTGAAAATTTCTTCGATGAGAATAGTGTACCAAAACATGATTATAAAGGATATTCAAAAACTCATTTGGACATGATGAAATTTATTGTTGAAAAGACTTCTGCTGTTGATCATAATGCTACTTTTGATGTTACTTGATTCACACTTTCTGCGCCTAGCTCAAAGGCGTTAAAGAAAAGCACTCTTGGGAGATAATCCAATGTTTTCTTTTCAGTTATTTTTCTTTTATTTGAGTCTTGGAAGCTATTACTACTGTAATGACCTCTTCTTATCATTTTTATTTCATTGTTGTGCCAAGAGAAGCCTCTAATTCGAGTGAGGTAAGATTTGGGGATGTTGCTGTCCTGAAACAGATTTTCGTACTGTACTATAAAAATTTCTGAAAATTCTCTGAATATCTTTTGGATCTGCGATTTGTTGTGCTTATTCCTCAGGTTATATCCAAACTTTCGTTAGTTGAATACTTTTTGATTTGAGCAACAGAAAACCCCTTAAAAAATCGGCCTTTGTCAGCTGTTCTGTTTTGAATGATTTCTGCCACTATTCGTGTTTGCCTCTCGAACGCTTTCTTTTTTAGTTCTTTTGTTCACTGAACTTTTGGGGAAGTTGCTACAGTAGTATATGCTTTATATGTGGTGGTTTTTAGTTGAAACCTGAAGCAAAAAGGGTTGATTCATTGTTATGCTTACACTAATGTTGCTAATAGAATTGTGTTGAGTTTTGTATGAAGGAAGTTTTCAAGTGTATGTATTGGAGAATGATGAGATGAGTTGAAGAATGGACAAATGCTCAAGCTTGGGGATGCCCATGTCACCCCAAGAAATATCCAAGAAGTACAAGCGTCAAAGCTTGGGGATGCCCCCGAGGCACCCCTTCTTAATCGGCAAAAATCAGGTCACCTTTCAAGACACTGTATTTTTATTGCTTAATGCACTATGCGTTTTTCTTGGAGCGTCAGTTGTTTTAGTTTTCAGTTTAGTTTTGTTTTGTTTGCTGAAATAAATGGTTGGACCCCAACAAATTTCTTTTGGAGAAGTTGCCTTGCTTTTCATTTACCAAGAACACTCCGTTTTTCACTCTTATCGTTCAACGAGTGTTCTTCTTTTTCTACTATTGCGTTTAGTTTTCAGTTTTCGCCTTGATTTTTGTTTAGATCTTGTTATATCTTTGTATCAAGGTGTATTTTTGCCTCTGGTCCATGTTGGTTTTCATCAAAAGAGTTGAGTTAAAAAAGTTCGAATGGTGTTGGAAAAGAGAAAAAGATTTATGCAAAAAAAGTGGTACAAAAAGGAGCTTGTTTAGACCGCGGCTTAGACTTTTGCATGTCGTGCTTGATGTCTTTTTGATAGTATGCTTAGTGATTTTTTTTGTAGCATGACTTGTCTCAAATGACTGAGATTGCTTAATGATCCTTTAAAAAAATCATGCGTTGTTTTTATTATTTAGAAGCATTATTTTGGTTTTCTCCTTGATGCTTTATTTGGGTTGACTTGGTGCATGATCACACATGTTAGACTCATACAAAGTCGCCATTAGCCTCTATGATCCTTTAGTTTTTGACTTTTGATGCCATCTTATGCTTCTTTTAATGTTTCTTTGTCGCTTTGCAGGATTATGGCCGTTATTGCTCTCTAAGTTGGTCACTCCCAGTCTTTTGCTAGCCCTCGTTTTGTATTGAGTATGAGCTCTACTCGTGCATCCAACTCCTAAAAACCAAGTTTTTCCAATGTGTCCACCATACATACTTATTATCAATTTGCTATTCCAAAGTACATTTGACTTGCTTTTATCTACCCTTCGAATTAAACACTTATCAGTGTTATGCGAAAATTGGTCAGTAAAGCTCTCACAAACCTGATGGCACACTTTACTTTTTATCGTTCTTAAAAATTTGACATTGTGGCTCTCTTATGTTGAGTTGTTATGCTTGTAAGTTGTAAGTTGGAAATTAGCCCAGCCATGCCGTCATGGGGCAAGCTTTCGACATCGCACTTTAAACTTATTTGAGTTGATATCGTGATCTTTTGTTTATGGATACTCGCGGTGTGAAATAAATTGGAATCTTGTGGAGTTCATGGAGTTTGTATATGTGTTAGAGAAATGCCTAGGCCGCCAGTCTAATCCATGCATAATTCATGGTGGAAATTTGCAGCATGCCGATAGTGGACATTCGACGATGCATCTCAAAATAAAAAGCTATACAAATGGTAAATAAAAGAGATGCTGAGGTATTCATTGTCTGCTTGTCCTGTCATTTTGATGTGGGCTTGTTC
Source organism: Dactylis glomerata (assembly GCA_007115705.1). Taxonomy (NCBI): domain Eukaryota; kingdom Viridiplantae; phylum Streptophyta; class Magnoliopsida; order Poales; family Poaceae; genus Dactylis; species Dactylis glomerata. The sequence goes on from QXEO01001223.1 coordinate 2,853,591, forward strand.
CATGTCATCGGGCACGGAGGTACCCCGTTGGCGGTTCTCAATGATACGCGTATACTTACAATGACAAGAACTTGCTTGGGACCTAAGCAAAGTAGCATGAGGTTTGGGTATTCATACTTCACGGGACACGAGGTTTTCAACTTATTATTTGTCAAGCATATGCTTCATAATTGTAGTCGCATTAACTTTAACCATTCAAGATGCTTATGATGGGGGCAATGCGAGCTCAAAGCTAGTAAGTACCATAATTTTTGAAGGTTTATAAAACTTGCAATCACTACTTCCCTCTGCGAAGGGCCTTTCTTTTACTTTTATGTTGAGTCACCACCTTCTATCTTTATGCACTATCTAAGAGAGCATAGTTGTCATTCTGAGTATAATGTGCATTGTCCTAAAGTTTTCATTGATTGATTCATGATCATAGTTTCTCTTGTTCTTAAATTATTTGTATCTAGTCGCCCTCTTAAACTTGAAGGTGTCCTATGCATTTATGTTTTGCTCTCCATGAAGGACAAGCTGAAAACCATTTCTATGTTTTTCCTTATAATTTGAACACACGTTTGACTTTCATTGTTTCATTTTCATGATCTTTTGTTTGTGTTCTATTTCATGCTATAACATGGTTGCTAAGTTTCTTCTATCAAGATTATGTCTTTCATGCCCATGTTTTAAGTTCTTTTGATCCCAGCACTCAATGCTTACATAGATGATCAAGATTGTGTAGGTGCATGTCACCTCAAAAATTATTTCTTTTGTTATCACTTACCTACTCGAGGACGAGCAGGAGTAAGCTTGGGGATGCTTGATACGTCTCAAACGTATCTATAATTTTTGATGCTCCATGCTTGTTTTTACACCATTTGCTTAGCGTTTCGTTACACTTCGTGGCGCTTTTATGCTTTTTTCGGAACTAACCTGTTAACAAGATGCCACAGTGCCAGTTCCCTGTTTTCTGCTGTTTTTGTGTTTTAGAAAAGTTACACATGAAATATTCTCAGAATTGGACGAAACAAAAGCCGAACGTCCAGAAATTACACGGAGCTTCCAGAAGTCCAAAGAGGAGGAGGAGACGGGCCAGGGGCCAGCCTCACCATGAGGTGGCGCGGCCCAGGCCCTGGCCATGCCCCCCTGTGGTGAGACCCCCCTGGTCACCTCCTGACGCTGCCCCTTCGCCTATAAAGACCCCTCGATGGGAAAGACCTAAATACCCGATCAGAATTCCAGAAAGATATCGCGTTCCGCCGCCGTCGTCGACCCGAGATCGGGAGGGTCCAGAAGCTCTTCCCGGCACCCTGCCAGAGAGGGGAATCGCCACCGGAGGTCTTCTTCATCGCCATGCGTGCCTCCGGAGCGATGAGTGAGTAATCTACCTTGGACTATGGGTCCATAGCAGTAGCTAGATGGTTGTTCTCTCCACCATGTGCTTCATGTTTAGATCTCGTGAGCTGCCTTACATGATCGAGATCACCGTTATGTAATTCTACATGTTGTGTTTGTTGGGATCCGATGAATATTGGTGTTATGATTAAGTTGCTGTTCTGAACTTTATCTTTTGTTATCTCTATGTTGTTTATGATCTTGCATGCTCTCCATTGTTAGTATCTATCTTGGCCAAGTAGAAACTAGTAACTCCAAGAGGGGGTATTTATGCTCGATAATGCCTCTATTGAATCTGGGGGAGTGATAGAAACCTCTAAGATTATAGATGTGTTGTTGCCACTAGGGAGAAAACAACATTCTTATGTCCAAGGGCATATGCTTTGTTTACATTACACACTTTGCTTAATGCAATTATCTGTTGTTCACAACTTAATACTTGTGGGATTCTCGGATTGATTCCTCGCAAGTGGATTATTAGTCATAGATGCAGTTGGATGGCGGTCTATGTATTTTGTTGTAATGCCCAGAGTAAATCTCATAGCGATCTTCTTGACATATGCACGTTATCTTTATTCTATCAATTGCCCAACTGTAATTTGTTTACCCAACATGTATTATTTATCTTATGGAGAGACACCACTAGTGAACTGTGGACCCCGGTCCAATTTCCTTTACATTTCTATCACCTGTTTACTTTACTCGCACTGTTTACTTTCTCGCATACGCTCATTCCTTTGTTTACAGCAAACCGGTGAGATTGACAACCTTATCGTAAGTTGGGAGCAAAGTATTTGGTTGTGTTGTGTGTAGGCTCCGCGTTGCAGCTGGCAAAGCAAAGCACTGGATGAGGCGCCATATAAATTGTCTGGAGCTGTCGTGAAGCTAGCAAGCATCACCTTCTTGAGTTTGACTTCCTCCTCCTGAACGATAAACCTCGGTTTCTTACTGAGGGAAGATTTGCTGCTGTACTCATCATACCTTCATCTTGGGGTTCCCAACTGGGTGGTTATCTGCCCGCATCATACTTCCACTAAACTTTCAATTAAAGTGCATGCTTCTAGAGCGGGAGTACCCAAAAAAATTCCTCCTGCAAGAGTATCAAGAACGTACCTATTCCAACTAGTCATACCAACATAAAAATTCCTAAGGAGGATCATAGTAGAATGCTTCTTTGTACACCTATGATGAGCATTACTAATTCAGTACCAACCATCTTTTAAACTCTCTCCCCCTTGCTGCTTAAAAGTACAAACTTCAACTTTAGGATTACTCATTTTAGCAAAACTAAAAAGCAGACAAGTAAAAGTAACAACTATAAGGATACTAATTTTTTTGTGTTTTTGATAAAACGATGCAAGCAAAAATAAAATAAATCAAAACAAATAACAAAGTAAAAGATTGTGCGTGCGAGACTCCCCTTGCAGAAATCTTCTTTCTCCTTGGCAACGGCGCTAGAAAAAGTTGCTTGATGCGGGCAGATGACCACCCAGTTGGGAACCCCAAGAGGAAGGTATGATGAGCATAGTAGCAAGTCTTCCCTCGATAAGAAACCAAGGTTTATCAAACCAGTAGGAGAAAGCCAAACTTCAGAAGGTGATGCTAGCTAGCTTCGTGACAGATCCGGACAATTTATAAGGCGTCTCGTCTAGGGCTTTGCTTTGCACCAGCAGCAACGTGGAACCTGCACACAACACAACCAAGAACTTTGCTCCCAACTTACGATGAGGTTGTCAATCTCACCAGTTTGCTGTAAACGAAGGATTGAGCGTATCGAGTGGAAAGCAATAGTAATATGCGAGAAAGTAAACAGTGCGAGTAAAAGTAAACAGGTGATAGCAATATAAAGGAAATTGGACCGGGGTCCATAGTTCACTAGTGGTGTCTCTCCATAAGATAAATAACAACATACTGGGTAAACAAATTACAGTTGGGCAATTGATAGAACAAAGATAACGTGCATATGTTACGAGGATCACTATGAGATTTACTCTGGGCATTACAACAAAATACATAGACAGCCATCCAACTGCATCTATGACTAATAATCCACTCACGGGGAATCATCCGAGGACCCCGTGAATATTAAGTTGCGAACAACAGATAATTGCATTAAGCAAAGTGTGTAATGTAAACAAAGCAAATGTCCTTAGACACAAGATTGTTGTTTTCTCCCTAGAGGCAACAACGCATCTACAACCTTAGAGGTTTCTGTCACACCCCCAGATTAAATAGAGGTATCAACCCAACTATCGAGCATAAATACCCCCTCTTGGAGTCACTAGTATCTACTTGGCCAAGATAGCTGATGCGTGACGGTGGTGTTATCTTTTCACCGTCCAGTTGGGAACCCCAAGAGGAAGGTATGATGAATATAGCAGCAAGGTTTTTCCCTCAATTAAGAAACCAAGGTATGTCGGTCAGGAGAGGAAGGAGCCAAACGACTGAAGGTGATGCTTGCTAGCTTGCGACAGCTCAGGACAATTTATAGTGCGCCTCGTCCAAGCTTTGCTTGCTAGCTGCAATGCAGAACCTGCACACAACACAACCAAATACTTTGCTCCCAACTTACGATGAGGTTGTCAATCTCACCGGTTTGCTGTAAACAAAGGAATGAGCATATCGAGTAGAAAATAGTAATAGTATGCGAGTAAAGTAAACATGTGATAGCAATATAAAGGAAATAGGACCGGGGTCCACAGTTCACTAGCGGTGTCTCTCCATAAGATAAAATAATACATGCTGGGTAAACAGATTACAGTTGGGAAATTGATAGAATAAAGACAGCATGCATATGATGAGAGGATCACTATGAGATTTACTCTGGGCATTACAACAAAATACATAGACCGCCATCCAACTGCATCTATGACTAATAATCCACTCACGGGGATTTCGTCCGAACACCCCATGAGTATTAAGTTGCGAACAATAGATAATTGCATTAAGCAAAGTGTGTAATGTAAACAAAGCATATGCCCTCGAGCATATGAATGTTGTTTTCCCCCTAGTAGCAACAACACATCTACAACCTTAGAGGTTTCTGTCACTCCCCCAAATTAAATAGAGGCATGAACCCACTATCGAGCATAAATACCCCCTCTTGGAGTCACTAGCAACTACTCGGCCAAGATAGCTACTAACAACGGAGAGCATGCAAGATTATAAACAACATAGAGATAACAAAAGATAAATTTCAGTACTTCAACTCAAGCATAACACCAATATTCATCGAATCCCAACAAACCAAACATGTAGAATTACATAACGGTGATCTCAATCATGTAGGGCAGCTCATGAGATCTAAACATGAAGCACATGGTGGAGAAGACAACCATCTAGCTACTAATATGGACCCATAGTCCAAGGTAGACTACTCACTCATCGCTCCGGAGGGAAGCATGGCGATGAAGAAGACCTCCAGTAGCGATTCCTCTCTCCGGCAGGGTGCCGGGAAGAGCTTCTGGATCCTCCCGATCTTCGGGTCGACGGCGGCGGCGGATCGCGATGTGTTCTGGAAAACTGATCGGGCCTTTAGGTTTTTCTCGTCGGGGGGTCTTTATAGGCGAAGGGGCATCGTCAGAAGTGGACTGAGGTAGTCTCACACATAGGGGGCGCGGCCCAGCCCCTGGCCGCGCCGCCGTGGTGTGAGGCCACCTTGTGGCCCCACTCTGTCTCCTCTTCGGTTCTCTGGAAGCTTTAGTAAAATTCTGGGCGACTGGCTTTGGTTTCGTCCAATTCCGAGAATATTTCCTGTGTAACTTTTCTGAAACACAAAAATAACAGAAAACAGGGAACTGGCACTGTGGCGACTTGTTAGTAGGTTAGTTCCGGAAAATGCATAAAAGTGCCACGAAGTGTAACGAAACACTAAGCAAATGGTGTAAAAACAAGCATGGAGCATCAAAAATTATGGATACGTTGGAGACGTATCAGCATTCCCAAGCTTAACTCCTGCTCGTCCTCGAGTAGGTAAGTGATAACAAAAGAAATAATTTTTGAGGTGACATGCACCTACACAATCTTGATCATATATGTAAGCGTTGTGCGCTGGGATCAAAAGAAATTAAAACATGGGCATGAAAGATATAATCTTGATAGAAGAAACTTAGCAACCATGTTATAACATGAAAATGAACACAAACAAAAGATCATGAAAATGAAACAATGAAAGTCAAATGTGTGTTCAAATTGTCAGGAAAAACATACAAATGGTTTTCAGCTTGTCCTTCATGGAGAGCAAAACATAAATGCATAGACACCTTCAAGTTTAAGAGGGCGACTAGATACAAGTAATTTAAGAACAAGTGAAACCAACAATATGAATCAATCGATGAAAACTTTGGGACAATGCACATTATACTAAGAATGACAACTATGCTCTCTTAATGGTGTATAAAGATAGAAGGTGGTGACTCAACATAAATGTAAAAGAAAGGCCTTTCGCGGAGGGAAGCAGTGATTGCAAGTTTTATAAATCTTTAAAAATTATGGTACTTACCGGCTTTGAGCTTGCATTGCCCCCATCATAAGCATCTTGAATGGTTAAATTTAATGCGAGAACACTCATGCTGCATATGCTTGACAAATCTTAAGTTGAAAACCTCGTGTCGCGTGAATACGAGTACCCAAACCTCATGCTACTTTACTTAGAGTCCCAAGCAAGGCTCTTGTCATTGTAAGTATATACGTATCATCGAGAACCGCCAATGGGGTACCTCCATGCCCGATGACATGGAACAAGCCCACATCAAAATGACAGGACAAGCAAACAATGAACACCTCAACATCTCTTTTATTTACCATTTGTATAGCTTTTTATTTTGAGATGCGTCGTCGAATGTCCACTATGGGCATGCTGCAAATTTCCACCATGAATTATGCATGGCTTTTTATTTCTCTAACACATATACAAACTCCATGATCCCGCAAGATTCCCAATTCATTTCACACCGCGAGTATCCATAAACAAAAGATCACGATATCAACTCAAATAAGAAGTGCAATGTTGAAAGCTTGCCCCATGATGACATGGTTGGGCTCGTCTCCAACTTAAAACTTGCAAGCATAACAACTCAACATAAGAGACCACAATGTCAAATTTTTAAGAACGAGAAAAATAAAGTGTGCCATCCGGTTCGTGAGAGCTTTACTGACCAATTTTCGCATAACACTGGTATGAGTTTAATTTGAAGAGTAGATAAAAGCAAGTCAAATGTACTTTGGAATAGCAAATTGCTAATAGGTATGTATGGTGGACACAATGGCAAACTTGGTTTTTAGGAGTTGGATGCACGAGTAGAGCTCATACTCAGTACAAGGCGAGGGCTAGCAAAAGACTCGGAGCGACCAACTAAGAGAGCAATAACGGCCATAATCATGCAAAGCGACATTGAAAGAAGCATAAGATGGCATCAAAAGTCAAAAACTAAATGATCATAGAGGCAATTGATGACTTTGTAAGAGTCTAACATGTGTGAGCATGCGCCAAGTCAACCCAAATAAAGCATCAAGGAGAAAACCAAAATAATGCTTCCAAATGATAAAAAACAACGCATCATTTTTTCAAAGGCTCATTAAGCAATCTCAGTTATTTGAGACAAGTCATGCTACAGCAAAACCACTGAGCATACTATCAAAAAGATATCAAGCACGACATGCAAAAGCCTAGGCCGCAGTCTACACAAGCTCCTTCTTGTACCACTTTTTTGCATAAAGCTTTTTCTCTTTTCCAACACCATTCAAACTTTTTATAAACACATCTTTTGATGAAAACCAATAAAGATAAGAGGCAAAAATACACCTTGATGAAAAGATATAACAAGATCTGAACACATATCAAGGCAAAAATCGAAAGCCAAACGCAGTTCTAGAAAAAGAGAACACTCGTTGAAATTATAAGAATGAAAAACGGAGTGTTCTTGGCAAATGAAAAGCAAGGCAACTTCTCTAAAAGGAATTTGTTGGGGTCCAACCATTTATTGCAGCAAACAAAACTAAACTAAACTGAAAACTAAAAACAACTGACGCTCCAAGAAAAATGCATAATGCATGAAGCAATAAAAATATAGTGTCTTGATAGGTGACCTGATTTTTGCCGATGAAGAAGGGGTGCCTCGGGGGCATCCCCAAGCTTTGACGCTTGTACTTCTTGGATATTTCTTGGGGTGATGCATGGGCATCCCCAAGCTTGAGCTTTTGTCCGTTCTTCAACTCATCTCATCACTCTCCGATCCCTACACTTGAAAACTTGCTTCATACAAAACTAAACATAAATCTATTAGCAACATTAGTGTAAGTATAACATAGAATCAACCTCTTTTTGCTTCAGGTTTCAACCTAAAACCACCACATATTAAGCATATACTACTGTAGCAACTTCCCCAAAAGTTCCGTGATCAAAAGAACTCAAAAAGAAAGCGATAAAGCGGCAACACAAATATTGGCAGAAATCTGTCAAAACAGAACAGCTGACAAAGATCGAATTTTTAAGGGGTTTTATGTTGCTCAAATAAAAAAGTGTTAAACTAATGAAAGTTTGGATATAACCTGGGGCATATGCACAAGAAATTTCAGGTCCAAAAGATATACAGATAATTTTCACGAATTTTTATGGTGCAGCACCGAAAACTGTTTCGGGACAGCAACAACCCTAAATCTTACCTCACTCAAATTAGAGGCTTCTCTTGGCACAAAAACGAAATAAAAAGGATAAGGAGAGGTAATTACAGTAGTAATAACTTCCAAGACTCAAATAAAAGAAAAATAACTGAATGTAAGAACATTGGGTTATTTCCCAAGAGTGCTTTTCTTTAACGCCTTTGAGCTAGGCACAGAAAATTGCGAATCAAGTAATAATGAAAGAAGCATTAGGATCCACTATAGGAGTCTTTTCAACAATGAAGGAAATTGTGTCCAAATGAGGTTTTGAAGATCCTTTATGATCACTTTTTGGTACACTACTTTCATCAAAAAAGTTTTTAGGACAAATCCAACTAAAATTCTTTTCCCAGACATCGTGAATTCCTACAAGTTTATAAGGTATTGGCACTCTAAAATCTTCATTGGGTGTACCAACAACCGCTACAGGTGAGCCAAGCTTATTAAATTTCTTAAAAACTTTCCTAGCCTCAATTGCAACATCTCTAAATTCTATGCGCAAATTTCCAAGATAAAAGCTTTTTTTTCAGGATCCTCAATTTCATGAAGCTTAAGGAACATGTATTGCATAAAAGGATTAAGGCTAGCAAACCTAGCTTCTAACATGTGAACTAAATAAGTAGAAGCAACTTCATAAGTAGGAGCAAGCTCAACCAAAGACTTTTCCTCAACTTCCTTATGCATACTAATATGATTAAAGAACTCCTCAATGTTACTTTTTCCAATAATTGAACCACTTCCTACTAAGAGGTCCTCCAAGACATACTTCGGGAACAACATAATGACTAGAAGTAAAGAAATACCAACTACCAAGGATTCTAATTTTTTCGGGTTTTTGATAAAAAGATGCAAGTAAAATAAAATAAAGTAAAGCAAAACAATAAACAAAGTAAAGGATGTGCGTGCAAAAACTCCCCTCGCAGAAGTCTTCTTCTTCCTCCCCGACAACGGCGCCAGAAAAAGAGCTTTATGCGTGATGGTGGTGTTATCTTTTCACCGTCCAGTTGGGAACCCCAAGAGGAAGGTATGATGAATATAGCAGCAAGGTTTTTCCCTCAATTAAGAAACCAAGGTATGTCGGTCAGGAGAGGAAGGAGCCAAACGACTGAAGGTGATGCTTGCTAGCTTGCAACAGCTCAGGACAATTCATAGGGCGCCTCGTCCAAGCTTTGCTTGCTAGCTGCAACGCGGAACCTGCACACAACACAACCAAATACTTTGCTCCCAACTTACGATGAGGTTGTCAATCTCACCGGTTTGCTATAAACAAAGGAATGAGCGTATCGAAGGGAAAATAGTAATAGTATGTGAGTAAAGTAAACAGTGCGAGTAAAGTAAACAGGTGATAGCAATATAAAGGAAATAGGACCGGGGTCCACAGTTCACTAGCGGTGTCTCTCCATAAGAAAAAATAATACATGCTGGGTAAACAAATTACAGTTGGGCAATTGATAGAATAAAGACAACGTGCATATGATGAGAGGATCACTATGAGATTTACTCTGGGCATTACAACAAAATACATAGACCGCCATCCAACTGCATCTATGACTAATAATCCACTCACGGGGATATCGTCCGAACACCCCATGAGTATTAAGTTGCGAACAACAGATAATTGCATTAAGCAAAGTGTGTAATGTAAACAAAGCATATGCCCTCGAGCATATGAATGTTGTTTTCCCCCTAGTAGCAACAACACATCTACAACCTTAGAGGTTTCTGTCACTCCCCCAGATTAAATAGAGGCATGAACCCACTATCGAGCATAAATACCCCCTCTTGAAGTCACTAGCAACTACTCGGCCAAGATAGATACTAACAACGGAGAGCATGCAAGATCATAAACAACATAGAGATAACAAAAGATAAATTTCAGTACTTCAACTCAAGCATAACACCAATATTCATCGGATCCCAACAAACCAAACATGTAGAATTACATAACGGTGATCTCAATCATGTAGGGCAGCTCATGAGATCTAAAAATAAAGCACATGGTGGAGAAGACAACCATCTAGCTACTGCTATGGACCCATAGTCCAAGGTAGACTACTCACTCATCGCTCCGTAGGCAAGCATGGCGATGAAGAAGACCTCCGGTGGTGATTCCCCTCTCCGGCAGGGTGCCGAGAAGAGCTTCTAGACCCTCCTGATCTTTGGGTCAACGCCGGCAGCGGATCACGATGTGTTCTGGAAAACTGATCGGGCCTTTAGGTTTTCTCGTCGGGGGGTCTTTATAGGCGAAGGGGCATCGTCAGAAGTGGACCGAGGCGGTCTCACACATAGTGGGTGCGGCCCAGCCCCTGGCCGCGCCGCCCTGGTGTGAGGCCACCTCGTGGCCCCACTCCGTCTCCTCTTCGGTTCTCTGGAACCTTCGGTAAAATTCTGGGTGACTGGCTTTGGTTTCGTCCAATTCTGAGAATATTTCCTGTGTAACTTTTCTGAAACACAAAAACAGCAGAAAACAGGGAACTGGCACTATGGCGACTTGTTAGTAGGTTAGTTCCAGAAAATGCATAAAAGTGCCACGAAGTGTAACGAAAAACTAAGCAAATGGTGTAAAAACAAGCATGGAGCATCAAAAATTATTGATACGTTGGAGACGTATCAATAGCTACTAACAACAGAGAGCATGCAAGATCATAAACAACATAGAGATAACATAAGATAAATTTTAGAACGTCAACTTAATCATAGCACCAATATTCATCGGATCCCAACAAACACAACATGTAGAAATACATAAAGATGATCTCGATCATGTAAGGCAGCTCACGAGATCTAAACATGAAGTACATGGTGAAGAAGACAACCATCTAGCTACTTCTATTGACCCAAAGTCCAAGGTAGACTACTCACTCATCGCGCCGGAGGCAAGCATGGCGATGAAGAAGACCTCCGGTGGTGATTCCCCTCTCCGGCAGGGTGTCAGGAAGAGCTTCTCGACCCTCCCGTTCTCGGGTCGACGACGGCGGCGGATCGCAATATGTTTCTGGAAAAGTGATTGGGTGTTTAGGTTTTTCCCGTCGAGGGGTCTTTATAGGCGAAGGGGCAGCGTCAGAAGTGGACCAGGGCACCCTCACCCTAGGGTGGCGCGGCCAGGGCCTGGGCCGCGCCCCCTAGGGGTGAGGCTGGCCCCTGGCCCCTCTCCGTCTTCTCTTCGGACTTCTGGAAGCTTTGGTAAATATTGGGAGGTTCGGCTTTTGTTTCATCTAATTCCGAGAATATTTCCTGTGTAACTTTTCTGAAACACAAAAACAGCAGAAAACAGGGAACTTGCACTGTGGCATCTCGTTAATAGGTTAGTTCCAGAAAATGCATAAAAATGCCACGAAGTGTAACAAAACACAAAGCAAATGGTGTAAAAACAAGCATGGAGCATCAAAAATTATAGATACGTTTGAGACGTATCAGGCCTCACTTAGCTCCGTCTTCATTTATCCATTGCAAGCTTCAATCAAATGATATCTTCCAATATGGATCATGTTGAAACTTGCACTTCATAATCTTCTTAATGTGTTGATCAATTTTGACTTTATTCTTTGCACATTGACTCGATCAACTTTGCACTTCAACTTCCTTTCTTAATTATATGATGCCTTGGGAGGTAAACGTGAAGTTCACTTAATCTTCTTTTCCAAGCCACACTTGTAATAAACTGAACGCTAGATGATCACACTTAATCTTCTTCATTATCTTCTTCTTACAATCTTGAAGCCAACATATGGTTGAAGCATTGTCTATGAACAAATACTATAAATGTGACTCCATGCAAGTATTAGTTCATAAGGATTGTCATTAATTACCAAAACCATGCATGGAGGCTTCATGCTCTTTCAGTGTTGATCTAAGATCAAGTTGGTAATTTTCTATAGAGATTCATGTCTTATTAACTCTGGTTAATCTGTATTTAATTTGACAGAACACAGTTATTTAATCTGCCCTTATCTCAATTAGCGGATGCTGAGTTCTAGGCTATGAATGATGCTCTAAATGAGACACATCTAGATGATTCTGTGAGTGATGTATGGAGCACTATTTGGAAGAATGGAATCTACTCTTCTAGTCTGTACTATCATCATTGTTTCAGAAATGAGAAGGCCAGCAAGATATATCACTGGATCTGGGGAAGCAAGGTCATGCTTCGGATAAAGGTTTTTGCATGGTTATTAGTAAGTGATCGGCTCAACACTCGGGACATGATCAAATGGCGTCACTGGAATGTCACAAATGTATATCATTGTGTGCTCTATCCACTGCGGGAGACTGAGGATTGGATGCATCTATTCTTCAAATGTAATTTTAGCAATGGAGTATGAAACTACTTGCAGATACACTGGCAGTATGGGGATATGTTTGAGCAAATTTTTGCAGCTGCCAAGAAATCTTTTGGGCATCCTTCTTCACTGAAGTGGTAATCCTAGCACATTTGGAAACTGAGAAATGAGGCGATTTTTCAACACATTCTGGCTTCTTGTTGATCTTGGAAAAGGCGGTTTATTCATGAGGTCACCCTTGTCAACATGGTTGCAGGAACTTCCTTAATTCTTTTTTGTAAATAGCTCTACCCCCCTTGTTTTTCCCTTTGTAAATAGTTGGCTTTCCTTAACTTTGTAATTCTGTTCAACTTACTTTAATAAAATACTATGGGGTAATTCCCTACAGTCTTCCTTAAAAAATCTGTATTTAATTTAACATTACCCGCACCCATTGACGGAGCTTAGTGCATGTAGGGGGCACCCTCCCCCCCCCCCCCCAACATGATTTGCACATGCATTGATGTTTTTTGGAGAAGCTAAATTAGAGAATTTTGAGTCCCCCATGAACTCATGTATTCCACCCCCCACGCCCAGCAACTAGTAGTAGGGGACATGCTAATATTACTAGATTTTTTTTGCAACTGATTGTCACATAGCAGTATTGGAAAAGGCGACGTCTTGGCAACACTTAGGCAATAGACGATGGACAAACGCCTCGGCTAGACCATAGGCGGGAGTCTAGGCAGTGCAACTAAGATAACAGGCTTCCCCCACAAGAATTTATGCCATATTACACTAACGAGCCAGATGTGCATATTATAATGGTAGTTCTTCATAATTTACTCATTTATATGCCCTAAACTAATGCATATTTACTATAATAGCCCATATACATATTCAATGGTATAAAATTATGACCGCCTAGAAGCAGTGCATAGGAACTAGGCGAATGCCAACCGCCTCACTTACGCCTAGCGCTTTTTCCAACCTTGTCACATAGCACCAGAGTGTGCAGGCGAGACATGCGGTCAATTGGGGAAAATATCCAGTGATCCACACTTTAAATGCTACCATAATACTAGTTTATAAAATTTCAATTTATAAGTGCCTAAAATATTCATACAAAATATGTTTGTGTTTATAAGATATGTGTTTACAAGACCTCAAATTTAAGAACCAAATTCAAAATAGACACGGAGAAACAAAAAAGAGAAATCTAACAAGAATAGTGTCACAAAAGACAAGAGTACAAGTGGCAATATTCATGCATTAATTTGTCTATTTTGTTCATGTGCATTTCGAATTTGGTTCTAAAAAGTTTAGGAATGGTAAACACATGTCTTGTGAACACTGACATATTTTTTGAAAAAAATAGGTACTTGGAAATTTTAATTTTATTGAATGGTATCGTAGGATAATTTAAATTGTGGGATCACATGATACTGCCCTAGCCAGTTGTTTCGGGCTCTCGCTCGGGCCAGTGCGACAGGTAAGCTGCCACATGGATTGCAAAATGTGTGACACTGCTAGATAGCACAAATTATCTTTTATATGACATACTATGTATATTGATGGAGTAGTTTCTAGTCAAACCCTTGTACTCCATCCAACCACTATTACCTATCTTAATATAGACTAGCTAAATACCCGTGCGTTGCAACGGGACAACAAAATAAATTTATAGTGTTTGGTCATATTATGTATCCTCAAGTCATGTCTCAAGCATTTCTCCATACACGTTATGATAAAGATGTCTCCTCTGGCTTTAGAAAATATCATGTGATATAAATTATACCTTAAAATCGATCAATCCGTGCGTTGCAATAGACAGCAAAAATCCACATTTTTGTCAAAATTTGTCTCTTTTGGTTTGTCGTCCTCAAGCTACCCTAGTCCGCTAGGACCAGGCATGACCACGGCTGGCCCTCGCAGGAAGGAGGCCTCTAGCGCCAGCGATCCGCGGGTGATGCAGGGGTTGCGCAAGACAACTGTTGCCGCCGTCTCTATGGCATACATGATTAGAAGATGAGGCACTGTAGCTTGATATGCCATTTTTTAGGGGGCAAACATAAAATCGGGCCAAATGCTATAACACAACAGTCAACCAAATTCCCTTTTATATGTCGACTCCTAGCCTCTCGTTGGCCCCTCTCTAGTTTGAGCAAAAGTCACAGAATACTAACTTCCTATGATTCAATATAAATTGTCATCTTGCCGCGAATCATTGAAATGCAGTGAACCTACCCATAGTAATACGAAGGAAAGAAGATGGAAATATATGGCTCTGCACATCGATATATCTATATCTTACTACTCTCTATTGTATTACAGGAATCAGGTTACAAATGGATTTCAGTTTGACAATAAGACAATCCAGATAATGCGATATTTGTTTATAGATTATCTGGAGCCACACTAGAATGGAGTAAGCTATGCAGCACCAACCAGTAACAGAGTATGTAGCTCTTTCACGGCCATTTACCGTCTTCATAATCAACCAAAGGAATAAACAATAGATACCATTATAATGATAAGAGAAGGTAAAGCTGCTCAAAGGGAAACATTTGCATTACCTTTTGCTCATTTGTGTTCTTTCTTTGTTGCAACATGATTTCATAGTTCACTTGTAAGTAAGAAAATTACTTCCACAATATAGCAGATTTCACACCAAAGTATTCATTTATCTGAACTACTACATGCTACGGTTGCATACTAATTAGCATTGCATTTTTTATCACCCAAAGATAGCTTAATTTCAGCGCACTTCATAGCTCTAGTACATTGAACTGTAAGTTAAACAACTAACAAGACATGGGAAAGAACTAAGAGAAAGAAGCCCACACCTTCTAGGCTGTGTCTGATCCGACATATGAACACCAATCAGTGACGCGGGCGTGAATCAAGCGGCACGGGTGTGAACGTTCAGCTCAACAAAACTAAAATTCTAGCCCAATTAAATGCATGCATGTTTCAGACTACAAGTACAAGGACCACTTCACCATGTCCTAAAGTACTGAAGGATAAGATTGTATTGGCTAACTGAAATTACCAAATAGTCTTGGACAAACCTGTATTGTCATCACCGCATGACTTGTTATGCAGAAGATGGAGTCACAGCAGCAGCCGTGCCATCCTATCCGCTACGGGATGAACCGCCATGCGACCCGGCCATATATACAGAACATAATCACAATTAGGCGGAGCCAGTTTTCCAAACATATTTATTTGGTACTGAATTATTCAGTTTCTCAACCTGAAGCCATATCACTTTCTCAACCTGAAGCCATGTCACTTTCTCAATTTGAATCCCAGGCGTTCCAGGATTCACTTCTCTTATTTCTTTGCAGATACGGCACCACCATAATCAATTTTCCTGACCGGAAGCATGATTCATATCAATAGTAGCACGATCATCTCCCTATGGAGAGATTGGAAGTGTTGAAGCCATGGAGACATAGTCCACGAATTGCAATGCGTGGCTGCACTGCCTTCTTGCTCCTCCCGTGGACGTCAAATGTTCTGGCTTCCCGCTGCCCATCGAGAAGACGATTGCATGCGACTTGAATCCTCCTGGATTCAATTCGAAAAAGCACATCACACTATCCTCATATGTACCTTGTTCTTGTGCCAGTGACGGGATTGCGGGAATTGAGGTAGGAGTGAAGGACCAAGTTGAGAAGGGGGCCGGTGGCGGCCTTGGAGACCCGGGCTCCAGCCATTTTCCAGGGAGCGACCGTCACCGCTAAGGTCCGGCCACCGGCGAGAGGCTGCACGAGATGGAGGCGACTCCTAATTGGGGGTGCGACCAGCTGGGGAAGAGAGAGGATGAGGGAGAGAAGGTGGCTGGTGGTGGCGTTGGAGACCTGGGCTCAGGCCATTTTTCAGGGAGCGATCGTCACTGAGACACTGACCAGGTCCCGCCGCCGGGGAGAGCTGGGCGAGATGGAGGCTGGGGGCGATGCGGCGATTGAGTTGCTGGGCTAAATTGCAAAAGTGCTGAGATAAGAAGGCCTGCGGGTTTATTTCTCGATAACTGAAGGGCTAGAAAAAAATACAACGACGCACGGACGTACGTACCACCTGATCTAAATATTATTAGTAAATAAAAGAAAAGATATATCTAGACATTAAAATGTATTCAGATATATTCGTATTAAGACAGATAATAGTGGCTGAAGGAAGTATTAGAAAATTAAATACTGAAGAGCGAATGTTCGTATTTGAGAACATGTTACGAACGTGTTGCCAGCTACTGGATTTTGGCATCACCGGTCGATGGCAACTGTCACGATTCACTTCCGATTCGTTGACCTCATTAAGTTGATTACTCCCTCCATCCTAAAATAAGTGATATAAATTTTTCTAGATTCATATGTATCTATGTATTAAAATATGTCTAGATACATATAATTTTAAATAAACACACATCACTTATATTAGGACAAAAAAATCATAAACAACAATGAGCGCCTAGTCCTCCCTTTACGCGATGCAACACATCGGGAACGTGTCGGGCATGAGTCATATGGGCATGGCCCACTTTGCTGACACTTTTTTTCGCTTATCTTTTTCTTCTTTCTTTTTAGATTAAAAATGTTCAAATTTTAAAAGTTTAAATCAAAAAGTTTAAACTTCAAAATGTCTAGATTAAAAAAATCTAGGTTTTATAAAGTTTAAATCTAAAAATATTCAGATTTGAAAAAAGTTCAAATCTGAAAAGTTCAAACTTGAAAAACGTTCCAAATAAAAAAATTCTTTTAGAAAGTAGAAATCTGAAAGACGTTTGAATGTGAAATTAAAGAATATCTTAAAAATATTCAAACTTAAAAGAAGTTCATAATTTTTTAGTTTGTGTTTAAAAAAATGATAAAACTTAGCTGAAACAACTGAAAGAACCAGAAGAAAATCCTAACAGCAGAAATAAAACCGGAAAAAATAACGAGCAAAAAAAACTAAAAAGACTCCCCACTACTTAACGTTCGGCCGAACCAACCTCATTATATGCGGAGTGCCAGATAGTGACCACATTGGGCGGAGAATATATTTTCCAGGATATTGGGTTTGCGGTCGCCGAGTTCCTTGCCACAGGCTCACAGGTGCCTTCGTTGCTTGTAATAGCAGATATTTAAAACTTTGGGTAGCAAATTCCTCAGAGAGCCCATTCTAAACGAATTTAGGCCAAACCAAATATTGCCGTGACTTCCCCTGTTCCGAGCCAATTGCGGTCCCGCATGTCAGTATTTCTCCGTTATGTGCCGAGCCAGTGGGTCCTGCTTGTCAGCAGTCTTCGTTATGTTGCCTCGTTAGTTGACAGTATGTCAACTTCACCTGCAACTCTTAGTACAAACAAATCTCCTTTCTTGTCCTTCCAACCCTAGACCCCTAGGTCAGTATCGAATTCCGGCGGCGGCGCATGTCTACCAGCAAGAAACGAGAGGCACCATCGCCGCCAGGAGCGGAGAGAGCTGGAGCTACCAGCCAGGAAAGCAGCCAGAGATCTTGCAACATGCCAGCAGCGGGGAGCAACGACAAGAGGAAAGCTTTCCCAACGGCGGTGGCGCCGTCGACCAAGCGAAGAGTCGGCCTGATGGCGGCAACGGCGCCGCCGACCAAGAGCAATCGGAGTGGTAGCCCTCCGGCATCGCTGGCGCAGCGCCGCCTGCAGATTGGAGCAAAATAACAAATCCCAAAGATGAAAGGAGTTGGGCCTTCTACTGCCAGTGTGAGCGCCAGAAGGCAGAGGTGAATATTTCAGACCCCTCTCTTATATCCCGATAGTACTAAGATGTTTTATGGAACGGCAGGAGTAACTGTTAGTATCTGAACAATTATAGAGAAGCAACTGACTGATTTTTGTCATATATTTTCCCAAACTGTGGTATGATTTTGTATGCAATCCTCAATTTCTATCACACCAACCAACATGCAAACCAAGTTTCTTATATTATGGAAGTCATCCCAAATTTATGTTCAGATCTGAAGGCTCCAATTTATCCAATAGCAGAAAACATACTTTTTTGTCTTATGTTATCCCAAATTTTGGTATAATTAGAGAAGCAACTAATTTTTATATTTTGTTTCCCAATATTTTTGTGAGACAGCGATAATTCAGAGAACATATACAAAATAAATGTCTGAGGCATCAGTGCATTGCTAGATTATATTATGGCTTGGAGAGGTGTGTGGCTTCGCAGGCTGTGCAAATGAATGTGAATTGCAGTGAGATTGTGTCTGTTTCGCAGCTTGTTGACATTCTTCATGCTAGGATTCCTTAGGGCTCCAAATAGAAGGCTAAGTTTGTGTGTATAAACATGAATCAGGTGTACGAACAACTTGAGAACTCCCATTAGCTGTTGTAGATTTGGGAGAAGTATAATGATACTCATCAGTTGGATCTATTTGTTATGGTTGATGATGTTGATGCACCAGAAGCACAGTTAGATGCCAAAGGTGTTGATCCAGATGGTGGTGCTACCAGTGGTTTGGATGTTTGTAAACTAGCAGCTATTGATCATTCACAAACGTATCTAATTGCTTTGCAAGTGGATCCTTACACTGAATCTAAAAATATTCAGATTTGAAAAAAGTTCAAACTTGAAAAATGTTCCAAATAAAAAAAATTCTTTTAGAAAGTAGAAATCTGAAAGACGTTTGAATGTGAAATTAAAGAATATCTTAAAAATATTCAAACTTAAAAGAAGTTGATAATTTTTTAGTTTGTGTTTAAAAAAAATGATAAAACTTAGCTGAAACAACTGAAAGAACCAGAAGAAAATCCTAACAGCAGAAATAAACCCGGAAAAAATAACGAGCAAAAAAAACTAAAAAGACTCCCCACTACTTAACGTTCGCCCGAACCAACCTCATTATATGCGAAGTGCCAGATAGTGAACATATTGGGCGGAGAATATATTTTCCAGGATATTGGGTTTGCGGTCGCCGAGTTCCTTGCCACAGGCTCACAGGTGCCTTTGTTGCTTGTAATAGCAGATATTTAAAACTTTGGGTAGCAAATTCCTCAGAGGGCCCATTCTGAACGAATTTAGGCCAAACCAAATATTGCCGTGACTTCCCCTGTTCCGAGCCAATTGCGGTCCCGCATGTCAGTATTTCTCCGTTATGTGCCGAGCCAGTGGGTCCTGCTTGTCAGCAGTCTTCGTTATGTTGCCTCGTTAGTTGACAGTATGTCAACTTCACCTGCAACTCTTAGTACAAACAAATCTCCTTTCTTGTCCTTCCAACCCTAGACCCCTAGGTCAGTATCGAATTCCGGCGGCGGCGCATGTCTACCAGCAAGAAACGAGAGGCACCATCGCCGCCAGGAGCGGAGAGAGCTGGAGCTACCAGCCAGGAAAGCAGCCAGAGATCTTGCAACATGCCAGCAGCGGGGAGCAACGACAAGAGGAAAGCTTTCCCTACGGCGGTGGCGCCGTCGACCAAGCGAAGAGTCGGCCTGATGGCGGCAACGGCGCCGCCGACCAAGAGCAATCGGAGTGGTAGCCCTCCGGCATCGCTGGCGCAGCGCCGCCTGCAGATTGGAGCAAAAGAACAAATCCCAAAGATGAAAGGAGTTGGGCCTTCTACTGCCAGTGTGAGCGCCAGAAGGCAGAGGTGAATATTTCAGACCCCTCTCTTATATCCCGATAGTACTAAGATGTTTTATGGAACGGCAGGAGTAACTGTTAGTATCTGAACAATTATAGAGAAGCAACTGACTGATTTTTGTCATATATTTTCCCAAACTGTGGTATGATTTTGTATGCAATCCTCAATTTCTATCACACCAACCAACATGCAAACCAAGTTTCTTATATTATGGAAGTCATCCCAAATTTATGTTCAGATCTGAAGGCTCCAATTTATCCAATAGCAGAAAACATACTTTTTTGTCTTATGTTATCCCAAATTTTGGTATAATTAGAGAAGCAACTATTTTTTATATTTTGTTTCCCAATATTTTTGTGAGACAGCGATAATTCAGAGAACATATACAAAATAAATGTCTGAGGCATCAGTGCATTGCTAGATTAGATTATGGCTTGGAGAGGTGTGTGGCTTCGCAGGCTGTGCAAATGAATGTGAATTGCAGTGAGATTGTGTCTGTTTCGCAGCTTGTTGACATTCTTCATGCTAGGATTCCTTAGGGCTCCAAATAGAAGGCTAAGTTTGTGTGTATAAACATGAATCAGGTGTACGAACAACTTGAGAACTCCCATTAGCTGTTGTAGATTTGGGAGAAGTATAATGATACTCATCAGTTGGATCTATTTGTTATGGTTGATGATGTTGATGCACCAGAAGCACAGTTAGATGCCAAAGGTGTTGATCCAGATGGTGGTGCTACCAGTGGTTTGGATGTTTGTAAACTAGCAGCTATTGATCATTCACAAACGTATCTAATTGCTTTGCAAGTGGATCCTTACACTGAATCTAAAAATATCCAGATTTGAAAAAAGTTCAAACTTGAAAAATGTTCCAAATAAAAAAAATTCTTTTAGAAAGTAGAAATCTGAAAGACGTTTGAATGTGAAATTAAAGAATATCTTAAAAATATTCAAACTTAAAAGAAGTTGATAATTTTTTAGTTTGTGTTTAAAAAAAATGATAAAACTTAGCTGAAACAACTGAAAGAACCAGAAGAAAATCCTAACAGCAGAAATAAACCCGGAAAAAATAACGAGCAAAAAAAACTAAAAAGACTCCCCACTACTTAACGTTCGCCCGAACCAACCTCATTATATGCGAAGTGCCAGATAGTGAACATATTGGGCGGAGAATATATTTTCCAGGATATTGGGTTTGCGGTCGCCGAGTTCCTTGCCACAGGCTCACAGGTGCCTTTGTTGCTTGTAATAGCAGATATTTAAAACTTTGGGTAGCAAATTCCTCAGAGGGCCCATTCTGAACGAATTTAGGCCAAACCAAATATTGCCGTGACTTCCCCTGTTCCGAGCCAATTGCGGTCCCGCATGTCAGTATTTCTCCGTTATGTGCCGAGCCAGTTGGTCCTGCTTGTCAGCAGTCTCCGTTATGTTGCCTCGTTAGTTGACAGTATGTCAACTTCACCTGCAACTCTTAGTACAAACAAATCTCCTTTCTTGTCCTTCCAACCCTAGACCCCTAGGTCAGTATCGAATTCTGGCGGCGACGCATGTCTACCAGCAAGAAACGAGAGGCACCATCGCCGCCAGGAGCGGAGAGAGCTGGAGCTACCAGCCAGGAAAGCAGCCAGAGATCTTGCAACATGCCAGCAGCAGGGAGCAACGACAAGCGGAAAGCTTTCCCAATGGCGGTGGCGCCATCGACCAAGCAAAGAGTCGGCATGATGGCGGCAACGGCGCCGCTGACCAAGAGCAATCGGAGTGGTAGCCCTCCGGCATCACCGGCGCAGCGCCGCCTGCAGATTGGAGCAAAAGAACAAATCCCAAAGATGAAAGGAGTTGGGCCTTCTACTGCCAGTGTGAGCGCCAGAAGGCAGAGGTGAATATTTCAGACCCCTCTCTTATATCCCGATAGTACTAAGATGTTTTATGGAACGGCAGGAGTAACTGTTAGTATCTGAACAATTATATAGAAGCAACTGACTGATTTTTGTCATATATTTTCCCAAACTGTGGTATGATTTTGTATGCAATCCTCAATTTCTATCACACCAACCAACATGCAAACCAAGTTTCTTATATTATGGAAGTCATCGCAAATTTATGTTCAGATCTGAAGGCTCCAATTTATCCAATAGCAGAAAACATACTTTTTTGTCTTATGTTATCCCAAATTTTGGTATAATTAGAGAAGCAACTAATTTTTATCTTTTGTTTCCCAATATTTTAGTGAGACAGCGATAATTCAGAGAACATATACAAAATAAATGTCCGAGGCATCAGTGCATTGCTAGATTAGATTATGGCTTGGAGAGGTGTGTGGCTTCGCAGGCTGTGCAAATGAATGTGAATTGCAGTGAGATTGTGTCTGTTTCGCAGCTTGTTGACATTCTTCACGCTAGGATTCCTTGGGACTCCAAACAGAAGGCTAAGTTTGTGTGGATAAACATGAATCAGGTGTACGAACAACTTGAGAACTCCCATTAGCTGTTGTAGATTTGGGAGAAGTATAATGATACTCATCAGTTGGATCTATTTGTTATGGTTGATGATGTTGATGCACCAGAAGCACAGTTAGATGCCAAAGGTGTTGATCCAGATGGTGGTGCTACCAGTGGTTTGGATGTTTGTAAACTAGCAGCTATTGACCATTCACAAACATATCTAATTGTTTTGCAAGTGGATCCTTACACTGCAGTACTAGTTGATGGCCAAGAATTTGCTATGGAGAACGATCGTATAGAAATCATGGTAGATCCCAAGACAGTTACTGTTGACCAGATTCTTGAGCAGCTAAAGCAGAGATGTCCTTGGAGCCCTAATAAGCAGGCATGTTTACGTCGGTGGCACTTTAAGAAGAGGAATTTCATCGAAATTGTTAAAAATGACGATCTCATGCAGGTTTTTCGAAGGAAGAAATTGAGTAAGAAGATATTTTTTGTTGTTGCAATTTCAGAAATGGTGTGTGATGATGATACTTCTATAGAGCTGTCTTCTTCAAATTTTTAGCTTTCCCCTTCATATGTGCTGATATGTTACAATGAGAAGTGCAACCCAATTCTGGTCACTATTTGATTCATCTCCTTCATTCTGCATCACTCTGTAAATGTGTGTGACTGTGTTGTAGCTGCTCCATGCAATAAGCTGTTATATCTTAGAAAATGTTGTATCTCATAATGTGTGCCTCAAACTTCTTATGAAGATAGTGTCAATTTTTATTTTTATTGTAGGAATATGTTGAGAGAATGTAATAAATTTATTTCTGAGATATTGAGATGTTTACATCACTTGTTGTAGAACTATGTTGAGAGAATGTAATAAATAATAAGTGTTGTTTACATCACTTGTTGTATTATATTACAAACAATACAAGTCGTGTATCTAGATGCCTTTTAGTGTTTAGATTCACATTTGTAAAATACATTTCAAATTTTGAAGACTCTGCATAACTGAATATTAAAAACTAAAAATCAAGGGACAGTCATTGTGCTGCATAATTTACCTGATTTATCCAAACTCAATCGCCAACTTATGTGTTGTTTTCCTTTTCAAAGTGTATAAATTATTTATTTCCACTGAGGCACGGGTAGTAGCTAGAACAAGATATTTATGTTCAAACTGACCGTTGAGTCACTACCTCGCACGCTGGCTCTACCCCCTCTCTCTCTCCTTCCTCTAGTTCTACCCCACTCTCTCCTTCCTTCGCCATGCCATCTTGTAATGATGGCGATATAGAAGCTACGGCAGCAGCAGCGACAGCGGCAGCCTTCTCTCCTTTTATTCGATGTCGTGGTTTATGGGGTTAGGAATTTAGGTTTAGGTTTTGTTTTAGGTGCCACAGACCATCTACGACCCAGATTGGGATGGTTTGGCAATCGAGAGTGAGGCACCATGTGACCATGGGTTGAAACTAAGGAAATTTGTTGCCTTCAAAGGCAGTAACACAGGGAAAAGGTTTATAGGATGCGCAAAGGAGGTTTGGATTATTTATATTGCAAATTAATGTTTGAATAGCTTGTTCTCTCTTCATTTCATAGTTTCTTATATTTTTTATACTATGCTGATGATCATTAGGATGGTCTGGTGTGTGGAATAGTGGAGTGGATTGATCCGGAGTGGCCTGACGCACTGAATAAATGTTTGGTTAAGTTATGGGAGTTGCATAAATCGGAAAGTAATGGGAGAATTAGTGATGCTTGTGTTGCTGCTGATGAATAGTACAAGCTATCACAGGATAAGAAGGAGCTCGAAGAAATAAACAACAATATGGCCGAAGAACTCCACAAAACAATGACTGATAGGCAGGTGGGATCCATTTCAAAAAATCTTTTAGATATTCAGATATTTCTGAAGCTCAAGGCAAGAAAGCAGAGGGACCAGCTGAAGGAGAAGAATAAAAGGCTGGAGAACTGCATTGCAGATCTCTTGAAGCAAGCAACAGTTAATAAGGACAAGTTAGATAGATTGAAACAAATTTTCGATGAATAAGTTATGTGTATGTAATTCAGCATTTCAAGTTTTCTAAAAGCAATAGCGTACATACAACAATTGCTTCCATATAACAGAGAACAATAATGCAACATCATAGTTCAGTTAACATTTCACTACTAGTTCAGATAACATAAGATTCAGGCTAGTTAACACTTAACTGATACCTATCGGCAGATTACTCCACATATGGATAAACGGTATGTCCTCATCATTTGGTTCCACTTTGAACATAGCCATGCCACCATCAAACATGCATGAGGTGGTCACAAGCGTGCTCCAGTTACTTGTAATCTGGGCACGACCATCCTTGCCTATCCGAAGCTTGACTCTATGCACATCCTTCTCAGTTTCACCATCAGGTGCATATGGGTCATCAGCACAGGCTGGTACCATAATATCTCCTGCTTATAGGTACTGCCTGAGATAGAGCTGGTTGTACGGCTTCGAAAATACCTGATATGATAGTATAGATACTAGGGTGTCAGTTGAGCACACACGTTAATATTGACTATATACAACGAAATCTTACCATCTTTGACTTCCCACGGGCTGTAGAGACTTCTTGACAGAGCAGACAGACAAAGGGATCACCGGATTATCACTCTCAAGCCTCCGTGAGACCAATTTGAGAATGCCAATCCTTGCATAAGACATTGGTACATCATTTCTGTAAATGATGTTCTTTAGCTCCCAAGGTGCTAGGTCAAGAGCCTCCTTTTATACCCCTAACGATGGGACCTACATGAATTATTTCATGAATGAGATATATGACCTATCTCTCAAATTCTATAACTAGACATGTATAAGTGATTACCATCATCTGTCAGCGCCGGTCCTAGATGGGAGTTTTCTCTACACCAATCAAAGTAAGAGGATTGCTAGCATTTGGAATAACATCATTAGAGGTGGTAATAGTACAAACTTTCATATTCCTAGCTATCTTGTCTTCTCTTTCCCACCTACCATGCAATTCTGCTAACATCCTAACATTTTCATCAATTTTAACTTGGATAGCATTAGCAGCAGCAAAATGATTGTTCTCTTTCACATTGTTAGGCAACACTTTTAATTTCATAAGTTCAACATCATGAGCAAGGCTATCAACTTTAGAAGCAAGAATATCAATTTTTCCTAACTTTTCCTCAACAGTTCTATTAAAGCAGTTTGTTTAACCAAGAAGTCTTTGAGCATGACTTCAAGTTCAGAGGGCGCACCCCTAGTGTTGTTGGAGGAGTTACCATAAGAATTGCCATAACCATTACCATTGGTAGAAGGATACGGCCTATAATTATTACTAGCAAAATTGTTCCTATAAGCATTGTTGTTAAAATTATTATTTCTAATGAAGTTCACATCAACATGCTCTTCTTGAGCAACCAAAGAGGCTAGAGGAACATTATTAGGATGAACATGAGTTCTATCATTAGCAAGCATAGCCATAATGGTATCAATCTTATCACTCAAGAAAGAGGTTTCCTCAACAGAATTTACCTTCTTACCTTATGGAGCTCTCTCGGTGTGCCATTCAGAATAATTTACCATCATGTTGTCAAGAAGCTTAGTTGCGGTGCCCAAGGTAAGGGACATAAAAGTGCCTCCAGCAGCTGAATCCAATAGGTTTCTTGAAGAAAAATTTAGTCCTGCATAAAAAGTTTGGACAATCATCCAAGTAGTCAGTCCATGAGTGGGGCAATTCTTTATCATAGATTTCATTCTTTCCCAAGCTTGAGCAACATGTTCATTATCAAACTGGCTAAACTTCATAATATTGCTATGCAAAGCTATAATCTTAGCAGGAGGATAGTATCTTCCAATAAAAGCATCCTTACACTTAGCCCATGAATCAATACTATTTTTAGGCAAAGATAGCAACCAATCCTTAGCTTTTCCTCTCAAAGAAAAAGGAAATAACTTAAGCTTAATAATATCACTTTCTACGTCCTTATATTTTTGCATCTCACATAGCTCAACAAAATTGTTGAGATGAGCTGCAGCATCATCAGTAATAGCACCAGAAAATTGCTATTTCATAACAAGGTTCAATAAAGCGGGTTTAATCTCATACAAATTTGCAGCAGGAGCAGGTGGCGCAATAGGAGTGCGGATAAAATCACTATTATTAGTGCTAGTAAAATCACACAACTTGGTGTTTTCAGGAGTAGCCATTCTAGCAAAACTAAAAGCAAGTAAATAAAAGCAACTATAAAGGAAACTATTTTTTTGTGTTTTTGATAAAATGATGCAAGTAAAAAAAGTAAAGCAAAACTAAAACAAAGTAAAGGATGTGCGTGCGAAACTCCCCTTGCAGAAGTCTTCTTTTTCCCCGGCAACGGCGCCAGAAAATTATGCTTGATGCGGGCAGATAACCACCCAGTTGGGAACCCCAAGAGGAAGGTATGATGAGTACATTAGCAAATTTCCCCTCAGTAAGAAACCAAGGTTTGTCGGTCCAGTAGGAAAAAAGCGAAACTCAAGAAGGTGATGCTTGCTAGCTTCGTGACACTCCAACAAGGGCGCCGTTTACGATTCTTGTTAGTGCGCCTTCAATTAGCAGCAACGCGGAACCTGCATATAATACAACGAAATACTTTGCTCCCAACTTACGATGAGGTTGTCAATCTCACCGGTTTGTTGTAAACAAAGGAATGAGCCTATCGAGTGGAAAGCAATAGTAGTATGCAAGAAAGTAAACAGTGCGAGTAAAGTAAACAGGTGATATCAATATAAAGGAAATTGGACCGGTGTCCACAGTTCACTAGTGGTGTCTCTCCATAAAATAAATAACACATGTTGGGTAAACAAATTACAGTTGGGCAATTGATAGAATAAAGATAACGTGCATATGTCAAGAGGATCACTATGAGATTTACTCTGAGCATTACAACAAAATACATAGACCGCCATCCAACTGCATCTATGACTAATAATCCACCTACGGGGAATCGTCCGAGAACCCTGTGAATATTAAGTTGCGAACAACAGATAATTGCATTAAGCAAAGTGTGTAATGTAAACAAAGCAAATGTCCTTAGACACAAGATTGTTGTTTTCTCCCTAGTGGCAACATCACATCTACAACCTTAGAGGTTTCTGTCACTCCCCCAAATTTAATAGAGGCATGAACCCAACTATCGAGCATAAATACCCCCTCTTGGAGTCACTAGTATCTACTTGGCCAAGATAGCTACTAACAACGGAGAGCATGCAAGATCATAAATAACATAGAGATAACATAAGATAAATTTCAAAACATCAACTTAATCATAACACCAATATTCATCGGATCCTAACAAACACAACATGTAGAATTACATAATGCTGATCTCGATCATGTAAGCCAGCTCAAGAGATCTAAATATGAAGCACATGGTGGAGAAGACAACCATCTAGCTACTGTTATGGACCCATAGTCCAAGGTAGACTACTCACTCATCGCGCCAGAGGCAAGCATGGCGATGAAGAAGACCTCCGGTGGTGATTCCCCTCTCCGGCAGGGTGCCGGGAAGAGCTTCTGGACCCTCCCGATCTCGGGTCGACGACGATGATGGATCACGATGTGTTTCTAGAAAATTAATCGGGTGTTTAGGTTTTTCCCGTCGGGGGGTCTTTATAGGTGAAGGGGCGGCATCAGAGGTGGGCCAGGTGGCCCTCACCATAGGGTGGCACGGCCAGGGGCTGGGTCGCGCCCCCTTGTGGTGAGGCCAGCCTCTGGCTCGGCTCCGTCTCCTCTTCGGTCTTCTGGAAGCTTCGTTTAATATTGGGACGTTTGGCTTTTGTTTTGTCCAATTCCAAGAATATTTCCTGTGTAACTTTTCTGAAACACAAAAATAGTAGAAAACAGGGAACTGGCACTGTGGCATCTTGTTAATAGGTTAGTTCCAGAAAATGCATAAAAATGCCACAAAGTGTAACGGAACACTAAGCAAATGGTGTAAAAACAAGCATGGAGCATCAAAAATTATAGATACGTTTGAGACGTATCATGGGGCAATTTGAAACCCTTGGGTACTTGCATGGTGCGAACTCTATGAGTAAAGCACGATGCCCCCATCTGTTGTTTGTCGTCCTCGTAGTCATATGCCTTGTTGGGAGTCTTGGATCTTCGAGTTCTTCCATGCTTCGGGCTTTTGTGGTGTCTTCGCGATGATGATCTAGACCGTCGGCGGCCACTCCGGTGCCAAGGACTGCTGTGACGACATGGTGACCTAGGCTTATGCGTTCCTTTGTTGTGATATGCTTCCTCTTCTTTTGCTGTCAACTTGTTGCCTACCATCCTTAATCCTTGCAGTGCTGCCCGATGCATATGTTCCCTTGTGTCTCCTGGACTTGGTCGTGTCGTGTACAGATATGTTTGTGCTTCCACAAGTGCTGCTTCTGGTGTCTTTGGTATTATATTGCCTTGCTCGTCGACCGATAGGAAGGACGAGTCGAGGTTTTTGGATAGGTTTCGCCTTTTTGAGTACTCGAGGTTTTTGACCCTTGATCCGTGTCTATGGTGCCTTTTGTTGTTCGTCTATGATGCGTCGCTGCGTGCTTTATGAAAAGCTGCGCTTGCTGCAATGGCTAAATCTTTCGCTTTTTTGTATCTCACTTCTTTCTCTTGCTAGTTGCTTTGATTGCTGTCTTAAGGCATAATGATACCCTAACAGCATGCTTTTTGCTTGCATCTGTTGGTATGGGCACGCCATGCTCTACGGCCATTTTGATTATCTTCCAATCCTCGACTGATAGTCGAACTTTTTCCCTGCTTGCCAGAGAATCTGCAGTTTCTCCTTCTACCAAGTGATTTGCTCCTCTGTTTACGTTTGCTGGGTTGAGTACTGGATTGTTGTTTTCGTCGAATTCTTTTGAGTTGTCTCCTACAATTGTGAGTACTTGATACCGGTTGTCGAACTTGCTATTGAAGCTTGAGAAGATGGTTTCGTCATCCTCATGAAGCTCTAGCCCTGTCTTTCAGGTGTCTATTGATTTGTCTGAGGCCTCATTATGGCAGATCATGAGGTCTTCGAGTTGATCTCCTAAGTCAAGATTCTCCATGGTTTTTGTCGAGTTATTACATGAATTATCTTATCCATGCAACGCCCGTACATCCATCCCTATGCCTATAGTATTTAATCCTACTGGTTACTATTGATACCGCTACTATCTTTATTTTACTATTGCTGCTACTGTTTCACTACTATCACCACTATAAAACTGTTGCTACTAATAAACCGCTGTGAGCAAGTCTGTTTCCAGGTGCAGCTGAATTGACAACTCATCTGTTAAGGCTTATAAATATTTGTAAGTTCACTTGGAATTCATATTGTTCGCTGCAATCCATTCATCATGGGTAAACCTCGTGATGGAAAAGTTCCTATATTGCCATCCACTACAAGAAGAGGTATGACTCTGAACACCTCTGTTGCTCTTGATTCACCACCTGTGATGAGTAAGTTGCTTACACCACCTCATACACATGCTACTACTACTACTTCTGCTGAGTTTGAAAATGCCACTGATAGTTTTGATGATGCTTCTACTGTACTTGATGAGAGTGGTTCACTAGGTTCCTTTTTAGATGCTACAATTGCTAGAACTAAGCAAATGGGAAACACCACTGTTACACCTGTTAGTTCACCTGAGTCTAGGGAATGTCCTAGTGATGATCTTGATGACACTTATATTGAGCTTGATGATGATTTTATTGCTGAATTTCATGCTACTAGTGATGCTAATGCTGTTAAAGAACTTCTTGCAAGACGTGTTGTTAGATATAAATTGTCTCCTGATGCTAAGTTTGCTGCTTTTACCATAAATATTAGAGATAAGGATTATGATTTCTCTTTATATTTATCTTATATATCTATTGTTGAGAAAGAACCTTTTTGTGGTACTAAAAATGAAAGTGCTATGGGACATATGAATGAGCTCTCTACTTTGAGTAATTTGTTTTCTGATGATATTAAGCTTCGCACCTACTTTGTTGCCAAGATTTTTCCTTTTTTGTTGAAAGGTGCAGCTAAAGCTTGGTTTAATAATTTTTCTCCTGGATCTCTTGATAGTCCTATTGCTTTGGTTAATGCTTTCTTTCAGAAATATTTTCCTGCTAGTGCTCAACATGCTGCTTTGCAAAAAATCTTTGACTTTGAGTAGGGAAAAGGAGAGAAATTGCCTGAATCTTGGGCAAGGTTTTGTTCTTTAATTAGAGCATTGTCCCAAGAGCCATTGCCTAAAAATGAACTCCTTGATATATTTTATAATGGACTAACTGATGAATCTAAGACATATTTGGATAGTTGTGCTGGTTGTGTTTTCAGGAAAAGAACTCCGGTTGAAGCTGAAGAATTAATGGCTAAAATAAGCCAGAATCGTGATGATTGGACTATGGTTGAGCCAACACCAGAGCCAACACCAGCGCCAACACCAAAGAAGAGAGGGATTATTGAATTAAATGATCAAGTGATGAGGGAAGCCAAGAAATCTCTTAAGGAGAAAGGTATTAAATCCGAAGACGTGAAGAATCTACCTCCTATAGAAGAATTATGTAAGCCAATCCCACGCTCATCTACTGTTGAGGTACACTCTCTCCAACGCTTTGATAATAGAGATATTCCCTACTCTAAACCTCCTGATCAATGCTTAGATGAGTTTGACAATTTTATTGTTAAGCAAGATAATTTTAATAAAAGGGTGCAAAATCATTTGTTGGAAAACTCTAGAGCTATTAACAAGTTGCAGGATATTGTGGAGAGAACCTCCAATGATGTGAAGATGCTTGTTAAACATTTTCAAATGGTTCAAACTCAAATTGATCAGCTTACCAAGCTGCAAAAAGACTTGCTAGTTAATGCTTCAAGAGAAAAACAAGCTTGTGAAATACGCACTAGAGGTGGTGCTTCTACTCAGGATCCTTTATATCCTGAAGGACATCCTAAGAGGATCGAGCAGGATTCTCAACGTGCTGCAAGTGATGGTATTCCTTCCAAGAAGAAGAAGCATAAAATAGTTGTAGAATCTTTCGAAACAGGTAAGGATCCTAATAGTGTTTCTATTTCTGTTGCTGAAACCAAAAGTGGTAATGCTTCTGATAAAGAAGAAGTTGAAGAGGAACCAGAAAAGCTTGCTAAGAATGCAAAGTACACCAAAGAAGATTTCATTGCCAACAAGCATGGTGGTGAGAGAGAACCTTGGGTGCAAAAACCAATGCCTTTTCCTTGTAAGAAACATAAATCCAAGGAAGAAGAACACTACAACAGGTTTTGTGAATGGATGAGACCTTTATTTTTGCAAATTCCTTTGACTGATGCTATTAAAATGCCTTCTTATTCAAAGTATATGAAAGATATTGTTACTAATAAAAGGAAGATTCCTAGTGAGGAAATTTCCACTTTACTTGCTAATTATTCTTTTGATGGTAAGGTTCCGGAGAAGCTTGGAGATCCAGGTATACCAACTATTCCTTGCTCTATTAAAAACAACTATGTTAGAACTGCTTTATGTGACTTGGGAGCCAGAGTTAGTGTCATGCCTTTTTCTCTCTATAAGAGACTTGATCTAGAAAAATTGATATCAACTGATATATCTTTGCAAATGGTTGATAAGTCTACTATTATTCCTATTGGTATATGTGAGAATGTTCATGTTCAAGTTGCTAACAATTGCTTGATATTAACTGATTTTGTTGTGTTGGAAATGCCTGAAGATGATAATATGTCTATTATTCTTGGGAGACCTTTTCTGAACACTGCAGGTGCTGTTATTGATTGCAACCAAGGGAAAGTAACTTTTAATGTCAATGATAAAGAGCACACGGTTTATTTTCCCAAGAAGATTGATAGAAAATATTCTCTAAATTCAATCAAGAATGTTGAGACCATCAAAGTTGGTCAAATTTATTGTTCAGAGCGAAAGCCCATGGAAGAATATAAAATTGTTATGATTGGGACTATGCCTATCAAGGTTGAGGTAACATAAGCATTTAGTGAAATGCAAAGTTTTGCTTCATAAAAAAATTGGTTTGGTAACAAGACTTGATCAACCTTGTTAACAAAGTGATTTTTGTATGAATGAAACTTTGTTTGCACCGCATTTACTTTATTTCACTCATATTTACTTTTATCACTTTTGTTTCCTTTGTTTAGTTGCATGATTAGAGTATCTTAGAGCTGCTATAGATTTGGTCTTGATTTGCTTGCTATCATTCCATCTTTGTTTTCCCAAGTTTTTAATCTCTTGTCAATTTCTGAAAAATCCTCAAAAATAAAGTTTCTTGAAAAATTCCAGAAAAATCTTTTAAAATTTTTATGTCAAATTTGTGGCAGAGAGGCACCTGGGAGACCCCAGAGGGACCCACCATGCCACAACACCACATGGTGGCGCAGCCAGGGCCAAGCCGCGCCGTGGCATGGTGTGGGGCCCCCTGGCCCTCCACTTACCTCTCCACCAGCCACTCCCTTCTCCTACCCGAAATATCTCCATTCCATAGTTCAAACCCGTGTTCTTGCTGTTCTTGCTCGCGATTTTCGATCTCCTTGCCCAGCCCATCTTTGCTGCTAAGATTTGGAGCATTTGTTCTCCGGTATGTGACTCCTCCGATTGTCCAAATAGAATTTTGTTTAGTGGAGTATATCTTGAGTATTTTAGCACTATAGGTGACAGGTTAAATGAGTTTGCATGCTTGTTCTATTGCTTAGATAGCTTATTTTGATGCATGCTTACCCTCTTGCAACTCCCTATAGTAGTTCCCTACATTTGTTTGTTTCAAAATCATTTTTATGAGGTTTGTTAAAAATTTCAGAAAAGGGAAATGGACAACTACACTTATGGAGAAGTCTTTGAGAGAGAAGCACCAAGGACATCAAGGCCTTCCAGATCCACTGCTCAATTTAGGACATCCTACAATGAAGATCTTATGTCACCAAACATTGGTGATGAGGGGGGTGATGGAGATGCGCATCCATCCACCTTTCCATGTGCTAACTTTTTGAGTGATGCAGGGATTCTTGAGGATTTCTTACTCCTTGTTGACAGGGTTGGATTGACTACATACATGACGGATGAGAGTAATCAATATGCTATTCTCACAAAGATTTTTGTTGAGAGTTTTAAATTTACTAACTCCTCTTTCAAGCCATCTATTGCATTTAAGATTTATGATAAGTCTATCACCATGTCTTTGGAGAAGTTTTGTGGTATTCTAGGTATCCCCATGTTTGGGACGGTGAAGAAGATTCAGAACCGGCCCGCTGATTTGCTTGGGCTCTAGCAAGGAGTGACCAATGATGATGACCGCATAGCCCAGCGTGGCAAGATAAGAAACATTCAGGTCCCAGCTATTAGATACTTTGCTTATTATCTTGCCACTAGTATTCTTGGTAGAGAGAACACTAGAAATATTTATAACTATCATCTAGCTTTTCTAGCTACTACACTTGATGTTAGTAGAAAGTATAACCTCGGTGCTCTTATTGCTCGCCTAGCCGCTAGGGGACCTATTTATGGAGGCATTATTGTTGCGCGCATTGTTGCTGCTCTAAGACTTTCTATTGCTCCTAATGATATATTGTTAGTCCCACAGAGACTTGATCTTGCTGCCATGAAGCTCCATCACTTTGCTACTGCTAACTCATGTGCAGGGAAACTAGTCTATAGAATGTTATTTACTGATGGAGATGAAAGGGAAGTTCCCTTGCCGCAGCGCAGTTTGTTTAGTCTATGCAGAAGACCAAGGTCGCGCTCGAAGGAGGAGTTGGATGAGCAGCTTAGGTTGCTCGGCTTCCACACACAGCAGGGTGACATGAACTAGGAGGAGGAGGCGCTAGCTGACCATTACACCATATACCACGCCGGGGCGTCCTCGAGCTCGTATCAGGACGAAGGTACTTCTTTGTCATATTTTGGAGGCGCCACTTCATGGCCGAGTTGGCCGAGTTGGGATTGATCTCCACTTAGTCCAAAAGCCTAAGCTTGGGGGCAGGTACGCCGATGATTCACTCATCTATATATCATATTTGGTCGGTACTTTGTATATCCATGTTTCACTTTCTTTTTTTGTTGCTTCTTGTTCTTATTTCTGCTTTCCAAAACACAAAAAGACCAAAAATATTTCTGTTGTTTCTCTTTATTTGCCTCTTTAGTTTTCTAGCTTTGGTTTGCTTTGTTTCCTATTTTTGGTTTAGTACTTGAAAAATCCAAAAAGATTTTGCTTTGTTTGTTGTTCCTTCTGTTCTTGTTTTAAAATTCGAAAACCCGAAAATATTTGTTGTTCTTCTTCGGTTTTGTAAAGTTTGTTGCAGAGCTCAGTCTCCCGTGACTCCATTGGAGCTTGGATATCACTTCATATTATTCAAGCCACACAAGTGAAAGGCAATAATGATGACATATGACAACTCGAGATGTGGTAAGAGGCTGGTATGAACTCTATTTGTTTTCATTTTTGTACATATACTCATCTATGTGGACGTGCTTAGCCAGTTCATGTGAGGTATATGTTATCTAATGGATGCTTTGTAGTTCTTGCTCTCATATGATTAGTTCCAATTTACTAATAGTTTGTAGCATGTCATGTAGATGTTTGCTTGAATTGTTTTATTCATAAAACAGTATGACATTGTGGTATCCTCCTCTGAAAAGTTTCATTTGAATCGACTTGGCACATGCTCAAGCATGCATATGACTGAACAAAAAGTCAATTAAGCCTCAATGATTTAATTTTCCTCAGTGTTCTTATATCATTTTTATGCCTATATTACTATTGTTTTGTCGCAAGCATGATTATGACAGTTATTGCTCTCTCGATTGTCGCTTCCCAGTCTTTTGCTAGCCTTCACCTGTACTGAGAGGGAATACTTCTCGTGCATCCAATTACCAAAAACCAAGTTTTTCCAAAGAGTCCACTATAAATTCCTATGCATGGTATTTCAAAGCCATTCCAAGTAAATTTTCATGTGCTACCTTTCAAAAATTTCAAACACTTCTCATTTTGTGCCACTATTTTTAGCTCATGAGGACGTAGTGATCGGAATTGCTATCTTCCATATTAAATTAAGTACCTCTCGACTTGCATGCTTCATCTGCTAGTCATTAATTTTGCAAGGGAGTTGGTCAGACCATTGTAATCTAATCTAAAAAAATAAAAGAAAAAGGCACTCCTCCATGGTATGTGAAAGTTGGTGGGCACCCGATGGAATCGGTTAGCCATGGTTTGAGAAAGGAAAAAGTGGGGAGGAGTGCCAAGCTTTATAAGAGAGCACCAATGTGCCAAATTTTCAAAGAACTCGAAACCGCTCTCACTTGTTTAGTATGGAAGATAGCAAGAACCCCATTGTCAGTCGTTGACAGGAAACAACCACCTCTCAAAATAATTTTGTATCTCTGTTTTACAAATGAAAAGCTCTAGCACATGTTTAATCACTGCTTCTCTCTGTGAAGGGCCTTTCTTTTACTTTTATGTTGAGTCCTCATCTTCTAACTTTAAGCACTTTCTTGAGAGCATGGCTATCGTTCTTAGTGTAATGTGCTTGTCCCAGAACACGGTTAATTGTGGTATAAATTTGATGCTTGTATCTTTGATATTTCTACTTCTAGTCTTCTCTTGAACTTCAGAGGTGCCTCGGCATTTATGTTTTGCCCCACAAATAAAGGCAAGCGGGATACCACTTTTTCATATCTTATTATGAGCATTACAATCTTGCAACTTCTTATGTTCCATGTTACTTGTTATTAGTGTATTGGCACTCTTTCATAGCTTGCATGACTGTGAGATAACATTAGCTGCATACTTCTTATTATGAATTGCTTAAGTATTTGATCATATAGTGAGAATATATACATCTTATGAAGAAAATGTGTTCATGAAAGTTTCTTTTATCGCACTCAGTTGTTAACTGAATTGCTTGAGGACAAGCAATAAGCTAAGCTTGGGGGAAGTTGATACGTTGATGTCTACACACGCTTCTGTTCTTGTAGACAGTGTTGGGCCTCCAAGTGCAGAGGTTTGTAGAGCAGCAGCAAGTTTCCCTTAAGTGGATCACCCAAGGTTTATCGAACTCAGGGAGGAAGAGGTCAAAGCTATCCCTCTCAAACAACCCTGCAATTACGATACAGAAAGTCTCTTGTGTCCCCAACACACCCAATACACTTGTCAGATGTATAGGTGCACTAGTTCGGCGAAGAGATAGTGAAATACAAGTGGTATGGATGATTATGAGTAGTAAATGCAATCTGGAATAAAAAATCGCTGCGAGCAAACAAGTAACAAAACAGCAAGTAAATGGTGTGCAATGCTTGGAAACAAGGCCTAGGGATCATACTTTCACTAGTGGACACACTCCCAACAAATATAACATGATTGAACAAATAGATAACTTCTCTTCACTATGGTACTCTGAATCACTCTCCTATTGAATAACACTAATCATTGCGTAGTGGCTACAGAAGCACCCCTTAAAGTTCATCAAGTACTTGACAAACACCACTCATAGAGATATCCAAATCAGATCACAATTCAAGATAGATATTATTGCAACTAAGACCAAGTACTAACACGGTGCACACACTGTCAACATTACACCATGAAAGGAGGAATAGATCACTTCAATACTATCATAGTAATAATTATTCTCATAATCCTTAAGAGATCACAATCGCAGCCTAGACCAAGTACCACCATGATGCACGCACTGTCACCGTTACACCATGGCAGGAGGAATAGATTACTTTAATAACACCACTAGAGTACACATAATATCTGAATAATAACATCTACTTGTTCAACATGATACAAAGCTCACGATCACATAAAGATCACATCATGGGAGAGAGAGGTGAACCACATAGCTACCGGTAGAGCCCTCAGCCCCGGGGATGAACTAGTCCCTCCTCATCATAGGAGACAGCAAGGTTGATGGAGATGGCGGTGAGGTCGATGGAGACGATGGAGACGGCGATGGAGACCGATGGAGATGGCTCCGGGGGCACTTCCCCGTCCTGGCAGGGTGCCGGAACAGAGACTTCTGTCCCCCGAAATTCGTCGGTGGCGGCAGCAGAACTGTGGAACTCTTTCTAGAAAATTGCCGACTCCTTTAGGGTTTTCCGTCCCGAGGCTTTATATAGGCGAAGGGGTGTCATCAGGGGGCAGCCAGGGGTTCCTCACACCAGGGTGGCGCGGCCAGGGCCTGGGCCGCGCCACCTATGTGTGAGGGTGGCCTCTGGCCCCCCTCCGGCTCTCTTTCGGTCTTCGGGAAGCTTCCGGGAAAAATAAGACTTCTGAAACTTGTTTCGTCCAATTCCGAGAATATTTCCTGTGTAGCTTTTCTGAAACACAAAAACAGCAGAAAACAGGGAACTGGCACTGTGGCGACTTGTTAATAGGTTAGTTTCGGAAAATGCATAAAAGTGACACGAAGTGTAACGAAACATCAGGTAAATGGTGTAAAAATAAGCATGGAGCATCAAAAATTATAGATACGTTGGAGACGTATCATACGTCCAAAATGTATCTACTTTCCCGAACACTTTTGTTGTTATTTCTCCTCTAATTTGTGTGTTTTGAATACAACTAATACGGACTAATGCTATTTTCAGCAGAATTGCCCTGGTGTCTCATTTTTGTGCAGAAATCCAACTTTCATGAAAAATCCTAGAAAATACTACAAAAATCCTATTTAACAGAAGACCCATGGAGCCAGAATACGAGACGAAGAGGGGCTGGGAGGCCGCCACTCCACCAGGTGGCGCGGCCCAAGCCTGGCCACGCCAGGGTGTGGTGAGGCCACCCCAGCCGTTTCCTCGAGCCCTCCTTCTGCCTACAAATACCCTTTGACCTGAAACTATCAGGGGTTCGATGTTTTTCCCAGATAGAGTTCCGTTGCGCCACCACCATCAGAAACCATGATTTGGAACCAGAAACTCCATTCTGGCACCCTGCCAGGACGGAGATTTGGAGGAGATCTTCATCGTCATCATCACCGACATCCCTCCATCAACCATCCATGACTCCACCATCCATGTGTGAGTAATTCCCGCTGTAGGCGAAGGGGATGGTAGGGATTGGATGAGATTGCTCATGTAATTGCTATGAGATTTTCAGGGCATGGTGCCTAGTATCTATTGTTAGTGCTTATGACATTGTTGCAACTTGTTGTGCTTAATGCTTGTCACTTTGGGCCCGAGTGCCATGATCTCAGATCTGAACTTGTTATTGTTTCATTATGATAATTGTTGTTTATGGTCTTACCTGCAAGTTGTATACACATATCGTTGTCCGGAACCCGAGGCCCCAGAGTGACAACAATTAGGATAACCGGAGGGGATGGCTATGATATGAGGATCACATGTGTTCACCGAGTGTTAATGCTTTGCTTCGGTACTTTATTAAAAGGAGTACCTTAATTACCAGTAGATTCCCTTGAGGCCCTGCTGCAAATAGGCTGGTAGGATAGAAGATGTTGTGCAAGTTTCTCATTGCAAGCACGTACGACTATATACGGAATACATGCCTATGATTGTTTAGTACTAGGATGCTTTATCATTATTTATCTGCAATTGCCCATGTCTTGATTATTACATGAATTATCTTATCCATGCAACGCCCGTACATCCATACCTATGCCTACAGTATTTAATCCTACTGGTTACTATTGATATCACTACTGTCTTTATTTTACTATTGCTGCTACTGTTTCACTACTATCACCACTATAAAACTGTTGCTACTGATAAATAATGTCTACGCACGCGTCTGTTCTTGTAGACAATGTTGGGCCTCCAAGTGCAGAGGTTTGTAGAGCAGCAGCAAGTTTCCCTTAAGTGGATCACCCAAGGTTTATCGAACTCAGGAAGGAAGAGGTCAAAGCTATCCCTCTCAAGCAACCCTGCAATTACGATACAGAAAGTCTCTTGTGTCCCCAACACACCCAATACACTTGTCAGATGTATAGGTGCACTAGTTCGGCGAAGAGATAGTGAAATACAAGTGGTATGGATGATTATGAGTAGTAAATGCAATCTGGAATAAAAAATCGTTGCGAGCAAACAAGTAACAAAACAGCAAGTAAACGGTGTGCAATGCTTGGAAACAAGGCCTAGGGATCATACTTTCACTAGTGGACACACACCCAACAAATATAACATGATTGAACAAATAGATAACTTCTCTTCACTATGGTACTCTGAATCACTCTCCTATTGAATAACACTAATCATTGCGTAGTGGCTACAGAAGCACCCCTTAAAGTTCATCAAGTACTTGACAAACACCACTCATAGAGATATCCAAATCAGATCACAATTCAAGATAGATATTATTGCAACTAAGACCAAGTACTAACACGGTGCACACACTGTCAACATTACACCATGAAAGGAGGAATAGATCACTTCAATACTATCATAGTAATAATTATTCTCATAATCCTTAAGAGATCACAATCGCAGCCTAGTTCGGCGAAGAGATAGTGAAATACAAGTAGTTGTGATGATTATAAGTAGTAAACACAATCTGAAATAAAAATGGCAGCAAGCAAATATGTAACAAAGCAGGAAGTAAACGGTATGCAAAGCTTGGAAACAAGGCCTAGGGATCATACTTTCACTAGTGGACACACTCCCAACAAATATAACATAATTGAACCAATAGATACTATCATCAATATGCAACTCAAAACAGTTCTCCAATGGAAAACGAACAATAATCATGCATAGGGCTACGAAGCACTCCTCAAAGTCCGTATGTACCCAAACTAGATTATCCCACACTATCACCGTGAACGCACTAGATGGTTCCAACAAACACCAACATTTCATAGAGACATTAACCAAAAAGATACACATGATGCACACACTAGTCACCTTTACACCATGATACGAGGTATCTCCGGAGAGTACAATAATAAAGCATAGGAGTAGCATAATATCTGAATAATAACATCTACCAATTCAACTAGATACGAAGCTCACGATCACATAAAGATCGCATCATGGGAGAGACAGGTGAACCACATAGCTACCGGTAGAGCACTCAGCCCCGGGGGAGGACTATGATACGTCTCCAACGTATCTATAATTTTTGATGCTCCATGCTTGTTTTTACACCATTTGCCTATTGTTTCGTTACACTTAGTGGCACTTTTATGCATTTTCTGGAACTAACCTATTAACGAGTTGCCACAGTGCCAGTTCCCTGTTTTCTGCTGTTTTTGTGTTTCAGAGTGATACACAGGAAATATTCTCGGAATTGGACGAAACAAGTTCCTGAAGTCTTATTTTACCCGGAAACTTCCAGAGATCCGAAGGAGAGTCGGAGGGGGGCCACCAGGGCCCCACATGCAGGGGCGGCGCGGCCAGGCCCCTGGCCGCGCGGGCCCCGCGTGAGGGCGTCTGGCTCCCCCTCTGACATCGCCCCTTCACCTATAAAGACCCCCCGATGCGTAAAACCTAAGGACCCGATCAGATTTCTAGAACACATCGTGATCCGCCGCCGCCGTCGACCCGAAGATTGGGAGGGTCCAGAAGCTCTTCCCGGCACCCTGCCGGAGAGGGGAATCGCCACCGGAGGTCTTCTTCATCGCCATGCTTGCCTCCGGAGCGATGAGTGAGTAGTCTACCTTGGACTATGGGTCCATAGCAGTAGCTAGATGGTTGTCTTCTCCACCATGTGCTTCATGTTTAGATCTCATGAGCTGCCCTACATGATTGAGATCACCGTTATGTAATTCTACATGTTTGGTTTGTTGGGATCCGATGAATATTGGTGTTTATGATTAAGTTGCTGTACTGAATTATATATTTTGCTATCTCTATGTTGTTTATGATCTTGCATGCTCTCCGTTGTTAGTAGCTATCTTGGCCGAGTAGTTGCTAGTGACTCCAAGAGGGGGTATTTATGCTCGATAGTGGGTTCATGCCTCTATTTCACCTGGGGGAGTGACAGAAACCTCTAAGGTGGTAGATGTGCTGTTGCTACTAGGGAGAAAACAACATTCATATGCTCAAGGGCATATGCTTTGTTTACATTACACACTTTGCTTAATGCAATTATCTGTTGTTCGCAACTTAATACTACTGGGGTGTTCGGATTGATATCCCCGGGAGTGGATTATTAGTCATAGATGCAGTTGGATGGCGGTCTATGTATTTTGTTGTAATGCCCAGAGTAAATCTCATAGTGATCTTCTTGACATATCATGTTTATCTTTATTCTATCAATTGCCCAACTATAATTTGTTTACCCAGCATGTGTTATTTTATCTATGGAGAGACACCACTAGTGAACTGTGGACCCCGGTCCTATTTCCATCATATTGCTATCACCTGTTTACTTTACTCGCACTGTTTACTTTACACGCATTGTTTACTTTACTCGCATACTATATTATTTTCCACTCGATACGCTCATAACCTTTGTTTCAAGCAAACCGGTGAGATTGACAACCTCATCGCAAGTTGGGAACAAAGTATTTGTTTGTGTGTGTGCAGGTTCCGCATCACCTTCAGTCGTCATTGTCTCTCCTCTCCTGATCGATATTAAACCTTGGTTTCTTAACTGAGGGAAGACTAGCTGCTATACTCATCATACCTTCCTCTTGGGGTTCCCAACGGGCTGGTTATCCACCACGCACAAGGACTGTCTGCTCCCACATCAACAACAAGTAGCAGCTAATTTTCTGGCGCCGTTGCCGGGGAGGAAGAGAAGACTTCTGCGAGGGGAGTTTTCGCACACACATCCTTTACTTTGTTATTGCTTTGCTTTACTTTATTTTATTTTACCTGCATTGCTTTTTATCAAAAACCCAAAAAAATTAGAATCCTTGGTAGTTGTTTTTACTTGTTTACTTTCATTTTGCTGAAATGGCCAATCCTGAAAACACCAAGTTGTGTGACTTTACTAGCACAAACAATAGTGATTTTATCTGCACTCCTATTGCACCACCTGCTACTGCTGCAAACTTTTATGAGATTAAGCCTGCTTTATTGAACCTTGTTATGAAAGAGCAATTCTCTGGTGCTAGTACTGAAGATGCTGCAGCTCATCTCAACAATTTTGTTGAGCTATGTGAGATGCAGAAATATAAGGATGTTGATAGTGATATTATTAAGCTCAAGTTGTTTCCTTTTTCTTTGAGAGGAAAAGCTAAAGATTGGTTGCTGTCTTTGACAAAGAATAGTATTCATTCATGGGCTAAGTGTAAGGATGCTTTTATTGGTAGATACTATCCTCCTGCTAAGATTATATCTCTGCGTAGCAATATTATGAAGTTTACTCAGTTTGATAATGAACATGTTGCTCAAGCTTGGGAAAGACTGAAATCTATGATAAAGAATTGCCCCACTCATGGACTGACTACTTGGATGATTATCCAAACTTTTTATGCTGGACTGAATTTTTCTTCAAGGAACCTACTTGATTCAGCTGCTGGAGGCACTTTTATGTCCCTTACCTTGGGCGCCGCATCAAAGCTACTCGACAACATGATGGTAAATTATTCCGAATGGCACACCGAGAGAGCTCCACAAGGTAAGAAGGTAAATTCTGTTGAGGAAACCTCTTCCTTGAATGATAAGATTG
This sequence comes from Dactylis glomerata, assembly GCA_007115705.1. Taxonomy (NCBI): domain Eukaryota; kingdom Viridiplantae; phylum Streptophyta; class Magnoliopsida; order Poales; family Poaceae; genus Dactylis; species Dactylis glomerata. Next base: position 2,896,529 of record QXEO01001223.1, read on the forward strand.
ATACCATTATGGCTATGCTTTCTAATGTTAGGACTCATGTTGATCCTAATAATGTTCCTTTGGCCTCTCTGGTTGCTCAAGAAGAGCATGTTGATGTGAATTTCATTAGAAACAATAATTTTAACAACAATGCTTATAGGAACAATTTTGCTAGTAACAATTATAGGCCGTATCCTTCTACCAATGGTAATGGTTATGGTAACTCTTATGGTAATTCCTACAACAACACTAGGGCCGCGCCCTCCGAGCTTGAGGTAATGCTCAAGGACTTCATCGGTAAGCAAACTGCTTTTAACAAGTCTGTTGAGGAAAAGTTAGGCAAAATTGATATTCTTGCTTCTAAAGTTGATAGCCTTGCTCATGATGTTGAACTTCTGAAATTAAAAGTGTTTCCTAATGATGTGAAAGAGAACAATGTTTTTGCTACCGCTAATGCTATTCAAGTTGGAATTGATGAAAATATTAGATTGTTAGCGGAATTGCATGCCAGGTGGGAAAGAGAAGATGAGATGGCTAGAGAGATGAAGGTATATACCATTACTACCTCTAATGATGTTGCTCCTACTGGTAGCAATCCTCTTACTTTGATTGGTGTAGAGAAAACTACCACTCCTTGTGTTAAAAAGCCTAAAACTGCCAAAACTTTTTCTCAAAAGAGTGCTGAAATTTTTTGGAGTGTGGGAGATGATAGCTCTATTTCTTTTAATGATTTCGATGTTGATGGCTGCAATATATCTGAAGTAATTTTGTTCTTGCAAAAGCTTGCTTTGACTCCCAATGCTAGTTCTTTAAATATTGCTTTTACTAAGCATATTACCAATGCTCTCATAAAGATTAGGGATGAAAAGTTGAAGCAAAAAGCCTCTGTTCCCAAGAAGTTAGAAGATGGTTGGGAACCCATCATTGATATGCATGTTAATGGTTATGATTGCCATGCTTTATGTGATCTAGGTGCTAGTATGTCTATCATGCCTAGAAAGATTTATGACATGCTTGATTTACCACCGCTTGAAAAGTGTTATTTTGATGTTCCTATTGCTGATGTTGCTAAGAAGAAACCTTTGGGAAGAATTAATGATGTTCTTATTGTGGTTAACAATAACCTTGTTCCCATTGATTTTCTTGTTATGGACGTTGAATGCCATGCTTCATGTCCTATTATTTTGGGAAGACCTTTTCTTCGAACTGTAGGTGCTATCATTGATATGAGGGAAGGCACTATCAAATATCAATTCCCACTTAAGAAAGGTATGGAATACTTCCCTAGGAAAAGAAAGAAATTACTTTTTGACTCTATTCTTAGAGCAAATTATGAGCTTGATGCTTCATCTCTTGATGTTACTTGATTCGCAATTTTCTGCGCCTAGCTCAAAGGCGTTAAAGAAAAGCACTCTTGGGAGATAACCCAATGTTTTCTTTTCAGTACTTTTTCTTTTATTTGAGTATTGGAAGTCATTACTACTGTAATGACCGCTCCTTATCTTGTTTATTTCGTTTTTGTGCTAAGAGAAGCCTCTAATTTGAGTGAGGTAAAGATTTGGGGATGTTGCTGTCCTGAAACTGTTTTCGGTGCTGCACCGTAAAAATTCGTGAAAATTCTCTGTTTATCTTTTGGACCTGCGATTTCTTGTGCATATGCCCCAGGTTATATCCAAACTTTTGTTAGTTGAACACTTTTTTATTTGAGCAACAGAAAACCCCTCAAAAATTCGACCTTTGTCAGCTGTTTAGTTTTGACAGATTTCTGCCAATATTTGTGTTTGCCACTTTATCACTTTCTTTTGAGTTCTTTTGATCACAGAACTTTTGGGGAGGTTGCTACAGTAGTATATACTATATATGTGGTGGTTTTGAGTTGAAACCTGAAGCAAATAGAGGATTGATTATATGTTAGGCTTGCACTAATGTTGCTAATAGAATTGTGTTTAGTTTTGTATAAAGGAAGTTTTCAAGTGTAGGGATTGGAGAATGATGAGATGAGTTGAAGAATGGACAAAAGCTCAAGCTTGGGGATGCCCATGCATCACCCCAAGAAATATCCAAGAAGTACAAGCGTCAAAGCTTGGGGATGCCCCCGAGGCACCCCTTCTTCATCGGCAAAAATCAGGTCACCTTTCAAAACACTATATTTTTATTGCTTCATGCACTATTTGTTTTTCTTGGAGCGTCAGTTGTTTTAGTTTTCTTAGTTGGTTTAGTTTGTTTGTTTGCTGCAATAAATGGTTGGACCCCAACAAATTTCTTTGGGAGGAGATGTACTCGTTTTCATTTGCCAAGAACACTCAGTTTTTCACTCTTATCGTTCACCGGGTGTTCTTCTTTTTCCGCTACTGCTTTTGGTTTTCGTTTTCGCCTTGATTTGCGTTCAGACCTTGTCATATCTTTTCATCAAGGTGTATTTTTTCCTCTGATATTTATTGGTTTTCATCAAAAGAGGTGTGTTTAAAAATTTCAAATGGTGTTGGAAAAGAGAAAAAGCTTTGTGCAAAATAGTGGTACAAGAAGGAGCTTGTGTAGACTGTGGCTTAGGCTTTTTCATGTCATGCTTGATGTATTTTTGATAGTATGCTTAGTGGTTTTGCTGTAGCATGACTTGTCTCAAATAACTGAGATTGCTTAATGAGCCTTTGAAAAAATCATGCGTTGTTTTTATTGTATGGAAGCATTATTTTGGTTTTCTCCTTGATGCTTTATTTGGGTTGACTTGGCGCATGCTCACACATGTTAGACTCTTACAAAGTCGCCAATAGCCTTCATGATCATTTAGTTTTTGACTTTTGATGCCATCTTATGCTTCTTTTAATGTCTCTTTGTTGCTTTGCATGATTATGGCCATTATTGCTCTCTTAGTTGGTCGCTCCCAGTCTTTTGCTAGCCCTCGCCTTGTACTGAGTATGAGCTCTACTCGTGCATCCAACTCCTAAAAGCCAAAGTCTTCCAAAGTGTCCACCATACATACCTACTAGCAATTTGCTATTCCAAGTAAATTTGACTTGCTTTTATTTTCTCTTCAAATTAAACTCTTACCAGTGTTATGCGAAATTCGGTTAGTAAAGCTCTCACGAACCGGAAGGCACACTTTACTTTTTCCTGTTCTTAAAAATTTGACATTGTGGTATCTTATGTTGAGTTGTTATGCTTGCAAGTTGTAAGTTGGATTCTAGCCCATCCATGTTGTCATGGGGCAAGCTTTCAACATTGCACTTCTTATTTGAGTTGATATCGTGATCTTTTGTTTATGGATGCCCGCGGTGTGAAATGAATTGGGAATCTTGTGGGGATCATGGAGTTTGTATATGTGTTAGGGAAACGCGGGGCCGCCAATCTAAGCCATGCATAATTCATGGTGGAAATTTGCAGCATACCCATGGTGAACATTCGACGACGCATCTCACAATAAAAAGCTAAACAAAAGGCAAATAAAAGAGATGTCGAGGTGTTCATTGTCTGCTTGCCCTGTCATTTTGGTGTGGGCTTGTTCCATGTCATCGGGCATGGAGGTACCCCATTGGCGGTTCTCAATGATATGCATATACTTACAATGACAAGAGCCTTGCTTGGGACTCTAAGTCAAGTAGCATGAGGTTTGGGTACTCGTATTCACGGGGCACGAGGTTTTCAACTTATGATTTGTCAAGCATATGCATCATAATTGTTCTCGCATTAACTTTAACCATTCACGATGCTTATGATGGGGACAATGAGAGCTCAAAGCCGGTAAGTACCATAATTTTTGAAGGTTATAAAACTTGCAATCACTGCTTCCCTCTGCGAAGGGCCTTTCTTTTACTTTTATGTTGAGTCACCACCGTCTATCTTTATGCACCATTAAGAGAGCATAGTTGTCATTCTTAGTGTGATATGCATTGTCCCAAAGTTCATTGATTGATTCATATTGTTGGTTTCACTTGTTCTTAAATTATTTGTATCTAGTCGCCCTCTTAAACTTGAAGGTGTCCTATGCATTTATGTTTTGCTCTCTTTGAAGGACAAGCTGAAAACCATTTGTATGTTTTTCCTTATGACTTGAACACACGTTTGACTTTCATTGTTTCATTTTCATGATCTTTTGTTTGTGTTCATTTGCATGTTTACAACATGGTTGCTAAGTTCTTATTGTCATGATTATATCTTCATGCCCATGTTTTAAGTTCTTATGATCCCAGCTCACAAATGCTTACATATATGATCAAGATTGTGTAGGTGCATGTCACCTCAAAAATTATTCTTTGTTATCACTTACCTACTCGAGGACGAGCAGGAGTTAAGCTTGGGGATGCTTGATACGTCTCCAACGTATCTATAATTTTTGATGCTCCATGCTTGTTTTTACACCATTTGCCTATTGTTTCGTTACACTTAGTGGCACTTTTATGCATTTTCCGGAACTAACCTATTAACGAGTTGCCACAGTGCCAGTTCCCTATTTTCTGCTGTTTTTGTGTTTCAGAGTGATACACATGAAATATTCTCGGAATTGGACGAAACTAGTTCCTGAAGTCTTATTTTACCCGTAAGCTTCCAGAGATCCGAAGGAGAGTCGGAGGGGGGCCACCAGGGCCCCACATGCAGGGGCGGCGCGGCCAGGCCCCTGGCCGCGCGGGCCCCGCGTGAGGGCGCCTGGCTCCCCCTCTGACATCGCCCCTTCGCCTATAAAGACCCCCCGATGCGTAAAACCTAAGGACCCGATCAGATTTCCAGAACACATCGTGATCCGCCGCTGCCGTCGACCCGAAGATCGGGAGGGTCCAGAAGCTCTTCCCGGCACCCTGCTAGAGAGGGGAATCGCCACCGGAGGTCTTCTTCATCGCCATGCTTGCCTCCGGAGCGATGAGTGAGTAGTCTACCTTGGACTATGGGTCCATAGCAGTAGCTAGATGGTTGTCTTCTCCACCATGTGCTTCATGTTTAGATCTCATGAGCTGCCCTACATGATTGAGATCACCGTTATGTAATTCTACATGTTTGGTTTGTTGGGATCCGATGAATATTGGTGTTTATGATTAAGTTGCTGTACTGAATTATATCTTTTGTTATCTCTATGTTGTTTATGATCTTGCATGCTCTCCATTGTTAGTAGCTATCTTGGCCGAGTAGTTGCTAGTGACTCCAAGAGGGGGTATTTATGCTCGATAGTGGGTTCATGCCTCTATTTCACCTGGGGGAGTGACAGAAACCTCTAAGGTGGTAGATGTGATGTTGCTACTAGGGAGAAAACAACATTCATATGCTCAAGGGCATATGCTTTGTTTACATTACACACTTTGCTTAATGCAATTATCTGTTGTTCACAACTTAATACTACTGGGGTGTTCGGATTGATATCCCCGGGAGTGGATTATTAGTCATAGATGCAGTTGGATGGCGGTCTATGTATTTTGTTGTAATGCCCAGAGTAAATCTCATAGTGATCTTCTTGACATATCACGTTTATCTTTATTCTATCAATTGCCCAACTGTAATTTGTTTACCCAGCATGTGTTATTTTATCTATGGAGAGACACCACTAGTGAACTGTGGACCCCGGTCCTATTTCCATCATATTGCTATCACCTGTTTACTTTACTCGCACTGTTTATTTTACTCGCACTGTTTACTTTACTCGCATACTATATTGTTTTCCACTCGATACGCTCATAACCTTTGTTTCAAGCAAACCGATGAGATTGACAACCTCATCGCAAGTTGGGAACAAAGTATTTGTTTGTGTGTGTGCAGGTTCCGCATCACCTTCAGTCGTCATTGTCTCTCCTCTCCTGATCGATATTAAACCTTGGTTTCTTAACTGAGGGAAGACTAGCTGCTATACTCGTCATACCTTCCTCTTGGGGTTCCCAACGGGCTGGTTATCCACCACGCACAAGGACAGTCTGCTCCCACATCAACAACAAGTAGCAGACTACTCCCTCCTCATCATAGGAGACAGCAAGGTTGATGGAGATGGCGGTGAGGTTGATGGAGATAGCGGAGACAGCGATGGAGACCGATGGAGATGGCTCCGGGGGCACTTCCTCGTCCCGGCAGGGTGCCGAAATAGAGACTTCTGTCCCCCAAAATTTGTCTTCGACGGCGGCGGCGCTGTGGAACTGTTCTGGGAAAAATGCCGACTGATTTAGGGTTTAGACTTCGGGAGGCTTTAAATAGGCGGAGAGGCAGCATCAGAGGGCCACCAGGGGGCCTCACCACCCCTGGGCGCGGCCAGGAGGGTGGGCGCGCCCCCTCATGGTGTGCCTGCCCTCTGGCCCCCCTCCGACTCTCGTTCGGTCTTCGGTCTTCTTCCGGGAAAAATAGGGGTTCTCGAACTCGTTTCGTCTAATTCCGAGAATATTTCCTGTGTAGCATTTCTGAAACACAAAAACAGCAGAAAATAGGGAACTGGCACTGTGGCATCTTGTCAATAGGTTAGTTCCGGAAATCGCATAAAATGCCACGAAGTGTAACGAAACACAAGGCAAATGGTGTAAAAACAAGCATGGAGCATCAAAAATTATAGATATGTTTGAGACGTATCAGCATCCCCAAGCTTAACTCCTGCTCGTCCTTGAGTAGGTAAGTGATAACAAAAGAATAATTTTTGGAGGCGACATGCACCATCACAATCTTGATCATCGAAGTAAGCATTGAGTGCTGGGATCAAAGAACTTAAAACATGGGCATGAAAGATATAATCTTGATAGAAGAACTTAGCAACCATGTTATAACATGAAAAAGAACACAAACAAAAGATCATGAAAATGAGACAATGAAAGTCAAACGTGTGTTCAAATCATATGGAAAAACATACAAATGGGTTTCAGCTTGTCCTTCATGAGAGAGCAAAACATAAATGCATAGGACACCTTCAAGTTTAAGAGGGCGACTAGATACAAGTAATTTGAGAACAAGTGAAACCAACATCATGAATCAATCAACGAAAACTTTGGGACAATGCACATTATACTCAGAATGACAACTATGCTCTCTTAGATGGTGCATAAAGGTAGAAGGTGGTGACTCAACATAAAAGTAAAAGAAAGTCCCTTCGCGGAGGGAAGCAGTGATTAAACATGTGCTAGAGCTTTTCATTTGTAAAACAGAGATAAAACTTGGGTTTTGAGAGGTGGTTGTTTTTGTCAACGACTAGCAATGGGGTCTTACTATCTTCCATAATAAACAAGTGAGAGCGGTTCCGAGTTCTTTGAAAGTTTGGCACATTGGTGCTCTTTTATAAAGCTTTGACACTCCTCCCTACCTTTTTTCCTTTCTCAAACCATGGCTAACCGATTCCATCGGGTGCCCACCAACATTCACATACCATGGAGGAGTGCCTTTTTTCTTTTCTTTTCTTTTTAAATTAGATTGCAATGGTCTGACCAGCTCTCATGCAAAATTAATGACGAGCAGATGAAGCTACCTAGTCGAGGGGTACTTAATTTAATATGGAAGATAGCAATTCCGACCACTACGTCCCCATGAGCTAAAAACAGTGGCACAAAATGAGAAGTGTTTTGAAGGTTTTTTCAAAGGTAGCTGATACGTCTCAAACGTATCTATAATTTTTATGCTCCATGCTTGTTTTACACCATTTGCCTATTGTTTCGTTACACTTAGTGGCACTTTTATGCATTTTCCGGAACTAACCTATTAACGAAGTGCCACAGTGCCAGTTTCCTGTTTTCTGCTGTTTTTGTGTTTCAGAAGTGATACACAGGAAATATTCTCGGAATTGGACGAAACAAGTTCCTGAAGTCATATTTTACCCGGAAGCTTCCAGAGATCCGAAGAAGTGTCGGAGGGAGGCCACCAGGGCCCCACACAAGGGGGTGGCGCGGCCAGGCCCCTGGCCGCGCCGGGCCCACGTGAGAGCCCCTGGCTCCACCTCTGACATCGCCCCTTCGCCTATAAAGACCCCCCGACGAGAAAAACCTAAGTACCCGATCAGATTTCCAGAACACATCGCGATACGCCGCCGCCGTCGACCCGAAGATCGGGAGGGTCCAGAAGCTCTTCCCGGCACCCTGCCGGAGAGGGGAATCGCCACCGGAGGTCTTCTTCATCGCCATGCTTGCCTCCGGAGCGATGAGTGAGTAGTCTACCTTGGACTATGGGTCCATAGCAGTAGCTAGATGGTTGTCTTCTCCACCATGTGCTTCATGTTTAGATCTCATGAGCTGCCCTACATGATTGAGATCACCGTTATGTAATTCTATGATGTTGGTTTGTTGGGATCCGATGAATATTGGTGTTTATGATTAAGTTGCTGTACTGAATTATATCTTTTGTTATCTCTATGTTGTTTATGATCTTGCATGCTCTCCGTTGTTAGTAGCTATCTTGGCCGAGTAGTTGCTAGTGACTCCAAGAGGGGGTATTTATGCTCGATAGTGGGTTCATGTCTCTATTTCACCTGGGGGAGTAACAGAAACCTCTAAGGTGGTAGATGTGCTATTGCTACTAGGGAGAAAACAACATTCATATGCTCAAGGGCATATGCTTTGTTTACATTACACACTTTGCTTAATGCAATTATCTGTTGTTCGCAACTTAATACTTCTAGGGTGTTTGGATTGATATCCCCGGGAGTGGATTATTAGTCATAGATGCAGTTGGATGGCGGTCTATGTATTTTGTTGTAATGCCCAGAGTAAATCTCATAGTGATCTTCTTGACATATCACGTTATCTTTATTCTATCAATTGCCCAACTGTAATTTGTTTACCCAGCATGTTATTTTATCTATGGAGAGACACCACTAGTGAACTGTGGACCCCGGTCCTATTTTAATCATATTGCAATCACCTGTTTACTTTTCCCGCACTGTTTACTTTACTCGCATATACTCTACTGTTTTCCACTCGATACACTCATAACCTTTGTTTCAAGCAAACCGGTGAGATTGACAACCTCATCGCAAGTTGGGAACAAAGTATTTGTTTGTGTGTGTGCAGGTTCCACAACACCTTCAGTCGTCACCGTCTCTCCTCTCATGTTCGATAAACCTTGGTTTCTTAACTGAGGGAAAACTTGTCGCTACACTCATCATACCTTCCTCTTGGGGTTCCCAACGGGCTGGTCATCACCACGCACAAGGACTTACTGCTCCCACGTCAACTACACGCCACAGCTCTTTTCTGGCGCCATCATCACACGAGTAGCAGCACTTTTTCTAGCGCCGTTGCCGGGGAGGAAGAGAAGACTTCTGCGAGGGGAGTTCTTTGCACACACATTCTTTACTTTGTTATTTGTTTTGCTTTACTTTATTTTACCTGCATTGCTTTATATAAAAAACCCAAAAAAATTAGAATCCTTGGTAGTTGTTTTTACTTATCTGCTTTTAGTTTTGTTACAATGAGTAATCCTGAAGTAGAAGTTCGTAGTTTCAAGCAACAAGGGGGAGAAAGTTTAAAAGATGCCTGGTACCGTATTAACAATGCTCATCATAGGTGTACCAAAAAGCACTCCACCACGATCCTCCTTAGAAATTTTTATGTTGGTATATCTAGCTGGAATAGGTATGTTCTTGATACTCTTACAGGAGGTAATTTTCTGGGTACTCCCGCTGGAGAAGCATGCACTATAATTGAAAGTTTAGTGGGAGTACCACCTATTCATGTTGCCAAAACTGAGACCACCTTGGATGAGGTGGTAGAAAAGCTCAGCTCCTTAGAAAAAAGTTTGCCAAGTATCCTAGAAAATGCTAGCCGCGTTAGTGAATTAATAGAAAATATTGGTAAGATTACCATTTTAGAGGCTAGCACTACTCATGACAATCAAAACTTAAGGATTGGTAAACTAGAGGAGTCTATGGAAACTCTTAGTTTAATTTTCTCTTCTCTTAAATTTAAGAAGGAGAAAGTGTTTGTTGGAAAAGAGCAAAAATTTATGTATGTTCCCAAGGTTTCTGCGCTTAAATCTCAACATGTTCTTAAGATTGGTAAGACTCTTAGTTCCACTAAGGGTGACTTGCAGGTTGAATCATCTTCGGGAACCTTCAAAGAGCCTACTAAGGTAACTAGCACTTCATCTATTGATATTACTTGATTCGCACTTTTCTGCGCCTAGCTCAAAGGCGTTAAAGAAAAGCACTCTTGGGAGATAACCCAATGTTTTCTTTCAGTAATTTTTCTTTTATTTGAGTCTTGGAAGTCATTACTACTGTAATGACCGCTCCTTATCTTGTTTATTTTGTTTTTTGTGCCAAGAGAAGCCTCTAATTTGAGCAAGGTAAAGATTTGGGGATGTTGCTGTCCTGAAACTGTTTTCGGTGCTGCACCGTAAAAATTCGTGAAAATTCTCTGTTTATCTTTTGGACCTGCGATTTCTTGTGCATATGCCCCAGGTTATATCCAAACTTTTATTAGTTGAACACTTTTTGATTTGAGCAACAGAAAATCTCTCAAAAATTCGTCCTTTGTCAGCTGTTCAGTTTTGACAGATTTCTGCCAATATTTGTTTTTGCCACTTTATCGCTTTCTTTTGAGTTCTTTTTTATCATGGAACTCTTGTGGAAGTTGCTACAGTAGTATATACTTTATATGTGGTGGTTTTGGGTTGAAACCTGAAGCTAAAAGAGGTTGAATATATTTTATGCTTACACTAATGTTGCTAATAGAATTGTGTTTAGTTTTCTATGAAGGAAGTTTTCAAGTGTAGGGATTGGAGAATGATGAGATGAGTTGAAGAATGGACAAAAGCTCAAGCTTGGGGATGCGCATGCATCACCCCAAGAAATATTCAAGAAGTACAAGCGTCAAAGCTTGGGGATGCCCCCGAGGCACCCCTTCTTCATCGGCAAAAATCAGGTCACCTTTCAAAACACTATATTTTTATTGCTTCATGCACTATGTGTTTTTCTTGGAGCGTCAGTTGTTTTAGTTTTCTTAGTTGGTTTAGTTTGTTTGTTTGCTGCAATAAATGGTTGGACCCTAACAAAATTTCCTTTGGAGGAGATGTACTCGTTTTCATTTGTAAAGAACGCTCTAGTTTTCACTCTTATGAAAAATCGAGTGTTCTTCTTTTCCGCTACTGCTTTTGGTTTTCGTTTTCGCCTTGATATGCGTTCAGACCTTGTCATATATTTTCATCAAGGTGTATTTTTGCCTCTGATCTTTATTGGTTTTCATCAAAAGAGGTGTTTATAAAAATTTCAAATGGTGTTGGAAAAGAGAAAAAGCTTTGTGCAAAATAGTGGTACAAGAAGGAGCTTGTGTAGACTGCGGCTTAGGCTTTTTCATGTCATGCTTGATGTATTTTTGATAGTATGCTTAGTGGTTTTTCTGTAGCATGACTTGTCTCAAATAACTGAGATTGCTTAATGAGCCTTTGAAAAAATCATGCATTGTTTTTATTGTATGGAAGCATTATTTTGGTTTTCTCCTTGATGCTTTATTTGGGTTGACTTGGCGCATGCTCACACATGTTAGACTCTTACAAAGTCGCCATTAGCCTTCATGATCATTTAGTTTTTGACTTTTGATGCCATCTTATGCTTCTTTTAATGTCGCTTTGTCGCTTTGCATGATTATGGCCATTATTGCTCTCTTAGTTGGTCGCTCCCAGTCTTTTGCTAGCTCTCGCCTTGTACTGAGTATGAGCTCTACTCGTGCATCCAACTCCTAAAAGCCAAAGTTTTCCATTGTGTCCACTATAAATTCCTATGCATGGTATTTATAAGCCATTCCAAAGTAAAATTTTCATGTGCTACCTTTCAAAATCTTCAAAACACTTCTCGTTTTGTGACACTGTTTTCAGCTCATGGGGACGTAGTGGTCGGATTTGCTATCTTCCATATTGCTTATTCCAAAAAGAAAAAAAAAAGAAAAAAAGAAAGAAAAAAAGGCACTCCTCCAAAGAATGTGAATGTTGGTGGGCACCCGATGGAATCGGTTAGCCATGGTATGTGAAAGGAAAAGGTGGGGAGGAGTGCCAAGTTTTATAAAAGAGCACAAAAGTGCCAATCTCTCTCTCAAAAACTTGCTTCATTTTTGTATGGAAGATAGTAAGAACCCCATTGCCAGTCGTTGACAAAGACAACCACCTCTCAAAATCAAGTTTTATCTCTCTGTTTTACAAATGAAAAGCTCTAGCACATGTTTAAATCACTGCTTCCCTCTGCGAAGGGCCTTTCTTTTACTTTTATGTTGAGTCACCACTTTCTTTCTTTATGCACCATTAAGAGAGCATAGTTGTCATTCTTAGTGTGATATGCATTGTCCCAAAGTTCATTGATTGACTCATATTGTTGGTTTCAGTTGTTCTTAAATTATTTGTATCTAGTCGCCCTCTTAAACTTGAAGGTGTCCTATGCATTTATGTTTTGCTCTCTTTGAAGGACAAGCTGAAAACCTTTTGTATGTTTTTCCTTATGATTTGAACACACGTTTGACTTTCATTGTTTCATTTTCATGATCTTTTGTTTGTGTTCATTTGCATGTTTACAACATGGTTGCTAAGTTCTTATTGTCATGATTATATCTTTCATGCCCATGTTTTAAGTTCTATTGATCCCAGCTCACCAATGCTGACATATATGATCAAGATTGTGTAGGTGCATGTCACCTCAAAAATTATTCTTTGTTATCACTTACCTACTCGAGGACGAGCAGGAGTTAAGCTTGGGGATGCTTGATACGTCTCAAACGTATCTATAATTTTTGATGCTCCATGCTTGTTTTACACCATTTGCCTATTGTTTCGTTACACTTAGTGGCACTTTTATGCATTTTCCGGAACTAACCTATTAACGAAGTGCCACAGTGCCAGTTTCCTGTTTTCTGCTGTTTTTGTGTTTCAGAAGTGATACACAGGAAATATTCTCGGAATTGGACGAAACAACTTCCTAAAGTCATATTTTACCCGGAAGCTTCCAGAGATCCGAAGAAGTGTCGGAGGGAGGCCACCAGGGCCCCACACAAGGGGGTGGCGCGGCCAGGCCCCTGGCCACGCCGGGCCCACGTGAGAGCCCCTGGCTCCACCTCTGACATCGCCCCTTCGCCTATAAAGACCCCCCGACGAGAAAAACCTAAGTACCCGATCAGATTTCCAGAACACATCGTGATACGCCACCGCCGTCGACCCGAAGATCGGGAGGGTCCAGAAGCTCTTCCCGGCACCCTGCTGGAGAGGGGAATCGCCACCGGAGGTCTTCTTCATCGCCATGCTTGCCTCCGGAGCGATGAGTGAGTAGTCTACCTTGGACTATGGGTCCATAGCAGTAGCTAGATGGTTGTCTTCTCCACCATGTGCTTCATGTTTAGATCTCATGAGCTGCCCTACATGATTGAGATCACCGTTATGTAATTCTATGATGTTGGTTTGTTGGGATCCGATGAATATTGGTGTTTATGATTAAGTTGCTGTACTGAATTATATCTTTTGTTATCTCTATGTTGTTTATGATCTTGCATGCTCTCCGTTGTTAGTAGCTATCTTGGCCGAGTAGTTGCTAGTGACTCCAAGAGGGGGTATTTATGCTCGATAGTGGGTTCATGTCTCTATTTCACCTGGGGGAGTGACAGAAACCTCTAAGGTGGTAGATGTGCTGTTGCTACTAGGGAGAAAACAACATTCATATGCTCAAGGGCATATGCTTTGTTTACATTACACACTTTGCATAATGCAATTATCTATTGTTCGCAACTTAATACTTCTAGGGTGTTCGGATTGATATCCCCGGGAGTGGATTATTAGTCATAGATGCAGTTGGATGGCAGTCTATGTATTTTGTTGTAATGCCCAGAGTAAATCTCATAGTGATCTTCTTGACATATCACGTTATCTTTATTCTATCAATTGCCCAACTGTAATTTGTTTACCCAGCATGTTATTTTATCTATGGAGAGACACCACTAATGAACTGTGGACCCCGGTCCTATTTTAATCATATTGCAATCACCTGTTTACTTTTCCCGCACTGTTTACTTTACTCGCATATACTCTACTGTTTTCCACTCGATACACTCATAACCTTTGTTTCAAGCAAACCGGTGAGATTGACAACCTCATCGCAAGTTGGGAACAAAGTATTTGTTTGTGTGTGTGCAGGTTCCACAACACCTTCAGTCGTCACCGTCTCTCCTCTCCTATTCGATAAACCTTGGTTTCTTAACTGAGGGAAAACTTGTCGCTACACTCATCATACCTTCCTCTTGGGGTTCCCAACGGGCTGGTCATCACCACGCACAAGGACTTACTGCTCCCACGTCAACTACACGCCACAGCTCTTTTCTGGCGCCATCATCACACGAGTAGCAGTAGCACATGAAAATTTACTTGGAATGGATAACAAATACCATGCATAGGAATTTATAGTGGAAACAATGGCAAACTTGGTTTTTAAGAGTTGGATGCACGAGTAGAGCTCATACTCAGTACAAAATGAGGGCTAGCAAAGGACTGGGAGCGACCAACTAAGAGAGCAATAATGGCCATAATCATGCAAAACGACAAAGCGACATTAAAAGAAGCATAAGATGGCATCAAAAGTCAAAAACTAAATAATCATAGAGGCAATGGCGTCTTTGTATGAGTCTAACATGTGTGAGCATGCGCCAAGTCAACCCAAATAAAGCATCAAGGAGAAAACCAAAATAATGCTTCCAAATAATTAAAGCAACGCATGATTTTTTCAAAGGCTCATTAAGCAATCTCAGTCATTTGAGACAAGTCATGCTACAGAAAAACCACTAAGCATACTATCAAAAAGACATCAAGCACGACATGCAAAAGCCTAGGCCACAGTCTACACAAGCTCCTTCTTGTACCACTTTTTTGCATAAAGCTTTTTCTCTTTTCCAACATCATTCGAACTTTTTATAAACACCTCTTTTGATGAAAACCAACATGGACCAGAGGCAAAAATACACCTTGATGAAAAGATATAACAAGATCTGAACACAAATCAAGGCGAAAATCGAAAGCTAAACGCAGTAGCAGAAAAAGAGAACACTCGTTGAACGAAAAGAGTGAAAACTAGAGTGTTCTTGGCAATGAAAAATGAGTTCATCTCCTCCAAAAGAAACATAATGTGATCTAACCATTTATTACAGTAAATAAAGAAAAAGAAAATTGAAAGCAAAAGTAAAGACGCTCCAAGAAAAATGCATAGTGCATGAAGCAATAAAAATATAGTGTGCTGAAAGGTGACCTGATTTTTGCCGATGAAGAAGGGGTGCCTCGGGGCATCCCCAAGCTTTGACGCTTGTACCTCTTGGACATTTCTTGGGGGTTGCATGGGCATCCCCAAGCTTGAGCTTTTGTCCATTCTTCATGTCATCTCATCATTCTCCAATCCCTACACTTGAAAACTTCCTTCATACAAAACTCAACACAATTCTATTAGCAACGTTAGCATAAACATAATAATGAATCAACCCTTTTTAGTTCAGATTTCAACACAAAAACATCACAAATATAGCATATACTACTGTAGCAATTTACCCAAAAGTTCCATGATCAAAAGAACTCAAAAGGAAAGCGATCGAGAGGCAAACACAAATAGTGACAGAAATCTGTCAAAACAGAACAGCTGACAAAGGTCGATTTTTTAGAGGGTTTTCTGTTGCTCAAATCAAAAAGTGTTAAACTAATAAAAGTTTAGAAATAACCTGGGGCATATGCTCAAGAAATCGCAGGTCCAAAATATGTACAGAGAATTTTTTCGAATTTGTACGGTGCAGCACTGAAATCTGTTTCAGGACAGCAACATCCCCAAATCTTACCTCACTCCAATTAGAGGCTTCTCTTGGCACAACAACGAAATAAAAAGGATAAAGAGTGGTTATTACAGTAGTAATAACTTTCAAGACTCAAATAAAAGAAAAAGTGCTGAAAGTAAAATAATGGGTTATCTCCCAAGAGTGCTTTTCTTTAACGCCCTTGAGCTAGGCGCAGTAATTCGCAAAGATGCTCATGTAGGCGCCATAAAAGAGCTTGAGGCAAGGGCGCTATATAGGAACTTGAAGCAATAGAGAGCATCAAAAAGCAGATGTGAAAGACATTTAAATCTAAACCACTTCCTATGAAAAATAATCTTGTAAAGAGACAAATTATGAAAGCGCAAAGTAAAAAGCATAGGAAGGCAAAACAAGTATAACTTCAAGAATTGCAACATAAAGAGGGGAAACTCAATATTGTTGAGATCCATCAAACCATGTTTCCCTCTCTCATAATAACTTTCAGTAGCATCATGAATAGAACTAACAATATAACTATCACATAAAGGATCTCTATCATGAGCCACATGCATAAAAGAATTAATGCTCCCCACATGAACAATCGTAGTAGGAGCAGATTCAATAAAATAATTATTCCCATCACCATAATCATCAAAAATAGGAGGCATATTGTAATCATAACTATTTTTCTCCTCAAAAGTAGGTGAACTAAAAATATTATACTCATCATCATAACCATCATAAACTAGAGGTTTAGTATCATCACAAGCTAGAGAACAACTATTTCGCAAAGCATATTCATCAAACATATCATCATAAGAAGGAACATGGATAGTACTAATGGTACAACAATTATTAACCTTAGAATTGGTACCAAAAAGATTTTTAATATCAAAAGTGGAGTGCTTTTCCCAATCATGATCACTAACATAGGTAACAGGCATAGGAACATCATCCCAATCAGAATTATCATAATCTATAAGAGGATCATAATGCTTAGGGGAAGGTACCATGTCCTCTCGCCTTTTGCTCCTCTTCTTCTTCTTCATACTCTTCTTACTCTCTCCTTTAGGAGGGAGAGACTTGAAGGGCATCTTCTCCGCATATCCTTTAGGAGGGAAAGGCATCTTCTCCACATAATCTGGTTTACTAACAGAAACAACAAAAGAAACTTTGGAGAACTCCTCCTCTCTATTAATAAGATAGAAACATCTATGGGTCCTATCATAGCTTGGCAAAACATCATGCTTTATAAGATTTTGTAAGTAAGTATTTGCGAGGCAATCTTTAACACAATAGAGACGACAACCACGAAGGGTGCTATTAATATCAACATCATTCATGTCTACCAAAGAAAGCTTTCTAGAAATCTCTTCACACGCCAAGAACAAAGTGAGCTCATCATGCTGATTGAGAGTAATCTTGTCATCACAATACAAATTTGCGTTACTCATTCGATTGAATGGGCATTGAAAATTAAAGTGACCCGTCTTATCGCAAAGTTCACAAAGAAAAGGATAAAGCTCACAAACCTTTTCAACAAGCTCATCTAGATCCCTGAGCCACATGCGGGTTTCTTCATTTGGGTGGTGGACACAATAATCTTCCTTGTTGTAACTCTGTTCACAAGGTCTATGTACTCCACAAAAATTAACATGCTTATAGGAAATAGGACTTTCAGAGGTTCGAGC
The DNA here is from genome assembly GCA_007115705.1 of Dactylis glomerata. Lineage (NCBI taxonomy): Eukaryota > Viridiplantae > Streptophyta > Magnoliopsida > Poales > Poaceae > Dactylis > Dactylis glomerata. The sequence goes on from QXEO01001223.1 coordinate 2,913,873, forward strand.
ATGTTTATTGGAATCATCATCAACAATATCATTTTCTATGCAAGTGTCCTTAAAAGGTTCATGATACACGTCCCCATTTCCTTTAGGAACATTAATATGGGAAGCAAAGGTTTTAAAACAATCAATCATAATTTGAGGATCAAGACCATACTTAGCACCAAGCTCTTAAAAATCAGCAGTTTCAGCAAAAGACTTAATGCAATCAAACTCGTAATTCATACCTGATCCTTTACCTTTGTCGCTATCCCAACCTTAAATATTGTTTTGAATTGTTTCAAGCAGATCCCACTTGGTGTCAACATCCTTGCTTGTGAAAGACCCATCAAAGCATGCATCTAGATAGTCCTTGTAATATCCTGAAAGCCTTGCATAAAAATTATTAATAACAATATTACGGGGAAGATCATGAATAGGACATTTGTGCATTAGTAACTTCAATCTTCCCCACGCTTGGGCAATGCTTTCTCCCTCATGTCGATGGAAATTATAAATGAAATTCCTATCTTTATAAACCTCACTAGAAGGATAGAATTTAGAATAAAAGAGAGGTACAATTTCCTCCCACTCAACAGGTCGGCCATCCTTCAGTGTTTTATACCATTCCGCAGTTCTGCCCTTCAGTGATAAAGAAAATAGCTTCCTCTTAACTTGGTTCATTGAAATACCTGCACACTAGAACAACTCGCATAATTCATGTATAAAAAGCAAATGATCACCAGGATGGACAGTTCCATCTCCTAAATAGCAGTTATCCATAGCACGTTCAACAATCTTCGTAGGTATTTTAAAAGGATGAGGAGCACAAGCAACATTAGAAACATCACATATGGGAGATAAAATATCATCAGAGCAAACTTTCACCACTAAAGCTGGGAAACTAAAAATATCATGCTTAACAAAACCAGCTTCCCCAAGCTTAGACTTTTCTATAGCATTAGCAATAACGGTGTTCAAAGAATTCGTACTAATAACATTGCTATGCAAAACAAGCTCCAAAGGTTTTTCAATTTTCTCTTCAAATCTAAAATCAGGAAAAAGACTAAAGAACTCTTTATTTTCCATTAAGCCTCACTAGTGAAAATAAAAGCAAGAAACAAGAAGAAATAATTGCAGAATCTAAAGGAAATAACTCCGAGCACTCACCAGCAACTAAAAGACTTAGTAACCAAAGAATGTGAGTACCTTTTACCTTACCTCCCTGGCAACGGCGCCAGAAAAGAGCTTGATGTCTACGCACACGTCTATTCTTGTAGACAGTGTTGGGCCTCCAAGTGCAGAGGTTTGTAGAGCATCAGCAAGTTTCCCTTAAGTGGATCACCCAAGGTTTATCAAACTCAGGGAGGAAGAGGTCAAAGCTATCCCTCTCAAGCAACCCTGTAATTATGATACAGAAAGTCTCTTGTCAGATGTATAGGTGCACTAGTTCGGCGAAGAGATAGTGAAATACAAGTGGTATGGATGATTATGAGTAGTAAATGCAATCTGGAATAAAAAATCGCTGCGAGCAAACAAGTAACAAAACAGCAAGTAAACGGTGTGCAATGCTTGGAAACAAGGCCTAGGGATCATACTTTCACTAGTGGACACACTCCCAACAAATATAACATAATTGAACCAATAGATACTATCATCAATATGCAACTCAAAACAGTTCTCCAATGGAAAACGAACACTAATCATGCGTAGGGCTACGAAGCACTCCTCAAAGTCCGTATGTACCCAAACTAGATTGTCCCACACTATCACCGTGAACGCACTAGATGGTTCCAACAAACACCAACATTTCATAGAGACATTAACCAAAAAGATACACATGATGCACACACTAGTCACCTTTACACCATGATACGAGGTATCTCCGGAGAGTACAATAATAAAGTATAGGAGTAGCATAATATTTGAATAATAACATCTACCAATTCAACTAGATACGAAGCTCACGATCACATAAAGATCACATCATGGGAGAGAGAGGTGAACCACATAGCTACCGGTAGAGCCCTTAGCCCCGGGGGAGAACTACTCCCTCCTCATCATAGGAGACAGCAAGGTTGATGGAGATGGCGGTGAGGTCGATGGAGACGGTGGAGACGGTGATAGAGACCGATGGAGATGGCTCCGGGGGCACTTCCCCGTCCCGGCAGGGTGCCAGAACAGAGACTTCTGTCCCCCAAAATTTGTCTTCGACGGCGGCAGCGCTGCAGAACTGTTCTGGGGAAAACGCCGACTGATTTAGGGTTTTGACTTCGGGAGGCTTTAAATAGGCGGAGAGGCGGCGTCAGAGGGCCACCAGGGGGGCCTCACCACCCCTGGGCACGACCAGGAGGGTGGGCGCGTGAAGGAAATATGCCCTAGAGGCAATAATAATATTGTTATTATCATATTTCTTGTTCATGATAATGTTTATACTCCATGCTATAATTGTATTAAGCGGAAACATTAATACTTGTGTGGTTTATGAACAACACCGTGTCCCTAGTACGCCTCTATGGACTAGCTCATTGATTAATGATGGTTAAGGTTTCCTAACCATAGAAATGAGTTGTCAATTAATAATGAGATCATATCATTAGGAGAATGATATGATGGATAGACCCAAATAAAGCAGAGCAATTAGATCGTGTCATCGTGTTCATCTTTGCGAAGCTTTTCCTATGTCATGTATTGTATTCCTTAGACCATGAGATAATACAACTCCCTAGTATCGGAAGAAAGCTTTGAAGTCATCAAACGTCATCCTATGTGAGGGTGATAATAAAGGTGTCTCTCAGGTGATCGGAAAGTACTTGTTGGGTTGTATGTATCGAGATGGAATTTGTCCCTCCCAAGTCGGAGAGATATACTTCGGGCCCACTCGGTAATCGATATCAACACCGCTTGCAAGCATGTGGTTAATGAGTTAATCACAAAGTGATATCGGATTACGGAACGAGTAAAGTACTTGCTGTGAACGAGATTGAACTAGGTATGGCGATACCGACGATCAAATCTCGGGCGAGTAAAATATCGTGTGACGAAGGGAATACATATACGGGATTAATTGAATCCTGACATCGTGGTTCATTCGATATGATCATCGATGAATATGTGGGAGTCAATATGGGTTTCCAGATCCCGCTGTTGATTATTGATAGAAGATCATGTCTACATATTCTCGAACCCGTAGGGTCACACACTTAACGTGTATCGATGCTAGGATAGAATGGATAATTGGTTTATGAGTTTTAGTTCGGAGTCTCGGATGAGATCCAGGACGTCACGAGAGGTTCCGGAATGGTCCGGAGAATAAGATTCATATAAAGGAAAGCAGTTTTTGGATTCCGGAAAGGTTTCGGAGTTTATCGGTATTGTACCGAAAGGTTCTAGAAGGTTCCGGAGTGGGACCAACGTGGACCCACTTGACGAAGGCCTGCGTGGGCCTAAGGGGAAGTGCCCTGGCCGCCCTGGGCCAGGCGCACAAGGCCCCTAAGGCCCAGCCGGCCAGCCCAAGGGGAAACCCTAAGGGAGTCTTCAAAGAAGGAAGGGGGGAAACTTGCCCCCCACTCTTCCTACTCCAAGTCGGCGCCCTAGGGTTTGGGGAGAGGCCAAGCTGGCCGGCCACCCCTCTATATATAAGGGGGCAAGGGCGCAGCCCTCTCTACCCCTAACCCAAAACCCTAGCCGCCAACTGCTGCCCTCCCTCTCTCTCTCTCGCGACTGCGCGTAGGCGAAGCCCTGCTGCAGAAACTCTCCACCATAAGCACCACGCCGTCGTGCTGCTGATCCAATCTATCTCTCCACCATACTTGCTGGACCAAGGAAGGAGGAGACGTCGCTGCACCGCACGTGTGCAACTCTCGGAGGCGCCGCCACTTGCGGCGTAGGATCGGATCGGATCGCGAGGAGGAGACGGCGAGTACGACTACGTCAACCACGTTCTATTGAACGTTTCCGCTGTGCGAATCTTCAAGGGTATGAAGATCTCATCTACCTCTCTCGTTGATTACATCTCCTAGATTAGATCTTGGCTTTCTTGTTCGCATCCGTAGGAAATTTTTTGATTTACTATGCTGCGAAACCCTTCAGTGGTATCAGAGCTAGATCTATGCGTAGATGTGTTTCACGAGTAGAACGCAACATGCTTGTTGCGGGCATTGATGTTTTCTGTTGCAAACCTCTTGTTGTGTATTTCTTATGGCGCGGTATAGTGAGATTGAAGCGGTCCAGGCCAACTTTACGCGACCGCGTTCGCGAGACCGGCTCCGCACTTGACGTGTGGCTTGTTCCACACATGCGGCTGGTGGATGCCAGTTTCTCTCACTATAGTAGTCATGGGACTTACATCGGATGTTAGCAACCATAATATCACCGTTGTGGCTTTTCGTAGGTAAGAATCGTTCTTAGCTTGCTACTCCCATATGCCACGTAAAACATGCAACAACAAAGTAGAGGCGTCTAACTTGTTTTTGCAGGGAGTGTTTTGTGATATGGTATGGCCCAAGACATGATGTGTATGAATTGAGATGTATGCGATGATCATGTTTTGTAATCTTTCACGACTTGCATGTCGATGAGTTCACAACCGGCAGGAGCCATATGGTTGTCTTTATAATTATGTATGACCTGCGTGTCAACTTCTTATACGCCATGTAATAGCTTTACTTTATCGCTAAGTAGTTAGCAATAGTTGTAGTTGCTATTCGTGGTGGAGGCAATCATGGTGGAGTGATGGAGATCATGCCGGCGCGCACAAGATGGAGATCATGGCGCGGAGATTGGCTATACCATGTCACATAAAATTATATGGATGTGATGTTTATCCTTTTATGTATCTTATTATGCTTAGATCGCGACGGTAGCATTATAAGATGATTCCTCACTTAAAGATCAAGATAAATTGTGTTCTCCCCATGTATGCACCGTTGCGAAAGTTTGTCGTTTTGAAGCATCTCGTGATGATCGGGTGCTATAAACTCTACGTTCACATACAACGGGTGCAAGCCAGTTTTGCACACGCGGAAATACTTGGGTTTGACTTGACGAGCCTAGCATGTACAGACATGGCCTCGGAACACACGGACCGAAAGGTCAAGCATGAGTCATATGGATGATATGATCAACATGTTGATGTTCACCATTAAAGCTACATCATTCACGTGATGATCGGTCTCGGTGTAGTGAATTTGGATCATGCTTCACTAAACAACTTTGAGGGATGTTGAATTTAGTGGGAGTTCATTAGTAATTTGATTAACTTGAACTAATTATCTTGAACTAAATCTTGTTGTATTTGCATAAAGGCGTTGTAGTCTTTGGCACCGTTTTCCACCGACACTTAGCTTAATTGAGTTTAAAGAACTATAGAATTCTGGATAATCACTTTTCGGTCTTGTGCCGTTTAGTTAGAATATCAAGACTAAAGATTAAGTCCTATTGCAAACTTTAGCAAACCTTGCTTGCTCCATACGATTTAATAAATTGTATTAATCTAAGAGCAACGATTCAAGTTTAGTATCTAAAGATCATATGTTTGCCTTCATGATAAATTGATCTTCAAAATTGTTTGAGAATCAAAGTGATCATCGAGCTGAAAGAATTGTTTCAGAAACAAACAAGAAGTGAAAGATATTTGATATCTAAAACTTTGATTGTTTGCAAAAATGATGAAGTATAATTTAGTAAAAGAACATATGTTCATATTGTATGACTATATGCGAAGATTGAAGATGCTAGGCATCCCGATCACCCAAAAGTTTGGGAACTAATATTATACTTGCATTCATCCTTATAAGCTATTTTAGTTTCATCATGAAAGTTGTCATGATAAGATGAATGAAAGGGTATGTTTTTGCTATACCAAAGATACTAAAAATAGAATCTGGAAGAATACCAATCATATGATGATGGTGATCCACCTCAATGTGCAAAATCCAGGGCTATTAGTATTTGACTAACATCCTTTGGACCATGTGTCAAATGATTGACGCCACTATTGATGTCGATAGATTCTTCTAAAAGGAGAGGAAATGCTAAATAGGATCTGCAAAATTATTTGGTAGAAAAAAAAGGAAAAGACTGGAATTGTCCAGCTCAGGTATATAAATGATATACATGTTATAGATGTATTCTTTGCTAAAGTACATAATGTAATTCTTCGGTATTGGATACTAGATTGTTGGTATGAAATGTCATACAAAGCAACAATACAAGAACTACGATGGCCTAAGTAACTAGCAAAAGAATGTGGTAACAATGCACATCGAGAAACAAATAAATGTGTTATTGTGTTTTTCCGTCGGCATAAAACCTAGCCTTCTAGATATGTTAAGAACTTAATAATTGTTATTTTGTTCTGGTATTATGAGAGCAATGGTTGTTCAAATTATTACCGTCTTCCATAATTGATGGATAGATTATTATTATCTTGTTGGTGAAATAGCCATTTATAACACTGATGCTAAAGGTCGCAAGACAAAATGAATTTCACTTATATTTGACACCGCCGTTTAAGTCATATTGGAAACAAAACATGAAAGAAATTCTATATTGATAGATTTTCGAGTCAATTGATTTTTATTTGATTGACGCTTGTGAGACTTTTCCTAAAGATGATTAAACTTCGTTCATGGGCCATGGACAGAACAAGCGACTAACTAAACGGAGATCACACATATTGATGTATGTAGTCCATGGTGTGAAGTCGATCATGGTGTATTTTCTATTTCATCAATGACTCAAATAGATGTATTGTATATCTACTTGATGAGATAGAAGTATGAAATAATTGAAATTGTTCAATTTATGAAGTGGAAATTATTGTAACAAGAAAAATTCAAGTTTTTATGATTGGATCATAAAGAAGAATATTTGAGTTACAAGTTTAGCAAACATCTAAGAGTTAAGGGAATTGTTCCACAAACTTACATCATGATAAACACCATAGGAGTATGGAGTTTTCGATGGATGTAATCAAACCTTGTTTGACATGGTTAGATCAATGATGAAATAAACTACCAATATAATTTGTGGATTATGCTTTAGAGACTACCGCTTTTCACTGAATAGAGTGTCATCATAATCTGCCGAAATGACACCATACAAGTTATAGTTGTCTTTTCTTGAATTTTGGTATGCAAGGCATATGTGTAAAAATGTTTACAACCAAAATTGGATTAGTAAGTCTTTGTAGGTTATCCCAAAGAATGTCGATGGGTGTTTCTTCTGCCATAAACCCAATTAAAGGTGATTGTCACTGAAAGAAGTGAACTTCTTATGAAGGAGTTTTTCGCAAAAGGTTTAGGTGGGAGGAAGATAGGACTTGATGAGGTTATTGAATCTGAGCAAGATGATCCGAGTAGCGCAGCACCAGAATATGTTCTGGAAGCGGCAACTGCATTCATAGCTCACGCGTCTACAATATGTTGTAGTCACGGCATCGAAGTTCCTATTTAACCAAGTTGGTCGTAATCAAATAGCAAGATTTGAGGACGAGATATTATTAGATAATAGTAACCAACAATATACAAAGAAGCGGTGATGGGCCCTGACTTCGTCATATGAATTATTCTAGCAACAATTACATATTGAGATATGATAGTTGAATAAACGAAACAACGTTCCTCTACCGGAATGCACACCAAGGACGTGTAACTGACACGACCCAATGGGTTTTGTTGATTCAAAGGTTGCTAGATATGTATGCAAACTTCTATGGTAGAAGTAAGCATATCGAAGTTGGAATCTTCAATGATGAAAATGTTAAAGTGTTAATTTCATCAAGATATTTGAAGATGCTTGTATTTACAAGAAAGTAAGTGGGAGCGCTAAGACATATTTCTAATGCTTTATGTAGATGACATATCGTTCATTGGAAATTATGTGTTTTTCTTGATATTTGTGAAGTTTTCACTAAAATTAGATTTTTGATGAAAGACTTAGGTAAAACCAGAATATTAAGCATCAATGTCTATGCAGATAGATTGAGGCACTAATATAGTTTTACCAGAGTACATAGATGAAATATTGAATTTGTTCAATATGGAAACAATAAGAACGGTTCTTGTTGCATGGAAGAGGTTGGAGCAAGAATCAATTGTTTTGACACTTGATGAGTGAAACCATAAGAATGATTTTATCAATCTTGTATACCATGATATGTAGATCCAGATTTGTCCAATGCTCTAAGGGTTATAGCATTCATATGATGATCGTTGGACAATAGTAAAGATATTCTTATGCACTTTCGAAGAAGTAAGAATATGTTCTGTATGCAGAAGTGACAAATGGTTCATTGCAATGAGTTACATTGGCTTTGTCACACATACAAGTAAAATTTTTTTTTCTCAATTTTAAGCTATTTGTTTTGAGTAAGAAGGTGGCACAATAAGATGGAAGAAAGTTCCATGATGACTTGGATGAGTTCCAATGTTAATATTGTGGCGGACACTGCAACGAGGGCTAAGTATATAATCGTTTTAAGAAGCGGCATAAAAGATGCAAAGTAGATAGTGATAATCCAACTTATTTGTGGCACTGCCGTCCAGGTCATATTGGCATCAAATGCATAAAGAAACTCCATTCTGATGGACTTTTGGAGTCTCTTGATTTTGAATCATTTGACACGTGCAAGCCATGCCTCATGGGCAAGATGATCAAAAACCCGTTCTCCAGAATAATGATGCGAGCAACGGACTTATTGGAAATCATACATACCGATGTGTGCGGACCAATGAGTATTTCGACGCACTGTGGATATCGCTATTTTTCTAAGTGTGCTAGTACTATGTAGTCCTATTGTATGACAATAGTGACAACATAGTCTCGGCCAAGAAACAAAGGTCTCACCAGAAGACCAAGTTTATACGATGCTATCTCATACAAGATGAGTAATGCGTGATGACGCAAAAGAATATGCAAATACAAACGGACCTGAAAGTGTCAGACCCGTAGATAAGGTTTACCACGTGCAACGCGTATGAATAACACCGGAATGCCATAGGTGTTAAAGGCGCAAGTATTAACTAGATTATTGACTCTAGTGCAAGTGGGAGACTGAAGGAAATATGCCCTAGAGGAAATAATAATATTGTTATTATCATATTTCTTGTTCATGATAATGTTTATACTCCATGCTATAATTGTATTAAGCGGAAACATTAATACTTGTGTGGTTTATGAACAACACCGTGTCCCTAGTACGCCTCTATGGACTAGCTCATTGATTAATGATGGTTAAGGTTTCCTAACCATAGACATGAGTTGTCAATTAATAATGAGATCATATCATTAGGAGAATGATATGATGGACAGACCCAAATAAAGCAGAGCAATTAGATCGTGTCATCGTGTTCATCTTTGTGAAGCTTTTCCTATGTCATGTATTGTAGTCCTTAGACCATGAGATAATACAACTCCCTAGTATCGGAAGAAAGCTTTGAAGTCATCAAACGTCATCCTATGTGAGGGTGATAATAAAGGTGTCTCTCAGGTGATCGGAAAGTACTTGTTGGGTTGTATGTATCGAGATGGAATTTGTCCCTCCCAAGTCGGAGAGATATACTTCGGGCCCACTCGGTAATCGATATCAACACCGCTTGCAAGCATGTGGTTAATGAGTTAATCACAAAGTGATATCGGATTACGGAACGAGTAAAGTACTTGCTGTGAACGAGATTGAACTAGGTATGGCGATACCGACGATCAAATCTCGGGCGAGTAAAATATCGTGTGACGAAGGGAATACATATACGGGATTAATTGAATCCTGACATCGTGGTTCATTCGATATGATCATCGATGAATATGTGGGAGTCAATATGGGTTTCCAGATCCCGCTGTTGATTATTGATAGAAGATCATGTCTACATATTCTCGAACCCGTAGGGTCACACACTTAACGTGTATCGATGCTAGGATAGAATGGATAATTGGTTTATGAGTTTTAGTTCGAAGTCTCGGATGAGATCCAGGACGTCACGAGAGGTTCCGGAATGGTCCGGAGAATAAGATTCATATAAAGGAAAGCAGTTTTTGGATTCCGGAAAGGTTTCGGAGTTTATCGGTATTGTACCGGAAGGTTCTAGAAGGTTCCGGAGTGGGACCAACGTGGACCCACTTGACGGAGGCCTGCGTGGGCCTAAGGGGAAGTGCCCTGGCCGCCCTGGGCCAGGCGCACAAGGCCCCTAAGGCCCAGCCGGCCAGCCCAAGGGGAAACCCTAAGGGAGTCTTCAAAGAAGGAAGGGGGGGGGGAAACTTGCCCCCCACTCTTCCTACTCCAAGTTGGCGCCCTAGGGTTTGGGGAGAGGCCAAGCTGGCCGGCCACCCCTCTATATATAAGGGGGCAAGGGCGCAGCCCTCTCTACCCCTAACCCAAAACCCTAGCCGCCAACTGCTGCCCTCCCTCTCTCTCTCTCGCGACTGCGCGTAGGCGAAGCCCTGCTGCAGAAACTCTCCACCATAAGCACCACGCCGTCGTGCTGCTGATCCAATCTATCTCTCCACCATACTTGCTGGACCAAGGAAGGAGGAGACGTCGCTGCACCGCACGTGTGCAACTCTCGGAGGCGCCGCCACTTGCGGCGTAGGATCGGATCGGATCGCGAGGAGGAGACGGCGAGTACGACTACGTCAACCACGTTCTATTGAACGTTTCCGCTGTGCGAATCTTCAAGGGTATGAAGATCTCATCTACCTCTCTCGTTGATTACATCTCCTAGATTAGATCTTGGCTTTCTTGTTCGCATCCGTAGGAATTTTTTTGATTTACTATGCTGCGAAACCCTTCAGCGCGCCCCCTCATGGTGTGCCTGCCCTCTGGCCCCCTCCAACTCTCGTTTGGTCTTCGGTCTTCTTTTGGGAAAAATAGGGGTTCTGGAACTTGTTTCGTCCAATTCTGAGAATATTTCTGGTGTAGCATTTCTGAAACACAAAAACAACAGAAAACAGGGAACTGGCACTGTGGCATCTTGTTAATAGGTTAGTTCCGGAAATCGTATAAAAACGCCACGAAGTGTAACGAAACACAAGGCAAATGGTGTAAAAACAAGCATGGAGCATCAAAAATTATAGATACGTTTGAGACATATCAATAAACCGCTACGAGCAAGTCTGTTTCTAGATGCAGCTGAATTGACAACTCATCTGTTAAGGCTTATAAATATTCTTTGGCTCCCCTTGTGTCGAATCAATAAATTTGGGTTTTACTTCCCTCGAAGACTGTTGCGATCCCCTATACTTGTGGGTCAGCAGTCGACCAGCTGGGTCCCTTCAGAATTCGAAGAATCCAATCTGATTAAGGCTCAGAGGGAAGGGTTCCTCGTCGGAGGGGAGCAAGTCGTCTTCCACAGCACCGATCGCATCCCAAAGCCCCCGAGCGGATATCGGGTGATGTTTCTCTCCTTCCTCTTGTGTGGTCTTTCTCTTCCTACCCATGAATTTCTCTGTGGGCTTCTCTTTGTTTACATCGTGCAGCTTCACCAGCTCATGCCAAATTCTATCTTGCATATCGCCTGCTTTATCACTCTTTGTGAATCCTTCCTGGGGGTCAAGCCCCATTGGATTCTTTAGAAATTCCTTTTTCGCCTTCGCCCCAGTGTCTCTTTATCTAAGAACCCTGAGCTGGGTGGGGCTGTCGTGTCTGTGCGTGCCGAGGCACACTATCTTGAATTTAGCATGGCTGCCTCGGTTCAAGGTTGGAGGAAGAAATGGTTCTACATCAAGGACCAAAAGACTTCTTCCTCTGACCAATACGGCATTGCTCCCTTTGATGCCAACAAAAATCTGGCGAAATTGTCATCATGGGATTCTCCTCCCACGGAAGCTGAAATTGAAGATATCAAGCCCTTACTGGCTCACATTCAGAGTCTGAAGAGCGCAACTGGAGGCGCACTGACGGGGACACAACTCATGGCGTTCTTCCTACTGAGGCGCATTCAACCTCTCCAAGCTCATGTTTCCAAGCTGTGATCATACTCTGGCTCAGAAGATCCTTCTCGACTGTCCGCAGAGGACCAAGATAAGAAGGGTCTCGACAAACGAGTGAGAGCTTTGACCACTCTCACAAAGGAGGACGAGATCCCAGCATTGGTAGCGGATTTCTTCGACTCCACTCATCCTTTGCCTACGGTATGTACTTTGTAATTTGTCGACTTCTGATTTCTTTGCCTTCTTGCATTTTGCTGATGCTTAACTAACAGTTTTGCGACTTACTCTTTTTGCAGGGCCACCAATTTTTGGTTTCTCGTCCTCCTCTTCCAGAGGAGGGGCCAATTCAGGCGGATCCTATCTCTGCTGCTTCTGAAGCCCCTAAGGCTGATGAAGGTCAGGACAGAGATGATGCCGAAGTTTCTTGAGAAGAAAGCGGATCCACTTTGTCGCCTCCCCCTGCAAATTCTGAAGAACCAAGCCTGGGTAAGAAGAGGAAGCGTCTTGACGAGCTTCTTTCTTTGAGTACTTCTGCTCCAAGAAACGCGCCAGGGGAGCCCTCTGCTCCCAATCCTTCTGAAGTTGAAATTTTTGATGCTTTGGACTCATGAGTTTTGCTGACTCAAATCTTTATTTTATTAGCTCTTTTCTCTCTTGATTGATGTGAAGTTTTGTGTTGCTTCATTTCCTTCTTTAGTGACGATGATGATCTGAAGAAGGATGCTGCAGCTGCTCCTTCCCTCTTGAACACTTTGCTTACCACCAAGGCACCCTCTCAAGAGGAGGCTGTGGTGGCTAAATCACCAGAAGTTCCTCCAAAGAAGAGTACTCCTGCTCGTGCTTCCAAGCGTCTGAAGAAGACAGTGACATTGGGTACCTCTCTTGAAGTCCATCGACCAACAGCCTCTTCTGACAATGTGAGTACTACTTCATGTAGTCAATTTTTCATTGCTTAATCTTTCCTCTCATGCTTTAGTTTTTTGCAGAGTTTGATGCAAAAAATTCTCTCCCTTGGCGTTGAATGTGTCGGGTTCCGAGAATCTGCTCGGACCTCTCAGGGTATGCTTTGTTTTGTGTTATTGCTTTTACTTGTTCTTGCGTCTCCCCCTGATTTCTTACTCCCTTTACTTTTCCTGTTTCGGATTGTAGATGCTTTGACCGCGGCCAATGGTCGCATAGCGGCTCTGGAAGCCAAACTTAATGCCTCTAGGGAAGCTTGGGAAGGTGCCAATGCTGCCAAAGTTGATGCTGAGAAGGCTACTAAATCAGCACAAACCAAGGCTAAGAAAGCTGAAAAAGCTCTTGCCGCTGCTGACCAGAAGCGGGTCCAAAGAGAGCAATCGATAGCCGAACGTCTCAACAAGATTTCGGCTCTTGTTGGCAGTAAGTGTCACGTTGTCATTTTTTGTCTATTTGCTCATGCTTCTATTTGATGATATTTGCTTGCTTTCCCTTGTTTTTTGCTTCTATGGTGTAGCAGAGAAAATTGGAGTATCTTGGAAACTTTGACAACCAGATACTGAGGATCCTCTGTTAGCTGCGGTGGATTTGCTGGAGTCCAACTGGAAATTAGTCCAGGAAGTTCTTCAGCTGACTCACCGCGTGCTAATGCAGATGTTTGTCGGGTTGTGGCCGAAGAAGAAGGGAGAGATGCCAGTCGACAACCTCAAAAAGCTTGCCGAGGCCTTTGACACCCTTGAAGATCCTGTTCTTACAATGAAGGGTCGGTCGGTGAAGCGGGGTGTTGAAGGGGTGATTGCACTTGCTCAATCGCATGGTGAAGAAGTGGACGGGGAGAAGGTTAGCTCTTCCCGTGCTCATCCTCTTTCAGAGCTACTGGGGTTCTTTGAGAAGGCAAAGAAGTACGCGCCAGGCATTATGTCCATTATCACTCCTTCGGTGGCTTCTTCAACTCCTGCTCCTAGCCCTACGACTCCTGTGCCAAGTGCCTCGATGCCTCCTCCAAGTGCCACTACTGCGCCTTCTACCGCCAAGGAGCCTGCTGCTGAGGTGGTGTAGAATTTAGCCTTCTCTTGTAATTTTTATCTTTTGAGTTAACGTAGTCAAACTTCATCCCTCACCCGATGGTCTATCGGGGAACTTCTGTATTTCATGTAAATATTTTACTTTATGAAGTGTTGTGCTCAGTCACTTGATGCATTTCTGAGTTGTTTTTCCTTTCATTCTTTTGCCTTTCAGCCTGTGTATGCTGGTGAATCGCTGACTCGTGACCGCGACTCGCCACCCGCTAGTATGTTCGACTCTGGGGTTTCTTTAGCTCCCTGCCGATGTGCTGAGCACTTGTCCAGGATTGCAGACCTTGATGGTCAATTATCATTGATGAAGCGCCAAGCCAAATCTGCTTTAGACTAGGCTGGGAAATCATATGGTTTAATGAAGCAAGTGTCTTTGCTTGAAGATAAAGTGTCTGGCCTGGTGGCCAAAGTTATGCATCTTGAGGAATGTGATTCCTTTCGTGTTGGTATCATCGAGTCCGTGTGTGAGCAATTGCACTGTAAGGTTTCTTGAAACCCCCTTGTAGTTTTTGCTGGGTTTTTCGTGACTTCATAAGCTGATGTTATTATATGCGCCAGGTACTTGCTTGGATCCTATTGACGAGAATCGTTGGGTTTCCAAGCGAATCACAGCTCTTGAAAGGGCGTCACAGGGTACTGATACTTTGTGGGTTGATCCGCGTCATCGCCGTGCCATTGTCCTTCTGCAAGATCATGCTCAACACATTGGAGAAGTAGTTGATGGTTGTCAAAACTCGCTGGCAACCATGTATTCTGTGATGCTTCCTCGCAACCCTCCGTCGGAGAGCTTCAAATAGTTACTCCACGTTTTCAGGATGAGCCAACGAATCCATCTCTTGATAAAGCTTAATTTGATTGCTGGTGCTAATTTTACCCTTGGGTGGATGCGAAAGTGGCATCCAAGGCTTAATTACAGCTCGATGTCTCTGAGTTTACCTCCAGGGCGTGCGACACTGCGGGTCCATATGGACGCCACACTTCAACCGGGCGAGGAGGATTATTTCGAGGTTGCTGCAGGAGGACGCTAGATTTTTTTGCGAGCATCATTATTTGAACCCGTTCCATGTGGATGACTCGGATCAACTGATGTTTTAATGTTTGACTATCTTGTATGTATTATTAACGCGAGAGTTTTGATGTTATTTTATCAGAGTTTTATGCTCAAAGCATTTTTGTGTGTTCGTGCATTTGCCGCAATTCCGTAGTGTAGCAAGATTTTTAAACTCGAAAAGGAGGAACTTGTCTTTTAATATGCTTGAATATAAGATACATGGATTGTCCCAAGAGACCCGGCCGGTGACCTATGTTCTGGGTCTAGAGGGCATTGCCCTAAGATGACTCGTGGCATAGTAGCCTTATTTTCCTAATCTATTCTAATAGCTCTCTATGCACTTGTTGTCTTATGTTGCAGACGCCTTCTCTTCTTCTGCTGCATCATTCTTTGAGTCCGGCGTTTGTACCCGCGGTTTCTTCGCTTCTGGTTCCGTCGGGTGTCCTTCGAGTTGTTTTACGATGCTAGTAGCCGTGCTTGCTGATTTGATTTTGTGTTCTCCATAGTTGGCTATCATGCCAAAGTTTTGCGCCATCTTGTGGAATTCTTTGTCACATAGATCTGATAGTTCGAAGCTTCCCTTTACTGTGATAATCCTGTTTGGTCCTGGCATTTTGAGTACCAAGTACGTATAGTGAGGTACTACCATGAATCGCGAAAACGTGGGTCATCCGAGGATCGCGTGATATTGAGAGGGCCAGTCCATGACCTCAAAGTCGAGCTTTTCTCTTCTATAGTTTTGGCGATTTACAAAGCAAACATTGAGTGTTATTCGTCCCAATGGATAGTTGGCACTTCCTGGTACGATCTCGTGGAAAGAACAATTTGTTAGCTTCAAGAACTCCAATGATATATGCATTGCCCGGAGTGTCTTTGCGTATATCAAGTTTATTCCGCTCCCTGCATCCATGAATATTCTATCGACTTCGTATGTCTCAATTTGAGCTTTCAGTACCAAAGGCGCATTTCCCGGCCGAGGTATTGATGTGGTGATCATCCCTGCTGAATTCTATGGGTTGTTCGGACCAGTGTAAGTATTCTGTGGTTGCTGGAGGTGACGTTACTGCTAGGTTCACTTGTCGAGTTATGCTCTTTTCCTCTTTGTTCGACTTTAGGACTGGTTGTATCATTGCTGTGATGTGCCCTTTGGACGGGATATATCCTCCGTCATTGTCGTTTCCTTGGCTTGGCTGGTTTTGACCTTGCGAAGCTCCGTTGTTTGCCTGTTGAGTTGTTGTTGTAGATGCGTTGCTTGTATTTTCTTTGTAGCCTTGCCTCTTTGCTTTGGCTTGTTTGTTGACTGCTGCCTCTTGGAGTTTCAAGAATGTTTTGCAATCTTCCATTGAGTGTCTAGACACCCTTTTCCCATCAACGAACGCGGAGTGTATATGGCATGGTCTGTTTAGCATGTCATCTGGTGAAGGATTGTAGTCTCGAGATTCCCTTGACTGGAACCTTTTGCTATTGCTAAAATCTTCTCTCCCGTAGTTGCGGTATCCTAAGTTTTTGCGGTCGTCTCCTTGATAATTATTGTTTTTATATCCCACGGCTACTTGACTATGAGAACCGTAGTTGTCGTAATTGCGGGATCTTCTCCTTTGGCCACCGTATCTATTTCCCCTGTCGTCTTCTGGTGATCATGTCTGCTTGTTGTTGCATGCATCTTCGCCATCTGCAAATCTGTTTGCTATATCCATTAGGTCTGATACTGTCTTTGGCCTGATTCTGCCCATCTCTTCGACTAAATCTCCTCGTCCCAACCTGAGTGTGAAGGCATCGATTGCTCTTTCATCTGAAACTTCGACTGCGGAGTTCTTGATAATGCTCCACCTTTGAATATATGATCTGAGAGACTCATTGCATTGTTGTACACAGGCTTTGACTTCTTCTATCGATGTTGGCCGCTTGTATGTTGACTTGAAGTTACTCGTACATTGCTTTGTGAGTTCCTCCCAGCTCCCGGTTGTTCCCCTTTCTAGTTTACTTAACCATGTCCTGGCTGCACCGGTGAGGTATAACTGTAAACTTTGCATTGTTGTTTCCTTCGTTTCTCCTAGTATTTTTACTGCCTGCAAGTAATCTGAGAGCCATGATTGCGGCTCCTGGGATCCATCATACTTTTGCTAGTCCTGGGGCAATTTCAAACCCTTGGGTACTTGCGTGGTGCGAACTCTATGAGTAAAGAACGATGCCCCATCTCTTGTTCGTCGTCCTCATAGTCATATGCCTTGGTGGGAGTCCTGGATCTTCGGGTTCCTCCATGCTTTGGGCTTTTGTGGTGTCTTTGCGATGATTATCTAGACCGCCGGCTGCCACTCCGGTGCCGAGGACTGCTGTGACGGTGTGGTGACCTAGGCTTATGCGTTCCTTTGTTGTGATATGCTTCCTCTTCTCTTGCTGTCAACTTGTTGCCTACCATTCTTAATCCTTGCAGTGCTGCCCGATGCATATGTTCCCTTGTGTCTCCTGGACTTGGTCGTGTCATGTACAGATATGTTTATGCTGCCACAAGCGCTGCTTCTGGTGTCTTTGGTATTATATTGCCTTGCTCGTCGACCGATAGGAAGGACGAGTCGAGGTTTTTGGATAGGTTTCGCCTTTCTGAGTACTCGAGGTTTTCGTCCCTTGATCCATGTCTATGCTGCCTTTTTCTGTTCGTGTATGATGCGTCGCTGCATGCTTTATGAAAAGCTGTGCTTGCTGCAATGGCTGAATCTTTTCCTTTTTTGTATCTCGCTTCTTTCTCTTGCTAGTTGCTTTGATTGCTGTCTTAAGGCATAATGATACTCTAACAGCATGTTTTTTGCTTGCATCTGTTGGTATGGGCACGCCATCCTCTACGGCCATTTTGATTATCTTCCAATCCTCGACTGATAGTCGAACTTTTTCCCTGCTTGCCAGAGAATCTGCAGTTTCTCCTTCTGCCAAGTGATTTGATCCTCTGTTTACGTTTGCTGGGTTGAGTACTGGATTGTTGTTTTCGTCAAATTCTTCTGAGTTGTCTCCTACAATTGCGAGTACTTGATACCGGTTGTCGAACTTGCTATTGAAGCTTGAGAAGATGGTTTCGTCATCCTCATGAAGTTCTAGCCCTATCTTTCAGGTGTCTATTGATTTGTCTGAGGCCTCATCATGGCAGATCATGAGGTCTTCGAGTTGATCTCCTAAGTCGAGATTCTCCATGGTTTCGTCGAGTTCTTTGATTTTTTCTCCTGCGATTTCTGCTGTTGCAAAGCTGACCGGCGAGTTTGCCTCACTGGAAGAGCCCACTAATGATTTGGACATTGCAATTGTATTGGTTTTGCTTGCCGACGGATCCGGTTTTGCCGGATCTGAAAGGCGAATCGAACCCAAAGATCCGACGCAAAAATTTAGGCTTCCGATCGTCAGGTTCATCTCTTGATCCAAGCTCTCGAATATTGAAGTAGAATTTGGTGGATGAGGTTGAAAATCGATGGTTCCAAAGGATATCTGATTTACGTCGACTTCTGGATTGCTATTGGCTAAAAGTGAAAAAGCCATCGAATTCATGATTCCAACACCTCGGATCCCCACAGTCGGCGCCAAGTGACGAGGGTTAACTCGACAAATGTCCTAGATGAAGGAGTTAGGATCGGGGGAATAGGGCATCAGATGAACTCGAAGGTAAAGATCAGTCAAACAAGGCGTGTATCGAGAATAAACATGGTGATCAACTTGGCTTACTCTCAATCTGTCCTTGACCGGCCTCTCGTGACCCCTATATATAGGTGGTTAGGTCTCAAGGAACCGGTCGGGTCCGATACATATTACAATGCCTGTTTTCGACATGGACTCGTACTTTGACTATGATTACACTTGGGCCTAGCTTAACGGGCCTCAGGGGTACATAAGTAACGGGCTCTATTATCTATACCCTTGTCACTTGGTGGGAACGGTATGTCCTTTGCATGAATGTGGACATCGACAAGAAGCTCCATAGCCAATATGTTCACAACAAGCACATTCAACATGACCAAAGGCGCATCATGGACAAGTTGGAGATGCCCAAGACCGCCGACGAAGATGTCGTCTCTAGTTCTACCTTGTCCTACAATGCTTGGAACTCCCAGAGTTTGGTGAACTGGCAGGACTTTGAAGAGGTCACCGGTCCTTCTCATGGTAGGGCTTCTCCAGATGTTGAGGATTCTGAGGCCGAGGAAGAAGAAGAGGAGGAGGATGGCAAGAACTCCGACGAGATTGAGGACTCCGATGAGGAGTGACTTGGGGATGTAGCATTGCTCTTTTCCCTTTTTGGTGTCTCGATGCCAAAGGGGGAGAAGTAGTTCTAGTAGGTTCCCGGGGATTTGCAAGGGAGGGCACAAGCTTTTATGTGTTTTCGTGCTTGTGTCCATGTATCTTGTTTATTTGCATTATTCATTGGATTTGGCTTTGTGAGACTATGGTTGGTTCGCGTGAAGACTATGTGCTCTATCATTTTATGTAAAGACTACGTGGTTGGTAATCTCCTTATTTCTAAGTATCTAGTCTTTACTATTGCTTAGTCTTGTCTATGCAAATGTACTTCTTGTTATATCCATTACTCTTGCATATGTGATGATTGGTTCATGCTTGTGAGGGGGAGCTATGAACTCAAGATGTGTGCATTTGCATTCAAAGGCAAAATCAAATTATGCATACATCTAGGGGGAGCTCAACTTCATTTCATGAATCATTGTGAGCTTATCATATATATCTTGCAAATTTGTGTGTTGTCATCAAACACCAAAAAGGGGGAGATTGAAAGAGCATTTCCCGAGTAAATGATATTTTGGTGTTTGTTGACCACACTCGAGTTATTAACCGGATGTTTAAATGTGAAGGTTTATTGGTTAATTACTCGGAGTTTATCGACCCCTCAAAAGTGAAAAGATCGAAGCATCGAAGACCTAGATTTTTGGTTGTGTATTTTAGATCTCTGTACTATCAAGAGGGGTTCCTCGATGAAAAGCTGGGGTGAAATCAAATCTTACACATCTTACACCCCTTTGCAATATGGTTGAGAGATCTCTGCAGAAATCCTGCCTTTGGGGATTTTCTGGGCGGAGACTTTGGTCCTCAGAGCCGGAGACTCCGGCCTGTAAAGGCAGAGACTTTGACTCTGCGTCGGAGACTCCGGCCAAAGAATCAGGCCTCCCAAACTTGTTTTTCACCCAAGTGGTGCAAGCCTCTGTTGCCCCTCCAGAGTCTTTGAAAAAGGACTCCGGAGTCTCCGAGGTTTTTGCACCAGGGAGCCGAGTCTCTCGTCCTTACAGACCGGAGACTCCGGGTGACACCGGAGACTCCGGACCCTAAAGTCCGGAGACTCCGGGGTTAGTCGACCCCAATGGCTAGATTTCTCAGAGAGGTATAAATAGTCATCTTCCATCTCCGGTGGCTTCTGCGGCTTCTACTCTCTCTCCTCCATTGTTGCAAAGCTTAAAAGCACTAGATCTCCCATTCTAGCCACTAGAACTTGAGACCCTTTGGGGATTCGAGGGAGGAGACCTAGATCAACACTTCCACCAAGGCGATTTGATTTCCCTCTCCATTTCATTGAGGAACTTGTTACTCTTGGGTTCCTTGGAACCCTAGCTAGAAGAAGCCGTCCTCCAAGCTCAACTTTGTGTATAAGAGCTTGGTGGGCCTATTGGGAGCCTCCAGTTGAGTTGTGGAGCTCGCCCCAATACTTTGTGTAAAGGTCTCGTGCCGCCTTCAAGGGCATCGCTTAGTGGAGCATGAACTTGCCTTTGTGGCTTATTCACTGGAGAATAGGGTGAGCCTTTGTGGCGTTGATGGCCTTTGTGGTACCACGCCTCTCCAACGTAGACGTACTTCCGGTAACAAGGAAGGAACTACGGGAATACATCCTTGTGTCTCCGTGTCTCCATTGCGGTTACCTCTATCCTTTACTTGTACCTTTACTTATATTGTTGTTGCTACCTTGCTTGTCACTTTAGGTAAATTCACATAGTAGCACATCTAGAGAATTTACCTTCTTGTCTAGCCTTAATTTGTAAAAGAAGTAAAAATTGGGTAGCTCCTATTCACCCCCCTCTAGTCGCTCATACGATCCTTTCATCATTAATTATCGAAAACACTTAGGGGCAATTTAGCCTTCCAATTTCTAAAGTATTATCGCATGTGTATGAATATGGTGATCACACCTCTGAAATAGATATTTGCCTCTCTAATCATTATACTACACATGTCTACATATATTAAGGTCACACGATAGCTCTGGGAGGGGGGTTTCGTGCATTGTCATTTTATGCGGGAGTTTTCGGGCGTTGTCAGTTCATGTGGCTCCTAAATCGGGTGTAACTAATTTAAAAAAAAATGAAAAAATGTGACCTTTGCGTGACATCATTTTATGTGACTAGATGCAGGAAAAAATTCAAGCCTTTAGTATGACAGTTTCCCAAAAAGACCCTTCACTAAAATGACCTACCACATTCGAGGTTGCGTGACTTTTAGGTCAAATGAGCTAGGTTTGGCCCTGATCATGACATAGTTTATCGGAACGAGGCCATATCCGATACGCGCGTGGCCCTTGGGATGGCGAGGAACGTCAAGGAGGCCAATTTTTGTTTCATTCCACAAAAAGTGCTTTTCCATATTCGAAGTGCTGAAATCAGGTTTCTTTGTGAGGCAGCTACTGAAAAGTGAAATCAAAAGTTGCGCACAACACCCCCACGTAAATAGTAGACCATCTGGGATACGCATATCAGCTATCATTTCGTTGTGGCACCCTTCAGAGGTATATTTTAGATTTTGCGCAAGCTTTTGCAGATTCCGCTGGAACTGGGGTGGGTTTGCACTTTAGCGGTATATAATAAAAGATCATGATTTTTGAAAAAAATATTTTTGGATCCACAACACATCATTTCTTCATGAAACTTTGATTGTTAAGGCGGGACTCTGCACCATATGACTGCGAGCGGGAGTTTTCAGGCGCCGTTATTTCATGCGAGTCCTGAATCAGGCATAACTCATTAAAAAATCAAAACATTACAAGACCTTCGCATGTCGTCATTTTATGCGACCTAGATGTGAGAAAAATTCAAACCTAGAGTACGACAGTTTTTTAGAAAGCCCTTCACGAAAATAACCTACTACATTCGAGGTTGCATGAATTTTAGATCCTATAATCACATATACGATTGTAGCGGTAGTGGGGGCACGTAGGCTAGGGCCAGATGCGGTAAGGCCTGGTCCGGTGTGATAGCGGCGAGCACGCAAGGGCCAAGGGCAGCGCGGTGGTGCGACATGGGCTGATGGCTGATGCGAGTGGTGCGACTAGGTCTCATGCAGGTGATGTAGCCAGGAAAAAGAGGAATGAAAGAAAAAAAAAGAAAAAATAGACTTACAGGGGGTCCTACGCATTTAAGGGCTTCTTTTAGGGTATCTATTCAAGAAGGCCTATTTTCTATATGTGAAACGGACTTTGGTGGCCCTAATAGATGTTTTAAGGGTTGAGTTTTTAAGAGTCTATTAGAGATGTAAGTCCCAACGACCAGCTAGCTAGCCTACCAGTACCAACGACAAAAGCGAGACAACATTCATTTATGTATGGTTTGGAAATTAGAAAAATTATCAGATTTGAAAAACAATCGGATTTTGAAAACTATTCTAATTTTAAAAGTTATTTAGATTTGAAATACATCCAAATTTAGGGATAAAATTTTGAAATCAACAAAAATTCGGAATTTGGAAAATAGTTAAAATTCGAAATTGTTTAAATTTGAAAAATGTTCAAATTAAAATGGTCATATTAAAATATTCAAATTTAGAATTGTTCAAATTTGAAAATATTCGCATGTAAAAATGTTCAGATTTTTAAAAATTTAAGAACAAAAATATTAAAATTTAATAATGTTCAGATTAAAAAAAAGGAAAATAATAATAGAAACAAAAAAAAAAACGGGAAAGAAAAACGAAGAAGCTTCATGGGCCGGCCTATCCCGGGCGGTCGCTGTGAGCGATATAATATAGTCGCTGGGGCCCGCCTTTCCGGTTCCATGAAGTATTCGAATGGAAATCGGATTAGTCCCAGGCCACACCGACAACCGAAGTAGGTTTATATACCAGAACCAGAGGGCTGGACCGTACTCTACGCAACAAAGAGGCCCATCGGCGGTACGCCCTACTACTCCTTGTCTCGCCCCCTTTCGACCCTAACCCTAACCCTATTATTATCCTTGCGGCGGCGGCGGCGGCGGCGCGTAGTCAAAGGAATGGAAGCCGCCGCGCGATCCTCGTCGTCCGAAGTTGGTCGCGCGAAGCGGCCAGGCACCACCGCCGCCGCTCGAATCGATGTCCGGACAGTCGGAATTCGAGCCGATGAGGGTTTATCATCGCTTATTCTTCTGCCAGGTCCTCCTCTCCCCCGTCCCTATGCGGTGGTGAGGCCGGCGGCACACCCTCCCCCCCGGGGTTTGGATGATTCAAAGCTGCTGCTGCCCCTTCCCGATTATCGCCCTCGCAGGAGGGACTGGGCTAATCTTGATGATGGACCGGCAGGGCTCATCGCCGAGCGCGTCCTCGCATATGACGTCGCTGACTATGTGCGCTTCCGCGCTGTCTGCCGCCCGTGGCGGCGGTGTTCCTCGGAACCGCGCACGCACAGCGGCCTGGACCGCCGGTTCCATCCCTGGAGGTGGACCATGCTCCAGGACGAACTCGCCCCCGCTGCACCGGACCGCCGCTGCTTTCTCAACATATCCACCGGTGAGTGCGTCAAGGTTGATATCCCGGAGCTCCATGACTACGAGCTTCTTGCCCTTACCCCCGAGGGCCTCCTTGTTCTGGCCCGCAAGCCGCCGTGCACCACCACCACCATCTGCATGCTCAACCCGCTCACCCGCAACCTCATGCAGCTCATCTGCATGACCAAGTTTTTATAGAATAAATCATTAACATGCATAATACAAAATCAATACCATTAGATATGTCATGAAATATGTTCATATAATGTATATATTATATTAAGATTGCTAATATTTTGTTCTAAAAGTTGGTCAAAGTTCACTTAGTTTGACTTTTCAGAAAAAATATAAGCCTTATTCATTGGAACAGAGGGAGTAATATGCATGTTGAATCCACCAACCATAAGTGCGGAGTTGTAAGCATCTATTTAGCGTCTACCACTAGAAGGAGTTTGGCCATGAAAGGCATCACTTTCTACTGCTGTTGTGGGGGGATGTAATGATGCTGAATAAACACAGTGTTCCATAGCGTGCTAAAAAACTTGTATATTTGAGATTGAAGTTCGACTGGAGAAAATATCAATCTTTATTGTAACCTTATTCCTTTATTTATTATGCAGCAAGTTGTGTGCGTGCAGTTTGATCTGAGATGTTATCCTAGATTTGCTGAACATTCTCGACTGAATACATTTCAGCATATTTGTGTCATCTCTTAGTTTGTTTGCAACACAGCAAATTGTTGTTCAAAAATTTATCAGGGTGTTGAGCCTATTATTTTGAATTGGTTTGATGTTATCATGCTCTGTGTCAGATTTTTTTTTGAACTATGCAAAGAGACTTGCATCTATTATACTCCCTCCGTCCCAAATAAGCTGCGGGGTGGTAGTTTTGCAAAAACGCCCTCCAACTTCTTCACCTGAACAAATCCCCCCCTTCCCTCCCCCCACTGCACTTGATCTTGCCTGCCTCCGTCTCCGGCTCCCACGTTTCCACCGTCTCCGGCTCCCACGTTTCCACTTGCTGCTGTTGTCGGCCTGTCCTGGTGGTCTATGGGCGCCATGCAACCACTCCCTTAGAACCAACCCATCCCCCTCGCTTGATCATATGGCGTGGGAGCGTAGATCTGCTGCCCCACCACAAACCCTAGCCCAGGCGAAGGGAAGCTATGATTTTGGGATCCATGGCGCGTCGGCATCCTCGGGCTCTAAAGTTGGGGCCTGATCTCCTCGACGCCATCCCCAGCCTTGCCGCTGTCGGCCGATTGCGCCAATTGGCGCTCACCTCTTTCCGACGCCCCCTCCCCCCTCCACCCCACCCCACCCGATTGCCTCTCAAACGCCGCTTTCCTGTGCCTACAAATCGCTAACCCTATATACCGCAGAAAGGCTCTCCTACGGCTGGGCCTTGCCGGCCGACGAAGCAGCCGTGGGCGTTTGCTGCTCGTCCACGCAAACAAGCTTGATCTTCCCCGACCCCGGCGCCGGCACTGTCGCCGTCACCCACTTCCATTTCCCCGGTCCGTTCCTGCTCATATGCATCACTTCGCTTCGGTTGCCCCTGGACGCCGACAGGGAAGACAACCTGGACATGAGGGACCTCGACCTCGGCCACAAGGTATCTTACCTGCTCACCACCACCACTAAAACACGGGACTTTGTTCCCCTATTTGGACTAGTTCCTCGTGATAATCCAATCGCCAAGTAGCTAGTGCGACTACAATTTTTCCTCCATGCACATCGCTGGAACATGTGTACTGAAATATAGGGACATCTCATGTATTGAAATATAGCGACAACTCCACCTTGGCACATTGGAGTGGAGGTAGCCGAGGAGAAGGAGCTTGGTACCCAAACCAGGGGTCTCTGGCTCGGCACCTTTCCCGCTGCGGGCACTTCTTGTGACGACCTCAAATTTGATACAAATTCGAAGTGCCCGTTATGTATTCCACCGCAATCCCAGAACCATTGTTGCGATATACATAACGTAGTTGGTAACCAGTTCCATAGACATTACAATACGAGGATTCAAATACAATGGTCATATAGACCAAGTCATATTACAACACAATATAGCAGCGGAAAATAACGTCTTCGGGTCCATGCCTTCACCCTACAGGCAAATGGCGACTCATGGAGACGAGCTTAGTTCCGGTACTCTTCCTCATACCCTTCCTCCTGGTATTCTTCCCCATAGTCTGGCCAAGTTGATAGCCAGGGACAAAGCCGTGAGTACATTGGATGCACTCGCAAACCATCTTATAAATGAAAAGATGAAGTAGATATGCAAGGTTGATATGGTGGACTAAGCACTAAGTTTATTTGCAAAAGCTAGTTTTATTTCCCAAGAATGTTCATTTGTAGAAAAGAAGTTTAGTTCTCTAAGTTCAATCTAAAGAGGACTTCAAGTGTGTCAACATCATTGTCAAGTCAAGTCATTCACCAAGTTCACCATTGTCACTTTTAGTCCTGACAAAAGTCAAGTACAACTTGCCAACCGTCCATGACCGCGGACGCGGCTATTCGAATAGTTTGAAAACCTCTGCAGAGGGGTACACTTTACCCACAAGATTCGATACATCTGCCGGGAGAAATCCCCGGATCGTCATACACCAGTATGCGGGGTTCAGATAATCAGACAAACTCTTTCACTTGCTCACCCTAGTATAGGATCCTTCCCTAGAGCCCGGGGTACGGAATCCCCGCTCCGGAGCCTCTAGTTTTGGCCATCCCGGAGACCGGGTTAGTGGAATCCACCTGGTTCAGAAGTAGCCGCGCACGGTGTCCTTCCATAAAGATTTGATACAAGGCCTCCCATACTAAGATAAACAAGCTACGGATTAAGCCCCTTCCCATATAGGGGTAATGTGGTTGTACGGTATAATTGGCTCCCATGGTACATCACTCGTTGTCATTGAGAAATACATTTCATAGTTCTTAGTCAAGATTGATTTTCTTTCATAAAGCCATGGTGTAGGAGCAATCTCCAATTCAGGGTTCGAGTTCAGGTCACCACTTATCAGATAGGGTTCCCCGTATAGATGGCCTCAATATTATTAGCGACTAAGCAGCTACATTGAGTGATGATACTACCAAATAGGGTGGATAAACTCAACTTGATGCTCTTGCTAAGCAAGATATCAATTTACTTCTATCATTCTACTCTAGCAATTCTATCATGCAATTTACTTAAAACAAGTAGAATGCACATTAAAACTTAGGCATTGGAAGTATGAATCAAAAGATGGCTTGCCTTGGTTGGCAAAGTGTCCGGGGTATCCTTCTTCTTCTTGATAATAATCCCCTCCAATATCCTCCTCGACAACACTAGCGTCTAATAACGAATAAACATAAAGCACACAATCACTACACAATGCTAGCAACACACCAAACACACATCTTTGTTTGCTAACAATAGCATTTATGTTGCATTTTATGGTGTTGGATGGTAAGTTTTTCTTCTAAGTTTTCTTCAAGTGTGCAAGTTAGATTCTTTACTAAGTGTCATAGGGGGTTTACTTTCTAAGCATGGGTATTGGTTTTAGGGATACTAATGCTAGTTCAAGTGAGAAGGGGTCAACTAAGTGAATTGGTAAGAGGGCAAAATTATTCTAAGTGCAATAGGAATCCATCATTTTATGTTACTAACTAGAGTTGGGTTAGGGTCTAATTGCTAACACTAATAGGGTTTGGAGTTGATTAGGGTTGACTAACAGTAAGGTATGTCATTGGTGAGTTCACAATTTAATTTTCATGATTTTAGGAGGCTTAAATAATTTTCTAGAAATCTTCTATGATTAAACAAACTATGGTCATACTATTCATATCTAATTAAATTCCTAACTTATTTGGAATTCTACCCAGTTCTACTGTGTAGAGTATTTTACCAGCTTTCCAACGCATATTTATTTGCTGGAAACGGATTTGTAAATCTCTTGGAATTTAAATTTGAAAATCACATCTGAAACAGTTTTGAACTAATTCAAAAAGGCGGGAAAATAATAAAAATGGATCGGACCGAATCTAAACTATCTGGGCCCAATTCAGACAAAACCCGAACGGGCCGGCCCATACCGCTTCGCTGCGGCGGGAAAAGAATAAAAACGGGGGCTGACAGGTGGGGTCGCGGTGTCAGCTCACTTAACTATCCCGAATCGGTACGCTCCCGTTGGATCAAGATCCAACGGCGCACAGTCGTCGTCTCCGCGGAACAGGCCAGAGGCTCACCGGCGTTGCAGTGAAGAGTGTTCGACGGCGAGGGAGGGTCGTAGAGGATGCAGAGCTTGACGGGGATGACGCAGGTCGGCCGCGATTGCTCAACTCCTCCACCTTGCACCAGCAGCAGCTCCAGGGGTGGCTGGAATCTTTCCGAACGCAGCGGCGCTCCCGTGCAGAGATCGGATGCTTCCGATGGAGAGAGGAAGAGAGAAGAGCTGGGGTTGGTTGCGGTGGTGGTGTGTGTCTTCTGGGAGCGTCGACGAGGGTTTTTATAGCCTCGGGAGGCCGGGAGCAAGGCGACCAGAGGGTGGCCAGTACGGGGGGTCCTGGCGGCGTTTGGAGCTCGCTCCGGTCACGGCGGCCTCGGGGGTGTGCTGGGAGGGTGTCGGCTTGGCTGCGGGAGGCTGTGTGCCTGCTCTGGCGAGGGCAGGGCGGTCGGCATCGAGCAGAGAAGAAGATGACTGGGAGGGGGCCCTGGGCGCAAACCTCGTCTTCCCTCCGCTTCTCCTGGCTTGGGTTGGGGCTGGGGGCACTGGAGTCGACCGTGGAGATGCCAAGGAGCATGGCTATAGGCGTGGAGCGAACCAGAACAGTGCAGCCACAGTAGAATCGATTTGGTTTGATTTCTCTCTGCCAGTGTTCGACGAAATGCCCGCAAGAACTTGAAATTTGAATTTTTGAAAATTTCTAGTTTGGGTGATCAACATATCGGCCCAGGTTTCCAAATATATTTTTGTTACCAAGAATGGTTCAGTTTTGCAGAAATTTATATTTCAAAATTGGATATGGTCCCTGTTTCAGATTCAAACTTTAGCAGATGATTTAGTCAAGCTCTGGGTTGAATTTTGAGTAGATTCTTGTTGGTTGAGTTAGTTTGTAACTTGGTTAAGCTCAACTAACTGGCCAAACATGAAGGTGGTTTACAGATTTCTTAATCTAAGGGCTCAAAGTGGTGTAGTCAAACAGATTTCCTAGATCATCTCAAACTTCTCCTTTTCTTTCTTATTTTTATTTCTGGTTTCTTTGCTTCTTATAATCTTTCTCCTTTGCTTCTGTTGGTTAACTTAGAATTAACTAGCCAATACACAATCAAAAATAACACACATGAAATCATAGAATACATAGAATAGAAAAGACATGTATGCATGAAATAATGGATAAAAAGTTTTATCTTGGTCCAAAATTTGGCACTTTATTTAATAAGGAGTGGATTACAAATTCTAAGTTGTTACAATCTTCCCCCCTTAAAAAGAATCTCGTCCCCGAGATTCACTGGTTAAGAACGGAAAAGATTGGGAAACTCTTTCTGAAGGTAATCTTCTCGTTCCCAAGTGGCTTCCTCTTCGGTGTGATTACTCCACTGAACTTTCAGAAACTTGATGCTTCGGGTTCGAGTAGTTCTATAAGCTTCCTCGAGGATACGAATAGGCATTTCACGATAGGTCAAATCCTTGTTGATGTCCACAGAACGGTGATCAATGTTCTTGAAAATTTCCGGCTTCTCCAGAACTTCCAAGACATTTCCGAAGTAAAGACACGTGAAAGACATCGTGCACTTCAGACAATTCCGGGGGCATTTCCAACTGATAAGACACTTCTCCTTTGCGGTCTAGTATCTTGAAGGGCCCAATATATCTTGGTGCGAGCTTTCCTTTTACTTGGAATCTTTGCATTCCCTTGAGGGGTGATACTCTGAGGTAAACAAAGTCTCCACTCTTGAAAGTTAATTCTCTCCGTCTCTTGTCGGCATAACTCTTCTGTCTTGACTGGGCTGCCTTGAGATAGTCACGAATCATGCGAACTTTCTCCTCGGCTTCTTGCAGAATGTCTGGTCCAAAAATCTGACTGTCTCCGGTTTCTGACCAATTCAGAGGGGTACGACACTTTCTTCCATACAAAACTTCAAATGGGGCCATTTGCAAACTGGCTTGATAACTGTTGTTGTAGGAAAACTCCGCGAAAGGTAGACAATCTTCCCACTTAGCCCCATAAGCTAGAACACAGGCTCTCAACATATCTTCAAGTATTTGATTCACTCTTTCAGTCTGTCCATCAGTCTGAGGGTGATAAGCGGTGCTGAATGTCAATTTGGTTCCCAAGGCTTGATGTAAGCTTCTCCAAAATCTTGAGGTGAATTGGGTTTCTCGATCGGAAACTATGGTTTTAGGGACTCCATGCAAACTAACAATTCTGGATAGATACAGATCTGCTAGCTGTCCCGAGTTGTAAGTGGTCTTGACAGGAATAAAGTGGGCCACTTTGGTCAGTCTATCCACAATGACCCAGATAGAGTCATTCCCACGGCTAGACCTTGGAAATCCAGTGATGAAATCCATTCCAACAGATTCCCACTTCCATTCCGGAACTTGCAAAGGTTGTAGCAATCCCGCAGGACGTTGATGTTCAGCTTTGACTCGTTGGCAAATGTCACACTTAGAGATGAACGACGCAATCTCACGCTTCATTCCATGCCACCAAAATTGTTCCTTCAGATCTTGATACATCTTAGTTCCACCGGGGTGAATGGAGTAAGGGGTCTCATGGGCTTCCTTCATAATCACTTCCTTCAATTCTGAATCAGCAGGCACACAAATACGTCCTTTATACCAAAGAACTCCTTGATCATCTTCTTCAAATCCTGGCACCTTGCCGGAACTAATTCGGCGCCTGATTCCGTCAATACTCTCATTTCCCTTCTGGGCTTCTTTGATTTGGCTCAGCAAGGTGGGTTGAAACTCAAGGTTGGCTAAGAATCCTTGACTGACTAGTTCGAATCCAAATTTTTCAAACTCTTGGTGCAACATAGGTTGCTCTTCCTTGATCATCATATTTAAGGAGCATGGCTTCCTACTCAACGCATCGGCCACCACATTGGCCTTACCGGGGTGATAATGAATTTCCAGATCATAATCCTTGATCAACTCTATCCACCTTCTTTGCCTCATGTTCAACTCCTTCTGGGTGAAAATATACTTCAAACTCTTGTGATCAGTGTAGATCTCGCAACGGTTGCCCATCAGATAGTGCCTCCAGGTCTTCAGAGCTAGAACCACGGCTGCTAACTCTAGATCATGGGTTGGATAATTTTCTTCATGAGGTCGAAGCTGCCGTGAGAGGTAAGCTATGACCTTGCCTTCTTGCATCAAGACACAACCAAGTCCAAGCTTGGAAGCGTCGCAGTAGACATCAAAGTTTTTGGTGATATCGGGCATGGTTAGGACGGGGGCGGTCACCAATCGCTTTTTGAGCTCTTGAAAACTCTCTTCACACTTAGGGGTCCATTCAAACTTCTTGTCTTTCTTCAACAATTGGGTCATTGGCCGGGCAATGCTTGAAAACCCTTCAACAAATTTGCGGTAATATCCC
This sequence comes from Dactylis glomerata, assembly GCA_007115705.1. Lineage (NCBI taxonomy): Eukaryota > Viridiplantae > Streptophyta > Magnoliopsida > Poales > Poaceae > Dactylis > Dactylis glomerata. Next base: position 2,945,146 of record QXEO01001223.1, read on the forward strand.
GCTAATCCGAGAAAACCTCTAACTTCGGTCTGAGTGGTAGGGGCTTCCCATTCCATGACTGATTTGATCTTCTTGGGGTCCACGGATATTCCTCCCGCGGATAATACATGGCCTAAAAATCCAACTTCCTTCAACCAGAACTCACATTTACTGAACTTGGCATACAGCTGATGCTCTCTTAAGGTTTCTAAGATAAATCTCAAATGGGTTACATGCTCTTCTTCGGACTTGGAGTAGATAAGAATGTCATCAATGAAGACAACAACGAACTTATCCAAGAACTCCATAAAAACCTTATTCATGAGATTCATGAAATAAGCAGGGGCATTGGTTAATCCAAATGACATTACGGTGTACTCATACAATCCGTATCGGGTAGTGAAGGCTGTTTTGGGGATATCCGTTGCATGAATCTTCAGTTGGTGGTATCCGGTTCTAAGATCTATCTTTGAGAACACTCTGGCTCCAGTCAATTGGTCAAACAAATCTTCAATCTTCGGGAGAGGATACTTGTTCTTGATGGTCACATCATTTAGCTTGCGGTAATCAGTGCACAGTCGGCTAGAACCGTCACTTTTATCCACAAACAGAACGGGTGATCTCCAAGCGGAAGAACTTGGCTGAATCAATCCTTTGCTCAAAAGGTCATCCAATTGCTTCTTCAACTCAACTAATTCAGCTGGGTTCATACGATAGGGTCGTTGGGCTATAGATCCAGTCCCGGGAATAAGTTCAATGATAAACTCGATATCCCGATCCGGTGGCATTCCGGGTAGCTCATCGGGAAACACATCCGGGTATTCACAGACGATGGGAACTTCCTTTATGGTTGGCCCGGAGATACTCTGATGACATCGGGTGGTTTGGGGTGGTTTTACGGACACATGCTTGACTATGATTCCAGTGCTACTCTTCATGGTGATGGTCTTCTTGGCACAATCTATCACTCCTTGATGGAGAGACATCCAATTCATACCAAGAACTACTTCCAAACCTTTGGTTCCCAACACTATCAAATTGGCTAAGAAAGCTATTCCATGAATTTCTATGGGCACTGCCAAGCAGGTACAACTGGCTTTGGTTATCGACCCGGGAATTTGCACAGACATGACATCTTTCAAGGGTGTGGGTTGAAGTCCACTTTGATCAACGAATAATTGGGTAACAAATGAGTGTGATGCTCCGGAATCAAACAGAACTCGTGCAAGAACTGAGTTAACAGGGAACATACCAAGCACAACGTCGGTTGCTTCCTGAGCTTCTTCAACATTCATGTGGTTCAGACGGCCTTGAGAATGAGGCTGGTTCCTTGGTGGATAATTCTTGCCATTCCCCACACAGCGCTGTTGCTGCGCAGGAGCAGTGGTCTTGGATGCATCATTCAGCTTCTTGGGGCACTCATTGGAGTAGTGCCCTTTGAGTCCGCACCCATAACAGGTAACTCCAGACTTGTCACCAGGCTTGGGTAACACAGGGGCGCCATTTGGCCTTGGAGTATTGGGGTTGAAGTTGTTGCCACTAGGTCTTGGAGGTGCACGGTTGAAGTTGTTGCCGGGTGGACGGTTGGGATAGTTGGGACGCGGAGCAGGTGCATACGGCCTCATAGGTCTAGGGGCGAAACCCATAGGTGCATTTCCCCTTGGCTTCTGCGAGTTGCTCGAGTTGCCCTGATACATCATACGGCGCTTGCGGTTTTCTGCAGCTTGCTTGAGTTTGCCTTCCATCTGAATGGCAAAGTCAACCAGTGACTCCAGGTCGGCAAAGTGAATGCTGACTAAGACACATTGCATCTCATCATGAAGTCCATCCAGAAACCTTTCTTGCTTCTTCTCAGTGGTGTTGGTGTCATCTGGGGCATACCTAGACAAGGTAAGGAACTTGTGACGGTAATCCACCACAGACAAGGAACCTTGCTTCAGATTTCTGAACTCATCTCTCATCCTTTTCACCAATCCCATAGGGACATGGGCTTTGCTAAACTTGCTCCTGAACTCCTCCCAAGGCATCACATACCCTGGGGCTTGCATTGCACGGGTGCTATCCCACCAAGCTCTCGCTGCTCCAGCAAGATAGTGGGTGGTATACAAGACCTTCTCATTTTCACCAACTTCGGCGACTGCCAAATTGTTTTCCATAGTGCGAAGCCAATCATCGGCATCTAAGGGCTCTTCAGACTTAGCGAATATAGGTGGGTTGGTGTTCTGGAAACTCCTTAACTTGGATCGGTGATCTCCATTGCCATTGTTTTCTCCTTCACCGTTGCCATTGCCATTGCCATTGTTGTGGTTCATTGCCATCTGGGTTATCTGCTGAAGAGTGGCCAAGTTAGCTTGGCGCTCGGCTCGGGCTGCTTCCCGGTCTTCCATGGTCAACCTTAGCAATTCGGCCATTTCCGGGTTCGGGGGTGGGGGTGCTCGCGGCATCTGAAGATAAGGTGTGTAAGACAAGAGGGAAAAGCTAATTGCTAAGATTTAAAGGTAACATGGATGATGCAATTTTGTCTTACTAAGGCCTTAAGGGCCAAATTCATATTTCATTCAACACTCATCAAACATATCATACATACGAGTTCACACATTACAAATGGGTTACATCAAACCATTGCGACTCGTCTACTAGAGAGGGGGATACAACTCACACCTACACGAAGTGAACATAAAGTGGAACTCATAGCTAGATAACACGTGGATCTCGGATCTAAACAGCGGGCTCCTCGGGGTCTTCCTCCTCGTCACTCACAATGAATCCATTGTGCCCACCATCTTCCGGATCATCAAGGTCCTCCATGAAGTCATCCTCATTTCTAATGAGGGCATTATCCTCCTTGCGGAGATCAATGCCTTCCTCCTCACCAAGGTGATCCTCAAGACTCTCAATGTACTCAGTCAACTCCGCCACATTGGCCTTCAACTCCTCAAGGTCCTGTTCCTTCTCATCGCGCTGGCGACGAAGGCTCTTGCGCTCCTTCGCAAGTATCCTGATAGTGCTCCTTGCCTCCACCAGTGCGAAGTGCTCAAGGTTGGCCTTGGTACGGGCACGATCGGCCTCCTGCTGAGTGGAGTACAGCAAGAAGTCCATGTGATCGATGTAGGTACTCGGCTCATTCTGCCCGGGCATATTTGCGGGACGCCCGTCCGCATCACGCCGAGCAAAGTTCCTAAAGTGCTCTCCCTGAACCTCCTCAACATGCAGTCCGCACAAGCGGGCGTTCATCTCTTGCATACCTCGGACCAAACCATCGGCCCAAGTGTTCTCCACAAGCTCAAACTTGATCCTCGGAGAACTCAAATTTCCCTTCTTGCCACGGCAACTAGCTCGGATGAGCCACCGTAGCTCTCCATTGGGGTGCTCATTGAGCACGGCTCCCTTGAACTCCGGATACAAACGATCCAGAAACAAGGTCAGGGTGGTGAGGTCGCGCTCGAAATAGAGGCTGCCACCATGGCCCAACTGGTAGTGCTCAACAAATACCGGGGCCATCTACAAATTTTTTAGATTAGATTAAGTTAGCGACCAACTCAAGTGTGCAAAATTTTAGGTAGACAAAAACTGAAGTATGTATAGAACTTTGCAAATAGAGAGGAAAGACTAAGCAATTTTGCAACCATTACTTATATCTTTGCTTTCATCAAGGTTTCATTTAACGCCCATTCTAACTAAGGTCTCCTATGGTCAGCCTAGGCTCTGATACCAACTTGTGACGACCTCAAATTTGATACAAATTCGAAGTGCCCGTTATGTATTCCACCGCAATCCCAGAACCATTGTTGCGATATACATAACGTAGTTGGTAACCAGTTCCATAGACATTACAATACGAGGATTCAAATACAATGGTCATATAGACCAAGTCATATTACAACACAATATAGCAGCGGAAAATAACGTCTTCGGGTCCATGCCTTCACCCTACAGGCAAATGGCGACTCATGGAGACGAGCTTAGTTCTGGTACTCTTCCTCATACCCTTCCTCCTGGTATTCTTCCCCATAGTCTGGCCAAGTTGATAGCCAGGGACAAAGCCATGAGTACATTGGATGCACTCGCAAACCATCTTATAAATGAAAAGATGAAGTAGATATGCAAGGTTGATATGGTGGACTAAGCACTAAGTTTATTTGCAAAAGCTAGTTTTATTTCCCAAGAATGTTCATTTGTAGAAAAGAAGTTTAGTTCTCTAAGTTCAATCTAAAGAGGACTTCAAGTGTGTCAACATCATTGTCAAGTCAAGTCATTCACCAAGTTCACCATTGTCACTTTTAGTCCTGACAAAAGTCAAGTACAGCTTGCCAACCGTCCATGACCGCGGACGCGGCTATTCGAATAGTTTGAAAACCTCTGCAGAGGAGTACACTTTACCCACAAGATTCGATACATCTGCCGGGAGAAATCCCCGGATCGTCATACACCAGTATGCGGGATTCAGATAATCAGACAAACTCTTTCACTTGCTCACCCTAGTATAGGATCCTTCCCTAGAGCCCGGGGTACGGAATCCCCGCTCTGGAGCCTCTAGTTCTGGCCATCCCGGAGACCGGGTTAGTGGAATCCACCTGGTTCAGAAGTAGCCGCGCACGGTGTCCTTCCATAAAGATTTGATACAAGGCCTCCCATACTAAGATAAACAAGCTACGGATTAAGCCCCTTCCCATATAGGGGTAATGTGGTTGTACGGTATAATTGGCTCCCATGGTACATCACTCGTTGTCATTGAGAAATACATTTCATAGTTCTTAGTCAAGATTGATTTTCTTTCATAAAGCCATGGTGTAGGAGCAATCTCCAATTCAGGGTTCGAGTTCAGGTCACCACTTGTCAGATAGGGTTCCCCGTATAGATGGCCTCAATATTATTAGCGACTAAGCAGCTACATTGAGTGATGATACTACCAAATAGGGTGGATAAACTCAACTTGATGCTCTTGCTAAGCAAGATATCAATTTACTTCTATCATTCTACTCTAGCAATTCAATCATGCAATTTACTTAAAACAAGTAGAATGCACATTAAAACTTAGGCATTGGAAGTATGAATCAAAAGATGGCTTGCCTTGGTTGGCAAAGTGTCCGGGGTATCCTTCTTCTTCTTGATAATAATCCCCTCCAATATCCTCCTCGACAACACTAGCGTCTAATAACGAATAAACATAAAGCACACAATCACTACACAATGCTAGCAACACACCAAACACACATCTTTGTTTGCTAACAATAGCATTTATGTTGCATTTTATGGTGTTGGATGGTAAGTTTTTCTTCTAAGTTTTCTTCAAGTGTGCAAGTTAGATTCTTTACTAAGTGTCATAGGGGGTTTACTTTCTAAGCATGGGTATTGGTTTTAGGGGTACTAATGCTAGTTCAAGTGAGAAGGGGTCAACTAAGTGAATTGGTAAGAGGGCAAAATTATTCTAAGTGCAATAGGAATCCATCATTTTATGTTACTAACTAGAGTTGGGTTAGGGTCTAATTGCTAACACTAATAGGGTTTGGAGTTGATTAGGGTTGACTAACAGTAAGGTATGTCATTGGTGAGTTCACAATTTAATTTTCATGATTTTAGGAGGCTTAAATAATTTTCTAGAAATCTTCTATGATTAAACAAACTATGGTCATACTATTCATATCTAATTAAATTCCTAACTTATTTGGAATTCTACCCAGTTCTACTGTGTAGAGTATTTTACCAGCTTTCCAACGCATATTTATTTGCTGGAAACGGATTTGTAAATCTCTTGGAATTTAAATTTGAAAATCACATCTGAAACAGTTTTGAACTAATTCGAAAAGGCGGGAAAATAATAAAAATGGATCGGACCGAATCTAAACTATCTGGGCCCAATTCAGACAAAACCCGAACGGGCCGGCCCATACCGCTTCGCTGCGGCGGGAAAAGAATAAAAACGGGGGCTGACAGGTGGGGTCGCGGTGTCAGCTCACTTAACTATCCCGAATCGGTACGCTCCTGTTGGATCAAGATCCAACGGCGCACAGTCGTCGTCTCCGCGGAACAGGCCAGAGGCTCACCGGCGTTGCAGTGAAGAGTGTTCGACGGCGAGGGAGGGTCGTAGAGGATGCAGAGCTTGACGGGGATGACGCAGGTCGGCCGCGGTTGCTCAACTCCTCCACCTTGCACCAGCAGCAGCTCCAGGGGTGGCTGGAATCTTTCCGAACGCGGCGGCGCTCCCGTGCAGAGATCGGATGCTTCCGATGGAGAGAGGAAGAGAGAAGAGCTGGGGTTGGTTGCGGTGGTGGTGTGTGTCTTCTGGGAGCGTCGACGAGGGTTTTTATAGCCTCGGGAGGCCGGGAGCAAGGCGACCAGAGGGTGGCCAGTACGGGGGGTCCTGGCGGCGTTTGGAGCTCGCTCCGGTCACGGCGGCCTCGGGGGTGTGCTGGGAGGGTGTCGGCTTGGCTGCGGGAGGCTGTGTGCCTGCTCTGGCGAGGGCAGGGCGGTCGGCATCGAGCAGAGAAGAAGATGACTGGGAGGGGGCCCTGGGCGCAAACCTCGTCTTCCCTCCGCTTCTCCTGGCTTGGGTCGGGGCTGGGGGCACTGGAGTCGACCGTGGAGATGCCAAGGAGCATGGCTACAGGCGTGGAGTGAACCAGAACAGTGCAGCCACAGTAGAATCGATTTGGTTTGATTTCTCTCTGCCAGTGTTCGACGAAATGCCCGCAAGAACTTGAAATTTGAATTTTTTAAAATTTCCAGTTTGGGTGATCAACATATCGGCCCAGGTTTCCAAATATATTTTTGTTACCAAGAATGGTTCAGTTTTGCAGAAATTTATATTTCAAAATTGGATATGGTCCCTGTTTCAGATTCAAACTTTAGCAGATGATTTAGTCAAGCTCTGGGTTGAATTTTGAGTAGATTCTTGTTGGTTGAGTTAGTTTGTAACTTGGTTAAGCTCAACTAACTGGCCAAACATGAAGGTGGTTTACAGATTTCTTAATCTAAGGGCTCAAAGTGGTGTAGTCAAACAGATTTCCTAGATCATCTCAAACTTCTCCTTTTCTTTCTTATTTTTATTTCTGGTTTCTTTGCTTCTTATAATCTTTCTCCTTTGCTTCTGTTGTTTAACTTAGAATTAACTAGCCAATACACAATCAAAAATAACACACATGAAATCATAGAATACATAGAATAGAAAAGACATGTATGCATGAAATAATGGATAAAAAGTTTTATCTTGGTCCAAAATTTGGCACTTTATTTAATAAGGAGTGGATTACAAATTCTGAGTTGTTACACTTCTTCTCCGCAGTGCACGAGTATAGGTATACCTTGTGTCCTCTTGATATGAAGTTTATTTTTCTGAATCAACACATCATCACCTATGAGCAGTACTGCCTAGGAGTACTAGTAAGCAATAGGAGAAAGAAAAGGAAGGAACCAGGGTATGCTAGGTTCTAGCTTTTCTTGGTTTGTCATTTTGGGGGACGTTTCATGGGAGCGTGACGATTGTCTAGCATCCAATGTGATTGCCTACCTGAGATGGAATTGGGCGAATGAGCGGCAAACAGTGGAAAGGACTAGTGTTGGGTATAATTGTGAGCTCAAACTTTTTAATTGAAGTTGGACAATTCACCCCATTTTAGTGGAAATAAGAGATTTCCCTTACCTTAACCTACCTAGGTCAGAGCAAGGACCTTAGAATGTTGTGAACAGACAAGTGAATCTTAATTCCTTGTGCGGCAATCGGCAGACAATTCAGCACCGCTCGCTCCTTGTGCGGCATAGTTGAATCTTTTGATTATCTGGCATGCTGAAGCAATATTAGTGACGCATTAGCATGCACAAACAACCTAGTTTTTTCATTAGTTATTTCATGGATTATAACTTCTGCTTGTTTCATGGAGTAATTCACTTCTTCCTACTTCTGGACAGTATTGTTTTCCTTGAGTTTGGTACTTTTGGGTGGCTAGGAGAATAGAGCTCAGTTCTTTTTTGAGCTAGATGTTTTGTGTTATGAGATTTCGTTATTGAACTACTTACTGCATGCACATAGATTAGTGTAACATGGAGTACATTGCATATTGCTATTAGCTTCATCAGTACATTGCATATTGCTGTCAGCTTCATCAGTATATCATTGAGTACACTGCAACTTTGTGTCTAATAATACTCTGAAAATCACAATCATATGACCTATGGCAAGGAACTTGGTGACCGCAAACCGAATCGCCCCAGTGTACATACAAAGCGTCGTGTCGGACCGCACAGAAGCCCACGAAAAAAAGAATGCGCTACACTGGTGCTTTAGGATGTGTTCGGTTCCAGAACGAGGGGGAATGGAATGGAATGGTTCCGTTCCGAGGTCACGGGATGGTTCCGACCCCGTGTTCGGTTCGGAAAAGAACGAGGAACGGAACGGTTCCATCCCTGTGTTCGGTTTTGGAATGGGATGAGAATGGAATGGAATGGAATGAGAATGGAATTATTCTAAACTCGATTATTCATTTTCTAAATTGGATTAATTATTACTAAACTTAATTAATTATTGCTAAACTTGATTAATTATTCCTAATCTTGATTAATTATTTCTAATCTTAATTAATTATTGCTAAACATGATTAATTATAGCCTAATCTTGATTAATTATTGCTAAACTTGATTAATTATAGCTAAACTTGATTAATTATAGCTAAACTTGATTAGCCTAATCTCCATTCCACCTCGTCCGGCCGATTTGGGCGGACGTGTGCATTCCGCATCTCTAGCGAATATTCCTTTTCGTGGAACGAGGCCATTCCATTCTATTCCGGAACCGAACACGAGAACGGCTCCTAGGAACGGAACCGTCCCATTCCATTCCCTCATATTCCAGAACCGAACACACCCTTAGGGTATGCAACATATGGGCCTCAAAGCTGGCTCATCCCAGCGATCCTTCAGCTAAACAGATGATCGGTAGCGCGCGAGCGCCACGAAGAAACTTGGTGACCGCAAATGTGGCAGAATTAGTTTGTGGGCTCCGAGGAGACGGGCCGCTGATACTTGTTGGGCCGGTCCTGCACGTCCATGCATGCATGCGCCGCTCGCAACGCAGACCAAAATTACACGTGGACAGCCTGACGCCGACGTGGCACGAGCCGCGTGTCTCCGTGTATGCGAGTGAGCCCCAAGAATTGTTCTTACTCTCCGCATGCGCTACAGTAGAGCAACAAAGCACGGCCTCTCCCCGCCACCGCGGACACGTGACCTTCTTCTCTCTTGCAGAGCACAGATGAACTCGGCCAGAGAGATTTGACCAAGACGATGAGTAGTACTTCGGATGCACTACTCCACTGGTACTTAAACTATCGATCGTAGCACGCGAATCTTGCTCGAGAGTTTACTTCTCGTTTTCTATGACCCGTGGAGTGATTTTCCAATTCTGCCGTCCCGAGTACCGAGACCTACGCGATGAGAACTTGGAGAATTCAGAATCTCTCTATCCGGGGCAAGGATCCTTCTGCCTTTCCATAGCTTCGCTCAGCTCTCCCGGCGGCGAGCCGTGCGATGAGAACTTGAGATAGACCAAGCATAGCCGTAGCAGGGCTGCTGGAGGGCTGAGGAGATAAGCCCCTTCGATTTCGCCTTCTTGTGCAGGCAGGAGAATTGATCCGAGGAATTCACTGGAGATTCAGCAGGCTTTGGTATGTTTTCTTTCCCTTCTTTCGGCCGCCATGCTGAATTCTTGGATTGATCAGTGCGTTTTGCAAGTGCCTGTCATCACGTTCCGAAAAACCATCTGCAAAATTGATTTCTGTGTGGTTCTGAACGATTGAACCTGTACATGGATCATGACATCAGGTATCGGTTGGTGTTTCTTTCTTGACATGGGACTGTACTGTTCGCATGGTTCTGGTCAGGTTGCTGCTCGATAGAGTTGACGATGTGGAGCAGCAGCAATGGTCATGGCGGCAGCGGCAAGAACCTCGAGAGGCTCATCTCCCGGAGGGCTCTGCGGGCCGGGGGTTCCACTCCCTGCAAGACGTGGGTGCTGGGCTTCCTCTGCGGCGTCTGCACAGTCTACCTCCTCGGCGCCGCGCTCCCTCCGGCGACCCAAATCCCGCCGGTCCGGTCGCCGCTGCGCAGCCACGCGATCTTGGTTAACTCAACATTGCTTCATCATGGTAATCCTTGCACGTCCGAGAAATTTCACTGACACTGAAACCTGCATATGCTTGATAGGAGTACTTGTTGATGCTGTCACCGTTACCTGTATTTATTCTGTCGATCCTCTGCTTCGGAGCAGATGGCGCTACTGCAGCATATGGAACAACTCTTCTGCAACAAAAGGTTGGGGCGGCCGGCAGCACAAGTGAGCACAGTAATGTAGCCAGTGTAACTCAGCTGTACAGCGCCTGGAGCGCTTCACTGAATGCCATTGGTGGCCTGCAGAGTTCAGGCACACCGCGACCGCCTCATCTAGATGACTGCAGGCATGATTCAGAGAAAAACAAACGCTTTGACCGTTACAGCGACGGCGGTGCGTTTCCTCCTTGGACATTATGGAAGGGTTCACTTGGGCTTGAGCTGTTCAACCGGAACCATTCAGGAAATGGGGAGCAAATGCGTTTCAGGACAAGTGCTACTTCAGACATGCCGTATCCACCATGGGTGTGTGGACTTGCCTGAATTTTCATTATTATTTTTGGTTAGTAATTTACATGCAGACATCTAACTTCGATTGGAACTTTGAAAGATTGTAGGATCGGATGAGGACAACTATCCGTTGACCAGGCAAGTGCAGCGAGACATATGGGTTCATCAGCATCCTCCAAACTGCAGTGATCCGAGCTTGCGGTTTCTGGTTGCGGATTGGGAGAGGCTGCCTGGATTCGGTATCGGCGCGCAGATCGCTGGAATGTCAGGGCTCCTTGCCATTGCCATGAAAGAGAAAAGGGTTCTAGTTACAAGCTATTACAATCGAGCTGACCACGACGGTTGCAAAGGTGGTGGTACAACAATATGAGACATGCAGTGTACTCTGCTGTTCATCTTGTACAGAAATGGTAACCTGAATTTGAAAGTATTTTCAGGCCTCTCAAGATCTACCTGGTCATGCTACTTTTTTCCTGAGACGTCTCCAGACTGCCGGAACCGTGCTTTTGAGCTCATGCAAAGTAAACACTCTTGGGACAATGGAGTTGTGAAAGTGAAGGAAAATTATACCTCCAAGCAAGTATGGGCTGGGAAAATACCTAGGTAGTATTTCATTGTGATGATTCAGTTTATGAAATCTGTCATAGAATTACCATATTAATTAGATATATGAGTTGTTCCTAGCAAATTCATGGTTTTTTTACTCGCTGTTCTCCAGGAGGTGGGGAGAACCTTGGAAATTAATACAACCAACATCGGATATACAGGGGAGATTGATTAATACTCATCGGAAAATGGATAGGAGATGGTGGATAGCACAGGTGCCTACATGCACTCCAGTCCCCCGTTAGCAATACATGCAAATTAGTTAAACGCATCACCTCAAAATTCTGACTAGCCAGTGTCTATCTGGATCTCACTAAAGCTGATACTTCGATGCAGGCAGTAAGATACCTAATGAGGTTTCGGACCGAATATACATGCAGGCTACTGAATGTGGCTAGGCATTCTGCGTTCGGTATGCTGGCAGCAAAGTTGGTTCTTGAGAATGTTCAGAATGATCCACAGGAGGTTCGCCTGATGAAAGCTTTCATCTAATTGGGTTATTCTGAATGCTTTCCTTTGTAAATTCGGTAACCAAAAGTGTTTCTATTGCAGGATGGCATTGCCGGAAGAATGGAATCCGTCATCGAACGTCTTGTGTGGTCGGAGCACAAACCATATGTACCCAGGCCTCTTCTCAGCATGCATGTAAGGATGGGAGACAAGGCCTGTGAAATGTCAGTGGTTGGCTTTGACAAATACATGGAGCTGGCTGTCCGCCTCCGCAGACGGTTTCCAAGTCTCAGGAACATCTGGCTCTCTACTGAAATGCAGGCAAGTTCAGAACATCCGTTTTATTGTTTCTGCAGTTAGTCTGAAACTCAAATGTCACAATTTTGAAATGCAGGAAGTTATCGACAGAGCTAAGCTCTACCGTAACTGGAACTTCTACTTCACAAACGTGACACGACAGGATGGCAACATGACCATGGCGGCGTACGAAGCTAGCCTTGGCCGCGAGACTGGCACGAACTACCCGCTTGTCAATTTCATGATGGCCACTGAAGCAGATTTCTTCGTCGGAGCCCTGGGATCAACCTGGTGCTACCTCATCGATGGAATGAGGAATACAGGAGGAAAGGTCATGTCCGGGTATCTTTCGGTTAACAAGGATCGATTCTGGTAAGCGAAATGAAAGCAACAGTGCTTCGTTGTTGGTTGCGTCATCGCTCCCGCAAATAGGATGCTATGGCATTGCTTGTGTGGTCCGTAGAGCAGACATCTTTAGCTTGTGAGACTTGAGAACTAAGTAGGAGGGCAGTACTTCTTTATATATCAAATCAGGCCCATATCTTTTGATCTGGTGTCCACTGAAGGCTAGAAATATTATCTCGACGTCCAACTTATCGAAAAAAGAGAGTGCACTTGCTCTGTTTTTCAGTGGCACCTTTAGTGCGAATGAGTGGTACACGGGAGATCCAATTAAGGAACTCATGTAGTAGCGTGAGAGTAACAGCTAGACCATGCAAAAGAAGATGAAAGAGACAAGTTTGATTCACCCTGGAATGGCCTCAGCTTTGTCCTCTTCGTCAAACATTTGATATCCTGAAGATCCGAGTGGAAAGTCTGCATATTCACCGTGGTTACTACAGATAGTGAAACTACTATAACTGTTGGGTCATCTCTAGGCTGAGAAAAGAATTGCATGTAAAATCACTAGTCTTTCTCTGTCGCCCACCGACGTAGATTCTGTGCTCATTTTTTTCTTGACACGCATCAAATTGCCTGTCGTTTTACATATGTATATTTCTGTCTTGAATGTTCTATGTAGAATCAACGTATAAAAACTATGCCTGGCAGGTACAGATGTGCTAGTATTTCTAAATAGAGAAAGGAATACCACAGCATGTATGCATGCACCCAGATTTCTTATTGTCGACTATTACCATCTTTATTCAGGCCTTTTCCATATTATCTTGGAGGCCACTCATGCACAAGGCCCTAGTGTCCAGTGTATGCTGCAATTTGCAATTCCTGGGGCAAGAGTGATGGGCCAGCTCCTCCTGCTCCTGGACCATCCATCCTGCCACTGCTACAGATCAGAGTTCGATGGATCCTGAAAGTGACACGGTAACAGTTCCCTGAAGGAACAAAGAAAGGGAACTGGTATCTGACGGACATCCACAGGTTGCAGGTAGTGGACATGATGAGCTCGAAGCATTTCAGGTTGCTCGCGACTTCAGCGAGTGGTGATGACTTGGGAGATTCCTTTTGTTCTATTTTCTTTCCTTCACACCACTGGACACCATGGAACTGTTGTGATGCGCAAGCACGTAACGGCGCATCGGTGGAGGTAGTGCTTCTGAGAGGACAGGACGTGCAAGGAAGATCCATTGACCTGGTGATTGAGCCTGGATGAGGAGAAATGATATCAGGATTCAGAAAACGGTGTGTTTTATGGGTGTAACTGTGTGGAGTGGATGCAGATGCCTGGAATATCTGCAGCGGTAAAGAACTAAAGATGCATTACTGCATATTGTTGATCATTACATGGCTATAGCCTCAATGGATATATTAGGTATCAGAAAGTGGTATATTCTGCTATGTATTGGAGAGATGCCATCCTTATCTGATGGAGCAGATGCATGATGCTCAGCTCTACTATGGTTAAATGATTCAGAAGAAAGAGAACCTCGTTTTGATTGCAGATCACAAAGAGCTCAATTTTCATGGTGCAGGCATGCTAATGTGTAATTTGAATAGATTTTAACTTCTGGATCATGTTCAGGTCTTCTTCAGAGATGCAAACATCATCGGAAGCAGAGTCGGCCGCTCTGTTGCATAAACTGGTTGGTTTTCTTTGAAGAAGAAAACATATGTGAGATATGATGATAAAGAGGTTGCATGCTGCTGACAAAGCATGCAAAACTACCAACAGTTTCAGTCACCACGGACAAGACCACGCATGGTCAGCACACTGCAAGGGACAAAGCATTTCTGGCACAACCTTGAACAGAACACATCCATCACAAATCTGACCGTCAGTCTTGTATCCATGTAGTAGGCAACCCTGGAAAAATTTAAAAAGGAAAAACAAAAAAAAAAGATTTTTCAGGAAGAGAAAAAAGAAGAAAAAGCAGATTTTCCTGTTGCTCTTTACAGCTGAAAACCTCTCGTATGCAGACGCTTTTCCGTGTACCATCAGATCATCCAGAACTATGAGGATCAGAGGAAAACAGCCAGACACACAACGTCAGCCTCCACCACGCCCCCTGCACCACTGACTAATCTCGTCCACTGTTTTATTTTTGCATAATTGACCACCGAATTAAGCAAGTCCAATCCTTTCTGAAACACACCACAAGAATTTCAGATTTTGCGGTGCCCTTTGTCTCTTTCTCTCTCAGATCAAGAGATCATCTTATGATCAAGAGACATTTAGGAAATTCATAGATCTGTGTGATGGAGACAGGAGACCTGTTTATGTTCACTGCTAAAATCTTGCTTCCCAGCTGTGACAATGTCCCTTGGTAAGCTGAAGCAACAATTAATTTGGACTGCAGTACCCAGCCCAGAGCCCACTCAAGTGCTTAATTCGTTTCGTTCTGCATACATCTATATACATTATCTTTTGCTGATAGTACTACTAAAAGTAGGATCCTCTCAAATTAGATCCTATATGCCAACAATGATAAACCACTTTAGCAAAAAGGAAACTTTAAAATTGTTTCGTAGGGTACGGGATCCTAGCTTGTTCTTGTTGAAGTGTATAAGTAGATTGTACTAGCCCTTTCCATCAGTTCGGACTTTTGGTTCAAGTGGCTAGTGCATGAACCTTAACATGGTATCAGAGCCCCAGGTCTCGAGTTCAAATCCTGGCTTTCACAATTTATTCTAAATTCTCCGCAGCCTCCTGCCGCGCCCGGCCTCCCGCTGCCTCTTTGCCTCTCTACACGTGTTGACTTGTCTTCTCGTCTCCCGTCACACGTGAGTGAGGGTGTTGAAGTGTATAAGTAGATTGTACTAGCCCTTTCCATCAGTTCGGACTTTTGGTTCAAGTGGCTAGTGCATGAACCTTAACAGTTCTTAGTGCACACGCATAAATGGGGCTGGATCAAAGTAAGCAAAAGTTTGAACCACAATACTAGCTCGGATTAAGGAAACGCAACCGGCTTTTTCCTCGTCGAATAGAAAGCATGAGTTTCCGTGACCATTTCGGGTCGCACTTACGCGCTTTCGGAAGAAAAGGAGTTCCTGCAAACATCGTATTATTGCTAAGAAAAGGGTTAAAATCATTAATCTGGTCCATTTCACATTTCGTTCTCGTACACGACAGAGCGCCCATCGCTTCGAGCTTTGTCTTAAAGCCGTGGACACCACCATCGATCCACTAATGGGTCGATCCTTGGCGTCAATGGCTAAATTTGCAGAGAATTCGAAGACGTTTCTCCTGAACTTTTTTCAACAAGCTGATGATATATGAATTAATTAAGCCTAATGGTGTGAACAAATTGGTGAGGATTCGACATTGCCGGCAAGAAGAAACTCTGGTTTGTTTCCCCTATGAACTGTGATCCATCTTTAGCTTTGGTTCCCAGAAGCGTATGAAACTCTCCCAAGATCAATGCAGGTTTATCCGGATAAACCCCCTGAAAAGCTGCACGCCCTCGATCTGGTGGGATATCTTTTACGTGCATAAAAAGAGATCTGACTTGCGTAAAGATTACACACACTCATTAATTACGAGCTAAGTGGTGGCAAATACCAAACCGGACAAGACATTAAATAAAATTAAAGTCTAATTTCTTTCTACTTCCAGATGGAAAGAAAGCTTGGTCTAGATTGGCTGGACAAATTAGTCACCATATATAGCACTTCACCGACACTTATTTCTGATCGGAGGAATTACATGATTTCGAAAGCAACATTGTTGTGTCTCACGAGTATGTGTAGAGGGAAAAAAATTGACTGAGCATCATCTCACCTACACCCCTTTACTGTTTGGAATTTGTCTTTTCTATATCTCCTAAACTATATAACATATAGACTTGAAACTTTGCAGGTCACTGTAGTCTTGCAACTAGAACGTGGGAAAAATAGTTTAGATTTTTTTGTGAAATTTAAAATTTTCAAATATTTAAAATTCTACAAAAAAAATTAAAAAAGTATATTTAGACTGTCATAAAAATCCCAAACTATTTTTCCCAAAATCTATCTCACATGCATGTTTCGGTGAACTGCCAATTTTCAGATTCAAAGGTTATATAGATATAGAGTGAGAGATACAAAAAAAAGAAATTGTTAGAGATGTCAAAAAATAGGCCAGCACAATTCTTGATGCACCAATTAACAGCTCAGATATGAGGGTGTACCTGAGAGCCTACTCAGAAAATGCACTCTCATGTGTAGAGGGTATTATCGCACGAGGGCCACACACACTGACGCACTCACCTATCTTGTATTCTCAATACACACCGCTCCCTCCGTTTCAAAATGTAATGTGCGCTTTATTTTGCATGCTATTTGGTGCACGACTCTGATCATTCATGTATACCAAATTATATGGATTGATAATACATACATGGTATCATTGCATTTGTCTTCTTGATTTCATATATCTTCATACTAATTTTATGGACCTATTATAAGTATAAATCATAGTAAAAATTATAAGTTGTTGACCAACAAAATCAAGATCGCCTTACATTTTAGGACGAAGAAAGTAGTAATAGTATGAAGAGCCCGAGGAAAAATACTATAATTTGATCAATTAACAAGCATAATGTCGAATCTAAACTCGCCCTACCACCAAGTCATTATATACGTAATCTTTTTCTCAAGTGCTATTGCCGACTTGAACGTCGTGCTAATAATTTGTATGTACTTTACTCTTGTATCTAAATGGCCAGAAAGTTGTCTCATATGGCAGCCTCTGAGTTAACCACCCCCTTCACATTATTCTTTCTCACCTTTACCTAGAAGAAAATCGTGTGAGGAATTTCAAACTCAAATTCCAAACATGCTTGACTCATCATGCTATTTATGTTTGGAGTTATATTTGGGAAAATCAATAGTTTTCTCCCAAAAGGCATAAATGTTTTTGATTGATTTTCAGCAAGAATCGCCATATTTCAATTAGATTTGGAAACGTTCATATCAATCAGGGGCGGAGGCAGGATTGCAGCTTGAAGGGGGCCAAACATGGCTATTCTCCATTGGGGGGGGGGGGGCAAGAAAGCTATTTTCCCCTAAAATCTCTATCCAAATTAGCCTTAAACTAAAAAAAATGTTGCTAAACCATGCCATAGGGGGGGGCCAGGGCACCTGCTGGTCCCCCTAGCTCCGCCACTGATATCAATCTATGCAAAGAGTTCTTTCTGACTACTTCTACATGATACACTGAGCACTGGAAAAAATTTACTTTTCATGAAGACTTTCAGTTGCAAAACTATAATTATCAACCCTTCATTTTTTCCCCATAGGACGATTTTTGTTTTGTTTTGGTGAGGCTCAAGACGAGTTCAATGCTTACGCCAACTTATTTTGATGTGGGCAAGGCCACTTCCTATGAGGTATTTGGGTATCCCAATTGATTGTCAGGGACTTACAATTGCTGAATGGAAGCTCATCGAGGAAAGGCTACAAAAGCATCTTAGTAGTTGGAAAGGTAAACTACTATCCCTGGGAGGAAGATTAATACACATAAAATCGGTACTAAATAATATGATACTACATATGATTTCATTCTTTCTGTTACCAAAAAGGAGTCTTGCACAAACTTTATTATTACTGGTTTAGATTCTTTTGGCAAGGGGACAACGAGAAAAAGAATTATCGATTGGCTAAATGGAGTATCGTTTACAGTCCTAACGACCAGAGTGGGCTTGGTATTCATGTCCTTGAGGTCAAAAATATGAACCTACTGGGTAAATGGTTGTTTAAGCTACTTACTGAGGATGGGACTTGGCAAAACATTCTAAAAAATGGATATATGTTGGATTGAAGACATTGTCATAGGTTCTTTGGAAACTAGGTGATTCACATTTCCAGGCCGGACTGATAAATATTTCTTCCGCCTTGGTACTTTTTCCATTAAAGGTGGTTTGGAGATTCGGTTTTGGGAGGATATGTGGCTAGGTAATGCCACTCTTCGAGAACATTATCCCATATATTATATAGTATTATTCGTCAGAAAAGTGATACTATCACTAAGGTAATGGAAACTTACCCTCCAAATGCAACGTTTAGAAGGGATTTATCAAGTCAAAGACTTGTATCTTGGAATGCCTTACTTCAACATTTGGCCAATGTCCAGCTACAAAATGATCCGTTGAATTCTGGTGGAACATTCATGAAAATGGCAGATTTTATGTCAATTCCATGTACAATGCGTTAATTCAACCTGATGTTCCAATCGATAAGAATTATAAAAATAAGCTTTGGAGGTTGAAAATCCATTTTTAAGGATCAAGGTATTCGGATGGTACCTCCGTGAGGGTGTAGTTATCACCAAAGATAACCTTGCAAAGTGAAACAAGCATGGCAGTAAGAAATGCGTTTTTTGTCATCATGATGAGACAATAAAGTATCTATTCTTCCAGTGGTGTTTTTCCATATCTATATTCTCGGTCATCCAATTATATTTGACCTTGTATCCGCCACGTATTGTTGCCAATATTTTTGGAAATTGGCTTCATAGCATCGATCATAGATTAAAAAAACATATTAGGGTGAGAGCGATTGCCGATTTTTGGTCGCTATGACTATGTAAAAATCACTAAGTGCTTAACGATAAAAACTCTTCTCTTTTGCAGGTTATTTGCCGGTGTACCAATACTCTCCGTTTATAACCGTCTCTACAACGTGTGGAGAACCGAAACCTGTTCATGGAGGTTTAGAGGCTATGGCAAGAAATACTTTTTCCCAACATGGGTGACAACATAACTTGCGTATTGGACCCCCTCCTGATTGGCCGATTTTATAGTTTCTCACTGTGATATGTAATTTCACCTTTTTTGGTTTTCTTTTTTTCATGATTGGACAATAGTGGTGTGCATCTTAGCTATGCAGAGGCCGGGTGTATGGCTTATATCTCTTAAGTAATAAAGCGCCTTTATAAAAAAAATAGGACATTTTGTTCATCTTTTATGGGTTTCTCCTATTGCAGTCCTATGATAGGACTCCTATCTTGGGATTATGCCACTGTGGAAGCCTTTGGAGATATCAAACAAAAGTTGGGCATACCCTTCAAATGGAAATCATCATCTTGACCGCTTAGGGTATAATGCACTAGTGGGGACAGGGCCTCCAGTCCCGGCCCGTAAAGGCCTTTAGTCCCGGTTTGCAAACCGGGACTCCAGAGGCGGGACTAAAGGCTGAACCTTTAGTCCCGGCCCTGTTACTAGCCAGGACTAGAGGGCTTCCACGTGGGCGCCTCGGAGCGCCTTCAGGGACAGGCCCTTTAGTCCCGGTTTGTAACACGGACCGGGACTAAAGGGCCTTGATACGTCTCAAACGTATCTATAATTTTTGATGCTCCATGCTTGTTTTTACACCATTTGCCTATTGTTTCGTTACACTTAGTGGCATTTTTATGCATTTTCCGGAACTAACCTATTAACAAGTGCCACAGTGCCAGTTTCCTGTTTTCTGCTGTTTTTGTGTTTCAGAAGTGATACACAGGAAATATTCTCGGAATTGGACGAAACAAGTTCCTGAAGTCTTATTTTACCCGGAAGCTTCCAGAGATCCGAAGGAGAGTAGGAGGCGAGGGACCAGGGGCCCACACGCACAGGTGGCGCGGCCAGCCCCTGGCCCGCGCCACCCCCGTGTGTGGCCGCCTGGCCCCTCCTCTGACATCGCCCCTTCGCCTATAAAGACCCCCCGACGAGAAAAACCTAAGGGCCCGATCAGTTTTCCAGAACACATCGCGATCCGCCGCCGCCGTCGACCCGAAGATCGGGAGGGTCCAGAAGCTCTTCCCGGCACCCTGCCGGAGAGGGGAATCGCCACCGGAGGTCTTCTTCATCGCCATGCTTGCCTCCGGAGCGATGAGTGAGTAGTCTACCTTGGACTATGGGTCCATAGCAGTAGCTAGATGGTTGTCTTCTCCACTATGTGCTTCATGTTTAGATCTCATGAGCTGCCATACATGATTGAGATCACCGTTATGTAATTCTACATGTTTGGTTTGTTGGGATCCGATGAATATTGGTGTTTATGATTAAGTTGCTGTACTGAATTATATCTTTTGTTATCTCTATGTTGTTTATGATCTTGCATGCTCTCCGTTGTTAGTAGCTATCTTGACCGAGTAGTTGCTAGTGACTCCAAGAGGGGGTATTTATGCTCGATAGTGGGTTCATGCCTCTATTTCACCTGGGGGAGTGACAGAAACCTCTAAGGTGGTAGATGTGCTGTTGCTACTAGGGAGAAAACAACATTCATATGCTCAAGGGCATATGCTTTATTTACATTACACACTTTGCTTAATGCAATTATCTGTTGTTCGCAACTTAATACTTCTAGGGTGTTCGGATTGATATCCCCGGGAGTGGATTATTAGTCATAGATGCAGTTGGATGGCGGTCTATGTATTTTGTTGTAATGCCCATAGTAAATCTCATAGTGATCTTCTTGACATATCACGTTATCTCTATTCTATCAATTGCCCAACTGTAATTTGTTTACCCAGCATATGTTATTTTATCTATGGAGAGACACCACTAGTGAACTGTGGACCCCGGTCCTATTTCCATCATATTGCTATCACCTGTTTACTTTACTCGTATTGTTTACTTTACTCGCATACTATATTGTTTTCCACTCGATACACTCATAACCTTTGTTTCAAGCAAACCGGTGAGATTGACAACCTCATCGCAAGTTGGGAACAAAGTATTTGTTTATGTGTGTGCAGGTTCCACAACACCTTCAGTCGTCATTGTCTCTCCTCTCATGTTCGATAAACCTTGGTTTCTTAAACTGAGGGAAAACTTGCTGCTGTACTCATCATACCTTCCTCTTGGGGTTCCCAACGGGCTGGTTATTCACCACGCACAAGGACAGTCTGTAGCCACATTCACTTGGAGCATCAGGTCTCTACAGATTTTGTTTTTTGCTTTAGGGTTTTAGGGTTTAGGTGTTCGGGGGAATTATTTTTGTTGTATTTTATTTTATTCTTGCTTCATTTTAAAAACACTTTTCATATAATTCTACGCATACATGTTAGTGCATATATATGTAAGATAACGTATCTTACGATCGAGTATATATATACAATTATATGGAGATCACAATTACCGGGACTAGAGCCCGTCTATTCGATTACACCAACATTAGTAATGGCCCCTAGCTACACTAAATCTTCCTTTATCATCTATAAGTTTTGTCCTCAAAAAGGCTGCTAGCTCCTCTGCAACAGCAATCGCGCGTTGCTCTGGTAGGTACTTCTCCCGCATGGCCGTGAACTATATAAGAAAAGGAGATCAATATGAATGTCAATCATGATAACAAAGAATGACGGGTAAAAATAGAGGTGTGAATATTTATTGCTTACGTCGTATCTGTAATCCTTGTGCTCAGAGGTAAACGTGCGAATGAACTCGCAAATGTAGTATCCACATAGATGCGTCCCCTGTGGCTGCTGGTCACACTTTACGAGAATAGAATATAATCAAAATAATAATCTAGCATCATAAATGTATTGAAAATAGAAGTATCTCGTACTACTTACCTGAGCCACTCTAAAGGTCAGCTTCTCATGAGAGATACCGTCAGTCACGCACTTGAACCGCTTCCAAACCCTGCCCGACAAGGAAAATGATTTGCTAAGTTTTTCATTACTTGATATATCAGAAAATCATCGAAAGAGACCGATAGAGCGCAAGAATGATTGAAATTACCCTTGGAGCATGTCCTTTAGGCTTTGGAACTGTTCCATGTTTCTCGATAATGGGTCGAAGGCATCAACACTTCCGTTATCAATTTGAATGTCCAACAGAATCCAGTGGTAGCTGCACATGTATATATATATGTCAGTAACTTATCAATTACACTTATAAGTGAATGGACACAACAGAGTAAGACCCTCACTTGAAGTTTTATGGAAACAGTATGTGGTCACAGAAATTTTGATCCGTTAGAAACCTTAGAAGGTTTTTCTCCGTCTCCTTGGGGTTATCAGTTAGCGTCTTTATATGTATTTTATCTGGGTCAATAAACCCAATATTTAAGATGTTCCTACTTTTACAGACCAGGATCTTCATTCTGCATAATAGAGTACAAGTCATAATTGAACAAGTTATATGTAGACAATGAATTGAAATAACTGAACAAGTTATATGTAGATAACGAATTGAAAAACTTACAGACAATAGCAACTCATGAGAGATTTGTCGAGGGCGTCGCAATTGTACATCTGGAAGAGTTCATCAAAGTCGATATGGATGTCTTCGGGACGGCCGTAGTACTCCCGTGGGACACGCGCCACGATCATCGTTCTCCCATTCTTTGCTTCATTCAAGTACCATGTATGCAAGTAACGCATATTTGTTGGGAGATCTTCCAACTTCTCTTTGCTGACCAAAGGCCCTCCCATGACAAATTTAGGCTTAGGGGCTACCACAGCCTTGGGAAACCTCTCATCTTGGGAAGCCAGAACATCTTCAACACTCATACCCCATTCAGCCGCCCACTTCTCTGCTATTTCCAAATCTTGCCCCTGCGCCAGAGAGGGAACATTCTCGGATAACACCCTAAGGGGTGGGATCGATTGTTTGGCCTGTTGTCCAAGCTGAGGAACGTCTGATCTTTTTTTGCTTGTACTTATACTTGATTTGCTCCTACTTGCACTTGCACGTGATCTGCTCTTTTTCCCTTCCTTCTGCAATGTGCGTGTATAGTCATCAGGCTTATGGTGCAAGTCATACTGCGATGGAAGGGTCAGTAAGTATTTTGCATATGCTTTTTGCTTCTCGGTGTATTCTGGGCGGGGCTCGGGTTCCTTCTTTTTCATCTGCGCATCATAATGTTCCTTTGCGATCCTGGCATTTTCCTCGGGGGTACGATCATAAGGTCTGATGGGAAGATTAGCATGAGGTACCTTTGGGAGGGGCGACAGTTTGTGCTTTGCGGAGCTCCGTCGCTTAGAACTCATCGACAGAGCGTTCTTGCTGGCACGCTTCTGCTTAGTATCCTTAGCGGGCGGCGGCGGAGACGGCCGACCCAAGTCCGGCGGCGGTGATCGAGATGGACTCGTGTTGTGGTGGTCGTAGTCATGTGGAGGGCTTGGAGGTGATGGAGGTGTAGGTGACCTGCGATGACTCGGAGGCGGTGTTGTCCTTGGGGCCGAGCCTGGAAGCTTGATGTAGTTCTTATCCCATAGAATGACTCCACCCAGTACTTCTCCGAGTGTCCTCTCATCTTTGGGTCCAGCGATGTCAAGCTCCATATCATGAAACCCTGACACAATTTCATCCACCCCGACTTTAGCATAGCCAGCTGGAATCTCACAGTCATGCCAGCGTACATCAGGGCCAGAAGGTAAAGCTTGTCCGACAGCCACCTTCATGGATATGTTCTTCATTCTCTGATGGAGTTCACATGATGTTGACTCCTTGATTCCATCCACGGGGTAGCCGGGACCGCCCTCTATCATTCGTCGTGCATCATCGGTCGAGGCCTCAGATTCAGCCACGCTGCTTTTCTGCTTAGATGGGCCGGCGGTAATATCGAGTGCAGGATCTTGCTGGCGCACTACTCCTCTAAGTTCGTCAATCTGCTGCTGTTGCTCGTTAAGTCTGACAAGCAACTAGTTGAACTTGTCATTTTCCTCATCCTGCTGTCGCTTCTTTCCTCTCGCTCGGCTTCTGTAAGTCTCTTGGTCTTTGGCAAACCCAAGCCACCACGGGTAAGAAGGACCAAAGCCTCGCGTTCGTCCTCCATGTTCGTCATTCCCGAGGACCAGTGTGAGCAAGTCTTTCTCTCTATCTGGAGTGAACTGTCATTTTCCCTCTTTAATTTCTTTCACTATTTTTTTTCCAATTTTCCCTGGGTATCCTAAGACCGTCACTGCAGATAAGGTCCCCTGTTAGTTTGTCGTACGAACCACCATGCGCAAGGAACCAATTTCTTGCTCTCATTTCCCACTCATCACGGATGGGTTCAGGTGTGATCCCTTTAGCAATCATTTCTTGCTCTTTCTTATCCCACTTTGGGATGGCAGTCTCATAGCCCCCTGGCCCCAGCGTGTGGTGATATTTCTTCTTATCGGCATTTTTCTTGTTCTTTTCTGATAATGCCTTGGCATCTTCTAACTCCTTGTACTCCTGAAATGCCTTCCAGTGATTCGCCGGCTTGGCTAGATACCCTTCAAATACTGGCACTTTCTTTGTCTTCAGATAGTTTTTCCATAGTTTCTTCTTCCACACCCGGAACAGTTCGGCCATCTTCTTTAGAGTCCACTGCTTGACTTTGGCCCTCAGTTGTCTTGCGGCGTCTTCATTCTCACATTCTGGCAGGTTGAAATGTGCCATGAGATCATTCCAAAGATTCTCTTTGTACCTTTCGGCGACATAGTCACTATCGTCTGCCCCTTTGCGCTTGTTCCACTCCCGAACGCTGATCGGGATGTGATCCCTAACCAGAACTCCGCATTGCTTCTTGAATATGTCGGCAGCCTTCTTAGGAAGCTTGGGTTTGCCCGTAGGCAATATGACCTCAAAGGTGTAATGTGTTCGTGCATCCAACTTTTTGGTCGGGCCTCGTTTCGTAGCTTTGCTCGATGTGGAGGCCTAAGAGGAGAAACATTCGTCAATTAATGTATATGTATACAATATACAGCTATCTCCAATATTTTTCACATATTACAAGTGATTGCCGAACTTCATATATATACCTCGCCGGACTTCGTTATTTGTCCACCGGCTTCCCCATCAGCGGAGCTATCGCCTTCTCCATCATCGGAGCTATCGCCTGCCCCGTCGGCTTCATCTTCGTGTCGGTCGACCTCCATTCCATCTCCGGAGGGGTTCAGATATGACGTCGGAGATTCAGCTGGTTCAACTTCGGGGGCATCTTTGATTATATCTTCGAGAAGTTCTTCCTCTTCTAGGTTCCTGCTATGTGGATCCATAGTTTCTGCAAAATAGCGACATTTATATTTCAATTATAGACGCTATATGGAACAATACCGATAATTGATTAACCTAACTAACAAACAATTAACCTAACAAAATAACATAACTAACAAAACAATTAACCTAACAAAATAACCTTACTTATTTTCTAACTACTAACCCTAACTAATAACAAAACAAATTAACTACTAACCCTAACAATTTTCTAACTACTAACCCTAACTAATTCTATTTTCTCTAACTCTATTTTTTCTAACTCTATTTCTATTCTATTTTTTCTAACTCTATTTTTTCTAACTCTATTTTTTCTAACTCTATTTTTTCTAACTCTATTTTTCTAACTCTATTTCTATTTGCTATTTCTATTCTATTTTTCTAACTCTATTTCTATTCTATTTTTTCTAACTCTATTTCTAACTACTAATTTCCTATAAACAATATATAATTTCCTAACAATTCTATCTAACAAATAAATTCCTAACAATTCTATCTAACAAATTACACACTAACAAATTTTAACTATTTCTATTTCTAATACTATTTTTTCTAACTCTATTTCTAACTACTAATTTCCTATCAACAATATATAATTTCGTAACAATTCTATCTAAGAAATAAATTCCTAACAATTATATCTAACAAATTACACACTAACAAATTTTAACTATTTCTATTTCTATTTCTATTTTTTCTAACTCTATTTCTAACTACTAATTTCCTATCAACAATATATAATTTCCTAACAATTCTATCTAACAAATAAATTCCTAACAATTCTATCTAACAAATTATACACTAACAAATTTTAACTATTTCTATTTCTAATAAATTCCTAACAATTCTATCTAACAAATAAATTCCTAACAATTCTATCTAACAAATTACACACTAACAAATAAAAACCCTAACAATATATTCACTATTTCTATTACTAACCCTAACAAAAACTAACAAAACACTAACAAAATTACTAACAAAACACTAACAAAAACCCTAACAATTACAAACCCTAAAAAAAACTAACAATACTTAACAAAATTTTAAAAAAACTTTGCAGGAGGGAAGGCCGGGGTGGCGGCGGCGGGCGGTTCTCACCGAGGACGGCTCGGGGGGACGGCGGCGCGGCTCGGGGGGGGGGGGTAACGCGGGACGCGACGGGAGAGGCGTCGGGGACGGCGGCGCGAGGCGTCGGGGACGGCGGCGGCGGCGAGTTTCCGGCGGACCGCAACGTTCGGCGGGGTTCTCCTGCGCGCGCCTCCATCGACGATCTGCTGATTTTCGCTAAGTGTGAGAGAGGAGGAAGAAGGAGGAGGGGCGGTGCTTTTATACCCCCCCCCCCTTTAGTCCCGGTTGGTGGCTTCAACCGGGACTAAAGGGGGGTCTTTAGTCCCGGTTGAAGCCACCAACCGGGACTATAGGGGGGTCGGCGGTTCGCGCCCGAGCCCCCCCTTTAGTCCCGGTTGGTGGCTTCAACCGGGACTAAAGGGTCAATAAATGCGCGCCAAAGCTAATTTTTTTTCAGATTTCATTTGAAATATGAATTTTGAATTTTAAATTGAATAACTTCTGTATATTTTAGAATCTGACAAAACTTTCAATATGAAAAGTGTTTGAAATTGATTAAATAATTCAAAACCATTTTCTATTTTCAAAATCAATTAATTTAACTATTCAAACTATTAACTATTTTGCCATTTTCAATTAAAACTATATTGATTAATATTCTTTTTGCATATTTTAGAATTTGACAAAACTATGAATATGAAAAGTGTTTGAAATTGAATAACTAATTCAAAACCATTTTCTATTTTCAAAATCAATTAATTTAACTATTCAAACTATTAACTATTTTGCCATTTTCAATTAAAACTATATTGATTAATATTCTTTTTGCATATTTTAGAATTTGACAAAACTATGAATATGAAAAGTGTTTGAAATTGAATAACTAATTCAAAACCATATTCTATTTTCAAAATCAATTAATTTAATTATTCAAACTATTAACTATTTTGCCATTTTCAATTAAAACTATATTGATTAATATTCTTTTTGCATATTTTAGAATCTGATAAAACTTTGAATATGAAAAGTGTTTGAAATTGATTAACTAATTCAAAAACATTTTCTATTTTCAAAATCAATTATTTTAACTATTCAAACTATTAACTATTTTGCCATTTTCAATTAAAACTATATTGATTAATATTCTTTTTGCATATTTTAGAATCTGATAAAACTTTGAATATGAAAAGTGTTTGAAATTGAATAACTAATTCAAAACCATTTTCTATTTTCAAAACCAATTATTTTAACTATTTAAACTATTAACTCACGAATTTAAAAAAGGAAACACACGAAGAAAACTCAGAAGACTAGATAGGGATCATAACTTGTGTATCTCAATATGGAAATCACTTCCCCATTTATTTTTGTGTAATGATGTTACTGTATGTAAGATATTAACAATGGAGATGGTGGGCTTGTTTTACTAGTTAAGTAGCTTTCACGGGCTTACAGGGAAATTTTTCCGAGGCGGAGCTTTCGAAGATGCCGTAGGGCGTGAGCACCAACGACATCTTCGAGAAGCTCCGCCACGGGAGATTTCCCAACCCTTTCCCCAACACAGTTAGAGGAGATGGAGTCTTTCACGGGCTTGCAGGGAAATTTTTCCGAGGCGGAGCTTCCGAAGATGCCGTAGGGCGTGAGCACCAACGACATCTTCGAGAAGCTCCGCCATGGGAGATTTCCCAACCCTTTCCCCAACACAGTTAGAGGAGATGGAGTCTTTTACGGGCCTGCAGGAAAAATTTTCCGAGGCGGAGCTTCCGAAGATGCCGTAGGGCATGAGCACCAACGACATCTTCGAGAAGCTCCGCCACGGGAGATTTCCCAACCCTTTCCCCAACACAGTTAGAGGAGATGGAGTCTTTCACGGGCTTGCAGGGAAATTTTTCCGAGGCGGAGCTTCCGAAGATGCCGTAGGGCGTGAGCACCAACGACATCTTTGAGAAGCTCCGCCACGGGAGATTTCCCAACCCTTTCCTCCATCCATGGGGATGAAACTCTCCCTGCCTTCTAGGTTGGCTTGTTGAGCTGCTTGCCATGGCGTATCGATTCTCCTTTTATAGGCACGACGCCGCTTCTACTTTGTCTTGTTCCTCCGACATGCTTTATCTCATCAAGCAGTGCATCCACCCATGCGTCATTATCCAACCGACAGCTTTAGTCTCGGTTGCACCCACCAGCCGGGACTAAAGGTTACCCACACGTCCTTATCCTACCGACAGTTTTGTTAACTTATTCTAACTTATCAAACTATTAACAAAATTGCCATTTTCAATTAAATAATAGATTAACTAATATTAGTTCATTATTAACACACATGCTCCTTAAATAAAGGTTTAGTACATTCCATACATGCATTACATAAAAGGTTTAATACATTATTACATTATTGCACCAACATTCCTATCTATTATTTCTGATTTCTTCTGGGTCGAAGCCATGGAGAATCTTCATCATTCAGTAGGATGCTTGGGTCAGTTTTCACTTTGAAGGGCGGAATTTCATGAAACTTATTATAATCTACTGATATGTCTGTCTTGTCATCTACTCCCACGATGTTTCTTTTCCCTGAAAGAACTATGTGGCGCTTTGGCTCATCGGACGATGTCTTCTTTTGCTGATTTCTTTTTCTCGTTTTTGTAGACATCTCCTTCACATAGAAAACTTGAGCGACATCGTTGGCTAGGACGAATGGTTCGTCCATGTACGCAAGATTATTGAGATCCACTGTTGTCATGCCGTACTTTTGGTCTACAACTACCCCGCCTCCTATCAGCTTCACCCATTTGCACCGAAACAAAGGGATCTTAAAAGTAGGTCCATAGTCAAGTTCCCATATCTCCTCTATGTACCCGTAATATGTTTCCTTCTACCCATTATCGTCTGTTGCATCAAAGCGGACACCACTGTTTTGGTTGGTGCTCTTTTTATCTTGGGTAACCGTGTAAAATGTATTCCCATTTATCTCGTACCCTTGGAAAGTACATATAGTCGAAGATGGTGGCCTGGCCAAACAGTACAGCTGATCTCCAACGGTGTTGTCATTCATGTGATGTGTCTGCAACCAACTGCCGAAAGTCTTCTCGTGTTCCCCTTTAATCCAAGAGTTAGCCTTCCCCGGGTTTTCGGAGCGTAGAATATTCTTGTGTCTCACGATATACGGAGCCACCACGGTGGAATTGTGTAGAACTGTGTAGTGTGCTTGAGAGAATGAATGTCCGTCCATACATACTTTTGCTTTTCTTCCTAGTGTGCCTTTTCCTGTCAGCCTACCCTCATACCGAGATTCAGGAACACCAATCGGCTTAAGGTCAGGAAGAAAGTCCACACAAAACTCAATGACCTCCTCTGTTCCATAGCCCTTGGAGATGCTTCCTTCTGGCCTAGCACGGTTACGAACATATTTCTTTAAGACTCCCATGAACCTCTCGAAGGGGAACATATTGTGTAGAAACACAGGACCGAGAATTCTAATCTCTTCGACTAGGTGAACTAGGAGGTGTGTCATTATATGGAAGAAGGATGGCGGGAACAACAACTCGAAGCTGACCAGACATTGGACCACATCAATCTGTAACCCTGATAGACTTTCTCGATCGATTACCTTCTGAGAAATTGCATTGAGGAATGCACATACCTTCACAATTACCAGGCGAACATTTTCCGGTAGAATTCCCCTCAATGCAACTGGAAGCAACGTGGCAGTCATGAGACTTTAGGTTTTGGAATTTTTTGTCTTTCATATTTACGATTCCCTTTATATTCGACGAGAAGCCAGTCGGGACCTTGATACTGAAAAGGACTTCAAAGAAGATTTCCTTCTCTTCCTTGGTAAGAGCATAGCTGGCACGCCCTTGAAACTGCCCTGGATGCATGCCATCTCGTCCTTTATGACGTTCCTGGTCCTCCCATGCTTCCGGTGTATCTTTTGACTTCCCATACAAGCCCAGGAAGCCTAGAATATTCACGCAGAGATTCTTCGTCAGGTGCATCACGTCGATTCCGGAGCGGACCTCATGGACTTCCCAATAGGGTAGCTCCCAAAATATAGATTTCTTCTTCCACATGGGTGCGCGCTTATCAGGGCCGTTAGGAACAGGTTGGCTGCCAGGACCCTTTCCAAAGATTACTTTTAAATCTTTGACCATATCAAATACTTCAGCACCAGTACGGGTGACAGGCTTCCCCCGGGGTTATGCCTTGCCATTGAAATGCTTGCCTTTTTTTTAGGGATGCTTGGGCGGAAGAAAACGACGATTGTACGGGTATACATTTTTCCTATATTTGTCCAGATATATACTTTCTGTCTGATCCAAATAGTGCGTGCATGCATTGTATCCCTTGTTTGACTGTCCTGAAATGTTACTAAGAGCAGGCCAATCATTGATGGTTACGAAAAGCAACGCTCAAAGGTCAAATTCCTCTTGTTTGTGCTCGTCTCACAGACATACACCTGGTTCGGCCCACAGCTGTAAAAGTTCATCAACTAATGGCCTTAGGTACACATCAATGTCGTTGCCGGGTTGCTTTGGACCTTGGATAAGCACTGGCATCATAATGAACTTCCGCTTCATGCACAACCAAGGAGGAAGGTTGTAGATACATAGAGTAACGAGCCAGGTGCTGTGACTGCAACTCTACTCCCCAAAAGGATTCATGCCATCTGTACTTAGACCAAACCATAAGTTCCTTGCGTCACCTGCAAATCTCGGGAATTCTCTCTCGATTTTTCTCCACTGCCGACCATCAGCGGGGTGCCTCAACTTGTCGTCTTTCATACGATCTTCCATATGCCATCGCAACAACTTCGCATGATCTTTATTTCTGAAGAGACGTTTCAACCGTGGTATTATAGGAGCATACCACATCACCTTGGCAGGAACCCTCTTCCTGGGTGGCTCGCCCTCAATATCACCAGGGTCAACTTTTCTGATCTTATACCGCAATGCAGTGCATACCGGGCATTTATCCATATTCTCGTACTTCTCACCGCGGTAGAGGATGCGGTCATTAGGGCATGCATGTATCTTATGCACGTCTAATCCTAGAGGGAAGACAAGCTTCTTTGCTTCGTACATGCTGGTGGGCAATTCGTTCTTTCTTGGAAGCATCTTCTTCATCAGTTCCAGCAACTTTTCAAATGACGAGTCAGTCACACCAGTCTCTGCCTTCCACTTCAGCAATTCCAGTGTGCTACCCAGCTTCTTCTGGCAATCTTCACAAGTTGGGTACAATAATTTGTTGTGGTCCTGTACCATCTGCTCGAACTGTAACCTCTCCTTTTCTGTGTTGCAGCCTCGCCGTGCATCAAAAATGACCCGGCCAAGATCATCAGTGGGCTCATCTGGTTCCCGTTCTTCACCCTGATCTTCTTCTTCATTGTCTTCCATTGCGGTATCAGCATACTCAAGGAACATAGATCGGTAGTTATCATCATCGTTCTCTTCTTCATCGTCGTCTTCCATCATAACCCCTCTTTCTCCGTGCTTGGTCCAAACATTATAGCTCTGAATAACTCTTGAGCTCTGAATGACTCTTGAGCAAGTGTGATCCTTCTCATTCCGACATTCAACACATGGACAAAACATAAAGCCACCACCATGCTTGTTCGCCTCGGCCGCATCTCGAAAAGAATGCACGCCTTCTTGCTGGCGTGTAGCAGACGGTCCTTGTGCGTGGTGAATAACCAGCCCGTTGGGAACCTCAAGAGGAAGGTGTCATGAGTATAGAAGCTAGTTTTCCCTCAGTTAAGAAACCAAGGTTTATCGTTCTTGGAGAGGAGAGACAAACAACTGAAGGTGATGCTTGCTAGCTTGCGACAGCTTCGGACAATTTATATATGGCGCCTCGTCCAAGCTTTGCTTGCTAGCTGCAACGCGGAACCTGCACACAACACAACCAACTACTTCGTTCCCAACTTGCGATGAGGTTGTCAATCTCACCGGTTTGCTTGAAACAAAGGTTATGAGCGTATCGAGTGGAAAACAATAGAGTATGCGAGTAAAGTAAACAATGCGAGTAAAGTAAACAGTGCGAGTAAAGTAAACAGGTGATAGCAATATGATGGAAATAGGACCGGGATCCATAGTTCACTAGTGGTGTCTCTCCATAAGATAAATAACACATGCTGGGTAAACAAATTACAGTTGGGCAATTGATAGAATAGAGATAAACGTGATATGTCAAGAAGATCACTATGAGATTTACTCTGGACATTACAACAAAATACATAGACCGCCATCCAACTGCATCTATGACTAATAATCCACTTGTGGCGAATCAATCCGAGAACTCCACAAGTATTAAGTTGTGAACAACAGATAATTGCATTAAGCAAAGTGTGTAATGTAAACAAAGCATATGCCCTTGAGCATATGAATGTTGTTTTCTCCCTAGTAGCAACAGCACATCTACAACCTTAGAGGTTTCTGTCACTCCCCCAGGTTAAATAGAGGCATGAACCCAGTATCGAGCATAAATACCCCCTCTTGGAGTCACTAGCAACTACTCGGCCAAGATAGCTACTAACAACGGAGAGCATGCAAGATCATAAACAACATACAGATAACAAAAGATATAATTCAGTACAGCAACTTAATCATAAACACCAATATTCATCGGATCCCAACAAACCAAACATGTAGAATTACATAACGGTGATCTCAATCATGTAGGGCAGCTCATGAGATCTAAACATGAAGCACATGGTGGAGGAGACAACAATCTAGCTACTGCTATGTACCCATAGTCCAAGGTAGACTACTCACTCATCGCTCCGGAGGCAAGCATGGCGATGAATAAGACCTCCGGTGGCGATTCCCCTCTCTGGCAGGATGCCGGGAAGAGCTTCTGGACCCTCCCGATCTTCGGGTCGACGGCGGCGGCGGATCATGATGTGTTCTGGAAAATTGATCGGGTACTTAGGTTTTTTCCGTCGGGGGGTCTTTATAGGCGAAGGGGCGATGTCAGAGGAGGGACCAGGCGGCCTCACGCCAGGCTCGCGTGGCCAGGGGCCTGGCCGCGCTGCCTAGGCGTGTGGGCCCCTGGTGGCCCACCTCCTACTCTCCTTCAGATCTCTGGAAGCTTTCGGGTAAAATAAGACTTCAGGAACTTGTTTCGTCCAATTTCGAGAATATTTCCTGTGTATCACTTCTGAAACACAAAAACAGCAGAAACCAGGGAACTGGCACTGTGGCAACTCGTTAACAGGTTACATCATATTGCTATCACCTGTTAACTTTACTCGCATTGTTTACTTTACTCGCACTGTTTACTTTACTCGCATACTATATTGTTTTCCACTCGATACGCTCATAACCTTTGTTTCAAGCAAACCGGTGAGATTGACAACCTCATCGCAAGTTGGGAACAAAGTATTTGTTTGTGTGTGTGCAGGTTCCGCATCACCTTCAGTCATCATTGTCTCTCCTCTCCTGACCGATATTAAACCTTGGTTTCTTAACTGAGGGAAAACTAGCTGCTATACTCATCATACCTTCCTCTTGGGGTTCCCAACGGGCTGGTTATTCACCACGCACAAGGACATTCTGCTCCCATGTCAACCACACGCCATCAGCTTATTTTCTGGCGCCATCAACCGGTAGCAGCTCATTTTCTGGCGCCGTTGCCGGGGAGGAAGAGAAGACTTCTGCGAGGGGAGTTTTTCGCACACACATCCTTTACTTTGTTTTATTGTTTTGCTTTACTTTATTTATTTTACCTGCATTGCTTTATATCAAAAACCCAAAAAAAATAGAATCCTTGGTAGTTGCTATTTCTTTACTTTTAGTTTATCATGTTGATCCCTAAGTACGTTCTGGAGGACCTCTCAGTAGGTAGTGGTTCAATTATTGGAAAAAGTAACATTGAGGAGTTCTTTAATCACATTAGTATGCATGAGGAAGTTGAGGAAAAGTCTTGGGTTGAGCTTGCTCCTAGTATTGAAGTTGCTTCTGTTTATTTAATTGACATGTTGGAAACTAGGTTTGCTAGTCTTAATCCTTTTATGCAATATATGTTCCTTAAGCTTCATGAAATTGAGGATCCCGAAAATAAAGCTTTTATCTTGGAAACTTTGCGCCTAGAATTTAAGGATGTCGTTATTGAAGCTAGGAAAGTTCTTAAACGTTTTAATAAACTCGGTTCACCTATAAAGGTTATTGATACTAATGATGAGAGAACCGAAATACCTATACCTTGCAAGCTTTTGGGATTGAATGAAGCCTTCGAAAATAATTTTGCCTGGATCTGTCCTGAAAATCTTTTTGATGAAAATAGTGTACCAAAGCATGATCACAAAGGGTCTTCTAAAACTTATGTGGATGAAATACAATGCCTTATTGATAAGACCTCTGCAGTTGATCTTAATGCTTCATCTCTTGATATTACTTGATTCGCAATTTTCTGCGGCTAGCTCAAAGGCGTTAAAGAAAGCACTCTTGGGAGATAACCCAATGTTTTCTTTTCAGTAATTTTTCTTTTATTTGAGTCTTGGAAGTCATTACTACTGTAATGACCGCTCCTTATCTTGTTTATTTCGTTTTTGTGCCAAGATAAGCCTCTAATTTGAGTGAGGTAAAGATTTGGGGATGTTGCTGTCCTGAAACTGTTTGCGGTGCTGCACCGTAAAAATTCGTGAAAATTCTCTGTATATCTTTTGGACCTGCGATTTCTTGTGAATATGCCCCAGGTTATATCCAAACTTTTGTTAGTTGAACACTTTTTGATTTGAGGAACAGAAAATCCCTCAAAAATTCGACCTTTGTCAGCTGTTCAGTTTTGACAGATTTCTGCCAATATTTGTGTTTGCCACTTTATCGCTTTCTTTTGAGTTCTTTTGATCATGGAACTTTTGGGGAGGTTGCTACAGTAGTATATACTATATATGTGGTGGTTTTGAGTTGAAACCTGAAGCAAATAAAGGATTGATTATATGTTATGCTTGCACTAATGTTGCTAATAGATTTATGTTTAGTTTTGTATGAAGGAAGTTTTCAAGTGTAGGGATTGGAGAATGATGAGATGAGTTGAAGAATGGACAAAAGCTCAAGCTTGGGGATGCCCATGCATCACCCCAAGAAATATCCAAGAAGTACAAGCGTCAAAGCTTGGGGATGCCCCCGAGGCACCCCTTCTTCATCGGCAAAAATCAGGTCACCTTTCAAAACACTATATTTTTATTGCTTCATGCACTATGTGTTTTTCTTGGAGCGTCAGTTGTTTTAGTTTTCTTAGTTGTTTAGTTTAGTTTGTTTGCTGCAATAAATGGTTGGACCCCAACAAATTTTCTTTTGGAGGAGATGTACTCGTTTTCATTTGCCAAGAACACTCAGTTTTCACTCTTATCGGTTATCATGTGTTCTTCTTTTTCTGCTACTGCTTTTGGTTTTCGTTTTCGCCTTGATTTATGTTCAGATCTTGTCATATCTTTTCATCAAGGTGTATTTTTGCCTCTGATATTTATTGGTTTTCATCAAAAGAGGTGTTTATAAAAATTTTCAAATGGTGTTGGAAAAGAGAAAAAGCTTTGTGCAAAATAGTGGTACAAGAAGGAGCTTGTGTAGACTGCGGCTTAGGCTTTTTCATGTCATGCTTGATGTCTTTTTGATAGTATGCTTAGTGGTTTTGCTGTAGCATGACTTGTCTCAAATAACTGAGATTGCTTAATGAGCCTTTGAAAAATCATGCGTTGTTGTATGGAAGCATTATTTTGGTTTTCTCCTTGATGCTTTATTTGGGTTGACTTGGCGCATGCTCACACATGTTAGACTCTTACAAA
Source organism: Dactylis glomerata (assembly GCA_007115705.1). Classification (NCBI taxonomy): domain Eukaryota; kingdom Viridiplantae; phylum Streptophyta; class Magnoliopsida; order Poales; family Poaceae; genus Dactylis; species Dactylis glomerata. The sequence continues at coordinate 2,981,260 of QXEO01001223.1, forward strand.
GTCGCCAATAGCCTTCATGATCATTTAGTTTTTGACTTTTGATGCCTTCTTATGCTTCTTTTAATGTCGCTTTGTCGCTTTGCATAATTATGGCCATTATTGCTCTCTTAGTTGGTCGCTCCCAGTCTTTTCCTAGCCCTCGCCTTGTACTGAGTATGAGCTCTACTCGTGCATCCAACTCCTAAAAGCCAAAGTTTTCCAAAGTGTCCACCATACATACCTACTAGCAATTTGCTATTCCAAGTAAATTTGACTTGCTTTTATTTTCTCTTCAAATTAAACTCTTACCAGTGTTATGCGAAATTCGGTTAGTAAAGCTCTCACGAACCGGAAGGCACACTTTACTTTTTCCTGTTCTTAAAAATTTGACATTGTGGTCTCTTATGTTGAGTTGTTATGCTTGCAAGTTGTAAGTTGGATTCTAGCCCAGCCATGCTGTCATGGGGCAAGCTTTCAACATTGCACTTCTTATTTGAGTTGATATCGTGATCTTTTGTTTATGGATGCCCGCGGTGTGAAATGAATTGGGAATCTTGTGGGGATCATGGAGTTTGTATATGTGTTAGGGAAACGCCGGGCCGCCAATCTAAGCCATGCATAATTCATGGTGGAAATTTGCAGCATACCCATGGTGAACATTCGACGACGCATCTCACAATAAAAAGCTAAACAAAAGGCAAATAAAAGAGATGTCGAGGTGTTCATTGTCTGCTTGTCCTGTCATTTTGGTGTGGGCTTGTTCCATGTCATCGGGCACGGAGGTACCCCATTGGCGGTTCTCAATGATATGCATATACTTACAATGACAAGAGCCTTGCTTGGGACTCTAAGTAAAGTAGCATGAGGTTTGGGTACTCGTATTCACGGGGCACGAGGTTTTCAACTTATGATTTGTCAAGCATATGCATCATAATAGTTCTCGCATTAACTTTAACCATTCAAGATGCTTATGATGGGGGCAATGAGAGCTCAAAGCCGGTAAGTACCATAATTTTTGAAGGTTATAAAACTTTTAATCACTGCTTCCCTCTGCGAAGGGCCTTTCTTTTACTTTTATGTTGAGTCACCACCTTCTTTCTTTATGCACCATTAAGAGAGCATAGTTGTCATTCTTAGTGTAATATGCATTGTCCCAAAGTTCATTGATTGATTCATATTGTTGGTTTCACTTGTTCTTAAATTATTTGTATCTCGTCGCCCTCTTAAACTTGAAGGTGTCCTATGCATTTATGTTTTGCTCTCTTTGAAGGACAAGCTGAAAACCATTTGTATGTTTTTCCTTATGATTTGAACACACATTTGACTTCATTGTTTCATTTTCATGATCTTTTGTTTGTGTTCATTTGCATGTTTACAACATGGTTGCTAAGTTCTTATTGTCATGATTATATCTTCATGCCCATGTTTTAAGTTCTTATGATCCCAGCTCACCAATGCTTACATATATGACCAAGATTGTGTAGGTGCATGTCACCTCAAAAATTATTCTTTTGTTATCACTTACCTACTCAAGGACGAGCAGGAGTTAAGCTTGGGGATGCTTGATAAGTCTCAAACGTATCTATAATTTTTGATGATCCATGCTTGTTTTTACACCATTTGCCTATTGTTTTGTTACACTTAGTGGCACTTTTATGCATTTTCTGGAACTAACCTATTAACGAGTTGCCACAGTGCCAGTTCCCTGTTTTCTGCTATTTTTGTGTTTCAGAGTGATACACAGGAAATATTCTCGGAATTAGACAAAACCACATCCTGAAGTCTTATTTTACCCGGAAGCTTCCAGAGATCCAAAGAGGAGTAGGAGGGGGCCACCAGGGCCCCACACGCAGGGGCGGCGCGGCCAGCCCCCTGGCCGCGCGGGGCCCGCGTGAGGGAGCCTGGCTCCCCCTCTGACATCGCCCCTTCTCCTATAAAGACCCCCCGACGAGAAAAACCTAAGTACCCGATCAGTTTTCCAGAACACATCGCGATCCGCCGCCGCCGTCGACCCGAAGATCGGGAGGGTCCAGAAGCTCTTCCCGGCACCCTGCCGGAGAGGGGAATCGCCACCGGAGGTCTTCTTCATCGCCATGCTTGCCTCCGGAGCGATGAGTGAGTAGTCTACCTTGGACTATGGGTCCATAGCAGTAGCTAGATGGTTGTCTTCTCCACCATGTGCTTCATGTTTAGATCTCATGAGCTGCCATACATGATTGAGATCACCGTTATGTAATTCTACATGTTTGGTTTGTTGGGATCCGATGAATATTGGTGTTTATGATTAAGTTGCTGTACTGAATTATATCTTTTGTTATCTCTATGTTGTTTATGATCTTGCATGCTCTCCGTTGTTAGTAGCTATCTTGGCCGAGTAGTTGCTAGTGACTCCAAGAGGGGGTATTTATGCTCGATAGTGGGTTCATGCCTCTATTTCACCTGGGGGAGTGACAGAAACCTCTAAGGTGGTAGATGTGCTGTTGCTACTAGGGAGAAAACAACATTCATATGCTCAAGGGCATATGCTTTGTTTACATTACACACTTTGCTTAATGCAATTATCTGTTGTTCGCAACTTAATACTTCTAGGGTGTTCGGATTGATATCCCCGGGAGTGGATTATTAGTCATAGATGCAGTTGGATGGCGGTCTATGTATTTTGTTGTAATGCCCAGAGTAAATCTCATAGTGATCTTCTTGACATATCACGTTATCTCTATTCTATCAATTGCCCAATTGTAATTTGTTTACCCAGCATGTGTTATTTTATCTATGGAGAGACACCACTAGTGAACTATGGACCCCGGTCCTATTTACATCATATTGCTATCACCTGTTTACTTTACTCGCATTGTTTACTTTACTCGCACTATTTACTTTACTCGCATACTATATTGTTTTCCACTCGATATGCTCATAACCTTTGTTTCAAGCAAACCGGTGAGATTGACAACCTCATCGCAAGTTGGGAACAAAGTATTTGTTTGTGTATGTGCAGGTTCCGCATCACCTTCAGTCGTCATTGTCTCTCCTCTCCTGACCGATATTAAACCTTGGTTTCTTAACTGAGGGAAAACTAGCTGCTATACTCATCATACCTTCCTCTTGGGGTTCCCAACGGGCTGGTTATTCACCACGCAGAAGGACATTCTGCTCCCACGTCAACCACACGCCATCAGCTTATTTTCTGGCGCCATCAACCGGTAGCAAACCCCAAGAGGAAGGTGTGATGAGTATAGCAGCTAGTTTTCCCTCAGTTAAGAAACCAAGGTTTATCGTTCTTGGAGAGGAGAGACAAATGACTGAAGGTGATGCTTGCTAGCTTGCGACAGCTTCGGATAATTTATATATGGCGCCTCGTCCAAGCTTTGCTTGCTAGCTGCAACGCGGAACCTGCACACAACACAACCAAGTACTTCGTTCCCAACTTGCGATGAGGTTGTCAATCTCACCGGTTTGCTTGAAACAAAGGTTATGAGCGTATTGAGTGGAAAACAATAGAGTATGCGAGTAAAGTAAACAATGCGAGTAAAGTAAACAATGCGAGTAAAGTAAACAGGTGATAGCAATATGATGGAAATAGGACCGGGATCCACAGTTCACTAGTGGTGTCTCTCCATAAGATAAATAACACATGCTGGGTAAACAAATTACAGTTGGGCAATTGATAGAATAGAGATAAACGTGATATGTCAAGAAGATCACTATGAGATTTACTCTGGGCATTACAACAAAATACATAGACCGCCATCCAACTGCATCTATGACTAATAATCCACTCCCGGGGATATCAATCCGAACACCCTAGAAGTATTAAGTTGCGAACAACAGATAATTGCATTAAGCAAAGTGTGTAATGTAAACAAAGCATATGCCCTTGAGCATATGAATGTTGTTTTCTCCCTAGTAGCAACAGCACATCTACCACCTTAGAGGTTTCTGTCACTCCCCCAGGTGAAATAGAGGCATGAACCCACTATCGAGCATAAATACCCCCTCTTGGAGTCACTAGCAACTACTCGGCCAAGATAGCTACTAACAACGGAGAGCATGCAAGATCATAAACAACATAGAGATAACAAAAGATATAATTCAGTACAGCAACTTAATCATAAACACCAATATTCATCGGATCCCAACAAACCAAACATGTAGAATTACATAACGGTGATCTCAATCATGTAGGGCAGCTCATGAGATCTAAACATGAAGCACATGGTGGAGGAGACAACCATCTAGCTACTGCTATGTACCCATAGTCCAAGGTAGACTACTCACTCATCGCTCCGGAGGCAAGCATGGCGATGAATAAGACCTCCGGTGGCGATTCCCCTCTCTGGCAGGATGCCGGGAAGAGCTTCTGGACCCTCCCGATCTTCGGGTCGACGGCGGCGGCGGATCATGATGTGTTCTGGAAAATTGATCGGGTACTTAGGTTTTTTCCGTCGGGGGGTCTTTATAGGCGAAGGGGCGATGTCAGAGGAGGGACCAGGCGGCCTCACGCCAGGCTCGCGTGGCCAGGGGCCTGGCCGCGCTGCCTAGGCGTGTGGGCCCCTGGTGGCCCACCTCCTACTCTCCTTCAGATCTCTGGAAGCTTTCGGGTAAAATAAGACTTCAGGAACTTGTTTCGTCCAATTTCGAGAATATTTCCTGTGTATCACTTCTGAAACACAAAAACAGCAGAAACCAGGGAACTGGCACTGTGGCAACTCGTTAACAGGTTAGTTCCGGAAAATGCATAAAAGTGCCACGAAGTGTAACGAAACAATAGGCAAATGGTGTAAAAACAAGCATGGAGCATCAAAAATTATAGATATGTTGGAGACGTATCACTTCTCTGTAAGCGGCTGTGCGTCGATCACCGTATATCCATGGATGGCTCATTTGCGTCATACAACAGTATATTAAACCCAATCATGATCCTAAAATTAGTACCGCATGGTCTAAACGAGGAAATATAGTTGCTAACCTTTTAGAATAAGTGGAAATAAAGAGGAAGAGGCTTAAGCGTGTCTCGGGCACCTCATATCGTAGTTGTGTTCGGTGCACTTAAATGGCATCGCTCTAATACACATTTCAACAAACACCTCTAGTGTATAGGAATGAAATAGAGAACTAGCACAAACCCACACTCCTCCATCCAAGAAAAATACAAGGGAGAGGGAAGAGGTGCCGCGGCCATATATATAGGCAGAAGCCTTTAGTCCCGGTTTGAGACACAAACCGGGACTAAAGGGGGCGCACATGCTTGCTGCCCACCGCATAGCCCTTTAGTCCCAGTTTGTGTCTCAAACTAGGACTAAAGGCTTGTAATGGACTGGGACTATAGGCTCCTGGGCGGGTGGGCGAATTTGGGGCGACGTGGCCAGGCCTTTCGTCCTGGCCCAGATTACGGCCGGGACTAAATGTGCCTGACCAAAGGCCCGTTTTCCACTAGTGATGATTAATTAGCATCAATATAATCTTCAAGGATCTGAGACTAACTTTAATTGTTCGGAGGCAATTTATCTAGGGATTTCTATTTTCGTGCCCTCGGGTCCTTAGTTGTACTCAGTTTTCCACAGCTCCTTAGTTTTTTCTCAGTTTTGTCCAAGCCCTTGTCTGAAACCCTCACAAGTGCTGGAACGGCCGGTTGCCCGATGGGTCAACAACTTTGACCGTTATCTGCTGACTAGTGGGGCCACGTAGAGCCCGCAAAGACATGTCAGATCATCCATCTTTGTTTGACCGTAAGCATCGTCGTATCCCTGACAAAAACGTGGACGAGTGGGGCTTCGGTATATCCTATGACAAGTGGGGCCATGACGCTGATACAAGGGGCAATACACGGGTAGGATTAGATTTTTAAACGGAGCACTACAGCGATGGCACGGAGGAGGTGGCCTGCGGGGTGCCGAGATGAGATCGACGTCCACAAAGAACTGCATGAGGCGAGACCAGACGCATTAGATAGATATGAACTAGACGCGTTTAACCATGCAAAGAAGAGAAGAAATGGTTGAGGATATCGACGACGACCTCAACACTTTGACTAACGGTGTCGGACACGAACGCGAGCAATGTAGAGAAAACTAGTGTCTCTCCTTTCTGGCGTGTATAGATGGGTGCTAGGGGAGTGTGGTGGTGAAGGGAAAGACCTTGCGGTGGTCTGTGGTGTCCAGCATAGCGGGGCGGCGTGGCCGTGCCCACAGCGGCGTGCATGTTCGGCATTGGCATCAGCATGTACATTCATCATTGGCCTCGGCGGTATCTCTGGTGTGTCAGTGATCGAATGAGGGGACGGGATTGAGGGTGCATCCCGATGGTGACCTAGCAGTGGCGGCGAGCATAGCTGACGAGGGTTAACTCGACAAATGTCCTAAATGAAGGACTTAGGATCGGGGAGATAGGGCGTCGGATGAACTCGAAGGTAAAGTTAGTCGAAATTGATGTGTGTCGAAAGTAAACTTTGGGTGTTAAACCAGGCTTGCTCTCAATCTAGCCTACACCGTCCCCTCCTGGCCCCTATATATAGATGGCCAGGTCTCGAGGATCGGGTAGGGTCCGATACAGATTACAATATCGACATACGGTAGGAACTCGTATTCGACTATCATTACAATTGGGCCTAGCTATACGGGCCTCAGGGGTACTCAACTAACGGGCTCTATTAACTATACCCTTGTCAGTAGCCCCTGAGATTCTATCAGAATTGTAAATTCGGGTTGAATCTCTAATCTTCAAATCTTTGACTTCTTCTTATCTTCAAATCTTCGACTTGGTCTTTCGACTTATATTTCATGATAATTTGCTCGCAAGGGGTCTTGATGAGCAAGCCTGACAACTCTGACGGATCAAGAGGTCAGTTAACTGCCAGAACAGATACTTGTCACCTACTTCAAATTCAATCCCCTTGGATTTGAATTCGGGATACCGGTCAAACCCATTCTTTTGCCGCATTTAGGACTTACAAAGAATGAATCCCAGTGGTTCTCAGGGTACCCAGTGCGTCCACCAGGATTTTCTTCGCGTCGTAGACACGGATACATACCAGCAGAGCGCATCCATGTGCGTATACCAGGCCACACAGGACGGATCCCGGGGTCTTACCTTCATGACAAGTCACGACATTCGAGTTGTGTTGCGATAACGCAACTAGAGAATCTCATGTCGCAGTCAAATTTTGACTGAAAATATTCGGGTTTCTTCAACCGTAAAACTCGCTCCCGATGGGAGTAACACTCATGCATTTCTCCAACTCTAATGCTTTACCAAGAAATATCATCGGGTGCGCGCTCAGCGCTCCCGATGGGAGTAGCCCCCGAGGCTATAATCGAAAAAGACTTTTTCGAGTATAGGCTCGAAATATAGTGTAGTCCATCATACTTCAACTCGAGATACTTCAACTTCGAGATATTTTTTAGAACATCTTGTCGTCGAATACTAATCCACTACTTCAGAGAGAAGTTGTATTCACCATTCTTGAAAATAGTAGCCCCCATGGCTATAATTGAAACTCCTTCGTATGCAGTCTTGTGCACCTATTTTGCACTTGTCGGCGCCATCTTTTCCTCTTTCTTATATTATCTTCTTTATGACATCAATGAGTACGTCACTTTGTACCATTACGAACCGTTGCATGGGCATTACTGCAAACTTCTTTACTTTTGACCGTTAGTGGGCTTACCGTTTCCTATCTTTGCGCCACGTCTCAGCCCACGATCCTTCTCCCAGAAGATATATAAGGGGGATCGTGGGGAATTTTACTGTTTACCAGCTCTTTCTCTCTGCCACCGCCGCCATTGCTGCTCTTGCTTCCTTCTCCTTTCGCGCATAGCCCCCAGGCACAGATCTGATAGATGCGCGTGAAGCACCTAGCGAGCAAGAACGCCATGGCCAAGGGAAAATCGAACGCTGCGACCAGCTGGGTGGCCTCTGCCATCACGGAGAAGGAGGTGGAGAAGGCCCGGATGGACAGCCTCATCTCCGCCCAAGATTCGATCAAGTTTCCAAGCACGGAGCGGATCCCGAAGCCCCCGAGTGGTTATCGGGTAATGTTCCTCGCTTTCCTCCTCCGTGGTCTTTCTCTTCCTGCCCATGAGTTCCTTCGTGGGCTTCTCTTTGTTTACGGTGTGCAGCTTCACCAGCTCACACCTAACTCTCTTCTACACATTGCGTGTTTCGTGACTCTTTGCGAGTCATTCTTGGGCATTGAGCCCCATTTTCTTCTCTGGAGGTCAATCTTTCGGCTCCGCCCCAATGTTGCGTTGGCTAGAAAACCCGAACTGGGCGGAGCCGTCGTTTCTGTGCGCCCTGAGGCACAATACCTTGAATTTTCTATGGCCGCATCTGTCCAAGGGTGGAGGACCAAGTGGTTCTATATCAAGGACCGCAAATCCTCTCCTGAAGATGAATACGGCCTACCTCCTTTTGATGCTTCCCAGGAGGTAAAGAAATTAGCGTCGTGGGATACACTGCCCTCAGATGCGGAAGTCGAACAAATTCTTCCTCTTCTTTCTCGCATCAAAGCTTTAAAAGGAGGTCAAGGAGGCGCCTTATCGGGTATTCAACTCATGGCGTTTTTCATTCAACGTCGAGTTCAACCCCTACAACACCGCCTTACCAAACTTTGGAGTTACTCCGGCTTGGAAGATCCTACCCGCGTCTCTGAAGATCTGATATCGAAAGAAGATGTCGACAAGCGGGTCAGGAATCTCACCAAGCTCACCAAGGATCATGCAGTTGCTGATTTGACTGCTGATTTCTTTGACTCCATACATCCTCTTCCTGAGGTATATATCTGCTTACTTCATGGCTTCTTGTTGTCGATTTTCGTGTTTCTCAAACTATGTTTTCTTTTTCTTTACTTACTTTAATAACGCCTTCGCGTGCAGGGACACCAACTTCTCCTCTCACGCCCCCCTCTTCCAGAGGCAGGGCCCCTTCCGGCTGATCTGGCCAGGTCTGTATCTGAAGCCCCCGAGGCTGATGATAATCAGGACGGAGATGATGCCGAAGAATCAGAAGAGGATACTAGTTCGTCGACATTGCTTCCTCCTGTGCGGCCTGAAGACACTGGCTTGGACAAGAAGAGGAAACGAGTCGACGAATTTGCTTCTTCGAGTTCCTCTTTGCAACAAACATTTGCGGAGAAATCTCCTGTCTTGATAGAAGATATGGATCTCTTCGACCTCCTGGCGTCGTAAGTATTGTATTTGAGTTCTTCATTTGCATTATTCTTGTTTTATTTCTGTAGTATGGCATATAACATACTTTCTTCTTTATAGAGATGACAAAGAGCCGCCAAAAGATGATTCAGCTGCTCCTTTGATGTCGCCAATGACTGCTGCCGAGCCCCCTGAGCCAGTTGCCGCACCGAGGGTCACCAGAGCTTCTGTCAAGAAGGTTCCGGAAACTCGAAGCAACAAACGCTCAAAGAAGGCCAAGGAACCCGACGTTTCTCTTGAGGCCCATGCATCGACGGGTTCTCCCGACGATGTGAGCGACTCCTCTTGCTTTTCCTTTTCTTGTCTTTCCTTTGCATATACTTGTGCTCTTACACTTCCTTTCTCGTAGGCATTATTGAAGAGATTTGTCGCCTTAGGCACGGAATGTGCTGGGTACCTGAGGGTTGCGAAAGCGTCCGAAGGTGCACTTTTGATGTCTAGTCACAATTTTTTCCTTGTACTTATACTTTGCTCTTATCTGACATGCTTGCCTCTTCTTCTGTAGTTGCTCTAGCGACGGCTAACGCTCGGATTGCGTCGCTGGAGGCAGAGCTCCGTGCCTCACAGAAAGCTTACGATGCTGCGGCCACTGCCAAGGCAAATGCTGAGAAGTCACAGAAATCTGCGCTTGATAAGGCAAAGAAAGCTGAAAAAGCTTTAGCTGATGCCAACAAGGATCATGCCCAGCGAGAGCAAGCCGTGGCGGAGCGTCTCCACACAATGTCCGCTGCTGCTGAAAGTAAGTGTTTCGCCTTGTCTCCTATTTTCGACTTCTATTGCACTGTTGTACGTGCTGACATCTTCCTCCTTTTTTCCCTTTTCTACCTTCTTTGTGTCATGCAGGATTTACTGGGGTATCTCCGTCGGCCCTGCAACCGGATGATGACTCTCTGATGACTGCGGTTAACCTACTCGAGGAAAACTGGATATCTATCCAGGAAACTTTCGAGTTAGTTAACCGCGTTCTATCATGACTGTTTGTCGGGTTGTGGCCGAAGAAAAGGGCAGCAGTTCCGAAGGACGACTTGAGTAATCTTGCCAAGTCCTTCGATACAACTGAAGACCCCACCCTCCAGCTGAAAGGGCTTTCTATTAAGCGTGGCGCCGAGGGTGCTATCGCACTGTCCCTTGCGCATGGTACGTACTTCGACTGGGAGAGGGTGAGCACTCCCCATGGCCGCACCCGTGACGAGATGAAGGCTTTTTTCGAGAAGGCGAAGAAGTTGGCACCTGCATTGGTGACGCTTATTTCCCCTTCGGCATCCTCTGCGGCATCTGCTGCACCTCCTCCACCGGTGGAAGATCCAGTGCCGCCATCGACTTCTGGCGAGGAATCTGCCGTGCCCTCTTCTGCCACGAAGCAAAATGCTGAGGTGGCGTAGACTCGGCTCTTTTGTATTTTCAAGTTTCTCCTTTTTTAATGTAAAGACTTTTAGTTGCGTGCAACCCGAGAACTTTAGTCATAGGGTTGTGATCTCATGTAAATATATCTTCTTATGAAGTCCTGCGCTGCTTTTCTGAAATGTTTCTTCTTTCTCTTCTTTTGTTTTCAGTTGACGCATGTCGATGACCCTTTGACTTGCGGTCCTGCTCCTTTCTATGTCAATACGTCCAATTCGAGGATTCCATCGCCTCCTAGTCGATGCGATCAATGCGCAGAATATTCTTCAAGGATTTCTGACCTTGAGGTTCACTTGACTTCAGCCAAACGCCAAGCTCAGATGGCGTTTGATAAAGCTAGCAAAACTTCTGCCCTAACGAAGCAGGTATCGATTCTTGGTGATGAAGTGTCCAGCTTGACGGCAAAGATTTTGCATCACGAAGAATGCAATTCTTTTATTCTCGGTATCATCGAATCTGCCTGTGAGATGTTGCGATGTAAGTTTCCTCTCGACTTACTTTCTTCACTTTTTGCTCTACTGTTACTTTATGATATCCTTTGCCCTTATAGGCACTTGCTTGGATTTCGCTGCTGAAGATCGTTGGGTTACCGAGCGAAGTGCGGCTCTGGAAAAGATGTCCGCAGGTGTTGAAAATTTATGGTCGGATCCTCGACGCCGAAGCGCTATTGTATTGCTTCAGGACCGTGCCCAGCATATTGGCGAGGCAGTGGATAGCTGTAGGAGAGCTCTCGTTACTATGCACTCGGTCATGCTTCCTCGCAATCCTCTGCCTGCTACTTTCCCACTTCTCCTTGACACTTTCAGATCCAGCCAGAGAATTCATCGGTTGATAGAACTGAACCTAGTGGCAGGTGCCAATTTTGCTCTTGGGTGGATACGCAAGTGGCAGCCAAGACTCAATTATAATTCTATGTCGCTGAGCTATCCTCCTGGTGGGGAAAGCCTTCGAGTACACTTAGAGAGTACCTTGCAGCCCGCCCGACGAATTATAGCCAGGTTGTTGCAAGAAGACTCCGCGTTTTTCCGCGAGTTTCACTACTTAGACCCTTTAGGTGTAGATGATTCTGACAACCCGATGTTGTAATATATTTTTGTATGTGTGTAACGCGAGAGTATTTTATTTCGCGACTTCATGACGAAAATTTGTTCTCAGAGCGTTATTGTATGACTCGTGCGTTTGCCGCATTTTCTCTTTGAAAGACTCGTAAACTCGAATATGAGGAACGTTTTGTCTTCCTTATATTTGTAATGTAAGATACATGGGGTGACCCAAAAGATCCGGCCTATGGCCCGTGTTCTGGATCTAGAGGGCATTGCCCCTGGTATAACTCGTGGCTTTTACAGCCTTATTTTTATACTCTATTGTGCTTTTGATGCTTATGTTGTCATAGCTTTCTCCTCTTCTCCTGTATTTTTGTCCTCTCCTGATGCTCCTACTCGCGGTTTCTTCATCTCTGGCTCCGCAGCGTGTCCTTCGAGTGGTTTGACGCCTTCTGTAGTCGTGCTTTTCGCCTTCTCTGCGTAGCTGGCTATCATGCCGAAGTTTTGCGCTATTTTGTGGAACTCCCTGTCGCAGAGATCTGAAACTTCAAAACTTCCTTTCACTGTAATTATTCCTCTTGGTCCTGGCATTTTAAGTACCAAATATGTATAGTGAGGTACAGCCATGAATCGCGAAAACGCGGGTCGTCCGAGGATCGCGTGATATTGAGATGGCCAGTCCATGACTTCAAAATCTAGCTTTTCTCTTCTGTAGTTTTGTCGATTGCCGAAGCAAACATTGAGTGCTATTCGACCCAGTGGGTAATTGGCACTTCTTGGCACGATTCCATGGAAGGAACAATCTGTTGGCTTCAGGAACTCTAGTGATATATGCATTGCTCGGAGTGTTTTTGCGTATATCAGGTTAATTCCACTCCCTGCGTCCATGAATATTCTGTCGATATCATATGCGCCGATTTGAGCTTTGAGTACCAAAGGCGCGTTTCCCGGTCGAGGTACTGTTATAGGGTGATCTTCTCTGTTGAACTCTATCGGTTGTTCTGACCAGTGCAGATACTCCGTTGTGGCTGGAGGTGAGATGACTGCTAGGTTGACTTGTCGAGTTATGATCTTCTCTTCTTTGTTCGACTTGGGTACAGGTTGTATCATTGCTGTGATGTGTCCTTTTGATGGAACATACCCTTCGTCGTCGTCGCGTCCCTGGTTTTGCTGGTCTTGTCCTTGAGGAGCTCCATTGATTCCTTGCTGCTTTGCCGGAGGGTTGTTGCTTCCTTCGAATCCTTGTTGCCTTGCTTCAATTTGCTTGTTTAGTGCTGCCTCTTGAAGTTTTAAGAATGTTGTGCAATCTTTCATTGCATGCCTTGATACTCGCTTCCCATCGACGAACGCTGAGTGTATATGACAAGGTCCGTTGAGCATGTCTTCTGGCGAGGGGTTGTATTCTCTGGATTCTCTTACGGGGAATTTTTTATAGTCCTCTTTTTCGTAGCTTCGATATCCTGAACTTCTTCGATCACTTCCTTGGTAGCTGTTGTCTTTGTATCCTGCGGCGACTTGGCTATGAGGGCCATAGTTGTCATAATTTCTGGACCGTCTCCTTTGACTTCCACATCTATTTCTTCTATCGTCTTCTGGGGATCGCGTCCGTTTGTTGTTGCATGCGTCTTCTCCATCTGCAAATCTGTTTGCTACATCCATGAGGCCTGACACTGTTTTCAGCTTGATTCTGCCCATCTCTTCGACTAGGTCCCTTCGCCTTAATCCAATGATGAATGCATCTATTGCTCTTTCGTCTGAAACTTCGACTGCCGAATTTTTGATAAGGCTCCATCTTTGGATGTATGCCCGCAGTGTTTCGTCGCGTTGCTGCACGCACACTTTGACTTCTTCTATTGATGCTGGCCGTTTGTATGTCGACCTAAAGTTGCCTGTGAATTGCTTTGTGAGGTCTTCCCAGCTTCCAATAGTTTCTTTCTCTAGTTTGCTCAACCATGACCTTGCTGCTCCGGTGAGGTGTAGTTGCAAACTTTGCATTGCTGTTTCTTTTGTTCCTCCTAGTATTTGCACTGCTTGTAGATAATCTGATAGCCACGATTGTGGTTCTTGTGACCCGTCGTACTTTTGCTGATCGTGAGGTAACTTGAACCCCTTGGGAACTGGAGTAGTGCGAACCCTTCAGGTAAAGCACGATGCCCCCATCTCTTTCTCGTCGTCTTCATAGTCGCGTTTTTCGTTTGGTGATCACGATCTTCGAGATCCACCGTGCTGTTTCGGTGATGGCGATCGAGATCGGTGCTTGCTGCTTCTGCGCCGAGGACTGTTGTGACGGCGAGGTGACCTTGCTTTGTGCACTTCCTTGTGGTGATATGCTTCTTCTCCTTTTGCTGATAGCTTGTGGCCCACCATGTTGAGTCCGTTCAATGCTGCTATATGCATATGTTCCCTGGGATCTCCTGGACTTGGCCGAGTTGTAAGCAAATATGGTTGCGCTGCTACTAATGCCGCTTCAGGGGTTTTTGGTAGGATATTCCCCTGCTCGTCGACTGATAAGAAGGACGAGTCGAGGTTTTTGGAGATACTTTGCCTGTCGGAGTACTCTAGGTTATCGTACCTTGAGCCGTGTCGACGATTTTTCCTTGCGTTGCTATATGATGCGTCGCTTTGTGCTTTTCGAGCAGCTTCGCTAGCTGCAATGGCTGAATCTTTTCTTCTTTGTATCTCTATTTTCTCCTTTGCTAATTGCTTGGCCTGCTGCCTTAGGGCGTAGTGATACCCCAAAAGCATGTCTTTGCTAGAATTTGATGGTATTGGCGTGCCGTGTTCTACGGCTTCTCTTATTATCCTCCATTCGTCGACTGATAGTCGAATTTTTTCCCTGGTTGTGAGGGATTCTGGTGTTTGCCCTTCTGCTAGGTGATTTGCCCCTCTGTCGATATTTGCTGGGTTTAGCACTGCATTGTCGTTTTCGTCGAATTCTTCTGAGTTATCTCCTATAATGGCGAGCACCTGGCATTGTTTGCCGATGTTACCCTTGAAGCTTGAGAAGATCGAGTTACTATCCTCAGAAAGCTCTAATCATGTCTTCCATGTATCTGTTGACTTGTCCGCAATATCGTCGAGGCAGATCATGAGATCTTCGAGTTGGATTCCCGCGTCAAAATTTTCCTTTTCTTCGTTGTCCTCTGCGATCTTTCCTTTTTGCACTTCCTCTGGGCTGACCGGCGAGTTTACCTCGCTAGAAGAGCCTTCAGAATATTCCATCATTGCTGTTGTTTTGGGCTCACTTGCCGACGGATCTTGTTTCGTCGGATCTGAAAGGCGAGATGAACCCGACGGTCTGATGAGGATGTTTAAGCTTCCGATTGTCAACTCCATCTCTTGATTTTCATCGACTTCTGTACTGCTGTTGGCTAAAAGCGAAAAAGCCATCGAATTCATGATTCCAACGCCCAAGGTCCCCACGGTCGGCGCCAATTGACGAGGGTTAACTCGACAAATGTCATAAATGAAGGACTTAGGATCGGGGAGATAGGGCGTCGGATGAACTCGAAGGTAAAGTTAGTCGAAATTGATGTGTGTCGAAAGTAAACTTTGGGTGTTAAACCAGGCTTGCTCTCAATCTGGCCTACACCGTCCCCTCCTGGCCCCTATATATAGATGGCCAGGTCTCGAGGATCGGGTAGGGTCCGATACAGATTACAATATCGACATACGGTAGGAACTCGTATTCGACTATCATTACAGGGGTACTCAACTAACGGGCTCTATTAACTATACCCTTGTCAATAGCCATTCTGACCATGCCGATATCAGCATCAGCATCGTTTGGAGGCTATGGTGCTCGAATCATGGTGGAAATTGCGATTCCCTATTATTTTTACATGCATAATATATAGAAAATAGCTAGATCTCTAAATCAATGCATATGAAGCTACATATATATTCTTGGTCATAATCCCCTTAGATGCATGGCTTCACGTCGCCATTGCTTTCATCGTCAGTATCTTCGTCGTCCGTGTAGTAGTACTTCCTGCACGTTCTTCCGTCGAACACCTTCACTGTGAGCACATCATCGCCTTCATATTTGAAGTGTAGGAAGCAGCCGAAATCCACACCGTGCGTGATGGCAAAATTCTCCCAGCCCTTGTCGAGGTACATTCGGCCTTGTCCGTCAAATAGGACCTCCACGGTCCAGAGACGAGGACCGCAGTCAGCTGCTCGTAGATACACCTTAGCGGGCTCCTGGCCGTCAAGATAGTCCGCAAACTTTTTTGGGAGTGCCTGCAAAGAGATCGAGCACCGATCGTTTGAAATTAAAGGTTTTTTAGAATATGCACATAATTAATCACATGCATCATATATGTGGGAATGCACACGTACCTTCTTGGCCAAAGAGTCTTCATAGATGGCGATGAAGAACTCCTCTATGATCAATGGCAGTGTTGACGGTGGTGGTGGCAATGATGATGATCCACAACCCCGGCCGCCCCTTCCCCTTCCCCTTCCCCTTCCCCTTCCCCTTCCCCTTCCGGTCGGCGTTCGAGACATGGAAGCCATGGCAATGGATCAAGTTTATGTGAATGAAGAAGAGAGAGGCAGAACCTATTGACATGAGGGATGGCCGTTGTGGGGGTTTATAAGGGAGAGATGACCGTTGTGGGGTTTACACCATAAATTAAGGTAGAGATGACCGTTGTGGGGTTTACACAATAAATTAAGGAGGAGATGACCATTGTGGGGGTTTATATCTCAACAAAAAAGTGATACCTAAAAGAAATGGAAATTCGTGATAGTTTATCATTTTACCGTGAAAAGTAATGCCTAAAGGAAATTCGTGATAGTTTATCATTTTACCGTGAAAAGTAATGCCTACAAGAAATGGAAATTCGTGATAGTTTATCATTTTACCGTGAAAAGTAATGCCTAAAGGAAATTCGTGATAGTTTATCATTTTACCGTGAAAAGTAATGCCTACAAGAAATGGAAATTCGTGATAGTTTATCATTTTACCGTGAAAAGTAATGCCTACAAGAAATGGAAATTCGTGATAGTTTATCATTTTACCGTGAAAAGTAATGCCTAAAAGAAATAGAAATTCGTGATAGTTTATCATTTTACCGTGAAAAATAATGCCTACAAGAAATTCGTGATTACCAAACTTGTTGAATCCGGTGGCAAACTCGTTATTTAGCATACATAGAGGGGTAGTAGTTTGCCACCGACAGATAGAGAGAGGGTGGCCATGATGAGAGAGAAAGAGGGGTTATCCTGCCCGTTAGATCATAGGATCGACGGTAGGTGGGCACGATCCGTGTGACAACAGCTCGACCAATTAGGCCAAGTTTGGGCTTCTGCGAGAAGGGAGAGGGTAAAACTGAGTAGTATCAAGGATCCAAGGGCAAGTAAATAGTAAACATGCTAAGAAATTCAAATAAGAGATTTAGAAAAAGAAAAACATATGTTTTGTACAATGAAACCCAGGTTGGCCTACCTCAAAGTATTAGCAATTCAAATATACATGAGTATGAAAATTATGGCCTCATTCAGACAAACTATGTTTTGGGTATAGATGTTTTGAGAAGGGGTTTGAGTGGAAAGCCATGAACCTTCATAGCTACTAGTGATTTGAGAAGTAGCCATTTGTGTTAAAACTTGATTTATATATGATTGTTATGATTTCCTACCTGGCAGGTCGCGTAACAAGACTCTATGAGTAGGAGGCACTATGATTTTATTTTTTTGAATTTTTTTGCGCATGAAATGACTCAATTAGATAGCTTAATCCCATTTGTTGACTCTCTGTTGACTAGCCACTTGAGGGTAAAACTGAGTATATTGCACTAGCCAGTATTAGTACTCGAGGGGAAAACTGAGTACAGATATTTTTCCAGTGTAAGACTCGAGGGTAGAACTGAGTACACGTAACGGTGCAGACGTGCAGTACCACGGACGCGTGTTGAGACCAAACGTCTAGTTTTTTTTGAGAAACTGCTGATACGAACCGTCACTTTGCCAGTACAGAGCCCCTCTCTCCCTCCCTCTGCACACAGTCTCATTCTCACTCACGCACGCAACCACGCCTCTCACATCCCATCACCTTCTCCAAAAAACCCCAACCGCCCTACGTGCGCTCCCCTGCCGGCGATGGAGAAGAAGAATGCGCCGGCGGCCGTTGCCCCCGAGCCCGTCGCCTCCGAGCCCATCACCTCCAAGCCTGTCGCATCCGAGCCCATCGCCGCCGAGCCCGTTGATGTCTACGCACGCGTCTGTTCTTGTAGACAGTGTTGGGCCTCCAAGTGCAGAGGTTTGTAGAACAGCAGCAAGTTTCCCTTAAGTGGATCACCCAAGGTTAATTAAACTCAGGGAGGAAGAGGTCAAAGCTATCCCTCTCAAGCAACCCTGCAATTACGATACAGAAAGTCTCTTGTGTCCCCAACACACCCAATACACTTGTCAGATGTATAGGTGCACTAGTTCGGCGAAGAGATAGTGAAATACAAGTGGTATAGATGATTATAAGTAGTAAATGCAATCTGGAATAAAAATGGCAGCAAGCAAACAAGTAACAAAACAACAAGTAAACGGTGTGCAAAGCTTGGAAACAAGGCCTAGGGATCATACTTTCACTAGTGGACACACTCTCAACAAATATAACATAATTGAACAAATAAATAACTTCTCTTCACTATGCTACTCTGAATTACTCTCCTATTGAATAACACTAATCATTGCATAGTGGCTACAGAAGCACCCCTTAAAGTTCATCAAGTACTTGACAAACACCACTCATAGAGATATCCAAATCAAATCACAACTCAAGATAAATATTATTGCAACATAGACCAAGTACTAACACGGTGCACACACTGTCAACATTACACCATGAAAGGAGGAATAGATTACTTCAATACTATCATAGTGATAATTATTCTCATAATCCATAAGAGATCACAATCGTAGCCTAGACCAAGTACCACCATGATGCACACACTGTCACCGTTACACCATGGCAGGAGAAATAGATTACTTTAATAACACCACTAGAGTACACATAATGACGAAGAGTAGCATCTACTTATTCAACATGATACAAAGCTCACGATCACATAAAGATCACATCATAGGAGAGAGAGGTGAAACACATAGCTACTGGTAGAGCCCTCAGCCCCGGGGGAGAACTACTCCCTCCTCATCATAGGAGACAGCAAGGTTGATGGAGATGGCGGTGAGGTCGATGGAGATGGCTCCGGGGGCACTTCCCCGTCCCGGCAGGGTGCCGGAACAGAGACTTCTGTCCCCCGAAATTTGTCTTCGACGACGGCGGCGCTGCGGAACTGTTCTGGAAATTTCACCGACTCCCTTAGGGTTTTCTGTACCGAGGCTTTATATAGGCGAAGGGGCGTCGTCAGAGGGCTGCCAGGGTGGCCTCACACATAGGGGGCGCGGCCAGGGCCTGGGCCGCACCGCCCTAGTGTGTGGGGCCCTCGTGGCCCCACTCCGCCTCCTCTTTGGCTCTCTGGAAGCTTCCGGAAAAAATAAGACTTCTGGAACTTGTTTCGTCCAATTCTGAGAATATTTCCTGTGTAGCTTTTCTGAAACACAAAAACAGCAAAAAATAGGGAACTGGCACTGTGGCATCTTATCAATAGGTTAGTTCCAGAAATCACATAAAAACGCCACAAAGTGTAACGAAACACAAGGCAAATGGTGTAAAAACAAGCATGGAGCATCAAAAATTATGGATACGTTTGAGACGTATCAGCATCCCCAAGCTTAACTCCTGCTCGTCCTCGAGTAGGTAAGTGATAACAAAAGAAATAATTTTTGAGGTGACATGCACCATCACAATCTTGATCATATAGGTAAAGCATTGAGTGCTGAGATCAAAGAACTTAACACATGGGCATGAAAGACATAATCTTGATAATAAAAACTTAGCAACCATGTTATAACATGAGAATGAACACAAACAAAAGATCATGAAAATGAAACAATGAAAGTCAAACGTGTGTTCAAATCATAAGAAAAACATACAAATGGTTTTCAGCTTGTCCTTCATGGAGAGCAAAACATAAATGCATAGGACACCTTCAAGTTTAAGAGGGCGACTAGATACAAATAATTTGAGAACAAGTGAAACCAACAATATGAATCAATCAATGATAAACTTTGGGACAATGCACATTATACTAAGAATGACAACTATGCTCTCTTAGATGGTGCATAAAGATAGAAGGTGGTGACTCAACATAAAAGTAAAAGAAAGGCCCTTCGCAGAGGGAAGCAGTGATTAAACATGTGCTAGAGCTTTTCATTTGCAAAAAAACAGAGATAAAAATTGGATTTTGAGAGGTGGTTGTCTTTGTCAACGACTGGCAATGGGGTTCTTACTATCTTCCATACAAAAATGAAGCAAGTTTTCGAGAGAGAGAGATTGGCACTTTTGTGCTCTTTTTATAAAGCTTGGCACTCCTCCCCACCTTTTTTCCTTTCTCAAACCATGGCTAACCGATTCCATCGGGTGCCCACCAAAATTCACATACCATGAAGGAGTGCCTTTTTTCTTTATTTTTTTATTTTTTATTTATTTTTGGAATGAGACAATATGGAAGATAGCAAATCCGACCACTACGTCCCCATGAGCTAAAAATAGTGTCACAAAATGAGAAGTATTTTGAAGGTTTTTTGAAAGGTAGCACATGAAAATTTACTTGGAATGGCTTGCAAATACCATGCATAGGAATTTATAGTGGACACAATGGCAAACTTGGTTTTTAGGAGTTGGATGCACGAGTAGAGCTCATACTCAGTACAAAATGAAGGCTAGCAAAAGACTGGGAGCGACCAACTAAGAGAGCAATAACGGCCATAATCATGCAAAGCGACAAAGCAACATTAAAAGAAGCATAAGATGGCATCAAAAGTCAAAAACTAAATGATCATAGAGGCTATAGGCGACTTATTTTTGTAGTCAACATGGTGTAAGCATGCGCCAAGTCAACCCAAATAAAGCATCAAAGGAGAAAACCAAATTAATGCTTCCAAATAATATAAACAACGCATGATTTTTTTTCAAAGGCTCATTAAGCAATCTCAGTTATTTGAGACAAGTCATGCTACAGCAAAATCACTAAGCATACTATCAAAAAGACATCAAGCACGACATGCAAAAGCCTAGGCCGCAGTCTACACAAGCTCCTTTTTGTACCACTTTTTTGCATGAAACTTTTTCTCTTTTCCAACATCATTAAAACCTTTTTGAGAAAACTCTTTTGAGGAAAACCAACATATACCAGAGGTCCAAATACACCTTGATGCAAAGATAAAACAAGATCTGAACAAAAATTAAGGCGAAAAATGCAAGCTAAACACAGTAGCAGAAAAAGAGAACACTCATTGAACGATAAGAGTGAAAACTAGAGTGTTCTTGGCAAATGAAAAGCGAGTTCATCTCCTCCAAAAGAAACATGATGTGATCTAACCATATATTACAGCAAACAAAACAAAAGAAAACTGAAAGCAAAAGTAAAGACGCTCCAAGAAAAACACATAGTGCATGAAGCAATAAAAATATATTGTGTTGAAAGGTGACCTGATTTTTGCCGATGAAGAAGGGGGTGCCTCGGGGCATCCCCAAGCTTTGACGCTTGTACTTCTTGGATATTTCTTGGGGTACTGGGCATCCCTAAGCTTGAGCTTTTGTCCATTCTTCATCTCATCTCATCACTCTCCGATCCCTACACTTGAAAACTTCCTTCATACAAAACTAAACACAAATCTATTAGCAACATTAGTGTAAGCATAACATATAATCAACCCTTTTTTTTGCTTCAGGTTTCAACCTAAAACCACCACATATTAAGCATATACTACTGTAGCAACTTCCCCAAAAGTTCTGTGATCAAAAGAACTAAAAAAGAAAGCGATAAAGCGGCAAACACAAATATTGGCAGAAATCTGTCAAAACAGAACAGCTGACAAAGGTCAAATTTTTGAGGGGTTTTATGTTGCTCAAATCAAAAAGTGTTCAACTAATTAAAGTTTGGATATAACCTGGGGCATATGCACAAGAAATCGCAGGTCCAAAAGATATACAGAGAATTTTCACGATTTTTTACGGTGCAGCACCGAAAACTGTTTTAGGACAGCAACATCCACAAATCTTACCTCACTCAAATTAGAGGCTTCTCTTGGCACAACAACGAAATAAAAAGGATAAGGAGCGGTTATTACAGTAGTAATAACTTCCAAGACTCAAATAAAAGAAAAAGTACTGAAAATAAAACAATGGGTTATCTCCCAAGAGTGCTTTTCTTTAACGCCTTTGAGCTAGGCGCAGTAATTTGCAAAGATGCTCATGTGGGCGCCATATAAGAGCTTGAGGCAAAGGCGCCATATAGGAACTTAAAGCAATAGAGAGCATCAAAAAGCAAGTATGGAACACATTTAAATCTAAACCACTTCCTATAAAAATAGTCTTGTAAAGAGACAAGTCTTGAAAGCGCAAAGCAAAAAGCATAGGAAGGCAAAACAAGTATAACTTCAAGAATTGTAACATAAAGAGGGGAAACTCAATATTGTTGAGATCCATCAAACCATGTTTCCCTCTCTCATAATAACTTTCAGTAGCATCATGAATAGTACTAACAATATAACTATCACATAAAGCATCCCTATCATGAGCCACATGCATAAAAGAATTAATACTCCCCACATGAACAATCGTAGTAGGAGCAGATTCAACAGAATAATTATTCTCATAACCATAATCATCAAAAACAGGAGGCATATTGTAATCATAACTAATTTTATCCTCAAAAGTAGGTGAACTAAAAACATTATACTCATCATTGTAACCATCATAAACTAGAGGTTTAGTATCATCACAAGCTAGAGAACTACTATGTCGCAAAGCATACTCATCAAACATATCATCATAAGAAGGAACAGGGATAGCACTAATGGTACAACAATTATTAACCTTAGAATTGGTACCAAAAAGATTTTCAATATCAAAAGTAGAGTGCTTTTCCCAATCATGATCACTAACATAGGTAACAGGCATGGGAACATCACATAGGGGAGATAAAATATCATCAGAGCAAACTTTCTCCACTAAAGCTGGGGAGCTAAAAATATCATGCTTAACAAAACCAGCTTCCCCATGCTTAGACTTTTCTATAACATTAGCAATAACGGTGTTCAAAGCATTCATACTAACAACACTATTAGCATGCAAATTAAGATCCAAAGGTTTTTCAATTTTCTCTTCAAATCTAAACTCAGGAAAAAGAATAAAGAACTCTTTATTTTCCATTAAGCCTAACTAGGGAAAATAAAAACAAGAAACAAAAAGATATAATTGCAGAATCTAAAGGAAATAACTTCGAGCACTCACACAGGAGGATGCGAGTACCTTTTACCTTACCTCCCGGCAACGGCGCCAGAAAAGAGCTTGATGTCTACGCACGTGTCTGTTCTTATAGACAGTGTTGGGCCTCCAAGTGCAGAGGTTTGTAGAACAGCAGCAAGTTTCCCTTAAGTGGATCACCCAAGGTTTATCGAACTCAGGGAGGAAGAGGTCAAAGCTATCCCTCTCAAGCAACCCTGCAATTACGATATAGAAAGTCTCTTGTGTCCCCAACACACCCAATACACTTGTCAGATGTATAGGTGCACTAGTTCGGCGAAGAGATAGTGAAATACAAGTGGTATAGATGATTATAAGTAGTAAATGCAATCTGGAATAAAAATGGCAGCAAGCAAACAAGTAACAAAACAGCAAGTAAACTGTGTGCAAAGCTTGGAAACAAGGCCTAGGGATCATACTTTCACTAGTGGACACACTCCCAACAAATATAGCATAATTGAACAAATAAATAACTTCCCTTCACTATGCTACTCTGAATTACTCTCCTATTGAATAACACTAATCATTGCGTAGTGGCTACAGAAGCACCCCTTAAAGTTCATGAAGTACTTGACAAACACCACTCATAGGGATATCCAAATCAAATCACAACTCAAGATAAATATTATTGTAACGTAGACCAAGTACTAACACAGTGCGCACACTGTCAACATTACACCATGAAAGGAGGAATAGATCACTTCAATACTATCATAGTGATAATTATTCTCATAATCCATAAGAGATCACAATCGTAGCCTAGACCAAGTACCACCATGATGCACACACTATCACCGTTACACCATGGCAGGAGGAATAGATTACTTTAATAACACCACTAGAGTACACATAATGACGAAGAGTAGCATCTACTTAATCAACATGATACAAAGCTCACGATCATATAAAGATCACATCATGGGAGAGAGAGGTGAACCACATAGCTACCGGTAGAGCCCTCAGCCCCGGGAGAGAACTACGCCCTCCTCATCATAGGAGACAATAAGGTTTATGGAGATAGCGGTGAGGTCGATGGAGATGGCTCCGGGGGCACTTCCCCGTCCCGGCAGGGTGCCGGAACAGAGACTTCTGTCCCCTGAAATTTGTCTTCGACGACGGCGGCGCTGCGGAACTGTTCTGGAAATTTCACCGACTCCCTTAGGGTTTTCCGTCCCGAGGCTTTATATAGGCGAAGGGGCGTCGTCAGAGGGCTGCCAGGGTGGCCTCACACATAGGGGGCGCGGCCAGGGCCGCACCGCCCTGGTGTGTGGGGCCCTCGTGGCCCCACTCCGCCTCCTCTTTGGCTCTCTGGAAGCTTCCGGGAAAAATAAGACTTCTGGAACTTGTTTCGTCCAATTCCGAGAATATTTCCTATGTAGCTTTTCTGAAACACAAAAACAGCAGAAAACAGGGAACTGGCACTGTGGCATCTTGTCAATAGGTTAGTTCCAGAAATTGCATAAAAACACCATGAAGTGTAACGAAACACAAGGCAAATGGTGTAAAAACAAGCATGGAGCATCAAAAATTATGGATACGTTTGAGACGTATCACCCGTCGCATCCGAGGCCGTCGCCGCCGAGCCCGTCGCCTCCAAGGGCGGCGCATCCAAGCGTGGTGCCTCCGTGAACTGGGCCTCTCTCAGGGCTGACGGACCACTTCACAAGATCGGCGCCTGCTTACTGGCGAACGAGGAGTATATGGACACCTACTCTGCTTTGAGGCAAGTTTGTACAAATTGGCGCTCAGATTTACCTAAGCCCGATGTGCACCTGTACGAATGGATCATGGTAGAACACGCCCTTCCACACGCCACTGAGTTCTCCTTCCTCCACCTCCGCACATCCCGCTACGTCACCATCGATCTAACGAAAGTTCATGCAAGGTTCAAATTCCTCCATATCTATAGAGTTAATCTATTTTTATTTTCAATCGTAAACATCTTAGTGCTGAATGTTATCTTCATCAATATATTTTAGATACTACTTCGTCAGCTTTTGCCGTGGCACCATCGTGCTTGCCCAGAAGAACCATCCGCACAAGATACGGCTTCTGAACCCACTCACAAAGACATTGAACACTATGTTTGAGGCGCAGATGCCATCTGTTATTCTGGAGTCAGTCGCTGTAATGAAGTCCCCGACTATGCTCTTCGTTTCCACATATTAGCCGGCGGAAATTGCTTGGGTCGATGAGAGCACTCCAACTAAGGGTATAGATGAAGATTGGGGAGAAGAAAGATTTTCGATCGAGCACCATTCTATGCGTTGCATTACCCCGTTCAATGGTGAATTCTATGCAGTAGCTGTGAACAATTTGGAGTTCGAAACATTAGTGTGCACCAACAATGTCCAGTTGGAGCAGCGTGCGAGCACTGTCAACATGGAGACACTATTTTCATTTCCAGAACTTGGAAATGACAAGTTCTACCTTGTGAAGTCGGATGGTGATCTGCTGCTTGTGTTGTTGGGCGGTCGTTTGGAGGAAGGTCAAACATTGGTGTACCGTGTGGACACTGAGAGCCGCTCTCTCCATGCCGTCAGTAACATTGGCAGTCGTGCCTTCTTCGTCCATCATGTCCAGTGTATCTCCGTCGACACCAGAGTGCACCCGACACTTCGACCTGGCTGCATCTACTACGCGGATTTGGGTTATATCAGCGAGTACTTTGATGATATGAACGCCTAGGATGAGTGGCCACTACGTGTGGATAGATTAGGAAAGTACGGTCTAAAAAATGAACAAAGGCCATACCGTTTGGAGGATGTATTGGCTGCACACTGCAGACGGAAGGAGTTCAATAAATATTTCTTTCAGACCAGAAAATGGAGCGACGAAGATATATATGATAAATGAAGAAGAGATTCATTCATCCTGTGGTATCATAATCTTCATGTTGGGCATACATTGTGTCTTGTATTATTTTCAGCTTAGTTTGTCATGAACATTAACATCGTTATTGGCTGCTTTTGGCTGCTGTATGCAGTTTATGTATTATACTTAGTTTTCTAGATTTATTATACTGCTGTGAATTTATCCTATACTAGCTTCTAGATTTGCTACTAGATTTGTTACCATATTGGGCAAAAAACGAGGGCCAAAAGGCAACAATCATTGAAGAAAGACAGAAATAGAAGCTTCTCTAGATTTGATACTAATTTGGTGAAAAGAGAGAGAACTGTTACAGAGAGAGAGGGGAAAAAGGCGCTCTGAAAAGGCGCTCTGAAAAATGCCAATTTGGGCCGAGAGAGACAGAACCGAGCTCTCACGTACAACCAAACGCGGTCTCGTCCTGTCCCACGCGGTCCCTTTCTACCAGCCCCACACGTCAGCACGGAACGGTCAACTTTTTTTTAGATAAAAGGCCTAGGGGCCCGACTTTAAATTAATAAAGCCCTGGGCAGAGTTTCAAACAACAGGTTCGACACAGCACAGTAGTTACAGGCCATACATAGGTTTCTTGGCAACACTTGCCAGAAGAAAACAGAGATAAACTAGGAGCTTAAGTAGCATCAGATGTCTTGCGGGGGTAGACGAGTCTGGAGGTATAGCGATCGAAGGATGCCCAGCAAGTGCTCCATCTTCGAGTTATGCTTATTCCTTAGCAGGGGACGCCACAGCTGGGTTGTCCTTGGCCCGTTGGAGACGAACCGCCTTTGCTAGCATGGATTCAGAGTCCTGTGTCTTGGACCTCCAGCTACGACGGGTGCTGGAAGTTGGGGTGGTCGACGTGATAACAGAGGACGCCGAGCCGGACTTGGAGACCTTGGAGGGCGACTTGGAAGGTGAGGGCTGGGCAGCCACTGCCACCGAGCGCTTACCCTTGGAGATTGAGATCCCAGCAGCAGCTTCAGACGCTAAGTCCAGTTTCTTTGCTACCCCTTCGAAAGAGCGCCCCACCTTGAGCTTCTTACACTTCTGCGCCAAGGTTTCATTCTTGAAGTCCCACTCATTAGGGCTTTCCCAGCCAATCTCCTCGCGGACAGCAGCAGACAGCTTTTGAACTTTGTCCGGAGACACATGAGGGCCATCGTCAGAGGAAATATCAAGCAGGTTGTCATCATCAACCGGCGGGAGGACTTCCGCCAGCTTTTTGGCAAAGGATTGGCCTGCAGAGAGATTGGAGCCATACTGAGCAATCGATGGAGCCGGAGCAGATGTTGGGGAGCTCAAGGGAACAGCCGAAGACTTGGGGATGGGCACACTGCTTGCTCCCTTCTTCTTTTCTGGTTTAACCCCAGGTTTCTTCCTTCTTGCAAATTTCTTGCTGACAGGCTCCGACATCACTTGATCCGCCGGCGCCTTATCCTTAGCGCCATGGGCCGGAGAGGGGACCGAGGATTTGGCCTTCCTGCGCTTCCAGTGACTATCAGAGTCGTTAAGGTCAGATTGATCCTTCTCCTCTTCATCTTCCTTGTCCTTGTCCTTGTCCTTGTCCTGGTGCGGAGGCAGAGGCGGAGAACCATCACCCACGTCTGAGGAAGAGAGCTCTGGCACAATTAGGACTTTGGCACCCTTGCCATTGACAAATAGGCTAACAGTGATCTTGGGGAAGGAAGGAACATGGACGAGGAAAAGCACCCGAACCGCTTTCGGATCCAGCCGCAGCGACTCAGCATCCACGGAGACTGGTTTCCCCACCATTTCCAGGGCTGCCTTGAGACGATCTGCTTCCAGGAGACACGGAGGCAGACCATGCACACGAGTCCACACTTCCGAGAGCGGTGGCGGAGCACCTGGAGGGTTGCAGATTGAATCAAGCACAATGATTCGAATCTTACTGCCTGGAAGCGCCAGATCCGCATCATTCTTGCACAACTGGAAGCGCCGGAACGGTCAACTCAACGGGAATCCTCCCGTCCGAGCTCCTTCTGAGGGTTTCAGACAAGGGCTTGGGGAAAACTGAGAAAAAACTAACGAGCTGGGGAAAACTGAGTACAACTAAGGACCTGAGGGCACGAAAATAGAAATCCCATTTATCTACATATAAGACATTTTAGCAAGCTAAGTAAACAGAGGGACTACAAGAATTAGCCCTGACTGTGGCCGTAGAATTAATAATAAATATGCGCGACAATACAGAGAATGAATATTTTTTTGCAATAAATTATTGGTCTTTTGTTTACCCTTGTAATAGTTATATCGAATACAAACATTGCTGTCGCTTTCCCTGAAAAAAATCACTTCCTGTATTTGCCGTAATCAATCAAGTGAGTTATACAGTACATATTAAGAACTGACGAACTGAATTACTCCTAAGCAATTAAAAGTGAGTTTCTTTTGCGGGGAAGCCAGTCCTCGCTGCTTAGCTTAACAGAAAAGGCAAGTTGTTGGTTGAAACCGGGATCACAATTATTGCAGCAAATATAATTTCTCCAAGCCCAGCATAGCAAAATTGTGCATGGGTGGAGCTTTCAGATTGGCTTTTCTCATTTGTGTAACGTAGGATCGACCAATAAGAGGATGCCTTAATCAGGATAACAAAGCAGCCATCCTCATTTGCGAATTGCGATGCAATGTTCTTTCCATTCTAGAAAAGAAGTCATCCATCGACGTCTCCATGTTTGATTAATCTTAGCTACACCGAGTGGACACTCATGAAACATCATGCAATGACGATTAAGCAGGTACTGGAGTTTTTGGTTTGCTTTTAAGAATTATCAGCAGCTACTAGCTATAGCTATAGTGCTATAAGAGAGAAGAAACAGATTAAAGCCCTAACGGCACCGTGGAAAGGAGAGGCTTCGATCGGCCAGTGTCCAGCGCCCTTGGTGATCGAGATTTGTTCGCACTTATGCTTAGTTTAAGCTATCTCTACAAGACGTATAGGCTTTATGGTTTGTTTCGTGACTAATGACTCGATTTCCTCCTGAGATCGGGAAGAAGATTCCTTGAGGAAATATGCCACGATTATGCCGCATATGCATGCGTATGTGCCTAACTAACGAGTACTCCACTGCTTAATTACATGCTGATATTACAGGCGACGGCATGCATGCAAGCATGTCAAGTGATGACGAGACGGCGAGACCCACAGAAGATTCGGTGAGCCTGACATGGTGACACCTGTCTCTGTATTTGTTCCTGCGTCATTGTGCACTATCTGACAAAACATTTAGCATAGAGATGCTTCCAAATGTTTCGCAGGGTTCGTGACCTGGCCTTGTAGGGTTTTTTCGTGTCGATGCGCTACTTAAGTTGGGGTTTTATATTTTACACCGTCGCTCCCATTTTTACCCATTCTAACTACTCTTTTCGTTGTCTAAATACATTTGCTTCACAAAGCTAAAACATCTTATATTTATGGACAGAGAGAGTACAAGTTACGAGATATGTGATAACACCCAGTGTAGTGTAGGTAGATAAAGAGAGAGCCCGTGGTGCGCACCAAACTTGGAATCCAGTTGATATTTGTAATTCTATGTAGTTTTTTTATGCTTAACCCTTACAGTAGACAATATAAGAGTATGATGTGTGTTAGCTGGAGTGGACCAGGGTGTTACTATCTAAGTGACAGAAATAGTTAGGCATCTTTGGAAACCGAACATCTAGGGATAAAAAGAGAACGAAGTATTTATCCCTCGTGACATGAGGTAGATATTTGTGTGTATATTATACTTCTCAACCTCATGTGATGAAACTTAATGCAATACTCTAAATTATTACTTAAATCTAAGCTTGCAGGGCTTGCTTAGGGAGTTTTAGTAATACGGTATTTATGATACTAGGTGTCCTTTGATGTTAGGACATGTTTACCATATAAATATTTTACATAACACTTGTGTATGACTCATTTCTCATAACTATGACACCATGATTGTGCGTGTGCATGCGTGTGTGCGTGTGAGTGTGAGTATGTGTGTGTGCGTGTGTGTGTGCATTGCAGTGCGTGCGTGCGTGCAGTGTGTGCGTGTGTACGTGTGTGTGTGCGCACATGTGTGTGTGTGTGTGTGCGCGCGTGCGTGCAGTGTGTGCGTGTGTGCGTGCGTGCGTGCGTGCGTGCGTGCGTGCGTGCGTGCATGCGTGCGTGCGTGCGTGCGTGCGTGTGTGTGTGTGCGTGCGTGCTCTTCATCTTGCAACTTAGAGGATTGCAACATCTTTTTTATATATTTACTCTTTTATTGCATTTTATATTCAAGCATAAATTAAATCTCCATAGTTTTTTCAAAAAAATTACAGCATAGAAAACAAATTGTGACAGCCTGATTTGAGAGAATAAATAATTTAAATACCGCAGTTCGATACTCATACTTACACATTGAAAGGTGATACAACTATCCCTTACACTTGGGGTAATAAAATACTTTTCTTGCACTATTGCTGGGGAGCGCATCGCTAAGGCTTTTATTTTTGTTTACACTAGACATTTATTTAATTTTCATTTTGGTGCACATCTTCTAATCACTCAAGCTTGGGGAGGTTCACCACTCTAACTTGCTTGGTTGTGAGCCTTTTTCCCTCTATTTTTCTATAAAGTAATTTTAGTTCTCTCGTTTTATTTATAGTTCTTGTTTTATTTGTTTTGTTTAATTTCATTTTTGTATTTACTTTTTTGTATGTCAAAACCCCATAAAATTGGAAAACATAAAATATTGTAAAAGCTCTTGCTATGGAGGGACTTCCCAGAACCTCTATGTTAAACCATTATAGCAAAATATATGATCCATATGATAAAAATTGCTCAACCTAAGAAGGGGAAATGGAAAGTTTTCTTTAGCCACCTCGACCATATGGCTTCGTATTTATGTGCATCGCATGATATGACTTGCTGCATTAAGGAATTCCTTCCATGTTTTAAATTTCTTTGTAAGTATCATAATGATCCTATATTTGTCTTTTTCAAGAATATAAGTTATTGTGCCTAGATTTTATAGAGAAAGTTAAACAATATGTGTTTCTTATATTGCTATCCATGAGATATACTTGATGATTAGTGAAAAATATTAAACGTCTCATGTGGCTCATGCAATGAAAAGACACATTTCCGCTATCCTTAAGCTTTGCATAGAAAATTTAGTGAGAACGCTCATGTTGTTTGTTATAAAGAGACATCCCTTGCTGCCATGTAGAGTACTAACATTTGCAGGAGGGAGAAGATAATAACATAAGCAAAGAGGAGGAAATAAACGAGAAAGAAAATGAGTATGAGAATGACAAAGAAAAGGAAGATTGGGACCCTCGACCATTGCCATCAAAAGATGATGGTTATTTTCAACTTCAATACTCTGTTGTCATATATGAGAGCCCATGCTATTTTGATGAATCTAATAATGCTCATTTACCTATATCTACTAGTACTAGTGAAACTAGTTAATTAGCAATGATAATCGAGAGTGTTATTAGATATGTAATATGACAATTCCCTAGATGATGCTCTTGTTTTGCTTGATAATCCTCCATGTTTAACAATGATTACAAATTCATATGAGGATAAATATAATGATAACATTTTTGGTAATAATGATACTCATTCATGAGAGTCCTACATTATTATTGAATTCTCCTAGATTCACAATAGAGGAGACATATGCGCTTGCTAGGAATTATATTTGTGTTTGCATTTACCTTTAACTCTTACTGGTAACCATGATATTAAGACTAAAAAAATACTAGAAACTATTTTTAGAGAGGAAAACATGCTACTGAATGCCATGACAAATTAAATGAACTCTTTATGTGACAACTTTGCTAGCAGTTATGTCGTAAAATTTGCTCCCAATGGTTGCTACTACTATGAAAGAGGAGGTGATAAGTTCTCTCTTTACTTTCAAAAAACTACAAAGTTGCAAGAAAGTACTATTGATATGCATTGGTATACCTCTAATTTATGTAATTTATTAATATATAAAATGTCAATCTTTTAGGAAGAAAGTTAGACTTCGTTGTTGTTGGTTTATACTTTATGTTGCTCTCTTCCATGACGCAACTTGATTGATATTTAATTGGTTTGAGAACACCTTGGGACCCTTATAATTTTAAAGTAAGTTTTCTCTGTGTTTTATCTCTAATTTTAAATAAATTAACAAGCTAAGCCCATTTGTATATGGATTGATTTGAAACTATAAGGAATTGTAGTTTTTTATGCATTGTTGTTCACAATATGATTTTTCATATTTTTTGACAACTTCAAAAATCATGAAAATTTACTGTCAGAACATATTTTCGTATTATGCAAGCATAATTATTATTTTCATAGTTTCTATAATTTTCGAAGTGGCAAAATAAAATATGTTTTCTTGATGTTGTTTCCTAAAGCAGAATATGTATTTTGTTTCAAGAGTGGCTTTCTTGAGCTTTAGTATGATTCCTTAGGGATCTTAAAATGTTTGTTGATGTTAGCCACTTGATCAACTTCTCCAGACACTTTAAACAAAATTGTTTTGGAATTTTGGCACTAACTCAGGTATTATCTATGTCAGTATTGTCTCCCCAGAGAAAAATAGTGGGAGAATTTTGTGGTGGAGTTTTTTCACACAAAATAAAGGAACACTAAAATGAGGAATAATGAAAGGCGAAAACCATAATCTTGGGGATTGACCATGCATCCTGTATATAACAAGCATGAAAATATTCAAGAATACTTAAAACCATAAGCTTGGGGATACCCTTGCATCCCCCTGCGCATCAATAACCCCTTAGTTTGCAAACCTTGATACTCTCTTTTCTGAGAGCCTTTAAAAATTTCGCATGAACCTGGTCATCCTTTATTTTACATTTTTTATACCACCATGGTAGTTGCTATAAGAAAAGAGAGATGATCGAGTACTAAAATAGGATGCACCCAAAAGAAAGGAAAGGGATAAATATATACAAGTTGAAAGTATGATCACATTTTGTGTAATTATTTTATTATGGATTAGTTAGAATTATGCAAGTGTCAGATCCAGTAGTACTACTTTTAATTTACTTCATTATTGTGGAATTATAATTTATCTTGCATTATAGCAAATTAGATGTTGTTGCATTCTTTATTTTAGTAATCAACATTCTTCCTTTGCTAGCCTTTCACATACTAAGCATGATAAAGTTCTTGTGCACCCAATTTTTTTGCACCAAGCTATTCCATATATGATTCCAACATATATACCTATATATGACATTTCCCCACCATTCCAAGTAAATTTTCATGTGATATTTGTAAACTCCCAAACTCGTCTTATTTGTGTTCATGTTTACAGCTCATGGGGTAGCGCTGAAAGGAATCATGATCTTTGATGCTAAATGATGTTATTTTTTCCTTTTTTCTCCCAATGAGCATGAAGAATGTGCTTATTTAAATTTGAAGAGAGATGGTAAAGGGATTCCTGGTCTAACTAATATAAAAATAAAAAGCACTCCTCCAGGAATGTTAAAATTTTGGTGGGTAATAGAGAATTCGGTTAGCCATGGTTTGTGAAATCATATGTGGGGAGGAGTGACTTAAAAATTATGTGAACCACTCTCAAACTCAAAAAAAGTATTTGCATGGAAGATGATGAGTTCTTTTGGTGCGATAAACTGTTCATGTAAGCATACACTCCCCAAACTATTTTAATTCTGTTTTCAATCAGTGAAACTCTAGCACATGCTAATCCATGCTTCCCTCTGCGATGGGGTTATCAACTTCTTTGTGAGTTACAAGTTCTTTAAAAAAAATTATCTAGACCAGTGCTTATGGAACAACTCCCTTTACATAACTTTCTTAAAAAATTATCTAGACCAGTGCTTATGGAACAACTCCCTTTACATAACTTTCTTATGTTTCACATGCACATCTTTCACGCACACTAATTTTTACATCATTTTTCATGCCTCCATGGTACTTTAAAAGAGTAGTGTAGTGCATTATTTCATATTTTTTTACATTCTTGAAGCTTATGTTATTTGTTACTTAATATGAGGATTGTGTATTTTCATTTACTTAGCAATGAAATATTGTGTTTTGAGTATCAATGGTCATACTGAAACATGTATCTAGTGATAATAAACTTAAAGTTCATATATGCATATCATCTTTATGCTCAAGGACGAGCAAAGATTAAACTTGTGCCAGGGATGTTGATACGTTAGAAACATATCTATGAACTTTGTAGTTCATTATATCACTATCCATCTTATGAGTTACCATTGTTCTTAATAATTTACGGGATTTTCCACACAACTGGTATCTGGATGGCAGAAAAATCTCATGTTAGTATTTTTGACTTTCACGGAGCTTCTGGACTACAAAAAATATAGGTCCAAAATTCCCTTTGGAAATTATTCAACAAGCCAAAGTGGGGCGTCACGGAACTTCTAGGACGCCACGAAGAGATTGTGGTGCCTCAAGCATTCGTTTTCCTTGTTTTTCGTATCATCGGATTGATTTTGACCTAAAACCGTCTATACATATCTACTGGGATTTAGTTTTGCATGAAAATTGTAAGTGCTAGTGGTTTTTGTTAAAATATCTATTAATATTATTATGTTACAAAAGTTTTGGATTATAATTTAAAATTTTGAGTTGCATCGATGATATAAATTCTTTTTAACAACATGCATTAACAAATAAACCGTGGTCTTTTAAAAAATGATAGCGTGTGAAGTTGGACAGAAATCACAGCATGCATGCAACAGCATTTTCGCGGGCTTCACCATGTGAGCTATCATACCGATGCACAGCCAAACACCCGCGTGAACGACAAGATCTGATGCAGCATCAGCGGTTGGCTCCACTCACATGCAACAACATCTAGGGCGCGATTGGTATTCCGTGTCACTTTTTGGGCTTCCTGGGGAATGCGCTGGGGCCTATGTCGATGTGCGATGTAATTATGCCCTTGGTCGTTTTGTTTGGTTGCCTATGATATATTGTAGCTGTATTTTTGAAACCACTTTGGCATAATTGTTTGAATGCCTGCAGACATATTTATAGTCTCACTATGGTGTGCTTACCACACACCACACACCACTATAGCTACTTCTTCCTCCTGTAGTCACTGCCAGACAGAGGCTGGGCTGTAGCCATCATGTCGCTGCTCGTTGCCGGTAGCCGTCGAAGTCGATGAGTCCGTCGCGCGACATCACCGCTCACTGTTGGTAGCCGCCAAAGACAGTAGAGTTGCGCCACGTCCGGTTGATTCAGAGGACAACGCCGAGTATGAACAGAGAACAGACATATGTACAGTTTTCAGTATACAGATAGATGGAGATGAAATTATCTATGATCACCGAAACAAAAAACTTACAACACGAAAGTTGTGTAAAATGATGCGCTAAAGCTACTCATGCAAGGAAATTTTAAACGATGGACCGTGTGCGATGAATTTGACAAATTCATTCAAAACGCTTTGAAATGAAATTGAAGATGTATACCAAACGAAACTCAAAACCGATAGTCAGAATAGATTCATCTCATCAAGGTGCATCTTTTTTGTGTAGAGCACACGATTAAATGAACCATGGTTATGCTAACAAGAACAGTGTATGGGCACTATGAAGAGGCCGGGCCGACGCCGCCGTGACGCCGTAGCCGGCGAGTCTATATCGCCGCATCGACGCTCATCGCCGATAGCCACCGAAACCGACGAGTCTATCGCGACGGACCGCGCCGCACTCCGACGATCTATGCTACAGTGACAAGCAAGAACACCTTCAGTCCAAAGAAGATGAACACACATACGTACACTATTATAGTATACAAGAGAGATGCAGACTATGTTTTCTATGATCATCGAAACAAAAAACTTACAACACGAAAGTTATGTGGAACAGTGTGGTGAAGCTACTCACCAAAGAAATTTTTAAAGGCGACTCGTGTGCAACGAATTTGAATTTTTTTTTGGTCAAATCGGTTTCAAACAAAATTGAAGTTTACACCAAACGAAACTCGAAACGGATAGTCAGAATGGATTCATCTCGTCGAGATGCATCTTTTTTATGTATGACACATATTTCAATGATCCATGATTATGATAATATGAAAGGCTTATGAGAGAGCTGTTTAAAGCAAGGAGAGAGAAAGTTAAACGAGAGTGAGGGAAAGCGACTCTACCAGGCGTTGACCACTTTTGGCTCACGGGAGCCAAAGACGAGGGTGGCTCTGAGGATATGCTCGATTCGTGAGTATCCCCAGAGTCTGGACGGAGGATGATTTAAGTGCGTACGAGCCACAATTTAGATGCAGCCCGAGACATCAATCAACTTGTTGTTGGCTCTCTAGGGTCGGGTTCAGCTTTTCGCAGGCAACTGATCGCGCCCCTGTGCCTGTGTTGTGTTGTTTGCTGGATGGTCCGTGCGCGGATTAGCCGACCGACGCGTAGCGTGTGTCAAACAAAAATATCCTAAAGCTCGCGGCGTCGATTCACATATTAAACCCAGTCGTCCTTATATGCGCATCATCTCGTCACGTCAGGTTGGTCTTTGGGTTTGGGCAGGTTATGCACGCGATCTTGATCAATGAAAGTGACGCCATGCATGCATATAAGCACCACGCGCTCGTACTACATGTCCGATCCGTTGTGGCTTGTCGTTGGTGTTGTAGTATAAAGTAAAGAGACAAAGGAAGAGATATAAATGAGACTCTTGTATTATTACATTGTGGGAAACCCACTTATATACAGGGTGAAGGGGTTTTCCCCAACAGATATCTCCTGGGAGGCATCCCTTCCATATACAATTGATCACATGTTTATTTCTTAACACTCCCCCTTGATCAATTTATCATCTGTATATTGCAATTCAAAAACTCCTTCTAAAAAACCATGTGGGAAAAATTAAGGAGAAACATTATAACAATATGTCATCGAAAACTCCTTCAAAAACCCAGTGGGAAAAATATAAGGAGAAACCATATGACATATGTCCGCACTTGTATTTGTATTGTCTTATTAAAAACCTTGTATGGGAAATCTTAGGGAAAACTCATAAAGGGAAAAAGAGTACAATATCAGTGATCGGGAGATCATCAATGAGTTATAACTTGGGATTTTACTCCCCCTGAACATTGCAAACTTCAAGGTTATCCCATACCAATTCCACGAACCTAATTCTGGAATATAAACGTTGGTAGAGATATTGTGAATGTCACAATAGGTTGTTTGCAAATTATCCTCTTACATTTCTGTAATTCATGAGGATGAGTATAACTCGTAAGCAATACAAGTGACATTATCTCGGTAGATAATGATAACCTCCACATGATTTCACATGTGGCCAATCATTCTGCAAAGCCATGCACATCTTGTGATGTTTCAATAATTACCGCAAAATGAACACTGGAAGGACCCATTTAGGGTCTATTCAGAAGACTTTCTTCAGAATATTCTTCCAATAAAACCAGTCTTTGATATGGCACCGTTGGGATCACATAATTAGCCACTATCGTACATCACACCATGGTCCTGTCTTGATTTCATGATAGAATTAATCAAGACATATTGTGCCTTGGATATATCTAAGAATATTCCATACACAAATCTTATACCCTCTGGGAAATTGCACTCTCAGTAACTTGCCTACAACTATAATGTCAGGCCTGACGTATTCTGCAAGATAATTGAGTGCTCCAATGGTGTTTAGATATGAAACTTCATATCCAGCTATCATGCCACCATTTCCCCTACCTATAAAAGGATTTGTATCCCAATATTAGGTATAATATGACCTTATGTGTCACTGATGTCATATACCCATATTGAACATTTCCAATATTTCTAGATATATGAAGACTGATAGACATCTGTTCCTGGGGGAATATGCTTCAAGTTACAAACTTAAGCACAATTTGATTTGACCAAAATCTCCGTCTTAAAATGATTGTGTGTATCCATATGTCGTTTAGACATCGATGATAAGATCATCAACACCACACATGTGATGTAAAATCCAATTAAGGATTTCTTCATGAATACACATCAACAATCATCAGTATTAGAGTTATCCTTATCAAGGAAGAACTCACTTAGTCGGTCGTACCACACAATTATCTGACTACTTCAAGTCATAAAATGACTTCAGAAGTTTCACACATTCATGTTGCGATTTTGTTTGGATTTAGAATATTGAGTCCTTCAACGACTTCAATATGCATATTCGAACTTACTGTCCCATGTGAGTATGTAGCTACTACACACATAAACCACATGGATATGTACTGCCAATAATATTCTTTATCGAAACATAATTCCACTCATACCTTAGAAGGTATGCAACATCGTTATCGATGTCAGGTCTCTGCGGAAACCCTTATGCTACAAGCCTCGCTTTTCTCACCACCTCATTTATTTTTGTTTCTAAACAAAAATCAATTCTCTTCCCTACAGAAGATACTTATGAGGAGCAGGTTTTACAATTGCAAACACCTCTATTTTGATGAGCGAGCGCTACTCTTCTTCAATTGCTTCCTTTCATTTGAACCAATATAAGTGCAACAACACTTCCCATGGATTTTGGTTCAGGGCCCAAAAGGATTTTAGCAATTCTCAAGAAGAAATATATGTCGACATATGTAGACTTTCTCATATACGATTTTTATGAATCAATATCCTTTGTGGAATTCTATAACCTCTTAACTCCTTGTGATTTCCCACAACAACGGAGTAAGGTGTTCCGATCTCCCATCACTTAAACTTTTGTGCACATTTGTGTTGGGCTATGGATGATACACATCCATCTTTTGTCACTCAACTCGAGGTTGACTCAAATTTACTGACTGAGGAGACCATCTACTTTGTTTTAACAGAAACATACGAGAACTTAGTCTCAAGTAACCAGAATTCTCCCCCTCTTGCTCTCATTTGGGGGCACAAGTAGTTTATTAGGTACCTCCACTCGTTCTGGTACTTGACCAAAGTGACACCTTTGTCACCAGTAAATAATTTGGCAAATTATTTGCAACATTCTACAAATTTCTCATAACCTAAACCTCCAGTTCAGATTCTTAAGTACGTGGACAAAATGTCTAGGACATTACTTACCCATTCAATGGCATTCTTTGTGGTACTCATCTCCCCCTAATGCTAGAGAATGTCCTTATTGCAAATAGCAATCAGCATACGGGCTACAATAACTCCCTTGTTCGGGTTAAGGTATTTGACTGATTAACAATCATACCACAGTTATTCCTCACATAGATCCCAAATATATGTGAAGCCCCATGATGTACGCTGGGGTGGTGATATCGGTATGTAACCAAATTACCGCAGATGTGAAATACTTCACTAATTTCCACGTACAAACTGCAAGGGGATACAGTATTATGTGCATTTGATCTCAATTAGACCAAATATGCGGCGTGTGAAACCGCATTTACCAACAACAAAATGTTGGCAAATCACAATTTTGTAACATTGGCCATGCAATTTTTACCCTCTTTAATAAGAAATCTAGCCAGACAATTTTGGGTATGTACACATACTGAATTTAACCATTGAATGGTTGTGAATCAAATTCAACAATAGTTCCATTCCATGGCATTATCCCATGTTAGAATACTTTGCTCCAAATTCATCAATTTGAGCACTCAATTCAGTAAACACATGGTTTTGTCTGAATGATACACACCTAAGACCATCTTCTATCTTCTAGACGTGTCTAGTAAAACCATGAAGTACCAACATAACCCATACATAGTTGAGTAATCCACATATATTCTTAAAATGCTTTCAAGAATAATGTCTGGCTCATTTCAAATTTTAAGGTGAGAGTGCCTTAAAATTATTTCTCCTATGGCACGTGCAGTGCTCATAAAAATCGCATGATTATTGTGAATATTGCATCTTTTAAGTTGTGGCCAATGAAATTATCAATAATTTCCATGTGTCATAATGACAAAGGATGGCAAATTATTGTGTACGCAACAAGATTAAGTATAAACTGATTCATACACTCAATTTTCTCAACAATCATGTCCGAGGGACAAGATGCTGCAAATTATACTACATGTAGTAGTACAATTATAGGCTCATGATATTATGGGATAACCAGGAGACTACAAGAGTCCTCCAAAATATCTTGGGAATAACCATCCACAAGCGTATCATCGGAGTAGAGGAGTCATTTTACATCTACATACCAGAATAATTTCTAGTTGTTCCTTTTGAAGTTGAACTTCAAAACTTTCCCATTTGAATCATTTTCCCTATCAATGACTTGGTGGTATGATTCAACCCAATACATGACAAATTGATAATCATTGGTATGATACTTTGTACAACCAACCCTTTGTCATTGCAATCATTTTTATCTTAAATGATCCCTTCCCTTTTAAGATACATACGCCATGAATTTCAGGCAATGGTGTCACACCCGTTGGGCGAACCTGATGAATCTTCATAAGAAGTTCATCATATTTTTAGCCTAAAATAAAGATGGCATTTCTATTTGCCATCATAGGAGATCATAAAGTGCAATAAGGATTTACAATCAGATTTAGATCCGAAATTACCTTATCGCATAATCTCAACTCAGTGTTGATTTATTGGCAATAGAATTATAAGCCTCAACGGACTTGAAGTCCCGACTACGAATGATTTGTCAGTCGTGTTGCGCTTATAACAACATATCTCTTTGCAAGGGAGTCCCTCCAAGGGCATATGGATATTCATCATCCACTAAATACTCAGTTTGAGAAGTGAGTCATTGCGATGCCACATAAATGCAAACATGCATTATTTATAGCTATATTGGAAATAGCCATGACATTCTTTACAGGTGGAGTTTCTGTGGCGACAATGCCACGAGTTGACATAATATGTCCTTGACCCATGTTAGATAATTACTCCAACCTAATGTCATCTCATCGCATTTCCTTTCAAAGGAAGGTCGGCCATATGCTACATGAAATGCTCATGTATTAATTTACTTTCAGCAAATTAAGTAGGATGAAAATACTATGGCTAAACATAATCATGGTCATGGTGATTTAGTGACCCATAGTGTAAACCTTCCACAAGAAGATAATCACCACAATATGGTCTAAATCTTCAAATTAAAGGTAATCACCTCAAAAGGGATAAACCTTAAAGTTCCTTAACACATAGAGGGTAGTCAACCACCTAGTGGTGCCTTACTCTTATGGACATTTCCCATCGATCATAGCCTCCACAACCTTATGTTATTTATAACACATGAAGGTCATCACCACGAAGTGAATTAAACCTCTCAGTTGTGTATGAAACTTAATTCATAGCTATTATGATGTCTCATAAGTTGTGTTAAATGGAAGGTAATCACCAAAATATGCAAGTATTTTGCATAATTCTCTTCATAGCATAACCTATGATGTTGTCACCGCCAATTCCACGGATTCCACTCCTGATGGAATATGTGACACCAAAGTCACAACAAATGACAAATGCTATGAAGTTATCATATATTTGAAAAACATCATGAAGGTAGTCACCAACGATGTAGACATCATAGTTGAGAACAAAAATTATTTCGTTGCTATGATACCATGCCATAACTATTGCGCCTTCATTCTGCTTTAAACACATAGAGGTAATCACTAGTAAGTAGTGTAGACCTCTCTCCTATGGAGCTTATCACAACCTTGTGTTAACTAAAACACATTGAAGGTAATCACCACATGATGGTGTAGACCTCGCAGTTGTGAACGAAATTCATTGCCAAAATGCAATCCATAAGTTGTGTGCAAAATTGAAGATAGTCATTATGTCTTAATCACATATAGACCTCGCGGTAATGGTGCATAATCTACAATTAAGTAGTAGATGCCATCTATCCATTACTTTGTGATTCGTAACATAAACTTGAGATAGTTAGGCAAGTGTCATAC
The DNA here is from genome assembly GCA_007115705.1 of Dactylis glomerata. NCBI lineage: Eukaryota > Viridiplantae > Streptophyta > Magnoliopsida > Poales > Poaceae > Dactylis > Dactylis glomerata. The sequence goes on from QXEO01001223.1 coordinate 3,023,017, forward strand.
ACTTTACTACCATATGTTCATCCAACATTGCAAGCAAATTCCATATTCTATACGAATGATGGATTCCACATATTGCTTTGCAACAGTATTACTCATGTAATACAGTCATTTTACATGACATAAAATGATGCATAATAAATTATTATGCAATTCAGCAAGATCCGATGATCCATCTTGTATATATGTCTCAAGCCTAGTGCAAAAGACAAATAACAACAACCATATATGGTTGAAGTGCTGAAAACAAAAAGGCCCGAGGGCTAAACTGCCAAGTCCAACGAGCCCAATGGCTCCATTATAATTTCAGTAAGCCCAAGGCTCAACCAGAAATACATGGACTTATACAGGATTATTAAATAATCCTATGGTTGATTTGCAAAAATTGCCAAAGAGATAGAATTCTCCTTCTCTTCTTCCCCTGCGATTGCAATTCCCCAAGAGGAATAACCATCACCGGCAAAGTTTGTCGGGGTTCCGAGGTCGACGGCCATGGTAGTGCATCACCGTCGGCTAGGCCTTGCCCCGGGCGCTGCTCTTGGCCACCGCGGCCCCGAAGGGCTGAGCAGTGCCGCGCAGGCCCTTGGCTGCCGCCGGGCACGAGCACCCATACCGGGTCGGGAGCGCGTCGGCCACAGTCGCCTCAGTCTGGAGCGCCAGGCCTTCTGCTTCTGCGCCGCAGGCCTCGTGGAGAAGGCCACGCCGCCGAGGCGCCGTAGAAACGCGCCTATAGGACGCCTCCGTCCGTGAAGACCGTATCAGACGCCATCGGTCATGAAGACCAAGCACTTCTTCGTTGTGCTCCGGACGAACGCCAGACTGTCGTGGTTCGGGCATCGCCGCAGCCATGCGTGTTGGCCTTCGGCCGCCATCTGGAGTAGATGTCGAGGACGAGCGCACCACGCCGAAGATAGCGTTGCTTCCATAGACATCGCCAATGACACCCTCCGCCTTTGTCCTCGGAGCAACCGTCACTTGCATGTTCTTGCGATTAGAAGACATAAGACAACAAGTGCAATGATTAGTTCATCGTTCCAACAAAATAGATTAAACTAATCAATTAATGCGTCCAAGGTTGGATGGATGCATGCAAGAGCATGAATATTGATGCGCGATCAATCGATTTTCTTCAGGATGTCCAGGACGTTGCTAGTTCGTCGCACAATCTTATTTCGATCTTGGCCGAACTTAGTGGTTCGAGCGTGCTGATAACGTGTTGTAGTATAAAATAAAGAGACAAAGGAAGAGACACAAATGAGACTCTTGTATTATTACATTGTGGAAAACCCATTTATATACAGGGTGAAGGGGTGTGTTGGGAAGACACCTTTTCCTCCAACAAACACCTCCTGGGAGGCATCCCTCCCATATACAATTGATCACATATTTATTTCTCAACAGTTGGCACGTTACGAATTTATAGAGCGGCCGTGTATGATTGTTGCATGCCATTCGTGCAAACCGTGCCGCCATGAGAACGAATTTCTGTTGCGTCGCCGCTGATGAACGAATTTCTCTCGATCAATATTAATTCATCTGTAACAATTTTGATTTTTTTTAAACCTAATAAGGTGTGTAACCGTCGTCGCAAGTCCACTGCTAAGGTATGTAACCGTCGCCGTCGCAATTTTGATTTTTTTTAAACCTAAGGTATGTAACCGTCGTCGTCGCAATTTTGAGATCCCTGCAGCACAGATCGAAGACGAGGCAAGCAACCTTGTTTCCTTGCGAGCACCATCACCACGATGGGTGCACGGAGGAAAAGAATCACCCAATTTCCTCACATCTGAGCCATGTTTGGTTTCCAGTCATCCAATATCACCACAAACAATGCCGTCCACCATGGACAACCGCCAAACGAGGAGGCGAACAAGCTCCAGACGCTGCTCACGAGCGGTAGGAGGTAGCAGCATATCGGCATAAGGCACATGAGCCCCCTTTCGAGAGCCTAGTTCTTTTTGGCCCCATCTTGTACATAAGCCACTCCGGCTTGAGCTGCCCAGAGAAACAACAGTGAAAATGAACTCTTGAGAAACTGCGGTCTAGATCTTTTCGGCTTTCATTGTCGCAACTCATTGTCTGAGTTGTATGATGAAAAGTCTGTAATGCCCATGGGATGATTTTGTGTTTGACTACCTACTATTGAGTTGTTATTACAGTTTTTTGTTGCAAATTTGAGAAAGAGAACAATTCCATAGCATCATGAAGAGCTAAACATTAATAGAATACACATATGGTGTAATCCCGAGTCATGGTAAGGAGGGCAATGTTTTGGCAGCGAGGGGTGGCTTGGTCGTTGGCCGGAGTTGCCCCTGTCGGCAGCGGCGGAGGTATGGGAGGAGTAACCCTAGGCTGTTATTTGTTTCGAGTGAGAGGAGAGTGGAGGTGTCCCCCAAATAACGTTTTGGTCAAACGGCTTGAGCCAGTGTTACGGCATTTGGACATAAATAGCGGAAAAATTAGAGGTATCACCATATACCGCTTGGTGCAGCTTGGGAAGCTCGGAAAGATCAAAAAATCGCTTTGGAGCACGTCCACCCTGGAGCCCTTTTTTGATTTTCTCAAAATGGATATTTAAAAGTTTCAAAAAATATAAAAAATATCTAGATATAGTCAGCTACGTACACTACGAGTGTGCAAATTTTGAATGCAAAATACTTTGTATTTTAGGCTCAGCAAAAAAGGCAAATTGGACAAAATCTGAAAGATTTGAAGGTGGTACTATTCATACTCCCAAATCTGCAATTTTGTTATTTTTACCGAGGATAGAATATATGGTATGTCGTGATGAAAATTTAAACACAGGTATATATACTAATTCGGTGACTACACTCTGGTATTTTTTTCTGATTTTTTGAAACCTAAAATTTGAAAATTTTGAAGTTTGAAAAAACGAGCTCCATGGATCCCGTCCTCCTAAATGACGCACTCGATGGGATATGGTGGCTTGGCTTCTCTTCACTGTGAAGGAAACGGTGAAACTGGCTGTTCCAAAAAAAAAGAAGCTTAAAACGAGAGTTTATTTAAGGTTAAGCTTATTTCTACCTCTAAGCTGTTCAAAGCTTCAAAAAACTGGGCCGCAAAGTATGTACCAGCTTATTGCTTGTTTTCTTATACAGAAAAATGGTGGGAGAGGGTGGTGTCCAGGTGCCGACTGCGTCAAGGCCACGTCAAAACCTCGCAGCAGCACCACCACCATCAGCAGCTGCGTGGCCGCCACTGACGTCCCTCCGTGCGTACACTTGATCTGGTCCCTCGCCACAGCTCTCCTACGTGCCGTCCAACATTCGTTTTTTGCGTGATCCAACGAGCCACAAAGCCCATAACTGCGTAAAGAGCACCTATACTGCCACAATGCACTACGTAGTAATCCCCGGCCGCCGGCTGGCCTCTCGGTCGTAGTTTTCTTGTTAACAAATGGTCATGTGGGCTTAGTGAGCACGTTTGCATCCAGTGCTGTCTGAATCAATTCAGTTATCCCAAGGGATAATCTCCTATTATAGTACTACCACCTTTGTTCTGTTTAAATCGACATGGTTGACTCAAGTGGGCTGCCTACGGATGGACCACGTGCGCGTCGATTAAACCACGATAGAATACAAAAGTAGTGGTTTAGATTTAACAATGAGAAAGAACGGCTGAGATTTTAAAAGAAAAGATCTGCACACAATACTGTTGTAGGTTCGATCAATGTATCATGGAATTGAAGAGAAAAACCTAACATATTGCACCCTGACATAAAGTTGCTGACACGTGGGCCATGGGGCCCACATGTCAACAACCCCACGTCTCGGTGGACCACGGTGAAGGATCCATGTCCATGGTGGAATATGGACCGTGGATCATGATTATAACCGGTTCTTCTCGGTTTTTAGGATGGCTTATAGAGATAAAAATAAGTTGAAACTGACAAGAATCATTTTTAATCGCTTCTATGTGCACTAGCTTCGTCCCAATTCTTCACAATGGAAGTGGTTGTACGAAAGCAGCTTCCCGAGCTTCTCCACTAAAAATAGTTTTGTCTGCTATTGATATTGCGGCTATTTAGATACAAAATGGCATCAAACTCCTTTACAAATGGCCATCGCCCGTGTCATCTCTCTCTCTCCCCCCTCTTATCAACGTTATGACTCTCAATGGTTGTCGGGTACCCTTAGGCTCTCCCTCACAAATTATGATGGCATTTTTCCATCGGTCACTACTTGACAAAGGCTTAGCCGTGCCCCGATCGGTGACACAAAACAAAAGTCCACAGCTGGTAATCCATTACGCAGACAGATAATGAAAACACCAATGCATGTGGCAGTGCGTAATTCATTGATATAACACTCACGAAAACACCATTTCGTAAATATTACATCCCATAGAGTGGTACAACATAGAAATTACGGGTCCAATATTTCACATATTTGTTATGACAAGGAAAAAAGTGAACAAAAGCTGTGAGATCAGCCTCGGTCCAATGATGATTCTCATTTGAATTCAAATTCAACTTAACTAGTTTTAACATCACTGATAGCACTAAGCTTAGCACCATTCGAGATCAACAACTTACTTACTAAAGTTTTATGATGCTTGGCTCATCTAATTTATTCTAGATTCTCAATTGTTCCTCTTCCAAGTCTTCATCTTTAGCTTTAAAGACTATGCCATAGTCTGTGCCTCCCGAAAGATCTGGTTCCTCATAGTATATTTTCTCATCTTCATGTTCCTCAGAAGCTTCCTCTCTGGTCCTCTCATAATCTAAGAAAGGGTTTAAGAAGGTATGGTTGAGTTCGAGTGTACTCAAAAAGTTATAGCTACTTTTATGTTTGGTGCACTAGGTACAACCGTGGATAAAGTATCCTATGCTTATGCAAGTTTTCAAAATTATTTTCTTGAAAAGGTAAGTTTTATTTAGAAAACTATGTTTGTCAGTCTTCGTGGGTTGTGAGGTCTTCATGGAGACCCTTTCATGTTGCGACCGTATTTCAATTCCCCACTGAGGACAAGCCACATTCATACACTCTGCAGAGGTGCACTACTTTTCCCAGAAACGACACTAACAATGTTGCTCTTAATATAACTTTCATGGTATGAGGCCAACACAAGGTATATTTGAGTCATGCCGAGTCCTCCTCCACGACACCGCAACCTTCCATTGTCATTAATGAACTTTGGTCTAAGACCTACATTCAGTTACTCCTTCAAAGACGCTCAAGTCGCAAGCCTGCAGCACATGATGGGGACATTACAGACTCCCATCCAGTGCCCTACTCTCTGGATTATAACCCTACTTAGAACCCGGAAACAAACAAAAGGAAGAAGGTACTTCTGATTCACTCGCCCATAACAAGATATGTGGTCAGCGTTGTCTATATGGCGCCTAGAATGACTGACTTCATTTGTTGTTAATCTGATATACCATTGTTTCACTGCCCACCATGAAACCTACATAGGTTTTCCCAACATATATTCTAACCGTTGTTTCACTGCCCACCATTTCATTGCAGTTCATTCATAAAATGGTAATTTTCTTTTAAATGCATGTGATACCGTAATAATTTTGAAAGTATTTTGTAAAAATTATTGTAAAGGCATGCAAGACTGAACTTTCATGGTAACTATGGAATAATAAAGTTTGAAGTTTCTACTTGACCTTGGACCCTTGGTTCGCAAATATCATCATTGTTTGGTAAGGACAATGTTTAAATGACCAAATGTAATGCTATTATGCATATATAATACATTATTTATGTCTGGTTAATTAAACCCCTGATTTAAATTTATTATTATTTTATAATTTATTAACGAAATTGCCATTATAGGTCTTATGTATGTTTATAATGTATTAACCATTATTTTTTAAATTTTTATTAGATTTTCCCATTGAATATTCTTGAAAATTCAAGAACATGATTTCAAATATTATTTGGATAATATTTATTGTGTTTTAGAATTATTTGGAATAATTAAATGGTTTACTTGGTATTTTAAATAGCTTGAATTTTTCTACAGATAAAATTGTTTTTTAATAATTCCACAAAATAATATTAAAATTCCTCATATTATTTACTGTCCAAAAAATATTTTTTCTTTATTTTTCTAAGAAAGTATGCTAGTATGGCAGTTTTTTAAGTTAAAGAGATTAATGAAATTACAAAAATAACCCTAGCCCTACGAGTCGGACCACTTTGACTATACTAGGCCAAATCGTTCGTTCGACCAAACTGGCCCACTCACTCGCTGGCATGCTTGTTTTTTCCCCTTTGCTCGCCTGCGTCGCTGCCTGCGTCGCCTTGCCGCCAGGGCCAGCTCCGGCGGCTTTCGCCATCGCGCTTGGTCGCAATAGGAGCGTCGTTGTGCTCTCCCTTTCTGTCCAAGTCGATTTGACTCTCAATTCCTTTTCTGGCTAGGCCTAACTCTAACCTTAACCGACGATGTTGCATGTGCCTCTGTGGCCGCAGTCATTGTATTCTCCGACTCCGACCATTGCATTGTTGAGGTAGACTCCCCGCCACAACTTTCTATAAAGGTACACACCGCCTAATCCCCTTCCTAGCTAACTCCCCCTCTCGAATTTGTCCTTGTTCTAGGGTTTCAACACTACTCTTCTACTGTTACTCATAGTTGAGCATACTTAGGCAGTTAATTAGTTGTTCTAGGGTGTTATCTGTCATGGGGATTCATCCTAGTGATGATCTAATGCTTGTTTTCTTGTTGCACTACTATGTTAGTGTTAATTAAATCTAGCTAAAATTCAGTTTCTTCAGTGTTTGTTGTCAATATCTGCTCCTTTGATTCATTTGCTAGTTAAATGTTGTCATTGATGCTTTGCTTCATCTCTTAGGATTCTAATTGATTAGAATTACTTACATGTATAAATTATGATGCTTAGCTTCCATATTGGCTTCAGATGTTTCTGTGATGAGTGTGTTCATCCTCAACCTCAATGAACTTAATTAGTCAATATTTTCCTTCTCTACCAAGATTACTTAAGTGTATCCACTTAGGTGGAGAAGTGAGTTATTGTCTGACACTGTTCTTCATTTGTTTATGGTTTCTGGGTTGAATTGTACCCATATGTGCTCTAGTAATGTGTGGCACATGTCCGGGGGTGGCTCTTTATTGAGTCTACACATATGTGTGTCATATAGTATGATCAAAGTGTTGTGGTGCAACTCTTCCCAGCAATAGGATTCATGCCTAGGATGATCGTACTGACACCTCTACTGCCATGGATTCCCTGGACCAACGATCCTTGCTAGTGTGGCTCTAATTACGCTTTAGGAGTTTACCTATAGCAACCTTTGAATAGTACTTGTTCTTCCTCTTGATGAAGAACTTCTTCTTGTTCTTGATCTTGTCATCCTTATCTTCTCCAACTAGTTGGTCTTCTACTTGCTCTCATTTGTCTCTCTTTCAGTTCCTAAAAGTGTGTTTGTGGTTTGAGTGGCTTGGTTGAATTGTGAGGCTCTCCTTGGTCAATTTCCCCTAGTTGGTGTTCAATGAAACTATCCTTGTGGTTTTTCTTTGATGTGCAGATTCAGTGCATACAATGCATTCAGTGGTCTTTAAATAACTCATAGTTGGTTTGTGATAAGCCATTTTTGGCATGTCGATTTAAATTTGAGAATTTTGTCGTAAGCTTAATTTGGACAATGCCAAGTTCATATTTGTATCTAGTCGCCCTCTTAAACTTGAAGGTGTCCTATGCATTTATGTTTTGCTACTCCATGAGGGACAAGCTGAAAACCATTTGTATGTTTTTTCTTATGATTTGAACACACGTTTGACTTTCATTGTTTCATTTTCATGATCTTTTATTTGTGTTTATTTTCATGTTATAACATGGTTGCTAAGTTTCTTCTATCAAGATTATATCTTTCATGCCCATGTTTTAAGTTCTTTTGATCCCAGCGTACAACGCTTATATATTTGATCAAGATTGTATAGGTGCATGTCACCTCAAAAATTATTTCTTTTGTTATCACTTACCTACTCGAGGACGAGCAGGAGTTAAGCTTGGGGATGCTGATACGTCTCAAACGTATCCATAATTTTTGCTGCTCCATGCTTGTTTTTACATCATTTGCCTAATATTTCGTTACACTTCGTGGCATTTTTATATATTTTCCAGAACTAACCTATTAACGAGATGCCACAGTGTCAGTTCCCTGTTTTCTGCTATTTTTGTGTTTCAGAAAAGTTACACAGGAAATATTCTCAGAATTGGACGAAACCAAAGCCAGTCGTCCAGATATTACACGGAGCTTCCAGAACACCAAAGAGGAGACGGAGCCGGACCAGAGGGTGGCCACACCACCAGGGGGCGCAGCCCACCCCTGGCCCGCGCCGGCCTGTGGTGTGGGCTCCCTGGTCCACTTCTGACGCTGCCTCTTCGCCTATAAAGACCCCCCGACGGGAAAAACCTAAAGACCCGATCACTTTTCCAGAACACATCGCGATCCGCCGCCGCCGTCGACCCGAAGATTGGGAGGGTCCAGAAGCTCTTCCCGGCACCCTGTCGGAGAGGGGAATCGCCACCAGAGGTCTTCTTCATCGCCATGCTTGCCTCCGACGCGATGAGTGAGTAGTCTACCTTGAACTATGGGTCCATAGCAGTAGCTAGATGGTTGTCTTCTCCACCATGTGCTTCATGTTTAGATCTCGTGAGCTGCCTTACATGATCAAGATCACCGTTATGTAATTCTACATGTTGTGTTTGTTGGGATCCGATGAATATTGGTGTTATGATTGAGTTGAAGTACTGAATTTTATCTTATGTTATCTCTATGTTGTTTATGATCTTGGATGCTCTCCGTTGTTAGTAGCTATCTTGGCCGAGTAGTTGCTAGTGACTCCAAGAGGGGGTATTTATGCTCGATAGTGGGTTCATGCCTCTATTTAATCTGGGGGAGTGACAGAAACCTCTAAGGTTGTAGATGTGCTGTTGCTACTAGGGGGAAAACAACATTCATATGCTCGAGGGCATATGCTTTGTTTACATTACACACTTTGCTTAATGCAATTATCTGTTGTTCGCAACTTAATACTTGTGGAGTTCTCGAATTGATTCGCCACAAGTGGATTATTAGTCATAGATGCAGTTGGATGGCGGTCTATGTATCTTGTTGTAATGCCCAGAGTAAATCTCATAGTGATCCTCTTGACATATCACGTTATCTTTATTCTATCAATTGCCCAACTGTAATTTGTTTACCCAGCATGTGTTATTTTATCTTATGGAGAGACACCACTAGTGAACTGTGGACCCCGGTCCTATTTCCCTTATATTGCTATCACCTGTTTACTTTACTCGCATTGTTTACTTTACTCGCATACTATTACTATTTTCCACTCAATACGCTCATTCCTTTGTTTACAGCAAACCGGTGAGATTGACAACCTCATCGTAAGTTGGGAGCAAAGTATTTGGTTGTGTTGTGTGCAGATTCCGCGTTGCAGCTGGCAAAGCAAAGCACTGGATGAGGCGCCTTATAAATTGTCCGGAGCTGTCACAAGCTAGCAAGCATCACCTTCAGTCGTATTGGCTTCTTCCTCTCCTGATTGATAAACCTTGGTTTCTTACTGAGGGAAAACCTTGCTGCTATATTCATTATACCTTCCTCTTGGGGTTCCCAACTGGACGGTGAAAAAACTATCAACACCGTACCGCATAATTTATTATGGATTTATTCATTTGAAATCAAGTTTGAATAATTCAAAAACTCCGTTTTAAATTCAAAGACATGGATATGATTCTAATTTAATATAGAACCATTTATCATTGTATATATGTATGTATGAGTCATAGGCTCAATTATGTTGTTGTTTAAAGTTTGAATCCCCAAATTTTTAAAATTGTTTGAAGGTCACGTCAAAATTCAGTTCAAATCTTGTGATCTAACTCTATTCATCTCTAGACATGAATTTCAATCCCTTTGTATCCCCAAAAAAAATTCTCAAAATTTTCCCATAGTTTTAGATGCATGAGATGTAAAAAAACACAATTTCTAGATCTGCCCTTCTTGTGTCCTATTTCTTCGGGTTCTTACATAAGTTGTGTGGTCAACACATCAGAAGTGGCATTTGTGTTGCTTTATTAATGCTAACATGTGATCCTTATATGTTTGAATATTCAAATGACGTGCAAATAGAACATGTAAGGTGAGTGCAGCCAGCGCACGCTCCAGTGCATGTTGAAGAGCGTGATGTCTTTGTGATTTTAAAATTTTATTTATAGTCTTATAATTGATAATGACTACAAAGTCAAGTTAAACGGGTAATTCAGTCAAAACATGCATGGTAGTTGTTGGAGGGAAGTTGGACAAGGGGAATACGACTAGGGGTGGGTACTAGTAGTGGATAATCAGAATTATCTGATATTCGTATTTGGAAAATTGAAATAGTCATGGTAATATCTGAATTCCGACGAACATGGAAGTGTATGGCAAATATCTGAATTTATTTTATACAAATACAAAAACAATTGTGGTATTAGGTTTTGAATCAAATGTGGAGATGAGAATGGTTATATCCGTATCTGACTAAAATTATGTCAGCCTATTATATTTGGGTGTATGTTAGCCTATTTGGGTAAATATATCATGATATGCCAATTATTCAACCCAAAAATATGACATAAAGTAGATATGTTTTACGTTGTTTTTATGGAGTTTAGGTTGTTATATGACTCATATCTTGCGTTTCTTATGCAGAGATTTTTTCATTGTGAGTCAACATAAGTAATTGTGTACTGAACATAAAGTCTTTATGTAATGACTTGCAACGACCAAAGTGCAAAATGAATTTTCTACACATTGGGTGTCGAATAGCATGTCGTCTAACTAAATATAACAGTATATAATAAATCTAGCCCGGAAATCCACCTTGGCTCCCAGGTATAGATGCACCTATTGGCTAAAATTGTTTTTCAAAATGTTCAAAAATTCTGAAAAAATTCTTAGCGTGCATCTAGACATTTTATATTCACTCACCAAGTTTTGTAAGAAAAAGATATTTTTTGTGGCCTGTGTAAAAAACATTTTTTTATGCTACAACATTGCTATTTACGTAACATGTTTTTTTTTTACACAGGTCATAAAAAATGTCTTCTCTCACCACAACTTTGGTGGATGGACATAGTATGTTCAGATGTATATCCGACATTTTTTGTCCGAATTTTTTTTTTTGAAATATATTTAAAATGTATTTTCATAATAAGCTAGCCATGCTATTGCTGCTTTACTTGGCTTCGCTTTGTTTTTTCATTGCATGGCAGTGACTCGTACGGATATATATATGACTCAGTTTACATTGCATGCATTCAAGTTCAGCAAAGTGAAAATTATTTGACGTACTACGAACAAAACCGTTATCAGTTTTCTTCGCGTTTTCAGGCCGAAGGGGTGGTAACCTAGTACGCTAGTACGCGTGTTTGCTTAATCCTGCAATCCCTCCTGTCTTTTCGCCCGAAAGAGGTAACGTCTCTGCTCATCTTCTACTTCCTTTCTCCCCTTCTTTCCGAGCGATCGAGTGACGCACGCGAATTGCAGCCTGCAGTTGCATCCATCCATCATCCATCAACAAATCAGCACATATCATGTGCTGCATTCTCCACTACCTAGGAAATTACGGATTAATTTCCTTACCTTCTCACCATCAACTTTCTTCTTCGGTTTCCCTTTGGCTAGCCATGATGATTAATTAGCTTCTCCACTCGTTCGATCGGTACCTAATTAACACTACCTTTACCTTCTTTTCTGCGCCACTACCCATCGTTCTCTCATCGCCAGCGCTAGTGCAATTCCCAATTTGTCCGTCCATGAGTGGGAAGAGCTAGAGAGCTCGGACGACAGAGATGAGTACCGTGGGTTCTCTTCTCTCTCTCGTATCGTGTTTCCTTCTATATAAGCACGATCGCTTCTGCCATCACTCTTGCCTGTCCCTGTCCCCCGGCCTCTCCTCCTCCCATGTAAACTCATCCCGGACAAGAAGCAACTCGCCTCAATTCCTGACCCCGAGCTGAGCTGATCGAACAACGACGTATATAGACCGAGGCGGCGGACATGGTGAAGTTCTCGCGGGAATACGAGGCCAGCATCATCCCAGAGTGGAAGGGGGCCTTCGTCGACTACAAGTGCCTCAAGAAGCTCATCAAGAAGATCAAGGTCGCACGCCGCGACGAAGACGATGGCTCCACCACGATCTTCGAGGATGCGCTCATCGCTGGCGCGAGGGACGCCGTCGGTGGCTTCTCCGTGCTCGACCCCGTCCGCGCCCTCGCCGCCCGGTTCGCGCCCAGAGTCCAAGCTGCTGTGGTGCGCGCCTCTTGCTTCTAGCGCAAATACATGTACTCTGTCCAGTTGATCCTTGCTACGTGCACGGTGCTGATGTGTGTCTCTGATGTGCATTTCGGCAGGAGGACGAGGAGAGCTCGGATTCCTCAGGGGAGCTCGTGCGGCCCGCGGCCAAGCATGTAATTCATTCAGCATCCATCCATCCATCCTTGGATCGATCATGATCGCATTTGATCGATGCATCTGCAAATTTGCATAAATCTTGCTCGTGCAGAAAATTGATGTCCCTGTGCGTGCAGGAGCGGGAGTTTTTGGAGAAGGCGGACGAGGAGCTGGAGAAGGTGAACGGCTTCTACGCCGCGCAGGAGGCGGAGCTGCTGGGCCGTGGCGAGGCGCTCATCGACCAGCTCCGCATCCTCGCCGACGTCAAGCGCATCCTCGCCGACCACGCCGCCTACCGCCGCGCCAGGGGCCTCTTGAGCCGCACTCGCTCCATGCCGGCGACGGCGCCGCTCTCCCCGGCGCTCAGCGGCTCCGGACGGTACCTGCTCTCCGGCCTCGCCTCGCCGCAGTCCATGTCAGGTAGGTGCACACGCACGCGTCCGTTCCGTTGGTTCGTTCGTTCGTGTCAACGGCTCGTATCATCTCTCCAACCAACCCACGTCACGTCTCGGCAGTCAGCACACATGAACCCCACTGGCCTCATCCTTTATGCATGCACACACACAAACACGTGACCGGCTACATCGTCTTGCAGACGGGAGCGTGGAGCTGCAGCAGGCGCAGATCACCGAGGGCGCCGCCGTGGCCGACGAGGTCATGGCGGCGCTCGAGCGCAACGGCGTCAGCTTCGTCGGCCTGCCCGGCAAGAAGGACGCCAAGATCAAGGACGGCTCCAGGGGCAGGGGCGCCGCCGCCGCCGCGTTGCAGCTGCCGTCCACGGTGCGCATCGACATCCCGGCCACCAACCCGGGCCGCACCGCGCTCAAGGTCTGGGAGGAGCTCGTCAACGTGCTGCGCAAGGATTGCGCCGACCCCGCCGCCGCCTTCGTCCACCGCAAGAAGATCCAGCACGCCGAGAAGAACATCCGCGACGCCTTCATGGCGCTCTACCGCGGCCTCGAGCTCCTCAAGAAGTTCAGGTAAGCGGCAAGCGGCCGGTCTCCCATCATCAACATCATCTGTCGTCATGCACCTGCCTAGCTTAGCTAGGCGCCAATGCACGACTAGTTCAGTTTCCTTTTCTTCGGCTGTGAGAATTCCGGTGCCTTTTGTGGTGGGTCTGATGGATTTCTTCTGCTTTTTCTGTTGTTGTTGTTGTTGAATGGATGATGGATGGACGCAGTTCGCTGAATGTAAAGGCATTCACCAAGATACTCAAGAAATTCGTCAAGGTACGTCATATATATACTGCCCACTAGCAACACATTATATTTGTACTTTATGAAAATGGATGGACAGGAAGAGGGTAGAGTCCTAAACAATATAGACAGAATAAAGACATGTGATGTACTTAAATCAACACTTCTTTTAGGGGAGTATATACTGGTAGTCAGCATGTAGTATCATATCAGTTATAATCAAGTAGCACAGCTAGTGAAAAATCTTTATGGCCGTCCTAGTGAATGGGTGCCAAGCAGATACAGACTCTGCAACAACAGCAACCATAAAAACTAGCCCAGCTCTGAATAAAAAATAGGGGTAGAAATGACATCATTAAACTCATGTGTTTTGCTACCGGCAACTGACACGAAATACTCTCAGGTGTCAGAGCAACAACGAGCAACAGACTTGTTTTCACAGAAGGTGAAGAGATCGTCGTTCAGCACATCCGACAAGGTATCATCAACTTATCGGATTCTTTAGTTACAAGAGTTTCGGACTTGTATAATCAAAAACACATCCTGAATGAACTCTTTTTGAGCAGGTACTTCAGCTCTCGGACGAGGTAGAGTCCCTCTTCCTGAAGAACTTCGCGGGCAACGACAGGATGGTGGCGATGAAGTACCTCAAGCCGCAGCAGCCCAAGAGCACCCACATGATCACCTTCCTCGTAGGCACGTAGATTCAGATACCAGATCCATCTATCTACCATCTATATATGTTGGAGAAATTCAGTCCTCTAACCTTGTGTTTGTTCCGTCTTTTCAGGGTTGTTTACGGGCACATTTGTGAGCCTATTCATCATATATGCTATCTTGGCCCATGTTTCTGGGATTTTTGCTTCAGCTGGAAATACGGCCTACATGGAAGTAGTGTACCATGTCTTCAGGTAATCTCTTAGGCCAAGATTCTGACAGTAAGAAATGCTCCATTGTTGGGACGATGCCTCTATTCTAACTTCTTTTATATCTGTATAGTCAAGAGTTCATAATCAAGGATGCAATTTTACTTCAAACTGACAGTAGGTGTGTCTTTGCTCTTGTACAGCATGTTCGCCCTTATCAGCCTACACTGCTTCTTATATGGCTGCAACCTCTTCATGTGGAAGAGCACCAGAATTAACCAGAACTTCATCTTCGACTTCGCCCCGAACACCGCTCTGACGCACAGAGATGCATTTCTCATGTCAGCCTCTATCATGTGCACTGTTGTTGCTGCGCTGGTCATCAACCTGTGTCTAAAGAACGCCGGTGCATCCCACGCCAATGCTGTGCCTGGCGCACTGATAGTAGTAAGAATCCCAATCTATATATATAACAACAGTTGTGAACTTGGTTGTGTTGCACAACATGATCTCACTTCTAAAAATTTCTAACTACCATTTCAGTTGTCGACTTGTGAACTCGGCTGTGTTGCACAACATGATCTCACTTCTAAAAATTTCTAACTACCATTTCAGTTGTCGACTTGTGAACTCGGTTGTGTTGCACAACATGATCTCACTTCTAAAAATTTCTAACTACCATTTCAGTTGTCGACTGGACTATTAGTCTGTCCGTTTAACGTATTCTACCGCTCGACGAGGTACTGCTTCATGCGTGTTTTGCGAAACATCGTATTCTCTCCATTCTACAAGGTAAGGAGACCTCTAAAGTGTTCGGTTCTTAAGTTGTTATGAACACCTGTTTGATGACATGCCTGCCTTGTGATGCAGGTTCTGATGGCCGATTTCTTCATGGCTGATCAGCTAACTAGCCAGGTAACAATTATACTTGCACAATTGTACTTTAACCGGGGAGCCTTAAAATGCAAACTCTTATAAATTAAACTGGTGTGTGTTCCAGATTCCATTACTAAGGCACATGGAGTTCGCAGCATGCTACTTCATGGCAGGAAGCTTTAGGGCTAACCCATATGACACCTGTACAAACAGCAAGAATTACAAGCACCTAGCCTATGTGATTTCCTTCCTCCCTTACTACTGGAGAGCTATGCAGGTACAAATCTACATATGAGCAACAGTAAGATTCCTAGTTGCTAGAATCAGTTTCAGACTAAACCTTGCAAACATGTTTTGAAGTGCTTAAGAAGATACCTGGAGGAAAATGACACAAATCAGCTTGCCAATGCTGGGAAGTACATATCAGCGATGGTTGCAGCAGCTGTCAGGTTCAAGTACAGTGCTACACCGACGCCATTCTGGTGGTGGATGGTCCTTGTCTCATCCTCAGGTGCCACTTTATACCAGCTCTACTGGGACTTTGTCAAGGATTGGGGCTTCTTTACCCCAAAATCTAAGAACCGATGGCTTCGAGATGAACTCATCCTGAAGAACAAATCTATCTACTATGTTTCAATGGTATTATATTTTGATCGACTAATTTATAGAACATTAATACAGAAAATGCAAGATCTCAGCACTAATGCCTTCACAATGCAGGTGCTAAATTTAGCGCTTCGTCTAGCCTGGACGGAGACTGTAATGAAGATTCGTATCAGCAAGAATGAGACTCGTCTACTCGATTTCTCCCTTGCTTCATTAGAAATAATTCGGCGAGGACATTGGAACTTTTACAGGTATTTGAAAATAGTACAAGGCTGGAATCCTTATCTTCACTTCAGTTCTTTAGTTGGTTTAAAAAGGTTTGGTGTTTTTAGTTATAATTTGGGTACATCGTTGATCACAGGCTGGAGAATGAACACTTGAACAATGTTGGCAAGTTCAGAGCTGTGAAGACAGTCCCATTACCATTTCGTGAACTCGAAACTGACTGACAAGAAAAGAGAGAAAAAGTATGACCGCAATGTTCCCAATAACAAGGGAATTTAGGATCAGCGTTCCAGGAACGATACGTTGATCCTAGTAGTGATTGCTGCTAGATTTGGTGTTGAGGTGAAAATAAAGTCTTCAGAGAGCATATTCACAAGATCATGATGATGATGATCTTAAGATGGAATAAGCTCAGATGGTGCATTGTACCAAGTTCACCAGGGCACTGCTAACTGAGGCATTCTGGTCGAGAAAGGGTGGAGGATCCTCATTGTCCATTGAAGATTTGATGTGCATTAATCAGCTAAGATTTTAGTTTTATTGATGATTAAGCTATGCGTGTATCTACAGACTGTTTGCCAAATAATACTGCATGGCTTTATATGAACAAAACGGATTTGACCGATGGTTTGTAAAACATAAATAACAATCCAGTGCTAGAGAAGAAACACGGAGAAATAACTAAAAGAAGATAAAACAAGGATACGACGGACATAAATTAACTGAGTAAAACCCCAGTATTGTCTGTTTCCTACAGTGAAAGCAAGATGCTTAGCACGACAGATAACTACAGAACCAAAGCATAAAGATAACACATATATTACATGTCACATGATGCACACAATAAATAGGCAACTATGACAAGTACCTTCAAATGGCTTTCGAGACGAGAAGAACCCTCGATTACAAGTAACCAAATGTAGGACAGTGCAAATCCTCAGAACCAATAACCTCTCTTGCTGCAATGGTGTTTGCACAGTCAAAGCTGTAAGTTTGTTGGGAGCCTTCTTCGCTGAAGGTGTCAAATGCAAACAGTCCCATACCACATGCAGCCAAGACAATGTTGGAATGGCCCCACACTTTGGTTATCGGAGAGTGATGGAAATGGGCATTTAACTCTGGTAATTCGTAGGTTGCAACAAGCTTCCCCTTTTTCAATGAATATTGCTCGTGATTTCAGCCCCCCTTTTACTTGCAGCCTACCATTTGTGCTACCAATAAATACTGAGTCTCCACGTGAGAAGACTGAGATCGCCGTGCCGCCGTGTCTTGCCATTTTGAGACCAATGCCAGAAGGTACGTGGAAGTCAAATACAGTAACACTTTCTTGCATAGTGAAAACACCATCATTCCCCTCCACCTCAGATGAACTAACCCTGCAAAATAGATGCATAAGAGATTAATTATGGAACAAAGCCACATCACACATATCAGAATAATCTATATCAGCTTTCAATACTTATATTTCAAAGTTTCAGCTTTATAAATTACCAGCACAAAAAATCAAATGCTTATTTCATAGGCCCATAGCCTACAGGTAATAAAAAAACAGAAAAAATAAATCTACCTACAAAAGAACGAGTCAATGTAATTTAGCCAGGGTCTTGATTATGTTAGAAGCAAAACATTGAAATGTAGTAAGATCAAGATTTTCCAAAATTGCCTTTGACGAACTCCTCCGCCCATCTCAGCATCAGTGTTGTTCACATGAAGGCAGTGAACTCTTTTACCAGAAGAAACAACAGATAATAAGGGCTGATAAAGAACTTCTGGATTCTTCAAGCTACCTGGCTAGACTTCTTGCCACTAGCATCTGCTGCTTCACAAATTATGTTCTTTTCCAAGTTCTTAGCTCTGCGATTCTTGAAAAAATCACTCTTCACCTTCTAAAGAAGCCAAAAATTCTATAGCTATACTTTTCTCATCATCACGGGCTCGACAATACCATTCATCAGAGCCATGCATGACTCCTGTTGAGTAGCACCAGATGTCTTACTATCCCTCAATAGTTTATGATGTGGGAAAAACCTTGCCTCTAGTTCATCAGTATTCATTCATTTTCCAGCAGGCTTCAGGTCGTGTGGCTTCACGATAGCACATTTCTCACTTGCAGCCGGCATCCTAATTTTTTCCCCAATGGGTCATTTTCGCTTTCTCTTGTTTGTTTCAGAGACTTTTGTTTTCTCTGTTGGTAGTTTGGGGTGGAAGGTCCCTGTATGTCATGCTGTTCACCGTTTACTTTCCTTGGGCTCTCATGCCTGGCGTTGTAGACCTTTGTCATTCTTGGCCTACTTTCTCTAATACAGCTCTCCTGCATGATTCTCGAAATAGCTTCCTTAGTCTGAGAGATCTCAGAGTCACTGCTATCTTCAGTACCTAACTGAATCTTATTATTGACTTTCACATGAGAAATCGCCTGCTCAATTGCATTAATTTCTTTCTGGATATTTGACAATATCTGCTTCGGCTCATCTGGGTTGTTCTTGTCAAGCATCCCTTTGGTCTTCTTGATATCAGTGGCAATCTTCTGTACCCTCCCTTCCAGCGCATCCAGTTTCTTATTCAGCTTGCTTGGGTACTTGTTCACACTTCACACTACACAAAGTTTTCACCGGTCTTCCTTCGCAACTTATTACTGCCTTTTCAAAATCTTATCAGCCAATTTCCCCTTTCCCCCCTGCTTATTACACTCCTCGGTCTTCTGCTGGTGTCCTCTCACTCCCGAACAAGCATCATCTGAGCCTACACAACGCACAGTAAACACCGGAATAACATAACTGTTAGCACCAGCGCCATCGTTCCGGGAAGCAGAAAAGGGCTCCAGCTTTGGAAGAAGCCTCCCCTGAACCAGCAAGGCCAGCAACAACATTCTTAGGCACAATCTCCTTCACCAGTTTCAGATCATGTCTCTCCTCTTTCTTCCTGCTGATTTCATCACCTAGCTTTGGCCTCACATCGACGCCCCCTCTTTTCCCATCACTCTGCTTCTCCACCTTGGCATCAAAGGTTCCCCTTTTCCCTATGGTCTCATCAAATTGCTTCACTCTCTTTCCATTGATCTGCTTCACCTTCGCATCAAGACTCTCTTTGCTCCTGCCATCTGCTGCTTAGCCTTCGCATCAAAGTCTTCTCTTTTCCAACTAATCTCCTCAGGCGCATTTGTCCCCCATCCTCTCGAACCAAATCCCTCCCTCCTCGAGCCGATCTCATGAGCAGCAGCCCCGCCACTCCCTCCTCTGGCGCCGGCGGCATCTGAAGCCTGAGCAGCAGCAGAACCGCTAACCAACCTCTTCCCCCTCTCGGTAGAAGTGGCTCTGATCTCACGGATCACGCTCCGCCACAGGCCCGCCTCCGCCTCCGAGGCCCTCCCAGCCAGCGCGGCGACTCGGAGGGTGGCGACGAGCTTGGAGTTGGAGGACTCCACGGAGCTCGGGATCCGGTTGGCCCTCGGGAAGGATGATGTGAGATTCAGGACCGCAGATGTTTTCGGTGTTTCCGTCGTCGCGCTGCCCCTCTCGAACGGACTATTGTCATTATTTTTCTCGACAAATGACACTAAATTGTAATGATAGACTTTTCAGAGCAAGTACTACTACTCCGTTCGTATTTCGTTTTTCTTTGAACTACTAGTAAGCGTGTGCGTATTTTAAATACAATATATATTTGTATTCTAATTTTTTTGTCTAAAGAAATTGATTTCCACTTATAAATAAAAGAGTGCTCAGGGTCAAAAAAATAAACGAGTGCTAGAATTCAAAACCCACTATACGTAATAAACAGGAAAATAAAATTAATACGGAGTACACAAAGACAGAAGAAGCAAACGCATAAAATTATTGTTTGACCAAATGGCACAAAGAAGTAGCCTTCAAGTTTCTATAAGGAAATTGTCATATTGTTTATCCGTAAAACAGGAATATAGTAGTCTAAGGCTAATCTATTGTTAGGAGAAATACACTTGTCATATTGTTTATCTGTAAAACAAGAATACAGGGAAATACATTGTCATATTGTTTATTTGTAAACCTAAGCCTTACACTAGTCACAATGCATAGTATCATATATTAGTATCATGCATATGATACTACTATATGATATCACCCCTATAATATATAATATATAGTACATATAGTACTCCCTCTGTCCCGGTGTATAGGTTTTACACATATCCCTAGATCGTTATTTTGATAAATATAATCCAAATTTTATATTATTAAAATTATACCATTAGAAAGTACAAATATAATCTATATGTAAGAATGCCATTTTTGTGAGACTAGGGTTTTGATCATGTCGGAGGTAGTCGCGGATGGGTTGTAGACGAGCGATGACATGGCACTTTTACATGTGTGTTACTCTCTCCATCCCTAGAATCTTGTACTCCCTCCGAGCCTTATTACTCTTCCCTAATACAATGTATCTATTCCTAAAATATATCTAAATACATCTATATTAGCTAAGAGTATTATGAGTTGGAGGGAGTAACGTCTTATTTTAAGTGGCAAAGGAAGTACGAAACAGCAGTTTAGTAGGAAGGAGTAAGAATGTAAGATACAATGACTAAAAGTAACTTGGTGATACAAGAGCACTGCCCAAAGTACAATATTACACCATGGGCTTTGAGAACCATTTTACGGACTTGGACCCCCCACCACACCCACAGATTTCTGATTTCTCTTGATCGGCAAACTTGCCAAGCCCCACCTCATAGGAAAGATTAGCATTGTTCGTGGTGTGAACGAAGTAGGCAACATGCTTGAATCTGCTGAACCGGCGAGCCATCTCGCTACGGCTACGCCGTACCCCCTGGAACCTGCACCAGCGCTCATACAGGGCCCACAGAGCTTCATCTGATTCAATGTCCTTCTCGTCAAACTCAAGATATGATTTGGATTTCTCAAGTGCCCGGCGATAGGTTTTCTCCAACTCGGCGAACCTACGAGACCGGAGACTCGCAGCAGGTGGGTCGTCTGATAACATAATAATATTACAGGGTTATTTAGCGAATTGCAAACGATCTAGGAATTTTTCCTCGCATTATTTGGAAGCATTCCGAACCAAATCACGAAAATACCTGCAAAGTATGTACTAAGAAAAAGAGATCACCATTACCTGCAGTGGAATCGCCCCCGTGGACGGCATGGTCGACGCCGTTCGAGGAAGCATCACCCGTCAGATCGCGCCGGGGGACAAACGCGGAGATGCGGCGGCCGCCGCCAGCAACATCCACAGCGGCAAAGGCGGTGCTGGAGGTGCGATGTGTGACTGCGGCACGGGCGGCACGGGCGAGAAGGGAAACCTTAGACATAGCTGAATATCAAAGAGAACAGGACTGCGAAGATACGGTCTAGAGATTGGGGATTTTTTTTTTTTTGAAGCAGGGGAGGGGTCTCGAAGACCCCAGAGTGATCATTTCATTAACTGTGGCAGGTACAATATTTGCAAGGAAGTCCTTTCGTCTCTCGCCCTGAGAAACCTAAATTTTGAAGAAAAGGACTTCCACTTTACAAAAAACACCCTAATACAAAGATTTTCTAAGCAATCAGGTCCCTGGGCGTCGCTGCCACCGCTCGCCGGCGTCCTCCAGGCGTTGCCGCCGAGGAACAAGAGCAAGGCGCTCGCTGGCTCCCAGGTGAAGTACTCAACCTCAAGTGCAGTGGGGGGAGGGAAGGGGGGGATTTGTTCAGGCGAACCACTTGGCAGCGAGGATCCGTCGAGCTCCAACGACTGGTCCGAGAGGCCTCCGCACTGGAGGTTGAGTACTCGCCGTCTTTACGGCAGAGAATCGCAGAGGCGAAGATGCCATCCGCGTGGTTGAGCTCAGGTGAAGTAGAATCCCATGTACCTTCTCCATTGTCGCATAGCCGCAGTAGGTTCCAGCTTCTATCCGAGCCACCATGGCCAGATAGAGGGAGGAGCAACTGTCGCAAGCCATCACCACGCCAGAGAAGGGGCTGCTTATTGAAGAAGTCCTCCTCAGCTTTGAAGCCCTCGCCGGACCACCACCTCGATGGCAAGGGAGAGCACAACGCCGACGACCGCCCGACGCCGCAGCAAGGCACCAGAACGAGTAGACTCCAGAGGAAGAAGGAGAGGGCCTTATTTAAGAAGAAGCCGAGCTTCCAAATCCTCCCAAGCCGCGGCTCCTGCCACCGGAACAGGACTGCGAGGAAGGGAAGCGTCGGAGAGCTCCAGATCTGGCCCGCCGGATCCTCTTCTGGCGTCGGAGAGATTGGGGATTAGGGTTGCGGCTGATAGTACCCTTCCTTCCACGAGACTTTTTTTCTTAATCAATACCGCATATATTTATAGTAATAAATAATATACGTCTCTAACTATTACAAAATAAAGTCTAAACAAAAACGAGATAGCCTACGAGGCCCTTCAAACTCTTCTTTTTCTATAACACAATCTAGTATTTTTCTGAAGCCAGCCAATAAACAATGCCATAGATATCATATTATATACCTACAAATATCAATAGAGGTGCTCCCATATTTTAAATTTGAGCCTAATATCAAAGCTACGTGCACGCTTGCAGTCATTAAAATAATCGATCAACATCGGCAAGAGTATCAACGCCAGTATTTGAGGAAAAAGAGATCGAACGAGGTCGCTAGAGAGCCGAGTGTACGAATCACCATTGTAGAAGACGTAGCAGTCGGGGCAAATATTGCAAGAATAATCCTCCTTGTGGCAATCATGAGAAAAACTCCAAAATCAACTTGGCGAAGTAACATCTAAAACACCGTGCCTATAGAACTGTAATAACAATACCACCATTAATATCAGGAAGAAGATCTCGTTGTTGAACGAATGGCCGAATATCATTTATTATAGACGATACCATCTTCATTGACGTAGAGGCTAAAAGAATATGGCTACTAAATCCCCTAATCTAATCTTGTAAAAACACTATTTTTATTAAAAATTCCACCCATCCATTGAGTTCCCCACCCCTCCCGACGGTGGCAAGGCCGGCCGGAGGATGGGGGAGTAGGCTATGCAGGAGGAGGAGAGGCGGCGGCCGAGAAGTTTTCCGTGCGGGTGCGGCATCTTAATTATAAGGAAAATTATTATATCCAACCCAGGGAACACGCGCTATGCAACCTTCGAGTCGATCGAGCATGCGCCACGCATCCGTCCGTGGGGCCCACTCCCACCGCTTCTCTCACTACCATTTCTCCCTCCTTGTCTCTTTTCTTTCTGTATATCGATCCCCAGTGTGTGACGACCTTCATGCCCAGAGCAAGGTCAATGCTCCTCTCCACAACGAGAGCCCGTGTTGTCGCCTCTGCTGCACCTCTGCTAGCATGAACGGCTCTGCCTCTACCTCCCGCAACACTTCTCCCCACATCTTTCACTTTGGTAGTTGTTGCTACAAACTCCAACCACGGCACCTCTCGCGCATGCTCCTCTCATATGCAAACCTCGGAGGCGTTGCAAGAGGGGAGGAGCTTGTAGACGGTGCTGAAGGTTTGTTCCCGGTGTCGTTGTCCCATCACCTTCTCCCCCTCCCATTCGATCTGATGCCACATCAATAGAAGCCGCCGCCGCCGCCTGTCAAGAGGCAGCCAAAGGCAGTACTACCTATGTTGCCTAGCAGTGCTGCCAGTGCTAGCTATTGTTGCTGCGAGAAGTGGGCCGCATTGCTGCCAGGTGTGGGCATCGGCATTGCGACTTGCAAGAGGAGTTCGCTGGAGGTGCAAGCGACTGTCGCATGATCTGCCAAGGGCTCCTGGGGGTGCCGCAAGCGACTACAACCGGAGCTCCAAGAGGACGTCAATGTGTTTCAAAAGGACCAAGGATGACGCTACAAGGGCCTATTGATGGTTCTGCAAGCGACCACCATCAAAGCTGCAAATGACCTCCATATGAGTTGAAAGGGCGAGGTGGGTTGCTTCTACCGGCAAGGCACAATGCTCCCAACGGCGAGGCACCCTGCTTCCACCGTCAAGGCACGGTGCTTCCACCGGCGGCTTCCGCCGGTGAGGTGCCGTGCTTCCAGCGACGATTGGGCGGTGGTGCTGCAAGAAGTGCATAGTTGACCATGCTTTGGAATACTTAAAGGAGATTGAGAAGAAATCCTTCACATTCATCCATTGTTGGATGATGCTTAAGGATTATCCCAATTGGCAAATAAGCTTTGCTTCATACAATATCGCATGATGGCTCTAAGAAGCGTAGCAATGACTTAACATTCATCTATCTTGAAGATGGTGGGCGAAGCAATGATGGTCGGACGCCTCAACTTAGGGGACACAAAGCTAGCAAGCCAGATTTGAGACGTGAAGCTTCGTCCATGGCTTTGGGAGCCACATTAAAGGCGGTGATGGACGATAAGTAGGAAGCATACGCCAATAGGGAGAAAAGGAGATATCGGGAGAAAGATGAACGAACGACGAAAGGACATACGGCCTTCGACGTCCCACCCGCCACACCCTCCTCCAAGCAGGCCCCGCGCCACTCCGGCACGCACGACGTCATAAGCTGCATGTTATTTGTGAATGTCAAGTGACATCACGAAAACGATAAACACCATGATATCAGCTACAAATACATTAGTTTTGATCCTAAAAGAACTACATAATGACCTCACTAACCTCGTATATCACTTATTTTTAAAATTTTGACATCACCCTGCTCCTAATCCAGCTCCGCCATTGCCGTCAAGCGGGCACAGTGCGCGCTTCTTCGTGATTGACCTGGATGCGAGGTCGCACGGGAACGGACCTGGTCCATAGTAAAGCCCCCCATGGAGCTCCGTCGGCCAGTATTTCTCACCTTCTTCCACCCAGCTAAAAGCAGCTGATTGTACGGCCGGGTCGCCGCCGACGCCGAAATGTGCATCCAATGCTTGATCAACTCTGTCGCGCTAGCTAGCTAGCTGGCCCCTCATCGTCCCTCCCTAAGTTTCTTCTCGTAGAATCGGCAACACGTCACGGCGATAGGGCACCGTACGTGAGTATCACGCCTTTGACATCCCAGCAGAGACTGGAATCATCGGTGAAGTTGCTTGCCGTCGCCTGGGAGATCCGCACGTGCGACGAAACTACACGCCAAAAGCTAGCAAAAGAGTCCAATACAGTAGCTAGTGAGTAGTATTCATTAAGGAACCTGATTATCTCCCTTGAGGACAGCAACCTGGTAGCTTTACCTGGAGAGAATTTGTCGCTTGCTTCTAGTTTGCCAACCGATTTGACAAAGACTTGAGCATCGCGAGATTTGCTGACCGGAAACGAAAACGACCTGAGAAGATGGACGCTGTTAGCATAACACGTGTGCGTGTGTGTAATTTTGCTACTTGGTCAGCACACACGATCACCACTATCCACGTCTAGGCTGTTGTAGTGCTAGTGTGGGCGATCTATCTCTAATGAGAGAGGCAAATCTGGCTTGCACGGTGCATGACTAACTCACACTAGTACTCTTTCATCTTATTTAAATAGATGAGTTTAATTTGTAGTGTTGGATTTGAAACTGCCATAATTATAAATATATATATCAGATTAATAATCCGTTCGAATCTGTGAATTTCTTTCGATGATATCCCTATAAAGTGTTTGTTTCTATAAAATTTAAAATTTAAATTTCTAAACGCATTACAAATTGGCACGGTCGTACTGTTACTTATTGGCCTCTAGAAAATGCCGTAATGTTAGCACATGCATGAGTTAGTTAGTTGGCTAGCTATGCATGTTGGTTCAGTTGTGTGCGAGCCCGTGTTCTTGGCGTGGTGGGGTGAGTTTAGGATTAACTGGCAGTGGGCAACATCTTGTACTGGATATTAAGTTGGGCAAATGAATGAGAAGAGTGTGTTGTGCGGGCAGTGAGAAAATGTAGTTTTTGTGTTACCAAGAAGAGTGCTTTGGGCAAAGTCTTTATTTTCTTTCTTGGTATATGGATGCATATGTGGTTTTCTTGTGTCTCTCGTGTGTGCGTTTGTGTTCATACTTTCATAGGAAGACAAGAAGATTGAGAAAGAGGTAGATGTGTAGAAGAAGAAAGAGGAGCTGCAAGATACCGTAGACGACTTCTCAGATAAGTCAAGTGAAAATGAAGCATGCGAGGGAGCGAGCCCAGGCCACCAGAAGTACATGGCTCCGTCGGCTCTAGAGGATCACCCACGCGTGCCAACAACAGCTTGAGAGTCACTTTGAGATATTAAAAATGGATGTGCGTTAGTGGCGAGTCGACCTCCACTGGCTCCTCCAGCTTGAGCACGCCTCGAGTGGCCAGGGCGTTCACGTCCTCCATCCACACCCACAGCCGCAAGCATGCCGTCTCTTGTTCCGCCATCTCGAGGTCGTCGATGGAGTCGATCAGCCCCACCCCTGCGAACAGCGGCTTCACCGATTCGATGTCCCAGGCGTGGTCAAGAACTCCCTCGAGGCACACCCGCACCTTGAACGGCAGCGAGGAAGCCGTTGCACGGCGAAGACGCGACCACGGCATGAGGAGGAAGGAGACGGACCCCAGCTTGAGGGCACCCTGGATCATGAGAGCCGCCCGCCTGTCCTCCAGGTTTGCAAATTGCAGCAAGAACTCACCCTGCGCATGAACCGTGACCTTGATCGCCTCCTCAGAGATGCGAAAATGCAGCGCAAAGGCCCGCTTGACCTCGAACAGCTCCAAGTCAGGTCTGAAGCCCACCACCACGGCGTGTCGCAGCAGCCGCCGCTCAGCATTCGCCTGGACTGCCGAGCGTGGTGCCATCGCCGAGACAAAGGGCCGCCTGTCGCCCCCGGGCGCCCCCATGCCTGCATGAGCCGGTGTCGCTGAGGCTGAGGCCCCCAGATCTGACCTTGGCGGTGGCTGTGTCCTCTCGACCGAAGGAGCTTGAGGCTGACTGCGTGGTGGTGTTGGCGGTGCAGGCCTCCGAGCGGGCTCCTCCCGCAGCAGCTGCAGGTCTTGTTCTTTGGTGCACGCCCGAGCTTTGTGCCCAAGCTCGCTGCAGAGGAGGCACTTGGCAGGATTGCGGCAGTCAGCGATGCGATGATCTGTTTCCAGGCAGCGAAAACACCGACCCCAAGCTCTCCTTAAAAGCATGAGCTTGAACCTGGACGGGGGTGGCGGAGGCCCATTGCGCAATGAATATGGAGCTCGCCTACGGCCACCCACGACCGTCCAACCACCTTCTTCAATGCGAGAGCCATTGCCCCACGCCTGCCCATCCCTCCGTGCTGGAACAGCGATCATGGACTGCACCCTAGGTCTAGGACGAGACTCAGAGAGCACGCCATTAGCCATTGAAGACGAAACTGGGACCGGCGTCAGAGCCGCCTCGAGAAAGGAAGCCGGCCTCCCAACGGCCGGTGCAAGGAAGCCAGGCAGACGAGCCGGTGAGAAACCGACAGGGAGGGGAGGGGGAGGAGGGAGAGGTGGAGAGGAACCGCCGGCCATGTGCGGGGCACCGTCGCCAAGGAGGCGACCACGAGCTAGGTGGAGCTAGTCCCTGTCTTCCCCTTTCAAATTATTTAAGCTCGTGCTTCTCAAAAAAAAAGTGGGGTCCTGGCAGAAGATGGGATCCCCACGGCCAGTGATCTGTAGAAATACAGAGGGATGTACACCAGGGCGTTGCCGCCATACTTCATCTCGGCGGTGACGGCGCTGGTAGACGCTGTGAGCCCTAACAGGAAGAAGACGGAAGCGCCGGCCTCTGCGCTGGTCGCGGCGGCCTGAAGAGAGTGGCTGACTGAGTTCGTGTTTCTCAGCTTATAATGTTAGGAGTACTTTCGATTGATTTCCGTGTGGTGTTCGTGATGATGTTGCTTTGTCTGCGTCTTCTGTGTATTGTTGGTCTGCTGAGTGTTAGTGACCGTGGGCTTAACAATAGATCATGTATCTCTGTTGTCCCCTGCTGGTGGTTCAGTTTGGTTACTGCTGCCGATGTTGAGTTCTCCTGGTTCCTTAAATGGATCTCCTAATTGGGAATTGGAATGTGAGGGGCCTGAACAACCCGGCAAGACGCAAAGCAATTCTTGACTTTCTGGAAGATAAGCACTGCAACCTGATTTGTCTTCAGGAAATGAAATTGGAGTTAATTGATATGCAAATCGTGAGAGAAACATTGGGGCCTAGATTCCAGGACAACTTTGTATTCAAGCCTGCAGAGGGCACCAGAGGAGGGATTTTGATTGCTTGCATGCCTGATTTCTCGATGTTGCCTTTGTTGGCGGTACCTGGGGATTTCTCACTGACAACAAATGTTACTGGTAGAACTGATGGTAGCCAATGGACAATAACAGGGGTCTATGGACCCCAAGAAGATGCAGACAAGTACCTCTTTGTGCAGGAAATCAGGGCATTGAAGCCTCTGGTCTCTGAGCAGTGGCTTCTCATTGGGGATTTTAATTTGATTAAGAAGGCGCAAGACAAAAGCAATGCTAATCTGAATCTTAGGTTGATGGGAAGCTTCAGGGCTGCTATTGATGACCTTGAGCTGAGGGAGTTTCAGTTGCTTGGCCGACGTTTCACCTGGTGTAACGAAAGAGAGAATTCTACCCATACGAGAATTGATCGGTGTTTCATGTCAAAGGAGTGGGAATTTAGATACCCACAGTATCAGCTTTCTCCAGGATCAACGGCAATTTCTGACCACTGCCCTCTTTTTCTTATGAAGATGCAAGTTAAAAAATTCAGAGGTTTCCGTTTTGAAGCTTATTGGCTAAAGCTCGAAGGGTTCTTAGAGGTGGTAAAAAAAAGCTTGGGAGAAGCCGGTCAATTCTCAAGACGCTAGCAAAATTCTGCACACAAAATTGGGTAGAACTGCTAAGGCCCTGAAGAAGTGGGATAGAAAAAGATCACAGGAAAGAAGATTAAAAGTTGATGTTGCCAATGAAGTAATTTTTCAGTTGGATGTGGCGCAAGAAAGCAGGAGTTTGATCGCACATGAGAAGACTCTGAGAACTATGCTCAAGGATCGGCTGTTGGGCTGGGCGGCAATTGAGCGAACAAAATGGAGACAGAGGTCAAGGATGGTATGGATCAAGGAAGGCGATGCAAACTCAAAACTTTTTCACCTAAGGGCAAATGGTAGACGGTGAAAGAACCACATTCCAACCTTGATTGGGAATGGTGGGGTGGTCACTGATCATAACGCAAAGGCGGCTATCTTATTTGATCATTTTGAGGGTCTAATTGGCAAGAAGCAGGACAGAACACTTAGTCTAAACTGGGAGTTCCTTGGGCTGCCTACTTTAGATCTGGCACACCTTGAAGCTCAGTTCTCGGAGGAGGAGATAAAAAATGCTGTAATGGAAATGCATGGAGAAAAAGCCCCCGGTCCTGATGGTTTTACTGGGGATTTTTTCAAGCAATGTTGGACAATTATAAAAGATGACTTGGTGCAAGCGCTGAAACAATTGCATTGTCTTCGGGGAAACAAGTGGCTACTTTTAAACTCAGCTCATATTGTGTTGCTGCCCAAAAAGGAGGCCACGGTGAATGCAAATGAGTTTCGGCCAGTAAGTCTCATGCATAGTATGGCTAAGATTGCATGCAAGCTATTGGCAACAAGGTTAGGACCAGAACTGAAAAATATGGTGTCGGGTAACCAAAGTGCTTTCATCAAGACTAGGTCAATCCAGGACAATTTCATGTACGTCAAGAATGTGATCAAGGATGCTCACAAAAAGAAAAAATCCTTGCTTTTCCTCAAGCTTGATATTGCGAAGGCATTTGACTCGGTTCATTGGAGTTATGTTCTGGAAGTGCTAGGAGGTTTTGGGTTTGGACAGAGGTGGCGTGACCTGGTTTCTTTTTTGCTTGCAACATCAACGTCCAAGGTTCTTTTGAATGGCACTCCTGGAAGAATGCTTCGCCACAGGAGAGGCTTGAGGCAAGGGGATCCTCTATCCCCTCTCTTGTTTATTCTTATGATGGAACCGCTGCAAAAATTCCTTCAAAAAGCCACTGAGGTGGGTTTGCTTTCACCATTGGGGCTGAGGACTGCTAGAACGAAATCAAGTTTCTATGCCGATGATGCCGCGTTGTTCCTAAATCCTATTAGAGGAAATGATAGTAACTCAAAGAGTGCTCCACACTTTTGGAGAGATCTCAGGGCTAAAGGCTAATCTAAACAAGTGTGTGGTTTATCCAATCCAATGCAACAATCTTGATATTGCGGATGTTTTGAGCGAATTTGGTGGGGCAATTGGCAGTTTCCCTTGCCAATATTTGGGTCTGCCACTTGGTGTCAAAAAGCCATCTAGAGCTGAGTTGCAGCGCCTGATTGACCGAATTGCTAGCAAGTTGAAGCCCTGGAAAGGAAAGCTTATGTCGAGGACAGGCAGATTAACACTCATCAATTCGGTACTGACATCCACCTTGACGTACTTCCTCACAAGTTTTTTCCTAACCCCATGGGCATTAAAGAAGATTGACAAGATAAGAAGGAGCTTCCTTTGGAAAGGAGATGAAGAAGCAAAGGGAGGGCACTGTTTAGTAAACTGGAAGACTTGTTGTGCTCCAAAAAAATTTGGTGGCTTGGGTATAAAGGACCTACGCTTGTATGGACGAGCTCTTAGGCTGCGTTGGCCGTGGCTAGCTTGGGACGAAGCTGAAAGACCTTGGAAGGGCATGCAAATTCCTTGTGATACTACTGATATGCAGCTGTTTGCGGCTTGCACAAAAATTACACTTGGCAATGGACAAAATGCAAAATTTTGGACAGACAAGTGGCTGAATGGCTCAGCTCCTGCAGAGGTCGCCCCTCTGGTCTTTGCACTGGCAAGGAGAAAGCAACTTTCTATCGCCCACGCACTTGCAAATGGTCGATGGCTTCGCGGACTTTCTAGAATTGCAAATGAGGATGAATTGCATCAGTTTCTTCAGCTTTGGGCATTGGTAGAAGAAGTGCAGCTCACGGATACTCCGGATGAAATCCTTTGGCTGCCATGTGCTAGTGGTAAATACTCTGCAAAATCAGCTTATGAAATGCAGTTTATTGGCAGAATCAAACAGCCACACCTTGAGAAGGTTTGGAAGGCAAAAGTGGAGGGCAAAATCAAGTTTTTTCTCTGGTTGTTGCTCAGGAACAGAAACTGGACTTCAGATCGCCTCATGAGGCGGGGAATTGCATGTAATCCGGTATGTAGGCTCTGTGATCAAGAACTTGAATCTGCTGCGCATATCTCTGTTGGCTGCAGCTACGTCAAAGAAGTCTAGGCGAGTTTCGAGCAAGTTAATGCCCCAATGGTCAGAGCAACCTCACAGGCAAACTCTGTTAAAAAATGGTGGAGCAAAATTCATGCCTGTGTTCCAAAGATTCAGCGAATTGAAACTGTCAAGTTAGCTTCTTATATTACCTGGAACATTTGGAAAGAGCGAGGACAAAGGGTGTTTCAAGGTAAAGAAATGAATGCGGTTTCACTAGCACAGAAAATCAAAGATGAGATGGTCATGGTAACAGCGGCGTATCTCCTGTAGGTGTTGTGTCACTGTTGATGTGTTGTCTAGACAGTTGAGTGATTCTGCTGGTGTGTTAGGGGATTAATATCCTGTAGATTTGGTTTCTCCAAGTTGCATGGCATGTACTGTAATGGCATGTACTGTAATGTTTTTTTCCTCTTCTATCAATGAAAAAAAAAACAGGGCTCCTGCCGTTCAGGGTCCAAAAAAAAAGAACGTTTTGCGCAAAGCTTTTGTGTTCTTTCTTGGTACGTGAGTGTGTCTGTGTTTTTCCTTAATTTGTTCTCTCGTATGTGCGTTTGTGTTCACAGGAAGAAAAGAAAGTTGAGGGAGGTAGATGAGCAGAAGAAGAAAGAGGAGCTGCAGCTCCAACACATTATTGTAGATTCAAAGCAGATGGGCTAACTACTAGTAGTAAGCTGTCTAGTGCTTCGATCGTCTACTGATACGGGCAGAAATTTTATTTAATGTCACTCGTCAAGACCATAGCGCCTCAAGACCGGCAGTATCCATTCAACCTTACGCCGGTGCGTTGAGCGGTAGGCGAAAGGGTTAATTCAGGCTAAAGTTTCACAAAGAGTTTTCCTTTGTGTTAAACTTTTGGCCAAAGGTCGCATTTGGTGTGGGGCGCTTCTCAGTGCGCTGGGGAAACGACCTGGTCCATAGTACTCCCTCCTGTTCATGCGATTATCTTGGAGTGAGCGAGCTCCGTCGGCCAGTACATCTCTCGCCTTCCTCCACCCAACTTAAAGCAGCTCATTCTACGGCCCGGTCGCCGCCGCCGAAATGCGCATCCGACGCGGACGCCGGCTTGATCAACGCACTCGCGCTGGCCCCTGATCCGCTGATCGTCTTCTTCAACGAGCGAATTCTCGTAGAATCGGCAACACGTCACAGGCCGGGTGTACGTAGCACATGAGATCATACTTCATACCCGACGCGGGCACCGTGAGTAGCACACCTTTGACATCCCAACAGACCACTAGTGGAAAATGGGCCTTTAGCCTGGACCCTTTAGTCCCGGCCTCCATTTGGGCCGGGACTAAAGGCCCGGCCACGTCGCCCCAAAAGACCAAGCCGCCCGAGAGGCTTTGGTCCCGGCCCGTAACGACCCTTTAGTCTCGGTTTGAGACACAAACCGGGACTAAAGGGCTACGCGCTGGGAGGTCCCCATGTGCGCACCCTTTAGTCCCGGTTTGTGTCTCAAACCGGGACTAAAGTCCTCTGCCTATATATATGGCTGCAGCCCCTCTTTCCACTCTTCCTTGCATTTTTCTTGGATGGATCTCAGTGGGTGTGTGCTAGCTCTTCTTTTTGCATGGATGCACTAGAGGTGTTTGATGAAATGTGTGTTAGAGCGATGCCGCTTCAGTTCACCGAACACAACTACGATATGAGGTGCCCGAGCCACGCTTAAGTCTCTTCCTCTTTATTTCCACTTATTCTAAAAGGTTAGCAACTATATTTTCTCGTTTAGACCGTGCGGTACTAATTTTTAGGATCGTGATTGTGTTTGATATACTGTTGCATGACGCAGATGAGCCATCCATGGATGTACGGTGATCGACGCACAGCCGCTTACAGAGAAGGCGTGCATTCTTTTCGAGATGCGGCCGATGCGAACAAGCATGGTGGTGGCTATATGTTTTGTCCATGTGTTGAATGTCGGAATGAGAAGGACTACACTTCCTCAAGAGTCATTCAGAGCCACCTGCTTCGGTCCGGTTTTATGTCGGGCTATAATGTTTGGACCAAGCACGGAGAAAGAGGGGTTATGATGGAAGACGACGATGAAGAAGAAGAGAACGATGATGACAACTACCGATCTATGTTCCCTGAGTATGCTGATACCGCAATGGAAGACAATGAAGAAGAAGATCAGGGTGCAGAACGGGAACCAGATGAGCCCGCTGATGATCTTGGCCGGGTCATTTCTGAAGCACGGCGAGGCTGCGACACAGAAAAAGAGAGGTTGCAGTTCGAGCAGATGTTACAGGACCACAACAAATTGTTGTACCCAACTTGTGAAGATGGCCAGAAGAAGCTGGGTAGCACACTGGAATTGCTGAAGTGGAAGGCAGAGACCGGTGTGACTGACTCGTCATTCGAAAAGTTGCTGGTACTGATGAAGAAGATGCTTCCAAGAAAGAACGAATTGCCCGCCAGCACGTACGAAGCAAAGAAGCTTGTCTGCCCTCTAGGATTAGATGTGCAGAAGATACATGCATGCCCTAATGACTGCATCCTCTACCGCGGTGAGAAGTATGAGAATATGGATAAATGCCCGGTATGCACTGCATTGCGGTATAAGATCAGAAAAAATGACCCTGGTGAGATTGAGGGCGAGCCACCCAGGAAGAGGGTTCCTGCCAAGGTGATGTGGTATGCTCCTATAATACCACGGTTGAAACGTCTGTTCAGAAATAAAGATCATGCGAAGTTGTTGCGATGGCACATGGAAGATCGTATGAAAGACGATAAGTTGAGGCACCCCGCCGATGGTCGGCAGTGGAGAAAAATCGAGAGAGAGTTTCCGAGATTTGCAGGTGACGCAAGGAACTTATGGTTTGGTCTGAGTACAGATGGCATGAATCCTTTTGGGGAGCAGAGTTGCAGTCACAGCACCTGGCCCGTTACTCTATGTATCTACAACCTTCCTCCTTGGTTGTGCATGAAGCGGAAGTTTATTATGATGCCAGTGCTTATCCAAGGTCCAAAGCAACCCGGCAACGACATTGATGTGTACCTAAGGCCATTAGTTGATGAACTTTTACAGCTGTGGGCCGAACCAGGTGTACGTGTGTGGGACGAGCACAAACAAGAGGAATTTGACCTTCGAGCGTTGCTTTTCGTAACCATCAATGATTGGCCTGCTCTTAGTAACATTTCAGGACAGTCAAACAAGGGATACAATGCATGCACGCACTGTTTAGATCAGACAGAAAGTATATATCTGGACAAATGTAGGAAGAATGTGTACCCGTACAATCGTCGTTTTCTTCCGCCCAAGCATCCCTTAAAGAAAAAAGGCAAGCATTTCAATGGCAAGGCAGAACCCCGGGGGAAGCCTGTCATCCGTACTGGTGCTGAAGTATTTGATATGGTCAAAGATTTAAAAGTAATCTTTGGAAAGGGTCCTGGCAGCCAACCTGTTCCTAACGGCCCTGATAAGCGCATACCCATGTGGAAGAAGAAATCTATATTTTGGGAGCTACCCTATTGGGAAGTCCATGAGGTCCGCTCCGCAATCGACGTGATGCACCTGACGAAGAATCTCTGCGTGAATATTCTAGGTTTCCTAGGCTTGTATGGGAAGTCAAAAGATACACCGGAAGCACGGGAGGACCAGGAACGTCATAAAGGAAGAGATGGCATGCATCCAGGGCAGTTTCAAGGGCGTGCCAGCTACGCTCTTACTAAGGAAGAGAAGGAAATCTTCTTTGAAGTCCTTTTCAGTATCAAGGTCCCGACTGGCTTCTCGTCGAATATAAAGGGAATCGTAAATATGAAAGACAAAAAATTCCAAAACCTAAAGTCTCATGACTGCCACGTGCTTATGACGCAATTGCTTCCGGTTGCATTGAGGGGAATTCTACCGGAAAATGTTCGCATGGCAATTGTGAAGGTATGTGCATTCCTGAATGCAATTTCTCAGAAGGTAATCGATCGAGAAAGTCTATCAGGGTTACAGATTGATGTGGTCCAATGTCTGGTCAGCTTTGAGTTGTTGTTTCCGCCATCCTTCTTCAATATAATGACACACCTCCTAGTTCACCTAGTCGAAGAGATTAGAATTCTCGGTCCTGTGTTTCTACACAATATGTTCCCCTTCGAGAGGTTCATGGGAGTCTTAAAGAAATATGTTCGTAACCGTGCTAGGCCAGAAGGAAGCATCTCCAAGGGCTATGGAACAGAGGAGGTCATTGAGTTTTGTGTGGACTTTCTTCCTGACCTTAAGCCGATTGGTGTTCCTGAATCTCGGTATGAGGGTAGGCTGACAGGAAAAGGTACACTAGGAAGGAAAGCAAAAGTATGTATGGACGGGCATTCTTTCTCTCAAGCACACTACATAGTTCTACACAATTCCACCGTGGTGGCTCCGTATATCGTGAGACACAAGAATATTCTACGCTCCGAAAACCCGGGAAAGGCTGACTCTTGGATTAAAGGGGAACACGAGAAGACTTTCGGTAGTTGGTTGCAGACACATCTCATGAATGACGACACCGTTGGAGATCAGCTGTACTGTTTGGCCAGGCCACCATCTTCGACTATATGTACTTTCCAAGGGTACGAGATAAATGGGAATACATTTTACACGGTTGCCCAAGATAAAAAGAGCACCAACCAAAACAGTGGTGTCCGCTTTGATGCAACAGACGAGAATGGGCACTGTTTGGAAACATATTACGGGTACATAGAGGAGATATGGGAACTTGACTATGGACCTACTTTTAAGATCCCTTTGTTTCGGTGCAAATGGGTGAAGCTGACAGGAGGCGGGGTAGTTGTAGACCAAAAGTACGGCATGACAACAGTGGATCTCAACAATCTTGCGTACATGGACGAACCATTCGTCCTAGCCAACGATGTCGCTCAGGTTTTCTATGTGAAGGACATGTCTACAAAAACGAGAAAAAGAAATCAGCAAAAGAAGACGTCGTCCGATGAGCCAAAGCGCCACATAGTTCTTTCAGGGAAAAGAAACATCGTGGGAGTAGATGACAAGACAGACATGTCAGTAGATTATAATAAGTTTCATGAAATTCCGCCCTTCAAAGTGAAGACTCACCCAAGCATCCTACTGAATGATGAAGATTCTCCATGGCTACGACCCAGAAGAAAACAGAAATAATAGATAGGATTGTTGGTGCAATAATGTAATAATGTATTAAATCTTTTATGTAATGCATGATGAAGATTCTTCATGGCCTCAACCCCGTTCAGTGCAAAATAGTTTTAAATTGAAAAATGGCAAAATAGTTAATACTTAGGATAGTTAAAATAATTAAATTTGAAAATAGAAAATAGTTTTGAATTATTTATTCAATTTCAAACACTTTTCATTTTTATAGTTTTGACAAATTCTCAAATATGCAAAAAAGAATATTAATAAACATAGTTTTTAATTGAAAATGGCAAAATAGTTAATACTTAGGATAGTTAAAATAATTAAATTTGAAAATAGAAAATAGTTTTGAATTATTTATTCAATTTCAAACACTTTTCATTTTTATAGTTTTGACAAATTCTCAAATATGCAAAAAGAATATTAATAAACATAGTTTTTAATTGAAAATGGCAAAATAGTTAATACTTCGGATAGTTAAAATAATTAATTTTGAAAATAGAAAATAGTTTTGAATTAACTATTCAATTTCAAACACTTTTCATTTTTATAGTTTTGTCAAATTCTCAAATATGCAAAAAAGAATATTAATAAACATAGTTTTTAATTGAAAAATGGCAAAATAGTTAATACTTAGGATAGTTAAAATAATTAAATTTGAAAATAGAAAATAGTTTTGAATTATTTATTCAATTTCAAACACTTTTCATTTTTATAGTTTTGACAAATTCTCAAATATGCAAAAAGAATATTAATAAACATAGTTTTTAATTGAAAATGGCAAAATAGTTAATACTTAGGATAGTTAAAATAATTAATTTTGAAAATAGAAAATAGTTTTGAATTATCTATTCAATTTCAAACACTTTTCATTTTTATAGTTTTGTCAAATTCTCAAATATGCAAAAAAGAATATTAATAAACATAGTTTTTAATTGAAAAATGGCAAAATAGTTAATACTTAGGATAGTTAAAATAATTAAATTTGAAAATAGAAAATAGTTTTGAATTATTTATTCAATTTCAGACACTTTTCATTTTCAAAGTTTTATCAAATTCTCAAATATGCAAACAGATAACTATTTCTAAAACAAATAAAACAAAAAAAGAAAATAGGCCTTTAGTCCCGGCCCGATCGACAGACCGGGACTAAAGGCCCCTGTGCTGGAACCTCGAATTATTTAGATAGATATAGTTAGAATAGAATTATTTAGATAAATATAGTTAGAATAGAATTATTTAGATACATATAGTTAGAATAGAATTATTTAGATACATATAGTTAGAATAGAATTATTTAGATACATATAGTTTTGAATAGAATTATTTAGATACATATAGTTAGAATAGTATTATTTTAGAGATAGTATTATT
Organism: Dactylis glomerata; assembly: GCA_007115705.1. Lineage (NCBI taxonomy): Eukaryota > Viridiplantae > Streptophyta > Magnoliopsida > Poales > Poaceae > Dactylis > Dactylis glomerata. The sequence continues at coordinate 3,060,863 of QXEO01001223.1, forward strand.
TTAGATATAGTATTATTTTAGAGATAGTATTATTTTAGAGATAGTATTATTTTAGAGATAGTATTATTTTAGATATAGTATTATTTAGTTAGAATTTGTTTGCAAATAGAAATAGAATTATTTAGTTAGAATTTATTTGCAAATAGAAATAGAATTATTTTGCAAATAGAAAAAGAATTATTTTGCATCATATATAGTTTGTTAGTTTATTAGTTAATCAAATGTTCGTTTTTTGCAGAACTATGGATCCACATAGCTGGAACCTCGAAGAGGAAGAACTTATCGAAGATATAATCAAAGACGCCCCCGACGTTGAACCTGCTGAATCTCCGTCGTCATATCTAAACCCCTCCGGAGATGGAATGGAGGTTGATCGACACGAAGATGAAGCCGATGGGGCCGGAGATAGCTCCAATGACGGAGAAGGTGATAGCTCCACTGATGGAGAAGCCGGTGGAGAAATAATAAAGTCCGGCGAGGTATACATATGAAGTTCGACAATCACTTGTAATATGTGAAAAAATATTGGAGATAGCTCTATATTGTATACATATACATTCATTTGACGAATGTTTCTCCCTCTTAGGCCTCCACATCGAGCAAAGCTACGAAACGAGGCCTGACTAAAAAGTTGGACGCACGGACGCATTACACCTTTGAGGTGATATTGCCTACGGGCGAACCAAAGCTTCCTAAGAATGCTGCTGACACATTCAAGAAGCAATGCGGAGTTCTCGTTAGGGATCACGTCCCGATCAGCGTTCGGGAGTGGAACAAGCGCAAAGGGGCAGCCGATAGTGACTATGTCGCCGAAAGGTACAAAGATAATCTTTGGAATGATATCATGTCACATTTCAACCTGCCAGAATGTGAGAATGAAGACGCCGCAAAAAAACTGAGGGCCAAAGTCAAGCAGTGGACTCTAAAGAAGATGGCCGAACTGTTTCGTAGCTGGAAGAAGAAGCTATGGAAAGAGTATAAGAAGACAAAGAAAGTGCCAGTATTCGAGGGGATCTAGCCAAGCAGGCGAATCACTGGAAGGCATTTCAGGAGTACAAGGAGTCAGAAGATGCCAAGGCATTATCAGTAAAGAACAAGAAAAATGCCGACAAGAAGAAATATCACCACACGCTGGGGCCGGGGGGCTATGAGACTGCCATCCCAAAGTGGGATAAGAAAGAGCAAGATTTGCTAGCTAAAGGCATCATACCTGAACCCATCCGTGATGAGTGGGAAATGAGAGCAAGGAATTGGTTCCTTGCGCATGGTGGTTCGTACGACGAAGAAACAGGGGACCTTATCTGCAGTGGCGGTCTTAGGATACCCAGGGAGAATTGGAAAAAGATAGTGAAAGAAATTAAAGAGGGAAAAAGAGAGTTCACTGCAGATAGAGAGAAAGATTTGCTCACACTGGTCCTCGGCAATGACGAACATGGAGGACGAACACGAGGCTTCGGTCCTTCTTACCCGTGGTGGCTTGGGTTTGCCAGAGACCAAGACACTTACAGAAGCCGGGCGAGAGCAAAGAAGCGACAGCAGGATGAGGAGAATGACAAGTTCAACCAGTTGCTTGCCAGGCTTAACGAGCAACAGAAGCAGATTGACGAGCTTAGAGGAGTAGCGCGCCAGGAAGATCCTGGACTCGATATTATCGGCGCCCCATCTAAGCGGAAAAGCAGCGTGGCTGAATCTGAGGCCCCGCCCAACGATGCACGAAGAATGATAGAGGGCGGTCCCGGCTACCCCGTGGATGGAATCAAGGAGTCAACATCATGTGAACTCCATCAGAAATTCAAGAACATATCCATGAAGGTGGCCGTCGGACAAGCTTTACCTTCTGGCCCTGATGCACGCTGGCATGGCCGTGAGATTCCAGCTGGCTTTGCTAAAGTCGGGGTGGATGAAATCATGGCGGGGTTTCATGATATGGAGCTCGACATGGCTGGACCCGAAGATGAGAGGACACTCGGAGAAGTACTGGGTGGAGTCATCCTATGGGACAAGAACTACATCAAGCTTCCAGGCTCGGCCCCAAGGACAACACCGCCTCCGAGTCGTCGCAGGTCACCTACACCTCCATCACCTCCAAGCCCTCCACATGACGACGGCCACCACAACACGAGTCCATCTCGATCACCGCCGCCGGACTTGGGTCGGCCGTCTCCGCCGCCGCCCGCTAAGGATACTAAGCGGAAGCGTGCCAGCAAGAACGCTCCGTCGATGAGTTCTAAGCGACGGAGCTCCCCAAAGCGCAAACTGTCGCCCCTCCCAAAGGTACCTCATGCTAATCTTCCTATCAGACCTTATGATCGTACCGACGAGGAAAACGCCAGGATAGCAAAGGAACATTATGAGGCGCAGATGAAAAAGAAGGAACCCGAGCCCCGCCCGGAATACACCGAGAAGCAAATAGCATATGCAAAATACTTCATGACCCTTCCATCACAGTATGACTTACACCATAAGCCTGACGACTATACACGCACATTGCAGAAGGAAGGGCAAAAGAGCAGATCACGTGCAAGTGCAAGTGCAAGTGGGAGCAAATCAAGTTCAACTACAAGCAAAAAAAGATCAGACGTTCCTCAGCTTGGACAACAGGCCAAACAGTCGATCCCACCCCTCAGGGTGTTACCCGAGAATGTTCCCTCTCTGGTGCAGGGGCAAGATTTGGAATTAGCAAAGAAGTGGGCGGCTGAATGGGGTATCCCGGTTGAAGACGTTCTGGCTTCCCAAGACGACAGGTTACCCAAGGCTGTGGTAGCCCCTAAGCCACAGTTTGTCATGAGAGCGCCTTTGGTCAGCAAAGATAAGTTGGATGATCTCCCAACAAATATGCGTTACTTGCATACATGGTACTTAAGTGAATCAAAGAATGGGAGAACGATGATCCTGGCGCGTGTCCCACGGGAGTACTACGGCCGCCCCGAAGACATCCATATCGACTTTGATGAACTCTTCCAGATGTACAATGCCGACGCCCTCGACAAATCGCTTATGAGTTGCTATTGTCTGTAAGTTTTTTAATTCGTTGTCTACATATAACTTGATCAGTTATTTCAATTCATTGTCTACATATAACTTGTTCCGTTCTGACTTGTACTCTATTATGCAGAATGAAGATTCTGGAATGTAAAAGTAGGAACATCCTAAATATTGGGTTTATTGACCCAGATAAAATACATATAAAGACGCTAACTGATAACCCCAAGGAGACAGAGGAAAACCTTCTAAGGTTTCTAACAGATCAAAATTTTTGTGACCACATACTGTTTCCATACAACTTCAAGTAAGGGTCTTACTCTGTTGTGTCCATTCACTTATGAGTGTTATTGATAAGTTACTGACACATATATATATATATATATATATATATATATATATATGCAGCTTCCACTGGATTCTGTTGGACATTCAAATTGATAAGGGAAGAGTTGATGCCTTCGACCCATTATCGAGACCCTTGGAACAGTTCCAAAGCCTGCAGGACATGCTCCAAGGGTAATTTCAATTATTCTTGCGCTTTATCGGTCTCTTTCGATGATTTTCTGATATATCAATTAATGAAAAACTTAGCAAATCATTTTCCTTGTCGGGCAGGGTTTGGAAGCGGTTCAAGTGCGTGACTCCCGGTATCCGGGATGAGAAGCTGACCTTTAGAGCGGCTCAGGTAAGTAGTAGTATGATATACTTCTATTTTCAATACATTTGTAATGCTAGATTATTATTTTGATTATATATATTCTATTCTCGTAAAGTGCGACCAGCAGCCACGGGGGACGCATCTATGTGGATACTATGTTTGCGAGACCATTCGCACGTTTACCTCTGAGCACAAGGATTACAGATACGATGTAAGCAATAAACATTCACACCTCTATTTTTACTCGTCATTCTTTGTTATCATGATTGATATTCATATTCATCTCCTCTTCTTATATAGTACACGGCCATGCGGGAGAAGTACCTACCAGAGCAACGCGCGATTGCTGTTGCAGAGGAGCTAGCGGCCTTTCTGAGGATAGAAGCTATAGACGACAAAGGACGATTTAGTGTAGCTAGGGGCCATTACTGATGTTGGTCCATGTAATCGAATAGACGGACTCTTGTCCCGATAATTCTGATCTCCATATAATTGTATATATATGCTCGCTTGTAAGATAAGTTAATCTTATATATATGCATAAACTAATTCCCGAACACCAAGGCACCAAACGAGGCATCACGTTAATCCCCCACCTAAAACCCTAAAACCCTAAAGCAAAAAAAAAATCTGCAGATGCCCTTTAGTCCCAGTCTATGTTACAAACCGGGACTAAAGGTCCTGGCCCTGATTCGCTCCGAGGTGCCCACGTGGACACCCTCCAGTCCCGGCTGGTAAGCGGGCCGGGACTAAAGGTTCAGCCTTTAGTCCCGCGGCTGGGGTCCCGGTTTGCAAACCGGGACTAAAGCCCCTTACGGACCGGGACTGGAGGCCCCGTCCCCACTAGTGGACTGGAACCTGGGAGATTCGCACGTGCGATGAAACTACACGCCAAATGTAAAAAATAGTATTTTGCAAGAATCTAATACAGTAGTGAGTGTTCATTAAGGAAAGATTAGAATAATTTGACCTGATTATTTCCATAGAAGACAGCAACATGGTAGCTTTACGTGCAGAGAATTTGTCGCTTGTTTCTAGTTTGCAAACCGATCTGATAAAGACTTAGCATCGGGACTTGCTGACCGGAAACGGACGGGAGTACGTGCACAGCGGAAGCTTCTTGCGGTCTTGTGAGAAATTGTAGATCCAATCTGATGACGCGCGCAGCCCTACCCGGCGCGGAATTAACTAGTTAGGGCATGAGCTATGGAAGCAGTAGTATACACCTGCCTTATGAATCCACATAGATAAAATTATTTGTAGCAGCTACTGAGGGTCACCGGCATCCAACGCACGCAGTAGTCTTTTTCTTAGCAGGACCATGTCATGGCGTCATCTCTCTTCTACCTGCCCCCTTCTTTTCCCTCTCAAGCAAAACCATTCTCTCTCTGGACCACGCTCTCTCTCCCTTGAGCAGCAGGATCTCCTGCAAGCTACAACTAGCCTCTGCAAGCTACAACCTTTTTCTGCTCTATCCTCCACGGCAGCTCGCCTCCGAGCTGGACCTGCGGGGCAGCTGTCCAAGCTGGAGCGTTGTGCATGCCCTTAAAGGTAGTATTCACGATCCTACGAGGCTACGACAACCTCACTTCTGAGGATCGAAAGAGAGTTTATTTGCTCGTTATGGGCTCGGGCTAGTATAGGTAAGAATCAGTGAGTAAGCCTTGACGACCACTTGTGGGTTGCGACCACCCCGAGCCAAGCCCGCTCGAGTAGCACGTTGTATACCACCATGACACCAAGGAGCAATGGCGAACATCACCGGAGCATGGCAGGGCCGCAACCACCAAAAACCTAGTTAGGTTTAGGGTTACGGGAGAGCGTACGAGGACACAAGAGATGAATCGGTTTGGACAGGAAGGTACATCAGATGGAGGCGCATCGATTTCGACCAACGCCGACGGCAGATCGACCGGAGCTAACCGAGATTGTGCGGCGATGGTGATGGCGACGGTGATCCGAAATCGTGCGAGTGAGAGGGGAGGAAGAGCCAGAGAGTTGCACGATCGGTCTAAACGATTTGGTAGGATCGAACCGGTCGGTTTGACCTAACTAAGTGGGTTGGTCTGATCGGTGGGCCCTAGGGACATATATTATCTTTTCCTTTTACCAACAAGCGTTTTGGCTCCCGATTTCATATGCTCTCTTTATTTGAAATATACTTTTTGAGACATTTAAATTTTTAAAATTCCAAAGAAAAACATTGCATGTAGATCTTCAAATCCTACGTGCTCAAGAAGTCATTTCAAGAAAAACTGACTTTTTGTATAACCTGTGTACGAAAACAGTGCTAAAATAAGCCTTTTCATGAATCTTTTTTTGTCATTTTTGCACATCCCATAAAAATTGTCTATTTTTCATGAAATTGTGCATGCTCACATAGAATGTGAAGATATATATGTGAATGTTTTTACCAAATTTTCTTAACATTTCACGATCTACTTTTCCGATAATGCATGGGAGCATATGAACCTTGGATCAAAGTGCATTTCTGGTTGACAAATGGCTATTCACTGAAATAAATCTAAATAAACAACAGAAAAAATATCTAAACATAAGTAAAAATTATGATAAACCGATATAAATTATAAAAGAGAAGAACATAAATCTTATTCAACTTTTTAGGTATTTTGCTAAAAATAGATTCGTTAAGTAAATTTACACTTAAGTAGGAATTAAATAAAAGGGTTTTCAATAAACATTTAAAATAAGGAAAATCCTAAGTAAATATTAACTTGGACTTAATTCCAAAAATTCATTTAAATCAATTATTTATAACAAATTAAATCCATATTAATGATGACGGTCGGTTCTAGTGTCTAAGATGGAAGGTAATGGCTGGGGGATGTGTTATGCACCAACTCGGCAAGCGAAAGAATGACCAGCATTACTACTCCGCACTTTGAAGGAACTCCACCGATTCATGGGGCTAACCGGGTACTACCGTGAATTCATCGGGCACCCCTTGACAGACAGAATCGCTCAAGAAAGGGGTGCAATTTCAGTGGACGTCTGACGCCGCCATGGCATTTTGCACCCTGCAAGATTGTGCACAACACATTGTGGTGGAGACAGATTCCTATCAGACTGGCGTTGGTACGGTTCTAATGCAGCGCAATCACCTGGTATCTTACCTAAGCAAATCTTTGTACGATTCTCCTTGTTGTGGACAAGTAACGCCCATATTTGCAACACCAGGAGTTCACGATTTGATCTGATTAGAAGAGTTTACTCCACCTGAATGAACAACAACTCACTGCAGGAATTCAACACAAGGCTTCCGTGAGATTAATGGGCTTGAGCGACAAAAATCAATACAAGAAAATCTTGCTTATCTCTCTCTCTCTCTCTCTCTCTCTCTCTCTCTCTCTCTCTACCGATGGAACCGACTTGGTTGCAGGTTGTGACTGAAGGGTATGATAAACAGTCGTGGACTGAACTCAGGTGTGGTTCAGTTCAGAGGAAGGATTTGTGTGGGTTAAATTCATATTGCTCAACCACAGATTATTAAATCCCTGCATGCATGCTAGTGGAGTTAGAGGACACACTTTTTAGGCACCTACCAACGCATCAAGAACATGTTTGCCTGGCCAAAAGTGAAACAAACTATCACATGCAAATCTTGTGAAGTGTGTCAACAAGCTAAGACAAAGCACATTAAGTTACCAGATTTACATCAGCCTTAATTTTGTCGAAGGATTCACCAAAATCCCAAGATTGTGATGTGATCTTGGTGGTGATCAACAAGCTAACAAAATATGGTCATTTTCTTCCCCTGAAACACCCCTTTAAAGCGGCACAAGTGGCACGAGTTTCCTTAGATGGGATTCACAAATTGCATGGTTTGCCTAATTGCCTCGGTGCATTATATCAAACAGAGACAAAATCTTCACTAGTGCTCTCTAGCAGGAGCTCTTCAAATTAACTGACACCCAATTGATGACGAGTTTAGCATTTCATCCCCGCAAGAATGGCCAGACTGGGAGGTTCAACCTGTTAAGGTTCATGCACTAGCCACTTGAACCAAAAGTCCGAACTGATGGAAAGGGCTAGTACAATCTACTTATACACTTCAACACCCCCTCTCACGTGTGACGGGAGACGAGAAGACAAGTCAACACGTGTAGAGAGGCAAAGAGGCAGCGGGAGGCCGGGCGCGGCAGGAGCTCGCCAGAGGCGAGGAAGAGGCAGCGGCGGCCGGGCGCGTCGGCAGGAGACCGAGGCGGGCAGCGGCGGCGGCTGCGAGGCTGCGGAGAATTTTAGAATAAATTGTGAAAGCCAGGATTTGAACTCGAGACCTGGGGCTCTGATACCATGTTAAGCTTCATGCACTAGCCAACGCAACCAAAAGTCCGAACTGATGGAAAGGGCTAGGCAATTCACTTATACACATCAAAAGAGAAAGTCAACACGTGGAACCAAACAGGAGAAGAGAAAGTCAACACGTGGACACAAAGGGGGGCAACAGCAATTTTTACAATAAATTGCGAAAATCAGGACTCGAACTCAAGACCCTGGGCTCTGATACCATGTTAAGGTTCATGCACTAGCCACTTGAACCAAAAGTCCGAACTGATGGAAAGGGCTAGTACAATCTACTTATACACTTCAACACAACCAATGTCTCGAAGCAGAACTTGGACGAGATGCTTGGTAATCGTGAAACTATGGCACTCCGCACTCCTGCAGCAACAGTTGCTTCGAGCTCAAGAGTACTGTATGCGCAAACAGGCCGACAAGCTGGCATTCAAGTTTACGGCCGTACAAAGTGACCACTTTTATCTCCCCTAATCCCCATTATAACACTGGATCTTGCACTTCTAGTACTCGTGGCTTGCAAGTGATAGCGTATCACTAATTAACACTACTTTTACCTCCTTTTCTGCACCACTACCGATCGATCTCTCATCTCCGGCGCTAATAGTGCAATTTCCAATACTAGGAAATTTGGATCCATACCTTGAAAGATGTCTCCGTTACAGCATTCTACTAACCACCCCAGCCGTGAACTCAACGTTACCTAAAGGAATCGAACCAACTTTAGACTCGCACTCGTACCAAGTCGTTTTGACCCAGCAAGAACTCGAACCGACTTTAGTCTTTAGAGAAGAAATATGGTGGTTAAAGGCTTATATTTGTTTAGTATTTGCTACTACGAGCAAAGGTAACCTTCTGCTCACGGTGATCGATCTTGTAAAGGCTATACATATCCGTGAGTATTATTTTTTAAAGCCTGCATCGAATTTTCCCATTCCCAATTTGTCCGTCCGTCGACCATGAGCTTCTCTTTTCACACTCTCTCTCTCTCCTATATAAGCACTCCTGCCTGTCTCTCTCCTCCCATGCAAACTCATCGTCCCTCACAAGAAGCAACAAATCACCTCACTCCGCGACATGAAGTTCTCGAGGGAGTACGAGGCGAGCATCATCCCGGAGTGGAAGGGGGCCTTCGTCGACTACAAGCGCCTCAAGAAGCTCGTCAAGAAGATCAAGATCGCTCGCCTGGACGAGGATGACTCCACCACCGCCCCCTCCGACGCCGACGCGCTCGTCCCTGCCGGCGAAAGGGAAGGCGACAGCGGCGGCGGCTATGGCTTCTTCGTCTTTGACCCCGCCCTCGTCTCCCGGTCCGCGCCCAGTGTGCGAGCTTCTACGGTGCGTAATTTCTCCGTCAAACGATCGAGTTCTTGCACGGACAAGAAGATCAAGGTCACGTGCCGGATCGAGGATGACTCAGCCGCCCCCTCCAACGCTGATGCGATCGTCGCTGCCGGCGAAGACGACTACGACCCGCCGTCCACGACAACCTTCTCCGACTGTGACTTCTACAGTCTGCGAGCTTCTACGGCCCGTAGTTTCTCCCTCGAACGATCGGAGAGCTCTGATTCATTGGGGGAGCTGGACAAGCATGAGCGGGAGTTTCTGGAGAGGGCGGACGAGGAACTGGAGAAGGTGAACACCTTCTACGCCGCCAAGGAGGCGGAGCTGCTGGGCCGCGGCGAGGCACTCATCAAACAACTCCACATCCTCGTCGACGTCAAGCGCATCCTCGCCGACCACGCCGCCCCCCGCCGCGCGCCGAGCCTCCTCGAGCGCAGGCGATCCAAGCGGGTGGCGCCGCTACCGGAGCTCAGAAGATCCGGCCGGCTTGGCTCAGCTCATATCATCTCCAACCAACCCACGTCACGTCTCAGCAGTCAGCACTCAGCACACATGAACCCCTTGCTCATCCTTTATGCATGCACACATAACAAACACGTGACCAACCACATCTGTTAACTTCTTCAGACGGGAGCGCGGAGGCCGACGAGGTGATGGCGGAGGGAGCCGAGGTGGCCGAGGAGGTGATGGCGTCGCTCGAGCGCAACGGCGTTAGCTTCAGGGGTCTGCCCGGCAGGAAGCACGCTGCCGCGCTGCAGATGCCGTCAACGCCATCGACGGTGCGGATCGACATCCCGGCGACCAACCCGGGGAGGGCGGCGCTCAAGGCGTGGGAGGAACTGGTGAACGTGCTGCTCAAGGAGGGCGTCAAGTCAGCCGCCGCCTTCGTCCACCGGAGGAAGATCCAGCACGCCGAGAAGAACATCCGCGACGCCTTCATGGCGCTCCACCGCGGCCTCCAGCTTCTCAACAAGTTCAGGTACGCCATCGTTCGCCAAAAATCAACCGTATCGCACCTACCTAAGCTGGAAGGCACCATGCACGACTGATTCAATTTTTCAGTTTCCTCTGCTTTGAGAATTGTGGTACATACCTTTTTGTGGTGGGTCTGATGGATTTCTTCTGCCTTTTCTGTTGCGTGCAGTTCTCTGAATGTAAAGGCATTCACCAAGATTCTCAAGAAATTCGTCAAGGTAGCCCACTAGCAACCATATGTGTACTTTTAGGAAATGGATGGACAGGTCCTACACAACAATCTTAAATTAGTAAAACTTCCTTTAGGAGAGTATATACTGGTCATCGACCATGTAGGAGTATCAGTTTATTTTATCCAACAAAGGAGTATCAGTTATAACCAAATAGCATTCAGCTAGTGATCTGGCAAGCAGATACAGACTTCACAACAACAGTGATTGGCAAACATGTCTAAACTGATGTGTTCACTAACTGCTATCAGGTATCAGAGCAACACAGCGCAACGGACTTGTTCTCACAGAAGGTGAAGAGATCGTCGTTCAGCACATCCGACAAGGTATACTATCATCCTACAAGAATCTTACTATAACAGTTTCAGACCTATTAAGAATACAAACTTTAACGAACAGGTACTTGAGCTTGTGGATGAGGTGGAGTCGCTCTTCATTAAGCACTTCGCAGGCAACGACAGGATGGTGGCGATGAAGTACCTCAAGCCACAGCACCCCAAGAGCAGGCACATGACAACCTTCCTAATAGGTGCGTGGATTCAGATACAAAATTCATGCATCTGCCACCTATGGTGCAGAAATTAATCCAATCTTCTAAATTTTTTGTTGTTTGTTTCGTGTTTACAGGGCTGTTTACAGGCACATTCGTGAGTCTATTCACCATATATGCTTATTTGGCCCATTTTTCCGGCTTTTTTGGCTCTGCTGGAAACACAGCCAACATGCAAGTAGTTCATCATGTTTTCAGGTAATTTCTATGCCAAAATTCTCACAATAAGAGATGCCTTGTTGTTGTTGTTGGCATCTGTTCAGTATTTTCAACTTTACTTTATCTAGATTCATTAGTTGGTAATTAAGGGTTCCATTTTACTTCAAACTGACAGTAGGGTGTGCCTTTGCTCTTCTGCAGCTTGTTCGCGCTAATCAGCATACACTGCTTTGTGTACGGATGCAACCTATATATGTGGAGAAGGACCAGGATAAACCACAATTTCATCTTCGATTTTGCTCCAAACACCGCTCTCACGCCCCGAGACGCCTTCCTCATGTCTGCGTCCATCATGTGCACGGTGGTTGTCGCGCTGGTCATCAACCTGTTCCTCAGGAATGCCGGTGCATCCTACTCCAATGTTGTGCCACGCGCACTGATAGTGGTAAGTAACACAAACTATATATGGAACAGCAACTCATAAGTCTGGTTGTGTTGCAACTAATGTCAGTTCTCTAAACTTTGTACCTACTATTTCAGTTCTCAGCTGGACTTTTACTCTGTCCATTTAATGTGTTCTACCGCTCGACACGGTACTGCTTCATGCGCGTCTTGCGAAACATCGTGCTCTCTCCACTCTACAAGGTAAGCAGGCATCTAAAGTTTCCGATTCACAAACTGTTATGAACATCTATTTGACCACTCGTCTGCCTTACGATGCAGGTTGTGATGGCCGATTTCTTCATGGCTGATCAGTTAACTAGCCAGGTAATAATCATACTTGCACAATTAACCAAGGAGCCTTAAAATGAAAGTTCTAAAGTCAAACTGTATATGTTCCAGGTTCCATTATTAAGGCACATGGAGTTTACAGCGTGCTACTTCGTGGCAGGAAGCTTTAGGGCTAACCCACATGAGACATGTACAAATAACCAGCACTATAAGAACCTGGCCTATGTAATTTCCTTCCTGCCTTACTACTGGAGAGTTGTGCAGGTATAAATCGACATAAGTAAGATAAGGCTTTAAGTAGTTAGAATACTTCCGAACTAAACCTTGTGAATATGCTTTGAAGTCTATAAGAAGGTACCTGGAGGAGGGACATGACAGAGATCAGCTCTCCAATGCCAGCAAGCACATATCGACGATGGTTGCAGCTGCTTTCAGGTTCAAGTACAGTGCAACACCGACGCCATTCTGGATGGGGATGGTCCTCATCTCATCCTTGGGTGCCACTGTTTACCAGCTGTACTGGGACTTTGTCAAGGACTGGGGCTTCTTTACCCCAAAATCTAGGAACCGATGGCTTCGAGATGAACTCGTCCTGAAGAACAAGTCTATCTACTATGTTTCAATGGTATTATATGTTGTTCGACTATTTCATAGTACAACATTAATACAGAAAATACAAGATACGAGCACTAATGCCTTCAATAATATGCAGGTGCTAAATCTAGTGCTTCGTCTGGCCTGGACGGAGAGTGTAGTGAAGATTCTTGTTAGCAAGGACGAGACTCGTGTACTCGATTTCTCCCTTGCTTCACTAGAAATAATTCGGCGAGGACAATGGAACTTTTACAGGTATTTGACAATAGTACAGAGCTGGAATCATTATCTTCAGTTTTTTTTTCTTTAGTTGGTTTAAAAAGGTTTAGTGTCTTAGTTATAATTCGGGTACATCATTGATCACAGGCTGGAGAATGAACACTTGAACAATGTTGGCAAGTTCAGAGCGGTGAAGACAGTCCCATTACCATTCCATGAACTCGAAAACTGACTGAGAAGAGATAAAATATGACAGCAATGCTCCCAATATCAAGGGAATTTAGGATCAGAGTTAGAGGAATGGATACGTTGACCCTAGTAGTGCTTGCTTAAATTTTGTGTCGTGAGCATATTCACGAAAATCATGATGTTGCTCATCTTAGGATGGAATAAGCTGAGATGGTGCATCTTACCGAGTTCACCAAGGCACTCCTACCTGTGGCATTCTGTTCGAGAAAGGGGGTAGGATCCTCATTGTACATGGAAAATTTGATGTGTATGAATCAGCTAAATCTTTAGCTTTATGGATGATTAAGCTATGTGTGTGTCTACAGGCTGTTGCCAAATAATACTGCACAGGTTTATATCAACAAGGCAACAACTAAATTTGATCAATGATTTGGTAAACATACATAAAATTTCAGTGCTGGAGAGGAACACAAAGAAATAACTAAAACAAGGATTGGACAAGGCATAAATTAACTGAGTAAGAGCCCAGTATTGTCAACATAATACAGTGAAAGCAAGATGCTTATCACGACAGATGACTACAGAACCAAAGCATAACGATACATATATTACATGTCACATGATGCACACGATAAATAGACAATTATGGCAAGTACCTCCAAAGGGCTGGACGGTCTTTCGAGACCAGAAGAACCCTCGATGACGAGTAATCAAATGTAGGACAGTACAAATCATCAGAACCAATAACATCTCTTGCAGCAATGGTGTTTGCACGGTCAAAGCTGTAAGTTTGTTGGGTGTCTTCTTCGTTGAAGGTGTCAAATGCGAACAGTCCCATACCACAAGCAGCCAAGACAACGTTGGAATTGCCCCACACTTGGGTTATTGAAGAGTGATGGAAATGGGCATTAAACTCTGGTAATTCGTAGGTTGCAACAAGCTTCCCCTTTTTCAGTGAATATTGCTGAACTCGTGATTTCAGCCCCCCTTTTATTTGCAGCCTACCTTCTGTGCTACCAATAAATACTGAGTCTCCACGTGAGAAGACTGAGTTCGCCGTGCCGCCGTGCCTTGCCATTTTGAGACCGATGCCAGAAGGTACACGGAAGTCAAATACATTAACACTTTCTTGCGTAGTGAAAACACCATCATTCCCCTCCACCTCAGATGAACTAACCCTGCTCAACAGACACATAAGAGGTTAGTTATGGGGCCAAGCCAGAACACACAGAGGAGACTACTCTACATCAGCTTCTGCTACTTATATTTCAAAATTTCAGCTTCTGCTGCTTATGTCATAGGCCCATAGCGTATAGGTAATAAAAGAAACAGGAAAAAATAAATCCACCTTCATAACAACAAGTCTACATAATAGCAAGAAGAAAAAGAATAAAATGTAGTTGAGTCAAATTTTCTAAATTACCTTTGACGAACTCCTCCGCCCACCTCAGCATCAGTGTTGTTCACATGAAGGCAGTGAACTCTTTTACCAGCAGAAGCAACAGATAGTAAGGGCTGCGGGTTAAGCGAATTCACATCCCACAACCCAATTGACTCAGTCCCAGCAATAACAACCTTCCCCCTGCTACGCCATTGTAGTGGGCTGGAGTACTCCATTCCCAGAACTGGATTGCTTACTTCCCATTTCATCACTACATCACCATCACGGATGTCATAAGCTGTGACCATCTTTTGCCTGCTAGCAGTAGAAAGGAGGAGAGGTCCACAAGGTCTGTACCACCACTGTGGCCGTTCTATGGCTGCAATAGCAGAACCAGATCTCGATGAGCCTATATTAGGAAGAGGCCCAAGAACATTCCTTGACAATGGCACAGAAGAAGGATGAGACGTCTCCTCCTCGATGTGAAATGCTTTCACTTCTCTGCTGTAGTAATCCCAGCTGCAAAACCCAGGTTCCAATGCATTACCTGCCGATGCCGCAACTACGTATCTACCAGAGCATCCATCTACACCTGGGGCACGAATCAACCAGCAATCCCCCCAAGTATTATGTGACACCACACTGGGAGGCTTATATTCAGACTTGAACTGTATCAATAAAGTTCAATACAGTCAGCACATGAAAAAAATGGATGCACAAAACTATGAAGTTAAAATAATATGTTGAGTAAATAATCAAGTACCTCGTGGTTTGCAATATCATAATAAGAGCAGGTACCATCTCCATGAGCAAGAAGAACAGCTTCCCCCTCTGAAACAAACCATCCACCTGTTGCAGACTTGTTACCTATCCCTGATAGCTGATCATTGGTAGGCTCCTCAGTTTCGTCCTGTATAATCATCGCTGGCATGTTTTCCTGCTCATCAAACTCTTCTAGGTTCTCAGCAGCACACAATTCCATCTCCACTTCATGACTTAAACCTTCTGGATTTTTCGAGCTACCTTGGCTAGACGTCTTGCCACTAGCATCAGCTGCTTCAGAAATCATATTCTTTTCCAAGTTCTTAGCTCTGCGATTCTTGAAGAAGTCGCTCTCTTCGCCATCTAAAGAAGCCAGAAATTCCATAGCTATACTGTTCTCATCATCACGGGGCTCGGTGGTACCATTCATCTGAGCGATGCATGACTCCTGCTGAGTAGCACCAGACGTCTTACGGTCCCTCAATAGTTTATGATGTGGGAAAAACCTTGCCTCCAGTTCATCAGTATTCATTCCTTTTCCAGCAGGCTTCAGGTCGTGTGGCTTCACAACATCGCATTTCACACTTGCAGCCTTGTTAGCCTGAGAGATTTCAGAGTCACTGCTATCTTCAGTACCTAACTGAATCTTATTATCGACCTTGACATGAGAAATCGCCTGCTCAATTGCATTAATTTCTTTCTGGATATTTGACAATATCTGCTTCGGCTCATCTGGGTTGTTCTCGTCCAGCATCTCTTTGGTCTTCTTGATATCGGTGGCAATCTTCTGAACCCTCCCTTCCAATGCAGCTAGTTTCTCATGCAGCTTGCTTGGGTACTTGTTCACACTGCACAAAGTTTTCACCGGTCTTCCCTCCCCACTTGCTGCTGCCTTCTCAAAAACTCGAATCTTGTCAGCCAGTTTCCCCTTCTCTCCCTGCTTATTACACTCCTCGGTCTTCTGCCGATGTTCTCTCGGACAAACATCATCTGAGTCTACCACATGGACAGTAAACACCGGAATAACAGAACTGCTCCCTCCATCACCGTCGTTCCGGGCAGCAGAAAAGGACGCAGCTTTCGAAGAAGCCTCCGCTGGGCCGGCAAGGACAGCAACAGCATTCTTTGGATTGATCTCCTTGGCCAGTTTCAGATCATGTCCCTCCTCTTTCTTCCTACTGATTTCATCACCTGGCTTTGTCTTCCCATCAACCCTGTCTCTTCTCCCGTCAGTATCATCGATCTGCTTCTTGGCACTAGCGTCAAAGGCTCCTCTTTTTCCTACGATATCACCACACTGCTTCACCGCACTGACATCCAAGCTCACCCTTTTTCCACTGATCTCATCACATTGCTTTACTGCGCTCACATCCAAGCTCACTCTCTTTCCACTGATCTGCTTCACCTTCGCATCAAGGCTCTCTCTGTTCCTGCAGATGCCATCTGCCTGCTTGGCCTTGGCATCAAAGCCTTCTCTTTTCCTGCTGATCTCCTCGGCTGCCTTTGCCCTCCGCCCTCTCGAATCAAATCCATCCCTCCTGGAGCCGATCTCGTGAGCGGCAGCCCCGCCACTCCCTCCCCTGGCGCCGGCGGCATCTGAAGCCCGAGCAGCAGCAGAACCGCTGACCGACCTCCTCCCTCTCTCGGTAGAAGCGGCCCTGATCCCGCCGCCCACGCTCCGCCGCAGGCCCGCCTCCGCATCAGATGCCCTCCCGGGCTGCGCGGCGGCCCGGAGGGTAGCGACGAGCTTGGAGGACTCCACGGAGGCCGGGATCCGGCTGGCCCTCGGGATAGAGGAGGTGGACCACCGCACGGCGGATGTAGGCTTGGCGAGCTTGGCCGCCGAGTTTTCCTTGCCGACGGCGCCGGCGGCGACGGGGGTGCGGCGCGAGGCGGAGGAGGAGGTGCTGGTGGAGAGGGGAAATGGCTTCGGCGTGAGCGCCGCGCGCGAGGCGCTGGCGGTGGCAGCCTTCACGCCGCTGCTGCTGCCGCCGCCGCGGTCCTTCAGGCGGGAGGCCATGGCGGGGGCTAGGGTTTGTGGATCTTCGGAGATGACGAGACGGAATGGTGGCTGCTTTGGTTTGGTTCGGGATGGATTTGGCAGGATGCAGTTGATTTGGGATTTAGGACAGGCACAGGCTAGGCGCGTTTCGAATTTCGAAATGTTTCGGGCGCGATGTGGGGTACCACAGCTGCTGCGGAGATGGACCCACCGTGCAAAGAAACTGACCAAGCTCTTTTGAAAATTAACAATCCTAGATTTGAAATATGAGAGCTTTTTAGAGAAAATCTAGAGCGTTATCTCATCTCAACTAGTTATAAAAGCAGCAGGAACAATGGATCAGAGCCATCGATTCATTCATCTTAACTATTCATAAAAGCATAAACATAGCCCGTCGATTATATTTAACGGTGCACGTGTTTTTGATGACACATTGCAAAATATCTCAGAATCAATCGTGTAACCGAGCGTAGTGGGCGCCGATTATCATTCTCGTTCCCTCATAATCGCACTTAATCTAAACTACATTAATTGTCTACAGGTGATGGATGCCTGGCAGTACGTCGTCTCCACCCCGCGCTAACGAAAAAAAAAGCTAACGATACGTACGTCCTTAACCCCCGCACTAACGAAAAAAAAAGCTAACGAAAAAAGGCTAGGAAACACCACGAGCCCACCACGAGCCCACCACGAGTCCACGATCCGTTCGAGCTCCAGCCACCGAACCCTCCGTCTCTGCCGGACGCCTCCTCGAACCCCCGCTCCGCCGCCGGAGTTCCCGTCGCCGACCCAACCCGGTGAGGCCCCAGCTCCTTCCCGCAGCACCACCACCATGCCCCGGCGCTGTCTCCTCGATCTCCACCGTGCCCCCTGCCAATTTCTTCGGTACAGCATCAGAACCGCCGGTCAGCCCGGGTCAGTCCATGGCAACCGCCGGTCAGCTCCGTGCGCGGCAACTGCCGATCGTGGAGGTCATCGTGGAGGTCATGGTACTACCACCCTCGAGCCAGTACGAACTCCTCAAAACCCCCTCTCCATTCTCCCTCTCGCCTCCCGTCAGTTCTCTCAAATCCGGCGACACGACCAGGACCAGCTGCTGCCGCCGCCGTGCTGCCGCCGTCGGGATACCTCCGAGCGCATACCAGCTGCTGCCGCCGCCGTGCTGTTGCCGCTGGGATACCTTCGAGGGTAGAACCCGTCCGACGCCGCCGGCAGTCCATCTTGCTCCCACCCCACCAGGGCGTGAACAGGTGATCTTCATCCTCCTTACGACTGCTTATCAAAGATGCATTGGTCCGCTTCATCTCCTTCCATTCATCCCACACAGTGCTTCTGCTTGATCTTCGTGTTTGACTGATGTGCAGGTGGAGGGGGTGATTCCAGGAACAGCAAAGATGCATTGGTCTGCTTCATTCGTCGACATCGTCTCCTTGCATTCACCCCACGCACTGCTTCTGCTTGATCTTTGTGTTTAAATGATGTGCAGGGGGAGGGGGTGATTACAGGAGCAGCAAGGAGGCGACTGCAAGTTAAAGGAAGTAGTTCTACTTCCACAACCTGCTGCTCGAATCAGCTCCCTTCCGCTGGTTGAAGAGGTAAAAAAATTGTGTTTCATTAGACCTATATGCTCAATAGGTCTATAAGATCAATTCGAAATTAGAGGTCATGCATATGTTGGATCACAAGACTGAACTCATGGAGTTCTTAACAGGGCTCTTATTTTGTTACATAACTCAGAGCACCCGAGCCTGGAGAATTTCGCTGCCGTGGGCCAAGACCATCTTCGTCTCCATTGATTGGGTGGTTGACCTGTCCAGTGGCAAAGACACCGACAAATTCATCCAGAAGGTTCGCCCTTCTGCCTCTGTGTGTGGTTAAAGAGATTGGAAGTGTGTGGTTATTGCGCTTTCATAAGAATGATTTGCTTTTACCTCTCTATGCCTTGCTGCTGTAGTATGGGATTATTGTTCTATTCTATTACTCGAATAAGCTAAGAATCCAATGATGATGGTTCCCTACGGTGGATTCACAAACCCTGTTTAAATTCTTTTAAATGCAAAAGCAGAATACACAACAAGTTCAAACATGTAGTTCTGCTTTTGCACATCAACCTTGTGAAGTTATAGCAACAGATAAAGCAATAAAGGAATGTATATACTCTCTACAGGAAAAGCAGAACTCAGAGCACCCGAGCCTGGAGAATTTCGCTGTCGTGGGCCAAGACCATCTTCGTCTCCATTGATTGGGTGGTTGACCTGTCCAGTGGCAAAGACACCGACAAATTCATCCAGAAGGTTCGCCCTTCTGCCTCTGTGTGTGGTTAAAGAGATTGGAAGTGTGTGGTTATTGCGCTTTCATAAGAATGATTTGCTTTTACCTCTCTATATGCCTTGCTGCTGTAGTATGGGATTATTGTTCTATTCTATTACTCGAATAAGCTAAGAATCCAATGATGATGGTTCCCTACGGTGGATTCACAAACCCTGTTTAAATTCTTTTAAATGCAAAAGCAGAATACACAACAAGTTCAAACATGTAGTTCTGCTTTTGCACATCAACCTTGTGAAGTTATAGCAACAGATAAAGCAATAAAAGGAATGTATATACTCTCTACAGGAAAAGCAGATAAACAAGAGCTGATTCGACACATGCATTTAGCTTTTATCTGAAATGTTGTTTCGCTAAAAAATGGCATACATATATTCACCTCGGTTCTGTAATGCATCTTGTAATTCTACTTTCTTAAGCCCATATCATAGCATCTAATCGATTGATCCAAGACTTCCTTCTTTTGCCTCACATGATTTACGTCCTAGCTTTAGGACCTCGTGAATCATAGTTTATCAATAAGTGTTTACAATCTTTCTTCTAGCTTTCTGATGGAAATTTCTTGATAATAAATGCATGAACATTTGTATTCGGATTTTTTAGTATTCAGTTACAGTCACGTGCCCTGCTGGTTGTATTAGCATTTTCTTCATTTGTGATATTTATTTGTTTTCTGCAGAGACTAAGCTGAAGAGATTTGTGAAGCTCAAATAAATAAATCTGTTATTCACAAAACTGGGTCTTATATTGATTGGTTCCCTAGAAAAAGGCTGAAACATATTTGAAGAGAAAGATAGAGCGTCTTCAGGTACTCAATGGATAGTGCATAATGTTTCACTATGCTTGGGTGCAGTTTCATCTCCAACTTCCTATCTGGTTTGCTAATTGCGGACCCGTACAATCTGCTACTCTTTCTTTCCATGATATACATGCTATTGTCAGTATCTAACTACATGCTCTGAATAACTTTTGATTCAAGCAAAAACATAGAACTAGCTAGGTAACTAGAAACTATATGGTTGGTATTCCCGAAGAGATTTGTTTGATTGGAGTTCATGGGTGCTCTATGTATAATATGGGGATCCTTAAACCGAATTAGCATGTAACAAAGCTATATGTTCCTGAATATGTTATTTCTTGTTTGATGTCTGCAGGCCACACCATTACTCTTGACTCTGGCAGTGATTGAGCTAAGGGATATTGCTTTCACCGTAAGTTATTTCTCTATATTTCCTTTGTGATGATTCCCTACATTTTGTGCCCTCAAGCATGGTCATTTAGTGTTCGCCATTTTCATACATTCTGGCGACAAGCTTATATATTACTGTTCGCCATTTTCCTTCTGTCTTACAGACTAAAACTTCTTGATAATTTAGGTACACATTCTTATGGACAGAGCTAACTTCATGATAAATTGTTTTAGTCATCTTAGTTTTAGGCACACATGCTTATGGGGAGAGATAACTTATGCATAAGTGAACTAGATCAAATCATTTTAGGAATTAGAGTACATTTTTGGAGAGCTTATTACTGACACTAATTAAATATAAGAAAAGAGAAGCGGGTCAATGCAATTGCTGCCGTCGAGTTAGTACCAGAACTTTGCCAGTCAAAAGATAAATCCGGTCTTCGGCACCACAAACACTATAGTTTACTATTCCCATCTTTTAGATTTAAATAGGAAAGGCAAGGAATCCAATACAATATAGGCCAAAGTATTTATTTTGTGTCCATAAGCTCGACAAATGAATGTCCTGTAGCTAAGAGGGGGTCGACTGAGAGCTTTATTTCATCTTGCAAGGCCTTCAGTCAAGCAAGGCCTTCGCCCTGCTCAGCCTAGCATATGCACAACGACACCACACACTCCTAAATAACATGGCAGGCCTCAAAAAGAACTCATGCCAGAAAATAGCTGTCGGGTTTCGTTGACATTTTATTTCCAAAAGAGTCTCCAGTATCATCTGAACTGGCTAAAACTCTCCAAGAACATACAAATAAACATTTAGACAGAATAGATCGGCAGCAGTGCTTGTCAAATGCGTAGGGAACACTATACCCTCTATTGCAACTGTTTTGCATAGGAAGATACTAAATAAATTGCTTGCAGGACATATATAGTTTAGATATACATGCGCAAGCCAAATAGGATAGCTCTAACCTGCAGATTGTGGAAGCAATGGCAGCTCACATGCCTTCCTAAAAACGTTTACCAGATCAACTAAAGAAGCGCATATAAGTGGTACAAACTTGGGCATTTCCATTTACATACTCTGCAAACATCTACTAGATCATCTGAAAAAGTATACATACACCTGCGAAAAGTTGCTACTGAATGGAATTCAGAAAAACATCGGCTCTCTAAAGATAAAATTGGATAGCGCTGCCATTGCTTCCATAGACTTGTGAAACAAGAAAGAGGTTCACCCCAATTCTAATTACTTTGTTGCTGCTGCTGTGAGTGTTCAGCTCCATTCATTTTGTTTTCTGCTATCACATTCCACCAAATTATTGAAGCTGTTCGTGAATGTTTACTTTCTTCCCCCTTTCTACCTGCTCTATTCTTGAGGCTTGATCTAAATTTTAGTTACTTTACCCGTTATGTCTACGAATATATTTACTTTGTTTTCTTCATGGTATCGCAAGTTCAATAGTATGAAAAACTAAAGCAGCACGAAAAAATTGCTTTCAGTAGTCTAAGAATGAAGAACGTACCGATCAGCTGATTGACCAATAAAGTAGGTATCCATGGAAAATAGCATCTCGCCCAGGAATCCCCATCCATCCTTGAGCCAATGAGCCCCCACATTGCCACCCGGCCTGCCCAGCACTACCGCGCCGCCGGCACCCAGAAACGCGGGCAGCTCCGCAGATGAGCCAGGGTTCGGCGCCGCTTGCCATCCCCAGCAACTCCCCTCGGGTTAGTACGAGTCCAACCATGCCGCCACACGACGGCGACGCGTCCAGGAGCGTGGCTAGCTGCCCAGACAAACCAGGGTGCGGTGCCGCTTGCCATGCCTAGCAGCTCCGCTCCACTCGGTCCACGGCTGACCATGCTCTTCTCACCCTAACCGGAGGCCAGGTGACCAAATCAATGGTCTTTTATTGCTCCTCTCCGATCTATCCTCTCCACTAGATAAATGGAATTTTGGTGCTAGCAAGATATCATTACTCCATTTCTCGACAGAGCATAGCAACCCTTCTCCTCTTTCCCCTTTCTTCCCACCCCTTCAGCCAGATGCCCACGTGCGTAATACAAATTTAAGTTTTTTCATGGAAATAGAATTTTAAGTATTCAGGGCCAGCACATACAAGGCAAAACGACAAACGGCCCAAATATCAATTCCTTTGAGCGGACATTCCAGGTAAGAAAGATGGTCCGATCTACCACACATGCCTTACTTATTCAGATTTTCTTTTTGCCAACGCATGGTTACATGTTTTCAGAAATAGCCTCTAACAATTAAAAAATATATAAACTTTCACACAACACACAAAATTAGGTTACTGGATGCAGCCATTTACTGATGGTCGCACCAGATTTTTACACCAAAGCTGGCACGCGGCATGCTAGGAGATTGCAGGACGTTTAGATGCTATCTGGTTTTGCTTTTTAGATGGTTGATCTTGATATCAAAATTATATGACCCTTAAGGTGTAAAACTTGGTAACTAAACTTACAATAAAATGGCAGTATGCATCCTAGGGTGCAAAGGCCATGGACTCCCCCACTTCGAAAAAAATGGAACATAATACGTATACCAAAACATTCAGAGTATAGAAAGAGATAGACATATATGCTAAAAATAATAAGACACTATGTTTGCTTAAAACATAGCGTTGACTGGCTCAGGCTAGACATGTGTATACCTTGTTCCTGTAATCATCTATCTTGCTAGAGATTTTTCCATGGGGCTGACTGGCTTAGAGTAGAAATATGTATATCCTGCTCTTGTAATCATCGGCCTTCCGATGTATAGGGGAGAGGTTCTCATCAGAGAATGTAAAATTACCAAGATCTTTTAGATTAGGTCAGCAGAAGAAATAGTTCAAGAATGACTCTGTTTAACAAGAAAAGGACAACATATGTCAATGGTAAAATCCCCTCTTCCCAGCATTTATCATTGGCAATTAGGACAACATGGACCTTTCAAAGACAAATACAGACGGCTTATTTCAGTGTGCCGCTCTCCCAGTTTAAATGTTGGTTCTTGCCTGCAATGTATAATCTTTATGTTTCCTGGTTGTACATATCATGTCCATGATAGTGAATTCTCTGGGCGTGTGACTGTAAATCCGGCACATCTCCGCTGTCAGGTGCTTGTAATTGTCATCCTCCTCGTCGTCCGGCTCCTACGTATCTGGAGATGCGCAATTTCGGACGGCGCCAAAAATGAGCATGCCGAACCCTTTACCCAGTTCAGTTGTTGTGTACTCGTGGGGTGGCTGCTATAGGTGTTGAGGAAGCATGCTGAACTCTCCAAATCTATATGTTTTTTGGTCAATTTGTGAACGGTTAGAACACATTGCAGAAAATCAATCATGGCAACACAAATTAACCACAAATTATTAATGCAATGTGCGTTTGTTGGATTAGCAGACTGAAATCATAGAGTTCCTGATAGGAGCTCTTATTTTTCTATTACTGAATTTTTTCCTTTCTACAGGTTCCAGTCAATAGTTCCTATTGTTATTGAACCTGGTCAGAATTTTCTACAGCATTAATCGGCATAGGATCTGGTGGAAGTTAATTGAACCTGGACAGAATTTTTGGATCCTCACTAGCAAAAATATAAAGGCAAAGCTTATCACTGACATAATACAGCTGCAGGTCAGAATATGTTTATCATACTTCCCATTTTTTGATCATTAATGCCTGGTAATCTTGCTCTTGCATATTCTCTCTGCATATATTATTTTGTCTCCCACATTTTTTTTAAATGCTGCTTAGATAGATGGATGTCTTTGGTTGCGTTACACACTTTTTGTATCATACTACGTCCAGAAATTATGTATGCCTGCTTGTGCTAAGGTCTTCCATGGCAGTGTGCAACCACTAAAACTGTAGTATCTTATTGTAGATGGGACCTATTAGCCGTATAAATAAGAGGACGTATGCGGTCTTGACAAAAACCCCGCGGCCACCTAGGTTAGTTCTACTTACCTTCTCATCATTCAGAAAAAGGATTAGCTTACACTGTTTACTGTAGATTTAAGTATTTCGATGAGTTTGAGTATGAAGATACCTTATCAAAGTGGAGCATTTGCGTGAGGGTCGAAGTCAAGTTTCTTCCTAATAAATACGGTGATAACATTTCTTTTGTTCTTATGGATAAAACTGTAAGTTCCAAACACTCTTGATAAATTGGTAAAACTTCAACATTTGTTTATCACAACCTTTGTATAATGCTCAAACACATTTAAGGGGGCAAAAATCGAAGCAAACGTTTGGGGATGTGCTGAAGTAGAGCGGTTTAACCGCATACTGCAACTTGGCCTATATTATAAAATTCATAGGGTTACACTTAGTCCCAATATGGAAAGTGTTGAGTATAGAGCTATTGGACACCTTTTTGAATTCCATTTTAATCGAGAGACAGTGGTTGAGCCCTCTCCTCCTATTGAGTTTCCAATGCTCCCAAAGTATTTGATGCAATTTTCTGAAGTAACCGAGCGTCCAAATAAGACCTTTGTAGGTATGTACCGTATATCTCACCTATACAACTCATATCTCACCTATTTAACTCTGACCAATAGAAATTCAATATTCAAATCAGCTAATTGTATTTTGTACAGACATAGTAGGCATAGTGGTTCACTGTTGTGAACGTGAGCGTTTTGGGAGCTATGGCAAGTATAGAGAAGCTATCTTCATGGATGTGGGGTATGTGTAGTTACTACATAAACACCATATATTTATTACATGGGAAATCATTTTTACTATGGTCAACAACAAACTTATTTCAAAAACTTTAAATTGTAGGGGCAATCTTATTCCTGTTGGCATTTGGGGTATTGAATTGATTCGAAACTCATACCTATGGTCAACGGCTGAAGGTGGAACTCCTATTGTTATTGCAACCATGCTACAGAAAGAGAAAAAAATTGGTAATTCATCTTTCTGCATCGCCATATACAGTACAATTTAACTTATTTATTTAAACACTAAGGTAACTTTATTTGTTCAAGTAAACAATAGGTGAGCTGAATACATCAGACCATACAAACATTGTTTTCAACCCAGCTCATCGTGCAGCACGTCCTCTCCAGGGTGAGTTATCTTAACACAACACTAAGTTACACAAATACATTAACACAACTATTGGTGAGTATAATGTATATGCATATTAAATTCAAATGTGAACATGCAGATATCCGACAAAAAATAATTAGTGGAGCGATTGACATGACCTTCATGCAAAGGTTTCTTGAGAGGAGGAGGGCCTTTGTGGCAATGCAGCTGGCTAGAAGAGATGCACGCTACAAGAAGTAGATGTGATTGGATTATGTGTTCGCTGATGTAATTTAGGCAAGAAACATGCTATATGATTTCTGTGTGTATTGCAATCTAGCGAGGAAACGGAATTGTGTTGCGTCTGTTCAGTATTTGTCGTTTAAAAAACCTATTTATGTGAAGGCTTCCAATGTATGAATACTGTTTCATTGGAATTCCAATGTATTTATCCTTCTTCATCTAAATATACTGTGTTATTCCCTATGGTTGATGGCAGTTTCCGTAGGATAAACAGAACTATAGCTGAATGTACGACTTTAACCAACTGAAAAAAAGTGGTGTATGCAGTCAACAATAAGAGAAAAGCCTGGTTCTCAGACAACTAAACATAGACAAATGGTAACTATCTCTCAAGCACTACAACAAATAGTACAGTGTCCGTGCGTTGCCAAGGGTTGATTTTCTATATTATTGATATTGCATAGAATTGTGTAACTTATTCACCATAAAAGCTGAAAACATTATTTATAGATCTCCTGTCCACAACTTAGACGATACATGCTAATACTAACCAGGACTTAGTAATCTGAAAGTCCTGGTTACTCTCTGTTCATTTTGTTAAGATAGTCAAACTATGAATGTTATCCCTTCTATTTGTATTCATGTTTTGACAATTGCACTTAGTAATATATTTTTAAAGTTTTATGCATCATTGAGCTATGATAAACTTGATTTATCTGAAACTCGGTTACTTTCAAGCAATAGAAAAAATGCGACCAGACATTATCGGGATCTGAAGTTAATGTGTTGCGACGAGTAGATTACAAAATAGTGGCGCAAATATGTCGCATCCGAACCAACCATCGCTGAAAGGAAAAGAAGGTTACAATATGCTAACCCTTTGATATTTAGTAGATTTTTCTGCCCATGTGGCATGTGACATACTAATCTCTGTATTAAATTAAAGGGCTAATGTGGATTGTGTTTTTTATTTACTGCTCGGCCAGTCGTTATTGACCATGGAGATTCCAGACGATCTCGCACCAGTTACGTGCCACGTCCTCCTACTGGGTTTTCCATATATGAGCCTTCGAACGCTCCTGTTATCTCATCTTCTGATGAAGAAGAGGGACATATTGAATTCCGTACTCCGTACTCAACTGATATCCAAAGCAACCTTACCTACACCGCGATACTACGAGGCGAAGGTTCAAATGGTATATACGTTGTCCGGTAGTAGAATATAATGTTTCCACTTGGTTTCACTTCTAAATATGTTTGCATAAATCTGGTACACCATACAGGTAGTAAACATGTCACAGGAGGTTCAGCTACTTCGTTGGCTGATCAAAGGCAACCAGCTGCAAACATTTCCGAAGATAGAAACCGAGCAAGACGTGAACGAGATAGAGCTCGACGAAATAGCTTGACAACCGAGCAAAAAGAGGAGATTAATGCACGTAGAAGAGCAGCCCGAGCAAGCAAAGCGCAGGATATTAATGCACGTAGAAGAGCAGGCCGACAAAGCAAATCGCTCACGGACGAGCAAAAGGAAGAGATTAATGCACGTAGAAGAGCAGCCCGGCAAAGCAATGCATTGACGGCTGAGCAAAAGAAGGATATTAATGTACGTAAAAGAACAGCTCGGCAAAGCAAAGCGCTCGATGAGAGGAACACATCACAAAGAGCTAGCAGGCAAAATATAGCACCAGAAAAGAGGAAAGCGTTGCTAGCTAAGCGCAAGACAAACGCCGCGGCAAGGCGGAACATCCCTTGTGCTGATTCCATCGCAATTCCGTGCCCAAATGCATCCTTTTCGGAAACAGTAAACCTAACCAAAGAGGGAGCTGCTTCACCTCTTGTCTCTCCTTCAGGAAGCATGTTAGACTACACCATTGGAACCGAAGGTGATTCTTCCATCATTACTCCTCTTCTTATGCTAATACTCATCAAACCCTTACTTACGGGCTCAAGGACATTACAGATGACATGGAGGCCTTCCTTAGCAGGCTCATGGACGAGAATGCTGTCCCCAACGACCTCATGGATGAGGAGAACTACCTATATGATTCTGAAGGTAGGGTCACCAACATTTCTTGTTTTCTTTCTTATGAGATGCACATCTTGTTGTGACACACTATGCATGTAGGTTCTGACGCTAATGACATGTACTATGATGAACTGTCAGACTCATCTGACATGGGTTCTATCGATCCTTTCGACTTTGTGTACTCAAACCTCCCAGAGAACACACTGGTATTTAGCGGTCATCAACGCAAGAAAACGTTTAATACAAGTGTTAGACTCACTTGGGGCTGGAATGAGTCGAAGCGACCTCACTCTTGTGGTAAATGTCTTTAGATTTTAATTTCCTATTGATATTGTGGTTGCCTTCTTAATTAATACCCTTTTCTCATATTATAGCTGCAGGGACTTGAAAAGCATATGAAAAACGCATCCCAAAAACCAGATTTTGTCAAAGGCGATAAGTGGCAGGATCTCGACGTCACAACCTGGCCAGTAGTTGAATATTTCCAAAAACATGTGCAAACTGATGGGTATGTTGAGCATCTTGATTTTACATGTACAAATAGTATAAATATTGTATTATCTCATGCATACAGGTATATTTACACTCTTTCAAATAGTTTCTACATGTTGATTTGTCTATATGCGAGCCTAAATTTGTGTCTTGTTAATTTGTAGCGTGTCTTGTGGGTTGTTCATGCTTAATTTTATGGAATATTGGACAGGTGATATGTTGTCTGATCATGTCACCCAGGTATTTCATTTTCGTTCAATACATAACATTATTAGTTTCTTTCATCTTACATTGCCGTCTTACAAAATATTGTTAATTATCTCGCAGGAGAATATGATAGAATTTCGAAAAAAGTTGATCGTTATATTGCTGGAGTCTGAACTGAATAAAATAAAAGGAAAGCCAATATACTATCAACCTAGCGATAAAGAACATGTATCTAATTCAGATTGTACGATTGTGGAGGGTTCGAACATACAAAACTTGTATGATGGAGCTCAAGACCAAAGTGCTATTCCGGTTCATAATATGCCCATGGACCAACGTGGGTTAATTCACGAGCTATGCAAACACATCATGTCAATTAAAGATGCCAGTGCTTTAGAGTAAGCAATATGCATGTTACATTTTTTGTACTATATATACATTGCTATGGTTTCAGCATTCTTAACATTTGTCTCACAGGCAGGAATGGATTCGGAGCTCAGATCCGTATCCAATAGGCTTGAGTCTTAAGAAAATCCAGGACATATTAAGGATGGATCAACCAATGGATAATGACTGTTTCAGCATGGGCATTCGTATAGTGGCATGTGACGAGCTCTTACAGCTGGTAGAGACTGATGTGCACTATATGGATCTTCGTTTTTGTGTAAGTTAATATTATTATCTCATATTTTCATTGTTATCACTATGTTTCTAAACAAAAAAATTCTTAGGCGGCAATGGTCAATTCTACAAGGGGTCCAAAGTGGCGAGTAAAGCCAAACATTCAGTGCCTGGCAAAGTTGTTCGATAGTTGGCCAGGGGTAGACTATAAAATCTCTTCACGCAAATTGGTAAATATAAGTCAATTGTCCAACTTTGTCATGTTATATGCTTCTCTAATGATTTTCTCTTTGTAGGTTTTTCTTCCTTACGCATCCATGGGCCACTTTAGCTTGTTTTCCATCGATAAGAATGCCTCATATGTATCTGTTCTGGATCCTCTTTCTATTTTATCATCATCGTCCGAGAGTAAATTGGTCCAAACTCACAACATGCAGTTGAAGTTGCAAAGAATAGGAATTTACCTAAATGACGCACTTGCATTAGCACAACCCGGCTGGGATGCCGATATATTTTTCTGGCCACGTAAATCTCCAGTTGGTATTCCAAAGAGTCCTAGCAGGTGATTGTCTCTACAAATAAATTCAATTGTTTTATTTGCTTTACTATTCAAAACATAATGACGTGGGATGCATCTACAGGAATTTATCTGGTTATTTGCTTTTTTACATTATGCTCTCATGGAACGGCACAGAGTTGGTTCATCCAGTTTGCACAGTGAGTATTTAACATTGCACATTTTCTAACTTTTTCATATAAAATATACATGCTAATGATAAATATTATTGTGCAGGGCGCTGTAGAGTTGAGGAAGAATTTCTTATTACACTTGCTCAAGTACCAGAAAAATGAAGCTGAAGATAACATTCCTGGCATTGTACGACAATATCTAAGGGCCATCAAGTAGATAAAGATATAATAATTAGTGAAGTATCAATTATGTCGGATATCTCAATATCAATGTGGAATATTATAACGAGTTTTTGAAGTATCTTGTGGATGTCTTTATCATACACGTGAAATTTATATGTATTGCATTGACATATTGCAAGAAAAGATTAGGACCGTAGCAACGCACGGGCACTCCACTAGTGTTCTCAAATCTTGTCCCCTTTGGTGTTGCTTAGGAACACATTTTTTCCAAGCATTGATCGGATAACATGTTCGCTCTAGAGTTATTTTTTCAATACTTCAAGAACAATCAATTTGATCACATTGATCGAATTAATTGTTGCTTTTGGTTCAATGTGAGTAATACCATAGTCTTTTTTTTAACAGGATACCATAGTCTTTAGTCACAGCCAAACACATTAAAGTATTTGAAACTATGATATATTGGGAGACTATAATATTGTTGAAATACTTCAAAAAAATCACTTTGCTACCAAGCATAGCCTAACTCACTAACCCTATATCATCTATGTATCGCCCCGCTCAGAAGTACTTCCTCAAGGTCTAGGAACTCGGCCATGCCACTAGACAAAAAAAACAAGACCAGTAGGGGAGGAGCCCTGCGGTATTGTATTAAGAAGGAGGAGCTCTAGGCGCAAAGTCGCGGAGTTGGGGGCTCGAACACGCGACCTCGCGGAAGCGCGCACAGGACCATGGGCTGCTGCCATCCTGGTAGACACCAGTTCCCCATGCCACTAGACTCCTGCTGGAGTACCGAAGCTACAGCTCAGCATGAAGTGGCGCAGTTAGGACGATGGTGCTGCACAAGCACCTGCAGTAGTGTACAGTCGGTTACCTATGGAGAACAATCAATTGAAGCAATTTGTGTGTCCAGTATGAAGTAACTTCACCTTCCGATAATTTCCTGCTATCAAGTTGCCAAAACGTTTTGATTTTATCAACACTGTGTAACTTCATATTCGTTTAACTATATTTGGTTAGTGTTGTAACATGATACTAATCTGAATGGTCTTTAGACATGCAAAACCTCGAATGTACATGTTCTTCAGCCTGACTAAACCATGGAGGTGCAGGGAGCCAGTCTGAAGCAGTTGCTACAACACATGCAAGTAAAACAACATGTGATCTAATGTTCACTTTGTAAACATCTTGATCTTGTATAGTTGTAGGTTTATGCACATTGCAGGTGTGAAGCCATTGTTGAGCAATATTATATTTTCGCAAGAGATTATGTATGCAACTTACAAGTGTTAAGTCGAGTTGAGATACCCTTCTAGTATAGTTTAATCTTTGGTAAAGATGCTCCCAGTGAGGCAACATCAGTGGTGGTGTTCAACGCAATCCAACACTTATCTTGCAAATTTTAGTAGATCTTTTATTCATAGACAATTTGGATAGTATAACTTTAGTGGGGATGGAAAAGTGAAAATGTTCCTATATACAATGCCTTATTCTTTGTTTTGAGAAATTTTTGTACCATCTCCAGATATTCTATATCCTTTGGAAGATATGCATGTTGACAATTTTGTTGCCTCATTATTACAATTTATTTGCAGGGTTGGACCAAGATTTAAAGAGAAACGCACATGTATCTTTGGAGGTAGGGACTAATGGATTTAAAACATAAATCCCATGACACCAAGAGAAGCGAGTGGGGAGGATGGTGTATTGTACATTTGGTAGTCTACTGTGTCGACTTTGTACAAGTGTTCTATTGTATCTGTGCTGATGCTTTTGTTACCGTCAATATATTCTCACGTTTATCTTATTTGTATCTTTATATTGTGAGAAATATGATATGATTTATTTGACTCCACATTTTGGGCACTTATTTGTTGGTCTTATTATTTTCAATAACAATTTCTTTGATTCCTAGCTTTCATATAAATGCAAACATAGCATGGTGAATTTAATCAAACATTATCATCTTACAATGAGGAATATACAAAACAATGTGCATAGCCTGTGACCATTCGCAGTTACATAGATGGTCTACAATTTTTGATTTTTTATAAGGTGAAACTGCAAATGGTTGTTCGATGGTGATGAGTTTAATAATAATACACTTCAGTAAGTTTGCAAAAAAATAGATGTCTGAATATATTAGAAATAGTTTAGACTTGTGGATTTATTTTAAGATTTAACGAGACGTGCATGCACATGCACACTTACTAGTTAACTGAAAATAACAAGATTAGAATCAGCACCTAGGGTGAGAACAAAAAAATCAGGTGGCTCAACATTCCAGGTAAACGACGCCGCCTGCACACACACACACACACACACACACACACACATAATCCGCTCGCATGGTTAGCTTTGTGAGGGCTAAATACAATAGTAAAGAAATTATAGATAAACTAAGACCACATTTTCATCTACGATTGGACGGATCTCACACCTCTCCTCCAATCTATTCTGCCAATGTCCTACAAGTTTGCCACAGTCTATTTCAAAAATCACATGTCCCAAACCTTGAACCACAACATACATAAAAGCATATCTGAGAGCCAAAGCTTCAATAATCAAGGGATCTAGTGACAAGGGTATAGCTGATAGAGCCCGCTAGTTGAGTACCCCTGAGGCCCATTTAGCTAGGCCCAATTGTAATAATAGTCGAGATACGAGTTCTTACCGTATGTCGATATTATAATCTGTATCGGACCCTACCCGATCCTCGAGACCTGGCCACCTATATATAGGGGCCAGGAGGGGACGGTGTAGGCCAGATTGAAAGCAAGCCAGGTTCAACACCCAAGTTTACTTTCGATATACACCTATTTCGACTAACTTTACCTTCGAGTTCATCCGACGCCCTATCTCCCCGATCCTAAGTCCTTCATCTAGGACATTTGTCGAGTTAACCCTCGTCAATTGGCACCGACCGTGGGGAATCTGGGCGTTGGAATCATGAATTCGACGGCTTTTTCGCTTTTAGCCAATAGCAGTGCAGGAATCGACGAAAATCAAGAGATGGAGTTGACAATCGGAAGTCTAAGCATCTTCATCGGGCCGTCGGGTTCGACTCGCCTTTCAGATCCGGCGAAACCAGATCCGTCGGCAAGTGAGCCCGAAACAGTAGCAATGATGGAATATTCTGAAGGCTCTTCCAGCGAGGTAAACTCGCCGGTCAGCTTAGGAGAAGTACAAAAAGGAAAAATCGTAGAAGACGACGAAACAATGGAAAATTTCGACGTAGGGGTCCAACTCAAAGATCTCATGATCTGCCACGACGATATCTCAGACAAGTCAACAGATACGTGGAAGACAGGGTTAGAGCTTTCTGAAGATGATGACTCGATCTTCTCAAGCTTTAATAATAAAATCGGCAAACAATGCCAGGTGCTCGCCATTGTAGGAGACAATTCAGAAGAATTCGACGAAAACAACAATCCAGTGTTAAACCCAGCAAAGGCTATAGGTGACTTATTTTTGTAGTCAACATAGTGTAAGCATGTGCCAAGTCAACCCAAATAAAGCATCAAAGGAGAAAACCAAATTAATGCTTCCAAATAATATAAACAACGCATGATTTTTTCAAAGGCTCATTAAGCAATCTCATTTATTTGAGACAAGTCATGCTACAGCAAAACCACTAAGCATACTATCAAAAAGACATCAAGCATGACATGAAAAAGCCTAGGCCGCAGTCTACACAAGCTCCTACTTATACCACTTTTTTGCATAAAGCTTTTTCTCTTTTCCAACACCATTCGAACTTTTTATAAACACCTCTTTTGATGAAAACCAATAAAGATCAGAGGCAAAAATACACCTTGATAAATAAATATAAGAAGATCTGAACGCAAATCAAGGCGAAAACGAAAACCAAAAGCAGTAGCAGAAAAAGAGAACACTCATTGAAACGATAAGAGTGAAAAACAGAGTGTTCTTGGCAAATGAAAAACGGAGTTCATCTCCCTCCAAAACAACATGATGTGATCAAACCATTTATTGCAGCAAACAAAACTAAACTAATAATGAAAACTAAAACAACTGACGCTCCAAGAAAAACGCATAGTGCATGAAGCAATAAAAATATAGTGTTTTGAAAGGTGACCTGATTTTTGCCGATGAAGAAGGGGTGCCTCGGGGGCATCCCCAAGCTTTGACGCTTGTACTTCTTGGATATTTCTTGGGGTGATGCGTGGGCATCCCCAAGCTTGAGCTTTTGTCCATTCTTCAACTTATCTCATCATTCTCCAATCCCTACACTTGAAAACTTCCTTCATACAAAACTAAACACAAATCTATTAGCAACATTAGTGTAAGCATAGCATTGAATCAACCATTTTTGCTTTAGGTTTCAACCTAAAACCACCACATATAAAGTATATACTACTGTAGCAACTTCCCCAAAAGTTCCGTGATCAAAAGAACTAAAAAAGAAAGCAATAAAGCGGCAAACACAAATATTGGCAGAAATCTGTCAAAACAGAACAGCTGACAAAGGTCAAATTTTTAAGGGGTTTTCTGTTGCTCAAATCAAAAAGGGTTCAACTAATGAAAGTTTGGATATAACCTGGGGCATATGCACAAGAAATCGCAGGTCCAAAAGATATACAGAGAATTTTCACAAATTTTTATGGTGCAGCAACAAAAACTGTTTCAGGACAGCAACATCCCCAAATCTTACCTCACTCAAATTAGAGGTTTCTCTTGGCACAAAAACGAAATAAAAAGGATAAGGAGCGGTTATTACAGTAGTAATAACTTCCAAGACTCAAATAAAAGAAAAAGTACTGAAAATAAACAATGGGTTATCTCCCAAGAGTGCTTTTCTTTAACGCCTTTGAGCTAGGCGCAGTAATTTGCAAAGATGCTCACGTGGGCGCCATATAAGAGCTTGAGGCAAAGGCGCCATATAGGAACTTAAAGCAATAGAGAGCATCAAAAAGCAAGTATGAAACACATTTAAATCTAAACCACTTCCTATGCATAGGAATCTTGTAAGAAAATAAATCAACGAGGCACATAGTAGCAAGCATGGATAGATAAAATAAGTGTGATGTCTACGCACTTCTATTCTTGTAGACACTTGTTGGGCCTCCAAGTGCAGAGGTTTGTAGAACAGCAGCAAGTTTCCCTTAAGTGGATCACCCAAGGTTTATCGAACTCAGGGAGGAAGAGGTCAAAGCTATCCCTCTCTGACGAGGGTTAACTCGACAAATGTCCTAGATGAAGGACTTAGGATCGGGGAGATAGGGCGTCGGATGAACTCGAAGGTAAAGTTAGTCGAAATAAGTGTGTATCGAAAGTAAACTTGGGTATTCAACCTGGCTTGCTTTCAATCTGCCCTCCACCGTCCCCTCCTGGCCCCTATATATAGGTGGCCAGGTCTCGAGGATCGGGTAGGGTTCGATACAGATTACAACTATCGACATACGGTATTAACTCGTATTCGACTATCATTACAATTGGGCCTAGCTTATCGGGCCTCAGGGGTACTCAACTAACGGGCTCTAGTAACTATACCCTTGTCAGTAGCCCCTGAGATTCTACCAGAATTGCAGATTCAGGTTGAATCTCTAATCTTCAAATCTTCGACTTGGTCATTTCTTCACCTTCTTCAAATCTTCGACTTGGTCTTTCGACTTATGTTTCATGATAATTCGTTCGCAAGGGGTTTTGATGATCAAGCCTGACAACTCTGACGGATCAAGAGGTCAGTTAACTGCCGGAACAGATACTTGTCACCTACTTCAAATTCAATCCCCTTGGACTTGAATTCGGGATACCGGTCAAACCCACTCTTTTGCCTCATTTAGGACTTATAAAGAATGAATCCCAGTGGTTCTCAGGGTACCCAGTGCGTCCACCAGGATTTTCTTCGCGTCGTAGACACGGATACATACCAGCAGAGTGCATCCATGTGCGTATACCAGGCCACACAGGACGGATCCCGGGGTCTTACCTTCGTGACAAGTCACGGCATTCGAGTTTCGTTGCGATAACGTAACTCGAGAATCGCAGTCAAATTTTGACTGAAACAATTCGGGTTTCTACAACCATAAAACTCGCTCCCGATGGGAGTAACGCTTGTCCAATCTTCAATGCTTCACCAATCAACATCGTCGGGTGCGCGCTCAGCGCTCCCGATGGGAGTAGCCCCCGAGGCTATAGTCGAAAAAGATTTTTTCGAGTATAGGCTCAAGAGATAATAATGCTCATCATACTTCAACTCGAACCACTTCACCTGCGAAGTTCTTCAACTCGAGATACTTTCAAGAACACTCTTTTGTCGAGTACCTACCCTCTCCTTCAAATGTAGAGTTCCATTCAATATTTTATGAAAGGAGCAGCCCCCAAGGCTGTACTCAAAAGATCCTTCTTATATGATCCTTTATATAATCTCTGTATTTGTCGGCGCCACCTTTTTACCTTTATATATATTGTTTTTATCGCGTCAATGATGACGTAACTCTTCATTAGTGCGAACCGTTTTATTGGCAATACTGTAACTTCCACGATTTTGTGACCGTTGAACGGGCCGCACGATTTTTTTACCGTTGGTGGGCTGCCGTTTCCGATCTTTACGCCACGTCTCAGCCCACGATCCTTCTCCCAGAAGATATATAACTGGCATAGTGGGGAATCGTACTATTCACCAGCTCGTGAACTCTGCCGCCTCCATTGCTAATCTCTCCTGCCTCTTCCTCTCTTGCTGAGCCCCCGAGCGCACTTTTGTGCTGAATGCGAGTGAAGCATCTGGCCACCAAGAGCGCTATGGCCAAGTCCTCTGCCACCAACTGGGTTCGCTCCACCATCACCAAGAAGGAAGTGGAGAAAGCCACGGCGGACGGCCTCATCGTGGCCGAAGATTCCATCAAGTTCCCCAGCACCGAACGGATCCCGAAGCCCCCGAGCGGTTACCGGGTAATGTTCCTCGCTTTCCTTCTCCGCGGTCTATCTCTTCCTGCCCACGAGTTTCTCCGTGGGCTGCTATTTGTCTACGGTGTGCAGCTCCACCAGCTCACACCAAATTCACTTCTGCACATTGCTTGCTTTGTGACTCTCTGCGAGTCATTTTTGGGCATTGAGCCTCACTTTGCTCTGTGGAGATCGATCTTTCGACTCCGCCCCAATGTTTCTCTGGCAAGGAAACCCGAACTGGGCGGAGCCGTTGTTTCTGTGCGCCCTGAGGCACAATATCTTGAATTTTCTATGGCCGCATCTGTCCAAGGGTAGAGGACGAAGTGGTTCTATATCCAGGACCGCAAATCCTCTCCTGAAGATGAATTCGGTCTTCCTCCCTTCGATGCTTCTCAGGAAGTAAAGAAATTGAAGTCATGGGACTCGCTTCCCTCAGATGCAGAAGTTGCACAAATTCTTCCTCTTCTTTCCCGCATTCAAACTCTGAAAACAGGCCTAGGAGGTGCTTTGTCGGGTATCCAGCTCATGGCGTTTTTCATACAACGTCGAGTTCAACCCCTTCAGCACCGCCTCACCAAACTCTGGACTTACTCTGGCTTGGAAGATCCTACTCGCGTATCTGAAGACCTGATGTCGAAAGAAGATGTCGACAAACGAGTCAAGAACCTTACCAAGCTCACCAAGGAACATTCAGTTGCTGACTTGAAGGCAGATTTTTTCGACTCCGTGCACCCTGTTCCTGAGGTAGACATCACTGCATCTACTTTTTGTCAAACTTTCTTTAGTTGCGACTTGCGTTACTCTTTGCCTTTGCACCTTGCTAATTTGTTAATATGCAGGGTCACGAATTTATTGTTTCTCATCCTCCTCTTCCGGAGGCAGGGCCTCTGCCAGCTGATCTCGCCTCTCCTGCATCTGAAGCCCCCGAGGCTGACGAAAGTCAGGACGAAGATGATGTCGAAGAATCGGAAGATGAGACTAGCTCGTCGACATCGCTTCCTCCCGTACTTGCTGATGAGGTTGGTGTCGATAAGAAAAGAAAACGTGTCGACGACATCGCTTCCTCGAGTTCTGCGTCGGCTGGTAAAGCCTCTGTTGAAGTGGAAGACCTTGAATACTTCGACATGCTAGCTTCGTAAGTATTGTAGTCACGCTTCTCAATTGTATCTTCTTCAATTTGTTTTCATAATTTGCCTTTGTCATGTAGCGACGACGAAGAGCCGCCGGCGTATGCTACGGCTGCTCCCTCGATTTCTCCTGCGGCTATTGATGAGCCTGATGAACCAGCTGTTGCGGTGAGGACTACCAGGTCCACTGTGAGGAAGGTGCCTCAATCTCAAACCCGAAACCCCAAACGCACGAAGAGGACCAAAGAAGCCGAGGTTTCTCTGGAGGCCCATGCTTCTGCGGTTTCTTCTGATGATGTGAGTGATTCTTTTTCCCTTCTTTTCTTTTTATACTCCCATTCTCTGATATATTCTTTTCCTTCAGGCTTTGATGAAGAAATTCGTCGCCTTGGGCACTGAATGCGCCGGGTACCTAAAGGTTGCCAAAGCTTCCGAAGGTGCGAATTTGATTTCCAGCCATTACTTTTCTTCTGGACTTTATTCTCTAATAACTATCTGCCGTCTCGCTATTCAATTTTGTAGCTGCTCTAGCCACAGCAAATCCCCGAATTGCGTCGCTAGAAGCGGAGCTTCGTGCTTCGCAGAAAGCGTATGATGTCGCAGCCGCTGCCAAAGCAAGCGCGGAGAAGTCGCAAAAAGCTGCGCTTGGCAAGGCGAAGAAAGCTGAAAGAGCTTTGGCTGACGTCAACAAAGAGCATGCCCAGCGAGAACAAGCCGTGGTAGAGCGCCTACACACCATCTCGACTGCTTCTGAAAGTAATTATCTTTCGACTTGCCTTCTATTTTCGACTTCTATTGTACTGGTGTACTCTGCTGATACTTGTGTCTTCATTTGTTGTGCAGAAATCACCGGGGTGTCTCCGTCGTCCTTGCCAACGGATGATGATCCGCTGATGGATGCGGTTAACCTACTCGAGGCAAACTGGATATCTATCCAAGAAACCTTTGAGTTAGTTAGCCGCGTTTTATCACGTCTTTTTACGGGGTTATGGCCGAAGAAAAAGGCGGCGATGCCGAAGGATAACTTCACTGAGCTTGTGAAGTCCTTCGACACAGTTGAAGAGCCCACTCTTCATTTGAAGGCGCTTTCCATTAAGCGCGGTGCAGAGGGTGCTATTGCACTTTCTCTTGCGCATGGGACGGATTTTGACTGGGAGAAAGCCAGCTCCCCTCATGGCCATACCCGTGATGAGATGAAGTTGTTCTTCGAGAGGGCGAAGAAGCTGGCGCCTTCATTATTGAATACGATTTCTCCTTCGGCAGCTTCTGCAGTGCCTGATGCACCACCTCCATCGCTGAAAGCACCGGTGCCACCATCGACTTCTAGCGAGGAACCGGCCGCACCCCCTTCTTCTATGGCGCACAATGCTGAGGTGGCGTAGGCTCAGCTTCTTTGTACCTTTTCTAGACTTTTCCTTTCGAATGTAAAGACTTCTATTAGGTACAACCCGAGAACTATAGTCATAGGGTTGTACTCTTATGTAAATATACTCTCTTTGTATGATGCTTTATGCTGCCTTTCTGAAAATTGTTTCTCCTCTCCTTTCTTTTGTAGTCGATGAGTGTTCATGATCCTTTGACTCATGATCCTGCTCCTTCCTCTGCTCGTGGATTCGATCCTCAGATTTCTTCGGCTCCTAGTCGATGCAATCAATGCACAGAATATTCTTCGAGGATTACTGATCTTGAGCTTCGCTTGACTTCAGCCAAACATCAAGCTCAGATGGCGTTTGATAGGGCTAACAAAACTTCTGCCCTGACGAAGCAGGTGTCGATTCTTAGTGATGAAGTGTCAAGCTTGACAGCGAAGATTCTGCATCAGGAAGAGTGCAACTCTTTTGTTCTTGGTATTATCGAATCTGCCTGTGAGATGTTGCGATGTAAGCTTCCTCTCAACTTATTTTCTTCTCTTTGTACTGTTACTTTCGTGATATCGTTTGCCCTTATAGGTAGTTGCTTGGACTTTGCTGCTGAAGATCGTCGAGTTACCGAACGAAGCGCAGCTCTGGAGAAGATGTCCGCAGGTGTTGAGAATTTGTGGTCTGATCCTCGACGCCGAAGTGCTATTGTGCTGCTTCAGGACCGCGCCCAACATATTGGCGAGGCAGTGGACGGCTGTAGGAAAGCTCTCGTAACTATGCATTCGGTGATGCTTCCTCGCAATCCTCTGCCTGCTACTTTTCCATTGCTCCTTGACGTTTTTAGGTCCAGTCAGCGAATTCATCGGCTGATAGAGCTTAACCTAGTAGCAGGTGCCAACTTTGCTCTTGGGTGGATACGCAAATGGCAGCCAAGGCTCAATTATAATTCTATGTCGCTGAGCTATCCTCCTGGTGGGGCAAGCCTTCGAGTACACTTGGAGAGTACCCTGCAGCCTGCCCGACGGATTATAGCCAGGTTATTGCAGGAAGACTCTGCGTTTTTCCGCGAGTTTCATTACTTAGACCCTTTAGGTGTAGATGATTCTGACAACCCGATGTTGTAATGTGCATGTGGGACGCGAGAGTTTACTTATTTCGCGACTATATGTCTGAAATTTATTCTCAAGGCGTATTTGTATGGTTCGTGCGTTTGCCGCATCTTCTTTTTGAAAGACTCGTAAACTCGAATATGAGGAACGTTTTGTCTTTATTTATGCTTTGTAATATAAGATACATGGGGTGACCCAAGAGATCCGGCCTGTGACCTGTGTTCTGGATCTAGAGGACATTGCCCCTGGTATAACTCGTGGCTTTTACAGCCTTCATTGCTCTACTCTATTGTCTTCATGATGCTTATATCGCCGTGGTATTCTCTCCTTCTCCAATGCCTTCGCCTTCTCCTGACGTTTCTACTCGTGGTTTCTTTGCCTCGGGCTCCGCGACGCGTCCTTCGAGTAGCTTGATGCCTTCTGTAGTCGTGCTCTTCACCTTTTCTGCATAGTTGGCTATCATGCCAAAGTTTTGCGCCATCTTGTGGAACTCTCTGTCGCAGAGATCTGAAACTTCAAAACTCCCTTTGACTGTAATTATTCCTCTTGGCCCTGGCATTTTGAGTACTAAGTACGTGTAGTGGGGTACTGCCATGAATCGCGAAAACGCGGGTCGCCCGAGGATCGCGTGATACTGTGATGGCCAGTCTATGACTTCAAAGTCTAGTTTCTCCCTTCTGTAGTTTTGTCGGTTGCCAAAGCAAACATTGAGTGCTATTCGACCCAGCGGGTAATTGGCACTTCCTGGTACGATTCCATGAAAGGAACAGTCTGTTGGCTTCAGAAACTCTAATGATATATGCATCGCTCGGAGTGTTTTTGCGTATATCAAGTTAATTCCACTCCCTGCATCCATGAATATTCTGTCGACATCATACGCGCCGATTTGAGCTTTGAGTACCAAGGGCGCGTTTCCTGGCCGAGGTACTGTTATGGGGTGGTCCTCTCTATTAAACTCAATTGGTTGCTCTGACCAATGCAGATATTCTGTTGTAGCTGGCGGCGACATGACTGCTAGATTGACTTGTCGAGTTATACTCTTTTCTTCTTTATTCGACTTGGGCACTGGTTGTATCATTGTCGTGATGTGTCCTTTGGATGGGACGTACCCTTCGTCGTCGTCGTCGTGTTTCTTGTTTTGCTGATCTTGCCCTTGGGGGGCTCCATTGTTTCCTTGCTTGCTTGTCGAGGGATTATTACTTCCTTCGAATCCTTGTCGCCTTGCTTCGGTTTGTTTATTGATTGCTGCTTCTTGTAGCTTTAAGAATGTTGTGCAGTCTTTCATTGCGTGCCTTGATACTCGCTTTCCGTCGACGAACACTGAGTGTATATGACAAGGCCCGTTGAGCATATCTTCTGGTGATGGGTTGTACTCTCTGGAGTCTCTTGATGGGAATTTTTTGTAGTCTTCTCTTCCGTAGCTGCGATATCCCGAGCTTCTGCGATCGTTTCCTTGATAACTGTTGTCTTTATATCCTGCGGCGACTTGGTTATGAGAGCCGTAGGTGTCGTAGTTTCGGGATCGTCTTCTTTGACTTCCATATCTGTTTCTTCTGTCGTCCTCTGGAGATCGTGTCCGTTTGTTGTTGCACGCATCTTCTCCATCCGCAAATCTGTTTGCTGTGTCCATGAGATCTGACACTCTTTTTGGTTTAATTCTACCCATCTCTTCGACTAGGTCTCTTCGCCTTAGTCCAAGGATGAACGCATCTATTGCTCTTTCGTCCGAAACTTCGACTGCTGAATTTTTGATAAGGCTCCATCTTTGGATGTATGCCCGTAATGTTTCGTCGCGTTGCTGTATGCACGCCTTGACTTCTTCTATTGATGCTGGCCGTTTGTATGTCGACCTGAAGTTGCTTGTAAATTGCTTTGTGAGGTCTTCCCAGCTTCCAATGGATTCTTTCTCCAATTTACTCAACCATGACCTTGCTGCGCCGGTGAGGTGTAGTTGCAAACTTTGCATTGCTGTTTCTTTGGTTCCTCCTAGTATTTGGACTGCTTGTAAATAATCTGCGAGCCATGACTGTGGTTCCTGCGATCCGTCGTATTTTTGCTGATCATGAGGTAACTTGAATCCCTTAGGCACTGGAGTGATGCGAACCCTACGGGTAAAGCATGATGCCCCCATCTCTTTTTCATCGTCTTCATAGTCGCGCCTTGGGGATCGCGATTTTCGAGTCCCACCATGCTGTTTTGGTGATGGCGATCGAGATCGGTGTTTACTGCTTCTATGCCGAGGACTACTGTGATGGCGAGGTGACCTTGCTTTGTGTGCTTCCTTGTGATGACGCGCTTCTTCTCCTTTTGCTGATAGCTTGTGACTCACCATATTGAGTCCATTTAGTGCTGCTCTATGCATATGCTCCCTAGGATCTCCTGGACTTGGTTGAGTTGTAAGTAGGTATGCTTGCGCTGCCACTAGTGCTGCTTTGGGAGTTTTTGGTAGGATGTTTCCCTGCTCGTCGACCGATAGGAAGGACGAGTCGAGGTTTTTGGAAATACTTTGCTTGTCGGAGTACTCGAGGTTGTCGTACCTTGAGCCATGTCGACGATATTGCTTCCTCGCGTTGCTGTGTGATGCGTCGCT
Organism: Dactylis glomerata; assembly: GCA_007115705.1. Lineage (NCBI taxonomy): Eukaryota > Viridiplantae > Streptophyta > Magnoliopsida > Poales > Poaceae > Dactylis > Dactylis glomerata. The sequence continues at coordinate 3,104,081 of QXEO01001223.1, forward strand.
TCGTGCTCTACGGGCAGCTTCGCTGGCTGCAATGGCTGAATCTTTTCTTCTTTGTATCTCTACCTTTTCCTTTGCTAATTGCTTTGCTTGCTGCCTGAGGGCATAATGATACCCAAAAAGCATGTATTTGCTGGAGCTGGATGGTATTGGCTTGCCGTGTTCTACGGCTTCTCTTATTATTTTCCACTCGTCGACTGATAGTCGAATTTTCTCCCTGGCTGCGAGGGTTTCCATTGTTTGCCCTTCTGCTAGGTGATTTGCTCCTCTGTCGATATTTGCTGGGTTTATCACTGGGTTGTTATTTTCATCGAATTCTTCTGAGTTGTCGCCCACGATGGCGAGTACTTGGCACTGCTTGCCGATGTTGCTTTTAAAGCTTGAAAAGATCGAGTCGCTGTCCTCAGAAAGCTCTAAACTTGTTTTCCATGTGTCTGTTGAATTGTTTGAGATATTGTCGAGGCAGATCGTGAGATCATCGAGTTGGACTTCTACGTCAGAATTTTCTTTTGCTTCGCTGTCTTTGGCGACCTCTCCTTTTTGCACCTCTTCTAGGCTGACCGGCGAATTTACTTCGCTGGAAGAGCCTTCAGAATACTCCATCATTACTGTCGTTTCAGGTCCTTGTGCCGATGGATCTTGGTCTTGTTTCATCGTATCCGAAAGGCGAGAGGAACCTGACGGCCCGATGAAGATGCTCAAACTTCCGATTGTTAGTTCCACCTCTTGACTTCCGTCGACTTCTGGACTGCTGTTGGCTAAAAGCGAAAAAGCCGTCGAATTCATGATTCCAACACCCAGAGTCCCCACGGTCGGCGCCAATTGACGAGGGTTAACTCGACAAATGTCCTAGATGAAGGACTTAGGATCGGGGAGATAGGGCGTCGGATGAACTCGAAGGTAAAGTTAGTCGAAATAAGTGTGTATCGAAAGTAAACTTGGGTATTCAACCTGGCTTGCTTTCAATCTGCCCTCCACCGTCCCCTCCTGGCCCCTATATATAGGTGGCCAGGTCTCGAGGATCGGGTAGGGTTCGATACAGATTACAACTATCGACATACGGTATTAACTCGTATTCGACTATCATTACAATTGGGCCTAGCTTATCGGGCCTCAGGGGTACTCAACTAACGGGCTCTAGTAACTATACCCTTGTCACTCTCAAACAACCCTGCAATTACGATACAGAAAGTCTCTTGTGTCCCCAACACACCCAATACACTTGTCAGATGTATAGGTGCACTAGTTCGGCGAAGAGATAGTAAAATATAAGCGGTAGTGATGATTATAAGTAGTAATTGTGATATGAAATAAGTATCGCTGCGAGCAATCATGTAACCAAACAGCAAGTAAACGGTGTGCAATGCTTGGAAACAAGGCCTAGGGATCATACTTTCACTAGTGGACACACTCCCAACAATATAACATGAATGAACAAATAAATAACTTCTCTCCACTATGGTACTCTGAATTACTCTCCTATTGAATAACACTAATCATTGTGTAGTGGCTACAGAAGCACCCCTTAAAGTTCATCAAGTACTTGACAAACACCACTCATAGAGATATCCAAATCAAAGCACAACTCAAGATAGATATTATTGCAACTTAAACCAAGTACTAACACGGTGCACACACTGTTAACATTACACCATGAAAGGAGGAATAGATCACTTCAATACTATCATAGTAATAATTACTCTCATAATCCACAAGAGATCACAATCATAGCCTAAACCAAGTACCACCATGATGCACGCACTATCACCGTTACACCATGGCAGGAGGAATAGATTACTTTAATAACATCACTAGAGTACACATAATATCGGAATAATAACATCTACTTGTTCAACATGATACAAAGCTCACGATCACATAAAGATCACATCATGGGAGAGAGAGGTGAACCACATAGCTACCGGTAGAGCCCTTAGCCCCGGGGATGAACTACTCCCTCCTCATCATAGGAGACAGCAAGGTTGATGGAGATGGCGGTGAGGTCGATGGAGACGGTGGAGACGGCGATGGAGACCGATGGAGATGGCTCCGGGGGCACTTCCCCGTCCCGGCAGGGTGCCGGAACAGAGACTTTTGTCCCCCGAAATTCGTCGACGGTGGCGGTGGAGCTGCGGAACTGCTTCTGGAAAATTGCCGACCCCTTTAGGGTTTTCCGTCCTGAGGCTTTATATAGGCGAAGGGGCGTCGTCAGGAGGCGACCAGGGCCTTCTCCCACATAGCTCACGCGGCCCAGGCCTGGTGTGCAAAGGAGCGGGCTTATCTCAGCCGTCCGGACTCGGAATCAGGTGAATTGTATGTACAGAACGTTTGCCGTGAAATTCCCTACAACTTTGTATTTGAAGAGTTTTCCGTTTGACGCCGTCTTCGACCCGTAACGTGACCATCTTCGAAAAAAGTTCTGGTACAGATTTCTGGAAAGTCCCAATTTGACTCCAATAAGGTTTCCACTTGTATTCTTGGTAATTCCTACACATCAAAGTGTAAAACAAGAACATTGTGCACTTTTGCAACTATTAGTAGGTTAGTTCAAATAAATCATAAAAGTATCACAAAGTGTAGACAAAACATATAGCAATTGGTGTAAAACAAGCATGGAGCATCAAAAATTATAGATACGTTTGCAACGTATCAACATCCCCAAGCTTAACTCCTGCTCGTTCTCGAGTAGGTAAGTGATAATAAAAGAAATAATTTTTGAGTTGACATGCACCTACACAATCTTGATCATGTATGTAAGCGTTGTGCGCTGGGATCAAAAGAACTTAAAACATGGGCATGAAAGACATAATCTTGATAGAAGAAACTTAGCAACCATGTTATAACATGAAAATGAACACAAACAAAAGATTATGAAAATGAAACAATGAAAGTCAAACGTGTGTTCAAATCATAAGGAAAAACATACAAATGGTTTTCAGCTTGTCCTTCATAGAGAGCAAAACATAAATGCATAGGACACCTTCAAGTTTAAGAGGGTGACTAGATACAAGTAATTTAAGAACAAGTGAAACCATAGTCATGAATCAATCAATGATAGACTTTGGGACAATGCACATTATACTCAGAATGACAACTATGCTCTCTTAATGGTGCATAAAGATAGAAGGTGGTGACTCAACATAAAAGTAAAAGAAAGACCCTTCGCAGAGGGAAGCAGTGATTAAACATGTGCTAGAGCTTTTCATTTGTAAAACAGAGAGATAAAAATTGGTTTTGAGAGGTGGTTGCTTTTGTCAACGACTAGCAATGGGGTTCTTACTATCTTCCATACAAAAATGAAGCAAGTTTTTGAGAGAGAGATTGGCACTTTTGTGCTCTTTTATAAAGCTTGGCACTCCTCCCCACCTTTTTTCCTTTCACAAACCATGGCTAACCGATTCCATCGGGTGCCCACCAACATTCACATTCCATGGAGGAGTGCCTTTTTTCTTTCTTTTTTCTCTTTTTTTATCTTTTTGGAATAAGCAATATGGAAGATAGCAAATCCGACCACTACGTCCCCATGAGCTAAAAACAGTGTCACAAAACGAGAAGTGTTTTGAAGGTTTTTTCAAAGGTAGCACACGAAAATTTACTTGGAATGGCTTGCAAATACCATGCATAGGAATTTATAGTGGACACAATGGCAAACTTGGTTTTTAGGAGTTGGATGCACGAGTAGAGCTCATACTCAGTACAAAATGAGGGCTAGCAAAAGACTGGGAGCGACCAACTAAGAGAGCAATAACGGCCATAATCATGCAAAGCGACAAAGCAACATTAAAAGAAGCATAAGATGGCATCAAAAGTCAAAAACTAAATGATCATAGAGGCTATTGGCGACTTTGTAAGAGTCTAACATGTGTGAGCATGCGCCAAGTCAACCCAAATAAAGCATCAAGGAGAAAACCAAAATAATGCTTCCATACAATAAAAACAACGCATGATTTTTTCAGAGGCTCATTAAGCAATCTCAGTTATTTGAGACAAGTCATGCTACAGCAAAACCACTAAGCATACTATCAAAAAGACATCAAGCACGACATGCAAAAGCCTAGGCCGCAGTCTACACAAGCTCCTTCTTGTACCACTTTTTTGCACAAAGCTTTTTCTCTTTTCCAACACCATTTGAAATTTTTAAAGACACCTCTTTTGATGAAAACCAATAAAGATCAGAGGCAAAAATACACCTTGATGAAAATATATGACAAGGTCTGAACGTAAATCAAGGCAAAAACGAAAACCAAAAGCAGTAGCAGAAAAAGAAGAACACTCGGTGAAACGATAAGAGTGAAAACTAGAGTGTTCTTGGCAATGAAAAACGGAGTTCATCTCCCCCAACAGAAACATGATGTGATCCAAACATTTATTGCAGCAAACAAATCAAAACTAATAATGAAAACTAAAACAACTGACGCTCCAAGAAAAACACATAGTGCATGAAGCAATAAAAATATAGTGTTTTGAAAGGTGACCTGATTTTTGCCGATGAAGAAGGAGTGCCTCGGGAGCATCCCCAAGCTTTGACGCTTGTACTTATTGGATATTTCTTGGGGTGATGCATGGGCATCCCCAAGCTTGAGCTTTTGTCCATTCTTCAACTCATCTCATCATTCTCCAATCCCTACACTTGAAAACTTCCTTCATACAAAACTAAACACAATTCTATTAGCAACATTAGTGTAGGCATAATATATAATCAACCTCTTTTTGCTTCAGGTTTTAACTCAAAACCACCACATATATAGCAAATACTACTGTAGCAACTTCCCCAAAAGTTCCATGATCAAAAGAACTCAAAATAAAGCGATAAAGCGGCAAACACAAATATTGGCAGAAATCTGTCAAAACAGAACAGCTGACAAAGGTCGAATTTTTGAGGGGTTTTCTGTTGCTCAAATAAAAAAGTGTTCAACTAACGAAAATTTGGATATAACCTGGGGCAGATGCACAAGAAATTTCAGGTCCAAAAGATATACATAGAATTTATATGAATTTTTACGGTGCAGCACCGAAAACAGTTTCAGGACAGCAACATCCCCAAATCTTTACCTCACTCAAATTAGAGGCTTCTCTTGGCACAACAACGAAATAAAAAGGATAAGGAGCAGTTATTACAGTAGTAATAACTTCCAAGAATCAAATAAAAGAAAAAGTACTGAAAATAAACAATAGGTTATCTCCCAAGAGTGCTTTTCTTTAACGCCTTTGAGCTAGGCGCAGTAATTTGCAAAGATGCTCATGTGGGCGCCATATAAGAGCTTGAGGCAAAGGCACCATATAGGAACTTAAAGCAATAGAGAGCATCAAAAATCAAGTATGGAACACATTTAAATCTAAACCACTTCCTATGAAAAATAGTCTTGTAAAGAGACAAGTCATAAAAGTGCAACGCAAAAAGCATAGGAAGACAAAACAAGTACAACTTCAAGAATTGCAACATAAAGAGGGGAAACTCAATATTGTTGAGATCCATCAAACCATGTTTCCCTCTCTCATAGTAACTTTCAGTAGCATCATGAATAGAACTAACAATATAACTATCACATAAAGCATCCCTATCACGAGCCACATGCATAAAAGGATTAATACTCCCCACATGAACAATAGTAGTAGGAGCAGAATCAATAGAATAATTATTCTCATCACCATAATCATCAAAGACAGGAGGCATATTATAATCATAACTATTTTTCTCCTCAAAAGTAGGTGAACTAAAAATATTATACCCATCATCATAACCATCATAAACTAGATGTTTAGTATCATCACAAGCTAGAGAACAACTATTTCTCAAAGCATATTCATCAAACATATCATCATAAGAAGGAACATGGATAGCACTAATGGTACAACAATTATTAACCTTAGAATTGGTACCAAAAAGATTTTCAATATCAAAAGTAGAGTGCTTTTCCCAATCATGATCACTAACATAGGTAATAGGCATGAGAACATCATCCCAATCAGAATTATCATAATCTATAGCAGGATCATAACGCTTAGGGGAAGATACCGTGTCCTCTCGCCTCTTACTCCTCTTCTTCTTCTTTATACTCTTCTTACTCTCTCCTTTAGGAGGGAGAGACTTGAAGGGCATCTTCTCCACATATTCTCTAGGAGGGAAAGGCATCTTCTCCACATAATCTGGTTTGCTGACAGGAACAACAGAAGAAACTTTGGAGGATTCCTCCTCTCTATTAATAAGATAAAAACATCTATCAGTCCTATCATAGCTTGGCAAAATATCAAGTTTTATAAGATTTTGTATGTAAGTATTTGCAAGGCAATCTTTAGCACAATAGAGACGACAACCACGAAGGGTGCTATTAATATCAACATCATTTATATCTATCAAAGCAATCTTTCTAGATATCTCGTCACACGCCAAGAACAAAGCGAGCTCATCATGCTGATTGGGAGTAATCTTGTCATCACAATACATACTTAAGGTACTAGAAGAGTAACTATTAGGGCTTGAGCATTGGAAATTAAAATGACCTATGTCATCGCAATGTTTACAAAGAAAAGGATAAAGCTTACAAACCCTTTCACCAAGCACATCTAGATCCTTGAGCCACATACTGGTTTCTTCATTTGCGTGGGTGATGCAATAATCTTCCTTGTGGTAACTCTGTTCACAAGGTCTATGTACTCCACAAAAATTAACATGCTTATAAGAAATAGGACTTTTAGAAGTTTGAGCATGTTTATTGCAATCATCAATAACAATATCACTTTCTATGCAAGTGTCCTTAAAAGGTTCATGATACACGTCCCCAATTCCTTTAGGAACATTCATATGGGAAGCAAAGGCTTTAAAGCAATCAACCATAATTTGAGGATCAAGACCATATTTAGCACTAAGCTCTTGAAAATTAGCAGTTTCAGCGAAAGACTTAATGCAATCAAACTCGTAATTCATACCTGATCCTTTACCTTTGTCGCTATCCCAACCTTCAATATTGTTTTGAATTGTCTCAAGCAGACCCCACTTGGTGTCGACATCCTTGCTTGTGAAAGACCCATCAAAGCATGCATCTAGATAGTCCTTGTAATGTCCTGAAAGCCTTGCATAAAAATTATTAATAATAATATTACGAGGAAGATCATGAATAGGACATTTATGCATTAGTAACTTCAATCTTCCCCACGCTTGAGCAATGCTTTCTCCCTCATAAGGCCAAAAGTTATATATCCGATTACGATCTTTATGAATTTCACTTGGAGGATAAAACTTGGAATAAAAGAGAGACACAATTTCCTCCCATGCAATAGATGGACCATCTTCAAGCAGCCGATACCATTCCTCAGCTCTGCCTTTCAGTGACAAAGAGAATAGCTTCTTCTTAACTTGGTTCATTGAAATACCTGCACACTGGAACAACTCGCATAATTCATGTATAAAAAGCAAATGATCACCAGGATGGACAGTTCCATCTCCTAAATAGCAGTTATTCTTAACATTATCAACAATTTTCATAGGTATTTAAAAGGATGAGAAGCACAAGCATCATTAGAAACATCACATATGGGAGATAAAATATCATCAGAGCAAACTTTCTCCACTAAAGCTGGGGGACTAAAAATATCATGCTTAACAAAACTAGCTTCCCCAAGCTTAGACTTTTTTATAGCATTAGCAATAACGGTGTTCAAAGCATTCATACTAACAACACTATTAGCATGCAAATTAAGCTCCAAAGGTTTTTCAAATTTCTCTTCAAACACTTCATATCTAAACTTAGTAAAAAGACTACAGAACTCTTTATTTTCCATTAAGCCTAACTAGTGAAAATAAAAACAAGAAACAAAAAGATGTAATTGCAGAATCTAAAGGAAATAACTTCGAGCACTCACACAGGAGGATGCGAGTACCTTTTACCTTACCTCCCCGGCAACGGCGCCAGAAAAGAGCTTGATGTCTACGCACTTCTATTCTTGTAGACACTTGTTGGGCCTCCAAGTGCAGAGGTTTGTAGAACAGCAGCAAGTTTCCCTTAAGTGGATCACCCAAGGTTTATCGAACTCAGGAAGGAAGCGGTTAAAGCTATCCCTCTCAAACAACCCTACAATTACGATACCAAAGTCTCTTGTGTCCCCAACACACCCAATACACTTGTCAGATGTATAGGTGCACTAGTTCGGCGAAGAGATAGTAAAATATAAGCGGTAGTGATGATTATAAGTAGTAACTGTGATATGAAATAAGTATCGCTGCGAGCAATCATGTAACCAAACAGCAAGTAAACGGTGTGTAAAGCTTGGAAACAAGGCCTAGGGATCATACTTTCACTAGTGGACACACTCCCAACAATATAACATGAATGAACAAATAAATAACTTCTCTCCACTATGGTACTCTGAATTACTCTCCTATTGAATAACACTAATCATTGTGTAGTGCTACAGAAGCACCCCTTAAAGTTCATCAAGTACTTGACAAACACCACTCATAGAGATATCCAAATCAAAGCACAACTCAAGATAGATATTATTGCAACTTAAACCAAGTACTAACACGGTGCACACACTGTCAACATTACACCATGAAAGGAGGAATAGATCACTTCAATACTATCATAGTAATAATTACTCTCATAATCCACAAGAGATCACAATCATAGCCTAAACCAAGTACCACCATGATGCACACACTATCACCGTTACACCATGGCAGGAGGAATAGATTACTTTAATAACATCACTAGAGTACACATAATATCTGAATAATAACATCTACTTGTTCAACATGATACAAAGCTCACGATCACATAAAGATCACATCATGGGAGAGAGATGTTAACCACATAGCTACCGGTAGAGCCCTTAGCCCCGGGGATGAACTACTCCCTCCTCATCATAGGAGACAGCAAGGTTGATGGAGATGGCGGTGAGGTCGATGGAGACGGCGGAGACGGCGATGGAGACCGATGGAGATGGCTCCGGGGGCACTTCCCCGTCCCGGCAGGGTGCCGGAACAGAGACTTCTGTCTCCCGAAATTCGTCGACGGTGGCGGCGGAGCTGCGGAACTGCTTCTGGAAAATTGCCGACCCCTTTAGGATTTTCCGTCCCGAGGCTTTATATAGGCGAAGGGGCGTCGTCAGGAGGCGACCAGGGCCTTCTCCCACATAGCTCACGCGGCCCAGGCCTGGTCTGCAAAGGAGCGGGCTTATCTCAGCCGTCCGGACTTGGAATCAGGTAAATTTTATGTCCAGAACGTTCGCCGTGAAATTCCCTACAACTTTGTATTTGAAGAGTTTTCCGTTTGACGCCGTCTTCGACCCGTAACGTGACCATCTTCGAAAAAAGTTCTGGTACAGATTTCTGGAAAGTCCCAATTTGACTCCAATAAGGTTTCCACTTGTATTCTTGGTAATTCCTACACATCAAAGTGTAAAACAAGAACATTGTGCACTTTTGCAACTATTAGTAGGTTAGTCCAAATAAATCATAAAAGTATCACAAAGTGTAGACAAAACATATAGCAATTGGTGTAAAACAAGCATGGAGCATCAAAAATTATAGATACATTTGCAACGTATCAAAGTGCCACTTCAAGATTTGCAACATAAAGAGGGAAACTTAATATTGTTGAGATCCATCAAACCATGTTTCCCTCTCTCATAATAACTTTCAGTAGCATCATGAATAGAACTAACAATATAACTATCACATAAAACATCCCTATCATGAGCCACATACATAAAAGAATTAATACTCACCACAGGAACAATAGTAGTAGGAGCAAATTCAACAGAATAATTATTCTCATCACCATAATCATCATAAACAGGAGGCATATTGTAATCATAACTAATTTTCTCCTCAAAAGTAGGTGAACTGAAAATATTATACCCATCATCACAAGCTAGAGAACTACTATGTCGCAAAGCATATTCATCAAACATATCATCATAGCAAACTTTCTCCACTAAAGCTGGGGAACTAAAAATATCATGCTTAACAAAACTAGCTTCCCCAAGCTTAGACTTTTCTATAGCATTAGCAATAACGGTCTTCAAAGCATTCATACTAACAACACTATTAGCATGCAAATTAAGCTCCAAAGGTATTTCAATTTTCTCTTCAAATACTTCATATCTAAACTCAGGAAAAAGACTACAGAACTCTTTGTTTTCCATTAAGCCTAACTAGTGAAAATAAAAACAAGAAACAAAAAGATGTAATTGCAGAATCTAAAGGAAATAACTCCGAGCACTCACACAGGAGGATGCGAGTACCTTTTACCTTACCTCCCCGGCAACGGCACCAGAAAAGAGCTTGATGTCTACGCACTTCTATTCTTGTAGACACTTGTTGGGCTTCCAAGTGCAGAGGTTTGTAGAGCAGCAGCAAGTTTCCCTTAAGTGGATCACCCAAGGTTTATCGAACTCAGGGAGGAAGAGGTCAAAGCTATCCCTCTCAAGCAACCCTGCAATTACGATACAGAAAGTCTCTTGTGTCCCAAACACACCCAATACACTTGTCAGATGTATAGGTGCACTAGTTCGGCGAAGAGATAGTGAAATACAAGTGGTAGTGATGATTATAAGTAGCAAACGTGATGTGAAATAAATATCGCTGCGAGCAAACAAGTAACAAAATAGCAAGTAAACGGTGTGCAAAGCTTGGAAACAAGGCCTAGGGATCATACTTTCACTAGTCGACACACTCCCAACAATATAACATGATTGAACAAATAAACAACTTCTCTTCACTATGGTACTCTGAATTACTCTCCTATTGAACAACACTAATCATTGCGTAGTGGCTACAGAAGCACCCCTTAAAGTTCACCAAGTACTTGACAAACACCACTCATAGAGATATCCAAATCAGATCACAACTCAAGATAGATATTATTGCAACTTAGACCAAGTACTAACACGGTGCACACACTGTCAACATTACACCATGAAAGGAGGAATAGATCACTTCAATACTATCATAGTAATAATTATTCTCATAATCCATAAAAGATCACAATCGTAGCCTAGACCAAGTACCACCATGATGCACGCACTGTCACCGTTACACCATGGCAGGAGGAATAAATTACTTTAATAACACACTAGAGTACACATAATATCTGAATAATAACATCTACTTGTTCAACATGATACAAAGCTCACGATCACATAAAGATCACATCATGGGAGAGAGAGGTGAACCACATAGCTACCGGTAGAGCCCTTAGCCCCGGGGATGAACTACTCCCTCCTTATCATAGGAGACAGCAAGGTTGATGGAGATGGCGGTGAGGTCGATGGAGACGGCTCCGGGGGCACTTCCCCGTCCCGGCAGGGTGCCGGAACAGAGACTTCTATCCCCCGAAATTCATCGGCGGCGGTGGCGGAACTGCGGAACTCTTTCTGGAAATTTGCCGACTCCTCTAGGGTTTTCCGTCCCGAGGCTTTATATAGGCGAAGGGGCGATGTCAGAGGGGGAGCCAGGCGCCCTCACACGGGGCTCGCGTGGCCAGGGGCCTGGCCGCGCCACCCCTGTGTGTGGGGCCCTAGTGGCCCCACTCCTTCTCTCCTTCGGATCTCTGGAAGCTTCCGGGTAAAATAAGACTTCAGGAACTTGTTTCATCCAATTCCGAGAATATTTCCTGTGTATCACTTCTGAAACACAAAAACAGCAGAAAACAGGGAACTGGCACTGTGGCAACTCGTTAATAGGTTAGTTCCGGAAAATGCATAAAAGTGCCACGAAGTGTAACGAAACATCGGGCAAATGGTGTAAAAACAAGCATGGAGCATCAAAAATTATAGATACGCTGGAGACGTATCAGCCAGCAATGCCGCTCGCAGAGCACGAAGCGACGCGTCACATACTAACGCAAGGAGAAATCGTCGACATAGTTCAAGGTACGAAAACCTCGAGTACTCAGAAAGGCAAAGCATCTCCAAAAATCTCGACTCGTCCTTTCTATCGGTCGACGAGTAGGGAAACATCGTACCAAAAACCTCTGAAGCAGCACTAGTGGCAGCTCAAGCATATCTGCTTACAACTCGACCAAGTCCAGGGGACCCTAGGGAACATATGCACAGATCAGCGCTGAACAGACTAAATATGGTGGGCAACAAGCTATCAGCAAAAGGAGAGGAGGCATATCACCATAAGAAAACACACAAGCCAAGGTCACCTCGTCGTCACAATAGTCATCGGCACAGAAGTAGTAATCAACGATCTCGATCGCCATCACCAAGACATCACGGGAGCCCAAAACATGGAGGAACCCAAAGATCTCGATCTCCAAACGAAAACACGGCTATGAAGACGACGAAAAGGATATAGGAGCATCGTGCTTTACCCGTAGGGTTCGCACTACGCTAGTACCCAAGGGGTTCAAACTACCTCATGATCAACAAAAGTACGATGGATCACAGGAACCACAGTCGTGGCTCTTAGACTATCTACAAGCAGTATAAATATTGGGAGGAACCAAAGAAACAGCAATGCAAAGTTTGCAATTACACCTCACCGGCGCAGCAAGGTCATGGTTGAGCAAACTAGAGAAAGAGACTATTGGAAGTTGGGAAGATCTCACGAAGCAATTCACAAGCAACTTCAGGTCGACATACAAGCGGCCGGCATCAGTAGAAGAAGTCAAAGCGTGTGTGCAACAACGCGACGAAACCTTAAGGGCATACATCCAAAGATGGAGTCTTATAAAAAACTCAGCAGTTGAAGTTTCAGACGAAAGAGCAATAGACGCGTTCATAATTGGATTAAGGCGAAGAGACCTAGTCGAAGAGATGGGCAGAATCAAGCCGAAAACAGTGTCAGACCTCATGGACGTAGCAAACAGATTTACAGACGGAGAAGACGCATGCAACAACAAGCGGACACGATCGCCAGAGGACGATAGAAGAAACAGATATGGAAGTCAAAGAAGAAGGTCCGCTATTACGACAACTACGGCTCCCACAGCCAAGTAGCCGCGGGATATAAGGACAACAACTACCAAGGGAGTGATCGTAGAAGCTCGGGATATCGAAGCTACGGAAAAGAGGACTATAAAAAGTTTCCCACAAGAGAATCCAGAGAGTATAACCCATCGCCAGAAGATATGCTAAACGGGCCTTGTCATATACACTCAGCGTTCGTCGATGGAAAGTGAGTGTCCAGGCATGCAATGAAAGATTGCACAACATTCTTGAAGCTACAAGAGGCAGCATTAAGTAAGCAAACCGAAGCAAAGTGACAAGGATACAAAGGAAACAACAAGCCTCCCACAAATCAACAAGGGAACAATGGAGCCCCTCAAGGACAAGACCAGCCAAACCAGGGACACGATGACGACGGAGGGTACGTTCCATCTAAGGGGCACATCACAACAATGATACAACATGTGCCCAAGTCGAACAAAGAAAAAAAAAGCATCACCCGACAAGTCAATCTAGCAGTTACTTCACCTCCAGCTATAACAGAATATCTACACTGGTCAGAACAACCAATCGAGTTCAACAGAGAAGATCACCCTATAACAGTACCTCGGCCGAGAAACGCGCCCTTGGTACTCAAAGCTCAAATCGGCGCGTATGATGTCGACAGAATATTCATGGACGCGGGAAGTGGAATCAATTTGATATATGCGAAAACGCTCAGAGCAATGCATATATCACTAGAGTTCCTGAAGCCAACAAACTGTTCCTTCCATGGGATCATACCAGGAAGTGCCAATTATCCACTAGGTCGGATAGCACTCAACGTTTGCTTTGGCAACCAACAAAACTACAGAAGAGAAAAGCTAGACTTCGAGGTCATGGACTGGCCATCTCAGTATCATGCGATCCTCGGGCGACCCGCGTTTTCGCGATTCATGGCAGTACCTCACTATACGTATTTAGTACTCAAGATGCCAGGACCAAAGGGAATAATCACAGTGAAGGGAAGCTTCAAGGTTTCAGACCTATGCGACAAAGAGTTCCACAAGATGGCGCAAAACTTTGGCATGATAGCCAACTATGCAGAGAAGGTGAAAATCACGACTACGGAAGGCGTCAAGCTACCAGAAGGACGTGCTGTAGAGCCAGAGATGAAGAAACCACGAGTAGAAGCATCAGGAGAAGACAAAGTTATAGAAGAAGAAGAGAAGGCCATGACGGCATAAGCATCAAGAACAGCAAAGTAGAGTAGAAGAATAAGGCTATAAAAGCCACGAGTCATCCCAGGGCAATGCCCTCTAAATCCAGAACACAGGTCATAGGCCGGATCTCTTGGGTCACCCCATGTATCTTACATTACAAGTATAATAAAGACAAAACATTCCTCATATTTGAGTTTATGAGTCTCTCAAAAGAAATATGTGGCAAACGCACAAAAATGCTCTGAGAACGGATTCCAGACATATAGTCGCGGAATAAGAAACTCTCGCGTTCCACATATACATGAGTATTACAATATCGGGTTATCAGAATCATCTACACCTAAAGGATCTAAATAGTGATACTCATGGAAAAACGCGGCATCCTCTCGCAACAGCCTAGCTATAATCCTTCAGGCAGGCTGCAAGGTACTCTCCAGATGTATTCGCAGACTAGCTCCATGATGTCTACACATGCTTCTGTTCTTGTAGACAGTGTTGGGCCTCCAAGTGCAGAGGTTTGTAGAGCAGCAGCAAGTTTCTCTTAAGTGGAGTACCCAAGGTTTATCGAACTCAGGGAGGAAGAGGTCAAAGCTATCCCTCTCAAGCAACCCTGCAATTACGATACAGAAAGTCTCTTGTGTCCCCAACACACCCAATACACTTGTCAGATGTATAGGTGCACTAGTTCAGCGAAGAGATAGTGAAATACAAGTGGTATAGATGATTATAAGTAGTAAATGCAATCTGGAATAAAAAGGGCAGCAAGTAAACAAGTAACAAAACAGCAAGTAAACGGTGTGCAAAGCTTGGAAACAAGGCCTAGGGATCATACTTTCACTAGTGGATACACTCCCAACAAATATAACATAATTGAACAAATAAATAACTTCTCTTCACTATGGTACTCTGAATTACTCTCCTATTGAATAACACTAATCATTGCGTAGGGCTACGAAGCACTCCTCAAAGTTCATCAAGTACTTGACAAACACCACTCATAGAGATATCCAAATCAAATCACAACTCAAGATAAATATTATTGCAACTTAGACCAAGTACTAACACGGTGCACACACTGTCAACATTACACCATGAAAGGAGGAATAGATCACTTCAATACTATCATAGTGATAATTATTCTCATAATCCATAAAAGATTACAATCGTAGCCTAGACCAAGTACCACCATGATGCATGCACTGTCACCGTTACATCATGGCAGGAGGAATAGATTACTTTAATAACACACTAGAGTACACATAATGAAGAAGAGTAACATCTACTTATTCAACATGATACAAAGCTCACAATCACATAAAGATCACATCATGGGAGAGAGAGGTGAACCATATAGGTACCGGCAGAGCCCTTAGCCCCGGGGGTGAACTACTCCCTCCTCATCATAGGAGACAACAATGTTGATGGAGATGGCGGTGAGGTCGATGGAGACGGCGGAGACGGCGATGGAGACCAATGGAGATGGCTCCGGGGGCACTTCCCCGTCCCGGCAGGGTGCCGGTACAGAGACTTCTGTCCCCCAAAATTTGGCTTCGACGGCGGCGGCGCTGCGGAACTGTTCTGGAAATTTCGCCGACCCCTCTAGGGTTTTCCGTCCCGAGGCTTTATATAGGGGAAGGGGCATCGTTAGGGGGCAGCCAGGGGCTCCTCACACTAGGTGGGCGCGGCCAGGGGCTGGGCCGCGCCCCCTACGTGTGAGGGTGGCCTCTGGCCCCCCTCTGGCTCTCTTTCGGTCTTCGGGAAGCTTCCGGGAAAAATAAGACTTCTGGAACTTGTTTCGTCCAATTCCGAGAATATTTCTTGTGTAGCTTTTCTGAAACACAAAACAACAAAAAACAGGGAACTGGCACTGTGGCGACTTGTTAGTAGGTTAGTTCCGGAAAATGCATGAAAGTGCCACGAAGTGTAATGAAACACAAGGCAAATGGTGTAAAAACAAGCATGGAGCATCAAAAATTATAGATACGTTTGAGACGTATCAGCATCCCCAAGCTTAAATCCTGCTCGTCCTCGAGTAGGTAAGTGATAACAAAAGAAATAATTTTTGAGGTAACATGCACCATCACAAACTTGATCATATAGGTAAAGCATTGAGTGCTGAGATCAAAGAACTTAAAACATGGGCATGAAAGACATAATCTTGACAATAGAAACTTAGCAACCATGTTATAACATGAAAATGAACACAAACAAAAGATCATGAAAATGAAACAATGAAAGTCAAACGTGTGTTCAAATCATAAGGAAAAACATACAACTGGTTTTCAGCTTGTCCTTCATAGAGAGCAAAACATAAATGTATAGGACACCTTCAAGTTTAAGAGGGCGACTAGATACAAATAATTTGAGAACAAGTGGAACCAACAATATGAATCAATCAATGAAAACTTTGGGACAATGCACATTATACTAAGAATGACAACTATGCTCTCTTATGGTGCATAAAGATAGAAGGTGGTGACTCAACATAAAAGTAAAAGAAAGGCCCTTCGCAGAGGGAAGCAGTAATTGCAAGTTTTATAGACCTTCAAAAATTATGGTACTTATCGGCTTTCAGCTCTCATTGCCCCCATCATAAGCATCTTGAATGGTTAGAGTTAATGCGAGAAAAATTATAATGCATATGCTTGACAAATCATAAGTCGAAAACCTCGTGCCCCGTGAATACGAGTACCCAAACCTCATGCTACTCAACTTAGAGTCCCAAGTAAGGCTCTTGTCATTGTAAGTATATATGTATCATCGAAAACCGCCAACGGGGTACCTCCGCGCCCGATGACATGGAACAAGCCCACATCAAAATGACAGGACAAGCAGACAATGAACACCTCGACATCTCTTTTATTTGCTGTTTGTTTAGCTTTTTATTTTGAGATGCGTCATCGAATGTCCACCATGGGTATGCTGCAAATTTCCACCATGAATTATGCATGGCTTAGATTGGCGGCCCAGGCGTTTCCCTAACACATATACAAACTCCATGATCCCCACAAGATTCCCAATTCATTTCACACCACGGGCATCCATAAACAAAAGATCACGATATCAACTCAAATAAGAAGTGCAATATTGAAAGCTTGCCCCATGACAGCATGGTTGGGCTAGTCTCCAACTTACAACTTGCAAGCATAACAACTCAACATAAGAGACCATAATGTCAAATTTTTAAAAGCAAGAAAAATAAAGTGTGTCTTCCGGTTCGTGAGAGCTTTACTGACCAATTTTCGCATAACACTGGTAAGAGTTTAATTTGAAGAGTAGATAAAAGCAAGTCAAATGTACTTTGGAATAGCAAATTGCTAATAGGTATATATGGTGGACACTTTGGCAAACTTGGTTTTTAGGAGTTGGATACACGAGTAGAGCTCATACTCAGTACAAGGCGAGGGCTAGCAAAAAACTGGGAGCGACCAACTAAGAGAGCAATAATGGCCATAATCATGCAAATCGACAAAGCAACATTAAAAGAAGCATAAGATGGCATCAAAAGTCAAAAACTAAATGATCATAGAGGCTATTGGCGACTTTGTATGAGTCTAACATGTGTGGGCATGTGCCAAATCAACCCAAATAAAGCATGAAGGAGAAAACCAAAATAATGCTTCCATACAATAAAAACAACGCATGATTTTTTCAAAGGCTCATTAAGCAATCTCAGTCATTTGAGACAAGTCATGCTACAGCAAAAATCACTAAGCATACTATCAAAAAAACATCAAGCATGACATGAAAAAGCATAAGCCGCAGTCTACACAAGCTCCTTCTTGTACCACTTTTTTTTTTGCATAAAGCTTTTTCTCTTTTACAACACCATTCAAACTTTTTATAAACACCTCTTTTGATGAAAACCAATAAATATCAGAGGCAAAAATACACCTTGATGAAAATATATAACAAGATCTGAACACAAATCAAGGCGAAAATCAAAAGCTAAACGCAGTAGCAGAAAAAGAGAACACTCGTTGAACGATAAGAGTGAAAACTAGAGTGTTCTTGGTAAATGAAAAACGAGTTCATCTCCTCCAAAATAAACATGATGTGATCTAACCATTTATTGCAGCAAACTAAACTAAACTAATACTGAAAACTAAAACAACTGACGCTCCAAGAAAAACACATAGTGCATGAAGCAATAAAAATATAGTGTCTTGAAAGGTGACCTGATTTTTGCCGATGAAGAAGGGGGTGCCTCGGGGGCATCCCCAAGCTTTGACGCTTGTACTTCTTGGATATTTCTTGGGGTGATGCATGGGCATCTCCAAGCTTGAGCTTTTGTCCATTCTTCATCTCATCTCATCATTCTCCGATCCCTACACTTGAAAACTTCCTTCATACAAAACTAAACACAAATCTACTAGCAACATTAGTGTAAGCATAACATTGAATCAACCCTTTTTGCTTCAGGTTTCAACTCAAAACCACCACATATAAAGTATATACTACTATAGCAACTTCCTCAAAAGTTCCGTGATCAAAAGAACTAAAAAAGAAAGCGATAAAGCGGCACACACAAATATTGGCAGAAATCTGTCAAAACAGAACAGCTGACAAAGGTCGAATTTTTAGAGGGTTTTCTGTTGCTCAAATCAAAAAGTGTTCAACTAATGAAAATTTTGATATAACCTGGGGCATATGCACAAGAAATCGCAGGTCCAAAAGATATACAGAGAATTTTCACGAATTTTTACGGTGCAGCACCAAAAACTGTTTTAGGACAGCAACATCCCCAAATCTTACCTCACTCAAATTAGAGGCTTCTCTTGGCACAACAATGAAATAAAAAGGATAAGGAGCGGTTATTACAGTAGTAATAACTTCCAAGACTCAAATAAAAGAAAAAGTCCTGAAAATAAAACAATGGGTTATCTCCCAAGAGTGCTTTTCTTTAACGCCTTTGAGCTAGGCGCAGTAATTTGCAAAGATGCTCATGTGGGCGCCATATAAGAGCTTGAGGCAAAGGAGCCATATAGGAACTTAAAGCAATAGAGAGCATCAAAAAGCAAGTATGGAACACATTTAAATCTAAACCACTTCCTATGCATAGGAATCTTGTAAGAAAATAAATCAACGAGGCACATAGTAGCAAGCATGGATAGATAAAACAAGTGCCACTTCAAGATTTGCAACATAAAGAGGGGAAACTTAATATTGTTGAGATCCATCAAACCATGTTTCCCTCTCTTATAATAACTTTCAGTAGCATCATGAATATAATTAACAATATAACTATCACATAAAGCACCCCTATCATGAGCCACATGCATAAAAGAATTATACCCATCATATTGTAATTATAACTAATTTTATCCTCAATAGTAGGTGAACTGAAAATATTATACCCATCATCATAACCATCATAAACTAGATGTTTAGTACCATCACAAGCTAGAGAACAACTATCTCGCAAAGCATATACTTCAAACATATCATCATAAGAAGGAACATCACATTTGGGAGATAAAATATCATCAGAGCAAATTTTCTCCACTAAAGCTGGGGAACTAAAAATATCATGCTTAACAAAACCAGCTTCCCCAAGCTTAGACTTTTCTATAGCATTAGCAACAACGGTGTTCAAATCATTCATACTAACAACACTATTAGCATGCAAATTAAGCTCCAAAGGTTTTTCAATTTTCTCTTCAAACACTTTATATCTAAACTCAGGAAAAAGACTACAGAACTCTTTGTTTTCCATTAAGCCTAACTAGTGAAAATAAAAACAAGAAACAAAAAGATGTAATTGCAGAATCTAAAGGAAATAACTCCCAGCACTCACACAGGAGGATGCGAGTACCTTTTACCTTACCTCCCCGGCAACGGCGCCAGAAAAGAGCTTGATGTCTACACACGCTTCTGTTCTTGTAGACAGTGTTGGGCCTCCAAGTGCAGAGGTTTGTAGAGCAGCAGCAAGTTTCCCTTAAGTGGATCACCCAAGGTTTATCGAACTCAGGGAGGAAGAGGTCAAAGCTATCCCTCTCAAGCAACCCTGCAATTACGATACAGAAAGTCTCTTGTGTCCCCAACACACCCAATACACTTGTCAGATGTATAGGTGCACTAGTTCGGCGAAGAGATAGTGAAATATAAGTAGTATAGATGATTATAAGTAGTAAATACAATCTGGAATAAAAAGGGGAGCAAGCAAACAAGTAACAAAACAGCAAGTAAACGGTGTGCAAAGCTTGTAAACATGGCCTAGGGATCATACTTTCACTAGTGGACACACTCCCAACAAATATAACATAATTAAACAAATAAATAACTTCTCTTCACTATGGTACTCTGAATTACTCTCCTATTGAATAACACTAATCATTGCGTAGGGCTACGAAGCACTCCTCAAAGTTCATCAAGTACTTGACAAACACCACTCATAGAGATATCCAAATCAAATCACAACTCAAGATAAATATTATTGCAACTTAGACCAAGTACTAACACGGTGCACACACTGTCAACATTACACCATGAAAGGAGGAATAGATCACTTCAATACTATCATAGTGATAATTATTCTCATAATCCATAAAAGATCACAATCGTAGCCTAGACCAAGTACCACCATGATGCACGCACTGTCACCGTTACACCATGGCAAGAGGAATAGATTACTTTAATAACACACTAGAGTACACATAATGAAGAAGAGTAACATCTACTTATTCAACATGATACAAAGCTCACGATCACATAAAGATCACATCATGGGAGAGAGAGAGGTGAACCACATAGCTACCGGCAGAGCTCTTATCCCCGGGGGTGAACTACTCCCTCCTCATCATAGGAGACAGCAAGGTTGATGGAGATGTCGGTGAGGTCGATGGAGACGGCAGAGATGGCGATGGAGACCGATGGAGATGGCTCCTGGGGCACTTCCCCGTCCTGGCAGGGTGCCAAAACAGAGACTTCTGTCCCCCAAAATTTGGCTTCAACGGCGGCGGCGCTGCGGAACTGTTCTGGAAATTTCGCCGACCCCTCTAGGGTTTTCCGTCCCGAGGCTTTATATAGGCGAAGGGGCGTCGTCAGGGGGCAGCCAGGGGCTCCTCACACCAGGTGGGCGCGGCCAGGGGCTGGGCCACGCCCCCTACGTGTGAGGGCGGCCTCTGGCCCCCCTCTGGCTCTCTTTTGGTCTTCGGGAAGCTTCCGGGAAAAATAAGACTTCTGGAACTTGTTTCGTCCAATTCTGAGAAAATTTCCTGTGTAGCTTTTCTGAAACACAAAAATAGCAGAAAATAGGGAACTGGCACTGTGGCGACTTGTTAGTAGGTTATTTCCGGAAAAATGCATAAAAGTGCCACGAAGTGTAACGAAACACAAGGCAAATGGTGTAAAGACAAGCATGGAGCATAAAAAATTATAGATACGTTTGAGACGTATCACTCCACCTCGAGGATAGCTCAGTGACATAGAGCTATAATTAAGTCTTGGGTACCACTTATGCATCCACCGAAGAGTAAAATTGGCACCTGCCACTAAGTTCAGTTCTATCAACCGATGAATACGCTGACTAGATCTGAAAGTATCGAGAAGCAGTGGGAAACTTCCAGGCAGAGGATTGCGAGGAAGCATGACAAAATGCATAGTTATGAGAGCTCTTTGGCAACCATCAACTGACTCGCCGATATGCTGGGTGCGGTCCTGAAGCAAGACGATAGCACGGCGGTGGCGAGGATCAGACCAGAAACTCTCAATACCCGCTGACATCTTCTCCAGGGCCGTATTTCGCTCGGCAACCCGACGATCTTCAGCAGCAAAATCCAAACAAGTGCCTAAGATGACAGAGGATATCACAAAGCAGTAGTGGAACAAAAAGGAAAAAGAGAAGTCGCAAGGATTCTTACATCGCAACATTTCGCAGGCAGACTCGATAATGCCAATGACAAAAGAGTCGCATTCTTCATGATGCACAATCTTCGCCATCAGACTAGACACCTTATCGTCGAGAACAGATATCTGCTTCATCAAACCACAAGCTTTGCTAGCTTTGTCTATAGTTATTTGCGCCTGGCGTTTGGCTAAAGTCAAGCAATTCTCAAGATCTGAAATCCTTGAAGAATACTCAGCGCATTGACAGCAGCAGCGAGGAGGCGATGAAGCTTTAGACTTAAAAGCACCAGAGGGAGCCTGGTTGCGACTTGGAGGATCACCAATACGCGCAGACTGGAAGCCAAAAGAAAAGAAAGGGGAAGCATTTCAGAAGCCAACATGATATAATAGAAAAGAAGCATATTTACATAGATGCAAACCCTTTGACTAAAGTTCTCGGGTTGCACACGACTAAAGGTTTTACACCAAAAGCAGAAATTGAAAATTACAATAAGAGGCCAAATCTACGCCACCTCAGCATTTTGCTCCGTGGCGGAGGAAGGCATGGCAAAAGCAATGCCAGCAGTTGAAGGAGGCGCGGGCTCTTCCGTCGCTAGAGTCAAGGGAGTTGGCGCTGTAGAAGTTGCGGAAGCCGCCGAAGGAGAAATAATCGATACTAGGGCGGGCGCAAACTTCTTTGCCTTCTCGAAGAAGGCCTTTAACTCTGAGCGGGTGCAGCCATGAGGAGAGCTAACCTTCTCCCAGTCGAAATCTGCACCATGTGCATAAGAAAGTGCGATAGCACCCTCAGCACCTCGCTTCAAAGAAAGCCCCTTCAGCTGGAGGACGGGGTCATCAGTCGTATCAAAGGCTTCGGCAAGTTTCTTCAAGTCATTGTTCGGAACCTCCGCCTTTTGCTTGGGCCACAACCCGACGAACATCCGCGTAAGAACGCGGCTCACCAACTCAAAGATCTCCTAGACAGATATCCAGTTTGCTTCGAGTAAGTTAACCGCGGTCATCAGAGGATCATCGCCCGGTTGCAGAGTCGACAAAGACACCTTGGTTAATCCTGTACAACAAAGGGGACAAGGAAAAAGCAGGAAAGGAAAGTATTAGCAAGTGCAAGAAAGCAACATCAGTCGAAGAAGAGGACAAGGCGAGTATGTACCTCCAGCAGCAGCAGACATCGTGTGAAGACGCTCAGCCACGGCTTGCTCTCGCTGGAAATGCTCTTTGTTAGCATTGGCCAAAGCCTTCTCCGCTTTCTTCGCCTTAGCCAGTGCTGACTTATGCGACTTCTCAGCACTTACTTTGGCAGCGGTCGCAACATCAAAGGCTTTCTGCGAAGCACTGAGCTCGGCTTCCAGCGATGCAATGCGAGCATTGGCTGATGCTAGAGCATCTGCAGTCCAGCAAAGAAAGGAAAGGAGAAGTCAAACAAACAACAAAGAGAAGCATACAGGACAAGCAAAAACAGGATAAAGAATTCACCTTTGGAAGCTTTAGCAACCTTTAGGTACTCAGCACATTCAGTGCCCAAGGCGACAAATTTCTTCATCAATGCCTGGGAAAAAAAGGACGCGTAAGAGTATAGATTATGCAAGGAAAGTAAGTCAGGGGCATTTACTCACATCATCAGGGGAGACCGTGGATTCGTGGGCTTCAAGAGAAACGTCGGCTTCCTTGGATCTTTTCGACCGCTTGG
Organism: Dactylis glomerata; assembly: GCA_007115705.1. Lineage (NCBI taxonomy): Eukaryota > Viridiplantae > Streptophyta > Magnoliopsida > Poales > Poaceae > Dactylis > Dactylis glomerata. The sequence continues at coordinate 3,127,712 of QXEO01001223.1, forward strand.
TTCTTCGGGTCACAGGAACCTTCTTGACAGAAGCCCTGGTGGTCCTCGGCGCCTACACAACCGGCTCAATTTCTTGTGCGGAAGGCTCATCAGCAATTACAGCTTGAGTAGAAGGAGCAGCCGTAGCATCCCTTTGCGGCTCTTCGTCATCGCTGCAAGAGGAAACAGGTTATATACAACCCGAAAGAAAGAGAGCAAGTACAGTGCAATCACAGAACTCGCAGAACACTTACGATGCCATGAGGTCGAAGAATTCAACAGCTTCTTCTAGAACAGGGGCTTTATTAGCCGCTGTTCTCTGCATAGAGGTACTCGAAGAAGTAAACTCATCGACACGCTTCCTCTTCTTGTCCGCACCAGTGTCTTCAGAAAGCACAGGAGGAGGCGATGTCGTCGAGCTGGTATCCTCTTCCGATTCTTCGGCTTCATCTCCGTCCTGATTTTCTTCAGCCTCGGGGGCTTCAGATACAGAAGAGGCCAGATCAGCCAGGAGAGGCCCTTCCTCTGGAAGAGGAGGGCGTGAAACGAGGAATTAGTGGTCCTATAAGCAAATAAGTCAGCAAAGTAACCGATACAAGGATAAACACAGCTCAAAACCGATGAATTCGACAACAAGTGTACAAAGCAAACAAATATATACCTCGGGTAGGGGGTGCACAGAGTCGAAATAATTAGCGGCCAATTCTGCAACCGCATGGTCCTTGGTGAGCTTGGTGAGGCTCCTAACTCGCTTGTCGACTTCTTGCTTCTCCATTAGATCTCCAGAGATGCGAGAAGGATCCACCAAGCCAGAGTAGCTCCAAAGTTTGGCAAGGCAATGCTGCAGGGGTTGAACTCGACGTTGCACAAAGAACGCCATGAGCTGAATACCCGACAATGCGCCTCCTTTACCTCCTTTCAGAGCTTGGATGCGGGTCAATAGAGGAGCAATTTGCTCCATCTCAGCATCTGTGGGAGGCGAATCCCACAAGGCCAATTTCTTTAGCTCCTTGGAGGCGTCAAAGGGGGCTAGGCCATATTCGTCTTTGGAGGAGGCCTTACGGTCTTTGATGTAAAACCATTTGGTCCTCCAACCTTGGACTAACGCAGACATGGAAAATTCCAGATACTGCGCCTCAGGGCGCACAGAGACGACAGCACCGCCCAGTTCGGGTTTTTTTTGGCTAGAGCAACGCTGGGGCGGAGCCGGAAGATAGATCTCCAAAGAAGAAAGTGGGACTCAATCCCCAGGAATAACTCGCAAAGAGTCACGAAGCAAGCGATATGGAGGATGGAGTTAGGTGTGAGCTGGTGAAGCTGCACACCATAAACAAAAAGAAGCCCACGAAGAAACTCGTGGGCAGGAAGAGATAGTCCGCGGAAGAGGAAGGAAAGGAACATCACTCGATAACCGCTCGAGGGCTGAGGGATCCGCTCGGTGCTTGGGAACTTGATGGAGTCGCTGCTGGAGATGAGGCCGTCCGTCCTGGCCTTCTCCACCTCCTTCTGCACGATGGCAGAGGGCACCCAGCTAGTTGCGGAGTTCGTTGTCTTTCCCTTGGCCATGGTGTTCTTAGCCGCAAGGTGCTTCACGCGCATCTACAAATCTGCGCCTGGGGGCTATGCACGAGAGGAGCAGGAAGCAGAGATCGACAATGGCGGCGGCGGCGGAGAGAAAGAGCTGGTAAACAGTACAAATCCCCACTATCCCTTTATATACCTTCTCGGTGAAGGAACGTGGGCTGAGACGTGGCGAAAGGAGCGGAAGCGGCAGCCCACTAACAGGCAGAGAAATACAAAATTACCGCGCTACCCATGAAACGGTACGCGCTCAGTAAGGGTGACGTATAGCTAAATTTGGCCACTGACGTCACGAAGAGGGCGAAAAGATTAGAGATCAATTCAACAGATGCATATAATCGACGAGTATCAACTATGGCGACTGTCAAATAAAAGATGACAGAAAAGAACAAACAAGGTTGGCGCCGACAATACAAAAAACAATTTAGGAGACTATACCCGAAAACATTCGATTATAGCCTCGGGGGCTACTACCATCGGGAGCGCTGAACGTGCACCCGATGAAGTTATCGCTAAACTATCTCGAGTTGAAGCATGATGATGGAGTACACTATATTTGAGCCTATACTCGAAAAAAGTTTTGTTCGACTATAGCCTCGGGGGCTACTCCCATCGGGAGCGCTGAGCGCGCACCCGACGATGTTTATTGACAAGTACTGGAGCACGGAAAGTGAAGGAGTATGCGATGAAACATTGTTACTCCCATCAGGAGCGAGTTTTTATGGTTGTATAACCCGAATATTTTCAGTCAAAATTTGACTGCGACATGTGATTCTCGAGTTGCGTTATCGCAACGAAACTCGAATGCCGTGATTTATCACGAAGGCAAGACCCCGGGATCCGTCCTGTGTGGCCTGGTATACGCACATGGATGCGCTCTGCTGGTATGTATCTGTGTCTATGACGCGAAGAAAATCCTGGTGGACGCGCTGGGTACCCTGAGAACAACTGAGATTCATTCTTTATAAGTCCTAAATGCGGCAAAAGAATGGATTTGACCGGTATCCCGAATTCAAATCCAAGGGGATTGAATTTGAAGTAGGTGGCAAGCATCTATTCCGGCAGTTAACTGACCTCTTGATCCGTCAGAGTTGTCAGGCTTGTTCATCAAAACCCCTTGCGAGATATTATCATGAAAATAAGTCGAAAGACCAAGTCGAAGATTTGAAGATATGAAGAAATCGAAGAATTGATCAAGTCAAAGATTTAAAGATTAGAGATTCAACCCGAATCTGTAACTCTGGTAGAATCTCAGGGGCTACTGACAAGGGTATAGCTGATAGAGCCCACTAGTTGAGTACCCCTGAGGCCCGTTTAGCTAGGCCCAATTGTAATAATAGTCGAGATACGAGTTCTTATCGTATGTCGATATTGTAATCTGTATCGGACCCTACCCGATCCTCGAGACCTGGCCACCTATATATAGGGGCCAGGAGGGGACGGTGTAGGCCAGATTGAAAGCAAGCCAGGTTCAACACCCAAGTTTACTTTCGATATACACCTATTTCGACTAACTTTACCTTCGAGTTCATCCGACGCCCTATCTCCCCGATCCTAAGTCCTTCATCTAGGACATTTGTCGAGTTAACCCTCGTCATCTAGATTACCAGTATAATACTTACATGTTGCTCCCTGAAACAAGACAACATCTCGTGAGGCACAAGTTTAAATGGAATAAAATTTTAGCTCACGGTGAACAAAAATATGGATAAGTTGAACAGAAAAATTACCCACCAAGGAACAAATTACCAGTGTGACCAAAATCTTAGATTAAGTGAAGCAAAAAATTGAACCATAATATATTTGGAGCAAATGGAACAAGTCATGAGTATTAAAAAATAAAACTTTGATCAAAACATAAAACAATTTTGAAACATGAGAAACAAATCACAGTAGAACATAATATTAGAACAAGTGAATAAAAAACTTAGCCCTCCTGGAACTGAACTACCAATATTTTTGGAGCAAGATTAGCACCCACGAAACGCATCCTCACATTTTAGAAACAAAATTTAGATTAGTTAAACAAAAAAATAAGAATCATGAAATATAACCTGGCTCACAATAGAATCTTAAGAAACTAAAGTAATGACAAAAAATAGAAGAAAGAAGGAAAAAACAAGGCAAAAAATTAGCGGCCATAGGATATGTTGCTATAAGATGATTATGTTTTTAGACGAAATGAAACAAAAATCAAAATCATAGAAATATAAAACCTGATTAAGAGGGGGGGGGGGGGGGGATAAAAAAGAAGAAGAATAAACTGGAATGAAAGACAGCAAAGAGAAACAAGAAAAAGAAAAATAGAAAGAAATTTTCAGTAGATGATTCCCAAGCTGTATAAGTATGACTGAGCCATGGTCGATCATGACTTTGTCCAAGTTTCAGTAGCCAGCGATCCAGCTGGGCTGTCTGAGTACTGCAATGAGAATTCCAAATTCAGAAAAATCTCCGCCTGCACTCCAGCAGCCTTTACAGAGGAGAGGAGAGACAGAGGGATTAGTATCATGATTAACTGAGTAGAGATCATCCCCAATTCTTTATTACTGGGTGCACATGCATGCATGAGTGCACGACCAGCCTAGTCTAGGCTAGCACATCCAACTTTGGGTTGTCCTGTGAGCTGTGAGAGAGAGCATCAGGGTAGAGAGGGACCAGTCACTATGCCCAATCGGGTTGTGTCCATCACAGTGGCACCGCCGATCTTATTTATGGACAAGAGTATCCAATCTCGCTGCTTTGCCCCTACCCACATGTCTAATAGGCCCCTCAAAACGTATGAGCCCCTTATAATTCTGACGGGATAAGGAGTGACGGCGAATGCGACCGTCTAGCAGGCCCCGTATTTGGGCCGGCCCGTATCGGCAGAATACGGGCCCCGACAAACCCACCCCGCCGCCCCCTACTTATACTGGGCAAGGGTGCGAGTGGGGGGCCAACCCCTCACTCGCAACCCTAGCGCCGCCGCCGCCACTTCCTACTCTGGCGAGAAATTCCCAGCACCTCCCCACCGCATTTCCACCGCCGCGAGCATGAGCGGACGAGGAAGAGGCTCCCTGTCGCCCGCCGGTGGATCGAAGCCGGAATCGCTCGAGGAGGCATGGCGCGTCCACTGCAAGTACTCCGCCGCCGGGAGTCGGCGTGCGGCGTGCAAATACTCCGCCGCCGGGATGCCGCCGTCGCTCCGGGACTTCGCGGAGGGCGGCCGCTACTACAAGGCCGACCCTCCGTTGAAGCCGATGAGCGGCGCGGATTTCGAGAAGTGGCGGCGCCGGTGGGAGCAGGAGCAGGCGTGGAAGCACGCCTGGGAGAAGAAGCACGCCTGGGAGGGGGAGGATAGCTCCAGCGGCAGAGCGCCGCGAGCTGGCGACGAGGAAGAGGCGGCGGAGGAGGGGGAGGACCCCCTCTTCTTGGAGGCGGTGGCCGCGTCCAAGAAGGACGCCGCCGACAAGGCTCGGGCGGAGGCGGAGGAGGCGGCGGCGGCCATCGCCGCCGTCAACGAGCTGATTGCTCGGGAGGCCGCCGCCACCACCCCGGTCGTCATCCTCGACGAGTAGGTTAGCAATGTAGAAGTCGCGATCCAGTAGGATCGCGCAATTTTGTAAATCCCTATCTATGATCAATGAAGAACTACCTTTGAATTTTTCCGGGGTTTGCTTTTTTAAAATATACGGGGTGAGATAAGGGGTCTGTTTGATGGATTGATGAACTCTCTGTTAGTGGCGACCAATTTTCCTGATACAGAGCCCTCTACTCGCGTTTTACGGGGCATAAATATAAGGGGTCTGTTAGACATGCTCTTATAGTTGTATGGATCCATCCTTCCATGTCTTCCTGCCTCCCCTTCCGTGAGAGAACTCAAAGACAGAGAAGAGTTCAGACTTCAGACTTCGGAACAGTAAAACTTTCTGCCCGATGTGCGCCGCTCCTGGTGCGCACAAGGAGCGACATACATTTTTTTTTACATGAGTGTTACACACTTGATGCAACGATTCCCTCTATATCTTAAAGTCAACAAGGATTACCTCTCTGCTCCCTCCGTCATTAAATAAGTGTAAGTTCATGTCTTTGTCCAAAATCAATTTGATTTTTTACGGAAAGTCCATCGATCTATTGATAATGCTCTATAGTAGTACAAGGAAGTGAAAGAGTAATAAAAATTACAAATAGGTCAACATACTCCCTCCGGTTCTCCAGGCGGGCGCAGGGAGATGTCTCGTTATCCTTGCGGCTTCCACACGAGGCGGCGACTGCGTCGATTCTCACATGGCCGGCGTTAATGTCCACCGGCCCTCACGCCTACCATGGTGCCCTTTATATAGCGGCCCATGGCATCATGTCACTCTCACGCCACCTCCTCCTTCTCCTCTCTCCACAACGTCGCACCGACGACCCAGAGGAGTAGGAAGGTATGGCCACCCTGTAAGACTAGTTGAATGAGGTGCAACGCTCCCTATGCCGTGGCGTGGTCAGCAGTCGACACCGACAACTACATCGACTTCACCCATGGGCGTACCCAGGTTTAGCTTCCCGGTGCCAAAGACACCGGGTCCATGACAATTTCCTTCGTATTTTCATCTATAACATTAGCATGTGACACCCTCTAGCTGAGTGAGAATTTTGTTGTATTTGCAAAGTGGACACCGGGTAATTTTTCTCGCTGGGTCCACCCATGACTTCACCGCAACGATAACAACCGATTTGGCAGGGCAGACGGCAGCGATGAGGTCAACTACAACGCCTTCGACAACAACAGGTCTAGAAATTTGAATGAAATTTATCAAATTGTTTGAATTTATAGAATTTAAATTATTTTGATCAAATTTATTGGAGGTGTCCATAGAAAGCGCTGGCGCTTCCAATAACATCAATCCAGCGCTATTGGCAAACGAGCTATTGGGGTCGTAATTGAAGATGCTCTAACCTCTACAACAGCCAGATCGGTCAAGCCTCAATACTCTAGTCCACTTGCCTACCTATCTTATGTCTAGGACCTGCTAATTTTATGAGGGACAGAAAGGAAGCTTGTGATCCAGTGTAAATGCGTAGGCACGTGCTCCTTTTTTTTCTCTATGCAGGTAGCGGTATTTCGGATGTTGGCATGCAGCTCCAGGGAGGTAGTTGGCTTGTGTATATATGAATCTATTATAAAAAAAATACTCCCTCCGTTTCAAAATATAAGATGTTTTAGATATATGAAGCAAATGTATCTAGATATCTTTTAGTGTGTAGGTTCACTTAAATATACACACTAAAAGGTGTCTAGACACATTTGCTTCATAAAGCTAAAACATCTTATATTTTGAAACGGAGGGAGTATTTAAGATACAAACTGGAAAATGTAAAAAGAATCAATAAAAAAAATTGTTTGTAGATTCAAATATTCTATGTTCGCACACGAGTTTTCGGAAAGAAAGAACATACTTTGTGGCCTCGGTAAAAAAAAGTCCCTGAATAGCCATTGAATTTTTTTTATACGGGATAGAAAAATATTCTCTTTTCTAAAAACAAGTGTGCGAACATCGAATGTTCGGATGCACATGCAAAAAAATTCTTTCAATTTTTTTTAATATTTTGAATTGTGTTTTCCAACAATAAGTTCATATGCACCCGAGAACCCAAACTGAATTTCCCGCGGCTCCAGCCCCCTTTTTCTCCATGAAGGTGGTATAGCTGCATTTTCGGATGTAGGCATGCAGCTCCAGCAATCATCCACCAACCTAACAGGATATATTTGTTCGCTCACCTGCCGTGCCGCTGCCGCACGTAATCAAGCTCGTCCGGTGACTGTCTGGTTTTATGTTCAAAATTTGTCAGCTACCACTAGCAATGCATGCGCGGATCGACGTCGTGTCTGTGTCGACACGGCACCGGACTGCCCAGCAGCCAACGACTTCTAGCGCCGGTCAGGTCAGGGACGCGTTAGCCCTGCCCTGTTTTCTGATTACTCGAGTGATTTGCGTGGTTCGTTCGATGCTAACAGCGACGGCCATGTCGTCGTTCTCTTGTTATGGACCTTGATTCATGCACACTGTCGAGACACTGTTATTGATAGTTGCCGTGTATGAACATATATAGACAAAGACCGCCAAAACCTGTGTAATGTGCAACTCCCCTAAACTTTTTCAAATCATATAGTGCTCGGCCTGTGATCAGTGGCGGATCTAGAAACTTCTAGAAGCCTGGGCACACATGCCTATAATACCAATATTTTGGGCAAATTTTAACAGAATATCATGTGTTATAAGGCGCCGGAGAGTCGGCAAGCCCGGACGGCCGCCCGGGCTGTAGGGGTGGTGGATCCGCCTATGCCTGTGATGATGTGGCCAGCGTTTGCCTTCAACCTGGCACGGTCGCTTGTTTTACCCTTTAACTTGCCACGTCACTATCTTAGTCAACAGTGGCAGCTAAAGAACCATCAATGGTAGGTAGATTGTTTAGCACGATTCTTTCAAGCTGCAGTTGCCGTGTCTTGTTTTTCCTCAAATTTGTGTGAGCTTATGCTGTATGTACTTCTGGAAGTTCAAGTGACCAGGATGAGCTTGTTTTAATGAAATTGTTCATGCTATTAATTGTAACTGACTGTAAACACATTATTTCCATTCATGAATAATGCTCTCTCTTTTTGAGTTATAGCTTTGTTCAGTTCAGGTTTAATTAAACCAAGCGTTGCTAAGATTGTCATTGCTCCAGATACTTTTATAAATATATCTAGTTATTGTCATATAACATTCAGTCCATTGCAACGATATCACATAAGTTTATCCATCATCATACATTAGTCGACCCATCCCATTCTCATCCCAGTCTCTTCTAGTGAGTGGTAATCATAATTTTGATATAGCTTCACATAAGTTCGCTGATGCCTATGGTTGCGAAGATGTACCCCCACAAAACAACTCTGATCCCCATTTATATCTGTCATGTGGCGACAAGGGGACAAGCGCGGGAGCAGGCACTGGAGGGCGTGACGCGACCTTCAGGCATGGAGCATATGCCTAGCAATATTCGGCATAGCATAATTTTCGTCATAGCCTAAGAATATTCCTTTAAACTTTCACTATAAATATATTTTTACATTTTTATAACACATTTAGTCAACTCACAGGGGCTTAATTAGCATATATGTTTTACATAATTACTATAAGTAACCATATAATATTATTGCTAATCACCAAGATTATTTTTTTGTACACTTATATTTTATAATTTTGTAGTACACTACATATTTATATCGCATTTTGTGATCAAATTTACATTATTGAGGTCAAAATGGCCTAGGTTTTCACTCATAAATGTTTCTCAATTTTTAATATTATGAGTAGCTCCTGATGTAAGTTATAAAATAATTGAAAAATGCCGCTCTGTAAAAGACCCTTTGCTAATCGAATCTCCCAGATCTAGGAAAAGAAAATGTAAACATGCACGTATTCATATATTAATTTTGGACATCAAGATAAACTTTTGTGTATATGTATCTTTTCAAGTTCATTTTATTATTCTTAAGTATATTATTGAAGAGTTCGAAATTGTATAGTCTAACAGATATTAGGATATACGTTTGGAGTATGTTCCTATTTTAGATATAAGCAACAACAATACTCTAGAGTGTGTGACGGGTTTAAACGAGATTTGCCACCATATTAACTTATGGGTCGAAGTTTCATCAAAAGCACTTGAAATCGTTTAGTTGACTTAGCAAGTTGGCGGTATATTAAATTTGCACAATGTTGTTGGAAAAATCAGCAATTTACCAGAGAATTTAATCCATGAAAACAGTAGACAAAACACGGCAGAAAGCATCAAAATCAAACTAACCATGTTTACAAGTGAACGGTATGAACAAAGCATATCTAGCATATCTAAATCGATTGCTAGTCCGAGAAACTGAAGCGCAAATGCGAAAATCAGGAAGACATACGGTGTTGGAGCCGGTGCGGATGCAGAACCGCCGTTGGTGTTGTCGTCGGTGAGAGACATGTCGCCGAAGAGGTTGTCGATGTCGGGGAAGAAGTCCTCGTTGGGGAAGATGTCGTCCTCGTGGGCGTCCGTGATGAAGAAACCTTCAGTAGTCGCGCAGAGCGCTCCCCAAAAACCTTATCGCCTCTCTCCCGTACAGGATCGTAAGAGACGGGGTTCCGAAGGCCTACTGTCCCGGCTCGCGGTGCACGCCGCAAGACGGGATGGGGAAGACTGTGAGGCAGCGCAAAGCTTTTGGAGGCAGTGGTGGCTGTGTGTTGTGTGTTCGCAGAGAGGAGCGACCTCTCTTTTATAGCCACAGAGGGAGGCGAACAGGCAGCGCGGGAGGCGAAACGAACAACCAGAAGACGAACCGAACAGTCTCGTATTCATTTTCCACTCAGGCAAATCGTTTCAGCTTCCACGTGACCGTTCAGTTCCGTAGTCCAGTCATGCGTGACAAAAAGAAAGGCTCGGCACATTCCGCAAACCGCGGCACGCGCGCGCGCGTCGTGACGAGGCGAGGCGAGGCGTGGCGAGGCGGGCGGAGGAGGAGGAGGAGCGCGCGTGAGAGAGCCTTCTTCTCACACACTCTTACCACAAGGGGGAGAGCTCACCTTATATGTTGGTCCAACTCCTTCCAAACTAGCAAGGTGGGACTAAACATTTGTCCCACCCCTTGTCATGCATGAATGGGCCACATGGGCCTCTAGGATTTAGGAATTATTGGATTTACTATTTATAGGCTGGGCCATAAAGGGCCAAAATTCCAACAATCCCCCACCAGATCCTAGAGGCATATAAAGTTGCCTTAGGTTCCAAAACATTGTTTATATACCAGTGCTGCAGTGGAGACTGTTAAGTTGAACTTCCACCTAGATCTCTATGCTACAGTAGACTGCTACTTGAACAGTGGACTAGGCCTTGAACTGCAAGTTTTCTGCGAATCTAGTTTTACACAAAGCCTTGACAGATATTGGGCTGCCGTGGGACTTCCCCGCGATTTGGAGCTTATACGTCATACTCCGAGACCTTTCATAAGTTTGTTAAAGAGCACCCAACTCTCATAGACTGCGACGTTGAACAGTCAGACTCACATAGGTGTGTTCTTCAAAAGATGTTCTGCAGGACAACATCTCTGCTTAAGTAAGCCACTTAGAACACATTAAGATAAAATCAGCCTGCCTTGCAGATTAGGAGAGTTCTGCATCTTCACGGAGTGGTATTATACAAAGTAGGGATACTCTCCTCTCAATTGACCAACAGCTTGTCTCCCAATTCTAATTCACGGGATCTCCGATCACATAGAGTGGGTTACCACTATGGACAACTCATATTGTGGGTCTCATACCCATCTCCTTCGATGCATAATCTATCACGTTTCGTGATAGACCCTTTGTGAAGGGATCTGCCAAATTCTTAGATGTGTGGATGTAATCCAACGCAATAACTCCGGAGTTTCTCATTTTTCTGACAGATTTTAATCTCCTCTTCACATGCCTTGATGACTTCATGTTATCCTTAGAACTGTTTACTTTGATGATCACAGTTTGATTATCACAGTTCATAGGAATTGCGGGTATTGGTTTTTCAACCACAGGCAAGTCCATCAAGAGCTCACGAAGCCACTCTGCTTCAACAGTGGCTGTGTCTAATGCTGTGAGTTCTGCTTCCATAGTTGACCTCGTTAAGATGGTCTGCTTGCAAGACTTCCAAGAAACAGCGCCACCACCAAGTGTAAACACATAACCACTCGTGGCCTTTGTCTCATCAGCATCAGAAATCCAATTTGAGTCACTATACCCTTCAAGTACCCTTGGGTACCCAGAGTAGTGAATTCCATAGCTCGCAGTGCCTTTCAAATAGCGCAAAACCCTTTCAAGGGCCTGCCAATGAACATCTCCAGGATTTGACACAAATCGACTCAACTTGCTTACAGCAAAAGAGATATCAGGCCTCGTGGCGCTGGCTAAATACATAAGCGAGCCAATAATCTGAGAGTATCTCAGCTGATCCTTAGCATCCTTAGGATCTCCCTGATTCTTTCGAACCAACATGCTAGGATCATATGGTGTAGGAGAAGATTTGCAGTCGCTATACCCAAAACGACTCAAGATCTTTTCCACATAGTGAGATTGAAGCAGTGTTATCCCACCATCATCATCTTTTAGTAGCTTGATGTTCAAGATCACATCAGCCACTCCCAGATCTTTCATCTCAAAGCAATGAGATAGAAAGTCTTTGACCTCCTTGATGACTTCAAGATTGGTCCCAAATATCAGGATATCATCAACATACAGACATAGGATGACTCCCTCGCCCCCACCATGGCGATAGTACACACATTTATCAGCCTCGTTTACAACAAAGCCTACAGCAGTTAAAGTTCTCTCAAACTTTTCATGCCACTGCTTAGGTGCTTGCTTAAGACCATACAAAGACTTCAGCAACTTGCACACCTTTCCTTCTTGACCATCTACCACAAATCCATCCGGCTGATCGATATAGATTTCCTCATCTAACTCTCCATTTAGGAAAGCCGTCTTAACGTCCATTTGATGAATGAGAAGACTATGTGAGGCAGCCAAGGAAAGTAGTACTCGAATGGTAGTCAATCTGGCCACAGGTGAGTAAGTATCGAAGAAGTCTTTGCCTTCTTTCTGGGTATAACCCTTAGCAACAAGGCGTGCCTTGTACTTTTCAATGGTACCATCAGGTCTAAGCTTCTTCTTGAACACCCATTTACACCCTACAGGTTTACACCCATAAGGACGATCGACAATCTCCCAAGTTCCATTAGCCAAGATGGAATCCATCTCACTGCGGATGGCTTCCTTCCAATAGTCAGCATCTGAAGATGCATAGGCCTCTGAAATAGAACTAGAAGTATCATCCACAAGATACACGATAAAATCATTACCAAAGGACTTTGCAGTCCTCTGTCTTTTGCTCCTTTTAGGAGTTTCATCGTCATTCTCCACATGATTTTCGAAGTGTTCTAAAGGAATGGTGGGTTCAGGAATTTTAACTAATTCCTGTCTAGATGAACTGGGCATCTCCTGATTCGATGAGTTAGGCATATCCTTCATAGGAAAGATATCCTCAAAGAAAGTCACATCATTCGACTCCATGATCGTGCCAACAAGCATATCGGGTACCTCAGATTTTACTATCAGGAATCTGTACCCAATGCTATGGAAAGCATAACCTAGGAAAACACAATCAATAGTCTTTGGTCCAAGCTTGCGCTTCTTGGGAATTGGCACATTGACTTTGGCCAAACAACCCCAAGTCCGTAAGTAGGAGAGTTTTAACCTTCTCTTCTCCCATTCCACGAATGGAGTAATTTCTTTGTTCTTTGTGGGAACTCGGTTCAGGACATGACAAGCTGTCAATATAGCTTCCCCCCACCATGCCTGAGAAAGACCCGACATATCTAACATGGCGTTAACCAAATCAGTTAGAGTGCGGTTCTTTCTTTCGGCCACCCCGTTTGACTGAGGTGAGTAGGGAAGCGTCCTCTCATGGATTATACCATGTTCCGCACAAAAAGAATCAAACTCGTTGGAAAAATACTCTCCACCACGATCAGACCTAAGATGTTTGATCTTTCGATCAAGTTGGTTTTCCGCTTCGGCTTTATAGATTTTAAAGAAGTTCAGAGCCTCATCTTTTGATTTCAAAAGATACATGACGAGGGGTTAACTCGACAAATGTCCTAGATGAAGGACTTAGGATCGGGGAGATAGGGCGTCGGATGAACTCGAAGGTAAAGTTAGTCGAAATAGGTGTGTGTTGAAAGTAAACTTGGGTGTTCAACCTGGCTTGCTTTCAATCTGGCCTACACCGTCCCCTCCTGGCCCCTATATATAGATGGCCAGGTCTCGAGGATCGGGTAGGGTCCGATACATATTACAATATCGACATACGGTAAGAACTCGTATTCGACTATCATTACAATTGGGCCTAGCTTAACGGGCCGCAGGGGTACTCAACTAACGGGCTCTATTAACTATACCCTTGTCAGTAGCCCCTGAGATTCTGCCAGAATTGTAGATTCGGGTTGAATCTCTAATCTTCAAATCTTCGACTTGATCAATTCTTCGACTTTATCTTCAAATCTTCGACTTGGTCTTTCGACTTATGATAATTTGTTCGCAAGGGGTCTTGATGAACAAGCCTGACAACTCTGACGGATCAAGAGGTCAGTTAACTGCTGGAACAGATACTTGTCGCCTACTTCAAATTCAATCCCCTCGGACTTGAATTCAGGATACCGGTCAAACCCACTCTTTTGCCGCATTTAGGACTTATAAAGAATGAATTCCAGTGGTTCTCAGGGTACCCAGTGCGTCCACCTGGATTTTCTTCGCGTCGTAGACACGGATACATGCCAGCAGAGCGCATCCATATGCGTATACCGGGCCACACAGGACGGATCCTGGGGTCTTACCTTCGTGATAAATCACGGCATTCGAGTTTCGTTGCGATAACGCAACCCGAGAATCTTATGTCGCAGCCAAGTTTTCGACTGATAAAATTAAAGAAATTCGGATTTTAAATTAATCTTTTTCGCTCCTGATGGGAGTAATCTCTCCGCACTTTCGTCGACTATATAGTCAAAATTTGTATACTAACCCTTCTTCTTCCTCTATCGGGTGCGCGCTCAGCGCTCCCGATGGGAGTAGCCCCCGAGGATATGTTTGGATACTTGTAGTCAAGCATAGGCTCAAAGTTCATTTCTTCTTCCTTCTGTTAACCGTCTACTGTTTGCAAGCCCCCGAGTCCAAGTCGAGGTTTTCATATCATGCGACCACAATCTCCTCTTCTTGTGCTTTGATATTATCGTCTGCTGTGTGCAGAATTTAACTCCTATTGTAAAATATGTTGACGGGCCTTGTTTTAGCACGGGGGCCCGATAATACGTGCTTATAAATAAAGCACCCTTTAGCAAGGGTAAAAACCCTACTCAGATTCCTCCTCCGCCGCATCATCTTCTCCCTCCATCTAGGGTTTTCCTTTTTCCCTTGTCCGCATGGCTGATGCAGGTGGCTCCCGTCTGAATCTTGGCTCTCCGGTGGCGCCCCGAGGCCGAGGTCGCCCTCGTGGAAGCAAAAACAAGAACAATACCACTCTGGCCGCAGCAGGATCATCATCGGCCGCTCCGGCTAAACGTCACCCCGGGCGCCCACCTGGTAGCAAGAACAAGCCCAAGGTGACTGGCGCTGCCCCAGGTCCAGTCGCTCCTCCTCCTTCTACTTCCGCTGCTCCTGCTGCGCCTCCCCGAATCTTTTCTTTCCTCTGCATCGCCATGGCGCAGTGCCGCGAGATTCAGCACCTGCCACTGAGTTTCACCAACTTCATAGATGGGCGCGAACTGCGAGAGGCGGTTCTCCGCGAACAGTCTGGCAGTGGTGTCCCATACGAGGTGGAGGTGTGGTATGATGGCGACGGCGAGCAATACTTTAAGGGTGGCTGGTCTCAGTTCGCAGAAGACCACGACATCCACCAAGGCTTCTTCATGGCCTTCGACTTCCACATCGGCACGTCGAAGTTCGACGTGAAGATCTACGACGGCACCCTCTGCCAGAAGAAATATGAAGCTGAAGACCACTTCCATTAGGATTTTGCTTTCTATGTAATATCATTTGATAATGTCCTTGCTGCCATGTTCTCTTGTAATGAATATTCGTATTCTATGTCAATGTTTTTGCTAGTACCAAGAAAACAAGTCATTGTTCTGAGGTACGCTTTCCATCTATCGGGTTCTTTGTGAACCAAGAATATCGGGTTCCTTTGTGAACCACATTATTTGAATATTTATCGGGTTGACTGCACAACCTGTCAGTGAAAAAACTCTTCCAAGTCGCGATAAAAATTCCTTTCGTACGACCCGAGGGTTGAAGCCCCCGAGGCGAAGAAGTAATAATTATACAATTTTGTCGAGTTCAACCCAAAGAACCTGACCTGTGGCCTCATGTTCTGGGTTCAGAAGGTTAACTCGAATTTATTAATACCACTACGCGTAAAAACGCTGTAGCTGCTCTGCATTTCATGGGTTGCTCTCATCCTTCCCAATCTTCTTGTCTTGTAGTCGATATGCTCCTCCTGGTATTACTTCGGTGACGATGTAAGGTCCCACCCAAGGGGACTCTAACTTGCCGTGGCTGTCTTGCCTAAGTCACAAAACTAGGTCTCCCACCACGAAGGATCGTGGACGAACTCGACTACTATGGTAGTTTCGTAGACTCTGTTGATACTGTGTAGCCCTTTCCAATGCTTTATCTCTTGCCTCATCTAGTGCATCGACATCATCCTGCAATGCTTCTGTTGATCTTGTCTCGTCATATGCTGTCACTCTTGGAGCCTCGTGTGTAACCTCGACTGGAAGCACGGCTTCTGCGCCATGGACCAGGAAGAAAGGAGTTTCTTGAGTTGCTGCGTTAGGTGTAGTTCTTAAACTCCAAAGAACGGAGGGCAACTCTTCTACCCAAGCGCTCTTGGCTTTCTCAAGAGGTGCTAGGAGCCTCTTTTTTATCCCATTACATATCAGGCCATTGGCCTTTTCGACTTGCCCGTTTGTCTTCGGATGCGCCACAGATGCGAATTTTAGCTTTATCCCTAATCCTTCGCAGTAACTCTTGAATTCCTTTGAAGTGAAATTTGTCCCATTGTCTGTGATGATGCTGTATGGTACACCAAAACGAAAAACTATTGACTTGATGAAGTTGATTGCTGCTGTAGAATCTTGAGTTGTCACCGGGGCCGCTTCTACCCATTTGGTGAATTTATCGACTGCTACTAGCATGTAGACATGCCCTCCTGGCCAGGATTTGTGCAACTTTCCCACCATATCGAGGCCCCATTGTGCAAAAGGCCAAGATAATGGTATCGTTTGTAACTCCGCTGCTGGTGCATGCGGTCTAGATGCAAACCATTGACATGCTTCACACTTTCGAACTATATCTTTTGCGTCCTCGATGGCTGTTAGCCAATAGAATCCTGCTCGGAAAGCTTTTGCTGCTATTGCTCTGCTGCTAGCATGATGGCCGCATACTCCACCGTGTATGTCTTGTAGTATCTTTTGTCCTTCTTGTGGCGTTACACAACGCTGCAAAACGCCCGTAATACTTTTCTTGTATAACTTCCCCTGCAACACGATAAACGCTTTCGATCTTCGAGTTATCCTCTTGGCCTTCACTGCATCTTCTGGTAGTTTTTTATTTATCATGAATGCAAGATATGGCTGCATCCATGTTTCTTCTATCATCATGACCTCCTCTGGTTCTGATGTAGCCCCCGAGCCTGCTGTAGTAGTCGAACTTTTTCCACTTTTTATTGATCTTTCCACTATTTCCTCCCAAAATACTCCGGATGGCACAGGTAAACACTGTGACCCGATATTTGCTAAATTGTCGGCTTCTTCATTGCTGTTCCTGCTTACGTGCGAGACTTCACATCCATCGAACATTCCTTCTAGATAATGGTACAAATTTTTATAGGCCATCATGTTGTCATTGATTGTGTCGCATCTGTTCATAACTTGCTGGACAACAAGGTTGGAATCTCCAAATATTTTTAGGCGAGTTGCTCCACATGCTTTAGCCATCTTCATTCCGTGCAACAAAGCCTTGTACTCTGCTTCATTGTTAGAAGCCTGTGGAAAGCTCATCCTTAAGACGTACTTCAATTTGTCGCCATGAGGTGATATCAACACTACTCCTGCGCCTGCGCCTTGGACTCTTTTAGAACCGTCGAAGTACATTGTCCAAACACTGGATAAATCTGGTGGTCCTGTGCTCTGCAGCTCCAGCCACTCTGCTGTAAAATCTGGCAAAACTTGCGACTTGATCGCCTTCCTTTTTTCGTAAGTGATATCCATGGGAGATAACTCGATTCCCCACAAAGAGACACGTCCTGTTGCTGAGGGATTATTCAATATGTTCGACAATGGCGCCTCGTTGACCACTATAATTGGGTGTACCGCAAAGTACTGTCGTAGTTTTCGTGCGGTTGTAAAGACACTGTATGCCAACTTCTGATAGTACGGGTACCTTTGTTTTGTTGGAGACAACACTTCACTGATGAAATATACTGGCCTCTAGACGCCGTGGGCTTTTCCTTCTTCGCTTCTTTCGACTACTAATACTGTACTCACCACCTGATGGGTTGCGGCGATGTACAATAGCAGTGGTTCTTTTTCTTTTGGTGCGACCAACACTGGTGGCGTGGAAAGCACTTTTTTCAACTGTGCAAACGCTGCGTCTGCTTCTTCTGTCCACTCGAATTTATCGTCGGTCTTCTTCATGAGTGCATAAAAAGGAAGCGCCTTCTCCCCTAGTCTAGCAACGAAGCGACTTAGTGCCGCGACGCGTCCTGCAAGTTTCTGTACGTCGTGTAGTTTTGTGGGTTTCCCCATTGTCAAAATTGCTTGAATCTTCTCTGGGTTCGCCTCTATTCCTCGTGCTGATACCAGGAACCCTAAAAGTTGTCCTGCTGATACGCCGAAGGAGCACTTTGTCGGGTTAAGCTCAAGCTTGTACCTGCTCAGGTTGTCGAAGGTTTCTGCCAAGTCGCTGATTAGAGATTTCTCCTCTCTTGTGGTGATGACTACATCGTCAATGTAGACTTGTATGTTGCGCTCTATTTGGCTTCCGAGGCAACTTTGCATCATCCGTTGATACGTTGCTCCTGCATTTTTTAGGCCGAACGACATTACTTGGTAGCAAAACACCCCATATGGTGTGATGAAGGCCGTTTTTTCTTCATCTTCTTTCTTCAATTTGATCTGATTGTAACCAGAGTATGCATCCAAAAATGAAAGCCTCGCGCATCCCGCTGTTGAATCGATTATCTGATCGATGCGGGGTAGAGGGAAGGGATCCTTTGGACAATGCTTATTGAGAGATGTGTAGTCGACACATACTCTTTGTACGTCTGTGTTCTTCTTGGGTACTATGACTGGGTTCGACACCCAACTCGAAGTTTTGATTTCTCTGATAAATTCGGCATTTTCTAGCCTGTGCAACTCTGATGCTATCGCCTTTCTCTTAGGTTCATCGAATCGTCGCAATGGCTGCTTGACTGGCTTTGCCTTGTGATCTACGTTTAGTGCATGCTCGACGAGTTCCCTGGGAACCCCTGGCATGTCTGATGGACACCAGGCGAAGATTTCCCAGCGCTCACGGAGGAACTCGACGAGCGCGCTTTCCTATGCGGGATCCAAGTTCACCGCAATTGATGTCGTCTTGTTTGAATCTGTAGGATGGACCTGGATTTTCTTCGAGTCCTGAGACGTGTCGAAAGCCTGATCTGGCAGGGATCGTCCAACGTCGGGTAGTACATTGTGATCCGTTTCTCCTTTTAACCTCTCGTACTCCGCTGTCATGCCGAAGGTTTGCGCCATCCTGTTGAATTCCCTGTCGCATGTATTAGCTACTTCAAAGCTCCCTTGTACTGTGATTGTTCCATTGGGACCTGGAATTTTTAACGTAAGATACGCGTAGTGTGGTACTGCCATGAATTTTGCAAATGCTGGGCGCCCCAGGATTGCATGATATTGTGACGGCCAATCTATTACTTCAAATTCCAGCTTCTCTTTTCGGTAGTTTCTGCTACTGCCAAAGCAGACGTCGAGTTCTATTCTCCCCAAAGGGTAGTTTGCGGCTCCTGGTACTATTCCGTGGAAAGAGCAATCTGTTGGCTTCAGACTCGTCAGCGAGATGCACATTGCCTTCAAGGTTCTGGCATATATTAAGTTTATGCCACTTCCTGCATCCATGAACACTCTTCCGATGTCGTACCCTCCTATTTGTGCTTTTAAAACCATAGGCGAGTGACCTGGCCTGGGAACTTTCCTCGGGTGGTCTGCTCTGCTGAACTTGACTGGTTGTTCTGACCACCGTAGGTACTCTGTGGTAGCTGGTGGTGATGATATTGCTAGGTTGACTTGCCTGTATATGCTCTTTCGCTCTTTCTTTGACTTGGGCACCGGTTGAATCATGGCTGATATGTACACTTTTGACTCTAAGTGCCTTGCTAGCTTTTGCATTTGATATCCTTGACTTCTGTGTCTTCCTCCTTGCCACCCTTCTTGTTTTGATCCCATGGCATTTTGTAACCTTAGGAATGTCCTGCAATCCTTCATCTGGTGATTTGAGACTCTTTTTCCGTCGAGATACGCGTAGTGGATTCGACAAGGTCCGTATAGCATATCCTCGGCCGAAGGACCGGAGTATCTCGATTTTTCTACTCCTTTTGCCTGAAACCTCCTGCTTTCATATCCTTCCTCTTCTTCTAGTACGTAACCCGCGGCTACCTGATTTCGCCTTCCTTGGTTATCCCTACTGCGGTGTCGTCTCCTCTGTCTACTTATTCTATCGACTTCTGGTGAACGTCCTCTTTTGTTGTTATACGCGTCCTCTCCATCAGCGAATTTGTTGGCTTGTTCCATTAGCTCGGCTACTGTCGTCGGTCTTGTTCTTCCTATTTCTTCCACGAGATCTGAGCGACGAAGTCCGGCCGAAAAGGCGTCTATTGCTCGTTCGTCAGAGACGTCCTCTGCTGAGTTTTTGATTATACTCCAGCGTTGTATATAAGAACGTAGCGTTTCGCCTTTCCTCTACACACATGTTTTAACTTCCTCCAGTGATGCTGGGCGCTTGTAGGTGGAACGAAAATTTCTTGCGAATTGACTTTCGAGTTCCCCCCAGCTTCCGATGGATTCGTTGGGTAGGGTATTTAACCAGGACCGTGCGGCGCCGGTGAGGTGCAGCTGCAAACTTTGCATTGCAGTCGCCTTTGTTCCCCCCAATATCTACACTGCCTGCAGATAATCCGATAACCATAGGGTAGGTTCTTGCGACCCATCATACTTAGGTTGGTCGTGTGGTAATCTGAATCCTTTGGGTACCCGTGTTTTGCGAACCCTGCGGGTAAAGCATAACGCACCCATATCTTTATCGTCGTCCTCGTAGTTCTCTTCCCTCCAAGCGTGACGCGATTTATTTACTCGAGCTTGTGCTATTATACTTCTTGCGTCCTCCTTCCTTTTCTGTCGCTTTTTCTCTTCTGGCGACTCGCTATACTCGTTATCTTTGAAATTGTATCTGAACTTCTCCTCTCGATTTCCCTTGCAGTTTGTCGACTTCGTCTCTAGACCTTGTTCCCTGATCTTTCCTTCGACTATTCCGAGGCTTCATATCGCGGCTCGGTGCATGTCTTCTTGTGGGTATCCAGGTTCTGGTCTTGTAGCTAATAAATATGCTTGTGCTGCTACTAGTGCTGCTTCTGGTGTTTTTTGTATGAAGTCATCTTCCTCCTCTTCTAGCTGCGGGGTGAGGCTCCTTGAGTACTCCTCTTCTTTGCCGTATGCTGTCGCCCCCCTGTTGTGTTTTGGGTCTCCACGCCTTTCTCTGCTGTATTCTGAATCTTCACTGTAGTCTTCCCAGTATTCCTCCCTTGATATACTGTTATTATCTTGAAAAACCATATCTCTTTCCTCCCTTAGTTTCTTCCTGTGCTGGTATAATGCGTACTGATATCCCATTAGTACTTCTCTTCTCAATCCTTCGGGTACTTCTGTACCGTGGTTGATAGCTGACTTGATCATCCTCCATTCACCAGCCGAGACATGGACTTTCTCCTTTTCCTTTTTGTTGTGATCTTTTACTTTGTCGACTTGCCTGTCGACTTTCTTATTTCCTTTGCTATTGTTTTCTTCTTCTGCTTTAGTGATAATGACGCATAACTGATGTACCTTGGAGACGCCGCTGCTTCCCACGGCGAAGTCCTTTGCGTTGTTGTGCGTCTGACACGCTATTTCTTCTGAGTCGAAATTTTTCTGAATTTTGTCGCCTTCTACGATTGGTGTTTTGTCGAAACTGATCGGCGAGTTTGCCTCGCTGGAAGAGCCTTCTGATGATTCCAATGGTTCTTCTGTTTCGGGCTTGTTTGCCGATGGATCTGGTTTAGTCGAATCCGAGAGGCGGGATGAACCCGATGGTCCAACGATGATGCTCAAACTTCCAATGGTTAACTCAATCTCTTGACTTCCGTCGAGTTCTGAACTGCTGTTGGCTAAAAGCGAAAAAGCCGTCGAATTCATGATTCCAACGCCCAGTCCCCATGGTCGGCGCCAATTGACGAGGGGTTAACTCGACAAATGTCCTAGATGAAGGACTTAGGATCGGGGAGATAGGGCGTCGGATGAACTCAAAGGTAAAGTTAGTCGAAATAGATGTGTGTCGAAAGTAAACTTGGGTGTTCAACCTGGCTTGCTTTCAATCTGGCCTACACCGTCCCCTCCTGGCCCCTATATATAGATGGCCAGGTCTCGAGGATCGGGTAGGGTCCGATACATATTACAATATCGACATACGGTAAGAACTCGTATTCTACTATCATTACAATTGGGCCTAGCTTAACGGGCCGCAGGGGTACTCAACTAACGGGCTCTATTAACTATACCCTTGTCAATACACATGGCAGTATCTAGTGGAGTCATCAATTAGAGTCATGAAGTATCTCTTTCCACCTTTTGTCAAGACACCATTCATCTCACAAAGATCAGAATGTATAAGCTCTAGTGGTGCCAAATCTCTTGCCTCTGCAGTCGTGTGAGACTTGCGAGGTTGCTTAGCTTGCACACACACTTGGCACTTGGAGCCTTTCACCATAGTGAATTCAGGGATTAAATTCATTTTAGCTAGCCGCGTCATACAACCAAAATTAACATGACAGAGTCATGAATGCCAAACATTTGATAAACTGTTGTTGCAAACATGGTTAACAACTTTATTACAAACGTCTGACAAGGATAGGCGGAACAAGCCCCCGCACTCATAGCCTTTACCAACAAAGTTTCCAAACTTCGATATTACAAATTTATTGGACTCAAAAACTATCTTGTAGCCATCCCGACATAGAAGAGATCCGCTAACAAGATTCTTATTGATTGAGGGAACATGATGCACGTTCTTCAGCCGCACGGTCTTTCCCGAAGTGAACTTCAGATCGACCGTACCAACACCACGAACAGTAGCATGAGAGCCGTTTCCCATCAACACGGTGGAAGTCCATGTGACCTGATAAGAGGAAAACTTGGAAATATCAGAACAAACGTGTACATTAGCGCCGGTGTCAATCCACCAAATTGGAGACTGACAAACTGAAAGGATAGTAGGAAGTATACCATACCCAGAGTCCTTCATCTCAGCATCGCCAATGACAACATTTGCGGTCTTGCCGCTCTTCCCATTATGCTTATCAAAGTGGTTTGGGCAACTAGGTGCCCAGTGTCCAGGTTCGCCACATACATGGCATGCACCTTTCCTCTTATCGGTCCTCTTCTTGAAGTTGGTAGACTGTGATGGTTTGTTCTTCCCATCAAACTTTCCTTTGCCATCAGATTTGTTCTTGTTCTTGGACTTGTGAGATTGGAAGTTTTTGTTCTGTACCACATTGGCACTAGAACCTCCCTCGGCACCTCGAGGACGTGTGTCTTTTGCTCTCGCCTTCTCTTCCACATCAAGAGACCCAATAAGATCAATGATAGAAAATTCCTGTCTCTTGTGCTTCAAAGAAGTAGCAAAATTCCTCCACGAGGGAGGAAGCTTGGCAATGATGCCTCCGGCAATGAACTTGTCCGGTAACACACACGTGAACTGCTCGAGTTCTTTAGCAATGGACTGTATCTCATGAGCCTGCTCAACAATGCCGCGCTCATCAGTCATCTTGTAGTCAAAGAATTGCTCCATGACATATAATTCACTGCCTGCGTCCAAGACCCCAAACTTGGCCTCGAGCGCATCCCACATGTCCTTGCCCGTAGTGAGGGACAGGTACGAGTCAACAATGTTCTCGCCAAGAACGCTGATAACAGCACCTCTCATGAGGTTGTCGGCTTCCTCAAAAGCTTTCTCCTCAATAGGAGTAAGCTCTCTCTAAGGCTTGCCCTTAGATGCATCAAAGCATCTCATGGTGGTGAGCCATATGACGGTTCTTGCACGCCATCTCTTATAGTTGACGCCCTCGAAGACCGGGGGCTTCAGAGACGCGGCATAGCCAACAGGGGAAAATTGCCTATGAAAAGCATAAGGTTTTTGGATTGTTGGAAAAATCAGCAATTTACCAGAGAATTTAATCCATGAAAACAGTAGACAAAACACGGCAGAAAGCATCAAAATCAAACTAACCATGTTTACAAGTGAACGGTATGAACAAAGCATATCTAAATCGATTGCTAGTCCGAGAAACTGAAGCGCAAATGCGAAAATCAGGAAGACATACGGTGTTGGAGCCGGTGCGGATGCAGAACCGCCGTTGGTGTTGTCGTCGGTGAGAGACATGTCGCCGAAGAGGTTGTCGATGTCGGGGAAGAAGTCCTCGTTGGGGAAGATGTCGTCCTCGTGGGCATCCGTGATGAAGAAACCTTCAGTAGTCGCGCAGAGCGCTCCCCAAAAACCTTATCGTCTCTCTCCCGTACAGGATCGCAAGAGACGGGGTTCCGGAGGCCTACTGTCCCGGCTCGCGGTGCACGCCGCAAGACGGGATGGGGAAGACTGTGAGGCAGCGCAAAGCTTTTGGAGGCAGCGGTGGCTGTGTGTTGTGTGTTCACAGAGAGGAGCGACCTCTATTTTATAGCCACAGAGGGAAGCGAACAGGCAGCGCGGGAGGCGAAACGAACAGCCAGAAGACGAACCGAACAGTCTCGTATTCATTTTCCACTCAGGCAAATCGTTTCAGCTTCCACGTGACCGTTCAGTTCCGTAGTCCAGTCATGCGTGACAAAAAGAAAGGCTCGGCACCGAGGCACATTCCGCAAACGTCGTGGCGAGGCGGGCGACGGAGGAGGAGGAGCGCGCGTGAGAGAGCCTTCTTCTCACACACTCTTACCACAAGGGGGAGAGCTCACCTTATATGTTGGTCCAACTCCTTCCAAACTAGCAAGATGGGACTAAACATTTGTCCCACCCCTTGTCATGCATGAATGGGCCACATGAGCCTCTAGGATTTAGGAATTATTGGATTTACTATTTATAGGCTGGGCCATAAAGGGCCAAAATTCCAACAAATGTGATATTCAATATATTTTAAAATTTACATACAAATCATAAGATAGCCGACAGTACTCTGATCAACCCCGCAGTTGTGGGTGATGGTCTTATGGACGATCAATCAGTGCTAGTGACACCCACTCGGTGACATTTACGTGAACAAAATGAGATGAAATAGACGTGGTTAATGTAGCAAGCCGTAATTTTACTGTCAATAATTATCTCGTAAGTAGAATTTCTATAGCACAAGGCATGGGTACTCGGTTTAAACGAAAATTTGGTTTGCCTTTCTGTTTTATCAATAGTTTAAGCAATAAGAAATGCAATCGAACTTATATCGATTTTCTAATTAACGAGTAATTTGGTTAACCGACAATTTGGTTCAGTTTCTGGTTACCTGATTTTACCAAACATGAGAAAAAAACATAGACGATGGGCATGTAGCAAATATGCACTTGCCAAGTATCACCTAGGCCAGGACTCCATGATGAGGACTGGTGAGCACGCACACACCATTGCACCTAGCCCCCACCTGCCCCGTGAACCCTCTCTTGGCAATATCTCGATTATTTCTTTTTTTTTAACAAGGGAAGGGCCCCGAAGGACCCTCGGCACCACTTTTAATTAATCCATAAACACGTGGCAGGCAAATTTTGTAGGAAGGCCCTTACAGAAACACGCCCTACAGAACAAACTATTTGAAGATGAGGCTTTCCAAATTGTAAAAAACACCCTATAACAAAAGAAAAAAAGCAATCCAGACCTTCGGTGCCTTTGCCACAGATCGCCGGCGTCCTCAAGGCGTCGCCGCGGAGGAGCAAGGGCAGGTTGCTCGAACACCCTCTTCCGGCAAAGAACCACAGCCGTTGGTCACCTCCAAGCCACCGGGGATGCACCACTTGGTGACGAAGAGGCATCGAGCTCCAGCAACAGATTCAATGAAGTGACTCCGCATCGGAGGTTGATGATATGCTACCATGCCGGCAGAAGATCGCGAAGGCAAGGCTGCCTTCAGCGTGGTTGAGCTCGACAAAGTACCGCCCTCGAGAAGAAGAACTTGGAGTACTGATTTGCTTCGACCCCTCGCCTCCATGGCCGACCGGAAGAAGCATTCCAGCACCACAAATCCACCTCACAAGGTGGCCAGGAACAACGACTTTACTAAAGGAGATAATGGTCCTCCTTGTCATCCTCGGCTCCAACCACCGGAGCAGAAGTAGAAGAGGGAGGAACCCTAAGCGGCAACAGATCCAGCCAAAAAGATCTATCACCCCACTCCGCACTACAGGCATCACGCTGAACCACGACATCAAAGTCTGTAAACCTAACACTACTCTGCACATGCCTAGCGCCTCTTCCATCCCCTCTTCAACGACAGCGCCGTCGGAGATAAGCCAGAGGAGAGCTCGGTGGCGAAAGTCGACTCTCAAGGCGGAGGAGGAGAGGAGAGAGGGGAGGGGAAGAAAGGCTATCTCGGTTATTTTGGTTAATCAAAGGTCGAAACCAGTTATATTAATTTTAATTCCATATCATATTTACGCACCGAAATTGCTCCATGTTAATTCGGTTTTGGTAAATTCGGTTTTGCGTTGCACGCTAATAAAGCAGATGTTTGCTGAACTTGTTTTTTGACGTGTGTCATTACTGAACTACTAGCACCGAGCATATCTAAAACCATGATCAATGGCAGCTAGGCTGCTTACTTGGGTCGCAATCCTTCTCGCATAGTAAGAGACAGCGGTAAAAACCACTCGATCGATGTCCACCGTTATAACATCATGACGATGACGATGATGATGAACTGAACCACGCACACCACCGAACCAGATCGGCCGTGTCCCCACCGGCAGAGAGAGACGGCGAAGAACCATTCCACCACGCGCTGCACGGCAGACCGGAGCTGGCTGCCCAACAGCCAACGACTTCCATCGCCGGTCTGGCCAATGTCGTCGTTCTCTCGCTATGGGACCTTGACCGTCAAGACACTGTTCTTGATCGTTGCCTTGTATGAACTTAGACCAAAGACCGCCAAACCTGCGTACTGTACTCCCCTAAACTTTTCAAAACATGTAGTGCTGGGCTGCTGGCTGTGATGATGTGGCCAGGGTTTGCCTTCAACCTGGCACGGTCGCGCTTGTTTGTCCCTTTAACTCGCCATGTCACCGTCCTAGTCAGCAGTGGCAGCTAAAGAACCATCATCAATGGTATGTAGGCTGTTTAGCATAATTCTTTCAAGCTGCAGTTGCCATGTAATTCGTGAGTTGTTCATGGACGCCCTATCTGCAGGCTGAACTTTTGTTTGTTGAGCTTTCCTTGAATTTTGCGTGAGCTTATGCTGTATGTACTTCTTGAAGTTCGAGTGATCAGGATGGCTTGTTTTAATGAAATTGTTCATGCTACTGTAACTGACCGTAAGCACATTTTATATATTTGTGAATAAACCTATCTTTTTTTACTTGTAGCTTTGTTCACTTTCGGTTTATAGCACACATTGCTGCAACGGTGGCCGAAGCGGCCACTTGCCTCCTCACCACCGGCGGCGGGGCACAACAAGGGCGAGAAATCAGTGGTAATAGTAAGTAACCATAGATATAGGAAAGATTATTCATAATCCAGTTACATACCATAATTTGTTTCGGTGTCTAACAAAATAAGCATAAATTTTCCAAAACCTAAAAGTTCTACTCACTATGGATTCTCATGCTAGGTACTGGTTTTACTATCATTCCGGTACTTGAATCCAGGGTCACGTACGCCTCTGCTTCTCCAGTCGCATTGGTAAGATACCCGATGCTCAATTCAATGTATTTTCTTCCACACAATCCACTACATGCTTCCAAGTTCCTTGTCGATGTTTTATTCAGAGAATTTTATAGCGTAATTTTTGGCATACCCTAGCACCATTCAATTGAAATTTCACAATATTTTTTTTTTACATTTTTATAACTCATTCACTCAACGTAGGGGCTTAACTAGCATATATGTTTTATATAATTATAGTAAGCAACAATATAATATTATTGCTAATTATCAAGGTTAAACATTTTTATTGTATAATAATAGTTTATTTTTGGTACACTAACTTGTTTTATATCACATTTCCCAATTAAATGTACTTCATTCAAGGTCAAATTGGCCTAGATTTTCACTCATAAATATTTCTCTATTTTAAATATTTTGAGAAGATCCCGATGTGAGTTCTAAAGTAACTCATAATACCAACCTATAAAAGACCCTTTGCTAATCAAATTTCCGAGATTTAGGGAAAAAATGCCAAGATGCTTATATCCACATATTAGTTTTGGACAAGAAGATAAACTTTTGTTTTTATGTATATTTTCAAGTTCATTTCATTATTCCTAAGAATATTATCAAATAGTGAAAGTGTATAGTCTAAACAATATCTAGATGTACGTTCGGAGTATGTTCCTATTTCAAATGTAAGCAACAACAATACTCTAGAATGTGCGATGGGTTAACCGAGCTTTGTCAGCCATATTAGGTTTTGGGACAAAATGTTATCGAAAGAACTTGAAAACTTTTAGATGACTTAGTGAGTTGGCGGTATATTCCGCGCAATGTGATAGTCAGTATATTTAAAAATTAAAATAGAAATCATAAAATAGCCGAAAGCGTGTACTCTGACCAATCCCGCACTTTTGGGTGATGGACGATCAACCAATGCTAGTGACACCCACTCGGTGACACTAATGTGAATGAAACAAAATGAAATAGTCGTGGTTGATGTAACGAGCCGTAATTTTACCATCATCGTGTTTTGGTTAACCGACATTTTGGTTCAGTATTCGATTACCCGATTTGTCCAAACACAAAATATAACATAGACGATGGGCATGGAGCTAGGCACTCGCCAAGTGTCACCGTGGCCAGGACTCCACAATGAGGACTGGTGAGCACGCACACACCATTGCACCTCCACCCTGAACCCTCTCACGAGAGTCACTCGACAGTGTTATTTCAATTGACCAAGGGCCAAAACCAGTTGTAATAATTTTGAATCGGTTTATCATATTTACGCACCGAAATTGCTCCTGGTTAATTCGGTTATGGTCAATTCGATTTTGCGTTGCACGCTAGCAAAACAGCTGTCATTACTGAGCTTTTTTTTACAACCAGCAATCGCGTTGGTAGGCAATTGTGAGGTTTAGAATTGAGCTGTAGATCTTGAGAACAAATCATCGAGCTTAAATAAAAGAAATCTTCATCGATAAATCTCTCTCAACTGATCATCATGACGATGAATCGATGATGATGAACCACACACGCCACCGAACCAGATCGGCCCTGTCCCCACCGGCAGAGAGACACGGGCTCTCCTGCGGCAGCTGCACCCCCGCACAGGAAAGGAACGGAAAAAAAAAACCCGGGACGCATACACACGGACCCGTCTTCTCTCTCTGCTCTCCGTCCCGAAATAGGAGGACCACTTCCCCCTCTCCGGTCTCCCTCCCTCCCCCGGTTCCCCACCTCCCCTCCCCCTCCTCGCCGGCGCCGCCGCCGCCGCCGCCGCCGTCGCCGTGGACCCTTAGCGCTCCACGCGCCGATCCAGGCCGGCCCCGCCGCGCGCGCCAGATCTGACCCCCCCACATGCCGCCTCCCCCGCGCCAGATCCGCATCGCCTAGCCCCGAGCTCCCCCTCCCGCCCCTTGGCCTCCGTGACGCCAGGCGGCGTCTCCCCGCCACCGCCCGCGGGAGCCAGCCATGGACGACGTGTCCAGGTACGCGCACAGCCCGGCGCACCTGGCCGTGGCGCGGCGGGACCACGCAGCCCTACGCCGCCTCGTGGCCTCCCTCCCCCGCCTCCCGCGCGCGGGCGAGGTGGCCACCGAGTCCGACTCGATCGCGGGGGAGGTCACCGCGGACGCGGTCTCCGCCGTCATCGACCGCCGCGACGTGCCCCGCAGGGAAACCCCGCTGCACCTGGCCGTCCGCCTCCGCGACCCCGTCGCCGCCGACGTGCTCATGTCGGCGGGCGCCGACTGGTCCCTCCAGAACGCGGAGGGCTGGTCCGCGCTGCAGGAGGCGGTGTGCACCCGCGAGGACGCCATCGCCACCATCATCGCGCGCCACTACCAGCCGCTCGCCTGGGCCAAGTGGTGCCGCCGCCTCCCGCGCGTGCTCGCTTCAATCAGCCGCATCCGCGACTTCTACATGGAGATCTCCTTCCACTTCGAGTCCTCCGTCATCCCCTTCATCGGCCGCATCGCGCCCTCCGACACCTACCGCATCTGGAAGCGCGGCGCCGCGCTCAGGGCCGACATGACGCTCGCGGGCTTCGACGGCTTCCGCATCCAGCGCTCCGACCAGACGTTCCTCTTCCTCGGCGACGGCGCGCGCCCCGAGGACGCCGGCGGCAAAGAGCTTCAACCCGGCTCGCTCATAGTCCTATCCCATAAAGACAAAGAAATAACAGATGCGTTGGAAGGGGCCGGCGTGCAGCCCACTGAATCCGAAGTAGCTCACGAGGTGGCCTTGATGTCCAAGACCAACATGTACCGTCCCGGGATAGACGTCACGCAGGCGGACCTCGTGCCGCACGTCAACTGGCGCCGGCAGGAGAGGACCGAGGCCGTGGGGCAGTGGAAGGCAAAGGTCTACGACATGCTGAATGTTCTGGTCACCGTCAAGTCGAGGCGGGTCCCCGGGGCGATGACAGACGAGGAGCTGTTTGCGATGGACAGCGAGGAGAAGAATGGGAGGAGCACGGAGCTTGAGACCGAGCTGGACGATGTATTGACAGCCGAGGAGAGGAAGCAGCTTGATTCCGCACTGAGGGGGAACCATGATGAGGAGTCCGAGGATAATAGGGCCGAGGAAGGCGACAAAGGGGCTACGGATCATTTGGATGCGAATGGTGCGGGGAAAGACAAGAAGGGGTGGTTTTGGGGCGGCGGCAAGAAAGGCGCCGCCAAGAACGACGACAAGCCGCCCAAGGCAGTACATAAGGATGAGTCGGGTGATCCAGGGAAGGGAAAGGAGAAGGGTACCGGCAAGAAGAAGAAGGGTGTCTCGTCTGGGGATCCTAATAAACTGGAAAGTGAGTACAAGAAGGGGTTAAGACCGGTGTTGTGGCTGACACCGGATTTCCCTTTGAAGACAGATGAGCTGATTCCGTTGCTCGATGTACTAGCAAACAAAGTGAAGGCTGTTAGGAGGCTTAGAGAACTCTTGACAACCAAGCTGCCTACAGGCACGTTTCCGGTCAAGGTAACCATCTGTCAACTTGATTATACTAGCCCATTAAGTTTCAGTTATTAAACGAGCTCCAATTGATTGCATTTTTGCTGTTTATGTCAAATCAAAGTTTTGCGTGCTTATTCTTTCTCAACCCATGGTGATGGGCAACTGTTTGTGTACTTTAAAAGTCGACATATTCAGTCACTGTAAGGCAGTAGGAAGAAGATAGTTGATTGATGCAGCCTGACCACCATGCTATGTTGTATTCGTTATCCCTTGCTGGAGTTTCTGTTTTATTCGGACCTCTGTTAGGAATATGCCTTTCTTTGTTCCAATTGATCCCATCCATGAATTTTTGTTGAATCTTGATTCTCGTCAGAGGCTAGTACTGCAAGCTATTTGAAGCAACAGTTAACTAGTATCTGAATAAGGCGGGACTGAATGCTCAAAAGGATAATGTTGTTGATCATTTGATTAGTTCCATACGCAATGTCTATTTAGCCCGGTCTTTTGACTCAGGCCGAGTTTCATTTCCTCAACTATGAACTTGAGTATTTGATCCCACTTGCTTGTGTCTGATGTGCAGAATTATGCACCTAAATTTTGTTTTTCTGTTCGACCAATCAACACCATTATACACCTTTCCAGGATGCAGGTAGCAGGTCTGGAAACACTAGTAATTTAACTGATGCATATGAAAGGATATGAGTGCTTGATTCATGATTGGTGAAGCAAGGAGTGGTAGACAGAACTGTTTGCTTACCTTTAAAGTTTTCATAGATGGATTGTTGCTTTGTAGTGATGCTCCTTTTCCTTTTATATTTTCCTTGAGGAATGTGTGTAGCGTAAAATTCTAGATCTGGAATTAGTATTGTCCCAATATTAAGCTTTTGCATTGGGATCTGACCACTTTTAGTGTAGTTTGAAGCCTGATCCTAGCTTACCAAAATAACAGTAGTACTGCTAGCTACTTAAGGTAACAGCTAGCTATTATCTGAACAACGAAGGATTGGATGCCAAAAAGGATAGTGCTATTGGTCATTGGATTATTATTTTCACATACAATATCTATTTAGCCTGGCCTTTTGACTCAGTCTGAATCTTATTTCCTACTAATTTTGGTACATCATCTCATTTCCATTTGTCTGATGCTGTATTTGGTAGTCTGACGTGAAGCCTTTCCAGAATTATGTACCTGAAACTATTTTCAGTTAGACCAATCAACACCATTATGCACCTTTCCCAAATGGTGTAGCAGGTCTAGAAAGCTAGTACTTTGGCTGATGCATATGCGACATGTGTGCTTGATTCATGATTGATTAAACAAGGATTGGTGGACAGAACTGCTAATTTACCTTCAAGTTTTCATGAAAGATGGCTGCTCTCTAGGGTTGCTGCTTTTCCCGTCATATTTTCTTTCAGGGTGTTCAGGGTGTTTTATCCGGATGCCCAAAAGGGGGAAATATGTATGGGTGATAGACTCTGCATCCATTAAGCTATACTTTGGCACAGTGATTTCTGACTACTTCTCCTGTGAATTGCAGATAGCTATCCCTATTGTCCCAACAATACGGGTCATTGTGACATTCACAAAGTTTGAAGAACTGCAACCTTTAGATGAGTTTGCTACCCCACCTTCAAGCCCTACGCAGTTCCAGGACGCCAAATCCAAAGATTCGGAAGGATCAGCCTCCTGGTATTCATGGGTTAGAGGGGGTCGAGGTGCACAGTCTAGTGACAACGGGGATAGCAGGAGTTGGAAGGATGAGGTTGATCCATTCCACATACCTTCTGAATACACCTGGGTCGACGCCACCGAGAAGAAGCGGAGAATGAAGGCAAAGAAAGCCAAGAACAGGCGCGGTACGGCTCGGAAACAGTCATCGAAAAGCACCTCCTCTGAAGGGGGCCAACGCCCTATGATGGACGGCTTTGAGTAAACACTCACAGCATAGTAAGCTGCTTCCGCGTCTATATGGTGTTTAGGTGCCGTTAGTGGCTGCCCACCTGGCACAGATCGACAATGTGCCAGGAGAATACATGTGGCTCGGTGATCATTTCCGAGTCGAATCTCCTAGAGGAAGTACAGGATGGATTATACCGTGCTAGTCTGTAATTCAATTCTTTTTTTGTCCCAGCCTCTTTACTTTGTGTTAAATGTATGTTTGATGATTATGATGGTAATGATGATCATACGGCCCTGCTGTTGTTTAAAAGATGTGTTTGACAGGTGAGGGCTCTGTAGTGTCGTCCCCCTCCTGCTGTATGAATACTTGGAATATGCAGTCAGTTCTCGCGCAATGAGGGCTTTTTTCTTCAAAATGTATGGTTGTTTTTCCGCATATTGTTTGCACTCATTCTGTCGACCCGGACAAAGTACATCAAGTCTATTTACTGATAGATGATTGTCCTATACATTGCATGTGAGACATGTTCATATCGCACACTGTTCTTCGAGACGGTGTGTTTTTAGCATGTATATTTGGTGATTATAAGAGAAGTACCAATAAACATCTAACTTATAACATGAATGCAACAACAGATTAGTGCCAAGTACAGCAACCACAACCAAACCAATAGTTAAATGAGTGATGGTCAGCATCGTAACAGAAGAGGTAACTTTGGCTTCCGTCTGATACTTTCCCAGATTCTCAATATACTCCAACGTATAGCAGCGAGTCTGATGGGCAACAGCAGCAGCATCAAGTATCTTTCTATCCTTCCCGTAGCTTATCCCCTCTGCTTTCCAGATCCCCTGCAATTACACTGCTAACTAGCCCTCCCACCATTCCTGTCATTTTCTTCAGTTTGAGACTGCAGTTTATATGCTTTGCTTAACTGAATGTTGTCCTTGTGAAAATGCCAGGCAATAAAATCATCAGCTCCTTCACGGACCGGTATATTTTCAAAATCATCTCTGCATCATTCGACACGAACGTGTCCGGAACAAGCTGTCCATCCCATGTGCCAGTGATAGGGCTGATCAGTTCCTCCACCTTCTCAAGCAAATTGCCGTTTCGTGGAGAAGACTATCAGGTACCCAAGGATTATCCCATATCCTCACAGAGCCTCCATTGCCAATCCTCCATATCTAGCCCTTCTTCACCAGATCAACACCATGCAATATGCTTCTCCAGGAATATGGAATACCTTCAGCAGGGTTGCACTCAGAACGTCTCCATTTGGAAAATATCTAGCTTTCAGAAATTTGTGTACAAAGACTATCAGGTTGTTGAATATACAACAACGGATCAGTGCCAATTCCAGCAACCACAACCAAACTAAGCGTTCAAATAAGTTCAGACGAGTGATGATCAATTATCGTAACAGAAGAGGGATAAGGCTTTCAAAACATGCCTCCGTTGAACCTGCTACATATACGGGGGCAAGGTAACCACATACCTCATACAGTCATACTGACAGGCTTTGACAAAATACTACAGGAGCAAGGGTATTACCACCACAAAGTCAACTTAGAGTCTGCTATCTTCATTAAGTTATTAACTAGTACAAAACACCACTTCAAACAAGTATAACAAAGAGTACATCAACAACAAGCACCATTACAATACCAGCACAGAAACTACGGATTCATTGATTGCATAGTAAAGCATAAATACAGCGGGAAAGCAGATCACTGAAACTGAGATCAGATGGGCGATGGGCCTCAGGCAACAGTTGCTTAATTTCCGAGACGATAGAGACAGACCGCAGGCAGTCAGTAATCTCTACAGAAAAGGGACCAGGCAACAGTTGCCACCATCCGACACGATCCAATTCTAAGCTCAACACCTGAGCTAACACCAGCTTTCTCAGGCACGAAACATGCTTCGCAACGCTCTTCATCGCCACCAGCAGCACAAGACGCGGAGACGAAAACCTTCAGCGCCCCGCGCAGCTCAACGGAGACGACGCGGCGCGACAGCCTGACGGTGCCATCGGCGGCATCAACCGGCAACCGCTCGTCTCCGACATCAAGCAGCTTCACTATCCTAGTCTCGCATCTAGCGGTGGCGGCGCCAAACACGCCCTTGAAACCATCTGGCCAGGACCCTCCGGTGACCTCCACACGGACCGTGGCCTCGACAGAGGCACACACCTGGCTGAATCTCAGCTCCAGTGTGCTCAGCCGACTAGGGTAAAGGCCGTTTATCAGGCATGACTGACGGTATGCCACGGCTACACGGCTCAGCTCCTTATCCTCAGATTCAGTAGAGCCCTTCACCTTAAGAACAACCTCAATGTATGAAGGATCAATGCAAACCACGACTGCGCGGCTAGGGCCAGTCAGTGTCAGGTATGGATCCTGCTCGGTGATGGTCTGAGGACTATCTCTTTCACGGTGAAAGATGATGTTGCGCTTGCGATCCACCACGTCGCGCACGGAGACCATGCCGAACACTTGCAGCGGCCAGCGTAGACCGTCTGCGATTGATGCGACTTTGACCGAAATAACCTGCAGCGTGTCCATTGCTCTGGCTCTGGCATTGCTATTGTGTGTGTAACACATGGCGGGGATTGTTGCTGCATTGATCAATCACATACATGTAGTTAGATATATATGTGTTGAAGGAAGAAGAAAACTAATGAAATCACAAAACACAGCATATATCCTACCAAGTTAAAGAAGAAAACTATCAGAGAAAGGACGAAATTAGGAGAACTCACTGGTTTCATCGTAGGCAGAAAAGTTGCTGAAAAGTCTGTTCCAGAAACTCTTAAATTTAGCGCCAAAATCTTCCGCATCTTCAAACACCATCGCCGCCTGAAGATCCTTACTAGCATCACTCGCCTTGGCAGCTTCTTTTGATCGCCCTGCGTCTGTCGCACAATTTGTTTCTGATTTCCCAATTTTCTGAGGTTCCGATCCATCCGTCTCCAGCGCCGACATAATCGTCATCCTTTTCTCTTCTGGAGGCTGCGATGCTGCTCGATGGATGTTGGCTTGTGGTCGTGGCCGGCTGGGGCAGCGGAATATAAATCGGCCACACTGATTCGTCTTGGATTTAGATTCGGTTGAGGGCACCCTGGCGATCCCGTCCGATCGACACACCGTGCGCAGCGATTCACGCTCAGGTCAGGTGCTTTCTTGTCGGAATCAATCCCGAATACGCTCTACTCCCGCTGCGCCCACCCATTCCCATAGCAGCAAGGTCGTACCCCTCGGCCGAAGCCCCGAAGATGGCCGCGAACAAGGAGTCCAGGGCGTCGACGTCGTGGCTCCTTGGCACCAAGTACTCCTCCAGGCGCGGTGTCGCGGCGCGACCTCGCCCCAGTCCTTAGTTACAGCAGCCAGCGGCCCGCCATGGCCGCGACCATTGAGTCTAGGCCTCCAGGGCGTCGATGCCGTGGCTCTCGGGCTCCAAGTCCTCCTCCACCAGGCGCGGTATCGCGGTGAACTCGCTCCGGTCCTCAGCAGAAGCAGCCGAGACTCCAACTGCCAGCGGCGACATGGACGCCCGCCGCCGGATGCACGCGCTGAGGAAGAAGCTCTGGGGTTGGGGATTTTTTTACCGGTCAAACCTGGTCGCTACCTATTGGGTTCCTTCGCGTTTTTTGGGGGTAAAAATTGGGTCGCTTAACGTGCTGCTGTAACACGGAGAGACAAAGCTGGACCGTCCCTCCAAAACAAATCGACCAGGGTCATGCTATTGTAGATTTGTAGGCTACTAATTTCTACGGGCCTATCTAACCCTTCCTTTCATAAAAAATGACTCAACAATTTTCAGACCTTTTTTGCACCGATAAATTTACATAAAGTCATCTTAATGTTAGCTCATTTTATCTCTTTAGTGTTAACTTATTTTATCTCTTTGCCAATGCTAAATCATCTTAATGTAGAGATTTTGGAAAAAACATTTGGTTAGAAGAGACACCTTAGGCACGCACGCCAGATCTCTAACCACCTAAAACTCTGTTCGGTTGATCGAGATAAATCGCGGATAAGTAGAACCTGACTTCCCGAAAACCTTTTTTTGCGAACAAAAGGAGCTTCATTGATTATATAGCGGGATTACAATCCTTCAGTAGGACTTGCACTAAGAAAGGTGGCTTATAATTTATCCACAAACACCTTCTTCTAAAACTACTAGCACTCTTAGCACATAGATGAGCTGCCTCATTAGCACATCTACCAACAAATAAAAATTTAATGCTAGACACAAACCCACTAAGCTCCTTAATCTCCTGACAAATAGAAGCAATTTCTGACCTACCTCCGTCAGGATCCTCCAACAGCTTCAAGACCACTTGCGCATCGGTTTCAATCTCGACTGATGGAAAACTTCGGTCTAGGGCCAACCGAACTCCATCCCTGATCGCCATTGCCTCCATTATCAATAAACTGGCAGCTTGCTCATACCACAGGGCTTGTCCTACAATTAGACGGCCGTTGTGATCACGTACCACCACACCAGTGATTCCTTGTCTGTCCAAGTCAGTGAAACCAGCATCGACGTTAATTTTCACAGTACCTTTGTTAGGTTTCCTCCACACTGATTTTACCTTTGGTACTTTCGGTTGTTTCATATTCCCTAGCTGCGCTAGGTCATAAGTGGATTCCATTGCCCACTTTACTGATGCTGAAATTGATCTTGAACTTTCCCGTGCCAGACCGCATTCCGCTCCATCCATATCGCCCAACATCCACATAAAATAACGCATGCACTCTCCATGCTAACTCTTGATCCTTCCACTAGATCTATGGCCCAAGAGTTTGGATGTAGTTCGGGAAATTTGATCGTGGTTGCCATCTTCAACTCCCTCCAGAAAAGTTTCGCCCAAGTGCATTGGAAGAATGCATGGAAAATTGATTCCTCATCAGCACCACAAGTTTTGCAGAAGGCCACCTCCTCCATATGTCTCCTGTTTAAAACTTGTCGACAGGGGATGAAACCATTTATCACTCGCCACCAAAAAAAATGTATTTTAGGTGGTACGTTTAGCTTCCAGAGCTTGTTCCAGTACCTACTCTCGTCAGCACCAGAAGCAGAAATACTATTTGTGCGACCGAGTGACATCGCTAGTGCCCGATAGCACGAACGAACAGAAAACTGGCCTGACCTTTCCAATGTCCACGACCAGTAGTCTTCCCCAAATCTTCCAATAGGTATAGCTTGTATCGCCGATACATCTGAGGGTATAAATGATTCCTCCAGCTTCTCTATATTCCACCTGGAATTTTGGTCATCTATCAATTCACTGACCATAGTAACTTCAACGTTCTGTGCACATACAATAGGCTTCTTATGATAATTACTTGGGATCCATGGGTCATCCCAAACACGGATTGTAGACCCATCACCCGGTCTCTTAATCAAGACACCCTTCAACGCTTCCCTTCCATGCAAAATAGCATTCCATATACGAGAGGAGTTCCTCTTTTTCTTAGCATTCATGAAGTCTGAATTTGGATAGTATTTTCCTTTTAGGACTCGTGCACACAATGATTCAGGTTTAGAAAGGAGTCTCCAACCTTGTTTGGCCAGCATAGCTTGGTTAAAAAGTTGGAAATCTCGGAAACCCAATCCACCATGACACTTTGGTATGGCAATGTCCTGCCACTTCCTCCAGTGAATCTTCCTTTTCTTCTCATCACCACCCCACAAAAACTAGCAACAATGCTAGTAATCTTT
Source organism: Dactylis glomerata (assembly GCA_007115705.1). Classification (NCBI taxonomy): domain Eukaryota; kingdom Viridiplantae; phylum Streptophyta; class Magnoliopsida; order Poales; family Poaceae; genus Dactylis; species Dactylis glomerata. The sequence continues at coordinate 3,166,119 of QXEO01001223.1, forward strand.
TTGCACAGCCTCTTCGATAGCTTGAAACAGCTCATCGAGTAAGTTGGTATAGCTTGACAGATTGCTTTCACCAGTGTTTCTCTAGCTGCACTGCTCATAGTTTTTGGCGTCCATCCTTTCACTAGTTTTCTGATCCTTGTAATAATGTGCTCAAACTCCTCGTCCGTCGATCTTCCTTGGGCTGTTGGTAGCCCTAGATACTTTTCAATTTTGGCTTCTGTTGATATCCCTGAAGCCGCGTGCACTACAGCTTTCTGATCGCCTGTACAATTTCCACTAAAGAAGATCGCAGATTTATGTTTATTTACCATCTGCCCCGATCCTCTATGATACGTCTCCAATATTGCATGTAGTCTAGTGGCGCCCAATGCCGATGCTTGCATGAAAATCAAACAGTCATTGGCAAATAAAGAGGTGTGACACCCACAGAGCATGTATCCCCACTCGGATTCCTTTAGATAAAAACTGCGGACCATTCACTTTCAACATAGAACTCAATCCCTCACCACAAAGTAAGAAAAGGTAGGGCGACAAAGGGTCCCCCTGTCTGATTCCTCTGCTTGGTTTGAAAGTATCTGAATAATGTCCATTCACTTTGACAGAGAACGTGACTGAGTTCACACACTTCATGATCAGATTTATCCAATGATCCGTAAAACCCAATTTCGCCATAATAGCTCTCAGATAGCTCCATTCAACTCTATCATATGCCTTCGCCATATCAAGTTTAATGGCACAAGCTCCACTCTTCCCTTTTTTCCTATTTAGATAATGAATATTTTCATATGCTGTGATAACATTGTCTGTGATAAGCCTTCCCAGAACAAAAGCACTTTGTTCCTCCGACACGATCTCATCCAAAACCAGAAAACTGGCTAGGCAAATCCTATATGCTAACCCGCGGCTGCGGGCACAAAGTTAGCCGATGCTTATTTCTCATATACCATCATTGTTTCTTCTCTAAGAAAAGAAGTTGACGGCCCATAGGCCTTTCACCTCCACGCGACATTGCTCCGTCAGGCTTTCGACCATTGCGGAAAATTCGCCACTGCTGCCTCTCGTAGGAGTCTGGGCCGTGTCTCAGTCCCAGTGTGGCTGATCATCCTCTCGGATAGCTACTGATCATCGCCTTGGTAAGCTATTGCCTCACCAACTGGCTAATCAGACGAAAGCCCTTCCTTGGGCCAATTTCTCCTTTTGCTCCTCAGCCTACATGGTATTAGCAACCGTTTCCAGTTGTTGTTCCCATCCCAAGGGGAGGTTCTTATGCGTTACTCACCCGTCCACCACTGGAAACATCACTTCCCGTTTGACTTGCATGTGTTAAGTATGCAAGTCGGCATCTATCCCCTGCTGCACACCCGTGCAACGGGTTGACCAGAGGAAGAAGCCGACCAGGTAGGAAGAAGACCGCTGCCCACCTCATCAGAGACGAAGACGATATGGTTGGCTGCGGTTTCATCGGCACAGGTGAGGGTAGAACCTCGCTAGAGATGCGGGCAGCGCGACCGGCTGCGGCATTGCCGACGGAGGCGAGGAAGAGACCCTTGGGGTTTAGGGTGCGGGTAGGGTTTGGGGTGCCGAAGGGCTTGCTGGTGACGAAGGCATTGACCCGACAGAGGTGGAGGGTCGAGGAGGGCGGGGCGGCGAGGTGGTGCTCATGCCGCCGGCCGTGGGTGGCATTGATACGTCTCCAACGTATCTATAATTTTTGATGCTCCATGCTTGTTTTTGCACCATTTGCCTTGTGTTTCGTTACACTTCGTGGCGTTTTTATTCGATTTCCGGAACTAACCTATTAACAAGTCGCCACAGTGCCAGTTCCCTGTTTTCTGCTGTTTTTGTGTTTCAGAAGTGATACATAGGAAATATCCTCGGAATTGGACGAAACCAAAGCCAGAAGTCTTATTTTTCCCGGAAGCTTCCAGACATCCAAAGAAGAGAAGGAGAGGGGCCACCAGGGGCCCACACACATGGCTGGCGCGGCCCAGCCCCTGGCCGCGCCACCATGGTGTGAGGGGGCCTGGTCCCTCCTCTGACGATGCCCCTTCGCCTATAAGAAGTCTCGGGACGGAAAACCCTAGGAGGGTCGGCAATTTTCCAGAAAGAGTTCCGCAGCTCCGCCGCCGTCGTCGACGAATTTTGGGGGACAGAAGTCTCTATTCCGGCACCCTGCCAGGACGGGGAAGTGCCCCCGGAGCCATCTCCATCGGTCTCCCTCGCCGTTTCCGTCGTCTCCATCGACCTCACCGCCATCTCCATCAACCTTGCTGTCTCCTATGATGAGGAGGGAGTAGTTCATCCCCGGGGCTGAGGGCTCTACCGGTAGCTATGTGGTTCACCTCTCTCTCTCCCATGATGTGATCTTTATGTGATCGTGAGCTTTGTATCATGTTGAACAAGTAGATGTTATTATTCAGATATTATGTGTACTCTAGTGGTGTTATTAAAGTAATCTATTCCTCCTGCCATGGTGTAACGGTGACAGTGCGTGCATCATGGTGGTACTTGGTTTAGGCTACACTAGTAGAAAACTGGCCTTTGGCCTTGACCCTTTAGTCCCGGCCTCCATCTGGGCCGGGACTAAAGGCCCGGCCACGTCGCCCCAAAAAGGCCTAGCCGCCCGGGAGGCTTTGGTCCCGGCCCGTAACGAGCCTTTAGTCGCGGTTTGAGATACAAACCGGGACTAAAGGGCTATGCGCTGAGCAGCCCGCATGTGCGCGCCCTTTAGTCCCGGTTTGTGTCTAAAACCGGGACTAAAGTCCTCTTCCTATATATACTGCGCCACAGCCCCTCTCTCCCCTCTTCCTTGCATTTTTCTTGGATGGAAGAGTGTAGGTGTGTGCTAGCTCTCCTTTTTTCTTGGATGCACTAGAGGTGTTTGTTAAAATGTGTGTTAGAGCGATGCCGCTTCAGTTCACCGAACACAACTACGATATGAGATGCCCGAGCCACGTTTAAACCTCTTCCTCTTTATTTCCACTTATTCTAAAAGGTTAGCAACTATATTTTCTCGTTTAGACCGTGCGGTACTAATTTTTAGGATCGTGATTGTGTTTGATATACTGTCGTATGACGCAGATGAGCCATCCATAGATGTACGGTGATCGACGCACAGCCGCTTACAGAGAAGGCATGCATTCTTTTCGAGATGCGGCTGATGCGAACAAGCATGGTGGTGGCTATATGTTTTGTCCATGTGTTGAATGTCGGAATGAGAAGGATTACACTTCCTCAAGAGTCATTCAGAGCCACCTGCTTCGGTCCGGTTTTATGTCGGGCTATAATGTTTGGACCAAGCACGGAGAAAGAGGGGTTATGATGGAAGACGACGATGAAGAAGAAGAGAACGATGATGACAACTACCGATCTATGTTCCCTGAGTATGCTGATACCGCAATGCAAGACAATGAAGAAGAAGATCAGGGTGCAGAACGGGAACCAGATGAGCCCGCTGATGATCTTGGCCGGGTCATTTCTGAAGCACGGCGAGGCTGCGACACAGAAAAGGAGAGGTTGCAGTTCGAGCAGATGTTACAGGACCACAACAAATTGTTGTACCCAACTTGTGAAGATGGCCAGAAGAAGCTGGGTAGCACACTAGAATTGCTGAAGTGGAAGGCAGAGACCGGTGTGACTGACTCGTCATTCGAAAAGTTGCTGGTACTGATGAAGAAGATGCTTCCAAGAAAGAACGAATTGCCCGCCAGCACGTACGAAGCAAAGAAGCTTGTCTGCCCTCTAGGATTAGACGTGCAGAAGATACATGCATGCCCTAATGACTGCATCCTCTACCGCGGTGAGAAGTATGAGAATATGGATAAATGCCCGGTATGCACTGCATTGCGGTATAAGATCAGAAAAGATGACCCTGGTGATATTGAGGGCGAGCCACCCAGGAAGAGGGTTCCTGCCAAGGTGATGTGGTATGCTCACCACGGTTGAAACGTCTGTTCAGAAATAAAGATCATGCGAAGTTGTTGCGATGGCACATGGAAGATCGTATGAAAGACGATAAGTTGAGGCACCCCGCTGATGGTCGGCAGTGGAGAAAAATCGAGAGAGAGTTCCCGAGATTTGCAGATGACTCAAGGAACTTATGGTTTGGTCTGAGTACAGATGTCATGAATCCTTTTGGGGAGCAGAGTTGCAGTCACAGCACCTGGCCCATTACTCTATGTATCTACAACCTTCCTCCTTGGTTGTGCATGAAGCGGAAGTTCATTATGATGCCAGTGCTTATCCAAGGTCCAAAGCAACCCGGCAACGACATTGATGTGTACCTAAGGCCATTAGTTGATGAACTTTTACAGCTGTGGGCCGAACCAGGTGTACGTGTGTGGGACGAGCACAAACAAGAGGAATTTGACCTTCGAGCGTTGTTTTTCATAACCATCAATGATTGGCCTGCTCTTAGTAATATTTCAGGACAGTCAAACAAGGGATACAATGCATGGACGCATTGTTTGGATCAGACAGAAAGTATATATCTGAACAAATGTAGGAAGAATGTGTATCCATACAATCGTCGTTTTCTTCCGCCCAAGCATCCCTTAAAGAAAAAAGGCAAGCATTTCAATGGCAAGGCAGAACCCCGGGGGAAGCCTGTCATCCGTACTGGTGCTGAAGTATTTGATATGGTCAAAGATTTAAAAGTAATCTTTGGAAAGGGTCCTGGCAGCCAACCTATTCCTAATGGCCCTGATAAGCGCGTACCCATGTGGAAGAAGAAATCTATATTTTGGGAGCTACCCTATTGGGATGTCCATGAGGTCCGCTCCGCAATCGATGTGATGCACCTGACGAAGAATCTCTGCGTGAATATTCTAGGCTTCCTGGGCTTGTATGAGAAGTCAAAAGATACACCAGAAGCACGGGAGGACCAGGAACGTCATAAAGGAAGAGATGGCATGCATCCATGGCAGTTTCAAGGGCGTGCCAGCTATGCTCTTACCAAGGAAGAGAAGGAAATCTTCTTTGAAGTCCTTTTCAGTATCAAGGTCCCGACTGGCTTCTCGTCGAATATAAAGGGAATCGTAAATATGAAAGACAAAAAATTCCAAAACCTAAAGTCTCATGACTGCCACGTGCTTATGACGCAATTGCTTCTGGTTGCATTGAGGGGAATTCTACCGGAAAATGTTCGCCTGGCAATTGTGAAGGTATGTGCATTCCTCAATGCAATTTCTCAGAAGGTAATCGATCGAGAAAGTCTATCAGGGTTACAGATTGATGTGGTCCAATGTCTGGTCAGCTTCGAGTTGTTGTTCCCGCCATCCTTCTTCAATATAATGACACCCCTCCTAGTTCACCTAGTCGAAGAGATTAGAATTCTCGGTCCTATGTTTCTACATAATATGTTCCCCTTCGAGAGGTTCATGGGAGTCTTAAAGAAATATGTTCGTAACCATGCTAGGCCAGAAGGAAGCATCTCCAAGGGCTATGGAACAGAGGAGGTCATTGAGTTTTGTGTGGACTTTCTTCCTGACCTTAAGACGATTGGTGTTCCTGAATCTCGGTATAAGGGTAGGCTGACAGGAAAAGGCACACTAGGAAGGAAAGCAAAAGTATGTATGGACGGGCATTCTTTCTCTCAAGCACACTACACAGTTCTACACAATTCCACCGTGGTGGCTCCGTATATCGTGAGACACAAGAATATTCTACGCTCCGAAAACCCGGGGAAGGCTGACTCTTGGATTAAAGGGGAACACGAGAAGACTTTCGGTAGTTGGTTGCAGACACATCTCATGAATGATGACACCGTTGGAGATCAGCTGTACTGTTTGGCCAGGCCACCATCTTCGACTATATGTACTTTCCAAGGTTACGAGATAAATGGGAATACATTTTACACGGTTGCCCAAGATAAAAAGAGCACCAACCAAAACAGTGGTGTCCGCTTTGATGCAACAGACGAGAATGGGCACTGTTTGGAAACATATTACGGGTACATAGAGGAGATATGGGAACTTGACTATGGACCTACTTTTAAGATCCCTTTGTTTCGGTGCAAATGGGTGAAGCTGACAGGAGGCGGGGTAGTTGTAGACCAAAAGTACGGCATGACAACAGTGGATCTCAACAATCTTGCATACATGGATGGACCATTCGTCCTAGCCAACGATGTCGCTCAGGTTTTCTATGTGAAGGACATGTCTACAAAAACGAGAAAAAGAAATCAGCAAAAGAAGACATCGTCCGATGAGCCAAAGCGCCACATAGTTCTTTCAGGGAAAAGAAACATCATGGGAGTAGATGACAAGACAGACATGTCAGTAGATTATAATAAGTTTCATGAAATTCCGCCCTTCAAAGTGAAAACTAACCCAAGCATCCTACTGAATGATGAAGATTCTCCATGGCTACGACCCAGAAGAAAACAGAAATAATAGATAGGAATGTTGGTGCAATAATGTAATAATGTATTAAACCTTTTATGTAATGCATGATAAAGATTCTCCATGGCTACGACAGACACGGTTACATGGATGGCTGGATGTGAAGAATGGTATGGATCGGTCATCACCGCTCTTTAGAAAAAAAGCCGGCTCACTTTAATAGTTTTGTCAAATTCTAAATTATACAAAAAGAATATTAATCAATATAGTTTTAATTGAAAATGGCAAAATAGTTAATAGTTTGGATAGTTAAAATAATTAATTTTGAAAATAGAAAATATTTTTGAATTAGTTAATCAATTTCAAACACTTTTCATATTAATAGTTTTGTCAAATTCTAAAATATACAAAAAGAATATTAATCAATATAGTTTTAATTGAAAATGGCAAAATAGTTAACAGTTTGGATAGTTAAAATAATTAATTTTGAAAATAGAAAATGGTTTTGAATTAGTTAATCAATTTCAAACACTTTTCATATTAATAGTTTTGTCAAATTCTAAAATAAACAAAAAGAATATTAATCAATATAGTTTTAATTGAAAATGGCAAAATAGTTAATAGTTTGGATAGTTAAAATAATTAATTTTGAAAATAGAAAATGGTTTTGAATTAGTTAATCAATTTCAAACACTTTTCATATTAATAGTTTTGTCAAATTCTAAATTATACAAAAAGAATATTAATCAATATATTTTTAATTGAAAATGGCAAAATAGTTAATAGTTTGGATAGTTAAAATAATTAATTTTGAAAATAGAAAATAGTTTTGAATTAGTTAATCAATTTCAAACACTTTTCATATTAATAGTTTTGTCCAATTCTAAATTATACAAAAAGAATATTAATCAATATAGTTTTAATTGAAAATGGCAAAATAGTTAATAGTTTGGATAGTTAAAATAATTAATTTTGAAAATAGAAAATGGTTTTGAATTAGCTAATCAATTTCAAACACTTTTCATATTGAAAGTTTTATCAGATTCTAAAATATATATAAGTTATTCAATTCAAAATTACAAATTCATATTTGAAATGAAAAACTGAAAAAATTTCAGCATTGGCGCGCATTTATTGCACCTTTAGTCCCGGTTGGATCCACCAACCGGGACTAAAGGGGAGGGCTCGGGCGGTTACCGCCCCCACCACCCTTTAGTCCCGGCTGGGGGTTCAAACCGGGACTAAAGACCCCCTTTAGTCCCGGTTTGAGCCCCCAGCCGAGACTAAAGGGGGGGGGGGGGGCGTATAAAGCCTGCGCCCCACTTCCTCTTCTTCTCCACTGCACACTTAGCGCGAAAAAGCATCGACCAGGACGCCGAGCGAGGAGCTTCCCGAGAGGAACGTTGCGGTCGGCCGGATCTTTGACGGCGCCGCCGAGCCCCGCCGCGCCGCGCCGCCCTCCCCCCGCCACCGAGCCCCGTGTGCCGCACCGCCCTCCCGCGCCTCCGAGTCCCGTGCGCCGCCGCCCCTCCCGCGCCGCCCGCCGCCAGCGAGCCCCGCGTCGCGCCACCGCCCTCCCTCCGCGCCGCGCCGTCCAGCCCCGACCCTCCCCAGCCGACGCTCGGTGAGACCGTCGACCACCGTCCCTCCCTTTTTTTTTTGGTTAGGGTTAGAAAAATAATTTTAGGGTTAGATAGAATAGAAATAGAAATTGTGTTATGGTTAGATAGAATATAAATAGAAAAATAATAGAAATAGAAATAGAAAAATAATTGTGTTAGGGTTACATAGAATAGAAATAGAAATTGTGTTAGGGTTAGATAGAATAGAAATAGAAAAATAATAGAAATAGAAATAGAAAATAATTGTGTTAGGGTTAGATAGAATAGAAATAGAAAAATAATAGAAATAGAAATAGAAATAATTTTAGGGTTAGATAGAATAGAAATAGAAAAATAATATTATGTTAGGGTTAAAATTTTATTATGTTATGTTAAAATTTTATTATGTTAGGGTTAAAATTTTATTATGTTATGTTAAAATTTTATTATGTTAGGGTTAAAATTATATTATGTTATGTTAAAATTTTATGTTAGATAGAAATTGTTAGATACAATAGAAATAGAAATTTTATGTTAAAACTTTATGTTAGATAGAATTTGTTAGATAGAATAGAAATAGAAATTGTTAGATAGAATAGAAAATTGTTAGATAGAATAGAAATAGAAATTGTTAGCAAAATAATTGTTAGTAAATAGGTTAGCAAAATAATTTTTAGCAAATAATTGTTAGCAAAATATTATTAGTAATAGAAATGCTATATAGATTGTTAGTAAATAGGTTAGCAAAATATTTGTTAAGTAGTAATAATTATTAGCAAATATTTGTTAAGTAGTAATAATTGTTAGCAAATATTAGTTAGGGTTAGTAGTTAGATAATAAGTAAGATTATTTTGTTAGTTATTATTCCATATAGCGTTGATAATTGAAATATAAATGTCAGTTTTTTGCAGAAACTATGGATCCACATAGCAGGAACCTCGAAGAGGAAGAACTTCTCGAAGATATAATCAAAGACGCCCCCGACGTTGAACCAGCTGAATCTCCGTCGTCGTTTCTGAACCCCTCCGGAGATGGAATGGAGGTCGACCGACACGAAGATGAAGCCGACGGGGCAGGAGATAGCTCCAATGACGGAGAAGGGGATAGCTCCACTGATGGAGAAGCCGGTGGAGAAGCCGGTGGAGAAATAACAAAGTCGGGCGAGGTATTCATATGAAGTTCGGCAATCACTTGTAATATGTGAAAAATATTGGAGATAGCTCTATATTGTATACATATACATTAATTTGACGAATATTTCTCCCTCTTGGGCCTCCACATCGAGCAAAGCTACGAAACGAGGCCCGACTAAAAAGTTGGATGCACGGACGCATTACCCCTTTGAGGTGATATTGCCTACGGGCGAACCCAAGCTTCCTAAGAATGCTGCTGACACATTCAAGAAGCAATGCGGAGTTCTTGTTAGGGATCACGTCCCGATCAGCGTTCGGGAGTGGAACAAGCGCAAAGGGGCAGCCGATAGTGACTATGTCGCCGAAAGGTACAAATATAATCTTTGGAATGATCTCATGTCACATTTCAACCTGCCAGAATGTGAGAATCAAGACGTCGCAAAAAAACTGAGGGCCAAAGTCAAGCAGTGGACTCTAAAGAAGATGGCCGAACTGTTTCGTAGCTGGAAGAAGAAGCTATGGAAAGACTATCTGAAGACAAAGAAAGTGCCAGTATTCGAGGGGTATCTAGCCAAGCAGGCGAATCACTGGAAGGCATTTCAAGAGTACAAAGAGTCAGAAGATGCCAAGGCATTATCAGAAAAGAACAAGAAAAATGCCGATAAGAAGAAATATCACCACACGCTGGGGCCAGGGGGCTATGAGACTGCCATCCCAAAGTGGGATAAGAAAGAGCAAGATTTGCTAGCTAAAGGCATCGTACCTGAACCCATCCGTGATGAGTGGGAATTGAGAGCAAGAAATTGGTTCCTTGCGCATGGTGGTTCGTACGACGAAGAAACAGGGGACCTCATCTGCAGTGACGGTCTTAGGATACCCAGGGAGAATTGGAAAAAGATAGTGAAAGAAATTAAAGAGGGAAAAAGTCAGTTCACTGCAGATAGAGAGAAAGATTTGCTCACACTGGTCCTCGGCAATGACGAACATGGAGGACGAACGCGAGGCTTCGGTCCTTTTTACCCGTGGTGGCTTGGGTTTGCCAGAGACCAAGACACTTACAGAAGCTGAGCGAGAGCAAAGAAGCGACAGCAGGATGAGGAGAATGACAAGTTCAACCAGTTGCTTGCCAGGCTTAACGAGCAACAGAAGCAGATTGATGAGCTTAGAGGAGTAGCGCGCCAGGAAGATCCTGCACTCGATATTACCGGCGCCCCATCTAAGCGGAAAAGCAGCGTGGCTGAATTTGAGGCCCCGCCCGACGATGCATGAAGAATGATAGAGGGCGGTCCCGGCTACCCCGTGGATGGAATCAAGGAGTCAACATCATGTGAACTCCATCAGAAATTCAAGAACATATCCATGAAGGTGGCCGTCGAACAAGCTTTACCTTCTGGCCCTGATGCACGCTGGCATGGCCGTGAGATTCCAGCTGGCTTTGCTAAAGTCGGGGTGGATGAAATCATGGCGGGGTTTCATGATATGGAGCTCGACATGGCTGGACCCGAAGATGAGAGGACACTCGGAGAAGTACTGGGTGGAGTCATCCTATGGGACAAGAACTACATCAAGCTTCCAGGCTCGGCCCCAAGGACAACACCGCCTCTGAGTCGTCGCAGGTCACCTACACCTCCATCACCTCCAAGCCCTCCACATGACGACGGCCACCACAACACGAGTCCATCTCGATCACCGCCGCCGGACTTGGGTCGGCCGTCTCCGCCGCCGCCCGCTAAGGATACTAAGCGGAAGCGTGCCAGCAAGAACGCTCCGTCGATGAGTTCTAAGCGACGGAGCTCCCCAAAGCGCAAACTGTCGCCCCTCCCAAAGGTACCTCATGCTAATCTTCCTATCAGACCTTATGATCGTACCGACGAGGAAAATGCCAGGATAGCAAAGGAACATTATGATGCGCAGATGAAAAAGAAGGAACCCGAGCCCCGCCCGGAATACACCGAGAAGCAAATAGCATATACAAAATACTTCATGACCCTTCCATCACAGTATGACTTGCACCATAAGCCTGACGACTATACACGCACATTGCAGAAGGAAGGGAAAAAGAGCAGATCACGTGCAAGTGCAAGTGGGAGCAAATCAAGTTCAACTACAAGCAAAAAAAGATCAGACGTTCCTCAGCTTGGACAACAGGCCAAACAGTCGATCCTACCCCTCAGGGTGTTACCCGAGAATGTTCCCTCTCTGGTGCAGGGGCAAGATTTGGAATTAGCAAAGAAGTGGGCAGCTGAATGGGGTATCCCGGTTGAAGACGTTCTGGCTTCCCAAGACGACAGGTTACCCAAGGCTGTGGTAGCCCCTAAGCCACAGTTTGTCATGGGAGCGCCTTTGGTCAGCAAAGATAAGTTGGATGATCTCCCAACAAATATGCGTTACTTGCATACATGGTACTTAAGTGAATCAAAGAATGGGAGAACGATGATTGTGGCGCGTGTCCCACGGGAGTACTACGGCCGCCCCGAAGACAACCATATCGACTTTGATGAACTCTTCCAGATGTACAATGCCGACACCCTCGACAAATCGCTTATGAGTTGCTATTGTCTGTAACTTTTTTAATTCGTTGTCTACATATAACTTGTTCAGTTAATTCAATTCATTGTCTACATAAAACTTGTTCCGTTCTTACTTGTACTCTATTATGCAGAATGAAGATTCTGGAATGTAAAAGTAGGAACATCCTAAATATTGGGTTTATTGACCCAGATAAAATACATATAAAGACGCTAACTGATAACCCCAAGGAGACGGAGGAAAAGCTTATAAGGTTTCTAACAGATCAAAATTTTTGTGACCACATACTGTTTCCATACAACTTCAAGTGAGGGTCTTACTCTGTTGTGTCCATTCACTTATAAGTGTAATTGATAAGTTACTGACACACATATATATATATATATACATGTGCAGCTTCCACTGGATTCTGTTGGACATTCAAATTGATAAGGGAAGAGTTGATGCCTTCGACCCATTATCGAGACCCTTGGAACAGTTCCAAAGCCTGCAGGACATGCTCCAAGGGTAATTTCAATCATTCTTGCGCTCTATCGGTCTCTTTCGATGATTTTCTGATATATCAATTAATGAAAAACTTAGCAAATCATTTTCCTTGTCGGGCAGGGTTTGGAAGCGGTTCAAGTGCGTGACTGACGGTATCGAGCATGAGAAGCTGACCTTTAGAGCGGCTCAGGTAAGTAGTAGTATGATATACTTCTATTTTCAATATATTTATGATGCTAGATTATTATTTTGATTATATATATTCTATTCTCGTAAAGTGCGACCAGCAGCCACGGGGGACGCATCTATGCGGATACTATGTTTGCGAGACCATTCGCACGTTTACCTCTGAGCACAAGGATTACAGATACGACGTAAGCAATGAACATTCACACCTCTATTTTTACCCGTTATTCTTTGTTATCATGATTGATATTCATATTCATCTCCTCTTCTTATATAGTACACGACCATGAGGGAGAAGTACCTACCAGAGCAACGCGCAATTGCTGTTGCAGAGGAGCTTGCGACCTTTCTGAGGACGGAAGCTATAGATGACAAAGGACGATTTAGTGTAGCTAGGGGCCATTACTGATGTTGGTCCATGTAATCGAATAGACGGGCTCTAGTCCCGATAATTCAGATCTCCATATAATTGTATATATATGCTCGTTTGTAAGATAAGTTAATCTTATATATATGCATAAACATGTATATTTACAATTATATGAAAACTAATTCCCGAACACCAAACGAGGCATCACGTTAATCTCCCGAACCCCTAAACCCTAAAACCCTAAAATAAACAAAATCTGCAGAAACTCTTTAGTCCCGGTCTGTGTTAAGAACCGGGACTAAAGGGTCTGCCCCTGAGGGCGCTCCGAGGCGCCCACATGGAGCACCTTTGGTCCCGGCTTGGAACAGGGCCGGGACTAAAGGTGAGGCCTTTAGTCCCGCCTCTTTGGTCCCGGTTGGTGAACCGGGACTAAAGCCCCTTACGGGCCGGGACTATAGGCCATGTCCCCACTAGTGCTATGATTGTGATCTCTTGAGGATTATGAGAATAATTATTGCTATGATAGTATTGAGTGATCTATTCCTCCTTTCATGGTGTAATGTTGACAGTGTGTGCACCGTGTTAGTACTTGGTCTAAGTTGCAATGATTTCTATCTTGAATTGTGATTTGATTTGGATATCTCTATGAGTGGTGTTTGTCAAGTACTTAATAAACTTTAAGGGGTGCTTCTGTAGCCACTACACAATGATTAGTGTTATTCAATAGGAGAGTAATTCAGAGTACCATAGTGGAGAGAAGTTGTTTATTTGTTCAATCATGTTATATTGTTGGGAGTGTGTCCACTAGTGAAAGTATGATCCCTAGACCTTGTTTCCAAGCTTTGCACACCGTTTACTTGCTGTTTTGTTACTTGTTTGCTCGCAGCGATTTTTATTCCATATTGCAGTTACTACTTATAATCATCTATACCACTTGTATTTCACTATCTCTTCGCCGAACTAGTGCACCTATACATCTGACAAGTGTATTGGGTGTGTTGGGGACACAAGATACTTTCTGTATCGTAATTGCAGGGTTGCTTGAGAGGGATAGCTTTGACCTCTAACCTCCCTGAGTTTGATAAACCTTGGGTGATCCACTTAAGGGAAACTTGCTGCTGTTCTACAAACCTCTGCACTTGGAGGCCCAACAAGTGTCTACAAGAATAGAAGTGCGTAGACGTCAAGCTCTTTTCTGGCGCCGTTGCCGGGGAGGTAAGGTAAAAGGTACTCGCATCCTCCTGTGTGAGTGCTCGGAGTTATTTCCTTTAGATTCTGCAATTACATCTTTTTGTTTCTTGTTTTTATTTTCACTAGTTCGGCTTAATGGAAAACAAAGAGTTCTGTAGTCTTTTTCCTGAGTTTAGATATGAAGTGTTTGAAGAGAAAATTGAAAAACCTTTGGAGCTTAATTTGCATGCTAATAGTGATGTTAGTATGATTGCTTTGAACACTGGTATTGCTAATGATATAGAAAAGTCTAAGCTTGGGGAAGCTGGTTTTGTTATGCATGATATTTTTAGTTCCCCAGCTTTAGTGGAGAAAATTTGCTCTGATGATATTTTATCTCCCCTATGTGATGTTCCTTCTTATGATGATATGTTTGAAGAATATGCTTTGCGAAATAGCCGTTCTCTAGCTTGTGATGATACTAAACCTCTAGCTTGTGATGGCTATGATGATGAGTATAATATTTTCAGTTCACCTACTATTGAGGATAAAATTAGTTATGATTACAATATGCCTCCTGTATATGATGATTATGGTGATGAGAATAATTATCCTGTTGAATCTGCTCCTACTACTATTGTTCCTGCGGTGAGTATTAATTCTTTTATACATGTGGCTCATGATAGGGATGTTTTATGTGATAGTTATATTGTTAGTTCTATTCATGATGCTACTGAAAGTTGTTATGAGAGAGGGAAATATGTTTTGAAGGATATTAATAATATTAAGTTTCCCCTCTTTATGTTGCAAATCTTGAAGTGGCACTTGTTTTATCTATCCATGCTTGCTACTATGTGCCTCGTTGATTTATTTTCTTACAAGATTCCTATGCATAGGAAGTGGTTTAGATTTAAATGTGTTCCATACTTGCTTTTTGATGCTCTCTATTCCTTTAAGTTCCTATATGGCGCCTTTGCCTCAAGCTCTTATATGGCGCCCACATGAGCATCTTTGCAAATTACTGCGCCTAGCTCAAAGGCGTTAAAGAAAAGCACTCTTGGGAGATAACCCATTGTTTTATTTTCAGTAATTTTTCTTTTATTTGAGTCTTGGAAGTTATTACTACTGTAATAACCGCTCCTTATCCTTTTTATTTCGTTGTTGTGCCAAGAGAAGCCTCTAATTTGAGTGAGGTAAGATTTGGGGATGTTGCTGTCCTGAAACAGTTTTCAGTGCTGCACCGTAAAAATTCGTGAAAATTCTCTGTATATCTTTTGGACCTGAGATTTCTTGTGCTTATGCCCCAGGTTATATCCAAACTTTCATTAGTTGAACACTTTTTGATTTGAGCAACACAAAACCCCTAAAAAATTCGACCTTTGTCAGCTGTTTTGTTTTGACAGATTTCTGCCAATATTTGTGTTTGCCACTTTATCGCTTTCTTTTGAGTTCTTTTGATCATGGAACTTTTGGGGAGGTTGCTACAGTAGTATTTGCTATATATGTGGTGGTTTTGGGTTGAAACCTGAAGCAAAAAGAGGTTGATTATATGTTATGCTTGCACTAATGTTGCTAATAGAATTGTGTTTAGTTTTGTATGAAGGAAGTTTTCAAGTGTAGGGATTGGAGAATGATGAGATGAGTTGAAGAATGGACAAAAGCTCAAGCTTGGGGATGCCCATGTCACCCCAAGAAATATCCAAGAAGTACAAGCGTCAAAGCTTGGGGATGCCCCCGAGGCACCCCTTCTTCATCGGCAAAAATCAGGTCACCTTTCAAGACACTATATTTTTATTGCTTCATGCACTATGTGTTTTTCTTGGAGCGTCAGTTGTTTTAGTTTTCTTAGTTGGTTTAGTTTTGTTTGCTGCAATAAATGGTTAGATCACATCATGTTTCTTTTGGAGGAGATGAACTCGCTTTTAATTTGCCAAGAACACTCTAGTTTTCACTCTTATCGTTCAACGAGTGTTCTTCTTTTTCCGCTACTGCTTTTGGTTTTCATTTTCGCCTTGATTTGCATTCAGATCTTGTCATATCTTTTCATCAAGGTGTATTTTTGCCTCTGATCTTTATTGGTTTTCATCAAAAGAGGTGTTTATAAAAATTTCAAATGGTGTTGGAAAAGAGAAAAAGCTTTGTGCAAAATAGTGGTACAAGAAGGAGCTTGTGTAGACTGCGGCTTAGGCTTTTTCATGTCATGCTTGATGTATTTTTGATAGTATGCTTAGTGGTTTTGCTGTAGCATGACTTGTCTCAAATAACTGAGATTGCTTAATGAGCCTTTGATAAAATCATGCGTTGTTTTTATTGTATGGAAGCATTATTTTGGTTTTCTCCTTGATGCTTTATTTGGGTTGACTTGGCGCATGCTCACACATGTTAGACTCTTACAAAGTCGCCAATAGCCTTCATGATCATTTAGTTTTTGACTTTTGATGCCATCGTATGCTTCTTTTAATGTCGCTTTGTCGCTTTGCATGATTATGGCCATTACTGCTCTCTTAGTTGGTCGCTCCCAGTCTTTTGCTAGCCCTCACATAGTACTGAGTATGAGCTCTACTCGTGCATCCAACTCCCAAAAGCCAAAGTTTTCCAAAGTGTCCACCAAACATACCTACTAGCAATTTGCTATTCCAAGTAAATTTGACTTGCTTTTATTTTCTCTTCAAATTAAACTCTTACCAGTGTTATGCGAAATTCGGTCAGTAAAGCTCTCACGAACCGGAAGGCACACTTTACTTTTTCCTGTTCTTAAAAATTTGACATTGTGGTCTCTTATGTTGAGTTGTTATGCTTGCAAATTGTAAGTTGGATTCTAGCCCAGCCATGCTGTCATGGGGCAAGCTTTCAACATTGCACTTCTTATTTGAGTTGATATTGTGATCTTTTGTTTATGGATGCCCGCGGTGTGAAATGAACTGGGAATCTTGGGGGGATCATGGAGTTTGTATATGTGTTAGGGAAACGCCGGGCCGCCAATCTAAGCCATGCATAATTCATGGTGGAAATTTGCAGCATACCCATGGTGAACATTCGACGACGCATCTCACAATAAAAAGCTAAACAAAAGGCAAATAAAAGAGATGTCGAGGTGTTCATTGTCTGCTTGTCCTGTCATTTTGGTGTGGGCTTGTTCCATGTCATCGGGCACGGAGGTACCCCATTGGCGGTTCTCAATGATATGCATATACTTACAATGACAAGAGCCTTGCTTGGGACTCTAAGTAAAGTAGCATGAGGTTTGGGTACTCGTATTCACGGGGCACGAGGTTTTCAACTTATGATTTGTCAAGCATATGCATCATAATTGTTCTCGCATTAACTTTAACCATTCAAGATGCTTATGATGGGGGCAATGAGAGCTCAAAGCCGGTAAGTACCATAATTTTTGATGGTTATAAAACTTGCAATCACTGCTTCCGTCTACGAAGGGCCTTTCTTCTATTTTTATGTTGAGTCACCACCTTCTTTCTTTATGCACCATTAAGAGAGCATAGTTGTCATTCTTAGTGTGATATGCATTGTCCCAAAGTTCATTAATTGATTCATGACTATGGTTTCACTTGTTCCTAAATTACTTGTATCTAGTCGCCCTCTTAAACTTGAAGGTGTCCTATGCATTTATGTTTTGCTCTCTTTGAAGGACAAGCTGAAAACCATTTGTATGTTTTTCCTTATGATTTGAACACACGTTTGACTTTCATTGTTTCATTTTCATGATCTTTTGTTTGTGTTCATTTGCATGTTTACAACATGGTTACTAAGTTCTTATTGTCTAGATTATATCTTTCATGCCCATGTTTTAAGTTCTTATGATCCCAGCTCACAATGCTTACCTATATGATTAAGATTGTGATGGTGCATGTCACCTCAAAAATTATTTCTTTTGTTATCACTTACCTACTCGAGGACGAGCAGGAGTTAAGCTTGGGGATGCTGATACGTCTCCAACGTATCTATAATTTTTGATGCTCCATGCTTGTTTTTGCACCATTTGCCTTGTGTTTCATTACACTTCATGGCGTTTTTATTCGATTTCCGGAACTAACCTATTAACAAGTCGCCACAGTGCCAGTTCCCTGTTTTCTGCTGTTTTTGTGTTTCAGAAGTGATACACAGGAAATATCCTCGGAATTGGACGAAACCAAAGCCAGAAGTCTTATTTTCCCCGAAAGCTTCCAGACATCCGAAGAAGAGAAGGAGAAGGGCCACCAGGGGCCCACACACATGGCTGGCGCGGCCCAGCCCCTGGCCGCGCCACCATGGTGTGAGGGGGCCTGGTCCCTCCTCTGACGACGCCCCTTCGCCTATAAGAAGCCTCGGGACGGAAAACCCTAGGAGGGTCGGCAATTTTCCAGAAAGAGTTCTGCAGCTCCGCCGCCGTCGTCGACGAATTTTGGGGGACAGAAGTCTCTGTTCCGGCACCCTGCCGGGATGGGGAAGTGCCCCCGAAGCCATCTCCATCGGTCTCCATCGCCGTTTCCGCCGTCTCCATCGACCTCACCGCCATCTCCATCAACCTTGCTGTCTCCTATGATGAGGAGGGAGTAGTTCATCCCCGGGGCTGAGGGCTCTACCGGTAGCTATGTGGTTCATCTCTCTCTCCCATGATGTGATCTTTATGTGATCGTGAGCTTTGTATCATGTTGAACAAGTAGATGTTATTATTCAGATATTATGTGTACTCTAGTGGTGTTATTAAAGTAATCTATTCCTCCTGCCATGGTGTAACGGTGACAGTGCGTGCATCATGGTGGTACTTGGTTTAGGCTATGATTGTGATCTCTTGAGGATTATGAGAATAATTATTGCTATGATAGTATTGAGTGATCTATTCCTCCTTTCATGGTGTAATGTTGACAGTGTGTGCACCGTGTTAGTACTTGGTCTAAGTTGCAATGATTTCTATCTTGAATTGTGATTTGATTTGGATATCTCTATGAGTGGTGTTTGTCAAGTACTTGATGAACTTTAAGGGGTGCTTCTGTAGCCACTACACAATGATTAGTGTTATTCAATAGGAGAGTAATTCAGAGTACCATAGTGGAGAGAAGTTGTTTATTTGTTCAATCATGTTATATTGTTGGGATTGTGTCCACTAGTGAAAGTATGATCCCTAGGCCTTGTTTCCAAGATTTGCACACCGTTTACTTGCTGTTTTGTTAATTGTTTGCTCGCAGCAATTTTTATTCCATATTGCAGTTACTACTTATAATCATCTATACCACTTGTATTTCACTATCTCTTCGCTGAACTAGTGCACCTATACATCTGACAAGTGTATTGGGTGTGTTGGGGACACAAGAGACTTTCTGTATCGTAATTGCAGGATTGCTTGAGAGGGATAGCTTTGACCTCTAACCTCTCTGAGTTCGATAAACCTTGGGTGATCCACTTAAGGGAAACTTGCTGCTGTTCTACAAACCTCTGCACTTGGAGGCCCAACAAGTGTCTACAAGAATAGAAGTGCGTAGACATCAGGCATCGGCAGCCGGTTAGGCTGACGGCAAAGGCGGGGGTACCAGGAGGAAGAAGATTTACGTCGTCTCTGTCCTCATGTCATGAGGAAGAAGATGAGACAACGTTGATGGGCTAAGAAGATGAGACGACTTGGCCCATCAACATTGCGCTTGAGGGGCACAGCATAGGCCCCCGTGGGACCTCCTTTGCGCCGCTTAAAGCACGCGGCTATGTGATGATGGTTCTGTATATATAGAGTCATGTTGGAGGAAGGAGATCATGGATACTAATTGGATTCTGCTTGGTATTAGTTGGAAGGAGAGGATGGACGGCTAAGATCTATAATGCCACGGATTGCTGACTTTGCAGATAGTCTAGGAAAATCAAACATCAGTAATTAAGCTCTATGATATTAAATTTGCGACCCTGCATGGGCGCTGTAATTATGAGCGGCGGCACCACTTCCTAGCTGCGAGCGGGCGGCACCACTTTCTAGCCTGTAGTTATGGCACATAAATCTAATGGATCGTAACAAATTACTAGTAGTATTAGTTTTCAAGTAGGGGTATTTAACACGATACCAACAAAACCCGTGTTTTTACCGGTGCTTGATTTGAGTGGGAGTAACAAATCAGTGGTTTTCATGTTGGACTAGATAGCCTTCCTTGCGTGTTGCATAGCGTGGTTGCTACTTTTCTTTCGAGGGCTCGTCCAAGGTTTAGAGCGCGAATTATTTTGGGTTAGCAGAATATATAGCTGAGTACGGTGGGCGGCTTATTAAGCATGGTACCAGACTTTGTGTGTGTGAATTAGTATCGCCCTCACATCAGACTTTGTAGTTACGTCCGGAAACGGAGCCCCTTTTCTCTTGCTTTTCAGGCCCTATTTTTCCTTTGCCGAGACCTACCAGGTGCGAGATTTTTACATCCCCTTTCCCAAAGATCACATCATTGCGGTTGTGCCAAGCCCGCCACCATAGAAGCCTTTGAGGAATTGAGATAAAGAGCATATGGCCGCACCATATAAAAAGTACAGGAATTCTATATAACTTAAAATATTATCTTTTGAGTTTGTAGTTTTCAATCTTCAAAATTGCTAGTACATTCAAGTGCATCAAGCTCCTTCCGATTGGTCAGAACTGCCTTGTCACTCGCATAAATTAAGCTGATGGGCTGCTTGCGTAAAAAGTTCATAACAAAATTGCATAGTGATTCTGAGATTGCAACAGAGTAGAATGGCTACATCGGAACAGCATAAGTGCCAGGCTTCAAAGGTTTATGGAACATGTCATCTCACACAAGAACCCAATGTGTGCTTTCTGACTCCATGAATTAATGTGATTGCAACCTTGCAGGATTCAGATTTTTGTAACATCAGTAAATGACAAAATCAAATTAGTACATAGGTGGAAGTCTGAGGAACAATACATTGAAGAAGAACAATACATCCTATAAATGAAGACCATAGCATAAAATGCAAGGAGGCAAGCAGCAGATGCTCACATTATTCAAAACCATGAACCATGAAGATGCGGAGACACCAGAACAAACCAACACAAAAGAGAAAAAAGAATACAGGCTGCAACGTACTATGAAGTACATGGATGCACTCATCTACCTACCTACCAAATATTAAATCTGGAAAGAAGCTAGAATGCCTTTCGTTGTCCCAGGTTCAGCTAAAACATTCTCTAGCAAAATCAGAAGATTTGATGATTACCTTTGGTAAGCAAACAATAAAAATGGTTGGTCACACATAGTGTTGGAGCTCGATGGGAACATGGGCGATGAAGCTAATCAGATGGTTCACCAGGTATCGTTCCTCTAAGTAGATTTTTCCTGAATTTATTTCATTGATATGTAATCGGCATGGCATCAATATCAAAGTGATCAAAACAAATACTAAATGATTGTGCCAGCTTAGTTACTTTTTCTACTACTGGATTCCTATTCCTATTCCTATTCTCTACTACTTAGGGTGGCTCCATGCTCTTAGCAGATTCCAAATGTTTGACCATCCAAAGGAACATAAAAAAGAACATAAACCTTTGAGGTAAGAAACTGAATCTTTCGACATCTTTACCAAATCTACCATCTAAAGGAACTGGAGGCCTAATACGCAAACCACAGAATGCAAAAACACACATAAAATGACCAAAAAAGACAGAACAACTAGAGACTATAACAAACAAACAAAAAAATAGCCACAACACCAAAAGCCTCCACTGAATACGGTGCCTCCTACGATTTTCACGGGACATCGTGGCAGAGATATATGGAATGCGATAGGGTCCTTCCAAAACAGAAATACTCAGTCAAATCACAAGCGCATCATCAAATGGTAACAACACAGAGGCTATGCAGGTATCAAAGCATACAATCATGACTTGATAAACTCTGCTAGCAACACATCCAGGAGTTTTAACACCCTGATAGTCTAGTTAGTTTTGTAGAAAGTAAAAATGGTCCTTTACCAGCATCCAACCTGAACCGTCAAGATTAGATAGAAATGGAGTGACCATGGTCAATTCGCAGGTTCTGTCCAAACAAGCACTACAATTTACCAATCACACATGACTAAACACTTGAATATTTTTAGTGGACATAATCCAGTGCCCAATTCAGTTCTTAATGCCTACACATGCAATGATTCAATAGTAAGATGCCAAGCATTTTTGACCCAGAATTCGTTAAAAGTATCGAATCACCTGAAAGAGCACGCCATTCATCGTGGTGGGGCTCCATGACGTCCAGGTCGTCTTCCTCTCACCACTTGAGCCAGACCAAATCGCCAACAATCATTGTTCTGCACACAAGGAATATAAGAACCTGGCGATTTAGCTTGTAAGAGACAATCTTACAACAAAGATAGATTCCAGAAGAGAAAAGACAGGATGCACTACAACTTGTATGTCAAATAAAATAGACCGTTTGAACACTATAATATTTTTCCAGACTAACGATAGTTACAAGGAGGTCAGATGAACATGACAATGTTGCAATGCAAAAGTGACCAAAGAGAAGCTTGGAAACATGAATACAAACCATATGCACTCAGGCAAATGCAATGCTGAAAACATGAACCGTGATGATGGGGAGACAACAAAACCAACATAAAAGAGAAAAAATAATACGGGCTGCAATGTACTATGAAGTACCATGGATACACTACAACCAAAGAGACAGATGACCTAGAATTGCTGAAATGCTGTCCCAATCTTCACAGATTTCAGGACACATTATAAAAGACAAAACAGGACAACCAGCACCTTATATGTAGTCCTCCGACTCCTCAATCATCTGCCACATCGCGGGTGTGAGGAACATAGTTTGGAGCTTCGTGATCCCCTGAGGCAAGCCCATGGTGGTGGCTCGCTGCATCTGGTGGCTGGAACACATTACGATCAACCATGAGTAGCTGCCAATGCACAAAAATAAACCTTAGCAAAGGAAAACGAAAAGAGATGATTACCGTTAGTCTGTAGCAAATTTTATATGCTTAATTAGAAACATTTCACTTGAAATTTAATTTAAAAAAATTAACTCTCATGGACACCAAATGCCTGCATGATATCTAATAGAAACATCTGATATACTCCTGGAGTATATATTTGGTTGCTACTTGGAGTATATATTTGTCGTGAAGGACCAAACTAAGCATACTCGTATAAAAAGGAAACACTTCATGGTTTTCATAGCCAAATTAAGTTACTAGCAATATATCATATGTAGACTGCTCTATATCATCTTTGGAGTAGAATTTAAGTGAATAAGGCTGGCACAAAAGAAAATGATTTCAAAATTCAGAGATCCACATTGTGTAATCTGTAGACTGCAGTATATCATCTTAGGATTGCCAACCGATTGATGGCCACATGTGCATATATGATTCCGGAGTAAAAGTTGTCAGGGTGAGAAATACTCCTAGTGGAAAGTGGTAAGACACACTACATGCATATGTATTTCTCTTCTCATTGACATACTGACCTAAATCAAATTATATGGACAGTGGTATTTCATGTACTCCGGCTTTTTGTTAGCCTTAACCACCTTCTGGTACCTCCTAAAAAACAAATGTAGAAGAAATTAGTGATCCATCTATATTTGGCTAGAGAACCATTTGTAGTGAGCAAATTTAGCTAGGGAGCCATGCAAAATTAGTACTCCTAGCTGACAGTAAACAACAGAATGCACCTTGGAGAATATCTTGTCAAAAGTAATAAAACAGAAATGCCATGTCATCTCTTTGATTTAGTACAGGCATGTGGTATATATGCAAGATGATTTAGTGCAGGATTAATCTTGATCAACCAACATAGCTTCTCTCCCTCACATCTCTCTAGATAATTTAATCACCAACAATTTAAAGAAACTCATTGGTACCGAGAACAACCACATAGAGGGTAGGAACAAAAAGAGTACACGGAATCGGCTGTAATCGTGAGCGGCCTAATTTTGACCGTCGAATCGCTCCGCGACTTACATATGTGAACAGAGGGAGTACCTTTTTTGCAGGGCATCATGGTGTTGAGCCTCTCCCTTGAACTTGAGATGGGGTCTCCGTTGTGGGGTCCCGGTCGTCTCGCCCCCTCGCCCTCCTTTGCGCCACTGTCCATGGCGGAGACCGTGTACGCAGCCGGTGTCTAGGGACAGCCCTTGTCACGTTTGATGCCTAGGGCTAGCAGCAACGGACATAACGTCCAACAAGGATCAGCCGGAGCCGCGTCATCCTTGACAGCAAGCTGGTAGGTTAGGTGGTAGGACTGATGCCGAGATAGCACGGCCATGGTATGTCCTCGTACCGCTTGAATGCCTCTTCACGTGTGTCACTGCCTGCATAAAGCGAGATACTTGTAGTTAACAAGACAGATTTGAAAAACTGAGGTTATTCACGGGTTTTCATATACCAACATAGCTGGTTCTGAACATGAAAAGTCCTACCAAATATAAAATATGGAAAGAAGCTAGAATACCTTTGGTAAGCAAACAATAAAAATACTCCTTTATTTAGTTCTTTCCTGAATTTATTTCATTTATATGCAATCGGCATGGCATCAACATCAAGGTGATCAAAACATACTAAATGACTGTGCCAGCTTAATTACTTTCTCTACTACTGGATTCCTATTCCACATGTCCCTCTTCAATCTTAGGGTTGCTCCAGGCTCTGAGAGATTCCGAATGTTTGACCATCCAAAGGAACATAAAAAGGAACAAAAACCTTTGAGGTAAACAACTGAATCTTTTGACATATTACCAAGTCAAACCATCCAAAGGAACTAGAGGCCTAATACGTAAACCACAGAACGCAAAAACACAGACATCAAATGACCGAAAAAGAAAGAACAACAAGAGACCGTATCAAACAAACCAAAAAATAGCCAAATCACCAAAAAGATAAGGCCTCCTCTGAATATGGTGTCTCCAACGATTTTCACGGGACATCTCATGGCAGAGAAACATGGAATGTGATAGCGTCTTTCCAGAACACAAATACTCAGTCAAATCACAAGCGCATCATCAAATGCTAACAACACAGAGGGTATGCAGGAATTAAAGCACACAAATCATGACTTGATAACATCTGCTAGCAATACACATTCGGAAGTTCTAACACCCTATAGTCTAGTTAGTTTCATAAAAAGTAATTTACCAGCATCCGACCTGAACCATCAAGATTAGACAGAAATGGAGTGACCATGGTTTCGCAGGGCTTCTATCCAAACAAGCACTACAATTTACCAACCACACATGAGTAACAACACTTGAATATTTTTAGTGGACATAATCCAGTGCCCATTTCAGTTCTTAATGTCTACACATTTAATGATTGAACAGCAAGATGTGAAGCATTTTCAACCCAGAGTTCATCAGAAGTATCGAATCACCTGCAAGAGCACACCATTCGTTACTGTTGCGAGCAAAACCCTCTCCGTGGCCGCCGCCTCCTGCTCCGTGGAGATGTACCCATCCACCAATTCAGCTGCCATGGTGCCCTCCTCCAAGACTCCCTCGGCGATCTCCCTCACCCAGTCCAGCATCCCATCCATTAGCTCCCTCTTCAGGGATGTGACACTAGCTCCACCTTCATATGCTACGGTGCCACTGTCTGCAAGGTCACCTTCTGCCCTGTCACAGAAACAGAGATATTAATTTGTTGTGTCACACAAAACATGCATTCAGTTTATTTATTCCCAAGAAATAAAAATACAGAGCAGAGGATTAGCTTGGTGGAGAAAAACATATATGACACATGATAAACATAAGGAGGGCAGTACCAAATCAGGACAAAATCATCTATTTGTGGCTGATGCACTCTTCTATAAACATAATGAATCAATGAAAGAAAACCCAGGTTGGAGCAGGATACTAGTCCAAACAAAACTCTGGTCCATTATATAGGTTCTTTTGCAAAACAAGAATGCATCTCACCAACATAAGCTATGATTGTTTGATTGGGTCTTGTGATTAAGAGGAGAATTACTAACAGAAAACACAAAAAACAAGAACACTAGAAATAGACCCAGAAATATATCATATGTAGACTGCACTATATCATCTTTGGATTGCCAACACATTGACGAACAAATGTGAATACATGATTCATGAGTAAAATTTGTCAGCGTGAATACAATTCTGTAGATAAAAAATACTAATGGACAGTGGTAGGACTGTATTTCTCTTCTCATTGACATACTGACCTGAATAAAATTATATGCCTAGTGGACAGTGCTATTTCATGTACTCCGGCTTTTTGTTAGCCTTAACCACCTTCTGGTACCTTGTGAAAAACAAATGTAAATGAAATTAGTGATCCATCTTTATTGAGCTAGAGAACTATTTATAGTGAGCAAATTTAGCTAGGGAGCCATGCAAAACTAGTACTCCTAGCAGACACTAAACAACAGAATGCACCTTATATTCACACCAACAAGCCATTTTGTGCAATCTTGCATGTATTACCAAAAAGTTACCTGGAAGAAAATTGAGAATATCTTGTCAAAAGTAATAAAATAGTAAATGCCATGTCATGAAGCAGTATCTTTGATTTAGTACAGGCATGTGGTATGCAAGATGATTTAGTGCAGGATTAATATTGATCAACCAACATTGCTCCTCTCCCTCACACCTCTCTAGATAATTTAATCACCAACAATTTACAGAAAATCACTGCTACCGAGACCAACTACATAGAGGGTAGGAACAAAAAGAGTACACAGAATCGGTTGTAATCGTGAACTGGCTCATAATAAACACAAGGATTTTAATGATGGCTCAGTTAGCTGCTGCTAGCCACATGCGCAGTAGTAAAGCAAATCATTCAGGATCGCTTGGAGACGATGATTTGCACCACCCGAGATTGAAGGGGTAAAAAAGTAGCTCACCTAGGAGGTCGTGGCCGAGGCCGAGTGTCACTGCCGTAGGCAAGATATCCTGTAGCCTCCCAACCTGCAGCACAACAGAACAGCCATTAGTATACTCAAATGAGGATAGAACTCCAATGATGAGAAATTTTAAAAAATGGTAGCATTTTTGTAAAGCCACGTGTAAAAAGGAAAATGACAGTTCGTTGCTTCTCTTGTTCCAGAACAACATTCCATACACTCAGTAGGCTAATACATCATCTTAGAGGACGTATGGTGACACGTTTATCTATAAGACTATAACAAAATAATTATCCCGAACATAAAAGAGACCATACAATGAGATAAAGGAAGGCAAGTAATTTTTAACCATCCTTTCTAATCCCAATATTACCACTAGACCTAATAATGTATAACTGCATGAAATTGGCCAAGATAGGAACATAGGCAATAAAAAGGATATCTAAGTTACAGAGCATCTTCCTTACATATAAAGAATCGGTAAAAGTAGTGCACACTGGGCTATTAACCATCTATTTATACTCTGCGGTCACCTCAACCAAAGGATCTCCCGTCTGCCACAAGATATACAAGGATGGGTCAGTTACAGATAACCATGCTTACAAGTTAGAATCGATAAAGTACATAGTTCTTAACCATCTATTTATATTCCAAAAATTATGCTTCTAGAATTCATGTATGTGCAGTGCATGAAACTGAGCAAGAAAGATAAGCTGATTATCAACATTCATTTCTATTCTGGCACTAAAACTAATACATTGCATAGTTGCAAGAAACTGACCAGTAGGATGCTTACAAATAAGAATCAGTACAAGTATTAAATTCTTAACCAGACATTTATACTCCAAAAATTCTGCATCTACACCTTCATGTATATGTACAACGCATGATACAGGCAGAGAGAATAGGGTGATAAAAGTGGAACAGACTTGTCACCTCTAAATCATTAATGGCATCATTACAGACGGTAGCAAAAGTTTCATCAATTTAATCAACATGGATGCTGCATATATAAACACCCAAGGATTTTAATGACTACTTAGTAAGCTGCAACATGGGCAGTAGTAAAGTAAATCACCCACGATTGCTATGGAGTGGATTCAAATCCAACTCAGGGATGCTCTCTCTGTACAAAAGAGAATAAGGAACACGTTCGTGCAAGTCTCCTTCGTATCATACCTCCTTGTAACATAGATGATTGGTGAGTTTCAGCAAGATCGCCTTAATCAGATGCTCAACGGCTACCTCCAATTTCCCTAACAAGAAACACAAACAGATTAGAAAACAAAAACAGAGATGGTCCTAACTAGGTAGTGCAGCGAGGAAACAAGATTACATTGTGAGAGACATTGCTTCCATGGCCTTGCGCTTTGTGGGTCTCCTTGGTCACCTCCTCGATCAAAGGATCTCCCATCTGCCAACGAAAATCACCCCATTTTTTAAGCAATTTAGTTTCACTTTGATCTGAAGAACATATGGACTAGGTCAAAGAACAATTTCGCACCAGATAGAAGCAACCTACTTCATGAATAAACTATCATGAGAAGCTAGACTAGAGGACAGCACAACAGAGGGGGCACCATCTTGGAGTGTTGGTTGGGAGGAGCTACCTTGTGTGGGTTGTCGTCGTGGTCGGGCTCCAAAACGACCAGGTCGTCGTCCTCCTAACCGCTGGAGCCAGACCAGGTCACACTCTACCTTGTGAGAGGTGTCGTCATGGTCAGGCTCCACGGCGTTCAGGTTGTCTTCCTCTCACCGCTTGAGCCAGACCAAATCGCCAACGGTCATTGGTCTGCACACAAAGAATATAAGAAACTAGAGATTTAGCTTGTAGAGACAATCTTACGACAAAGATAGAATCCAAAATAGAAAAGACAGGATGCAATACAACTTGTATGTCAAATAAAATAGATCGTTTGAACACTAATATTTTTCTAGACTAACGATAGTTACAAGAAGGTCAGATGAACATGACAATGTTGCAGTGCAAAAGACGCAACCAAAGAGAAGCTTGGAAACATTAATACAAACCATATGCACTCAGGAAAATGCAATGCTGAAAACAAAAGAAACTTGTCGCACCGTCAACTCACAACAGTACGCTAGGCTAGCTGATCGTTACACTATGCAAAATGCAATGCTGCCATTGTCAAGTATTTCAGCAACGTGAATCCAGATTGAAGAGGTTTCATAACTAGTAGAGACAGATACTTTATAACAGAAATCAACTCAATATCATGATCAAGATAAACAGGAAGAATAAAGCCATGTCGGTCTTTGATTAGGCATATACCTCAACACACTCAGGACATGAGAAAAATGTTCCTAAACATCATGGAAACTAACTAAAGGAAACAAGAGTTATTGAATATAAGCCATGTGCAAGTGGAGGCCACTGGGGCAGCGTGATTGAATATAAGCCATGTGCAAGTGGAGGCACATATTTCACATGAAGAGTTATTGCAAGATTATCCATAGGACCAGAGGTTAAAAAGGGATAAACTACACTTTCTCTCATGCATAAAAACAATGTTTAGACTTTATAGGATGATCCAACAGCTGCTTTGCCAAATAAGAAATTGCAAGACTCACCAGCATGTACCAGCCTCCAAGACCAACAGCCTTCTTGACAACACCCCGCAGACCGACCTTGTCCAGCTATGAGACAGGGAAGCACCATGAGCTCCTTGTCACCGATCATGTACCGGGGCATAGATAGCATCTACAACGAACACACGTCGGTTCAGCCTTCTAGTAAATAGCAGCTAACCAACCTCCATCGAGAATTTTCACACATTCATCTGGTACAATGAAGTGAAGTCCCCTGGTAACAGAAACACCAAAAGTAGTATCATATAAGAGTATGTTTATGATTGAAACATAGTCATCTGTTACACTGTATAGGAAGGTATACAAAATTTAAAAAGAGGATGCGGTAGATAGAAAGTCTGTTTGCATATACTAAGTGCAGCGACATCATTAAGGCACAAGCATGTAGATGAATCAGCTATTATGGTCATGATGGATCATCAAGATGATGCTTTGAGGAAGATGATGTGATCGGCGGTGTATATATGCAGAACTAGTCTCTCACACATGGTTTTAAAGGCGTAAGGCGTCCTAAGGCGAAGGGGGGGCGCTCTAACGCCTAGGCGGATGCTTTAGACGCCTAGGCGCTCAAGGCAGCCATTTTTTCAAAGCGGACGCTTTAGACACCTAGGCGCCCAAGGTGACGCCTTTAAAACCATGGTCTCACATGCCACCTGAGGTAGGTAATGCTGAACATGCAAAAAAACTCAAAAGGTAATTATATTCTCCCTACAAAACACATCTAAATGCATACATAGATGATCTGTTATGTAAAACTCTATTGCGCTACTGTCATATTGTGTTATGTAACACTTGAATATTTTTAATGGACGTAATCCAGTTCCCAATTTAGTTCTTAATGTCTACATATGCAATGATTCAATAGCAAGATGTCAAGCACTTTTGACCCAAAGTTCATCAGAAGTATCGAATTACTTGCAAGAGCACGCCATTCGTTATGGTTGCGAGCCAAACCATCTTTGTGGCCGCCGCCTCCTGGTCTGTGGAGAAGTACCACCCACTGATAAAGCGGCTATAGCACCCTCCTCCAAGATACCCTCGGCGAGCTCCCTGACCCAGTCCAGCATCCCATCCGTTAGCGCCCTCTTCATGGATGTGACGCCAGCTCCACCTTCACATGCTCTGGTGCCACCGTCTGCAAGGTCAATACAGAGCAGAGTATTAACTTGGTGGAGAAAAACATATAGGACACATGAAAAACATAAGGAGGGCGGTACCAAATCAGGACAAAATCCTCTATTTGTGGCTGCTGCACTCTTATGTAAACATAATGAATCAATGAAACAAAACCCAGGTTGGAGCAGGATACTAGTACAAACAAAACTCCGGTCCATTATATAGGTTCTTTTGCAAACAAAACTCCAGTCCAAACAAAACTCCAGTCCACTCTTATGCATCTCACCAACATTAGCTATGATTGTTTGATTGGGTCTTTTTATTAAGAGCAGAATACTAACAGACAACACAAAAAACAAGCACACTAGAAATAGACCCAGAAATAAATAAGGGGTTTACCAACCTATTTACAGGAACCCAAATCTGAACCAATGTGGTGACAACAGTAAGTTAATAACTTTAGTTCGTTACAAGGATTACGAGTCGATGAGTCGAGCCGGGTCGCTAGGGTTACCAACTCATGGACTAGTAGCGATATGAGTCACGACTTGTCACAACTAGTGATGACTAGCGGAGGTTTTGTTGGTTGAAAAGCAAGTACCGATTGATTGACTACTCGTGTGACTATGTCTGACTAGTCAGGCGGCTCTTAATCCTTGGTGGGTTAAGATGGTCTCATCAAACTCTCAATCATGAGTTAGTTTACAATTTGAGCATGTGTAACTGACTCGCCAACATCGATGTAGGAACTCATAAATTAGAGCACCAGTGTAGCATGCATGATTCCTGGCGAATTTTGTTTTGCCTCAAATCTGAATACATGCTATAGGAATTCTCTGAAAAACAATTGTCAAGGGTAAACTAATCTTGGGTACCCAAGGGCAGCCACTCAACGACATTAAAAAACTAGAGTACAGGTCTACGTCCTGGCCTGAGCATAACATGGCTCCATTTAACTCCTTATTTATACAAGCACACAACGAGGTGATCACAAAGAGAGCAATTCTACAGAAGTGCTAACTATCAGGATATGTGCTACTGTATGTCCAGAGATTCACAATTTGAATTGTTCAGCTAGGATCTAGTACTCTTGGTAGAAGAAATTTCTCACAACAATGTGTTTGTATGGTTAGTCATGCATTTCCAGAAAAAATTGTACTAAAATATTACTAATATAATTGTACTCTGGCTTTATAGTTTCCAAAACAAAAGTTCTAAATCTTACTGCTACTGTGCACGGTCCAGATTGCGTCAAACAGCACCATAAGGAAACGTAGAAAGAAATGTGAGCATGCTTACCGGCCAAGCAGAACAACCACAAAGGAGTTATAGACAACCACACGAGAATTTACCGCTCAAGAAATCAATAAACAATTTATGGAGCAAGAAGAACTAATGATCACATCACACATGTATCAACTATCAACACTAGAATCAGACCTAAAACTAAATGAAGAATTTATACCTCTCCCAGTGGCAAAACCACATCGACAGTTAACAAGCTAGGTCAGGGCATGAGCGCATCTTGGCTGTTGGCCCCGGAGGCAGGAGTGCACGGCGTGGTGGGGTCGCTGGTCATCGCCGCCAGCAATAGGGCACTGATGTACATGGTCACCACCGGCCGACAAGCCGCACATCTTCTCTCTATCAACCATGTAGAAAAATAGTAAGATCAGCAAAGTGTACTTTTGCTGAAATCATTACCAGAAATTACGTATATAGAGATAGGAAATGTAACTGCAACAAACTAGATGCTGCTGGACCAGTTATCAGTATGTATGTTCATTTTACAGTCCACACTTTAGATGTGCTGATAAATAAGTAAACAAGCTACTATCATAAGCATGCAGCAGGTAGCAAAAGACTCAATACGTGATACCAGCCACATGGCAGTACTACATTACAAATTAGGACAGCAAAGCACCAAAATTAATAATTGCAAACAAAAAAAGCTTGACAGTTATGACGTCGGAGGAAAGAACCCTCAGCTGAATAAGAATTTTGAAGTTCAACTGGATCTTGTGATTCCACCGGAACTAATTAAGACATGACACACACAAAAGGACTATAAACATGGATTCTATCTAACTTGTAATCCAGAGAAAAACAAACCAGTAATAGACCTAGAAATTGATGAAGGATCTACCTCCAATGGCAGAACCAGCTCGCTGAAGAACGGCATCAGGAGCAGAAGCTTCACGCTGTCAGCTAGGTAGGGCAGAGGTGCCTCTGAGCTCTTGTCCGGGAGGGAGGCCCAAGCAGCAGGGCGAGTGGGGTGGCAGCGCCAATGGTTGTTGACGCTGGCAAGAGCTGTGTTGTAAATGGTAGCCACCGCCGTCAAGCTACTGAACAGAATTGAAATAAAAGAAACAAGTATTAAAACTTTGACATACGCGTGAAATATGACATTTGAAGTGTAATCACATAATTTGTGCATTTGCTAACATGGAGCTGGCTGAAACCTAAAGCTATCTACTGGGCAAATACATAACATATGATTGACTTGAGAACCGATGGATTATCACAAATTACCACAACAACAAAGAGACATACGCATTCAAGATATCATTTCCAGAAAAATTGTGTGAAATCGATATTAAAAATGCCAGCACTTCCTGTGCATAATAAGCAGCAATAAAAATAGAAAATATCCATTTCCTACATGTACTGCCTATGCACACAACTTTTTATTGAGTGAAAAATTCCATCCATAAATCTTGTGATGCCTACACATTCTATTGGAAAAAAGATACAGACTTCGGTAAAAATACATGAAGGGGCGAATAGAGACCTCACCTGCAGTAGGAGCTCAAGTTGTGGCCAGCAGCAGGAGCAGGTGGTCGGAGTTGTGGCCGGCACCAGAACATCGGACGCGTGGTCGCCGGAAGATGACGCCAGCAGCAGCATCCTGAGCATGTGACAAAAGCTCATCCTCCGTGGCCCTAACCGCCATTCCTGCGCCGCGGAGAGCCTCTCCCGCCGGCCGCGGTCGCACACCGCTGCCGGCGAGCTTGCCCGTGCAGCATGGCTTTGATCTGTGGCGGTGGGTGGGCGTCCTGGAGATGGTGCGGACGAGGATGGCCGGCTGGAAATGGGGAACGAGGAGGACCGGACGGAACTGGAGTGGCAAATCATACGACTCCAGCAACACTACCAAAGGGCGCTGAAGGTCAGAGTGGAGGCCGTTAAAACTGCAAGTGGATTTATCTTACTCCCACCTGGAAAATAATTGGAAACAAGATTAGCTCGTGGCAAATATAGTTATAGCTCCAAACAGGAAAACGTGTTCTTGGCAGTGTAACTACCACAGAACAAGGCAAAGGAGGATATGATATGTTCAGGAATACAAGCTTCAAATGTTCTTTATAAAAAGCAAAGTTATAGGAACGTCACCAATTTCCCGTGCTACTAAAAAATATAGTATAATTGAGTAAAGCTATATTGTCGACATCATAAACGGTCTGGTTTGGCAACAAATAAACACATTATTGATTTAAAGTTTTGCTTAACCATTCACATACTAATGCAAAAAAGTAAAGCAAAGGATCGGAAACAAACTTAATTTTGTTTACAACCGGATCAAGCTAATTTGTAACTGGAACAATCCCTTTTACAATAAGATAGAGCTAGAGCACACCAGAAGAAGAAAAGAAACAATTTTGCAAGAATAAATTGAGGAGGCGAGAGAACTCACCAAGCAACTCTGTGGGGACCCCGGATTACCCATCCGGAATACCCGATATGCATACAATTCACGATCCCATGATCAGTGTGTCGTGAATCCACATATCCGAGTTGATAACAGAATTACACCATCCATTACAGTACCGAGTAAAAAAAAACTTACAATTGGTCACATGACCAAGTATGATATTGCCACGCAGGGCAAGTCTCCAACTAAGCAGCGGATACCAAGCAGCGTTGATGACCCATGTCATGCCTACTACCCTACAGGCAACTGACTGGGAGACGTTCCTAGTTCGCACCGGCGTCGCCGTAGCCATCGCCACCTTCTGAGTAGTCTTCTCCATAATCTGGCCAAGTTAATAGCCAGGGACAAAGCCGTGAGTACATTTTGGAATTGTACTCGCAAACCATCTAGGAGAAGGTAAACACATGCTATTTGGGCTGTAGCAAGGTTGGCTTGGTTGTAGGCAGCTTAATACTGGAATGTTTCTCTTGTCGATATAGCATGTCCTACGACATTTCTATATCCTTATCAAAGAAGATTTGTAGAAAGATTCTCGTGTCGATATAGCATGTCATACGACATCTCTATATCCTTATTAAAGAAGATACTTACAAGAGAAATCTTTGCAAAAGCTCTAGGAAAGGGGGAAACTCCTTTTCAAGAGAAAAGCCGGCGGTCAATCAAACATGACCACCATCCTTATTATTTCCGGTCAATCACACATGACCATTTCCATTCCTTCGGCAGTACCCTGCAAGTACTCCGAACCATAACCGTGCCACGGCAGTACCCTCCGAGTACTCTGTCCGGCACCCATCTCCATTTTCTCGAAAACATTTTTGTAAAACCAAAACTCGACACAGGTTAAGTATGGCCATCCCAACCGTCCATGACCGAGGACGCGGCTATTCGAATAGATTACACTCTGCAGAGGTAGAACACTTTACCCACACCATTCGATAAATCCGCCGGGATTTCACCACGGACCGTCATACACAAGTATGCGGGGTTCGGATAATCGATCGAAGCCCTCCATCTATCCACCTTAGTACGGGAGCCTACCCTGTGGAGTATACATCCCCGGCAAACCCTGGCCGTCTACCTCCGTCGAGCGTAGTTCCAGTGCCACGGCGGGAGAAACCCAAGTGTCTTCCGGACGGGTAGCCTATTGGCGGGCCCGCTACACTATTGCCCACCACTTGCGACAACCCGGATTCCGGGGTCCTACAGACCCTTATATAGTACGAGGCTCCCCGCACTAAGGCAAATAAACTTCAAACTAAGCCCGTCCCATACCGGGTAATGTGGTTGCACGGGAGTAATTGGTTTGGCGAACACTTATACACAATGCCCTTTTTCAGAAAATCCACCAACTCCTTCATCTCCCATTGTCCACTCCTCACTTATGAAACCATTTCAAAACATCTCAATGGAGTAGTAACTACTCCAAGGTTTTCGAAACCATTTTTGAAATATTTCCAGAGAGAGAGTATTCCCAATCCTAGAGTTTTTGGCTCCACTACAAATGTTTTCCAAAGACCCCGATGCTAATCATCGGGTCTCTACTTTTCAGGGTATTGAGTAGGTCTCAAAGGTGTCATCTTTAGAGATGATAGCAATTCGACTTGTGGAGCTAAGTCGCCAACTATTGCTATATAAGGGACATAGCAATATACGAAAACAATGCATAATAGTAGAAACAAGAGTAGAGCAATGCATAGTGTAGTAATAGGATTCAGATATGCATCGAGTAGATGGCTTGCCTTAATAGCTTCTCCCTG
Source organism: Dactylis glomerata (assembly GCA_007115705.1). Classification (NCBI taxonomy): domain Eukaryota; kingdom Viridiplantae; phylum Streptophyta; class Magnoliopsida; order Poales; family Poaceae; genus Dactylis; species Dactylis glomerata. The sequence goes on from QXEO01001223.1 coordinate 3,201,981, forward strand.
GTCTCCTTCTTCTTGATATTCAAAGATCCCTCCCTCCTTCGCACACTCGTCGTTCGATTCTATCGCCGAAAAAAAATAAAAACACACAATAAGTATACATGCATACACAAGTCACAAACACTTCACCACTCAACATCACATAATCAAAGAGTAACAGAAACAAACGTGTTTAGAATCTAAAATAAGGTTCCAAAGATTTTTAGTAGCAAGGTACTCCTATTAAAACTAGGGTTTCCCTATTATGGCAAACATAACACCATTCCACATCAATCAAGCATGCAGGTGTTCACATAGGTCAAATAACAAAATAAGCATGCTTGCAGATAAGCAACAAGTTTTCTGAACCAAGACATCATCTTATAAAAGTAAAGCTACAAAATTAATAGTGAAAACAATTTCTAATAGTAAATAGCCCTATACTCAACACAAACATTAAGCAGGCATAAAATTTGATCAAAACATGCCAACCAGCATAGCACCAGATAGCTAACACAATTACAAAACTAACACAATTGGAATCAACCCAAAATAAGGTAGGGTTGATTTATAATGAATTTCTTAGTCACATCCATCACTAGAAAGGCAAATTAATTTCCTAAATCTTTCTGTAGCTACTAAAATTCTACCAGAGACCAATTTGGAAAGCTACTGAAATGTAGAACACACCAGAAGTGGAATCACTCAAATATAACAATTATTATAAGCACAATAAATAAAACCATGCAAAATCCTAGTATCACTAAAGTAATTACTGCAGGAAGTACAATACTCCTAAAATTAGTAAATACAGTTTGTGTAGCTTTACATAACAACAATGCACTTCTGAAAATTGGAATTAAACATTTTCAGCACACACAACTCTAGATTTGGATTTATGAAGATAAAGCCCTAGATATACAACAAATAAATCACAGATATTTTCTAATGCCTTAAAAATCATGCATGCAGTACTAGGAGTTAGGCAATACTGTAAGGTCCACATGAAAATTTGAATCATCCAATTTGGGCTCATATTTAATTTTCTATGAATTTTGCAAGTTTGCAGATCTATTGAAAAAGGTTAAAGGTTTTTCCTTAAAAAAAATACTGCGCGGGCCGGATCTGGCAGAGCTGGGCCGTTCTGGCGCCGGCCGGCCCAAGTCCACCCGAGGCGCGCGGGAGAGGAGCCAGCCCGGCTGACCAGCGGGGCCTGGCTGTCAGCGGCGCCAGGGGCCGAACGGGTATGGGGCGATGCTGGCCGTCAGATCAAGTGAGGATCGACGGCCCAGCGTCGTCTTCAACCTCCGGCCTGGGGAGAAGGGGGCCGAAACCCTAGCGCATCTGGCGGATGCGGCGGCTCGCCTGGGAGCGTTCCCCGGCGACGAGGACCAGACGGGGCGAAGCGGCGCACTCCGGCGATCTGAACGAGGGGCGACATGGCCGGTCTGGACGCAGGAAGAGATCTCGCGCGTCCGCGATGGTGAGGTCCGATTCGGTGCATCCAGGGGTCGACGAACTGGTGAACCTGGGTCAAGAAAAATGGCGGCGTTAGGTTCCTAGGGTGGGTAGATGCGCATGCATGCAGAGGGAGAGAGCAGAGAGGATCCAGAGCTGCGGCATTCCACTCTTCTCCTTTGCAGATTCCATTGAGGGTTTCTTCTTCTCTCTTCTGGTTCGGAGCAAGGGAGTGGGTCTCTGTGTTCTGGGAGGGTGAGGAGGTGGTGTGTGAGTGAAGAGAGACCACAGAGAGGGGCGGGTGTGGGCTGCATGTTTATATCCGAGGGAAGTGAGGTTTATGTCGGTTTGGGCTTGGTGGGGTCAAAGGAGGAGCTCTGGTTGGGGGAGAGGGGCGGTGGAGAGGGTCCAAGGGGTCCAGGGGGTGTCTTCCTCGAGAAGGTTCAGAGAGAGAGAGAGAAAGGGCTGCTGCAAGGTTTTCTTTAATCAAATGCCTAAGGTTTGCATGTATCTCCTATCTCCCTCTTCCAAACACTAGGGGGCAAAGGAGAGGGTGCTGCTACAGTAGAATTTCGACCAGAGGGTGGTGGTGGTGCTGGAGTGATTAGTGGGAGGGTTTGATGTTGTTTCAAATAAATTTGAATAAGTAGGGAAAAAGGGGTGTGGTGAAGAAACATGCATGACGCAAGGTCTTAAATTTTGGGTTTGACCCATATTGCACTAGGCAATGGCATACACAGATGGATTAGGTGGGTGTGGTCTAATGAGACTAACAACATTGCCAATGTGGAAGAGTTTTATTGATGATAGGCAAGATCACCAAAATTTGAGAAGTGGAGATTTGCACCATACTACTTGAGACAATGTTTTGAAAACTTGAAGATGAACCACTAGGGTTTTTGGGTTCATAGGGTCCTGTAGAGATAGGTCAACATGGTAGGAGATTATAAAATGGTTGTTGAGAAACTAAAGTTGCATGTAATAATATAGGTACCATTCATATGCAATGTATTAAGCAAGAAAGATGAGATAGAGAAATTATTATTTTTGATGGGGGAAAAGTGATATTGCGCAAGAATATCATTTCCCAAAGCTAGTAGGGAGCAAATGAACTTATGGAGGAATTTTAGAATGAGTGGGGACTAATTATCAAGAGGACCAATGAAAACTAGAAAGTGAAATCAGTTTTGACTAGGGTTCAAAACCCAGTCACATAAATAGGTGGCATACGTCAAGATGCACATGCAAGTGCATAGATAGCTAGAGTGGATCCAGAGCAAGAGGAATAGGTCAAAGAATGGCCTTAGAACCAATAATTTCGAATTCTAGATGTGTGAGCAAAGGTGCATATGATAATAGTCAAATGGTCAGTGAGTTGATTAGGGTCAGAAACAGGATTAGAGCAAGTATCAGATGGACTCAAATGGCTAGGTGGCAATGGAAAGAATTGAAGATCACATGCCAAATGTGAGTCCTAGGAAGGTACATTGCCATGGATAAAATAGATGAGCTTAATATAGGTGTTAGAAAATTGAATCTGTTAACAGACATGAAGATAGTCTACACACTAGGTGTTTGATAAAATGACTGCAAGAAAATATTTTGTGTTAACTGAGAGGTGCCTTCTAAGATGGGATGTAGATGATTATAATAACACCAGGGGTGCTTTCCTTGGGCTAGTTTTGATTAGTTTTAAGATCCCTCAAAATGGTGCTCCTAATGTCTCATGATAAGACTAAGACATTAGAGCTAGGAATTTCAGGAGTGAGATGAAAATAACAAGGGAGGTTTGATTTGAAAGATAGAGTGGAATTAACTTACATGGGACAAAATATAAATTTGATGAGTTTTGAAAAGGTTAGGCCACAGGCCTATATGAGGATTGTATCTACACACAAGTAACTCATCAAAGTCAAGCAGTCACACAAAGTCAACTCACCACACAAGGTTAATCATTTGAAGCTAATCTAGCATCATCAGAAACAATGATTGAACCGGTGCTCAATGATGATCATGCCATGATCAAGTAGAAAAGAGTTTTCAAATAAAGGAGTAAAGCTTTTGTAGATTTTTCAGAAACTAGTGGAGACATAGCATCTCCCTTAGAAAGTTTTCTTAAAGGTGTTTTGAAATCCATTTATAAACATCAAAAAAAATATAAGTGAGTAAAAATAGTGGGACCACTCTACTTTGTAGGTCCAGCTAATTTTTGTAAATAGTTAGTTTTGATAAAAGCTTTGTCTCCAGGATAAATTCTGGCGCTTATTTTGGACAAATAAAATAATTTGAGTAAAAGAGAGGTTGACAAGATAATGGTCTTGGAGAAATAGCTAGAAGGATAAGTAAAGGCATGACCACAAGGGCACAAGATTTGGTTGGTTCACAGAAGCATTCGTCAAGCAACCCAAACAGACAACATTAACATAACAACCAAGACAAACAAGCAAGAAGTAGTGCTCCCAGAGGTTTACTCAAAAAGTTTTTGTTGGCCCTCATTTTCGGCTCACAAAACACTACTCAAACAGGGTTACAAAAAGTGGGGTGTTACAAACATCAGGTCATCGAGGTTGCCGGCAGCAGCAGGTTGGGGGCGTGGTGGCCGACAGCAGCTGGAGGAGGAGCTCCGGGTCGACTTAGGTGCAGCTTGGAGAGGACCTAATTTGGTGCATTGATTGCTAAGTGCAAGTACCGAAGAATCTAAACAAAAGAAAAAAAGTTGTTTTAAATATAGTACAAATGAGCAACATCTATTGAGAAATGTAAATATAGACGTTAAGGAAATATGGTGAGCTTCAGTTATACCTCCCATTGGCCTCTAGTTACATTAAGCAGTACGAAAATAATTCAGTTTGTTTGCAAGAATACATGGAGGCAAAGGGGCCTCACCAGCAGTAACTTGTCGAGGAGGTGTTCGGCAGCAGTGGGTTGTCACACACACGACAGCATGACGAGGACCTACCAATTGAGGCATCGTCAACAAAACCACTGGTATGTGACATGTCGGCCACGGACGGCCTCCGGAATAGGGACGTCATCTGAGGAAAATCCAGTGACAGCCACCATTCAACTTTGGGTTTCAAAAATAGTAGGAAGAAACTAAAAATGAAATATTTCAGGGCAGGTGCTTACCATGGCGGGTGAGCTGGAGGCGGACAGATCGTAGCGCTATGTAGGCGACCCGCGGCCACTGCTGCTTGCTCCTTGGGCATTGGAGAAGACACTACCGGGTGGAGGCAGGGAAGCGCTGACGGGTTCCAGATCTCGCGAAGTGGTCAGCGAAGAACACGCCATCGTCTCCCCCATCCTACTCACCGGCACGCGGCAGAATGGCCAGAAGCAGCTCGTCGACGTCACTTGCGTTGGAGGCGAGCAGCACGTCGAACTCCTTGTTGCCGGACCGTACCTTTGAATAGGTTGGCCATCCATGCCACGTACGATGTCGGGGAGGAGCAGCAGCCGCGCGAGGCCGGCCAGGACGCCGGACGGCAGGGGGAGCTATGGTTTGCGTGTGGCGGGCGATTGGAGCACAGGACTGCAGTGTGGATAGGGGAATCGACCGGGAGAAGGCGGAGGGGCTGGAGCTGGCCAGCGAGCTCCGAGGATGGGGTTGTCGGCGGTGCTGGGTGGGTATCCGGTGAGCGGCGGCGAGAGAGAGCGCGCTCCGAAAAAGGGGATCGAGAGGAATGAGACGGCCGGCGCTGGAGATCGATCTGATTTGGACAGAGCTTTGCAATTGCAGCAGTCCATGCAAATAGCATCGCACGGCCGAAAAGCTACGCACGCCACCGATCCGAAGCACAAACAGCTTTGCAATTTCCAACGCGTAAGCTCCTCGATTCTTCAACTCCCTCTGATTAACTTCTTTGCAATTTCCAAAAAGTACGGCAATTAATAGCTACCGTCAACAGTTAAGGCCTTTCACAATGCATTGTATCTTGGCGCTTTATCCTAGGTAGAAGAGACAACCACCACAATGCATTGTTTCTTAAGTGTTGTATCTATATTTAATGATTTTGGGTACATATAGGTATATGATTGGATTAGCAATGCATTTTGCCTATGATACCGTGCAAGGGTTGTAGTTTAGCTAAGATACAACATCACTCTCTTTCCTCATTAAATAGGGTGCCACATAAGCATTTTGCCTATAATACCGTGCGATCGGTCGCCTGATCTAAAGCATTTCCCTTTCCAAAAAGTACGGCAATTAATAGCTACCGTCAACAGTTAAGTATGCACGCTACACTCTCCATCTTCCATGACTACTATGGTCATTGTTGCTCAACCGATAAAACTTTTTATTTGCCTAGCATTCTACAATAACAAAAAATAGCAAGTGAAAACAATGTTTGAGAAAAGTTTGCTTATGAAAAACGAATTAAAGATTATGTACTTCTCCCTATGTTTGACAATAGATTATGTTTTTCAAATTTTCTCGTCTTCAACTAGAAAATTTCTCAAAAAAAGGTTTCGCAAACTATTAGTAACTATTTATAAAAATATTGTACATGTCAAATCCAATGAACTACTTAATCCTCAAAAAAAAAGTTTGTGTACCAATTTGTAAATAAAAGCCAAACGGTCGAGCTGATACAGTGTGATGAGGGGATCCTCCGGAGCTCCATGTCGAAGCTCCCAAAGAGGACGCCCCCAAGAGGGTATATAACAACGCAGCCTGTCGTCATCATCGAGGCCGAGACTGTAAAGGGTTTTCACCCTAGCTAGAACAAGAAGAAGGTGACCCCTGAGAATTATGGTCTAGCGGAAAAAAACGCTCACGCCCCGCCCCGTCCCCCGCGGGCGGCGGCGGGGCGATGGAACCCTAGCCGCCGCGCCGCCCCCTCCCCTTCCTCCTCCCCCTCCGCCGCCGTCGGTGCGGGCCGCCGGGAAAAGCCCGCGAGGTGCCGGTGGCGGCGGCTCTGAGGTTGCCTTCGTTCCGGCGACGGCGACGCCCTGGTGGGGCGCGCTCGGGGTGGCCAGAGGTTGACGAAGCCGCTGCTTGGCGGTGGGTGGCGCAGTGACGCTGGTGGCGGCGTCCTCCCGGCCCGGATCTGGGCCCTTCGGGCCTCATCTGGGTCTAGGCGGGCCAGGCCTGCGGTGCTGTACCACCTCCGGCGGCCGGAGAGGTGGCTCGGGATGGGAATGGTCGGACGGCGGCGTGCCTACTGCAGCGCGGCGATGGGAGCTTCACGAGCCCGCGGGCTCGGCCGGGCCAGGAGGGCCTGGTCTGCTCCTGTTGCTGCATCCGGTCGGTAACCGCCATTTGCGGAGGAGGTCGTGCCCTCCCGCATGCCCGCTGTTCAGCCGTTCCTTGTTTCCGGATGCCCATCTTTGTTCCCGTCGGTCTCAATCCTTTGGCCACGGTGAGACGGCGGTGATGATTGCAAGATCGTGGTGGCGCGAGCTGGTGGGCGGCTAGTTTGGTGGAGTGTGATGGAGCTTCGGGGGCGTGGTTTTTTTTGGGGGTCAGGAGAAATCCTTGTCGGAAGGCCGACACCGATGCGGTGACGCCCATGGGCGCCGCCATTCCTTCTTGAAGGGCATCGGGTGTACCCCTTTTTTTCCATGCCTCTCCGCGTACCGGGGGAAACCCTAGGACTAGTCCGGGCAGTAGCGTCCACATCGTCGCATCCCTTCTTGAAGGTGCTTGCTTGGTATGCGGAGCTACAAAGTGCTAAGAGCGTGGTGGGAATTCTCCGAAGGGCGCAGCGATTGCGGATCATCATCGTTTTCGTCGATCCGACGTTGTGGACATTACTTTCTTTTCTCTTTTTTCGTTTTTGTTTCTCTGCTTTTTCTTTTTTTTCTTTTGGGCTAGATTGTGCTGCGGCCCCAGCTAGCTCATTGTATCGTGTGGTTGCTATATTAATATAGCGGGGCGAAAGCCTGTTTCGTCAAGAACAAGAAGAAGGTACCCACAAACAGCCCCCCCCCCCCCCAAGAGGGGTTTGATACGCATAGGCATCGGCGTCGTCGAAGAACTAAGCTTTTACCCGAAAAAACCTTCACAACACACCTAGTATGTTGAACCGCCCATTGTCCCGAGTCATGCCTCTAGAACGTGATCTAGAAATAAGTTATATTTGTCAAATTACCACCAACGCTAGGATCTCCCGCCTCCCACTACTAGCCATCCCCACGCCCAAAGAGAAAGACCATCACCACCGCCACGTTGCTTGTCGTAGAGACGCCTCTAGGGTTGCCGCCTGACATTCCCCTCTTTCCCTCCAAGAACTAATCAATATACCTCCTCAAACTTGTAAGAGTGTACAAATGGCAGCGCATACGCGCTCACACAACATATCATGCTTCACCCGCAAGAGGGACATTTTAAAGTTTGTCATGAACAACTAACATCGACATGGCAAGGAAGACATATGCCGTTGGCATGTCCACCAGTACGATGGTCACCATTCTTGCTCGAAATGTGACGACGAAGGTCGCCCGATTGGGCCAGACATGGAGCAGCCGCGAAGCCGCCTACACTGACATACGTTGGCGCTCCATGCGAGCACGCGTATCATCCAGGTGGCCAGTTTTAGCATGGGCGGCGAGGAGCAGACATCTCGGGTCCTGTTGAAGGATGTCGAGGAAGCGACATAGGCATGGCTAAGACCGTTGTAGGCGACGGCGAGGAAGCTCACCGGCCGGCTGCACGCGCTCCGACTTGAAATGACGCTGAGCTCTAGGAGCAAGTACAATAAATCCTAGTCAGCTGACTATAAGAAGTAAAATAATATATTTGTGCTTAGTTAGAGAAGAGAGAAGAGAAGAGAGAAGGAGAGTGGGCTCTCATGCAAGAGCTAGCTCTAGCACGTGCTTCTAAGCACTTTGTGAGAGTAAATGGTGAGCCATATAGTAATAAAATAGTATATTTTATAGTCAACTATTGTATATGTTGACTATATGTTGGCTATAAATAACATGACAAACTCACTGTAGCCAGCTACTGGCTACACTATTGTTCTTGCTCTAGTAGTAGTCATGTGCGTACGGACGTGTAGTCAGCTACGTGCCTACGTGCATGCATGCCTCGATCGTGATCAATAGAAAGTGTGTGTCTACTTAAATTTAATTAGAAGTATGTGTCTACTTAGTGCATGCGTTGCAACTAAAGGTAGATATGGAAGATATATGTGCTTGGTGTAAATTTACACCGGTATATTTGGATGAAGGCAATTTTGAGGTGGCATATATGGAATTAGCTCTAGTTTAAACTTCTCATATTAAACATGTAATATAATGGACTACGCAACCGGGTAACTGTGCGCTTCATCGAACCATTGAATCATATACAATATTTCCACCCTACACCTAAACTAACACCATTACATGCATTTTTTCTCTGGCCCAAACTTAACCTCTCTCTCTCTCTCGAACCTCCCACTTGTGATCCCCACCATGAAAATATCTCAACCACAAACTATGATCACCACCTTGCACCACCCCACCTTCAACCATCACACGCAGCCCATGCTCTGATCTCACCTTCCCATTGCTTGGAGCCCCTCCTCACCATGAACCCGTCGGCTCCAGCGCGGCCCGCCTGTCTGCTTGTTCACCATGTTTGGTGGAGGCCCCACACTCCACTGCATTGACAGAGCACCTCCTAGATCAGCGAGATCCTAGGCGATATTGTTGATATCGTCATCTTCATTGCAAGACAAGGCGCACCCCTCGAATGATGTCGGAGGACGACTTGTGGTGGCCACGGAGCTCGTCATGATCCAACATGCTAGATCCCGCCATTGATGATGGAATGTCATTAACCATGCCAAAAAGAAGGACTTGTAGTGTCCGCAGAGCTCATCCTGATCCAACACGCTCGATGATGATGTCAATGTCGTCAACCAAGCCAAAAAAAAGAGGAACTTGATGTACTCCATAGACGCCTAGCGCTTCATCAACTTCAGCCTCTTGGAAAAAAGTATTTGACGTCCGCCTTAGCATCGGCATCATCGTTGCACTCTACCTTGGCGTCCGCTGCCAGCCATCACACTTACACTCACGCTTGGAGCGCCTGGACGAGAGGGGGCTGCGCAATGGAGAGCGCGCGCTTGGGATGCACCTGTTTCGGTCGATCAGTCCTCATAAGGAATTTCGCCGCCACCGACACATGGATCTATGGTGCCACCGTGTTTCTTGTGTAATGTTGGAGGAAGGAAGGTCAACGAAGGCGGGTTCAACAAATATCATTGTTTTCAGGTGGAGGGGCACACAACCACATGTGTAACTATCTTTAGTTAGAAATATGCGCTGACTTACTGGAGTACGACACGAAGACCGTGCGACAACGACTAACTAGTGATATCCTAATCGCATACAAGTACAACGTGTTCACTGAATCGCATCCTTTGCTACTAGATACCTTCTTTCGGCATGCACACAACAACTAAATAGTGATATCATAATCCATGACGGATCCGATTGAATAAAATTAGTGTACTTTCCCCAAGTGTATGTGAAAGGGGAAAGATATCCACAGTGATAACCCACGAAGGCCCCGAGGTCACATGATGACATCCCCGACCTTGATGTGTGGAAGCATCACAACTACTCTGTTAAGAAGCAGTTGTACTAGGGTTTAAACTAGGAGGCCAACTAGAAGGGAGGCACGAGGGGTCCAATTTGTTGGCCTCGACCATAAAGTCTAAAAAGTCGAGATGGAGCACCGTGTATAAAGTTGCGATTTCGTGTGTCGTCTTGTTGTCACACAAACTAGTCGAAAAATGGACATCAATACCGGTTCCAGAGGGCCATTTGTACCGGAAATCAAACCGGTATAAAAGATTCGGGACAAAAGCCCCCCCTCTTTGGTACCGGTTCCTTACAAACCGGTATTAAAGGGGCCTCCACGTTGGCTCCCAGGAGAGTGCAGGGCTAGGGACCTTTGGTACCGGTTTGTAACACGAACCGGTACCAAAGGAATTCAGGGTTTAGGGTTTTAGGAGGGGTTCAGGGGTATCGGACCATTTCATCGTACGAGGATCGCGTCGATGCGCCAGAAACGCGTTTGGATTTAGGAGTACATGAAGATCAAGGTAATGCATATCAACTTGGTGCATATAATATAACACATGTAATTGCATAAGATCGCAAATTAAGTAGTACATGCATGAAGATCGATCTTCATGTATAGTGGTACTCTCCGAGGCATACTATCTATTACATGTAGCATAGTGGTACTCTCCGAGGCAAGCTATATATTACATGTAGATCTTCATTCATAGTGGTACTCTGCGAAGTTAGGTATGACGTCCCGAAGAAAAAATCCCGCCAATTCCTCGCCAATTGCTTTGAAGCGGTGCTCGATTGGGAGCCTGTCACACTTTCTTGCCAACTATAAAAGAATGATATTCAAATGAATACATGAGCTATGTATATATATATATCAAATCACAATCAAACAATTATGACTGAAACTTAGCACAAGTTATGGTAACAAAATAAATTTGTGAATATTGTTTTCGTACCTCTCTATTCCTTTGATTATTCGTTCTCTCGCTGACAATCTTATGGATGTTCTCGCAAACATAGTATCCACATAGATTAGTCCCCTCAGGTTGTTGCGCGCATTTCTGTACAAGAATATAATTCAATCAAATAATAATCAAGTATGATAAAGGTGTGTGGACCTAGGTAGTACTACTTACTTTGTTCGCACGCCATATCAGCTTCGGTTTCCATCCACCGGTCGGATCTTCCTGGATGAACGTTTGCCATACGCTACCCGACAAAAGAAAATGCATAAAAGAGTTATTAATTTGTTGATATCAGGAAATTAACAAAAAAACCGATAAGAATTAAAATTACCTTTTGAGCATATCAAAAGCCGACTTGTATAGTATATGCTCTTTGGTTAGTGAGTCAAAGACTTCAACCTCTCCATCGTACATTTTAATGACGATAAGAATAAAGTGGAACCTGCGCACGTTTAAATATGTAGTGTCATAGATATAAGTCATCAGTTAAAAATTTAATATATGGTGAGCAAAATAGAATGTGTTATAAGACAGTTACACTTACTTGAAGTTGTAAGGCCAAAGTATTATCTTTTTATCACATTGTCGCTTCAAAAACCTTAGCAAAGTCTCTGGTGTATCCTTGTTATAGATGGGATCTTCTATGGTTTTTTCATGCATTGTATCTGGGTCAATGAACCCAATGTCCGTGATTTCATCCCTTTTGCATTCGAGCTTCTTCGATCTGCATAATATAGCGCACAAAAGATTAAATTGAGGATAATTTGCAGACAATGAATGAGCTGAGCTAAAGACTTCTTAAATTATATTAATAAATCACTTACAGACAATAGCAACTGATGATAGATTTGTCGATGGCCCGGAGATTGTATAACTGAAAAAGTTCGAGGAAGTCAACGCTCACAGAGTATTCTTGGAAGTAGTTCTCATCCTTAACTCGCACCATGATACAATCAATCCCTCTCTTTGTGGCATTAGTGTACCACGCATTCAAATTACGCATACATGTTGGTAGCGACATGATATTCTCGACCAGATCTTTCCCTTGAACAAATTGATATACTACTTCAGCGACGGGGTAATCAATTGTGTTTTGTTGAGAACTTTCAATGGCCTTCTCGTCAAACACCTTGAGAGGGGGGACCGATTGAACGGGTTGTTCTCCGAGCTGGTACACTTGTTTCCTAGTTTTCGCCGAGACCACCAATTGATCGGGTTTTTTTCACCTCCACCATAGCGTCATACGACTTTTCAATAGAATGCCTATAGTCAGATGGCGGCGATGGTGGAGGGTCATATAGATTTTCAACGGTACGAATAACTTTCACCGGATCTAGAGTCTTCTCAAAAGGTATCTCTAGCACTTTCTTAGCAAAATGTTTTGCCACCTCGAACTTAGAGATTTCGCTGCATTCCTCGATAGTTCTTTCCCAAGGTAACTTCTCGATAGGCGGCAGTGGTTTCTCCTTTCTAGGTCTCTTCCTAGGCGGCGTACCGTTCCGCTTAAAAAACGCAGTCTTACGCGGAGGATCTCGAGATGGTGGACTCGCGCTGGGGTCCCTCTCCGGTAGGTGTGGACTTTGCTGCTCATGTGGACTGCTACCAGGCGGAGTCGATGGCCATTGCTGATCATGTGGACTGCTACGAGGAGGAGTCGGTGGCCTTGGCAAAAGGACGATGTATTTCTTGGACCATATGGCGAAACCGCGCTTGACATCGGCCAGTGTCTTCTCTTCGTCACCTCCAGGAAAATCAAGCTCCATTGTTTCAAAACCCGGAATAACGTCATCCACCCCGACATAAACACAGCCAGCTGGAATGGGCATATGATGGTGCATTGCTCCATCTTCATTTGGGTAAACATAGCCGACCGCCACCTTAACGGACACGTTCCTCATTTGCACATGTAGCTCGCAATCTGTCTTCTCCGTGACATAATCCACGGGGTAGCTTCCTGCACATTCAAGATGCGAGGAACCCACACTGCTTCTTCGCTGAGATGGGGCGGCATCGGCTTGAGGATCTTGTATAAACAGCGGCTGATTAGGTGCCCTCTGATTTTTCTCAAGCACCTCCACCCTATTTATCAATTCCACTAACCTGTCTAAGTCCTGCTTCTTCTTTCTCGAACGGCTTCTATAAGTGTCAGCGCACTCCGGCCATGCTTCCTTCATGGTGACACCTGGGAGGGCTCGTATCCGTCCAACGTGTTCCGCATTCCCAAGAGCGAGTGTCAGCTCGTCATTCTCTCTATTGGGAATGTACTCTCCCTTTCTAACTTTTTCAATTGCATCTATAAGCTGCGTCGTGATTGCATTAACTTTTTCCTTCCATTTTCCCTTTGCAACGATCTGCCCTGTCTTTGGGTCCAACCCTGCCCCATGCGCGAACAACCAGAACTTGGACCGGTCGGGCCAGTCCCATGTCTGTGGAGTGATTCCTGCCTCCATCAGTTTAGCTTCATATGCTCTCCACTTCGGAATGGCAGTCTTGTAGCCACCTGACCCCAAATGATGGAAATGTTCCTTCTTTGAAGTATTTTTCGTATTTGTGACTGATCGGGACACAGCAGTAGAAGATTTCTTATAGCTCTTAAATGCGGGCCAGTGATCTTTTATCTTCACTAGACTTCCAGTGAATACTGGATCTTTATCTGCATATCTGGCCCATAAATTTTTCTTCCAGGTCTGGAATTGTGGGGCCATCCTCTTAAGAGTCCATTCCTTGACTTCTTCTTCTGGCCTTCCGTCATGTCTTCCGGTAGGCTAAAGTGTGTCAGTAGACTGTCCCAAAGAAAAAGTTTTAGAGTATCATTGACATAACTAGCTTCAGCCCCCGCGTTCTTCGGCTTATGCCACTCTGCAATGCTGATCGGTACATGGTCCCTAACAAGAACTCCAGCTTGGTTTATAAATTTACGGCAGTGCTCTTTGGGCTCCACCGGTTGACCACTAGCCTTAAATGCGGTGAGGGCTAACCTACCCTCGCCCTTTAGACGTTGCGTCGGGCCTCGTTGCTTTTTAACAGATTTGCTCGATGATCCAGAAGGCTAAAAGAAAAATGATTCGTTAATAAGTGTAATACAAATAAATCAATGCATCAAGTGATGAACATATAGCCTTGATATACACCTCGCCGGAGTTTGTTAAGGACACTTTGTTGTCTCTTCTTTCTTCAGACTCAAGTCCCTCACCGACATTATTCAAAAATTGTGAGCCGAAATCATCGTCATCTCCATCGGGTTCTCCATTGGGTTCCGGTCCACGGGCACTCTCAAATATCATTTTCTGCACCATTTCTTCTCGCTCCTCATCTCGGATGAAGGTGTCGTCCTCCATAGCTCAATGTCACTGCAAAATTAAGTGCAATTATTTGATTCATCATGTCATTTTAAGTTATCACAATTATCAAAATGTAGATCTTATGACCCATATTACGGCTACAGTCAATTATTTGATTCATCATGTCATTTTAACTTAAAGGAGAAAAACTGGCAATTGGTCCGATTATGGCTACAGTAGGTCTAGAAGGAAATATGACACCTTATATTTCTCTATTTTGGGATTCTGAATTTTTTGGGGCATCTTTTACAATATTCACCATTCAAAATTGGTTATTACTAACATCTAACAACCATCACATATAACAAAAATTATAAACCAGAGGAGTTGCATTTTTACTGAGAATTCTGTTACATTCCCATATAAATCACCAATGATCATGCCCATCAAACACAGCATTGCAGCAGGCATGTCATCAGAACATAAAACAACACACAACTAAAAATGAGCTAAACACAGACGCCAGTGCAATTTCAGTACAACTTTTCATATACAAATTTTCATATACAACTTTTCATATACAACTTTTCATATACAACTTTTCATATACAACTTTTCATATAAAAGATTTCTAGTTGACATGGTCACCGCAACCGGGAGGCTGCTGAGAGCACTAAACTTGGAGATTTCATATGCATGGCATTCTTTCACATAAAACATTTTCAAGCTATATTTTCTAGATTGGATAGTAGATATATATACAAGTCCACTTAAGCCATCAGCAATGCAAGCACGACCTAGAGTTCACGAAAACAGTGATTAGTGAGAAAGGCACATCAAAGTGAACATATACTTACCCAACAGCACACCAGCTAGTATTCCACAATCAAATTTGAGATCATACAAGCAGGCAATTGTGAAGAACACATGCATCTTGTCTAGAGATCAAGTAGTGTCTACACCAACACATGGCATAATGCAAGATATTTCAAATTAAGACAGATTGAGGTGAAACAAGTTTTCTTCATATACAAACATAGCTAGTTCTGAAGAGACCAAATCAAAGACAACACATGACTAATTTTATACTTGCAGTATATAACCTACCCTCATACTAAGGAGAGACTTGGTTTGCCAGAATAAATAAGATGGAAGCAGTAAACAAGCAAGATGCCAGAATATCTTTCGGCTTGATGCACCAAATGAAACAACTAAAGACAAATATTATAGGTTGTAAAACAAACAGGTATAGAAGAAGATATGTAATTAACTGAACATCTATTGGTAAGAAAATGGATGGTACAATAAGGTGAAGCAAGTAGATTCCAAATGAAAGATGGTGGTGTGTGAGTTGGGTTTGGAATAGACAAAATCAATGTTAAATCATTGTTGTATGGCAGTGATGCCTGAGTCCTGGTGAGAAAAGTTGATGTACCAGCACACATCAGCACATGGTGCTTTCTAGTAACAAAAGGTAGAACATGAGGAGAATGTTCGCAAAATATTTGTAAATAAAAGACTCAGTAATTTGATACAGTTTATTACTACTTCCAAAGAGCAGAGTACAAAACTCTCACTCACATGTAGTATCATCTCAGATGATGTACAATTGTACCTTATGTAAACCAAAAGATCTTAGGAATAAGTATTGGTCAAACGCTAAACACAGTAAAAAGGATTAGGCTCATTGGAATACATAAGTAGGCACAGTTGATCACCTTAGTACAAATTACGCTAACACTTGCAATACAATCTGAAAAACCCTCTTTTGCTACATTATATATATCAAATAAGCGTGCACATTTCATCAACCTGAAGGAATTAGGCAGCTCATGAAGTTGTCAAAGTTGGTCATTGAAGACTAACCACAAACCAAGGATCCACGAACACGATGATTGCAAGAGATGGATGGGGAACTTGTTGATCCGATAGCTCAATTAAGTAAATCATGTAAACACAATTAGATGAAGACCAAGCGTGCATTTTACTCTCAGCATTCACCACATTTACTCTCAGATCTATAAGTTGCATATATACATTTTGTAACACATGATTGTCATACTCAAATATGACCCACATTATCATATTGATAGAATATCTGAATAAGTGGACTTATCATGTCTAGCTGATATACATGAGTAGAGGTTACTGAAGTTGATCCTCGAAGGAGCAACACAAATAGAATCGTTTAATACTTTTTTTATCATGTACATATAGTAATAGAGCAAGTAAACATTTTCAAGATAAAAATAGAATGAAAATCACAATGTGTGGATGACTAAAAGAGGATACGCGCTTCTCATAATAGTTTTCTGGTTAAACTTGTTGCTCCATCATTTCCTGTCAAAGCTTGCCATGGGGCATCAATTCTATCCAAACTTGAAATCCAAAGTTATGCAATTTAAAGAGGAGCATTGTCATGGAGGCTCCATAGTCTAGGTATCTTTCTCTCCCAGCCTAATCCAAAGCTAAAATGGGTGACCATAATTCATTTAGACCTTTGGATGCACACTACTGGACTAATATTGTAGTATACAAAATCAGAATATGCAAGTATCCTCTCTTAGAAAGCAAACAGACAGTTCAACGCTGCAATTCACCATTTTGAGACCAATTGGACACGAAGACATGCCCGATTCCTCACCAATTCACGCATTTCTGACAAGAACTTGAATTTGAGAGAGAACATTATACCTTCCGATGACTTTGGTGAGGCAGAGGCGAGCGCGCGCGGGGGCGAGGCAGAGGCGACCGCGCGGTCGAGGCAGAGGCGGACGCGGGAGGCGCCCGCGTCGTCGGCGTTCTGGATGAGCTCCCGGAGCACGGCCTCGTGGCGAGCGAGCGCGCGGGGCGAGGCAGAGGCAAGCGCGGGCCGGGGCGAGGCAGAGGCGAGCGCGGGCCGGGGCGAGGCAGAGGCGAGCGCGCGGTCGAGGCAGACGCGGGAGGCGCCCGCGTCGTCAGCGTTCTGGATGAGCTCCCGGAGCGCGGCCTCGTGGCGAGCCCAGGCGGAGCGCGGGCGGCGCGTGACGGCGGCAGCGGGAGAGTTTGCTGAGTGCGGCAACGGCGGGAGAGTTTGTTGTGTCCGTCGGTGGCATGGAAAGAAAACGACCTAAGTCACCTTTGGTACCGGTTGCTGTTACGAACCGGTACTAAAGGTCACCTTTAGTACCGGTTCGTAACAGAAACCGGTACCAAAGGTATTTTCGGAAATTCTTTCGCGCTTTTAACCTTTCGTACCGGTTCTTTCCACCAACCGGTACCAAAGTGTTTTTTCTTTTTCTTTTGATTTTTCTTTTGCGGTTTCTTTTGATTTTCATTTGATTTTTCTTTTGCAGTTTCTTTTGATTTTCTTTTGCAGTTTCTTTTGATTTTCTTTTTTGATTTTCATTTGATTTTCATTTGATTTTCTTTTGCAGTTTCTTTTGATTTTCATTTGATTTTCATTTGCAGTTTCTTTTGATTTTTCTTTTTTTCTTTTTCTTTTGATTTTCATTTGATTTTCTTTTGCAGTTTCTTTTGATTTTCTTTTGCAGTTTCTTTTGATTTTCTTTTTTCTTTTTCTTTTGATTTTCATTTGATTTTATTTTGCAGTTTCTTTTGATTTTCATTTGATTTTCATTTGTAGTTTCTTTTGATTTTCTTTTGATTTTTCTTTTTTTTCTTTTTCTTTTGATTTTCATTTGATTTTCTTTTGCAGTTTCTTTTGATTTTCATTTGATTTTTCTTTTGCAGTTTCTTTTGATTTTCATTTGATTTTCTTTTTTCTTTTTCTTTTGCAGTTTCTTTTGTTTTTCTTTTTGATTAGTTATATTTGATTTTATTTCAATGATTGAACAGGAAAAGAAGTACATATCTCAACTGAAAATTAAGATAGATGGCCAGATTAAGTCACAATCGGCCGAGCTTGTTTTCGAATGTTGGAGTGATTCAGTCATAGTCGTGCCTAGCCCTATAAACGTCGCCACTGTAGTCGTCGTAGTCGTCGGTGTCATCGTCGCTGGTATCAGGGTCGCGGTAGTCGAACCTCGACTGGTGAGCACGCGTGGGCTGAGACTGAGGGTAGCGCAGGCGGGGGCCACGGTAGGCCATGACGCTCTGGAGAGTCCGGCCGCGCCACCATAGCCGACGGCCGACCTCGTTGAAGTTCGAACGAGGCGAGCTGTCCTCCTCGTTCCTGGCAAGCGCATTCTCATGCCGATTGATGAAGAAGGCATCCCAAGTCGGGCTATAGTCGGGATGCCACTAAGGATTCCTCCGCTGCTGTGGCGTGAGCTCGAAGTAGTAGTGGTTCATGATGGCCATCTGGCGTGCCACACCTACAGGGACATGAGGGACCGGTACGCCTCCGACGCTCAGCATCCAGCCGGTGGGGACGCGGTAGCCCGGCGGGCAGGGGTAGTTTGAGGCGCAAAGCGCCTCCGCCTCCTTGAGGGTTAGAGATACGATGGAAGCCATGTAAGAGAGTGATGAGGTTTGCAGATATGAGTCTAGATGTGATATGTGAATGGAGGCCAAGCCTACATATATATAGTGAAAAATGGCGGGAAGACGGAGGCGGGAAGCGCTGGAAAGCGCGGGAAGAAAATAGGCGGGAACGCAGTGGCGGGGGGAACCATCTAACCTTTAGTCCCGGCTGGTGGGTACAACTGGGACTAAAGGTACTTTTTGTGTCATCTAACAAAACTGTCGGTGGGATAAGGACGTGTGGGTAACCTTTAGTCCTAGTTGGTGGGTGCAACCGAGACTAAAGATGTCGGCAGGATAAGGACGCGTGGGTGGATACACTGCTCGATGAGATAAGGACGCGTGGATGGACACATGATGCCCCTGTCGGAGGAACAAGACAAAGTAGAAGCGGTGGAAAGCGCGGGAAGAAAATAGGCGGGAACACAGTGGCGCGGGGAACCATCTAACCTTTAGTCCCGGCTGGTGGGTACAACCGAGACTAAAGGTGGTTTTTGTGTCATCTAACAAAACTGTCGGTGGGATAAGGATGTGTGGGTAACCTTTAGTCCCGGTTGGTGGGTGCAACCGAGACTAAAGATGTCGGCAGGATAAGGACGCGTGGGTGGATGCACTTCTCGATGAGATAAGGACGCGTGGGTGGATGCACGATGCCCCTGTCGGAGGAACAAGACAAAGTAGAAGCGGTGTCGTGCCTATAAAAGGAGCATCGATACGCCATGGCAAGCAGCTCAACAAGCCAACCTAGAAGGTAGGGAGAGTTTCATCCCCATGGATGGAGGACAGGGTTGGGTAAAGGGTTGGGAAATCTCCCGCGGCGGAGTTTCTCGAAGATGTCATTGGTGCTCACGCCCTACGCCATCTTTGGAAGCTCCGCCTCGGAAAAATTTCCCTGCAAGCCCGTGAAAGACTCTATCTCCTCTAACAGTTTTGGGTAAAGGGTTGGGAAATCTCCCGCGGCGGAGTTTCTCGAAGATGTCGTTGGTGCTCACGCCCTACGGCATCTTCAGAAGCTCCGCCTCGGAAAAATTTCCCTCATACAATAACATCATTACACAAAAATAAATGGGAAAGTGATTTCCATATTGAGATACACAAGTTATGATCCCTATCTAGTCTTCTGAGTTTTCTTCTTGTGTTTCCCTTTCTCCTGATTGCGACGCAGCCATGGACAATCTTCATTATTTAAAATGATGCTTGGGTCAGTTTTCACCTTGAAGGGTGGAATATCATCAAACTTATTATAATCGTCTGACATGTCTGTCTTGTCCTCTACTCCCACGATGTTTCTTTTTCCTGAAAGAACTATGTGGCGCTTTGGCTCATCGTATGATGTGTCCTCTTGCCTTTCTTTTCTTTTTTTCGGTTTGGTAGACATGTCCTTCACATAAAAAACCTGAGCCACTTCACTGGCTAGGACGAATGGTTCGGTGTCGTACCCTAGATTCTTGAGATCCACTGTAGTCATTCCGTATTGCGGGTCTACTTGTACCCCGTTTTTCAGGTTGAACCATTTGCACCGGAACAAAGGGACCTTGAAATTAGGTCCATAGTCAAGTTCCCATATCTCCTCTATGTACCCATAATATGTGACCTTCTTCCCATTGTCCTCTGCTGCATCAAAGCGGACACCACTGTTTTGGTTGGTGCTCTTTTTATCTTGGGCAAATGTGTAAAATGTATTTCCATTTATCTCGTACCCTTCAAATGTCGATATAGTCGAAGATGGTTGCTTGGCCAACAAGTATAGCTGTTCTTCATCAGTGACATTCATGAGACATGTTTGCAACCAACCGCCGAAAGTCTTCATGTGTTCTCCATCAATCCAATCTTCACGTTGCTTCGGGTATTCAGAGCGTAAAATATTCTTGTGTTCCACTTTGTATGGAGCCACCAAGCTGGAATTATGTAGAATTGTGTAGTGTGCTTGAGTGAAAGAATGTCCGTCCATACACATTGTTGCTTTCTTTCCTAGCGTGCCTTTTCCACGCAGTCTCCCCTCATAGCGCGATTCAGGAACACCGATCGGCTTAAGGTCAGGAATAAAGTCAACACAAAACTCAATGACCTCCTCTGTTCCATAGCCCTTGGAGATGCTTCCTTCTGGCCTAGCACGGTTATGAACGTATTTCTTTAAGACTCCCATGAATCTCTCAAAGGGGAACATGTTGTGTAGAAATACAGGACCGAGAACACTAATCTCTTCGACCAGGTGAACGAGGAGATGCGTCATAATATTGAAGAAGGATGGTGGGAACACCAACTCGAAGCTGACTAGACATTGCACCACATCCTTCTGTAAATTTTGTAGAGTTAGTGGATTGATCACCTTCTGAGAAATTGCATTGAGGAACGCACATAGCTTCACAATGGGTACTCGAACATTTTCCGATAGAAGCCCCCTCAATGCAATCGGAAGTAATTGTGTCATAATCACGTGGCAGTCATGAGACTTTAGGTTTTGAAACTTTTTCTCTGACATGTTTATTATTCCCTTTATATTCGATGAGAAGCCAGACGGGACCTTGATGCTACTCAGGACTTCAAAAAAGATCTCCTTCTCTTCTTTGGTAAGAGCGTAGCTGGCAGTACCTTGATACTTCTCTGGATTCAGGTTGTTTCCTTCGTGGATATATTGCTGGTCATGCCGTGCATCCGGTGTATCTTTTGTCTTCCTATACACGCCCAAGAAGTTTAGCAGGTTCACACAAAGATTTTTCATCACGTGCATCACGTCGATTGCAGAGTGAACCTCTAGGATTTTCCAGTAGGGTAGCTCCCAAAATATAGACATCTTCTTCCACATGGGTACATGTCCGTCAACATCATGCGGAACAGATTGTCCGCCAGGACCCTTTCCAAAGATTACTTTTAAATCCTTGACCATATCATATATAACATCCCCAGTAGGGCGGGTAGGATTCGTTCGGTCTTCTGCCTCACCTCTGAAATGCTTTCCACTCTTTCTTACTTGATGTTGTTTTGGAAGAAATCGACGATGCCCCATGTACACATTCTTGTTTCTCAAATATATACTGTCAGTCTCACCTAAACAGTGTGTGCATGCATTGTATCCCTTGTTTGACTGTCCTGAAATGTTACTAAGAGCAGGCCAATCATTGATGGTTACAAACAACAATGCTCTTAGGTTAAATTTCTTTTGTTCATGCTCATCCCAAATAGGTACACCTTCTTCACACCACAACTGTAAAAGTTCTTCAACCAATGGCCTCAGGTACACATCAATATCGTTGCCGGGTTGCCTCGGGCCTTGGATGAGCACTGGCATCATAATGAACTTCCCCTTCATGCACAACCAAGGAGGAAGGTTATAGATACATAGAGTCACTGACCAGGTGCTATGACTGGAGCTCTGCTCCCCAAAAGGATTAAAGCCATCTGTACTTAGACCAAATCTTAAGTTCCTTGCATCATCTGAAAATGACTTGTACTTTCTATCGATTTTTCTCCACTGCGAGCCGTCAACGGGGTGTCTCAGCATCACATCTTTCTTACGGTCCTCTTTGTGCCATCGCAACAACTTGGCATGCTCTTTGTTTTGGAACAAACGTTTCAACCGTGGTATTATAGGAGCATACCACATCACCTTCGCAGGAACCTTCTTCCTATGGGTGGACTCGCCCTCAACATCGCCAGGGTCATCTCGCCTGATCTTATACCTCAATGCACCACATACCGGGCATGCATTCAAATTCTCGTACTCCCCACGGTAGAGGATGCAGTCATTGATGCATGCATGTATCTTCTGCACCTCTAATCCTAGAGGGCAGACAACCTTCTTTGCTTCGTACGTACTAGAGGGCAATACGTTCTCCCCTGGAAGCATCTTCTTTATTATTTTCAGCAACTTTTCAAATCCCTTGTCAGAAGTACCATTCTCTGCCTTCCATTGCAGCAATTCCAGTGTGGTACCCAGTTTTTTCTGGCCATCTTCGCAATTTGGGTACAACAGTTTGTTGCGATCCTCTAACATTTTCTCCAACTTCAACCTCTCCTTTTCACTTTCGCAGTTTATCTTCGCATCAAGAATGGCCCGACCCAAATCGTCATCGGGGTCATCAAAAATGGGCTCATCAAAAATGGGCTCTTCTTCAGCTTCGTCTTCCCCCATACTACTATCACCGTCTTCAGTGAACATAGGATAGTTGTCACTATCCTCTTCTTCTTCGTTGCCTTCCATTATAACCCCTCTTTCTCCGTGCTTGGTCCAACAATTATAGCCGGGCATGAAACCATTCTCAAGCAGGTGGAAGTGAAGGGTCTTTGAGGTAGATTAATCCTTCGTATTCCTACAGGAACTACATGGACAATAAATGAAACCATTCGACCGCCTGTTTGCCTCCGCCACGTTGAGAAAATAATGCATGCCAGTAATAAAGTCGGGATGGCATCGGTCACCGTATATCCATTGTCGATTCATCTGCATTATATAAGTATATCAAAAATCATTAATTACACAACATCATGGATATATGAGTGACCAACTTAATTAATATTCAAGTTCATCACATAAAACTAAGTTTTTTTATTAAAAAAAAGAGGCTCACCGAGGTGGTACAGTGCCGGCTAGGGGAAGACGCTGGCGATCGACGGCGGTGAGGACGGGGACGATACTAAAACCTACAGATCATACTTTAATTTGAGCTCAATTGCATACAAAAAGAATGAAATCCCTAACTTAGGCATTTCATCAAACACCTTGCTAGCACTAGAAAAATAATATGAGTTAAACTAGCAAAGAAATGAGCTAAATTAGGAACGCCGGAAGAAAGGATGATATTGCTAACCCTTAGATAGATGGGTGCCGTCAATCTTGATAAAATGGTGGAGAGAAATGAAGATTTATTGGAGTGTGAGAGGTGCAAAATATTTGGAAATGTGAGAGAGGAGAAGGAGAAGGGAAAATGAGATGCAGGGATCGGGCGCCTGAAGAAATAGGGCAGGGGCCCTTTAGTACCGGTTCTTCAGATGAACCGGTACTAAAGGTTCAGCTCTGGCCCCACCTCCGCCTCAAAATTGGACTAAAACCCTTTCATACCGGTTCGTAGTATGAACCGGTACAAAAGGCCCTCAACGAACCGGTATTGATGTTGCTCGGCCGGCTGGGCAAATGAACCGGTACTAATGCACCCTTTAGTACCGGTTCATACGGGAACCGGTACTAAAGGCTTAGACCGATGCCCATTTTTCTACTAGTGACATTTTTATGTTCCTTATATATCTTAAGCTTGGAGTCGGTCATTGCATGTTATTTCGTGTACTATTTTGTTGCGTGCACCTTATTTTATGCCAATATGTAACAATTGCCCATGATTTTATGTGTTGTCTCTCTGTCGTGCTCCGTTATGTATTACCATCATGGCGGCATTCTAGGATGGATATACTTTGTCCACATGGCATTTGGGAGTTCTACCACCAATCGTCTCTATGAGTGTGTTGTAAGTTTGCATACTAGCTTCAATCATGGCCAATCCAGAGGCGTTTGTAAGCTCTCAAGAAGCTATGATTTCTATAAAAGGTTTGGCTCCTTATTATATGCGTGGAGATAGTCATTACCTATATTTTTGCCAAGAATCATTAGTTTAGGCATACCAATCATTTTCCATGCCATCTTGTTTTCCGTGCATTATCATTTTATGCATGAAATGATAGCATAAAATTTGTCATTAAATATGTCGTCTCATCCATGTGTGGTATAAGTGCCCTTCTTTTTTATGACGAGGATAGCTATGACCTATCATTTCATGTGTCATCTCTTATGTCAAGCATTGCTATTTTTTCTTGTAGATATCCATTGTCATGATATCACATGTCGTCTATTGTTGTCGTGTGCTATAATTTCATGCATAAAGTGATAGTTATTACCCGTCATTTCATGTTGCCTCATTGTCATGGGCTATAGAGAGGCATTGCAAAAAATCTCTGTTCTAGCGTGTTCTCGCCCATTTTTGTGGCTATAACACACTATTGTCGATGCGGTGTGAAACCTTGGTGTCGGTGCAAGCAAAGCCAAAGCTTAGGGTGGTGGAGGAGGGCCAACATTGCTGGTAGTAAAGATGTACTACCCTCGGGCATAGGGGCGATTAAGCAGCATCAAACTGAGAGTGATGGCAACATGGGCCTGATGGGACGATTAGGTGGTGTGAGAGGCAAGTCGGTGGTGGTGACACTGGTTATTTTGGCATTATAGGCGGATCAATGTGATTGTTTCATAAACAAAGAAGATGTCTAGCGGCATGTTTGGACGTGTTGTTGTGGGCTTATGGGATCTACCGAGCGGGACTTCTAACACGGGTTAGGTGGACTAGGGGTCCCCCCCACATGCCCGCAAAGACAACATTTTTTTAATTACCGGATTATGATGGCACTAACATATTGTACGCATGCAATAGTATGGAGTATCGTCCGTCGCACCCCACAAACGCACTCCCCGTCGATCGCCGGCTAGGGCACAGAGTTGGATGTAGTACATTGTGTGAGATGATTTCATATTGTGGCGAGTCAAGTTGCTAGTTCATATATATCATCATAAGAAAACAAAACAAGAATGCAAAAAAGTAATGCATGCGTTGAGTAGCTCTACGTGTATGACATATCATGCTTGAAAATGAAAGACATGAGACAGTACTACGCCGTGGAGTTTGAACAAGACAAAAATAATATAGGAGTACTAGTTATTGCTTCCATGGAAATTTGAATGTGAGACCTGAGTTTAGAGTTACATGGGAAAAGACCACACACCGACATTTTTTTTGTGATGGGAAGGTAGTATAGATGGACATATAACTTTTTAAAATGGAAACTAAAGAAAATTAGATTTGTGAGACTAGCCAAAGTTGGCCACGATTCCTCCCGGATGGCCCATTTTGTGGCCAGTCCGCTCAGAGCCATTGGATGTAGATCAAAGGATGTGGTTGATCGTGCCCAGAAGAAATCAAGGCAATTCTTAACCTGAACCACAATTTCTTGGCTCCCCTCCTGGCTCTGTCTGCTCCCGAGATGACAGAGGCGGCAGCGCCCCGCGGCAATGGCCGGAACCATGGCAGCACAACATGCTTGCTCGATGGCGTGCACGTGCACAGCGATGTGCGACACTCGGACAACCTTGTCACGCTCACGGCTGAGGGACGCCGGCGATGGGGTGCATGCCTCCACATGCGATTGCTCAGCTCCCAACCCTTCTCCCCCGTCGATTCCCTCATCGGTCTTTTTTTGCCATCTCGATCGATGGCATAGCTGCAGGCCGTTTCTCCCGTGCCGCTGTAGGTATGGCTTCCTTCGGTGCAGTTGTTTGGAGGGGGCTACAAGCCGGCGAGGAGCCACCTACATGTAATACTGACATATCTCTTTTTATAACTTGATAAAGTTGGTACATTTCATTTAGGGTTAAGTGCACTTTTGGTCCCTCAAGTGTTGCCAAAGTCTAACTTTGGTCCTTAAACTTTTTTTAGTCTAAAACTAGCCCCCAAACACTTAATTAGGTCTACTTATCATCCCTGATAACGGTTTTGATCGGTTTTTTATGTTTTTGTGCCACGCTGGAAAGTGTTTGGCAAGATTTTATCGAGGTAGGCTCATCTAAATGTGGGGATCTGTTGTCCTCGAGCAACATTGCCCTATTGATCTCTTAACAAACCCTAGTTAATGGCCGAGTCTATGCAGATGGAGGATAATCAACGACACTACCTCCTTGGACGTCCGCCCTATATGGCACCTGCATTCCATGGACGACAGTTTTGAGTCAAGGATCGTCGATTAGCTCTATCACACCTCCAGCTTCATAGACTGGGCCACTTAGAGAGGGCTTGTTAAGAGACCGAGAGGGCAATATTGATGGAGGACAACAGATCCTCATGTTCAGATGAGCCTACCTTGATAAAATTCCTACTAAAAACTTTCTAGCGTGACACAAAAAGGTAAAAAAACCGGTCAAAAACCGGTGCCAGGGACGATAAGTAGACCTAATTAAGTGTTTATGGACTAGTTTTAGACTAAAAATAGTTGAGGGATTAAAGTTAGACTTTTGCAACACTTGAGGGACTAAAAGTGCATTTAACCCTTTCATTTATTTGAGAAAATTGTTGAGAAAACGTGAAACGGGGGAGTAATGAATTTCATCTGTTTCGTACATAACTAGGCTGCTGTTTCGTACATAACGGGGGAGTAAAAATAATGGAGTGTTGGAGTAAAGCGGACTTTTGGCTCTTGGGTGTTACCCACCCCCATAGATCCACCATACGTTTTTGCTATGAGATGTGAACATAAGATAGTGAAAAGAAAAAGCAAAACTCAATCAATTCAAAATACATCGGTATACATGTGTGTCTACCTGACAGGAAACAGTGTTTTGTGGGTCAGAAAATTAAAGTCTGGCCGAAGAATTGAATGGCTGTGGGACGTAAGGCTGAATAGTCAGTACAGGTATCTGAAATTGAAACGCAGGGACGAGCTCGTCCCTCCACGGCTTTTTAAAGTTAATTAATTAGTATAGTTGACGGTTTGCCAATGATGTTTAGAACTAATTAACCTATCTTTAATATGTAAGATGATATTAATATGTGATCAATGTTATCACACTGCTGGACTATGTTTCAGTTTCCAATGTAAGTGTGCTATAAAATGAAGCATTACTGATTTCTTGCTTTTGGGTTATGTGTCTTTTTGTTTTATGTCATAATTTGTTTTGTAGAAAATTGAAAAATATGTAAAATTAGGGTTTGCATAATAAATATTTATTTATATAGATTATTTAGTTTAACCATACTTAGTATCCTTGAAAACACCTTAAGCTTGTTTTGAACTAGGCGATGCATAGCCAACAGAATGCCTTGAATGTTGTGGGACCCATATTTGCATGCATTGTACCCTCAAAGTCCAACCTGTCCCGTCCAAGCAGATAGAGTGTAGGATAGAGAGAGCGTCGATATGGCACCCGAGCTGCCTGCAGCTTTTTATTTTTTTTCAAAAAAAATCGAATTTAAAGATTCAAAAAAATATGAAATAAATACTGGGACGTGGAGAATAATTTGTAATACTCGTATGCTGAAAGTCATGTGAAAATACCTTGTATTTTAGCGTCGGTAAAAAAGAGAAAATTACAGATCTAGGAGTTAGTAGGCCAATTTTGAATGGGCCCCGTATTTCCAGAAAATACCGTATTTGTCTTTTTTGCTGAGCCCGAAATACAAGGTATTTTCCGATGAAAATTTGCAGACATGTAGATCTTATTGTTTGCTACATGAATATATTTTTTTCGAAATTGTTTGATGGTTTTTGAAAAATTTGAAAACGGGCTCCAGGTAGCCTGAGCTCCAAATCGATTTTCTAGTAGGATAGAGCAGTATCCAGAGATGAATTGCAACTTAAACCACTACGTCCAAGCAGATAGAGTGTAGGACTGAAGCCAATTAAATGACCTTCTGGTGAATACGGATATTCTAACACGCAAACTTGGGATAGAAAAGCATCCAAGAAATAAATAACAAAACACTGTAACTAACACTCATCCATTGTAGTACTAATGGAGGCATCCCTTCCAGTGATACTGTTCCAGAGTTCTCTCAGCTTGACATGGATCGAAGGAGCAAGGAGGGAGGGTCTACTGCTAAAGCAAAATTCAGAAACCAAGAACGAGCTGGTCCGGTGTTGGATGGCTCGGAGCAAGGAGAGGTCGCTCGTGGCTCCTATTTTTGAGGAAATAAATACTGTTAAAGACAATTTTATTAGCTTTTCGTTGGTTTTCCAGGGTAGAGAGGGTAACAAAGTTGCTCATGCCTATGCAAGGCTGGCATGTGCGAGCAATGTCACGCAAGAGTGGTTGGGAGTGTGCCCAGAATTCCTTTTAGACAGCATCCTTGCTGATTGTAATTCTATGATTTTGAGTTAATAAAGTCGGAAGTTCTCCAAAAGAACTTTATGTTCAGTACAGATTGCTCTTAAGTAGTACGAGATATTTGATATTAGTATTGTTTTCGTTCATTTAGATGAGTAGGCTTCCATATGGATGCACTCGTGTCAGCCTCGTAGCAGATCTTCTGCCCTCAACAAATCTGTGTTCTGGTCTGATAAAGCTAGATCGAAGGAAGATTCATGGTCTCCGGTCGATGTCATGCTAATATGCAAAGATGGGCGTAGCTGTGCGCAGTAGGGGCAGCGGATCACTGACAGTGTAGTAAACTGAGCTGTGTAGGGGAGGGACATTGAACTAGACACCTGCACGGGTGACATGGTAGAGCTGTACTGGATACAGATCAAGAACAAACAGCTTGCTACAGAAACAATGGTGGAAGGGCAAGGGAAAGTTTGCTGTGACTGCAGATGTATACTGTAGAACACAATGAAGAAGGCAATAAACAGTGCGCTGAGGTTGCCTGCTGAAATGGCAAGCTCCAACGGCTCGATTGACTTTTCGCACACAATATCTCTGTTGAATCAGAGAGTGTGGGCCATTGTCAGTACGGTAATACAATCTATACGGGTGTGGGTTTAGAATGCATATACCACAAGAAGTGTATGGACCCGGGGCAGGTGTCAAATAGAGGCATCGGTGGGTGTGGCACCCAGGAGCCCCTATGCATTTCTCAGTGTTGGAGCTGCTATATATAGCTAGCTAGCTAGGTACTAATACGATTTCGTACGTGAGCTAGCATGCAGAGTCAAATCGCCATCGCCTTTATATTTTGAGATGCACGTTATAAATCAATTGTCGATCGTGGAGGACTATGAGATGGTCGTTTTTAGTAGTATTTTCATTGACGTGCACGTTTGGGTGGATGAGATCAGCTGATCAAGCCCAGGAACGACGGCGCGATGTAGAGGTGTGTTGGGCCGGAAATGATCCATGCATGTACCGTAGAAGTAGACACTAGTTAATCCGCAACGCAACGCGACGCGTGTGCGTGGTGTGGCCGTAATTGATTAAAGCAAGCTATAATTAAGCGCATGCATGCCTCCGTTTAATTAAGAGGGGAGGGAGGGAGGCGATAAAAGCGCATGGCATGCATGCCATGATACTAATTACTCCCTCTGTTTCAAAATATAAGATGTTTTAGGTTTATGAAGCAAATGTATGTAGACACATTTTAGTATGTATATCCGAGTGAATCAATAGACTAAAAGATGTCTAAATATATTTGCTTCACAAAGCTAAAATATCTTATATTTTAAAACGGAGGGAGTAATTAATTAAGCGCCTCGTTCCGTGTGTTCGATTAATCGCGGACGGGAGGGAGGCACGGACCCCAGGCGACACCGGTGCGACGGACGCGCGCGTGCGCGTTGCCAGGCCATACGGGCCCACGGGGTCAGTAATCTCGACAGAAAAGGGACCAGGCAACAGTTGCCACCATACGACAGGATCCAATTCCAAGCTCAACACCTGAGCTAACACCAGCTTTCAAATAATCAGATATGGTTCAATGTTTACCATACTACATCTGGCCACGACCCTCCTGTGACCTCCACACGGACCGTGGCCTCGACAGAGGCACACACCTGGCTGAATCTCAGCTCCAGCATGCTCAGCCGACTAGGGTAAATGCCGTTTATCAGGCATGACTAACGGTATTTCACGGCTACACGGCTCAGCTCCTTATCCTCAGATTCAGTAGAGCCCTTCACCTTAAGAACAACCTCAATGTATGAAGGATCAATGCAAACCACGACTGCGCGGCTAGGGCCAGTCAGTGTCAGGTATGGATCCTGCTCAGTGATGGTCTGAGGACTATCTCTTTCGCGGTGAAAGATGATGTTGCGCTTGCGATCCACCACGTCGCGCACGGAGACCATGCCGAACACTTGCATCGGCCAGCGTAGACTGTCTGCGATTGATGCGACTTTGACCGAAATAACCTGCAGCGTGTCCATTGCTCTGGCTCTGGCACTGCTCACGTGTGTGTAACACATGGCGGGGATCGTTGCTGCATAAGAATATCCCGCACGTTGCAGTAGGAATTTCTTTTAAAAAAATTGTATAAGGCATATGAAATGTCAAATTGTCTATTAAAATTTGAAGATTTAATTGGTCATAATATTTAAGAGCTAAATTAAAGAAAGTGAAATTGTTGTGTATTTGCCAACAAAAATGGTGAAGTGGTCAATTATATTTCTTAAAATAATTGATGAGGTCCTCATTTCGGACCAAGACGATAAGGCCAAGGCGGTGGACGCCTTCTACGAGCGGCTCTTGGGATCGTGCCCAGAGCGTGGGTTTGGCCTGGACCTTGATTTTCTAGGCATGCAGACTCATGACCTCTCTGGCCTGGAGGTGCCTTTCTCGGAGGAGGAGGTGTGGGGGGTGATCCGATCGCAGGAGTTGGACAAAGCTCCCGGCCCAGATGGTTTTACGGGCCGCTTTTATGCGTCTTGCTGGCCGATCATTAAGGAGGATATGATGGAGGCTTTTCAGGCCTTGTGGAGTGGTGACTGCAGGGGGCTTCATGTGGCCAACCAGGCGTTGATCTCGCTTTTGCCCAAAAAAGCGGACGCCGTCGAGGTTAAGGACTTCAGGCCGATCAGCCTCATTCACAGTGTGGCTAAGTTGATCGCCAAGGTCCTCTCCGTCCGCCTCGCGCCGAACATGCCTCTCCTGGTGGGTCCCCAGCAGAGTGCTTTCATCCGTGGTCGTTGTCTTCACGACAACTTCCAGCTTGTGCAGGCTACCGCCAGAAAGCTGCACCGCCTCAAAAAGGAGGTCATTCTGCTTAAGCTCGACATCACTAAGGCCTTCGACACGGTGGATTGGGCTTTTCTGCTTGATGTCTTGGCTAAGCTGGGGTTTGGCCGGCGTTGGATCTCCATGATTTGTGGCTTGTTGGGGTCGGCCTCCACCCGCGTGGTGGTAAATGGCGTGGCGGGTAATCTCATCTTCAACAGGCGTGGCTTGCGGCAAGGGGACCCCCTTTCCCCCCTCCTGTTCGACTCGGTGATGGACGTGCTACACCTGATGATCGAGAGGGCGGCTAGCGATGGCTTGCTCTCGGCTCTTGCCGAGCGTGGGTTGCGGCATCGCACCTCGATGTATGCCGATGATGTGGTTACCTTCGTGAGGCCTACTCGGTTGGACCTCCTCACCTGTTCGGCCATTGTTGAGGACTTTGGCGTGGCATCCGGATTGTGCACCAACCTTGCTAAGTGCTCCATTCACCCTATTCGGTGTTCGCCGGAGCAGGTTACGCTTGCGCGTGACATTCTCGGTTGCGAGGTGGGCTCCCTTCCGTTTCGATACCTTGGACTTCCATTGGGTATCCGCAAGGTCTCCGCGGCGCAGCTACAGCCTGTGGTTGACAACGCGATGAGGAGGGTGCAACCGTGGTGTGCCAAGCTCATGAACCGTGGCGGCCGGGCAATCCTCGTCCAGACCACGCTCTCGTCGATGTTGGTTCATGCCTTGATGTCCCTGGATATCCCACCGAAGACCCTGGAGGCCTTCGCCAAGATCTGTAGGGCCTTCCTGTGGAAAGGCAGGCAACAGGTGAATGGTGGCCATTGCCTGGTGGCGTGGGACAAGGTGACCTCACCCAAGTCTGTGGGTGGGCTGGGCTTGCCGAACTTGCGCCTTCTCAACCTGGCGCTTCGTTGTCGGTGGGCGTGGCTGCAGTGGACTGACCCTGCTAGGACCTGGGCGGAGTTTGATCTTCGACTCCCCCGGGCTTCGTTGGCCCTGTTTGAGGCGGCCACGACAGTTCGTCTTGGTAATGGTGAACGTGCTCGGTTCTGGTTGGATCGTTGGTTGGATGGCGCTCGTGTGGAGGACGTGGCTCCCAACCTTGCGGCGATGATCCCTCCTCGCATTGCCAAAGCCCGCTCGGTTAAGGAGGGGCTATCTGGCCTTTGGCTTCAGGACTGCGGGCCCAACCTCTCGGCCGAGGCGCTCGCGGAGTTCTTTGTTCTCTGGCAGATCCTCGCCGAGGTTCAGCTCTTTCCAGAGCGTGGGGACGAGCTGATTTGGGCCTGGTCGCCAGATGGGACGTACTCCTCCAAGTCAGCTTACAAGGCTTTCTTTGTGGGTCGTTGCCAAGCTATAGCGGCGGCTCAGGTGTGGCGCTCGAGGGCCCCTTATGGGTGTAGGTTTTTCGCTTGGCTCGTCTCCAAGAACAGATGTTGGACGGCAGACCGGCTAGAGCATCGTGGACTTCCGCACCCCGCGGCTTGCCCGCTTTGCGACCAGGAGCCGGAGACGTTGCAACACTTGTTGCTGGGTTGTGTGGTGGCCCGGGAGGTGTGGGCGTCGGCCCTAAACCATTGGGATCGATTACAGTGGCTTCCGGAGGCTGATTCGGATCTCCTTCAGTGGTGGACTTCAAGGCCCTGCCCCAAGGCCAGTCAGCGGGACCTGTGGACGGCTATTACCCTGGTCTTCTGGTGCATTTGGCGGCACCGCAATGATGTGGTCTTCAACGGGGCTCAGCCTGAGCTTGGGGTCATCCTAGCGAAGATTAGAGAGGAGTACGGTAGGTGGCGTCTAGCTAGGCTGTTCCGTAGTGATTCCTTTGGCTTTCCGGAGCCGTTGCCGTGGATAGGTGGAGAGTAGTCCGTTTTTAGTTCTTGAGGAGCTGCCACCTCTTGTTGGCAGCATCTTGCCGTTCTTCGGCGTTGTCTCATCTATGTGATTAATGCACCCGCTTGGGTGTATTCTCGAAAAAAAAAAATTGATGAGGTGGATATGTTGCATGTAAATATACACTATAATTAATTAATATTAGTAAGATGACATGGACAATTGATTGACTAATATAGTGTGTAATATGGATAGCTTGCATGTCTCTTAGTGGGGTTTTACTTTATAAGAAGTATAGATATATATGTGTTGAAGGAAGAAAAAAACTAATGAAATCACAACATACAGATTCTACCAAGTTGAAGAAGGGAACATCAGGGAAGGACGGAGTTAGAAGAACTCACTGGTTTCATCGTAGGCAGAGAAGTTGCTGAAAAGCCTGTTCCAGAAACTCTCAAATTCATCACCAAAATCTTCCGCATCTTCAAACACCATCGCCGCTCGAAGATCCTTACTAGCATCGCTCGCCTTGGCAGGTTCCTTAGATCTCTCAGAAGTTTCAGCCGTGCCCGCGGGGTCGTCTTCGTTCGTCCCCTCGGTCACAATCCTCATCTATTTTTTCTTCTTTTGGAGGCTGCTGCTCGATGGATTGATTTTCGCTTGTGATCGTAGGCAACCGGGCAGGGTCGTATGAATAACACCGGCCCGGAAGCCGGAGCAGATTGCTAGGAAACGGTTCAGCTAGAATCACAGTCGGAATCGTTCACATACATGGAATTTCTCCATCTTTTTTTTTTTGGGAATTTCTCCATCTCAGTTGGCCGGACGAGGCTTGCACATGGGCCAGCCGATAAGAGCGTCTGCCCAAACTTGTGCCTGCTCTTTTTTGTCTTTCTTTTTTCGCAAGATAACTATAGTACATTCGTTCTGCCAATTTGTTTTTGAAGCTATGCTGTGTCACGCAGCGCCACTCCACGATGCACGAGCAAAGGCACGAGTGTGTCTCATTAACTTAAGTACTAGTACAACTTCCTTCGAATTTCATTCAAGACAAAATTGAGAGAGCGATCAAGAGGCAATTAGGGTCCCCAGCCGCCTCCCGTCGGCGCCGCCTCCCGTCGGCGCCGCCGATCTGTCCAATTCTATGGCCTTCGTGCCATGGAGGAGGGCGGATCTCAGCACCCGTCGGCGGGAGGGCTCCGGGTGAAGGTTTTGTTGGGGCGGCACTTACGTGGTGGTGGTGGCGTCTTCTTCTTCAATGAAGTCTTTCCGACTCCAGCCCCATCTGAATGGCAACATCGAGAAGTGTGGGAGTGGTGTAGTCTTTAAAGACGACTTCTTGACAGTTTATCCTTCTTGTTTGTTCATGGCAGATGTGGTCTTCTGGACCTGTTCTGCGACTTCCCGTCTGCAACTAACAACGCCAGGCCGGCTATGAGAGGTGCGGCAGCGGCGGCGTCCAATCGATATGGCCTAGAGGTTGAACATGAAGGGCATCTTAAGAACTTCAATGCAATTTTCATTTTTGTTGAGGTGTTTTGTAATATTCACTATTTCTTATATATAATTCTAAGTCCTACTCGCAAAAAAGGTTAAGTAGTACAAACACCACTTGGAACAGGTTTACCAAAGAGTACATCAACCACCATTACAACACCATCATAGAAACTACGGATTCGGCTGGTTGCATTGTGCTATAATAATAAATAAGAGTACCCAACACAACATAAATAGAACATGGATACACCACTTCTAGCAAAGAAAAAAAGTCAAGCCAATTGATATGGGCGGGCTCCTGTTAGCACAAGCTTTCCCAAATGTACATATCACAATCAGTAATCATAATTGAAAAGGGACCAGGCAACAGTTGCTTCCATAAGACAGGAGCCGATTTTAAGCTCAACGCCTGAGCTCACACCGGCATCGGCAGACACGAAAGTCGCTTCGCAACGCTCCTCATCACCGGCAGGAGAACATGCCGAGACGAAAACTTTCAGCATGTCATGCTCTTGAACAGAGACAACGCGGCGTGAAAGCTTGATCATGCCATCGGCAGCATCAACTGGCAACCCATCATCGCTGATATCAAGTAGCTTGACTTTCACGCCCTCGTTTCTAGCATTGGCGGCACTAACCTCGCCCTTGAAACCAACTGGCCATGACCCTCCGGTGACTTTTACATGGACCGTGGCTTCGACGGAATCAGCCACCAGGCCAACCCTCAACTCCAGCGTGCTAAGCTTGGAAGGGTAAAGACCGCTAATATAGGTGGCAATGCGGTATGACTTAGCTACACGGCTGAACTCTTTATCCTCTGATTCAGTAGCGCCCTTCACCTTCAGCACAACCTCAATGTAAGACGGATCAGTCGACACCACAACTGCACGGCTAGGACCAGTCAACGTCAAGTATGGATCCTGCGTGTAATAAATAATTGATTAATTAAAGATAATGTTATGTCAAAAAATTAAACAAGTGGAGAATAACTTATCTATGTTACTACTCCATCCGATCGGAAATAAGTGTCGGTGACAGTACCAAATCACCGACATTTATTTCCAATCAGAGGGAGTAGCAAATATGCCCATGCATTCTATGGTTGATTTTTAGTGAATGTTGTTCAGATCATGGAGTATTTCACTGTAATGTAACATGTAGATTGTCCAGGATAATGTTAACCTGGTAAAGATAGGTGCGCTGGTTCACAAAGGAAAATGCAAAGCATGAAACTGACATCTAAATTCTACACTAATCTGGTACGTCCTTGATACTCGAAAAAAAAATTCTACACAAGGACGTCTAATATGCACGAATTTGCAGGAGAGATTGATTCTAACCACAGCTAGAAAACTAGGGACGAATTATTTATGGATCAAAAGAAAAATAAATAATATACGAACCTGTTCGGTGATGGTTTGACAGTTATCTCTTCCACGGTGAAAGATAATGTTACGCTTGCGATCCAGCACATCGCGTGCAGAGACCATACCAAACACTTGCAGTGGCCAGCGTAAACCCTTTTTAATTGATGCAACTTTGACTGAAATAACTTGCAGAGTGTCCATTTTCATGACGTCGCAGTCACTACCGTGCGTGTAACACATGGCGGGGATAGTTGCTGCATAGAAAAATCACATATAAGTAATTAGCTAAGAGATGATTATTTTGAGTTACCTAGCTAGCGTTATTGAAGAGAGAACCTAATGACATCACTGTATATATCCTATCCTAGTAGTAGCAAGTTGAGGAACGAGATTTAACAGAGAAGGACACAAAATATAGGACGAGAGGGTGAAGGACTCACTGTTTTCATCGTAGGCGCAGTAGCAGCTAAAAAGTCTATTCCAGAAACTCTCAAATTTAACACCAAAGTATTCCGCATCTTCAAACACCCTCGGCGCCTGAATCGCGTGACTAGCATCACTCTTCTTGGCAGCTTCTTTTTGTCTCCTAGCTTCTGTCACAGAAGTTTCAGTTTTCCCAGTTTTCTCAGGCTCCGATCCATTCAACTCCGTCTCCTCCAATTCTTGTTCTGGTTTCGACTCTTTCATAGCGTCTGCGAAATCTTGTGTCACCTCAGCGGCATGAAGCACCGTGCCCGCGGCGTCGTCGTCTATTGTCGTCACAACCGCCCGCGGCTCCGTCACAATCTCCATCGCTTTTCCCTTCTGGCGGCTGCTGCACGATGGATTGATGTTCTTGTGGACGTGACCGGCTGGGTAGCGACGTATAAATTGAGCCGATCACTGGCGAATCTTATTCGTGTTGGAATCGGATTTGACTACAAATTACAGTATAGAAACTCTACACCTGTCGGCGAGCGACGGGAGTGCGCGGGGCATGAAGCAGGTCCAGACGGAGTCGGAGTCGGCCGCGGCGCGGAAGGCCGGGGAGACCGCCGCGGTGCGGCAGGCGTCGCGCGGGGAGGTGCGGGCGAGCGACGTCGACAAGGCCTCCGGCAGGCGCCCGATCTCGCAGGCCTCGGGCAGCAACGGTGCCGGCGCCTCCATCGGCTTCTCCGCTGGTTGCTTTGGTCTCTTCGATTCGATTTGGACTTTGGAGGAGAGTGTGTCTGAGATCGGTAGGAGCCGGGGGGATGGATCACGACGGTAACTGCTTGACCACGCTGAAATCAGATTACTGTTCCGTGACAGGAAAAAGGTCTAAATTGCCCATTCGTAGGGACGGCCAGATCGAACCAATCCACCATGCTATTATGGAGTAAGTATCACGGTACTGTAGAAGTTCAATTTCTGCGCTATTATGAAATTGAGCTATATACACTTTTAGTACCATAATCTGTCTTAGATGTGCAGTTTAGTACCATAACTTACAAAACGAGCATTTGTGGTATCACAACTTGCATGGAGGAAACAAAATGGTCCAAAATCATTCTGACATGTGGCGCTGTGATTTTTTGCAAAAACCCACTTATATTTTTTACTCTCGCATATGTCATCACCGTGCTGCCTTACAGGCTGGTCCGACTTGTCGTAGTGGAAGAAATAATAAATATTAAAAAACAAGGCACTAGGATTCAAACTCGCAATCTGAGATGCTGCACGTGCTTGCCTTGCCAATGCAGCAATATTCTTTTCGATTATTCACATATGACACAGTTCTCTTTTCCATGAGTGGGACATGCAAATGCTCCCGTACTGAGGTTGTCAGGTCGATTGTAAAATACGGCTAGATTTACTTTTTTTATTGGCTCTTAGTTTCACGGCTGATAGATCATGCTTACAAGCCTCAAGGTACTACTAGAACATTAGGTAGTAATACATATTTTTATTTGTGTGTTTTTTCAAAAGGGACGCTAGTCTCCGGAAACTACATATGTAACTTGGGCTACATGTAGGCCTGTTTTTGAAAATTTTGAAATTGATGTTTAAAGTTTCAAAAAATTTAACAAAATTCTGGATGTTGATAATAATGTATTCTACTAACGTGCAAAATCTCAATTCAAAACACTTTATATTTTAGACTACACAAAAATGACAAAATCAGACAAGTTTTTGGAGTTTCAGAGTTTGTACTATTCACCACTTCAGATTTCAACTTTTGTTATTTTTGCACTGCCTATAACACTCTTATAGGATATGTCAACACTTACATAAAAAATGTTTTCAATTTTTTGGAAACTTTAAAATATGATTTTCAAATTTTCAAAAAACCAAGCTACATGTAGCTCGGTCTACACATCGCCGCACTCCTCTATTTTATAGTATATACGAACCTAGGATTATATCGACAACATGTTGTCGGTGGTCTGTAGTATACTCTCTCCGATAAAAAAGTATGTCGAATGATTTAATTCAACTTAGTATAAAGTTCTACTAACCTAGGACTATATCAGCTGGCTGGGAGGAAGAAAGCAAGCGCTGCCACCGACTACCCTGCCCGATGACATGCGTTGATGCCTCTTGTTGTGTTATCACGCTCGTTGCCATGGCCGAGCTCATTATATCGTGATACTATGAACGTATCCTACACTAGCAGTCAGCTTCAATAAATTAGTATAGTAACAGCCGATTACAATCTAAATAAGCCCGGAGAGCCATTGCCTCGGCACGACCTGTCTTCCGAGCGTATATCTTCTCGACGGCACATCCATGGACCGTTCTGCACGACACTGTCCACGGTAAGCTCAACAATTTCGTGGTCAGACATTTATTCACAAGTATATTAAAGAAGATTCCTAGTATTAGACATCTCGTTAGGTGTGGTGGATTGGCAAGCGCGTGTGTTACTTCAGATCCTGAGTTTGAATCCTCACCTTGTCCCGTCGTATTTTAATTATTTGTCTTTAGACCCTGACAGGTGGGACCTATGTGTAAGGTAACAACCAGGTGTCATATGCCACAGTAAACAATTACAGGTGTGTTTTTGCAAAAATCGCAGCACCACATGCTACCTTTAGAATGATTTTGGACCATTTTGTTCTCTAGATGCAAGTTGTGGTACCACAAATGCTCATTTTGCAAGTTGTGGTATTAAACTGCACATCTAAGCCAAGTTGTGGTACCAAAAGCGTATATAGCTCTATGAAATTTCAGGTTCAACTTTCCGAGAAGTCAACGAGCAACGTCATTTCTATCTTTCTGAGAAGGTATGGGGTATATTTGGTTCCCTTGGTGTTAAATTATGTTATCTCTTCGCTAACACTGAAGTCATCTTGATATGGCAATTATGCCATGACATAAATTTGACATCAGTAAAGATATCAATCTAATGGATCGAGTTCTCTCTTTTAATAACGTGGCTCTTAAAGTTCTTGGAGCCCATTCAGAGCTCCACAATTATTAGCAAACAAAAAGGAAATGGTAGAATTCCGTTTGCTATCAAAAACGAAAGAAAATATAACTAGCCACATTTTAGTGGTAGATACATTTGTATTAGTGAAGAGTAATATGGGTCGGGGGGGGGGGTGTAGGAGAGTAATGTTGCTTTCCAACGAGGTTCCAATTCCCAGCTAGTCTATGTCTAACCAGTTGAATTTGGTATTCAACCCTGAGCCATCCATGTCAAAAACGTGGCAAGTGACTTCTTTTTGCTATTATTAAAGCCATGAACGGCTAAAGGATAGGAGCGCTCATCCCCCCTTCCTTGCTCCCGCACCGCTATAGTAACTGACCGAGCCCTCCTTGTCGTCGGGCCTCTCCCAGGCCCTCTCCGCCGGAATAGCCGGCCAGAGTTGAGCATGGGGTGGCGCCGGAGTAGTTACCCCCTAGTAGTACGTGTAGTGGCCGTTCGGCCGTAGATCTGGGTGCTTTGCCCGAGTGTGGTGCTCTAGATCTTGGTGACCAGATCCGGGGCATAGGGTTCACCGGCGCGGCGTCTTAGCTTCTTCGAGCGAAGCTGGAGGTCTCACCAGCGGTCACCGCACCATATAATAAAGGTGTGGTCGCCGTCTGCCTTCTCTGCTTCCTGCTCTACTTCAGCTCCATCTGGCTGGCCATGGTGGCGAGGGGAAGGAGCTGGATCTTTGGTCGCATGATGTTGGAGGTGGTGTGGGTGACTCCGCCTGTGCGTGTGGGCGCGATGCCAGGCGAAGGTTGTCTTCTTCCTCTTCATCGGCTTCTCTATCTCTGATCGGCTGTGGCGGCAAGGGGAGACAAGAACAGATGCAGAGGAAGGCGGCTAGCCTCCTTTTCAAGCGCTGACTCTTCTCCTTTGGTAGCCTTCGTGTTGCTCTTACCTTTGGCGGAAAGGTGGAGAAGGGCAAAAACGGTGGCGGCCGGTGGGGGTGGAGGCCTTCGGGAGCTTCCTGAGATTCGGCTCTCTGCACCATTTGCACCGCGATGGCGACATGTTGCCGCTGCGACCCAAGGCCAAAAGGATGGCCAATCTGTGCTCAACACCAACGTCTGTGCGAGGATCTTTGGCAGTGCCTCATCGGGATCTAACCCCTGCTCAGCCAAGTGGTCTCATCCCTGGCTCGGATAGGGGCGGCACCACTGCAAAGCTGCAAGCCGTTGGTGGGACGAATGGATTAGACTGCGTGTTCACAGTCTTCAACATGGTGTTTACTGTAAAAGTGCAGGGCCATATTGTAATTTCTACTTTTCTTATGGGCCTCTTTGTAAAACTGCACCCACCGCGGGAATGAATCTCTGGGTCCTTCGGGACCTTACCCGTTAAAAAAAGAACGGCTAAAGATACAAGATGCTGAGGATCAGCTTACAAGACAACAACGTACACAAGCAAACAAAAAAATACACAAGCATACAGCTTGAACACCGAAGTCCCCATCCACCAAGTCGGAGCCGCACAAGAATAACAACCTGCAGCCTGGAGGGAGCTTGCTGTTGAAAAGATCAGCCTATGATCCGTCCCTGGAGCCGAAGAGAGCCCCTGCTCCCTCACCCTAGATCAAAAGGCTCCACACCGTCAGACGGAGCCACTCACCCTTGAGCTCAAACGAAAATCAGAGACATTGATTACACGGAGCAAAGACCAAGCACGATCATCAAGAACAGCCAAGATCGCCACCAAAGCAACACTACCATGGGACCTGGGAGCCCGCCCGGTCTGACGTAAGCGTCGGGTGCCTCGAAGGAACATGATGACAAACAAAATAAAGGCGCTCTTGCCGGAGAACCGAGGAAGGCGCCGCGAGAGGAACCGACCACTGTTGGATCAACACATCGTTGCCCTCCTTTACCAAAGTGGCACCTCCAAGAAAGACACCACACCAAAGGTGTAGTCGTTGCCCATTCCAAGAAGAATTCGGTTTTCACTCGGGCCTCAAGGGGATGGTAGGAGAGAGGGGAACCTCGACGGTGACTCTAGCAAGGAAGCGATGCCCACAGACCTCGCCACCGTCGTGACCAACTGGCCAGGGATTTATCCTGGAGACCCCAATCCCCCGACCCACCATGACCCACGTAGGTGAGCTCCAGTTGCCAGGGGAGGCCATGGATCTGATAGATGATGGATGACTGTCAGATCTGACGCGCGTGATGCCGGAGAAAACAACATGTTGGACCAGCAACTCTACCGAGCCGCTGCCCACGCAGCCAGGGACGGTAGTCAGCAACCACGCGAGCGCCGCCCCGCCGGAGGGTCGATGCCGCCCGCCAGTCCAGGGCCGCCGCCCCGACCTCCTGAAGCCCCCACCGAGGAAAAGCGGGAGAACTTCCCTTACCTGAGGCCGCTCTAGATGGATCCAACCAGACGGAGCATGAGAAGCCCACCGGGCAGCAGGCGCAGGCCATAGTGACGGTGAACCCAGTGCGGAGGTCTCCCTCTATGTCGCCACAC
This sequence comes from Dactylis glomerata, assembly GCA_007115705.1. Classification (NCBI taxonomy): domain Eukaryota; kingdom Viridiplantae; phylum Streptophyta; class Magnoliopsida; order Poales; family Poaceae; genus Dactylis; species Dactylis glomerata. Next base: position 3,243,923 of record QXEO01001223.1, read on the forward strand.
GGGGGAGCCGAAGGGCCAGATCCCCGCTGCCCCCCTTCACTGGCGTCCCCTGCTTCGACAACAACACCTCGGGGGTGGCGAGGATGGGGAAGATTCGGGAGTTGGGGAAGGGGGCGGCGGTGGAGGGTGTTAGGGTTTCGCCCCCTCGGTTGCCTGGAGGGGTCGATGCGATGGGAGCACTAAAAGGTGTCTAAATACATTTGCTTAAAGTATGAAACCGAGTTGGAGTGTGCTTTATTATGGGCCATATGAAACATTAGGAATGATTATAGCTTTAGCAATGCAAAACATACTTCCTTCATACAGATTATCATACCTACGTACTGAATTTGTATGTAGTCTTATCTATAACCAACGAAGAAACGAGAGAATTTAGCTACTGGATGCAACCGGCTAGAAAATGTTACACGGGATTTATATAACTAGTGCTACTATAGCTCCGACCTTTGGTTAACATGCTAATACAACGGCGACACTTTTTATCTTTATGACTGATTCATGTATTGACCATGTATCCGTTTCGAAGAAAACAAAATAAAAGCGAAGAATCCGAGGGGCTGTTTGGCTTATGGCTTCGATCAAAAGCCACAGGCGTGTGAGTCTGCCGCATCCCCTGAATCCTTCCGAGTTTCCTGCACGGGAGCGACATAGGCGGTATGTCCAGGCGTCGCACGATCAAAAACGATTCTTTCCTCGCACCACCATCTCGTTTCGTATCGAATTTGCAACGACCCCTAAATCCATCACCCGGCCGCCGCCGCCACCGCCACACGAAACAAGCATCGGCCAGCCATGTCTCGCTCTCCGCCGCTCGCCCTGTTCCGCAGCGTAAGCAGGAATATTTGATCATTTGCCACGTTTTAGTTTGGACCTTGATAATTTGCCACACTTTACATGTCCTTTGATAATTTGCCACAGCCATGACTGAAGATGGTGGATCACAGCCCGGAGAGCCATTGCCTCGGCACGACCTGTCTTCCGAGCGTATATCTTCTCGACGGCACATCCATGGACCGTTCTGCACGACACTGTCCACGGTAAGCTCAACAATTTCGTGGTCAGACATTTATTCACAAGTATATTAAAGAAGATTCCTAGTATTAGACATCTCGTTAGGTGTGGTGGATTGGCAAGCGCGTGTGTTACTTCAGATCCTGAGTTTGAATCCTCACCTTGTCCCGTCGTATTTTAATTATTTGTCTTTAGACCCTGACAGGTGGGACCTATGTGTAAGGTAACAACCAGGTGTCATATGCCACAGTAAACAATTACAGGTGTGTTTTTGCAAAAATCGCAGCACCACATGCTACCTTTAGAATGATTTTGGACCATTTTGTTCTCTAGATGCAAGTTGTGGTACCACAAATGCTCATTTTGCAAGTTGTGGTATTAAACTGCACATCTAAGCCAAGTTGTGGTACCAAAAGCGTATATAGCTCTATGAAATTTCAGGTTCAACTTTCCGAGAAGTCAACGAGCAACGTCATTTCTATCTTTCTGAGAAGGTATGGGGTATATTTGGTTCCCTTGGTGTTAAATTATGTTATCTCTTCGCTAACACTGAAGTCATCTTGATATGGCAATTATGCCATGACATAAATTTGACATCAGTAAAGATATCAATCTAATGGATCGAGTTCTCTCTTTTAATAACGTGGCTCTTAAAGTTCTTGGAGCCCATTCAGAGCTCCACAATTATTAGCAAACAAAAAGGAAATGGTAGAATTCCGTTTGCTATCAAAAACGAAAGAAAATATAACTAGCCACATTTTAGTGGTAGATACATTTGTATTAGTGAAGAGTAATATGGGTCGGGGGGGGGGGGGGGGGGGGGTGTAGGAGAGTAATGTTGCTTTCCAACGAGGTTCCAATTCCCAGCTAGTCTATGTCTAACCAGTTGAATTTGGTATTCAACCCTGAGCCATCCATGTCAAAAACGTGGCAAGTGACTTCTTTTTGCTATTATTAAAGCCATGAACGGCTAAAGGATAGGAGCGCTCATCCCCCTTCCTTGCTCCCGCACCGCTATAGTAACTGACCGAGCCCTCCTTGTCGTCGGGCCTCTCCCAGGCCCTCTCCGCCGGAATAGCCGGCCAGAGTTGAGCATGGGGTGGCGCCGGAGTAGTTACCCCCTAGTAGTACGTGTAGTGGCCGTTCGGCCATAGATCTGGGTGCTTTGCCCGAGTGTGGTGCTCTAGATCTTGGTGACCAGATCCGGGGCATAGGGTTCACCGGCGCGGCGTCTTAGCTTCTTCGAGCGAAGCTGGAGGTCTCACCAGCGGTCACCGCACCATATAATAAAGGTGTGGTCGCCGTCTGCCTTCTCTGCTTCCTGCTCTACTTCAGCTCCATCTGGCTGGCCATGGTGGCGAGGGGAAGGAGCTGGATCTTTGGTCGCATGATGTTGGAGGTGGTGTGGGTGACTCCGCCTGTGCGTGTGGGCGCGATGCCAGGCGAAGGTTGTCTTCTTCCTCTTCATCGGCTTCTCTATCTCTGATCGGCTGTGGCGGCAAGGGGAGACAAGAACAGATGCAGAGGAAGGCGGCTAGCCTCCTTTTCAAGCGCTGACTCTTCTCCTTTGGTAGCCTTCGTGTTGCTCTTACCTTTGGCGGAAAGGTGGAGAAGGGCAAAAACGGTGGCGGCCGGTGGGGGTGGAGGCCTTCGGGAGCTTCCTGAGATTCGGCTCTCTGCACCATTTGCACCGCGATGGCGACATGTTGCCGCTGCGACCCAAGGCCAAAAGGATGGCCAATCTGTGCTCAACACCAACGTCTGTGCGAGGATCTTTGGCAGTGCCTCATCGGGATCTAACCCCTGCTCAGCCAAGTGGTCTCATCCCTGGCTCGGATAGGGGCGGCACCGCTGCAAAGCTGCAAGCCGTTGGTGGGACGAATGGATTAGACTGCGTGTTCACAGTCTTCAACATGGTGTTTACTGTAAAAGTGCAGGGCCATATTGTAATTTCTACTTTTCTTATGGGCCTCTTTGTAAAACTGCACCCACCGCGGGAATGAATCTCTGGGTCCTTCGGGACCTTACCCGTTAAAAAAAGAACGGCTAAAGATACAAGATGCTGAGGATCAGCTTACAAGACAACAACGTACACAAGCAAACAAAAAAATACACAAGCATACAGCTTGAACACCGAAGTCCCCATCCACCAAGTCGGAGCCGCACAAGAATAACAACCTGCAGCCTGGAGGGAGCTTGCTGTTGAAAAGATCAGCCTATGATCCGTCCCTGGAGCCGAAGAGAGCCCCTGCTCCCTCACCCTAGATCAAAAGGCTCCACACCGTCAGACGGAGCCACTCACCCTTGAGCTCAAACGAAAATCAGAGACATTGATTACACGGAGCAAAGACCAAGCACGATCATCAAGAACAGCCAAGATCGCCACCAAAGCAACACTACCATGGGACCTGGGAGCCCGCTCGGTCTGACGTAAGCGTCGGGTGCCTCGAAGGAACATGATGACAAACAAAATAAAGGCGCTCTTGCCGGAGAACCGAGGAAGGCGCCGCGAGAGGAACCGACCACTGTTGGATCAACACATCGTTGCCCTCCTTTACCAAAGTGGCACCTCCAAGAAAGACACCACACCAAAGGTGTAGTCGTTGCCCATTCCAAGAAGAATTCGGTTTTCACTCGGGCCTCAAGAGGATGGTAGGAGAGAGGGGAACCTCGACGGTGACTCTAGCAAGGAAGCGATGCCCACAGACCTCGCCACCGTCGTGACCAACTGGCCAGGGATTTATCCTGGAGACCCCAATCCCCCGACCCACCATGACCCACGTAGGCGAGCTCCAGTTGCCAGGGGAGGCCATGGATCTGATAGATGATGGATGACTGTCAGATCTGACGCGCGTGATGCCGGAGAAAACAACATGTTGGACCAGCAACTCTACCGAGCCGCTGCCCACGCAGCCAGGGACGGTAGTCAGCAACCACGCGAGCGCCGCCCCGCCGGAGGGTCGATGCCGCCCGCCAGTCCAGGGCCGCCGCCCCGACCTCTTGAAGCCCCCACCGAGGAAAAGCGGGAGAACTTCCCTTACCTGAGGCCGCTCTAGATGGATCCAACCAGACGGAGCATGAGAAGCCCACCGGGCAGCAGGCGCAGGCCATAGTGACGGTGAACCCAGTGCGGAGGTCTCCCTCTATGTCGCCACACGGGGGAGCCGAAGGGCCAGATCCCCGCTGCCCCCCTTCACTGGCGTCCCCTGCTTCGACAACAACACCTCGGGGGTGGCGAGGATGGGGAAGATTCGGGAGTTGGGGAAGGGGGCGGCGGTGGAGGGTGTTAGGGTTTCGCCCCCTCGGTTGCCTGGAGGGGTCGATGCGATGGGAGCACTAAAAGGTGTCTAAATACATTTGCTTAAAGTATGAAACCGAGTTGGAGTGTGCTTTATTATGGGCCATATGAAACATTAGGAATGATTATAGCTTTAGCAATGCAAAACATACTTCCTTCATACAGATTATCATACCTACGTACTGAATTTGTATGTAGTCTTATCTATAACCAACGAAGAAACGAGAGAATTTAGCTACTGGATGCAACCGGCTAGAAAATGTTACACGGGATTTATATAACTAGTGCTACTATAGCTCCGACCTTTGGTTAACATGCTAATACAACGGCGACACTTTTTATCTTTATGACTGATTCATGTATTGACCATGTATCCGTTTCGAAGAAAACAAAATAAAAGCGAAGAATCCGAGGGGCTGTTTGGCTTATGGCTTCGATCAAAAGCCACAGGCGTGTGAGTCTGCCGCATCCCCTGAATCCTTCCGAGTTTCCTGCACGGGAGCGACATAGGCGGTATGTCCAGGCGTCGCACGATCAAAAACGATTCTTTCCTCGCACCACCATCTCGTTTCGTATCGAATTTGCAACGACCCCTAAATCCATCACCCGGCCGCCGCCGCCACCGCCACACGAAACAAGCATCGGCCAGCCATGTCTCGCTCTCCGCCGCTCGCCCTGTTCCGCAGCGTAAGCAGGAATATTTGATCATTTGCCACGTTTTAGTTTGGACCTTGATAATTTGCCACACTTTACATGTCCTTTGATAATTTGCCACAGCCATGACTGAAGATGGTGGATCACAGCCCGGAGAGCCATTGCCTCGGCACGACCTGTCTTCCGAGCGTATATCTTCTCGACGGCACATCCATGGACCGTTCTGCACGACACTGTCCACGGTAAGCTCAACAATTTCGTGGTCAGACATTTATTCACAAGTATATTAAAGAAGATTCCTAGTATTAGACATCTCGTTAGGTGTGGTGGATTGGCAAGCGCGTGTGTTACTTCAGATCCTGAGTTTGAATCCTCACCTTGTCCCGTCGTATTTTAATTATTTGTCTTTAGACCCTGACAGGTGGGACCTATGTGTAAGGTAACAACCAGGTGTCATATGCCACAGTAAACAATTACAGGTGTGTTTTTGCAAAAATCGCAGCACCACATGCTACCTTTAGAATGATTTTGGACCATTTTGTTCTCTAGATGCAAGTTGTGGTACCACAAATGCTCATTTTGCAAGTTGTGGTATTAAACTGCACATCTAAGCCAAGTTGTGGTACCAAAAGCGTATATAGCTCTATGAAATTTCAGGTTCAACTTTCCGAGAAGTCAACGAGCAACGTCATTTCTATCTTTCTGAGAAGGTATGGGGTATATTTGGTTCCCTTGGTGTTAAATTATGTTATCTCTTCGCTAACACTGAAGTCATCTTGATATGGCAATTATGCCATGACATAAATTTGACATCAGTAAAGATATCAATCTAATGGATCGAGTTCTCTCTTTTAATAACGTGGCTCTTAAAGTTCTTGGAGCCCATTCAGAGCTCCACAATTATTAGCAAACAAAAAGGAAATGGTAGAATTCCGTTTGCTATCAAAAACGAAAGAAAATATAACTAGCCACATTTTAGTGGTAGATACATTTGTATTAGTGAAGAGTAATATGGGTCGGGGGGGGGGGGTGTAGGAGAGTAATGTTGCTTTCCAACGAGGTTCCAATTCCCAGCTAGTCTATGTCTAACCAGTTGAATTTGGTATTCAACCCTGAGCCATCCATGTCAAAAACGTGGCAAGTGACTTCTTTTTGCTATTATTAAAGCCATGAACGGCTAAAGGATAGGAGCGCTCATCCCCCCTTCCTTGCTCCCGCAACGCTATAGTAACTGACCGAGCCCTCCTTGTCGTCGGGCCTCTCCCAGGCCCTCTCCGCCGGAATAGCCGGCCAGAGTTGAGCATGGGGTGGCGCCGGAGTAGTTACCCCCTAGTAGTACGTGTAGTGGCCGTTCGGCCGTAGATCTGGGTGCTTTGCCCGAGTGTGGTGCTCTAGATCTTGGTGACCAGATCCGGGGCATAGGGTTCACCGGCGCGGCGTCTTAGCTTCTTCGAGCGAAGCTGGAGGTCTCACCAGCGGTCACCGCACCATATAATAAAGGTGTGGTCGCCGTCTGCCTTCTCTGCTTCCTGCTCTACTTCAGCTCCATCTGGCTGGCCATGGTGGCGAGGGGAAGGAGCTGGATCTTTGGTCGCATGATGTTGGAGGTGGTGTGGGTGACTCCGCCTGTGCGTGTGGGCGCGATGCCAGGCGAAGGTTGTCTTCTTCCTCTTCATCGGCTTCTCTATCTCTGATCGGCTGTGGCGGCAAGGGGAGACAAGAACAGATGCAGAGGAAGGCGGCTAGCCTCCTTTTCAAGCGCTGACTCTTCTCCTTTGGTAGCCTTCATGTTGCTCTTACCTTTGGCGGAAAGGTGGAGAAGGGCAAAAACGGTGGCGGCCGGTGGGGGTGGAGGCCTTCGGGAGCTTCCTGAGATTCGGCTCTCTGCACCATTTGCACCGCGATGGCGACATGTTGCCGCTGCGACCCAAGGCCAAAAGGATGGCCAATCTGTGCTCAACACCAACGTCTGTGCGAGGATCTTTGGCAGTGCCTCATCGGGATCTAACCCCTGCTCAGCCAAGTGGTCTCATCCCTGGCTCGGATAGGGGCGGCACCGCTGCAAAGCTGCAAGCCGTTGGTGGGACGAATGGATTAGACTGCGTGTTCACAGTCTTCAACATGGTGTTTACTGTAAAAGTGCAGGGCCATATTGTAATTTCTACTTTTCTTATGGGCCTCTTTGTAAAACTGCACCCACCGCGGGAATGAATCTCTGGGTCCTTCGGGACCTTACCCATTAAAAAAAGAACGGCTAAAGATACAAGATGCTGAGGATCAGCTTACAAGACAACAACGTACACAAGCAAACAAAAAAATACACAAGCATACAGCTTGAACACCGAAGTCCCCATCCACCAAGTCGGAGCCGCACAAGAATAACAACCTGCAGCCTGGAGGGAGCTTGCTGTTGAAAAGATCAGCCTATGATCCGTCCCTGGAGCCGAAGAGAGCCCCTGCTCCCTCACCCTAGATCAAAAGGCTCCACACCGTCAGACGGAGCCACTCACCCTTGAGCTCAAACGAAAATCAGAGACATTGATTACACGGAGCAAAGACCAAGCACGATCATCAAGAACAGCCAAGATCGCCACCAAAGCAACACTACCATGGGACCTGGGAGCCCGCCCGGTCTGACGTAAGCGTCGGGTGCCTCGAAGGAACATGATGACAAACAAAATAAAGGCGCTCTTGCCGGAGAACCGAGGAAGGCGCCGCGAGAGGAACCGACCACTGTTGGATCAACACATCGTTGCCCTCCTTTACCAAAGTGGCACCTCCAAGAAAGACACCACACCAAAGGTGTAGTCGTTGCCCATTCCAAGAAGAATTCGGTTTTCACTCGGGCCTCAAGAGGATGGTAGGAGAGAGGGGAACCTCGACGGTGACTCTAGCAAGGAAGCGATGCCCACAGACCTCGCCACCGTCGTGACCAACTGGCCAGGGATTTATCCTGGAGACCCCAATCCCCCGACCCACCATGACCCACGTAGGCGAGCTCCAGTTGCCAGGGGAGGCCATGGATCTGATAGATGATGGATGACTGTCAGATCTGACGCGCGTGATGCCGGAGAAAACAACATGTTGGACCAGCAACTCTACCGAGCCGCTGCCCACGCAGCCAGGGACGGTAGTCAGCAACCACGCGAGCGCCGCCCCGCCGGAGGGTCGATGCCGCCCGCCAGTCCAGGGCCGCCGCCCCGACCTCTTGAAGCCCCCACCGAGGAAAAGCGGGAGAACTTCCCTTACCTGAGGCCGCTCTAGATGGATCCAACCAGACGGAGCATGAGAAGCCCACCGGGCAGCAGGCGCAGGCCATAGTGACGGTGAACCCAGTGCGGAGGTCTCCCTCTATGTCGCCACACGGGGGAGCCGAAGGGCCAGATCCCCGCTGCCCCCCTTCACTGGCGTCCCCTGCTTCGACAACAACACCTCGGGGGTGGCGAGGATGGGGAAGATTCGGGAGTTGGGGAAGGGGGCGGCGGTGGAGGGTGTTAGGGTTTCGCCCCCTCGGTTGCCTGGAGGGGTCGATGCGATGGGAGCACTAAAAGGTGTCTAAATACATTTGCTTAAAGTATGAAACCGAGTTGGAGTGTGCTTTATTATGGGCCATATGAAACATTAGGAATGATTATAGCTTTAGCAATGCAAAACATACTTCCTTCATACAGATTATCATACCTACGTACTGAATTTGTATGTAGTCTTATCTATAACCAACGAAGAAACGAGAGAATTTAGCTACTGGATGCAACCGGCTAGAAAATGTTACACGGGATTTATATAACTAGTGCTACTATAGCTCCGACCTTTGGTTAACATGCTAATACAACGGCGACACTTTTTATCTTTATGACTGATTCATGTATTGACCATGTATCCGTTTCGAAGAAAACAAAATAAAAGCGAAGAATCCGAGGGGCTGTTTGGCTTATGGCTTCGATCAAAAGCCACGGGCGTGTGAGTCTGCCGCATCCCCTGAATCCTTTCGAGTTTCCTGCACGGGAGCGACATAGGCGGTATGTCCAGGCGTCGCACGATCAAAAACGATTCTTTCCTCGCACCACCATCTCGTTTCGTATCGAATTTGCAACGACCCCTAAATCCATCACCCGGCCGCCGCCGCCACCGCCACACGAAACAAGCATCGGCCAGCCATGTCTCGCTCTCCGCCGCTCGCCCTGTTCCGCAGCGTAAGCAGGAATATTTGATCATTTGCCACGTTTTAGTTTGGACCTTGATAATTTGCCACACTTTACATGTCCTTTGATAATTTGCCACAGCCATGACTGAAGATGGTGGATCACAGCCCGGAGAGCCATTGCCTCGGCACGACCTGTCTTCCGAGCGTATATCTTCTCGACGGCACATCCATGGACCGTTCTGCACGACACTGTCCACGGTAAGCTCAACAATTTCGTGGTCAGACATTTATTCACAAGTATATTAAAGAAGATTCCTAGTATTAGACATCTCGTTAGGTGTGGTGGATTGGCAAGCGCGTGTGTTACTTCAGATCCTGAGTTTGAATCCTCACCTTGTCCCGTCGTATTTTAATTATTTGTCTTTAGACCCTGACAGGTGGGACCTATGTGTAAGGTAACAACCAGGTGTCATATGCCACAGTAAACAATTACAGGTGTGTTTTTGCAAAAATCGCAGCACCACATGCTACCTTTAGAATGATTTTGGACCATTTTGTTCTCTAGATGCAAGTTGTGGTACCACAAATGCTCATTTTGCAAGTTGTGGTATTAAACTGCACATCTAAGCCAAGTTGTGGTACCAAAAGCGTATATAGCTCTATGAAATTTCAGGTTCAACTTTCCGAGAAGTCAACGAGCAACGTCATTTCTATCTTTCTGAGAAGGTATGGGGTATATTTGGTTCCCTTGGTGTTAAATTATGTTATCTCTTCGCTAACACTGAAGTCATCTTGATATGGCAATTATGCCATGACATAAATTTGACATCAGTAAAGATATCAATCTAATGGATCGAGTTCTCTCTTTTAATAACGTGGCTCTTAAAGTTCTTGGAGCCCATTCAGAGCTCCACAATTATTAGCAAACAAAAAGGAAATGGTAGAATTCCGTTTGCTATCAAAAACGAAAGAAAATATAACTAGCCACATTTTAGTGGTAGATACATTTGTATTAGTGAAGAGTAATATGGGTCGGGGGGGGGGGGGTGTAGGAGAGTAATGTTGCTTTCCAACGAGGTTCCAATTCCCAGCTAGTCTATGTCTAACCAGTTGAATTTGGTATTCAACCCTGAGCCATCCATGTCAAAAACGTGGCAAGTGACTTCTTTTTGCTATTATTAAAGCCATGAACGGCTAAAGGATAGGAGCGCTCATCCCCCCTTCCTTGCTCCCGCACCGCTATAGTAACTGACCGAGCCCTCCTTGTCGTCGGGCCTCTCCCAGGCCCTCTCCGCCGGAATAGCCGGCCAGAGTTGAGCATGGGGTGGCGCCGGAGTAGTTACCCCCTAGTAGTACGTGTAGTGGCCGTTCGGCCGTAGATCTGGGTGCTTTGCCCGAGTGTGGTGCTCTAGATCTTGGTGACCAGATCCGGGGCATAGGGTTCACCGGCGCGGCGTCTTAGCTTCTTCGAGCGAAGCTGGAGGTCTCACCAGCGGTCACCGCACCATATAATAAAGGTGTGGTCGCCGTCTGCCTTCTCTGCTTCCTGCTCTACTTCAGCTCCATCTGGCTGGCCATGGTGGCGAGGGGAAGGAGCTGGATCTTTGGTCGCATGATGTTGGAGGTGGTGTGGGTGACTCCGCCTGTGCGTGTGGGCGCGATGCCAGGCGAAGGTTGTCTTCTTCCTCTTCATCGGCTTCTCTATCTCTGATCGGCTGTGGCGGCAAGGGGAGACAAGAACAGATGCAGAGGAAGGCGGCTAGCCTCCTTTTCAAGCGCTGACTCTTCTCCTTTGGTAGCCTTCGTGTTGCTCTTACCTTTGGCGGAAAGGTGGAGAAGGGCAAAAACGGTGGCGGCCGGTGGGGGTGGAGGCCTTCGGGAGCTTCCTGAGATTCGGCTCTCTGCACCATTTGCACCGCGATGGCGACATGTTGCCGCTGCGACCCAAGGCCAAAAGGATGGCCAATCTGTGCTCAACACCAACGTCTGTGCGAGGATCTTTGGCAGTGCCTCATCGGGATCTAACCCCTGCTCAGCCAAGTGGTCTCATCCCTGGCTCGGATAGGGGCGGCACCGCTGCAAAGCTGCAAGCCGTTGGTGGGACGAATGGATTAGACTGCGTGTTCACAGTCTTCAACATGGTGTTTACTGTAAAAGTGCAGGGCCATATTGTAATTTCTACTTTTCTTATGGGCCTCTTTGTAAAACTGCACCCACCGCGGGAATGAATCTCTGGGTCCTTCGGGACCTTACCCGTTAAAAAAAGAACGGCTAAAGATACAAGATGCTGAGGATCAGCTTACAAGACAACAACGTACACAAGCAAACAAAAAAATACACAAGCATACAGCTTGAACACCGAAGTCCCCATCCACCAAGTCGGAGTCGCACAAGAATAACAACCTGCAGCCTGGAGGGAGCTTGCTGTTGAAAAGATCAGCCTATGATCCGTCCCTGGAGCCGAAGAGAGCCCCTGCCCCCTCACCCTAGATCAAAAGGCTCCACACCGTCAGACGGAGCCACTCACCCTTGAGCTCAAACGAAAATCAGAGACATTGATTACACGGAGCAAAGACCAAGCACGATCATCAAGAACAGCCAAGATCGCCACCAAAGCAACACTACCATGGGACCTGGGAGCCCGCCCGGTCTGACGTAAGCGTCGGGTGCCTCGAAGGAACATGATGACAAACAAAATAAAGGCGCTCTTGCCGGAGAACCGAGGAAGGCGCCGCGAGAGGAACCGACCACTGTTGGATCAACACATCGTTGCCCTCCTTTACCAAAGTGGCACCTCCAAGAAAGACACCACACCAAAGGTGTAGTCGTTGCCCATTCCAAGAAGAATTCGGTTTTCACTCGGGCCTCAAGAGGATGGTAGGAGAGAGGGGAACCTCGACGGTGACTCTAGCAAGGAAGCGATGCCCACAGACCTCGCCACTGTCGTGACCAACTGGCCAGGGATTTATCCTGGAGACCCCAATCCCCCGACCCACCATGACCCACGTAGGCGAGCTCCAGTTGCCAGGGGAGGCCATGGATCTGATAGATGATGGATGACTGTCAGATCTGACGCGCGTGATGCCGGAGAAAACAACATGTTGGACCAGCAACTCTACCGAGCCGCTGCCCACGCAGCCAGGGACGGTAGTCAGCAACCACGCGAGCGCCGCCCCGCCGGAGGGTCGATGCCGCCCGCCAGTCCAGGGCCGCCGCCCCGACCTCCTGAAGCCCCCACCGAGGAAAAGCGGGAGAACTTCCCTTACCTGAGGCCGCTCTAGATGGATCCAACCAGACGGAGCATGAGAAGCCCACCGGGCAGCAGGCGCAGGCCATAGTGACGGTGAACCCAGTGCGGAGGTCTCCCTCTATGTCGCCACACGGGGGAGCCGAAGGGCCAGATCCCCGCTGCCCCCCTTCACTGGCGTCCCCTGCTTCGACAACAACACCTCGGGGGTGGCGAGGATGGGGAAGATTCGGGAGTTGGGGAAGGGGGCGGCGGTGGAGGGTGTTAGGGTTTCGCCCCCTCGGTTGCCTGGAGGGGTCGATGCGATGGGAGCACTAAAAGGTGTCTAAATACATTTGCTTAAAGTATGAAACCGAGTTGGAGTGTGCTTTATTATGGGCCATATGAAACATTAGGAATGATTATAGCTTTAGCAATGCAAAACATACTTCCTTCATACAGATTATCATACCTACGTACTGAATTTGTATGTAGTCTTATCTATAACCAACGAAGAAACGAGAGAATTTAGCTACTGGATGCAACCGGCTAGAAAATGTTACACGGGATTTATATAACTAGTGCTACTATAGCTCCGACCTTTGGTTAACATGCTAATACAACGGCGACACTTTTTATCTTTATGACTGATTCATGTATTGACCATGTATCCGTTTCGAAGAAAACAAAATAAAAGCGAAGAATCCGAGGGGCTGTTTGGCTTATGGCTTCGATCAAAAGCCACAGGCGTGTGAGTCTGCCGCATCCCCTGAATCCTTCCGAGTTTCCTGCACGGGAGCGACATAGGCGGTATGTCCAGGCGTCGCACGATCAAAAACGATTCTTTCCTCGCACCACCATCTCGTTTCGTATCGAATTTGCAACGACCCCTAAATCCATCACCCGGCCGCCGCCGCCACCGCCACACGAAACAAGCATCGGCCAGCCATGTCTCGCTCTCCGCCGCTCGCCCTGTTCCGCAGCGTAAGCAGGAATATTTGATCATTTGCCACGTTTTAGTTTGGACCTTGATAATTTGCCACACTTTACATGTCCTTTGATAATTTGCCACAGCCATGACTGAAGATGGTGGATCACAGCCCGGAGAGCCATTGCCTCGGCACGACCTGTCTTCCGAGCGTATATCTTCTCGACGGCACATCCATGGACCGTTCTGCACGACACTGTCCACGGTAAGCTCAACAATTTCGTGGTCAGACATTTATTCACAAGTATATTAAAGAAGATTCCTAGTATTAGACATCTCGTTAGGTGTGGTGGATTGGCAAGCGCGTGTGTTACTTCAGATCCTGAGTTTGAATCCTCACCTTGTCCCGTCGTATTTTAATTATTTGTCTTTAGACCCTGACAGGTGGGACCTATGTGTAAGGTAACAACCAGGTGTCATATGCCACAGTAAACAATTACAGGTGTGTTTTTGCAAAAATCGCAGCACCACATGCTACCTTTAGAATGATTTTGGACCATTTTGTTCTCTAGATGCAAGTTGTGGTACCACAAATGCTCATTTTGCAAGTTGTGGTATTAAACTGCACATCTAAGCCAAGTTGTGGTACCAAAAGCGTATATAGCTCTATGAAATTTCAGGTTCAACTTTCCGAGAAGTCAACGAGCAACGTCATTTCTATCTTTCTGAGAAGGTATGGGGTATATTTGGTTCCCTTGGTGTTAAATTATGTTATCTCTTCGCTAACACTGAAGTCATCTTGATATGGCAATTATGCCATGACATAAATTTGACATCAGTAAAGATATCAATCTAATGGATCGAGTTCTCTCTTTTAATAACGTGGCTCTTAAAGTTCTTGGAGCCCATTCAGAGCTCCACAATTATTAGCAAACAAAAAGGAAATGGTAGAATTCCGTTTGCTATCAAAAACGAAAGAAAATATAACTAGCCACATTTTAGTGGTAGATACATTTGTATTAGTGAAGAGTAATATGGGTCGGGGGGGGGTGTAGGAGAGTAATGTTGCTTTCCAACGAGGTTCCAATTCCCAGCTAGTCTATGTCTAACCAGTTGAATTTGGTATTCAACCCTGAGCCATCCATGTCAAAAACGTGGCAAGTGACTTCTTTTTGCTATTATTAAAGCCATGAACGGCTAAAGGATAGGAGCGCTCATCCCCCCTTCCTTGCTCCCGCACCGCTATAGTAACTGACCGAGCCCTCCTTGTCGTCGGGCCTCTCCCAGGCCCTCTCCGCCGGAATAGCCGGCCAGAGTTGAGCATGGGGTGGCGCCGGAGTAGTTACCCCCTAGTAGTACGTGTAGTGGCCGTTCGGCCGTAGATCTGGGTGCTTTGCCCGAGTGTGGTGCTCTAGATCTTGGTGACCAGATCCGGGGCATAGGGTTCACCGGCGCGGCGTCTTAGCTTCTTCGAGCGAAGCTGGAGGTCTCACCAGCGGTCACCGCACCATATAATAAAGGTGTGGTCGCCGTCTGCCTTCTCTGCTTCCTGCTCTACTTCAGCTCCATCTGGCTGGCCATGGTGGCGAGGGGAAGGAGCTGGATCTTTGGTCGCATGATGTTGGAGGTGGTGTGGGTGACTCCGCCTGTGCGTGTGGGCGCGATGCCAGGCGAAGGTTGTCTTCTTCCTCTTCATCGGCTTCTCTATCTCTGATCGGCTGTGGCGGCAAGGGGAGACAAGAACAGATGCAGAGGAAGGCGGCTAGCCTCCTTTTCAAGCGCTGACTCTTCTCCTTTGGTAGCCTTCGTGTTGCTCTTACCTTTGGCGGAAAGGTGGAGAAGGGCAAAAACGGTGGCGGCCGGTGGGGGTGGAGGCCTTCGGGAGCTTCCTGAGATTCGGCTCTCTGCACCATTTGCACCGCGATGGCGACATGTTGCCGCTGCGACCCAAGGCCAAAAGGATGGCCAATCTGTGCTCAACACCAACGTCTGTGCGAGGATCTTTGGCAGTGCCTCATCGGGATCTAACCCCTGCTCAGCCAAGTGGTCTCATCCCTGGCTCGGATAGGGGCGGCACCGCTGCAAAGCTGCAAGCCGTTGGTGGGACGAATGGATTAGACTGCGTGTTCACAGTCTTCAACATGGTGTTTACTGTAAAAGTGCAGGGCCATATTGTAATTTCTACTTTTCTTATGGGCCTCTTTGTAAAACTGCACCCACCGCGGGAATGAATCTCTGGGTCCTTCGGGACCTTACCCGTTAAAAAAAGAACGGCTAAAGATACAAGATGCTGAGGATCAGCTTACAAGACAACAACGTACACAAGCAAACAAAAAAATACACAAGCATACAGCTTGAACACCGAAGTCCCCATCCACCAAGTCGGAGCCGCACAAGAATAACAACCTGCAGCCTGGAGGGAGCTTGCTGTTGAAAAGATCAGCCTATGATCCGTCCCTGGAGCCGAAGAGAGCCCCTGCTCCCTCACCCTAGATCAAAAGGCTCCACACCGTCAGACGGAGCCACTCACCCTTGAGCTCAAACGAAAATCAGAGACATTGATTACACGGAGCAAAGACCAAGCACGATCATCAAGAACAGCCAAGATCGCCACCAAAGCAACACTACCATGGGACCTGGGAGCCCGCCCGGTCTGACGTAAGCGTCGGGTGCCTCGAAGGAACATGATGACAAACAAAATAAAGGCGCTCTTGCCGGAGAACCGAGGAAGGCGCCGCGAGAGGAACCGACCACTGTTGGATCAACACATCGTTGCCCTCCTTTACCAAAGTGGCACCTCCAAGAAAGACACCACACCAAAGGTGTAGTCGTTGCCCATTCCAAGAAGAATTCGGTTTTCACTCGGGCCTCAAGAGGATGGTAGGAGAGAGGGGAACCTCGACGGTGACTCTAGCAAGGAAGCGATGCCCACAGACCTCGCCACCGTCGTGACCAACTGGCCAGGGATTTATCCTGGAGACCCCAATCCCCCGACCCACCATGACCCACGTAGGCGAGCTCCAGTTGCCAGGGGAGGCCATGGATCTGATAGATGATGGATGACTGTCAGATCTGACGCGCGTGATGCCGGAGAAAACAACATGTTGGACCAGCAACTCTACCGAGCCGCTGCCCACGCAGCCAGGGACGGTAGTCAGCAACCACGCGAGCGCCGCCCCGCCGGAGGGTCGATGCCGCCCGCCAGTCCAGGGCCGCCGCCCCGACCTCTTGAAGCCCCCACCGAGGAAAAGCGGGAGAACTTCCCTTACCTGAGGCCGCTCTAGATGGATCCAACCAGACGGAGCATGAGAAGCCCACCGGGCAGCAGGCGCAGGCCATAGTGACGGTGAACCCAGTGCGGAGGTCTCCCTCTATGTCGCCACACGGGGGAGCCGAAGGGCCAGATCCCCGCTGCCCCCCTTCACTGGCGTCCCCTGCTTCGACAACAACACCTCGGGGGTGGCGAGGATGGGGAAGATTCGGGAGTTGGGGAAGGGGGCGGCGGTGGAGGGTGTTAGGGTTTCGCCCCCTCGGTTGCCTGGAGGGGTCGATGCGATGGGAGCACTAAAAGGTGTCTAAATACATTTGCTTAAAGTATGAAACCGAGTTGGAGTGTGCTTTATTATGGGCCATATGAAACATTAGGAATGATTATAGCTTTAGCAATGCAAAACATACTTCCTTCATACAGATTATCATACCTACGTACTGAATTTGTATGTAGTCTTATCTATAACCAACGAAGAAACGAGAGAATTTAGCTACTGGATGCAACCGGCTAGAAAATGTTACACGGGATTTATATAACTAGTGCTACTATAGCTCCGACCTTTGGTTAACATGCTAATACAACGGCGACACTTTTTATCTTTATGACTGATTCATGTATTGACCATGTATCCGTTTCGAAGAAAACAAAATAAAAGCGAAGAATCCGAGGGGCTGTTTGGCTTATGGCTTCGATCAAAAGCCACAGGCGTGTGAGTCTGCCGCATCCCCTGAATCCTTCCGAGTTTCCTGCACGGGAGCGACATAGGCGGTATGTCCAGGCGTCGCACGATCAAAAACGATTCTTTCCTCGCACCACCATCTCGTTTCGTATCGAATTTGCAACGACCCCTAAATCCATCACCCGGCCGCCGCCGCCACCGCCACACGAAACAAGCATCGGCCAGCCATGTCTCGCTCTCCGCCGCTCGCCCTGTTCCGCAGCGTAAGCAGGAATATTTGATCATTTGCCACGTTTTAGTTTGGACCTTGATAATTTGCCACACTTTACATGTCCTTTGATAATTTGCCACAGCCATGACTGAAAGGTGGACTACTACGCCCGCCGCTCACCCGACGCACCCGACCACTCGCCGTCGCCGCAGTGGCGCCCTTTTCCCTGCCTAAGCAGGCGGGCGGTCGGGTTCAACTCCACCTTGATCGGCGCCGCCCACAACGTTCTCAACGCCCTGCATCTCGAGGCGCATCTCGCCGACGCCGCCCCCGCTCTGTCCTACCTCAAGATCAGTCTCGGGGGAGAAGCCAACTTATTAGGGACGTGTCCCAGAGTCTTCCACGTCGACGACAACCTCATCTTTATGGAATCGACCCTCCCCGCCAAGCGCAGTTTCAGAATCTACCTGGTCTACGATGCCGCCGCGCGGTCCATCTCCATGATCCCCTCCCACCCTTGGTCCCAGCGTTGCCGCCCTCTTACCCCGGCCTGGCAGGAGCGCCCCTCGGCCGTCGCGCAAAGCGTCCTCATCGCGCGTGACGAGGATGGCAGCTACGCTCTGGTGAGCATGGCGGAGCGGACCATCTGCTCCGACGAGGAGAACAATGCGTACGAGACCCAGGACGTTCTCTACCTGTGGCGGTCTTCTTCCTTCCCGCACCCGCAATGGGACCTGGTAACCGTGGCGGCCGGATTCCCACCCGAGTTCAAGGGGCCCGATGCCGCCTTCACCTACGCGGCCGTCGTCGCCTTCTCCTGCGGCGGCCGCGCCTTCTGGGCCAACCTCGTGCGCGGCGTCATGCACTGCAGCCGCGACGCCCTGCTGCTCTCCGCCTCCAACGGCGGCGCCGAGCTGGAGTTCGGCTTCATCAAGCTGCCGGTCGAGCTCCCGCGAAACCTCTCCTGCAACGTCCGATGCGCGATGGAGCTGCGTACCAGAATGCACCGGACCATGGGCCGCGTCGGAGACTGCTCCATCAAGTTCGTCGCCATCGACGGCTTCTTCGAGATGCTGGGCTTCGCGGACTGCACGGTGACCGTCTGGACCCTCTCTCCAGACCACCACGATGACGGCATGGCGACCAATTGCTGGACGGAGCGCCTCCAGCTCTCACTGGGCAGCCTCGCCGACAAAGACGAGTTCAAGAAGGTCGGCCTGCCGACCGACTTGGTGCCGATGTACCCCAGCCTGAGCAGGGAGGAAGATGACGTCGTCTACTTTCGTTCTGGGGGAGTATGCCCCGTGCTGCTCCCGCTCCGCGCACAAGGGGTTCCAGGAAAAGTGCGACGGGTACCTCCTCCGTGTTGACATGCGCCGTGGTGTTCTCCTGGGCTCTACGCGCCTCCCTCACCCGTTCGCCGGCGGCTTCGCCTTCTGTGATCTTAGGAGGTATGTCTCTGCAGGTGGCTCCGTCGATGGTTCAGATAGATGATCGTCAAGAACGAGGTCTGCAACGTGGTGAATCTCATGAAAATGGACAGAAAGGAGAAGCGCGAGCGTGGTGATGAAAATTGTGCATTTTATATATTCACTGACATGGTCTGAAGAGTATGTGGCTTGTGGTAGTGTGTGTTTTGCTAATATCTAAAGACGATCAGATACGGTTGACTGCCTTGAAAGTATGTTCAGCTGTTATACAAGGCTCGATCTGTTGTCCGAGGGTGAATTCTTGAAACTTAAATTGGCCAAATTAATGACGTTGCAGTACAAATATACAGTCATATTTTGTAGCAAATCAGGCCTATAGTCAAGATCACATCTTATAATGTCCTCGTTACTGCAAGACATAGATTCGAAGTTCTATGAGGAGATATAAGAACATGGTTTTGCTAATTCTTATTCGGATGAGAATTAAGTTATGCCTCATTCAACTGGATGATTGATGGAATTTCATCATGATTCGTACTTTCTAGCAAATTGGGTGTATAGTGAATAACAAATCGTATGACGTCTTGTTCATGCAAGATATGTTGATTTTTTTAGCCAAAACTATGTCTTGTTAGTGTTAGATTTTCTTGAGCCGAAACAGTGTGGGAGTTCATCTTATCATTGATAATGGGAGAAGTTATGTGCATGTCAATAATTAGATGGGTAGGATAATAAAAAGACAACCAAGAAAGGAGAACATAAATAAACACAAAATAAACTCCTGGTCAGTCGGCTCCACGTGGGTTGCGTGAGAGGTAGACATCTTTGTGTTTCCGTGTGGGTCCCCCCTAAGGGGTGGTGTGGTGGTGGCCTCTGTTAGGCCTGTTGCCGTTCTTGTAAATGACGTTGCTGTCTTCTTTCACTTAATACAATGACGCGCAGGGTTCTCTAAAAAACTCCTGGTCAGTGGTCACAGCTCACAAGCACCAAAGTAGCAGTCACAATAGAGATATCATCTTAGCAGCAGTGTCATGGAACAAACATCAATATAATATAGTAGAACAATAATGAATTGCATATAACATCGTCCATGCCATTATTGACATCCATCAACTCCTTAGAGTAGTGTATTATTGACATTCATCAACTAACATATGACTAACTCCTCCGCGTTATTTACAAAAAACTACACATATTGGGAGTAACATACCCCCTCCTTGTAAAAATGTTGCATCTAATAATAGTTACAATCATTTTTTAAGTTTGCAAATATATATCAAAAAGTATCAACATCTGCAATATCAAACCTATATTACGAGAACCACCATGAAATATATTTTAGTGTGTATGCATTATATATTGCACTGATTGATATGTCTGTTTTTATATATGGTCAAGCTCTACAAAGTTGACTTTGACCAGAAGTTAGACGTATGTAACATTTTGGAAAGGAGGGCGGATGTAGATGTCGCCTAGGTAAAGAAGATGATATGGCAAGTAATTAAAAAGGAAAGAGAAAAATGTAGTAACATAGTAATATATTAGGGCATGTACAATGGTAAAGAAGTCATGCCTTTTCTTAGCCCTCTGTGCTATTTACAAAAAACAATAAATATTAGTGGTACAATGCATTATTTTTTATTATCATCCCTAGAAATTAATAGAATTAATTAAATATCATGAGAATTATATTGCTAAGGGAGGACATATGGTACAATGGAGAAAATAGTCTTCTCTTATTTCGTAAGATATCATCCCTTAGCTAAGTGAAGAAAAACTTCATTTTTCATTCTCTCTACTTCAACTCATCAAAAATATAACGGGGCAACTGTAAGAAAAGGGTGACATCACCCTATTAACATGCCCTTACCATCACAAAGTGGTTTCCAATGGAGAATATAGCTCTCAAAGTAATAAATGATGGTCTATGTAGCATCACACATGTGATACTATCCACCACGTAGTAACATAGAGTAGCAACATATAAAAGTAAATAGTATCACTCCGATCGGAAATAACTGTTGGGCACTTAGTACAAACTTTGTACTAAGCTAGTACAAAATTGCCGACAGTTATTTTTGACCGGAGGGAGTATAAGTTAGTCCACACTATGACCATATCATTGTAGTTCCATAGTAGGTATACTTACAAAACTATTGTTGGTGTGCTTTTATCATAACCAAACTGAGTGGTTGTTGCTTCCTAAATTTTTCATTCTAGCTAAGGAACTTGCAAGGAAATTCCTGGAATTCTATTAATTTGTGATGTATGATTGGTTGTATATATGTTACAATCTTGTGTTCAGCATAATTCCAGTCAAAACTTTGACCTAGATTTTGACCAAGGACCCTTGTGTTCTCATTGTAGAATCTCTAAATTATTCGACTATTCGTTAGGTACAATCAAGGCACAATTAACCAGTAATTATCGGTGGACCTAATATCATAATACAAAAAAAAGAAATTAATCCAGTAAACCTGTTGGCTACACCCCTAAACACAACCAACTGTCATCATCATGTTTGTTATTTGCAACTATTTATGGACTAATTGAGAAATTCGTCTGAGGACAGGGGTTAGTTCCCCTTGTGATCGTGTATACAAGCTACACACGATGAATGTAATCGTCGTGTTGCAACCTCATTCATCTCTCAAAACCTCTTACACCCTTGACTACTTTTCAACAGGGATCGGTCTCAAACGAGAGAGAGCTTTCATTCGTACATTTTCCTTAAATGTTAATCAACAACGAGCCGCGTAGGACAGTCAGTCGCGTTCACTTCCATCACTGATGTACCCCTTGAGTACTTAACAATAGTCAATTGGGCATTATTCCACTTGACTACTTGGGCGCCATGATGTACAGTACTTGATTAGTACTCCTACTTAACAAGAGAATTGGGCATTATTCCACTTGACTTGTACTTGGGCGCCCAGCCAAGTCCTCGCGTTGCTTCCATCGTTCCTTCCGTAAGTTGATTCAGCAGCCACCACACCGGCGTCAAGTCAAGGCATCAGGCTACCACCACCCGCGCCGTATATATAACTAGATATAGGGGTGCGCCTTGGCGCACGATCCTGTCGATTTATTTCGGATTGTCGTTTTATGTGAAGAAGGTAAATTATAGATATAAATATGATAACACATTGAAAACATTGCTCATAAGATTAAATCATGAGATGCAAGAGGAGAAACGCAAGTTTATATACAACAAAGGAGTCAAAGAAAACATATTACATCATGTAACATTTGGTGATTCGGTACCAAAAGCCTAAAAGAGAAGCAAAGGCAATGACCACATAATCTAATTATGAACAATTCTTGTGATGTGATTTTAATTATGATCAAATCAATTATTTTTTATGATGAATACTTTTTATCAATCCGAAACCAAGGTACATTACCACATCTTAAGTACCCACATCACTGGCATTTTAACCATGAGTAAATCATTTTTTTTGAAATACCAAAGTGAAAAATGTGCAAACTAAAATGAGCTAACAAAGCACTCAAGAATAACTACACAAGAAAAAAACAACTGAAACCAAATGAAACCAGTATAGCTGATAATTGAAAAGGTGAGTACAGCTTACTCACCTTGAGGCATAGGGATTTGTTTATTATAGCACATAAAACGTTGTGGATAACTTTGCTAGAAGTTCCTAGGAAATTTAGTCTCAAGCCCCATCTAACTTCAGAATTAAATCATAAAAATATGTACTTAAGAAATTACATGTCTACTAAACTATATATATTTTGGAGTAGAGCTGAAAATTCAGCTGTGTGGCCCCTCCTGTGCTTTACATCCTGATGTCTACGCACTTCTATTCTTGTAGACACTTGTTGGGCCTCCAAGTGCAGAGGTTTGTAGAGCAGCAGCAAGTTTTCCTTAAGTGGATCACCCAAGGTTTATCGAACTCAGGGAGGAAGAGGTCAAAGCTATCCCTCTCAAACAACCCTGCAATTACGATACAAAAAGTCTCTTGTGTCCCCAACACACCCAATACACTTGTCAGATGTATAGGTGCACTAGTTCGGCGAAGAGATAGTGAAATACAAGTAGTAGTGATGATTATAAGTAGCAAATGTGATTTGAAATAAATATCGCTGTGAGCAAACATGTAACAAAATAGCAAGTAAACGGTGTGCAATGCTTGGAAATAAGGCCTAGGGATCATACTTTCACTAGTGGACACACTCCCAACAATATAACATAAATGAACAAATAAATAACTTCTCTCCACTATGGTACTCTGAATTACTCTCCTATTGAATAACACTAATCATTGCGTAGTGGCTACAGAAGCACCCCTTAAAGTTCATCAAGTACTTGACAAACACCACTCATAGAGATATCCAAATCAAAGCATAACTCAAGATAGATATTATTGCAACTTAAACCAAGTACTAACACGGTGCACACACTGTCAACATTACACCATGAAAGGAGGAATAAATCACTTCAATACTATCATAGTAATAATTACTCTCATAATCCACAAGAGATCACAATCATAGCCTAAACATAGTACCACCACGATGCACGTGTAATATCCCAGCATTTAGGACAAATCGAAGGGTAGATTTAGGACTATTGTGCATTCATGCATCTAAAACCCTGAATAAATTTTTTGCAAAATCAAAGAAAACCTGGGAGAGTGAACTTCTTTCAAAGCATCTTTAGTTAGAGTTGTTTTGATTGTTATATGTTTGCTATGATCTCTTGATGGGTTTGTTAAGTGGAGTTAGAATTTAACTTTGATTAGTGAATTATCTCAAATTTGAACAATTTCATAATTATTAATAAATAATTCAATTAAAGCATTAAGTGAATAATAGAAACAGAATATATAATTGACAGTAATAGAATTTTATTGATATTATACACATATACAGAGTCTTTACATCATGAACAAATGAAAAGAATATTACATTTGATATAACTAAAAGGAAAACTAAATCTAAATTAAGACTTAAAAACTTCATTGAAATTATCCTCTGAGTCTTCATAGCTGGCAACCTGCAAGATCAAAACGAAAAGAAACAAAACAAAGAAACAAAGGTTAAGTGTTAGGAGTTTTACTCTCAGACTTTGGTAATTAAATTACCAATTGCATCACTGAGTAAGGTTGATCAAGTGTAGTATCTGATTTGATAAACCTTGAATATAGTAAACCAAGTGAAGCATCTGTTCATAAATCACTGGGTACAAATTCACTGTGCACCAAGCTGTGCACAACACGGCCACCGAGTGGATATGATCAAGTTGGTGACATGTAGCTCAAGCAGCTCAGTCACTGCATGCAATGGGTGTGTTGGCAGCACCACAGCTGCCAGCAACACCAAGCCATCGACCAGGTGAGGAGCACCAAGGGGAGTGAGTAGAGCATTCGACCCGCACTAGTTCAAGGACACCACAGTTCTTGTTCACAGCACCAAGCCACTCAAAGAACATCACTGTTCTTCCACAGCAATAGCAACACATCAGGAATCACACCCAGCAAAACACTGTGGAGGCCAAGTGAAGCACAAGACCAAGCCAGGAGCAAGTCCAGGAGGAGAAGGACAAGCTGGGCCAGGAGCAAGCCAGGAGGTGAAGGACAAGCCGCAGCCAAGCCAGGAGAAGTAGACCAGCTAGAAGCAAGTCAGCATCAACAGCAGCTGTACACAGCCACATTTTTGCACAACTACAGGCAAAGGTAGTAACTGTGCAAGAATATCACTGCTAGTGCTAGTCTACAGCATATATGGCTTTTGATTTAACCCTCAGCTTGGCAAAGGGATGCTTTGCCCAAGCTCATCATTGGGAAACCAGATTAGAGCCTCAGTTACACTTCATTGGCTAAACACAAAGATTAAAGCTTCACAGTGAAGCTTGTGCTGGGCACATGCCATGATGGGCATGCACCTCAAGCACACAAGCTCTCCAAGTTTCACCAACTAGTAGCAGGGAGCACTTAAACAAGTTTAACACCTCACCAAGCTACTCATAACCTCAGACCAGCATCACAGGCTTAAACTACAGGGGCAAGTTTCACCATAGAAGTGAATCCAGAAGCAGTTGCTGGGCACAAGATCATAAGATCATGCACCTCACCACAACCAACTGGATACTAAACAGACAAGAGCATGTATATAAGACAAATCATTTTCCTAATTAACAAGAACCAGGAATCATATCAAGTTTGTTTTAGCTAGTGTCACAGAATACTGCAACACAGCATATTCTCACATCACATGGTTATCAGGGATAACCACAACAGCAGTTAACATCACATATTCATCACTGAACAAGTATTGATAGTTAACTGAATAACAAAGTTCAGTTAGCATCACAGTAAAGATACCAGCTTCCACAGGGAAAGTATTTGCTTATCACAAATTAGAGCTTGATAGCTGGGGTAGGGAGACATTGCAAGTGTTAACATGTGTTAACTGAAGCTTGCAAAAGTGCAAGTTTCAGAATAACACCTCTGTCAGTATTATTGCTGACAGAGAAGGAGGAGGAGCAAGCAGAGCATCATCAAATATAGCAAGCACAGTGAATTGAAACAAGTTTGTATCCAGCAATAGCATCACAGGGCAAGCTCGGTGAGCTTGACTCACTGGATTCGACCAGCATGGTCAGAGACCAGGGTCAGAGTGAGAGGTAGAGGGTCAGAGAGGGTGAGAAAGCACACTCACCGGCGCCCAGGTGCTCATCTGAACGGCATGGCAGGGCAGTGCCTGCGCGGCCGCTCAGAAGCTGCCCGAGGACGTCTTCACCGAGCACTCACCGGGAGTACCTCGTCACGGCACTTCCACCGGCGAGTTCTCTCGCAATCTTAGTTCCAGATGAGGCACAACCAGCACAGGGGAGGAAGCCGGCGAAGCATCAGATCGGAGGCGATTGGTGGCGGCGAATCCCAAACCGAAACACCACCCAGATCTCCTCGTAGAAGAGGACTTCACGATTTCCAACTGGAGGCGCTGGTAGTGGAGGTGAAGGGGAGTATTTCACCTATGGTGGCGCCGGCGATGGTCGCCGGAGTCGACCGGAACGGCCAGGCGACGGCGAGGGCGATGCAGATCGCCGGAGGAGCTCGAGAGAGAGAGGGAGTGGGGCGAGTGCGGGCTGGGCTGGGTCGACCGACCCAGACCCGAGCCAGCTGGTTTAGCCAGCCCGGTGGCTGGCAGGCCAGTTGGGCCTGGGGGCTAACAGGCCATGTGGGCCGTGTGAATTTTCTTTTACCAATTTGATTTAATTCAAAAAGCCCATTTAAATTCAAATACCAAACCTTTTCTAAATTCAAATTAAATTCTAATTCTTGAATACTTTTAATCCAACATCTTCTTATTCTATAATGAAATAAATATTTAAAACTCAAATTTCTGGATTATACTTTCAAATATTTTATTAAAAGTTTTTGAATTCTAAATTAAAAAACCTTAATTATTATTTTAATTATCAAAAATGAATTCCTTCTTTAAAAGAAAATTTTTCTTTTCAAATCACTTAATTAAAGTTTTATAACTTAAGATTTTAATTCCAAAACTTTTACTTTATTACCTCAAATCCCCAAGGGGGTAAAACACACAAATACAATAGGTATCTTCAAAAAGTCCTCAAAAACCTAGAAAGTCTTGAGTAAAACACACAAATATAATTTGTGCTTTTAGAAACTATTCAATCCTTAAAAGGTGAGTAAAACACACAAATAAGAAAACCTAGTTCATAAATCATATTGCATAGCATCTCATTATGCATAACATTCCACTATTTCTTGCAACATTGTCCTTATCGGACAATACTTGGATTTCTGTAGAACAAGGAGATCAGGAGCAACGCCGAGTATCCGACTCCATTACCTTTCAGTCACAAGGCAAGTTTATCTTGCTCATATCTCTTGATTGCACTGGTTTTGAAACTACTTGCAAAGTGTTGACTTCAAACTCTAACATTTCAAAAGGGATGGAAAACTTATTTTCATAAGTAATATGATTAGTGGTTATCGACCAGTGGTGATAACCTAGGATGGCTGGCAGGTGGAACCACGGTAAGATTGTGGTGGTGGAGGTTCCACTTGCACGGGAAAGTAAACTTAGGACTAATAACAAATGCCACAGTTAGTCCGGCGCCGTAAAAATCGTGTCATCCAAGAGACTTAGAATGGGATGGGAAAGTCAGCTGTATCTTCTCTCGTTCGCATGTCAACGGATAGCCATCTGCCGGTCGCAGTAGATCTTGCGGGACTACTTGCATATGGGTGGGACACCTAAGTTCTCACGGCCATGGTGTCTATGATGGTCCGCAAGGGACGCCTAGGTACTTCATCGTTGGGGGTGAATATCAGGGGCACAACCTGCTTGCGTGAATTGGGTGGGCATGCGTTGTGCGGAGAAGGCAGTGATTGGCTTGGATCAATGACTGGGCCCCACATCAAGGAATTGTGGACGGGAATGTACGCCCGGTTGCGCAGCAAGGCTTTGATCTCTTTTGGAAGGACACACCTCTGCAGAGTGTAAAAAGATGTGACATGTTACCCCTTACTCCGGGAAGGAGTTGCGAACGCGGCAGGAAAGGTGCTCTCAAGGCACTATACCTGTGTTGGCTGTTGGGCATAGTTTTTTAAAGTAAAAGCAATCTTTCAAGAAAACATTATCGAAAACCTGCATTTGCCTATGACCTCTTTGGGTCTGTGGCTACTGAAAATGCATATCACACACCTTCTTTGTAAAGAAACTTGCTGGGTAACGCTCGTTACTCACCCCAATCTCTTAAACCCTTGCTAGACTGTGAAGAACTCGACGAGGCCACTCTAAACGCAATCGAAGGCCAGGAGGACATCTTCTACGAGGAGCCAGATCTTTCTCGTGGCATCGAAGGAGTGGACTACATCATTCGATATGGAGCATCCTCCGGAGAGGAGTCAGGATGAAGAAATACTAACTAGTAGAGTAGTACCGTAGCTGGGGAACCGAGCAACTGTAACTAATAAATAAGTTGTTGAGTTCTCCCCGTGTTTAATTATTTGGAGTTCTCAGTTGCTGTAAACACTAAGCACTTGAAGTGTTCTCTTTGTTGGGAGCATTTTGGTATCATCACGCTTTGGTTTGTAATAAATGTGGATCATTTTGTATTTGGGCCCGCAATGTTTCTGTTGTACCATTCTGAGGGATGTAATATTTGTGGAGGCTTGTTCCGCAAGTATTATATCAACGACTTGCATACTACAACATGCAGTGGTATGCTGGGTCACCGCAGCTGGTATCAGAGCAATTGCTTTGACCTTAGGTTGGAAACCTAGTAAAGGGAGAGAACCTGTAGGAGTCTATTAGCAACGGTAAAGAGTTCTCTAAATCTATGATGGTTATTCACTTGGGAATAACTTAGTCATATTTTTAGTGTTACAATTATTTATTATGATGCATCATACTAATTCACTATCTTATTCTTGTAACAGCTCTTATGGCATCGAGAATTCCAGTTTGTACCGTTTGGTCACAGAGGGGTACTCTGGAAGACTATGAGGGAACCTTGACCGAGCAGTTAGAGTCCCTATTACGGGCTTTTGGACTTAATACCAACATCCCTGTGAAGACTTACCATTACAAAGATGACGGGACTACGGTCAAGTACCGTGTGGTTATTATGCTACCTGACGGACTGGTACCTAGTACAGTTCAGCCTTCAGGGGAAGGTAGAGGTGAGACTGTAGCTTACCACGAGGCGGTAGTTCGAGCTCTTGCTACTATCAGAGAGTCTAGAGCAGTGGATTTAGTTGGCACTACTTTTGCCGCTATTCCCCATGATACACTGGGGGATGAGCCAGCAATGGATCACGATGTTCTGGTTAAGAAGAAGCCAAAGTTTACAGCCAGACTTTTGGATAGGTATAGGAAGATGGTGGGGTCACTATACAACACTCACCAGGTTATAACTGAAGAAAAGACCGAGATGCTAGAAGACCTTACGGATACTAAAAGAAGGCAAAATCAAGCACAGGCGACTAGACAAGAGTCGGAGGGATCTCACTTCTCTCCGGTTGGGGAAATTCATAGATACCCGACACAGCCTGGACCTTCCAGGTATTCACCCACTCCAGAACCCATATATTATCCTGTTATCACCTCTAGTATGGAGGCACAGAGGGGTCTCAATGAGGTCTCGGAGTCCGAGATGCCTATTGAGAACTCTACTGGATGGAGATTTGATTGGTTGGGAGACGGTCAACAGTACACTAGCTCGTATGAAGGAATAGTTCACACAGCAGGAAATAACAATACTGTAGTCACTCCTGTGGTATCTGTTGAGGAGGAGGATCCGATGGAGGTCCAGTTCGAAAGTCAGGAGCCAGACGTGACTCCCATGGAGCAGGATGTACACTTTGACCACACCTACGGCACAGAGGGTATGTATTATGGAGGGGCAGAGTCTATTCCTATTATACCTATTCACGAGACCAATGCATACTACGAGAGTTACCCTGGGTGGAGCGGACTCATGTTGAGTGATACTTCAGCAATGGACACATCCGACTCGGATTATGTTCCGGGCGGGAGGCCGTTCATTCCAGAGGCAGTGCGTCGGACTTCACGCCATCACGGGTGGACTCCGGGTATGTACCACGAGCCGTGAAAGCAAGAATCGAGGTTAAGATCAAGACGGAAGCTTAGTTGCATCTATGTATGCAGCTAGGTCTAGTAGTATGTTGTAATAATAAGAGAGACGTTAGTACCCCAGTCTCGATTTATGAGAGTATCTCACCTTTGGTGAGAAAGTGTTGTAATACGAACCATGTATGATGACTTGTATGTGATGTATTTATGTGCTTAATAATTTGGATTTCTTGAGATCTTCCATTTGGATTTGGATTTTGATTTTCCATTGTGTGACTAGTTCTGAGCATAAAGTGAAGCTCAGAAAACATGGCATGGTGTAATTATGAGTTCTTCGCTTAATGTTACAGGACTAGAGGGTTTATGGATGCGGGATTAGCTGCCGATGCCGAGGAGCAGCGCTTGGCGCAAGAGGCTCAAGCTAAAGCAGCAAATGACCAGTAGGCAGAGATGGAAGCTAGAGCAAAGGCTGAACAAGACAATCAAGCCCATCTACCACCACCACCGTTCAGGCCGTTAGCCGAGCAAAGCTTCATGCAGTACATGCAGTTCATGCAAGAGACCCAGAATAAATTCATGCAAGAACTTATGGGTCATGTTGGAGCTGGAAGGATTCCGGAGGCGAGAGGGGTCAGTCTTTCCGACTTCCTCAATGCCAAACCTTTACCTTTTGCATCCGCAGTTGAACCAATGGATGCAGAAGATTGGCTAATGGATACCGAGAGAAAACTTAAGGCGGTAGGAGCCAACGACGAAGAAAAGGTACGATATGCGGTACACCTTTTGTCTGGACCCGCAGCTTCGTGGTGGGACAACGAAGTAACACTCCAACTCCCAGAAAAGGTATTCTCTTGGGATGAATTCAAAGAAAGATTCCGTACCTTCCATGTACCCGAAAGTGTGGTTGAGCTGAAGAGAAGGGAGTTCGAAGATTTAACACAGGGGAGTGCAACAATGATGGCATACATCAAAGAGTTCACCAGGCTATCTCGTTACACAAGTGACGAGGTGAGTACTGATGGTAAAAGAGTGAAGAGGTTTCTCAGAGGACTGGATCCTTATGCGGCGATGCAGATGAAGTTGACTAAGCCGCGTAACTTCCAGGAGTTAATGGATACTGCTATCACTTGGGAGAATGACTACAAGCTGGTTCAAATGAGCCGATTGAAGAGAGCCAAGACGGAGGCCAAGAGGGTGCAACCAAACCGAAGCACTCCAACTCTGAGTTTCAAGCCCAGAATTAGAACTGGAGGAGCTCCACCCAACCGAAAGGTATTCACACCAAAAGAGAAGATCATCTGTCATAAGTGTGGACTCCCAGGGCATATCCAAAGTGATTGCAACAAGCCAAGGATTATCTGTTACGGTTGCGGGAAGGAAGGCCATATCCGTCCAGATTGTCCAAACAAACCAGCTGGTGGAAGGCCGGATAATCGAGGAGGTGGTAGAGCTGCATCTGGAGGTGGCAGTAGCAGCAAGAATGGGAATGGGAAAAGAGGCCGAAACTTCGGAAGATTAAATTGCACATCTCTGGAGGAAGCCAACAATTCTGAGACGGCGGTCATAGGTACGCTAAGCATCCTTACTCATCCAGGCAAAGTACTTTTTGATACCGGTGCCACTACCTCATTCATTTCCAAAGATTTTGTTGAAAAATATGGGTTAAGGTGTCAGGCGATAGCACATCCTATGACTGTTGTGACTGCCGGGGGTAAACTTTTAGTATCCCAACTCAAACCAGACCAGGTCATCACGATCTGTGACTATCCTTACTTTGCGGATCTCTACGTTCTCCCACTCAAAAACATTGAAGTTGTGCTGGGAATGGATTGGATGTCCGATCATGGAGCACACATTGATTGCGAAGAGAAGACGGTGTCAATTAGGAAGCCTGGAGGTGGGAGAATCACTTATCAAGCCGACAAGCATACCCATGTAGAGATTGGAATTCAACTTAACACTTTGAAAGAGGCCAAGTTAGAAGATATTCCAGTGGTGAACGAGTTCATGGATGTATTTCCCCAAGAATTACCAGGAATGCCACCGGATCGGGAAATAGAATTTACTATTGATTTGAAGCCAGACACAACACCAATTTCACAAGCACCCTATAAAATGGGTCCTAAAGAGTTGAAAGAGCTGAAAGAGCAGTTGGATGAGTTGGAAAGTAAAGGATTCATCCAAGAAAGCATATCACCTTGGGGTTCGCCAGTGATATTTGTTGATAAAAGAGATGGAGGCAGAAGAATGTGTGGAGATTTCAGGAATTTGAACAATGTCACAATCAAAAACAAGTATCCTTTGCCAAGAATACAAGATTTGTTTGATCAACTTCATGGAGCTGGGGTTTTCTCAAAGATTGATTTGAGATCTGGTTATCATCAAATAAAAATCAAGCCAGAAGATGTACCAAAGACTACATTTGTCTCAAGTTTGTGATAGTGTTTATTGATGACATCCTGATTTACTCCAAGAACAAAGAAGATCATGCTAAACATCTCAGAATAGCATTGCAAGTGTTGAGGGAACATAAGCTGTATGCTAAATTCAGCAAGTGTGAATTCTGGCTGGACCAAGTAGAATTCCTTGGTCATGTTATCAGCAAGGAAGGGATTGCTGTGAATCCAAGTAAAGTTCAGTCAGTATTGGATTGGCAAGCACCAACCAATGTGAAGGAAGTAAGAGGTTTTCTGGGAATGGCCGGATACTATCCGAGATTTATTGAAGGATTCTCGAAGATAGCAGGCCCGATGACCAAGTTATTAAGGAAAAACACTCCATTCGAGTGGTCTGAGAAGTGTGAGGAGAGTTTTCAGGAATTGAAAAAGAAACTCACAACAGCACCTATTTTTAGCAGTACCAGAATCTGGAAAAGATTACACAGTTTACTGCGATGCATCCAAGAATGGACTGGGTTGTGTTCTGATGCAAGATCGGAAGGTAATAGCTTATGGTTCAAGACAGCTTAAACCTCATGAAGCAAATTACCCAACTCATGATCTAGAGTTGGCAGCAGTGGTATTTGCTCTTAAGCAATGGAGGCAATTTCTCTATGGAGCCAAATGTGAGCTTTACACCGATCACAAGAGTCTCAAATATTTTTTTACTCAGAAGGAGTTGAATATGAGGTAGAAAAGATGGTTAGAGTTGATCAAGGATTATGATCTTACTATTAATTATACTCCTGGAAAGGCTAATG
Organism: Dactylis glomerata; assembly: GCA_007115705.1. NCBI lineage: Eukaryota > Viridiplantae > Streptophyta > Magnoliopsida > Poales > Poaceae > Dactylis > Dactylis glomerata. The sequence goes on from QXEO01001223.1 coordinate 3,276,573, forward strand.
TGGTAGCCGATGCGCTAAGCCGGAAGAGTACAGAAACCCAGCAAATGGATAGAGAACTTCCGGAGGATTTGCTTAAGGATCTAGAAAGATTGGAGATAGAATGCTTAGAGGTTAAGTCTTTGGGAAGTATTCACACCATGAGAGTGATGGAGGAAAGACAAAGTGACTTGAAATACACCATATTCAGAAGGCAAGATGAAGATCCTTTCATCGCGGAAGAAATCCGCAGGATTGAAGAGGGGAGACCATCTGAGTTCCGTTTAGGTGACTTTGATTCACTCTGGTTCCAGAACAGGATCCGTGTGCCAGATATTCCGGAGATTAAGGGACTGATTCTCAAGGAAGCCCACGAGACACCATACTCCATACATCCGGGTAGTACAAAGATGTACATGGATCTCAAGGAGTTGTTCTGGTGGAATAACATGAAGCGAGACATAGCCAAGTATGTGGCTGAATGTCACACATGTCAAAGAGTCAAGGCAGAACACCAAAGTCCAGCAGGGTTACTTCAACCTTTGGACATTCCGGAGTGGAAATGGGAGGAAATCGGGATGGATTTTATTACCGGTTTACCTCTAACCAAGAGGCACAAAGATATGATCTGGGTGATCGTTGATCGACTCACCAAAAGTGCCCATTTCTTGGCGGTGAACCAGAAAGATAGCGCGGAAAAGTTGGTAGAAATCTATGTTAGAGAAATCATCAGCAAGCATGGAGTGCCCAAGAAAATCGTCTCTGATAGGGGATCTGTTTTCACATCCATATTCTGGAGAAATCTTCATGCAGCTCTAGGATCACAGTTGGATTTTAGCACTGCTTATCATCCCCAAACTGGAGGGCAAACGGAAAGAACAAATCAAATCTTGGAGGATATGCTTCGTGCATGTGCTCTAGATTTTGGAGGATCATGGGATGAGCACTTGCCACTAGCCGAGTTTTCTTACAACAATAGCTACCAAAGCAGTTTGAAAGCAGCACCATTTGAGGTACTATATGGTCGAAAGTGCAGATCTCCAATATGTTGGTTTGAACCTGGCGGCAACCATGATTTTGAAATAGATTTCATTCAGGAGAAACAAGGCATCATTAATACCATTCGGGATTGATTGAAAATAGCTCAAAGTCGACAAAAGAGTTATGCAGATCAAAAGAGGCGATCATGGGAACCGGAAGTTGGAGATTTGGTTTATTTGAAAGTGAGTCCGATGAAAGGAATCAAGAGGTTCGGTATTAAAGGGAAGTTAAGTCCAAGATATATTGGACCATTCAAGATTCTAAGTCAGAACGGAAGAGTTGCTTTTGAATTGGAACTTCCAGCAAAATTAAAGCAGGTTAACAATGTTTTCCATGTTTCTCAACTTCGGAAATGTTTGAAAGCACCGGAAGAATCTGCTATACATGGTGACCTAGATCTTCAAGGAGATTTGACTTACGATGAGAAGCCAATAAAGATCTTGGAAGAGAACTGGAAGAGGCTTCGGAACCGTGCAATCAAATTCTGTAAAGTACAATGGAATCACCATTCCGAAAGAGAAGCAACCTGGGAGAAGGAAGAAGATTTGAGACAATCCTGTCCAGAACTTTTCAGGTACACAAAGCATTAACTTCGGGACGAAGTTCTGATAAGGGGGGAAGACTGTAATATCCCAGCATTTAGGACAAATCGAAGGGTAGATTTAGGACTATTGTGCATTCATGCATCTAAAACCCTGAATAAATTTTTCGCAAAATCAAAGAAAACCTGGGAGAGTGAACTTCTTTCAAAGCATCTTTAGTTAGAGTTGTTTTGATTGTTATATGTTTGCTATGATCTCTTGATGGGTTTGTTAAGTGGAGTTAGAATTTAACTTTGATTAGTGAATTATCTCAAATTTGAACAATTTCATAATTATTAATAAATAATTCAATTAAAGCATTAAGTGAATAATAGAAACAGAATATATAATTGACAGTAATAGAATTTTATTGATATTATACACATATACAGAGTCTTTACATCATGAACAAATGAAAAGAATATTACATTTGATATAACTAAAAGGAAAACTAAATCTAAATTAAGACTTAAAAACTTCATTGAAATTATCCTCTGAGTCTTCATAGCTGGCAACCTGCAAGATCAAAACAAAAAGAAACAAAACAAAGAAACAAAGGTTAAGTGTTAGGAGTTTTACTCTCAGACTTTGGTAATTAAATTACCAATTGCATCACTGAGTAAGGTTGATCAAGTGTAGTATCTGATTTGATAAACCTTGAATATAGTAAACCAAGTGAAGCATCTGTTCATAAATCACTGGGTACAAATTCACTGTGCACCAAGCTGTGCACAACACGGCCACCGAGTGGATATGATCAAGTTGGTGACATGTAGCTCAAGCAGCTCAGTCACTGCATGCAATGGGTGTGTTGGCAGCACCACAGCTGCCAGCAACACCAAGCCATCGACCAAGTGAGGAGCACCTAGGGGAGTGAGTAGAGCATTCGACCGGCACTAGTTCAAGGACACCACAGTTCTTGTTCACAGCACCAAGCCACTCAAAGAACATCACTGTTCTTCCACAGCAATAGCAACACATCAGGAATCACACCCAGCAAAACACTGTGGAGGCCAAGTGAAGCACAAGACCAAGCCAGGAGCAAGTCCAGGAGGAGAAGGACAAGCTGGGCCAGGAGCAAGCCAGGAGGTGAAGGACAAGCCGCAGCCAAGCCAAGAGAAGTAGACCAGCTAGAAGCAAGTCAGCATCAACAGCAGCTGTACATAGCCACATTTTTGCACAACTACAGGCAAAGGTAGTAACTGTGCAAGAATATCACTGCTAGTGCTAGTCTACAGCATATATGGCTTTTGATTTAACCCTCAGCTTGGCAAAGGGATGCTTTGCCCAAGCTCATCATTGGGAAACCAGATTAGAGCCTCAGTTACACTTCATTGGCTAAACACAAAGATTAAAGCTTCACAGTGAAGCTTGTGCTGGGCACATGCCATGATGGGCATGCACCTCAAGCACACAAGCTCTCCAAGTTTCACCAACTAGTAGCAGGGAGCACTTAAACAAGTTTAACACCTCACCAAGCTACTCATAACCTCAGACCAGCATCACAGGCTTAAACTACAGGGGCAAGTTTCACCATAGAAGTGAATCCAGAAGCAGTTGCTGGGCACAAGATCATAAGATCATGCACCTCACCACAACCAACTGGATACTAAACAGACAAGAGCATGTATATAAGACAAATCATTTTCCTAATTAACAAGAACCAGGAATCATATCAAGTTTGTTTTAGCTAGTGTCACAGAATACTGCAACACAGCATATTCTCACATCACATGGTTATCAGGGATAACCACAGCAGCAGTTAACATCACATATTCATCACTGAACAAGTATTGATAGTTAACTGAATAACAAAGTTCAGTTAGCATCACAGTAAAGATACCAGCTTCCACAGGGAAAGTATTTGCTTATCACAAATTAGAGCTTGATAGCTGGGGTAGGGAGACATTGCAAGTGTTAACATGTGTTAACTGAAGCTTGCAAAAGTGCAAGTTTCAGCATAACACCTCTGTCAGTATTATTGCTGACAGAGAAGGAGGAGGAGCAAGCAGAGCATCATCAAATATAGCAAGCACAGTGAATTGAAACAAGTTTGCATCCAGCAATAGCATCACAGGGCAAGCTCGGTGAGCTTGACTCACTGGATTCGACCAGCATGGTCAGAGACCAGGGTCAGAGTGAGAGGTAGAGGGTCAGAGAGGGTGAGAAAGCACACTCACCGGCGCCCAGGTGCTCATCTGAACGGCATGGCAGGGCAGTGCCTGCGCGGCCGCTCAGAAGCTGCCTGAGGACGTCTTCACCGAGCACTCACCGGGAGTACCTCGTCACGGCACTTCCACCGGCGAGTTCTCTCGCAATCTTAGTTCCTGATGAGGCACAACCAGCACAGGGGAGGAAGCCGGCGAAGCATCAGATCGGAGGCGATTGGTGGCGGCGAATCCCAAACCGAAACACCACCCAGATCTCCTCGTAGAAGAGGACTTCGCGATTTCCAACTGGAGGCGCTGGTAGTGGAGGTGAAGGGGAGTATTTCACCTATGGTGGCGCCGGCGATGGTCGCCGGAGTCGGCCGGAACGGCCGGGCGACGACGAGGGCGATGCAGATCGCCGGAGGAGCTCGAGAGAGAGAGAGAGGGAGTGGGGCGAGTGCGGGCTGGGCTGGGTCGACCGACCCAGACCCGAGCCAGCTGGTTTAGCCAGCCAGGTGGCTGGCAGGCCAGTTGGGCCTGGGGGCTAACAGGCCATGTGGGCCGTGTGAATTTTCTTTTACCAATTTGATTTAATTCAAAAAGCCCATTTAAATTCAAATACCAAACCTTTTCTAAATTCAAATTAAATTCTAATTCTTGAATACTTTTAATCCAACATCTTCTTATTCTATAATGAAATAAATATTTAAAACTCAAATTTCTAGATTATACTTTCAAATATTTTATTAAAAGTTTTTGAATTCTAAATTCAAAAACCTTAATTATTATTTTAATTATCAAAAATGAATTCCTTCTTTAAAAGAAATTTTTTCTTTTCAAATCACTTAATTAAAGTTTTATAACTTAAGATTTTAATTCCAAAACTTTTACTTTATTACCTCAAATCCCCAAGGGGGTAAAACACACAAATACAATAGGTATATTCAAAAAGTCCTCAAAAACCTAGAAAGTCTTGAGTAAAACACACAAATATAATTTGTGCTTTTAGAAACTATTCAATCCTTAAAAGGTGAGTAAAACACACAAATAAGAAAACCTAGTTCATAAATCATATTGCATAGCATCTCATTATGCATAACATTCCACTATTTCTTGCAACATTGTCCTTATCGGACAATACTTGGATTTCTGTAGAACAAGGAGATCAGGAGCAACGCCGAGTATCCGACTCCATTACCTTTCAGTCACAAGGCAAGTTTATCTTGCTCATATCTCTTGATTGCACTGGTTTTGAAACTACTTGCAAAGTGTTGACTTCAAACTCTAACATTTCAAAAGGGATGGAAAACTTATTTTCATAAGTAATATGATTAGTGGTTATCGACCAGTGGTGATAACCTAGGATGGCTGGCAGGTGGAACCACGGTAAGATTGTGGTGGTGGAGGTTCCACTTGCACGGGAAAGTAAACTTAGGACTAATAACAAATGCCACAGTTAGTCCGGCGCCGTAAAAACCGTGTCATCCAAGAGACTTGGAATGGGACGGGAAAGTCAGCTGTATCTTCTCTCGTTCGCATGTCAACGGACAGCCATCTGCCGGTCGCAGTAGATCTTGCGGGACTACTTGCATATGGGTGGGACACCTAAGTTCTCACGGCCATGGTGTCTATGATGGTCCGCAAGGGACGCCTAGGTACTTCATCGTTGGGGGTGAATATCAGGGGCACAACCTGCTTGCGTGAATTGGGTGGGCATGCGTTGTGCGGAGAAGGCAGTGATTGGCTTGGATCAATGACTGGGCCCCACATCAAGGAATTGTGGACGGGAATGTACGCCCGGTTGCGCAGCAAGGCTTTGATCTCTTTTGGAAGGACACACCTCTGCAGCGTGTAAAAAGATGTGACATGTTACCCCTTACTCCAGGAAGGAGTTGCAAACGCGATAGGAAAGGTGCTCTCAAGGCACTATACCTGTGTTGGCTGTTGGGCATAGTTTTCTAAAGTAAAAGCAATCTTTCAAGAAAACATTATCGAAAACCTGCATTTGCCTATGACCTCTTTGGGTCTGTGGCTACTGAAAATGCATATCACACACCTTCTTTGTAAAGAAACTTGCTGGGTAACGCTCGTTACTCACCCCAATCTCTTAAACCCTTGCTAGACTGTGAAGAACTCGACGAGGCCACTCTAAACGCAATCGAAGGCCAGGAGGACATCTTCTACGAGGAGCCAGATCTTTCTCGTGGCATCGAAGGAGTGGACTACATCATTCGATATGGAGCATCCTCCGGAGAGGAGTCAGGATGAAGAAATACTAACTAGTAGAGTAGTACCGTAGCTGGGGAACTGAGCAACTGTAACTAATAAATAAGTTGTTGAGTTCTCCCCGTGTTTAATTATTTGGAGTTCTCAGTTGCTGTAAACACTAAGCACTTGAAGTGTTCTCTTTGTTGGGAGCATTTCGGTATCATCACGCTTTGGTTTGTAATAAATGTGGATCATTTTGTATTTGGGCCCGCAATGTTTCTGTTGTACCATTTTGAGGGATGTAATATTTGTGGAGGCTTGTTCTGCAAGTGTTATATCAACGACTTGCATACTACAACATGCAGTGGTATGCTGGGTCACCGCAGCACGCACTGTCACCGTTACACCATGGCAGGAGGAATAGATTACTTTAATAACACCACTAGAGTGCACTATAATAATTAAGCATAGGAGTAGCATAATATCTGAATAATAATATCTACTTGTTCAACATGATACAAAGCTCACGATCACATAAAGATCACATCATGGGAGAGAGAGGTGAACCACATAGCTACCGGTAGAGCCCTTAGCCCCGGGGATGAACTACTCCCTCCTCATCATAGGAGACAACAAGGTTGATGGAGATGGCGGTGAAGTCGATGGAGACGGCGAAGACGGCGATGGAGATCGATGGAGATGGCTCCGGGGGCACTTCCCCGTCCCGGCAGGGTGCCGGAATAGAGACTTCTGTCCTCCGAAATTCGTCGGTGGCGGCGGCGGAACTGCGGAACTCTTTCTGGAAAATTGCCGAATCCCCTAGGGTTTTCCGTCCTGAGGCTTTATATAGGCGAAGGGGCGATGTCAAAGGGCAGTCAGGGGCTCCTCACATAGGGGCGGCGCAGCCAGGGCCTGGGCCGTGCCAGCCCTATGTGAGGGCGGCCTGTGGCCCCTCTCCTTCCTCTCTTCGGATGTCTGGATGCTCCCGGGAAAAATAAGACTTCTGGCTTTTGTTTCGTCCAATTCCGAGAATATTTCCTGTGTATCACTTCTGAAACACAAAACAGCAGAAAATAGGGAACTGGCACTGTGGCATCTTGTTAATAGGTTAGTTCCAGAAAATGCATAAAAGTGCCACGAAGTGTAACGAAACAATAGGCAAATGGTGTAAAAATAAGCATGGAGCATCAAAAATTATAGATACGTTGGAGACATATCAGCATCCCCAAGCTTAACTCCTGCTCATCCTCGAGTAGGTAAGTGATAACAAAAGAAATAATTTTTGAGGTGACATGCACCTACACAATCTTGATCATATATGTAAGCATTGTGAGCTGGGATCATAAGAACTTAAAACATGGGCATGAAAGATATAATCTTGACAATAGAAACTTAGCAACCATGTTATAATATGAAAATGAACACAAACAAAAGATCATGAAAATGAAACAATGAAAGTCAAACGTGTGTTCAAATCATAAGGAAAAACATAGAAAAGGTTTTCAGCTTGTCCTTCAAAGAGAGCAAAACATAAATGCATAGGACACCTTCAAGTTTAAGAGGGCGACTAGATACAAATAATTTAAGAACAAGTGAAACCATGATCATGAATCAATCAATGAAAACTTTGGGACAATGCACATTATACTCAGAATGACAACTATGCTCTCTTAATGGTGCATAAAGATAGAAGGCGGTGACTCAACATAAAAGTAAAAGAAAGGCCCTTCGCGGAGGGAAGCAGTGATTAAACATGTGCTAGAGCTTTTCATTTGTAAAACAGAGAGATAAAACTTGAGTTTTGAGAGGTGGTTGCTTTTGTCAACGACTAGCAATGGGGTTCTTACTATCTTCCATACAAAAATGAAGCAAGTTTTTGAGAGAGAGATTGGCACTTTTGTGCTCTTTTATAAAGCTTGGCACTCCTCCCCACCTTTTTTTCTTTCACAAACCATGGCTAACCGATTCCATCGGGTGCCCACCAACATTCACATTCCATGGAGGAGTGCCTTTTTTCTTTTCTTTTTTCTTTTTTTTTCTTTTTGGAATAAGCAATATGGAAGATAGCAAATCCGACCACTACGTCCCCATGAGCTGAAAACAGTGTCACAAAACGAGAAGTGTTTTGAATGTTTTTGAAAGGTAGCACATAAAAATTTACTTGGAATGGCTTGCAAATACCATGCATAGGAATTTATAGTGGACACAATGGTAAACTTGGTTTTTGGGAGTTGAATGCACGAGTAGAGCTCATACTCAGTACAAAATGAGGGCTAGCAAAAGACTGGGAGCGACCAACTAAGAGAGCAATAACGGCCATAATCATGCAAAGCGACAAAATGACATTAAAAGAAGCATAAGATGGCATCAAAAGTCAAAAACTAAATGATCATAGAGGCTATTGGCGACTTTGTAAGAGTCTAACATGTGTGAGCATGCGCCAAGTCAACCCAAATAAAGCATCAAGGAGAAAACCAAAATAATGCTTCCATACAATAAAAACAACGCATGATTTTTTCAAAGGCTCATTAAGCAATCTCAGTTATTTGAGACAAGTCATGCTACAGAAAAACCACTAAGCATACTATCAAAAAGACATCAAGCATGACATGAAAAAGCCTAAGCCGCAGTCCAAACAAGCTCCTTCTTGTACCACTTTTTTGCATAAAGCTTTGTCTCTTTTCCAACACCATTCAAACTTTTTATAAACACCTCTTTTGATGAAAACCAATAAAGATCAGAGGCAAAAATACACCTTGATAAATAAATATAAGAAGATCTGAATGCAAATCAAGGCGAAAACGAAAACCAAAAGCAGTAGCAGAAAAAGAAGAACACTCGGTTTTTGATAAGAGTGAAAACTAGAGCGTTCTTGGCAAATGAAAAGTGAGTTCACCTCCTCCAAAAGAAACATGATGTGATCAAACCATTTATTACAGCAAACAAAACAAAAGAAAACTAAAAACAAAAGCAACTGATGCTCCAAGAAAAACACATAGTGCATGAAGCAATAAAAATATAGTGTTTTGAAAGGTGACCTGATTTTTGCCGATGAAGAAGGGGTGCCTCGGGGGCATCCCCAAGCTTTGACGCTTGTACTTCTTGGATATTTCTTGGGGTGATGCATGGGCGTCCCCAAGCTTGAGCTTTTGTCCATTATTCAACTCATCTCATCATTCTTCAATCCCTACACTTGAAAACTTCCTTCATACAAAACTAAACACAATTCTATTAGCAACATTAGTTTAAGCATAACATAGAATCAACCCTTTTTGCTTCAGGTTTCAACCTAAAACCACCACATATTAAGTATATACTACTGTAGCAACTTCCCTAAAAGTTCCGCGATCAAAAGAACTAAAAAAGAAAGCGATAAAGCGGCAAACACAAATATTGTCAGAAATCTGTCAAAACAGAACAGCCGACAAAGGTCGAATTTTTGAGGGGTTTTCTGTTGCTCAAATCAAAAAGTGTTCAACTAATGAAAGTTTTGATAAAACCTGGGGCATATGCACAAGAAATCGCAGGTCCAAAAGATATACAGAGAATTTTCACGAATTTTTACGGTGCAGCACCGAAAACAATTTCAGGACAGCAACATCCCCAAATCTTACCTCACTCAAATTAGAGGCTTCTCTTGGCACAACAACGAAATAAAAAGGATAAGGAGCGGTTATTACAGTAGTAATAACTTCCAAGACTCAAATAAAAGAAAAAGTACTGAAAATAAACAATGGGTTATCTACCAAGAGTGCTTTTCTTTAACGCCTTTGAGCTAGGCGCAGTAGTTTGCAAAGATGCTCACGTGGGCGCCATATAAGAGCTTGAGGCAAAGGCGCCATATAGGAACTTAAAGCAATAGAGAGCATGAAATAGCAAGTATGGAACACATTTAAATCTAAACCACTTCCTATGAAAAATAGTCTTGTAAAGAGACAAGTCATGAAAGCGCAAAGCAAAAAGCATAGGAAGGCAAAACAAGTACAACTTCAAGAATTGCAACATAAAGAGGGGAAACTCAATATTGTTGAGATCCATCAAACCATGTTTCCCTCTCTCATAATAGCTTTCAGTAGCATCATGAATAGAACTAACAATATAACTATCACATAAAGCATCACTATCATGAGCCACATGCATAAAAGAATTAATACTCACCACAGGAACAATAGTAGTAGGAGCAAATTCAATAGAATAATTATTCTCATCACCATAATCATCATAAATAGGAGGCATATTATAATCATAACTAATTTTATCCTCAATAGTAGGTGAACTGAAAATATTATACTCATCATCATAGCCATCATAAACTAGAGGTTTAGTATCATCACAAGCTAGAGAACAACTATTTCGCAAAGCATATTCTTCAAACATATCGTCAAAAGAAGGAACATCACATATGGGAGATAAAATATTATCAGAACAAACTTTCTCCACTAAAGCTGGGGAACTAAAAATATCATGCTTACCAAAACCAGCTTCCCCAAGCTTAGACTTTTCTATAGCATTAGAAATAACAGTGTTCAAAGCATTCATACTAACATCACTATTAGCATGCAAATTAAGCTCCAAAGGTTTTTCAATTTTCCCTTCAAACACTTCATATCTAAACTCAGGAAAAAGACTACAGAACTCTTTGTTTTCCATTAAGCCTAACTAGTGAAAATAAAAACAAGAAACAAAAAGATGTAATTGCAGAATCTAAAGGAAATAACTCTGAGCACTCACACAGGAGGATGCGAGTACCTTTTACCTTACCTCCCCGGCAACGGCGCCAGAAAAGAGCTTGATGTCTACGCACTTCTATTCTTGTAGACACTTGTTGGGCCTCCAAGTGCAGAGGTTTGTAGAGCAGCAGCAAGTTTCCCTTAAGTGGATCACCCAAGGTTTATCGAACTCAGGGAGGAAGAGGTCAAAGCTACCCCTCTCAAACAACCCTGCAATTACGATACAGAAAGTCTCTTGTGTCCCCAACACACCCAATAAACCTGTCAGATGTATAGGTGCACTAGTTCGGCGAAGAGATAGTGAAATACAAGTAGTAGTGATGATTATAAGTAGCAAATGTGATTTGAAATAAATATCGCTGTGAGCAAATATGTAATAAAATAGCAAGTAAACGGTGTGCAATGCTTGGAAACAAGGCCTAGGGATCATACTTTCACTAGTGGACTGATGTCTACGCACTTCTATTCTTGTAGACACTTGTTGGGCCTCCAAGTGCAGAGGTTTGTAGAACAGCAGCAAGTTTCCCTTAAGTGGATCACCCAACGTTTATCGAACTCAGGGAGGTTAGAGGTCAAAGCTATCCGTCTCAAACAACCCTGCAATTACAATACAGAAAGTCTCTTGTGTCCCCAACACACCCAATACACTTGTCAGATGTATAGGTGCACTAGTTCGGCGAAGAGATAGTGAAATACAAGTGGTATAGATGATTATAAGTAGCAAACGTGATGTGAAATAAATATCGCTGCGAGCAAACAAGTAACAAAATAGCAAGTAAACGGTGTGCAAAGCTTGGAAACAAGGCTTAGGGATCATACTTTCACTAGTGGACACACTCCCAACAATATAACATGAATGAACAAATAGATAACTTCTCTCCACTATGGTACTCTGAATTACTCTCCTATTGAATAACACTAATCATTGTGTAGTGGCTACAGAAGCACCCCTTAAAGTTCATCAAGTACTTGACAAACACCACTCATAGAGATATCCAAATCAGATCACAACTCAAGATAGAAATCATTGCAACTTAGACCAAGTACTAACACGGTGCACACACTGTCAACATTACACCATGAAAGGAGGAATAGATCACTCAATACTATCATAGTAATAATTACTCTCATAATCCACAAGAGATCATGATCATAGCCTAAACCAAGTACCACCACGATGCACGCACTGTCACCGTTACACCATGGCAGGAGGAATAGATTACTTTAATAATCACCACTAGAGTACACTATAACAATTAAGCATAGGAGTAGCATAATATCTGAATAATAACATCTACTTGTTCAACATGATACAAAGCTCACGATCACATAAAGATCACATCATGGGAGAGAGAGGTGAACCACATAGCTACTGGTAGAGCCCTCAGCCCTAGGGATGAACTACTCCCTCCTCATCATAGGAGACAGCAAGGTTGATGTGAAGGGTTTCGTAGCATAGTAAACAAAAATTTTCTACGCAACAAACAAGAAAGCCAAGATCTAATCTAGGAGATGTAATCAACGAGAGGGGTAGATGAGATCTTCATACCCTTGAAGATTCGCACAGCGGTAACATTCAAAAGAACGTGGTTGACGTAGTCGTACTAGCCTTCTCCTCCTCGCGATCCGATCCGATCCTACGCCGCAAGTGGCGGCGCCTCCGAGAGTTGCACACGTACAGCGCACCAACGACTCCGCCTTCCCGGTCCAGCGAGATATGGTGGAGTGGTAGATGGGATCGACAACACGACGGCGTGGTGTCTATGATGGAGAGTATACGCCGACAGGGCTTCGCCCGTTTGCGTGGTGGAGAAAGAACAGAAAAAGGAGGCTACAAAAAGCGGGCAGCGGCTTTGCAGAGAACTAGATTTTTTCTCTCTCTAAACCGGCTGCGCCCTGCTGCTTTTATAAGCGGCCTGAACAGCTGATCGCGCACGCACGATGCCGGCTCCGGGTCGAACTCCTGGCCGAATCCCAGCCGAACACGCAGCGATTGACGCGTGAACGATTGACGCGTGAACGTGCAGCAGCTGGCCAGGTGCAGCGCACCAGTCGGCCCAGCGCGCGTGCGCTCGAGGCAGGGGCCTCGTCATTGCATGCGATCAGCTAGCCAGCTCGAGCGCGCAAGCCATGCATGCATGCATGCATGCTTCCTCCTCTCTTTTTTTCTTCTCTTTATTTATTTCTTCTAAATAAATACTGCTTAATATTTATCAATTCTCATAACTGATAAATACTAATATTTTTTCCACCCGGAACAATTCCGTAACTTCTGAAACAGTTTCACATATATCCCGAAATTACCCTAGCGCTGATGCACGTTAAGTGTGTGACCCTACGGGTTCGAGAATACGTGGACATGATCTCTATCAATAATCAATAGCGGGATCTGGAAATCCATATTGACTCCCACGCACTCAGCGATGATCATATCGGATGAACCACGATGTCAGAATTCAATCAATCTCGTATTTGTATTCCCTTCGTCTCGCGATATTTTACTCGCCCGAGATTCGATCGTCGGTATCGGCATACCTAGTTCAATCTCGTTCACAGCAAGTACTTTACTCGTTCCGTAATCCGATATCACTTTGTGATTAACTCCTTAACCACGTGCTTGCAAGCGATGTTGATATCGATTACCGAGTGGGCCCGAAGTATATCTCTCCGACTTGGGAGGGACAAATTCCATCTCGATACATACAACCCAACAAGTACTTTCCGATCACCTGAGAGACACCTTTATTATCACCCTCACATAGGATGACGTTTGATGACTTCAAAGCTTTCTTCCGATACTAGGGAGTTGTATTATCTCATGGTCTAAGGAATACAATACATGACATAGGAAAAGCTTCGCAAAGATGAACACGATGACACGATCTAATTGCTCTGCTTTATTTGGGTCTGTCCATCACACCATTCTCCTAATGATGTGATCTCATTATTAATTGACAACTCATGTCTATGGTTAGGAAACCTTAACCATCATTAATCAATGAGCTAGTCCATAGAGGCGTACTAGGGACACGGTGTTGTTCATAAACCACACAAGTATTAAAGTTTCCGCTTAATACAATTCTAGCATGGAATATAAACATTATCATGAACAAGAATTATAATAATAACATCTTTATTATTGCCTCTAGGGTATAATTCCAACAGTCTCCCACTTGCACTAGAGTCAATAATCTAGTTTACATCTGGCAACAATCTAACACCCATGGCATTAAGGTGCTGATCATGTTTTGCTCGTGGAAGAGGTTTAGTCAACGGATCTGCGACATTCAGATCCGTATGTACTTTGCTAATCTTCAGATCTCCATCTGCTATATAATCTCGAATTATATGGAAACGGCGGTTGATGTGCTTGGTTTTTGGATGATATCTTGGTTCCTTAGCCAGTGCTATGGCGCCAGTGTTGTCGCACAATATCTCCAGTGGGTCCAAGGCATTTGGAACCACACCAAGCTCAGTGATGAAGTTTCTGATCCAAACTCCTTCACTTGATGCTTCTGAAGCAGCCATGTATTCCGCTTCTGTTGTAGATCCCGCGATCACGCTTTGCTTGCAGCTTCTCCAGCTCACAGCTCCACCATTCAAAATATAAACGTATCCTGTCTGAGATTTAGAATCATCCGGGTCGGTGTCGAAGCTAGCGTCAACGTAACCTTTTACGACGAGCTCCTCGTCACCTCCATAGACCAAGAACATTTCTTTAGTCCTATTTAAATACTTTAGGATGTTCTTTACGGCTGTCCAGTGTTCCACTCCTGGATCACTTTGATATCTGCTCGTCAAACTAAGAGCATTGGACACATCCGGTCTAGTACATAGCATGGCATACATGATAGAACCTATGGCCGAGGCATATGGCACTTTGCTCATAGTTTCTCTATCTTTTACCGTAGCTGGACACTGAGCCTTGCTCAATATCTTACCTGACAACATGGGCAATGAACCTTTCTTTGCTTTATCCATTCTGAACCTCTTCAGAACTTTGTCCAGGTATGTACTTTGGCTTAAAGCTATTAGGCGTCTTTGTCTATCTCTATAGATTTTGATGCCTAATATATAAGCAGCTTCCCCTAGGTCTTTCATTGAAAAACATTTATTCAAATAACTCTTCACATCGTTAAGCATACCGATGTCATTTCCAATAATCAATATGTCATCCACATATAATACTAAAAATGTCACCGAGCTCCCACTCACTTTCTTGTAGATACAAGCTTCGTAGCAATTTGGAACAAATCCAAAACTCTTGATCACTTGATCAAAACGAAGGTTCCAACTCCGAGATGCTTGCTTCAGTCCATAAATGGAACGCTAAAGTTTGCACACCTTATTAGCATCCTTAGGATCGAAAAAACCTTCGGGCTGCATCATATACAACTCTTCATCAATGTTGCCATTGAGGAACGCAGTCTTGACATCCATCTGCCATATTTCATAATCATGAAACGCAGCAATTGCTAATAAAATCCGAATGGACTTAAACATCGCTACGGGAGAGAAAGTCTCATCGTAGTCAACACCTTGAACTTGCCGAAAACCTTTTGCGACAAGCCGAGCTTTATAGACAGTAACATTACCATCCGCGTCCGTTTTCTTCTTGAAAATCCATTTGCACTCAACGGCCTTACGGTCGCTAGGAGGGTCCACCAAAGTCCACACTTGGTTTTCGCTCATGGATCCCAATTCGGATTTCATGGCCTCTAGCCATTTCTCAGAGTCTGGGCTCATCATCGCTTCCTCATAGTTCGCAGGTTCACTGTTGTCTAATAACAAGACTGTTAAGACAGGGTTGCCGTACCATTCAGGAGTGGCACGTGACCTTGTCGACCTGCGAAGTTCAGTAGTAGCATCGTTCGAAGTTTCATGATCTTTATCATTAGCTTCCTCTCTTGTTGGTGCAGGCGGCGCCGGAACAATTTCGGGTGCTGCGCTACTCTCCAACTCGAGAGAAGGTTCAATAACCTCGTCTAGCTCTACCTTCCTCCCACTCACTTCTTTCGAGAGAAACTCCTTCTCAAGAAAGGATCCGTTCTTAGCAACAAACACTTTGCCTTCGGATCTGTGGTAGAAGGTATACCCAATCGTTTCCTTAGGATATCCTATGAAGACGCATTTCTCCGCTTTGGGTTCGAGCTTGTCCGGCATCAACTTCTTGACGTAAGCTTCGCATCCCCAAACTTTAAGAAACGACAACTTAGGTTTAGCACCAAACCACAGTTCATACGGTGTTGTCTCAACGGATTTAGATGGTGCCCTATTTAAAGTGAATGCAGCGGTTTCTAATGCATAACCCCAAAATGATAACGGCAAATCTGTAAGAGACATCATTGATCGGACCATATCTAATAGAGTTCGATTCCGGCGTTCAGACACACCATTGCGCTGTGGTGTTCCGGGTGGCGTGAGTTGCGAAACGATTCCGCTTGCTTTAAGATGTGTGAGAAAATCATAACTCAAATACTCACCTCCACGATCGGATCGTAGAAATTTAATTTTCCTGTTACGATGGTTTTCCACTTCGTTCTGAAATTCTTTGAATTTTTCAAACGTTTCAGATTTATGTTTCATTAAATAGATATACCCATATCTACTTAAGTCATCAGTAAAAGTGAGAAAATAGCGATATCCACCGCGCGTCGAAATACTCATTGGTCCGCACACATCGGTATGTATGATTTCCAACAAGTCCGTTGCTCGCTCCATTATACCGGAGAACGGGGTTTTGATCATCTTGCCCATGAGGCACGGTTCGCACGTGTCAAATGATTCAAAAACAAGAGACTCCAAAAGTCCATCAGAATGGAGTTTCTTCATGCGTTTTACACCGATATGACCTAGACGGCAGTGCCACAAATAAGTTGGATTATCACTATCTACTTTGCATCTTTTAGCCTCAATGTTATGGATGTGTGTTTCATTGCTTTCGAGATTCAGAAGAAATAAACCATTCACAACAGGTGCATGACCATAAAAGATGTTATTCATATAAATAGAACAACCATTATTCTCAGATTTAAATGAATAACCGTCTTGCAATAAACACGATCCAGATATAATGTTCATGCTCAACGCAGGCACATAATAACACTTATTAAGGTTTAAAACTAATCCCGAAGGTAAAACTAAGGAGAGCGTGCCGACGGCCATTACATCAACTTTTGATCCATTGCCAACGCGCATCGTCACCTCATCCCTTGCTAGCCGCCGTCTATTCCGTAGCTCCTGTTTCGAGTTACAAATATTAGCAACTGAACCAGTATCATATACCCAGGCACTACAACGAGCGCTAGTAAGGTAGACATCAATAACATGTATATCAAATATACCTTTGATGGTGCCAGCCTTCTTGTCTGCTAAGTACTTCGGACAGTTGCGCTTCCAGTGACCCTTGACCTTGCAATAGAAGCACTCAGTGTCCGGCTTAGGTCCAGACTTGAGCTTCTTCTCAGCAGGGGCAACATGCTTGCCTTTGCCTTTCTTGAAAGATCCCTTTGCACCCTTAGTTTTCTTAAAGCTAGTGGTCTTGTTGACCATCAACACATGATTGTCTTTCTTGATATCCACCTCCGCAGCTTTCAGCTTAGCGAAGAGCTCAGTGATCGTATCAGTGGAACCAATTTGATTATGAGTAACTACAAAACCTTTGTAGCTAGGAGGGAGTGATTGCAGAACTCTGTCAATCTTGAGCTCCTCTGGAATCTTGCAGTCCAGTTGCTCAAGTCGTTGAGTGTAGCCCGACATCTTAATGGCGTGCTCACTAACGGAACTCCCTTCCTCCATCTTGCAGTTAAAGAACTTCTCAGAGATCTCATATCTCTCAGAACGGGCTTGAGTCTGAAACATGGTTTTCAGTTCCTCAAGTATCTCATAAGGCCCGCGGTACTTCTCAAAACGATTTTGAAGTTCCGGTTCCATAGAAAACAGCATGGTACTCATAATCGCATCACAATCATCTCTACGAGCATTGAAGTCAGCTAGTTCTTCAGTTGTCGCAGTCGCAGCAGGGGTGACACCTAACGCTTTGTCAAGTACATAGGCTTTTTGTCCGCCAGCGAGAATGATTCTCAGATTGCGGAACCAGTTGGTGAAGTTAGACCCATTGATTTTAAGCTTTTCTTTCTCAGCAAACACGTTGAAGTTGAAGTTGGACTTTGCCATTTGATCTACAACATAGCAAGTACAATTTAGACTATGTCCATGATAACTAGTCCAACTTAATCAAATTACTAGATGAACTCCCACTAAATTCAACATCCCTCAAGTTGTTTAGTGAACACGATCCAAATTCACCACACCTAATCCGATCTTCACGAGAAGAGATGTGGTTTCAATGGTGGACAACTCAGTGTCGATCATATCAATCATATGACTCATGTTTAACCTTTCGGTTCGTGTGTTCCGAGGCCATGTCTGTACATGCTAGGCTCGTCAAGTCAAACCCAAGTATTTTCCGCGTGTGCAAAACTGGCTTGCACCCGTTGTATGTGAACGTAGAGTTTATAGCACCCGATCATCACGAGGTGCTTGAAAACGACGAACTTTCGCAACGGCGCATACGAGGGGAGAACACAATTTTATCTTGATCTTTAAGTGAGGAATCATCTTATAATGCTACCGTCGCGATCTAAGCATAATAAGATACATAAAAGGATAAACATCACATGCATATAATTTTATGTGACATGGTATAGCCAATCTCCGCGCCATGATCTCCATCTTGTGCGCGCCGGCATGATCTCCATCACTCCACCATGATTGCCTCCACCACGAATAGCAACTACAACTATTGCTAACTACTTAGCGATGAAGTAAAGCTATTACATGGCGTATAAGAAGTTGACACGCAGGTCATACACAATTATAAAGACAACCATATGGCTCCAGCCGGTTGTGAACTCATCGACATGCAAGTCGTGAAATATTACAAAACATGATCATTGCATACAACTCAATTCATACACATCATGTCTTGGGCCATACCATATCACAAAACACTCCCTGCAAAAACAAGTTAGACGCCTCTACTTTGTTGTTGCATGTTTTACGTGGCTTATGGGAGTAGCAAGCTAAGAACGATTCTTACCTACGAAAAGCCACAACGGTGATATTATGGTTGCTAACATCCGATGTAAGTCCCATGACTACTATAGTGAGAGAAACTGGCATCCACCAGCCGCATGTATGGAACAAGCCACACGTCAAGTGCGGAGCCGGTCTCGCGAACGCGGTCGCGTAAAGTTGGCTTGGACCGCTTCGATCTCACTATACCGCGCCATAAGAAATACACAACAAGAAGTTTGCAACAGAAAACATCAACGCCCGCAACCAACATGTTGCGTTCTACTCGTGAAACACATCTACGCATAGATCTAGCTCTGATACCACTGAAGGGTTTCGTAGCATAGTAAACAAAAATTTTCTACGCAACAAACAAGAAAGCCAAGATCTAATCTAGGAGATGTAATCAACGAGAGGGGTAGATGAGATCTTCATACCCTTGAAGATTCGCACAGCGGTAACATTCAAAAGAACGTGGTTGACGTAGTCGTACTAGCCTTCTCCTCCTCGCGATCCGATCCGATCCTACGCCGCAAGTGGCGGCGCCTCCGAGAGTTGCACACGTACAGCGCACCAACGACTCCGCCTTCCCGGTCCAGCGAGATATGGTGGAGTGGTAGATGGGATCGACAACACGACGGCGTGGTGTCTATGATGGAGAGTATACGCCGACAGGGCTTCGCCCGTTTGCGTGGTGGAGAAAGAACGGAAAAAGGAGGCTACAAAAAGCGGGCAGCGGCTTTGCAGAGAACTAGATTTTTTCTCTCTCTAAACCGGCTGCGCCCTGCTGCTTTTATAAGCGGCCTGAACAGCTGATCGCGCACGCACGATGCCGGCTCCGGGTCGAACTCCTGGCCGAATCCCAGCCGAACACGCAGCGATTGACGCGTGAACGATTGACGCGTGAACGTGCAGCAGCTGGCCAGGTGCAGCGCACCAGTCGGCCCAGCGCGCGTGCGCTCGAGGCAGGGGCCTCGTCATTGCATGCGATCAGCTAGCCAGCTCGAGCGCGCAAGCCATGCATGCATGCATGCATGCTTCCTCCTCTTTTTTTTTCTTCTCTTTATTTATTTCTTCTAAATAAATACTGCTTAATATTTATCAATTCTCATAACTGATAAATACTAATATTTTTTCCACCCGGAACAATTCCGTAACTTCTGAAACAGTTTCACATATATCCCGAAATTACCCTAGCGCTGATGCACGTTAAGTGTGTGACCCTACGGGTTCGAGAATACGTGGACATGATCTCTATCAATAATCAATAGCGGGATCTGGAAATCCATATTGACTCCCACGCACTCAGCGATGATCATATCGGATGAACCACGATGTCAGAATTCAATCAATCTCGTATTTGTATTCCCTTCGTCTCGCGATATTTTACTCGCCCGAGATTCGATCGTCGGTATCGGCATACCTAGTTCAATCTCGTTCACAGCAAGTACTTTACTCGTTCTGTAATCCGATATCACTTTGTGATTAACTCCTTAACCACGTGCTTGCAAGCGATGTTGATATCGATTACCGAGTGGGCCCGAAGTATATCTCTCCGACTTGGGAGGGACAAATTCCATCTCGATACATACAACCCAACAAGTACTTTCCGATCACCTGAGAGACACCTTTATTATCACCCTCACATAGGATGACGTTTGATGACTTCAAAGCTTTCTTCCGATACTAGGGAGTTGTATTATCTCATGGTCTAAGGAATACAATACATGACATAGGAAAAGCTTCGCAAAGATGAACACGATGACACGATCTAATTGCTCTGCTTTATTTGGGTCTGTCCATCACACCATTCTCCTAATGATGTGATCTCATTATTAATTGACAACTCATGTCTATGGTTAGGAAACCTTAACCATCATTAATCAATGAGCTAGTCCATAGAGGCGTACTAGGGACACGGTGTTGTTCATAAACCACACAAGTATTAAAGTTTCCGCTTAATACAATTCTAGCATGGAATATAAACATTATCATGAACAAGAATTATAATAATAACATCTTTATTATTGCCTCTAGGGTATAATTCCAACATGATGGAGATGGCGGTGAGGTCGATGGAGACGGCAGAGACGGCGATGGATACCGATGGAGATGGCTCCGGGGGCACTTCCCCGTCCCGGCAGGGTGCCGGAACAGAGACTTCTGTCCCCCGAAATTCGTCGGTGGCGGCGGCGGAACTGCGGAACTCTTTCTGGAAAATTGCCGACTCCTCTAGGGTTTTCCGTCCTGAGGCTTTATATAGGCAAAGGGGCGATGTCAGAGGAGGGCCAGGGCCTCCTAACACATGGGTGCCGCGCCACCTGTGTGTGTGGGGCCCCTGTGGCCCACCTCCTACTCCTCTTCGGATCTCTCGAAGCTTCCGGGTAAAATAAGACTTCAGGATGTGGTTTCGTCCAATTCCGAGAATATTTCCTGTATATCACTCTGAAACACAAAAACAACAGAAAACAGGGAACTGGCACTGTGGCACTCCGTTAATAGGTTAGTTCCAAAAAATGCATAAAAATGCCACTAAGTGTAACGAAACAATCGGCAAATGGTGTAAAAACAAGCATGGAGCATCAAAAATTATAGATACGTTTGAGATGTATCAGCATCCCCAAGCTTAACTCCTGCTCGTCCTCGAGTAGGTAAGTGATAACAAAAGAAATAATTTTTGAGGTGACATGCACCTACACAATCTTGATCATATATGTAAGCATTTGTGAGCTGGGATCAATAGAACTTAAAACATGGGCATGAAAGATATAATCATGACAATAAGAACTTAGCAACCATGTTGTAAACATGCAAATGAACACAAACAAAAGATCATGATAATGAAACAATGAAAGTCAAACGTGTATTCAAATCATAAGGAAAACATACAAATGGTTTTCAGCTTGTCCTTCAAAGAGAGCAAAACATAAATGCATAGGACACCTTCAAGTTTAAGAGGGCAACTAGATACAAATAATTTAAGAACAAGTGAAACCAACAATATGAATCAATCAATGAACTTTGGGACAATGCATATCACACTAAGAATGACAACTATGCTCTCTTAATGGTGCATAAAGAAAGAAGGTGGTGACTCAACATAAAAGTAAAAGAAAGGCCCTTCGTAGAGGGAAGCAGTGATTAAACATGTGCTAGAACTTTTCATTTGTAAAACAGAGAGATAAAAATTGGTTTTGAGAGGTGGTTGTCTTTGTCAACGACTGGCAATGGGGTTCTTACTATCTTCCATACAAAAATGAAGCAAGTTTTTGAGAGAGAGATTGGCACTTTTGTGCTCTTTTATAAAGCTTGGCACTCCTCCCCACCTTTTTTCCTTTCACAAACCATGGCTAACCGATTCCATCGGGTGCCCACCAACATTCACATACCATGGAGGAGTGCCTTTTTTTCTTTTTTTTCTTTTTTCTTTTTGGAATAAGCAATATGGAAGATAGCAAATCCGACCACTACGTCCCCATGAGCTGAAAACAGTGTCACAAAACGAGAAGTGTTTTGAAGGTTTTTGAAAGGTAGCACATGAAAATTTTACTTTGGAATGGCTTACAAATACCATGCATAGGAATCTATAGTGGACACAATGGCAAACTTGGTTTTTAGGAGTTGGATGCATGAGTAGAGCTCATACTCAGTACAAGGCAAGGGCTAGCAAAAGACTGAGAGCGACCAACTAAGAGAGCAATAACGGCCATAATCATGCAAAGCGACAAAGCGACATTAAAAGAAGCATAAGATGGCATCAAAAGTCAAAAACTAAATGATCATAGAGGCTATTGGTGACTTTATTTTATAGTCAACATGGTGTAAGCATGTGCCAAGTCAACCCAAATAAAGCATCAAGGAGAAAACCAAAATAATGCTTCCATACAATAAAAACAACGCATGATTTTTTCAAAGGCTCATTAAGCAATCTCAGTTATTTGAGACAAGTCATGCTACAGCAAAACCACTAAGCATACTATCAAAAAGACATCAAGCATGACATGAAAAAGCCTAAGCCGCAGTCTACACAAGCTCCTTCTTGTACCACTATTTTGCACAAAGCTTTTTCTCTTTTCCAACACCATTCAAACTTTTTAAATCCAACTCTTTTGAGGAAAACCGACATGGTCCAGAGGCAAAAATACACCTTGATAAATAAATATAAGAAGATCTAAATACAAATCAAGGCGAAAACGAAAAGCAAAAGCCGTAGCAGAAAAAGAGAACACTCGTTGAAACGATAAGAGTGAAAAACTAGAGTGTTCTTGGCAAATGAAAAGCGAGTTCATCTCCTCCAAAAGAAACATGATGTGATCTAACCATTTATTGCAGCAAACAAAGCAAAATAAAACTAAAAACAAACCAACTGACGCTCCAAGAAAAACACATAGTGCATGAAGCAATAAAAATATAGTGTCTTGAAAGGTGACCTGATTTTTGCCGATGAAGAAGGGGTGCCTCGGGGGCATCCCCAAGCTTTGACGCTTGTACTTCTTGGATATTTCTTGGGGTGATGCATGGGCATCCCCAAGCTTGAGCTTTTGTCCATTCTTCAACTCATCTCATCATTCTCCAATCCCTACACTTGAAAACTTCCTTCATACAAAACTAAACACAAATCTATTAGCAACATTAGTGTAAGCATAACATATAATCAATCCTCTATTTGCTTCAGGTTTCAACTCAAAACCACCACAAATATAGCATATACTACTGTAGCAACTTCCCAAAAAGTTCTATGATCAAAAGAACTCAAAAGAAAGCGATAAAGTGGCAAACAAAAATATTGGCAGAAATCTGTCAAAACTGAACAGCTGACAAAGGTCGAATTTTTGAGGGGTTTTCTGTTGCTCAAATCAAAAACTGTTCAACTAATGAAAGTTTGGATATAACCTGGGGCATATGAACAAGAAATGGCAGGTCCAAAAGATATACAGAGAATTTATACAAATTTTTACGGTGTAGCACCAAAAACAGTTTCAGGACAGCAACATCCCCAAATCTTTACCTCACTCAAATTAGAGGCTTCTCTTGGCACAAAAACGAAATAAACAAGAAAAGGAGCGGTCATTACAGTAGTAATGACTTCTAAGACTCAAATAAAAGAATAAGTACTGAAAATAAAACATTGGGTTATCTCCCAAGAGTGCTTTTCTTTAACGCCTTTGAGCTAGGCGCAGAAATCTGCAAAGATGCTCATGTGGGCGCCATATAAGAGCTTGAGGCAAAGGCGCCATATAGGAACTTAAAGCAATAGAGAGCATCAAAAAGCAAATATGGAACACATTTAAATCTAAACCACTTCCTATGAAAAATAGTCTTGTAAAGAGACAAGTAATAAAAGCGCAAAGCAAAAAGCATAGGAAGGCAAAACAAGTACAACTTCAAGAATTGCAACATAAAGAGGGGAAACTTAATATTGTTGAGATCCATCAAACCATATTTCCCTCTCTCATAATAACTTTCAGTAGCATCATGAATAGAACTAACAATATAACTATCACATAAAGCATCCCTATCATGAGCCACATGCATAAAAGGATTAATACTCCCTACAAGAACAATAGTAGTAGGAGCAGATTCAACAGAATAATTATTCTCATCACCATAATCATCAAAAACAGCAGGCATATTGTAATCATAACTAATTTTATCCTCAATAGTAGGTGAACTGAAAATATTATACCCATCATCACAAGCTAGAGAACTACTATGTCGCAAAGCATACTCATCAAACATATCATCATAAGAAGGAACATGAATAGCACTAATGGTACAACAACTATTAACCTTAGAATTGGTACCAAAAAGATTTTCAATATCAAAAGTAGAGTGCTTTTCCCAATCATGATCACTAACATAAGTAATAGGCATAGGAACATCATCCCAATCAGAATTATCATAATCTATAGCAGGATCATAAAGCTTAAGGGAAGATACCATTTTCTCTCGCCTCTTACTCCTCTTCTTCTTCTTCTTCTTCTTACTCTCTCCTTTAGGAGGGAGAGACTTGAAGGGCATCTTCTCCACATATTCTTTAGGAGGGAAAGGCATCTTCTCCACAAAATCTGGTTTGCTGACAGAAACAACAGAAGAAACTTTGGAGGATTCCTCCTCTCTATTAATAAGATAAAAACATCTATCAGTCCTATCATAGCTTGGCAAAATATCAAGTTTTATAAGATTTTGTATATAAGTATTTGCAAGGCAATCTTTAGCACAATAGAGACGACAACCACGAAGGGTGCTATTAATATCAACATCATTCATATCTATCAAAGCAATCTTTCTAGATATCTCATCACACGCCAAGAACAAAGTGAGCCCATCATGCTGATTAGGAGTAATCTTGTCATCACAATACAAACTTAGGGTACTAGAAGAGTAACTATTAGGGCTTGAGCATTGGAAATTAAAATGACCTATGTCATCGCAATGTTTACAAAGAAAAGGATAAACCTCACAAACCTTCTTACCGATCTCGCCTATATCCTTGTACCACATTCGGGTTTCTTCATTTGCATGATGGACACAATAATCTTCCTTGTTGTAATTCTGTTCACAAGGTCTATGTACTCCACAAAAATTAACATGCTTATAAGAAATAGGACTTTTAGAAGTTTTAGCATGTTTATTGCAGTCATCAACAATAATATCACTTTCTATGCAAGTATCCTTAAAAGGTTCATGAAACACGTCCCCATTTCCTTTAGGAACATTTATATGGGAAGCAAAGGATTTAAAGCAATCAACCATAATTTGAGGATCAAGACCATATTTAGCACTAAGCTCTTGAAAATTAGCAGTTTTAGCGAAAGACTTAATGCAATCAAACTCGTAATTCATACCAGATCCTTTACCTTTGTCACTATCCCAACCTTCAATATTATTTTGAATTGTCTCAAGCAGACCCCACTTGGTATCGACATCCTTGCTTGTGAAAGACCCATCAAAGCATGCATCTAGATAATCCTTGTAATGTCCTGAAAGCCTTGCATAAAAATTATTAATAATAATATTACGGGGAAGATCATGAATAGGACATTTATGCATTAGTAACTTCAATCTTCCCCACGCTTGGGCAATGCTTTCTCCCTCATGAGGCCAAAAGTTATATATCCGATTACGATCTTTATGAATTTCACTTGGAGGATAAAACTTGGAATAAAAGAGAGACACAATTTCCTCCCATGCAATAGATGGACCATCATCAAGCAGCCGATACCATTCCTCAGCTCTGCCTTTCAGTGACAAAGAGAATAGCTTCTTCTTAACTTGGTTCATTGAAATACCTGCACACTGGAACAACTCGCATAATTCATGTATAAAAAGCAAATGATCACCAGGATGGACAGTTCCATCTCCTAAATAGCAGTTATTCTTAATATGATCAACAATTTCCATAGGTATTTCAAAAGGATGAGGAGCACAAGCATCATTAGAAACATCACATGTGGGAGGTAAAATATCATCAGAGCAAACTTTCTCCACTAAAGCTGGGGGACTAAAAATATCATACTCAACAAAACTAGCTTCCCCAAGCTTAGACTTTTCTATAGCATTAGCATTAACGGTATTCAAAGCATTCGTACTAATAACATTGCTCTGCGAAATAAGCTCCAAAGGATTTTCAATTTTCTCATCAAATCTAAAATTAGGAAAAAGACTAAAGAACTCTTTGTTTTCCATAAATCTGTTATCGCCACATTTTGGCCAAATGAGGAGATGGGCCGTAATCAAGATGGGCTTGGAGGCTGGATCGGCCTTGCGCGTGGATTTGGGCTAAATTGCCCGTGTATCTGTATATTATGATAGATTACGTGTCGGTTTAAATAAGAGATAGAGTTGTTAGGTTTATTCCAAAGATAGAAAGTCTCCGGACTATAAATATGTACCTAGGGTTATTGAGAAAGGAGGACGATCATGTTCACAACAAACACAATCTCGGCGCATCGCCACCCCTTGTTTCGAGGGTTTCTTTCAGGTAAGCGTCGTGCTGCCTAGATCGCATCTCGCGATCTAGGCAGCATCTGCTTATGCGTTATTTGGTGTTGCTCGTACTGAAGCCTTGTTGATGGCGAGCAATACTATTATCATAGATTTGTTTGGGCTAGCATCAGTACCTTTCGCTATGTTTGCTTAGTCATGCTGCCCCTAGAGATCTCGCTGCCTTTGCACCTATTTTGGGTGTAAGGGCAGCATCTTGCTTGTTCTTTATTTAGTCGATTCGATCTGTTATAGTTGTTCCTTGTTCTCCAAGGATTAGTTTGATATCCGCATGGTTAGGCCTTGCAAACGGATTGAACGATCTAGTAGTATGTAAGAATATGGTTTGCTGATTCGAGAGGAGTCGTTCCGGGAATTGACTTTATGTTGGTTTTTTGGCCTCCTCTGGGGTTAGTTTTCTGTTATTCTTCGTATCTACCAGGCTCAATTACGTGTGGGATGTTCCAATTATGTGGTGAAAGCGTTAAACTATCGTAGATCGATTTAACTTGTATTGACCAAGCAAAACCCCATGTTATCGTAGATCTAATGCAGATCCATGGGACAATCGGCTACATGAGCCAATTCACAGGGAAACCTGAGAGCCGATCGAGGCTCGGATTTAATGTTTACGTGTTTGCCATGCAGGAAACTAATCGAAGCAATCCACCACCTTCCTGACCAGGTATAGGTCAGGTGGCACGCCCTTGCATCAGCCAGGACGTGTGCCGGAGTTTTGCGGGCCGTTGCCCGAGGGACCAGGGCCCACCAGCAGTTCTGGGAGCCTCCCGGCTCTTCGTGTTGCTCGTCGCTGCTCGCCGGTGGGTTTTGGCAGGCAACACATTCTGGCACGCCCGGTGGGACCTTCAACAACATCTGCATCAACATCTGACGCTGCGATGGGGGACAGACCAATCACGTACGACGATCTGCCTGATGAGCACAAGAAGAAGTATGATGATATCAAAACTCTCTTCGAAGCCGATCTCATCGGCTCTTTTGAGAAGACCCGTAAGCATGGCATCAGGTGGAAAGGGTTCTCACCCGAAGGCGCTCTTGATGAGGTGGATCTGTCTGTTCCTTCAGAGGATCGCACCAGAGCTCTGCGACAGGAAGTCAATTACATGGTGGCTCATTCTCTTCACCGCCATTCTGAGAGCCTGGTG
Organism: Dactylis glomerata; assembly: GCA_007115705.1. NCBI lineage: Eukaryota > Viridiplantae > Streptophyta > Magnoliopsida > Poales > Poaceae > Dactylis > Dactylis glomerata. Next base: position 3,304,487 of record QXEO01001223.1, read on the forward strand.
AATGCTTTCGAGCGCGTCGCGGTTCGCGTGGTTCAGGAGATCATGAAACATTAGTACTCTCCGTCGGGGCCTACCCTAGGGACTCACCAGGGAGAAAGACCGCTCCAGACCAGGCCACAGCTACCATTCACGCTTGCAGCTCCGGAGCCACCGGGGTCACCGGCGTACGTCGTCTACAAGATTGGAGGTGATCCTGGTGATTACCAATTCCTGTTTGAACCACCTAAAGAAATCCCACATGGATATGTATGCACATACGTGCCGGACTGCAACAGCCTGACGCGCACGAACCAGATTGCAACCGCAGGGATGTCTGGGGCAGGTATTTCTGGGGCAGGTGTTTCTGGAGCAGGGATTTCTGGAGCAGGGATGTCTGGGATGGACGCTGATAAACAGGCGTGGCTAGCTAAGTATGCCACCGGAACGAGTCATGACAATTTAGCCCCTGTAGCTCAAACGGTGGAGCAAATCAGTACCATCTTGAGAGACCAGTTCGGCTTCGTGCCGAAGAGGAGAACAATCGGCTATTCCAAGCCGTACCCCAACGAGTATGATCTGATTCCGCTGCCACCCAAGTATCGGCTCCCTGAGTTCTCAAAGTTTAATGGATCAGAAGGGTCTAGCTCGATCGAGCACGTGAGCCGATATTTGGCACAGTTAGGCATGATTTCAGCATCGGACCAGTTACGCGTAAGGTTCTTTGCGCAATCTATGACAGGACCAGCTTTTGGGTGGTACACCTCGTTGCCACCAGATTCGATCCGGACCTGGAAGCAGCTGGAAGAGCAGTTCCATATTCAGTATCATTCAGAGGCTACCGAGGCTGGCATTGCTGATCTGGCACAGGTGCGGCAGAAGCGGGGAGAAACGGTAGCCGAGTATATTCAGCGTTTCAGGACTGTCAAGAACCGATGTTATTCGGCTCGTTTAACTGAGAAAGAAGCGGTCGAGCTGGCAGTGTTGGGTCTCTCAGCACCGATCAAGGATCTGGCTTGCCAAGTAGAATACAATTCACTGGCGCACATGGTCCAGAAACTGACAATGTATGAGCAGCGCCACCCTGAGTTGTACCAAGACAAGTTCAAACGTCCGATAGGCCTGGTCGATACAGAAGAAGAGGATCCTGTAGAAGACCAGGAGATAGCCGTGGCTGAATGGGCTCGGGGAGCAGATCCTGTGTCCTGCAAATGGGTGAAACAGCAAGGGCCTGCAAGAGGGTTCGACTTCGATGTAAGCAAAGCTGAGCAGATATTCGATTTACTGCTGAAGGAAAAGCAGCTGAAGTTACCCGAAGGCCATAAAATCCCTACGGCGCAAGAGATGAACGGGAGACCATACTGCAAGTGGCATCACTCGTTCACCCACACCACCAATGATTGCAAAGAACTACGTCGGCAGATCCAAACGGCGATAGAACAGGGCCGTCTGATCCTTGGGCAGTTCGCCATGAAAGTGGACACAAACCCGTTTCCTGGCGTCAACTTGGTAGAACACAGCCACTCCACGAGGCGTCAGCTAGATTTCGCGTTCGATATTAACATGGCAGGGCCTGTGTACCACCATGGCAAGTATAAGGAGGAAGGCGGCCACTCCCGGGGCAAAGAAAAGGAAGAGGCCGGTCCACGTGACCGGCCCCGTTATGATGATAGGCGGTATATAACCGAGAAACAAGTGAGAAGCGTGCGATATCAGAAGCCACACTCCACGCATCTCCTTAACAAGTATGATCGTCAGTATGACCGACGTCGGCAGTACGACAGAAATGATGAAAGAGATCGTCGGACCGACGCATACGAGGGGAGATACCGTCGATGTGATAGAGATGATGAAGGATATGAGCACCGCGCTAGGGGAAGGTCAAAGGAAAAGGAAGGCATGGATAAACATTGGGATTGTCCTTTCTTCAAGTACTGCTGGGACGCGGGAATGAGCCGATTGCCTACAGTCGACAACTGCCCGGAATGTGGACAGCAGAAGGATGACACAGGTCCAGTTTCAGTGTTCAAACGTCTAGGGCCTCTCCCGCCTCAGAACAGACAAGACGAGTCATCTCGAGCAAAAGATCTCGAGGAGTCAGAGGATGAAGAAGAAGAAGAAGATAGATATCACCGGCCAAGGTGGTGTCCCGATGGACTCAGACACACCCAAAAGCGTAGAGTTCAGCGGCTACGTAGCTTGGAGGAAGCCGAAGCGCAGTACCTCCACACTTTAAGGAAAGCACGGCCCGATCTGGCCATGAAAATTCAGCAAACCTTGGAGACGGAGGCCCGTCCGAAAAGGAAAGAGTGGCGCCCCAAACTAGTAAAAGCCGATGCGAAGACATCGGCTGGCACAAACATGGTGTTCATACTTCCGTCAGAGTTTTGCGCTCCAAGAACCAAAGAACTACCAGTGGCACAGTTTGACTGCGGCCCACGGCCGGTTATCTTTGAAAAGCCACGAGAGAAGGGCTACAATAATCTGAAAGCCCTGTACCTGAGAGGTTATATCAATGGGCAGCCTGTCCGCAAGATGTTGGTTGACACCGGAGCGGCAGTCAATATAATGCCATACTCCATGCTGCGGCGTTTGGGACGCTCCACTGCAGATCTGATCAAAACCAACGTCACGCTAAGCGACTTCAACGGCCAAGCTTCAGAAACGCAAAGCGTTCTGAACGTGGATCTGACCGTGGGTAGAAAAACCATCCCTACATCGTTCTTCATTGTTGACAGCAAAAGCACCTACGCTGTCTTGCTGGGGAGGGATTGGATTCACGCTAACTGCTGCATTCCATCCACGATGCACCAATGCCTGATACAGTGGGATGGAGATGAAGTGGAGGTCATTCATGCAGATGATTCGATCGAGATCTCAATAGCTGGCATGAACATTTGGGACGCAGAAGACCAAGAGCCGATCTCTGGAGTCAGTCTAGACGGCTGTGAGCGCATTGAGGCTACAAAAAACGGGGTGAGGCTGGTCTTATCCACTGGCCTGACAGAGTAGCAAAGCCCACGATTGTGCGTGGTAAGGCCGATCCCTGCGATCGGCCACAAAAAATAAAAAGCAGTGATCTTACGACAAGCATGACATGTAGTCGTAGTAGGGAGATTCCCTACCATTGTAGAGCACAAATAAGGTGTAAACCGTCCTTGAGTAATGCAATCAAAAAGGGGGCCGATTCCGGCAATCGGCCCAAATTATCTTTGTTATCCTCACCAAATGTTTGGCCTGTGTTCAGCATCGATTTAGCAGGTGGCGGAAAGCTGGGGTATGGGTTTACATCCGCTGATGAGCTAGAAGAGATTGACATCGGTCCTGGGGATAAGCCACGACCGACATTTATCAGCAAAAAGTTAGATCCGAATCTGCGGGGTCCGATGATAGCTTTGTTGAAAGAATATCCAGATTGCTTTGCCTGGGACTATACGGAGATGCCCGGGTTAGACAGGAGCATCATTGAGCATCGGCTCCCGCTTAAAAAAGGGTTTCGGCCATTCCAGCAGCGAGCACGACAGATGAAGGCCGAAATTTTAGAGGAAGTCAAGAAAGAGATCGAGAAAATGTTGAAGGCTGGGTTCACACTGTCTGTACGTGCATGGGCTATGTTTTTCGATGGATCGGCTTGTGATGATGGTTGCGGCATCGGCATTCTACTCGTGTCGCCCCGGGGGGCAACATATTCCTTCTCCATCAGGCTATCTACCCCTTGCACCAACAATGTCGTTGAGTATGAGGCAATACGCAAGGGAATGGAGTTGCTCATCGAAGCCGGAGCAGAAGCAGTGGAACTTTTTGGAGACTCCAAATTGGTGATTTCCCAACTCACGGAGGATTACAAGTGTGAGAGCGAGTCGCTCTTCCCATTATGGTTGCAATGCCGTGAGCTGATGGCACAGTTCAGGTACGTAAACTTTAACTGGATCCCGCGGTCGCAGAATACCGAGGCGAATGATCTTGCACAGATGGCTTCAGGCTACAAGGACATAGCAGATGGAACTGATGTTCAGGTACAGTTCCTGGAGGCGGACGACTGGAGAGCCGATATCTTCAATTACTTGGAAGATTCGGCTCGGGGGGCACCTAAACGGATAAGGTACAAGGCCATGAAGTATGTGCTTATTGGGGATGACATGTTCTACAGGACTCTGGAAGGGTTACTGCTCAAATGTCTGGGGCAAACCGAGGCAAATCGGCTCCTACACGAGGTACACGAAGGCGCCTATGGAACTCACCAATCGGCTCACAAGATGAAATGGTTGATCAGGCGATCAGGGTTTTATTGGCCCACCATGCTTAAGGACTGTTTTAAGTACTATAAAGGGTGTCAAGCATGTCAGAAATTCGGGAAGATTCAGATGGTACCTGCATCAGCGATGAACCCCATCATCAAGCCTTGGCCATTCCGAGGTTGGGGCATGGATATGATTGGCAAGATCAATCCTCCATCGAGCAAAGGCCACATGTGGATTTTGGCCATTACGGATTATTTCACTAAATGGGTGGAAGCCGTCCCTATGAAGTCAGTAAACTTGAAGGATGTTATCAATTTCGTGAAAGAACATGTCATTCATAGATTTGGGATTCCCCAAACTATCACGACCGATGGAGGTTCGGTCTTCATTTCTCACGAGTTTAGAAAGTTCTGCGAGGACACGGGAATTAAGCTGATCCGATCATCTCCATACTATGCTCAAGCAAATGGGCAAGCCGAAGCGTCCAATCAGAGCCTTATCAAGCTGATCAAGAGGAAAGTTGACGAGCACCCTAGGCGTTGGCACGAGGTTTTGTCAGAAGCTTTGTGGGCTTATCGCATGTCATGTCATGGAGCGATAAAAACCTTGCCATACCATCTAGTCTATGGACAAGAAGCCGTATTGCCCTGGGAAATTACGGCTGGATCGAGACGTGTCACTTTTCAGAACGATCTAACAACTGAAGAATATGCAGCCCTGATGAGTGACAGTGTTGAGGATTTAACTGAACTTAGGCTGTGGTCGCTTGAGAAAATTAAAGAGAACAAAGCCAAGGTAGCTCGTGCATATAATAAGAAGGTGAGACCAAAGGAGTTCCATGTTAGCGATTTGGTATGGGAAGCTGTATTGCCATTGGGGACTAAGGATGCAGCATATGGTAAATGGTCTCCAAATTGGCACGGGCCATACAGGGTCGACCAAGTTTTAAGGGGCAACGCGTACATGCTTGAGGAGCTGGACGGTGTGAAATTCCCAGTGGCTGTCAACGGTCAGCATCTCAAGAAATATTTCCCAAGCATGTGGGATGATGGACAGTGAAATATGGGGGCCGATACATGAAATCGGCCAGTGAAAAAATCCAGATTAATATTTCCCAAGCATGTGGGATGATGAACAGTGAAATATGGGGGCCGATACATGAAATCGGCCAAAAAAAAAAAAGCACAGCCATCGACTCTCGAGGTTCAAACTGTTACGAGCAGGTGTCAGGTTACATGAATAAGCTACTGAAGGAATGCCTCGAAGGCATGGAGGGCGTCAACACGGACACGATCCACCGCGGCGATCTCGGCTTCGTCATCATCGTCCTTGCCCGTCACTAGCTGCTTGTTCAGGGCACGTATTTCTGCCAGATCAGTCTTCAGTTGAGCTTTGAGGCCTTCTGCTTCGTCTTGGGAGCGGGCGATGAATGCTTCCTTGTCATGAATGAGCTTTTTAGTCGCCCGGACCTTCTCTTCGAGATCTTCCAATTCCTTTTTTAAGGTTGCAAGCTCGGCGGTGCTGACAGAGGTGTCAGTTTTGGCATCCAGAGACGCCTTTTTCTCATTGAGCCGCTGACATTTGGCTGCAATATCGGCCTTCAGTGGGAGTTGGGCGTGGCGTAGATTGATCCTCTCACGAGCCAACTTCACCCTTGACCCGTAGAAAGACAGAGTCACAACTGGCCAAAGCTTCACCTGCAATGCTACCGGGAGTTGGTCCTTGATTTCGTCAAGAACACTCTTCACCTCTTCAGAACCCTCGACCAACTTCTCGATTGGGGAGGACAGCAAGGCTTTGAGACGCTGGAATTGAGGTAAAACAGCGCTTGCTCGTGGTTCATCGTTGGCGGCAGAGGGAGCTGGTTCGATGGATTCAGGGTCGAACGTCAGCAGGCCTGAGATATCACAACCCTGGCAGGCGGGAGTGGCGTCAGTATGCGTCAAACAGGGAAGGATGAGTCGAAAGAAGCAAACATACCTCTCCTGAGATCAGGGGGATAGCCGACGGCGAGACAATCGGCTCGTGTGTTGTTGCTGAGGGCTTGGCCAGATTGGCAACCGTTTCATCTACACCTTCAGGGATTATTAGATCCAAGCTTGCGGAAGGCATCGGCACTTCCCCGACTTTCCCACTAGAAGTGTCATTTGTCTGCATGAAAGGTGCTTAGCCGATGTGAATAGCAATGAATCGGCATAAAAAAGGAGTGGTAAGAGTATGGAGGATAATTACTTTCGAAGCCTCCTGGCTCGATGAAGAAGTTGGCAGTCCCTTGCGAGCCCTCTTGGGGCTCACAGCTTGCCCCGCCTCGACTGATGCTCGGGGGGCAACAGGTTCAGGAACAGGCCTTTTCCTGGAAGCCGATGGTGGCACATCTGGCTGGCTCGGTGTGGTGGTTCTCTCAGAGTCTGCTGAGCTCGAATCTCCTCGATTGGATTGTGTTTCCTCGCTGGAGGTGTCTTCGATGGAGACCTGTAAGAAAGGGAGAGTTGGTAAGCACAAGCATGTTTACAAAGATAAATGAGATCAACCAAGGCATGAATCAGCGTACGTGCGAACTCTCTGGAGAAGGGCTCCGGCGCCTCAAAGTTTTCTTGGCCACTACCTTCCTCACCGCCGTTCTTGTTTTAGTTGGAACTCGGGAGGCAGCTGACCCGGAAGTTGCTTGGCTCTTGGAAGCCGATTTTGGTGATATCGGCTGGTTCTGCATCACAACCTGTTTCAAAGGTGGCGAGTTTTTGCAGAAAAGGACCATAGGAGCTGGTGGGAGGAATTCGAAGGGGGAGCCATCCTCGTTGGTAGGTTCTGGACCATCTTGTTGTTGCAAGGAGACAGAGCAGGTTATTAAAAGAATCGTCGTGAGCTGCATCAAGAAAATTTACAAGTAGTAGTACCTGTTCTACGGGAATGTCATATTCAGCATCGAGCTGTTCCAGCAACGGTCCCAAAGCTCTCCTGAAGGCATGAGTCTTCCACATTGACCACCAGTTCTCAAAACCATCGGTTGATGAAGCGAAAATGAGGTTGTTAGGGATTGGGATGGTCAGAGCATCGAAGAAGGAATAACACCTCTGACTGGTGAGAGGATCGGGCAGGTCAGCTCTGCTCTCTGTGAGATGGTGGAGAAAGAAATGAGGAGGTACTTGCCCAAGGCCAAATTGCCGAGCTGTTACGACCGGCTGGTAGAACTCGTATCCAGGCTTGATTATTCTGTTGGATGTGCTCATGCCAACTGGGAGGAAGCAGGGACGGATCACAGTGGAAAATAACTGCCGAGTGCTAGTGTCATCGGCAAAGCTGTCTAGCCTAAAGGAGATTGGATTTTCAAAATGTTCCGATTCCTCCGTGTAAGGAAAAAAGATAGGATTGTCCAGGCCTTGGAAGAAAATGCTGAACCACTTGGATGCTTCCTGAGGGATTAGTTTACTACCTGGCAGGCTATACAGAGCTTGGCCGTAGCTGGTGCATCGGGTCTGCTTCCCTTTGGCATCTGGAAAGGTGCAACTTGCCAAAAGGGGGAAGTTTGGGATATGGTTTTGAAAATACAGCTGAGCCCATAGCTGAATAAACCACCAAGGACCTCCTGTTTTGACTGCTATGTGGGAGGATAGTTTGACAGACATCAACTGGAGATATCGATAGACTTCTCCAAGGAACAGTTTGCCGATGCCAAGTTGAGTGCCTCTGGCAAGTTCATACGCCAAGGAGAGATAATTCTTGGTTGGAGCAAGGGAAGGGCCACAGAATATGAAATGTTCCAGCCAGAAATTGAGGAAGGCCGTGTGTTCTTTCTCTGTGACAGGGCCCTTAGTTTTCATGTGGCTTCGAAGATAGGCACCCTAGTTCGTGCAATCTGTTTTGGAAGAAAGCTTGAAGGGGACTTTTGGCAGCATAAAAGCAGAGGGGCTGGGTGATGTGACGTCCAGACCAGTAATCATCACCACGTCTAACAGAGTTGGTGTCATGGGGCCATGGCCGAACATGAAGCAGTTCAGAGCATCAGACCAGAAATAGCCGATGGTTTTTAGAAGATTTTCATGTTTCTCAAGGGGAGACAATGACAAAGACAAGGCATCGGCTATTCCCGTGGTTTCCCATTGGGATTGGTAAGTTTTGGCTACCCTACTGTACCAATAAACCCAATATTCAGGAGGATTAGGCCAGGCTCGCAAGCAGTCGGCCCAAGAATCCAAATCTAGGTTTTGGCTTACGAAGGGGATTCTGTTTGCTTCGCAAGAGATCAGATGGGCAGGACTAGATTCTGTGCGGGGGCCAAGACAGAGAGAATTTGGGAGAGAAGGATGCGGCAGCAGAATGTCTGAAACCTAAAATTTAATGATGGAATAAAGCATTAATTCAGGTGTTTGCTATTAATTCTAGCACCGTGCTCAAATTGCGAGGAGCAGTTGAGGGTTACCTTCAGACCGGAGACCGCTGTGTTGGCATTGGACGATTCCGCCATCTAATTTGCCGGCGGAGATGGATCTATGCGGTGGGGAATCTAGGGTTCGTGTCGCCGTGAGCCTGATTTATTCAATGAGGCAATTGGAGATCTGAGTTAGCCTTTTTGAAGATGGTCGCAGGTTACCGTTTGAAATTGGAAAGTGACCGCTCAGACTTATCTAAATAAGCGACCGAGTTTGACCTTGCCAACGTTTGTGGGAAAAGCCGATGTGTTGCCATCGTCTCTTTGGGCTTTGACTTGGTTGACCATATCAAGCGTGGTATGGTGAAAGCCGATTCGTTACTATCGGCTTTTGGAACGTTGACCTATTTGACTATCGGCAAAATCAAATTGGGGAAAAGCAATCTTTGTTGATTCCAAAGACGGTTGTTTACAATGAAGCCGATTGCTTACAAAGTGGAAATCTACTACTAGTACTACTACCACTAATTCCTAATCTAGAAGGCGGCGTCGTCGTCGTTGCCGCTGCCGTTAGCGTCGCCGTCTTCGCTGTCATCGGCGCTGCTGCCGGCGTAGTCCTCGCCGCTGCTGCTGAAGTTGTCAGCGGGGGCCTCCTCGTCGTCGTCGTCGTCGGTGTCCTCGCTGGACCCGGCGCGGAAGCGCTTCACCGGCGGGTATTTGTCGGAGGAGGTGTCCTCCTCTGCTTCTTCCTCCTCGTCGGAAGAGCCGATGTCCTCGCCCCAGGACACGGCGTCGTCGGCGCTCTCCGCCTCCAGTTCCCCGTCGACGAGGAACTGGAGGTCCTCCTCGCCGTCGGTCAGGGACTCGTCGTCCTCTGACTGGGCGGCGAAGTCCCAGTCCCTCTCGTCCCACCATTGTGGGGCGAGAGTCTCGTACGCCGCCATTGGCGGGTGCTCCGGCGTCGGCTCCCGGTCGGTGGAGTTGGAAGATTGGAAGGAGAGGCCGGATGATTTGGAGGAAGAAGAGGAGGCCATGGCAGAGGAAGAGGGTTTTTTGGGCTAATGGAGAAGAATGAGGATGCAACTTGTTCGGATGGATTTAAATAAGGGGAATAGTGGAAGATGGTTCAATGCCATAGCGGTTTTCGAGAATGTGGTGCCAGAGTTGTCAAATCAGTACTGCGGAGAAGTTGAGAAGGCAAGGCATCATGATGAGGAGGCGATGTGACGGTTCTGCTCTGTAACGCGTGACCCGATGAAGAAAAAACAGAGTGGTTTTGGAATTATTATTGCCAAAACCAGGGGGGCATGTGTTATCGCCACATTTTGGCCAAATGAGGAGATGGGCCGTAATCAAGATGGGCTTGGAGGCTGGATCGGCCTTGCGCGTGGATTTGGGCTAAATTGCCCGTGTATCTGTATATTATGATAGATTACGTGTCGGTTTAAATAAGAGATAGAGTTGTTAGGTTTATTCCAAAGATAGAAAGTCTCCGGACTATAAATATGTACCTAGGGTTATTGAGAAAGGAGGACGATCACGTTCACAACAAACACAATCTCGGCGCATCGCCACCCCTTGTTTCGAGGGTTTCTTTCAGGTAAGCGTCGTGCTGCCTAGATCGCATCTCGCGATCTAGGCAGCATCTGCTTATGCGTTATTTGGTGTTGCTCGTACTGAAGCCTTGTTGATGGCGAGCAATACTGTTATCATAGATTTGTTTGGGCTAGCATCAGTACCTTTCGCTATGTTTGCTTAGTCATGCTGCCCCTAGAGATCTCGCTGCCTTTGCACCTATTTTGGGTGTAAGGGCAGCATCTTGCTTGTTCTTTATTTAGTCGATTCGATCTGTTATAGTTGTTCCTTGTTCTCCAAGGATTAGTTTGATATCCGCATGGTTAGGCCTTGCAAACGGATTGAACGATCCAGTAGTATGTAAGAATATGGTTTGCTGATTCGAGAGGAGTCGTTCCGGGAATTGACTTTATGTTGGTTTTTTGGCCTCCTCTAGGGTTAGTTTTCTGTTATTCTTCGTATCTACCAGGCTCAATTACGTGTGGGATGTTCCAATTATGTGGTGAAAGCGTTAAACTGTCGTAGATCGATTTAACTTGTATTGACCAAGCAAAACCCCATGTTATCGTAGATCTAATGCAGATCCATGGGACAATCGGCTACATGAGCCGATTCACAGGGAAACCTGAGAGCCGATCGAGGCTCGGATTTAATGTTTACGTGTTTGCCATGCAGGAAACTAATCGAAGCAATCCACCACCTTCCTGACCAGGTATAGGTCAGGTGGCACGCCCTTGCATCAGCCAGGACGTGTGCCGGAGTTTTGCGGGCCGTTGCCCGAGGGACCAGGGCCCACCAGCAGTTCTGGGAGCCTCCCGGCTCTTCGTGTTGCTCGTCGCTGCTCGCCGGTGGGTTTTGGCAGGCAACAAAATCCTAACTAGTGAAAATAAAAACAAGAAACAAAAAGATGTAATTGCAGAATCTAAAGGAAATAACTCCGAGCACTCACACAGGAGGATGCGAGTACCTTTTACCTTACCTTCCCGGCAACGGCGCCAGAAAAGAGCTTGATGTCTACGCACTTCTATTCTTGTAGACACTTGTTGGGCCTGCAAGTGCAGAGGTTTGTAGAACAGCAGCAAGTTTCCCTTAAGTGGATCACCCAAGGTTTATCGAACTCAGGGAGGTTAGAGGTCAAAGCTATCCCTCTCAAACAACCCTGCAATTACGATACAGAAAGTCTCGTGTGTCCCCAACACACCCAATACACTTGTCAGATGTATAGGTGCACTAGTTCGGCGAAGAGATAGTGAAATACAAGTGGTATAGATGATTATAAGTAGCAAACGTGATGTGAAATAAATATCGCTGCGAGCAAACAAGTAACAAAATAGCAAGTAAACGGTGTGCAAAGCTTGGAAACAAGGCTTAGGGATCATACTTTCACTAGTGGACACACTCCCAACAATATAACATGAATGCACAAATAGATAACTTCTCTCCACTATGGTACTCTGAATTACTCTCCTATTGAATAACACTAATCATTGTGTAGTGGCTACAGAAGCACCCCTTAAAGTTCATCAAGTACTTGACAAGACCAGTCATAGAGATATCCAAATCAGATCACAACTCAAGATAGAAATCATTGCAACTTAGACCAAGTACTAACACGGTGCACACACTGTCAACATTACACCATGAAAGGAGGAATAGATCACTCAATACTATCATAGTAATAATTACTCTCATAATCCACAAGAGATCATGATCATAGCCTAAATCAAGTACCACCACGATGCACGCACTGTCACCGTTACACCATGGCAGGAGGAATAGATTACTTTAATAATCACCACTAGAGTACACTATAACAATTAAGCATAGGAGTAGCATAATATCTGAATAATAACATCTACTTGTTCAACATGATACAAAGCTCACGATCACATAAAGATCACATCATGGGAGAGAGAGGTGAACCACATAGCTACTGGTAGAGCCCTTAGCCCCGGGGATGAACTACTCCCTCCTCATCATAGGAGACAGCAAGGTTGATGGAGATGGCGATGAGGTCGATGGAGACGGCGGAGACGGCGATGGAGACCGATGGAGATGGCTCTGGGGGCACTTCCCCGTCCCGGCAGGGTGCCGGAACAGAGACTTCTATCCCCCGAAATTCGTCGGTGGCGGCGGCGGAACTGCGGAACTCTTTCTGGAAAATTGCCGACTCCTCTAGGGTTTTCCATCCCGAGGCTTTATATAGGCGAAGGGGCGATGTCAGAGGAGGGCCAGGGCCTCCTAACACATGGGTGGCACGGCCAGGGGCCTGGCCGCGCCACCTGTGTGTGTGGGGCCCCTGTGGCCCACCACCTACTCCTCTTCGGATCTCTCGAAGCTTCTGGGTAAAATAAGACTTCAGGATATGGTTTCGTCCAATTCCGAGAATATTTCCTGTGTATCACTCTGAAACACAAAAACAACAGAAAACAGGGAACTGGCACTGTGGCACTCCGTTAATAGGTTAGTTCCGAAAAATGCATAAAAATGCCACTAAGTGTAACAAAACAATAGGCAAATGGTGTAAAAACAAGCATGGAGCATCAAAAATTATAGATACGTTTGAGACGTATCATGGACACACTCCCAACAATATAACATGAATGAACAAATAAATAACTTCTCTCCACTATGGTACTCTGAATTACTCTCCTATTGAATAACACTAATCATTGCGTAGTGGCTACAGAAGCACCCTAAAAGTTCATCAAGTACTTGACAAACACCACTCATAGAGATATCCAAATCAAAGCATAACTCAAGATAGATATTATTGCAACTTAAACCAAGTACTAACACGGTGCACACACTGTCAACATTACACCATGAAAGGAGGAATAGATCACTTCAATACTATTATAGTAATAATTACTCTCATAATCCACAAGAGATCACAATCATAGCCTAAACCAAGTACCACCACGATGCACGCACTGTCACCGTTACACCATGGCAGGAGGAATAGATTACTTTAATAACACCACTAGAGTACACTATAATAATTAAGCATAGGAGTAGCATAATATCTGAATAATAACATCTACTTGTTCAACATGATACAAAGCTCACGATCACATAAAGATCACATCATGGGAGAGAGAGGTGAACCACATAGCTACTGGTAGAGCCCTTAGCCCCGGGGATGAACTACTCCCTCCTCATCATAGGAGACAGCAAGGTTGATGGAGATGGCGGTGAGGTCGATGGAGACGGCGAAGACGGCGATGGAGATCGATGGAGATGGCTCCGGGGGCACTTCCCCGTCCCGGCAGGGTACCAGAACAGAGAGTTCTGTCCCCCGAAATTCGTCGGTGGTGGCGGCGGAACTGCGGAACTCTTTCTGGAAAATTGCCGAATCCCCTAGGGTTTTCCGTCCTGAGGCTTTTTATAGGCGAAGGGGCGATGTCAGAGGGCAGCCAGGGGCTCCTCACACAGGGGCGGCGCGGCCAGGGCCTGGGCCGCGCCAGCCCTATGTGAGGGCGGCCTGTGGCTCCTCTCCTTCCTCTCTTCGGATGTCTGGATGCTCCCGGGAAAAATAAGACTTCTGGCTTTTGTTTCGTCCAATTCCGAGAATATTTCCTGTGTATCACTTCTGAAACACAAAACAGCAGAAAATAGGGAACTAACACTGTGGCATCTTGTTAATAGGTTAGTTCCGGAAAATGCATAAAAGTGCCACGAAGTGTAACGAAACAATAGGCAAATGGTGTAAAAACAAGCATGGAGCATCAAAAATTATAGATACGTTGGAGACGTATCACATCCCTACTAAGCTAAATAAATATAATCACAAAAGATCCATTTGTAGTTCCAAGGAGGCATGGAGCAGAACTTTTCGATTGTCCATATGCCCTCATCGTGTGCCATCTCCTCCCCATCCCCAAAAGCATAAGGGCAGAAGGCCACACCGACCTCCTTCTCGGTTCTTCTTATCTTCTCTTTTTTCCCTCTCTCCTCAATATGGGTGGCAAGATTCAGATGATTTAGCTGGCGGTGGACTGATAAATTAGAACATCACTGAAGATCCCTTCCCTCCTCGTGCTTGCCTAGGTAAATAACATCAATTTCTTCATCTCTATTGGGATTTGGCTGCTAAATTTCGAAATTAGCTAGATACCTACATAGCCTTTATTTTTTCTCTAGGATAGTCATGGTTAAGAGCAAGAATTCACAAAAGAGACCAAGATCTTACTGTTTATGCATCTCAGAAAGGGCTTACATGCAGCTCGGTGACAGCAGCAACATCGGTAGCTGGCGATGCTAGTTTCGATGTGACATTCTAGGCAGGAGACATCGATGATGAGGGATTTCAAGTCGCTGGTGTGCTGTTCTATCAGGTCGCCGTCTCAACCAGGTGCATCTTGTTTCTTCCCCTCAGATCTCGCTCAGTTTGGCTTAGCACAAGAAAATTGGTAAATCAAAGGCCGCATGTAACTTCCTGAGCATGCAAACAATGTACGTCACCTGAAACAAAGATGGAGTAGTCAAAAGTTAAGTATGAGCAAAATACAGGGCAAGTGAATGCAAGAAGTTTGCTAATAAGATCATGTAGAAGCAAACTGAGTCATGATGAGATGGTGACTTGGTTGCACTAATCATTTCCAAAATAATAATATGTGTGCATACAGAAGAAAAGGAAGCATGTTTATTTTGTAAACACATGTGCATGGCAGCAAATTATCCAGATTGATAGAGCATATTGAAATCTAGGGTTGGCTAAATAATTCATATCGCTATCTAAATCTATGCATGGCTGAATTGTTTCAGCAGACCAAGAACAACGACAGTGACTCAAATAACTTTCAGGCATCATTTAGGGGAAGAAATATTTGGCTGCAAGGACATTGCTAAATTTTTGTACTACACAACCAAACGGATGCAAGTGGCCGATTGCACACTCAGGTAAAATAGTGAGACTTTTTAGGGATAACTAACATCATACAGAGAAAGGTAAAATAGTGAGATGTATAAAATACACTCTTATTCAATGTGATCATCATAGAAGATCCAAGTTTGATTGTCAGGCCAAACAGGAGGCCTCTCATGAAATGGCTTTGGTAGGTGGACTTCACTAAATAAGCTAATGATTGTGCACCAGTTACATAAACATAGCACATATCTCATATTTTATATGATGATACAAACCGAGATATAGACCATGGTACTTGACAATTAGGACTGGTCATGCTTTAATGCATATTCAGATGACATGTACATAATGATGTAGCTGCACACTTCTGTTAATTCAAACCACGTTCATTACGGAAAGTGTGTGCTCTATATTTAGAGAGCAAATATGATATTTTATGCCACCGAAACACATAAGTTCAAACAAACAAATTCACACAATAATAGCAGAGAAATACCTTTCATTTTTACCTTTAGTAGCAAGTAGCAAGAAATGAGCCCATTGCTCGTATAATGAATAGTACCAAACTGACAATGTTCTGGACAATAATTGCATCAACCTGCATGCATTAAAAAATCATTTCACATCTTATAGATGAAACGTATAAAACATAAGACATGTTGAGCACATACTCCCTGCCAAACACTATACACATAACACTAGCTGAAACTTCATTGTAGCTCACACAAGCTTAGAGTTTCAAATACCTTGTTAGCATGGACCAATAAGTTATATATACATCATTGTCTGGATACAAAACGGAAGAGCATAAATCTGTAGCTAATTGAGAGAATATAAGGATACTATTGGGCTGTTCAAGAGTAGATGAATCTAAAATTTCAAGTTTTCAATCCTAATGCATAACACAATTTTTAGGAAATACCGAGTAGCTTTCTGAATCCGGTTAAACTTTTGCATTCTGATTCTAATATTGTGACTACAGTATAATAATCATGAAGTTTGTGCCTACAGTTTGGATCCTCAGCCACAAGTAAACCGAGCTTATGCGACACTCGAGTAAACCAGAAGTACTCCTAATATGACAGCCAAGTAAACCGGAAGAATTACACATGATGTGACAATTAAAAATACCATAAGAAATAAGCAGTTTGAGTATCTGGCATGTTTCATGGATGAAATATACATACCTCTCTGAGATCATATCCACTATTTTGCAAGGCATAAACCACACCTCCTGCATGGCTTTCCCATTTAATGTTCACTGTCTTCTTAGTAGGCTTTTGCAAGTCAGCAAATCTGTTAAAAGTGATGGAGCATGCAAAATATTCACTTGCTTTATTAGCTCTTTGCTTGTGACATCTTGTGACACTATTGAAGATTTTAATAGAGCAAAGAATAAATCATCATGACATTTTTCTTCCCACCGCATTCACATTTTTGCTAGGTCAACAACACCAGTGAAGCTGCAAGAAGTAAGAACGAAGATCTTCAAAAAATCAACCCTTAGGAGCACTTTCATTTCCTAAATTATAATTACTGTGAACATAGAAAGGTAATGCACTGTTGCCATGCTAATGATGACCATAATAAACACAAAATCTTCTTTAATAATCCATATTAATAAAGGAATAAGTATGTTTGCTAACAACCTAAACATAAGAATATGCCAGTATAAGAAGTTACAGTTACCTAAGAAACTGAAATTAATTTATAAAGTGAGAGATAAACATTATGGAATCGACTGAGGAAATAATTAAGGGGAATTATATCCATAGAATGTTCCAAGTTCCAACTATGGACAGTTTTGATGCAATGCATACACGTAATACATGCCACGTTACTGATAATGCAACTTTTGTTAGTTTTAGCGGCTCCGAGTTTAATGAGTATAGCATGGAAGCCTGAATCCAGATCTACCAAAACATTGGTATAATAAATAAAAAGAAAGAATATTTTTAATCTCGGGATAAAAAGAAAGAATACCAAAACAAGTGTCCAGCACAGGCTACCAGATCAATTGCAGGTTAACCCATTTTAATTTTGTATAATAAATAAGCATATTTATATGAACTCCATCAAGTGTGATACTAATCCCTTTTATAAAATAAAAGGCCCAACCCAAAGAGTGAACAGTCCCATCAAAATGACGTTGTAGTTTCTGAAGCATTCAGTCAAAGAGCTTTGATAGAATGATGCGATCCAAATAGCATATGTAAAATACTGAACTGAGCACCACCTAAATGATGTGTACCTCCTGAACTTGTGAAACACACAAACAAATTATACAAAATCCTATCAAAGAAATATAGCAAATTGAAGTGAACACCATCCTTCGCAGACTCTCTGTTTCAGGACAAATGAACAATCTTAAAATGGATATATAGTATAAATTGTCTCGACCTCGTAATCTATTTCTTATATGTTAGCCTGAGATAGTACTTTAGCACCTAGCCAAGGGCAGTTAAGAAAAGCTGATACTTATCCAATATAAACAGAAGCCGAGATTTGACTATAAGTCCTAGAGCAAAAATGATCCCAGCAGATTTCTAAGAAAGATGAAAGCTTCAGCTATAGAAACTCAAGACAATGGTAATTATAGTATCAAATTCACTATGTTGGTTTAATAAAGAGTTCCTGCATTTGTTTAGATAAAACCAAAACTGAAAGGAAATTGAGCTCTGAAACACTTAATTACCATGCTATGTTCTAACAGAACGCACGTTAAGTAGGTTCAATGCTAAGTTCTCACACAACGCCTTTAAACACTTTACGAACTAACATCGTTGCTTTAACATATCAACTGGCAATTCAATGCTATATAATAAGCTGAGATCTGTACATAAAGTAAAATTCAGTAACCTGCTGCAAAATTGGTATGCATATATGGACCAGCCAAATGCTCTGTTCACTGAATCTATGACGCCCATCCTCTGCTCGGTTTCCTCGCCCCTCTCTGGTGAACCTGTACAAAATTGAGAACGTTGGCTTAATTTAATTCTTGAGCACGTACATCTCTTCATGCAGTTTTAATCAACGTAAAATCGAGTTATTTTTTGTCCCTATGGCCCCTGCCCCGAAACTGTCGTCTCTCGCCACATCGAAAAACCTGAAAGAACACCAAATTAGACATTAAAAAGGTAGAATGGCCATTAGCATCCCATGAGAGAGTGAAACTGTAAACAAACTGACCACCTAATTACACACCAAGATGGGATACAACCAAGGATGAGCATGCACACATTTATGCAGTGGTGTGCGGAAGAAATCAGTGGATAATCAAGCCAGCTTGGATGCAACCAATCATAAAGTGTGCTAGCATTTTTAAATAACCAGTATGCAAATTCCAAGGTACTGTGTGCTAGCACACTTGTATGGCAGAACTATGCAAACATAAAATCTATTAAGCAGAAAATCACAAGAACAACTAATAATATCAATGTTGATGTGAGAAAAGTCTATCTAGAATTAGACGACACCAATCATAAAGAGAGAATGCAATCTCTGTTCCTACCAGAATTTTAGTCAACCATATAAGCAAACTCTAAAGAATATTGTTTAGCTATTAATACAAAGGAAGACGTGCAAAAGACTGAAAAGATAATTACAAAACAAAAAAAAAGCAAGCACGTGGCATGAAGCCACAACTGCATGAAAGGATGCCGCGACTGCTTCAGTAGGAGCTTCAAAAAATAATAAGGCATATAGCTGGTGTACCTTGTTCATCATGTTTCATTGGCCAATAGTGGGCAGGACATACATCTCTCTGCCCCTATCATGGTACTTAAGCTAATGCAACAAAAAATGCAGTCAGTTCCTCCCAATACAAAAAATCAGTTGTTGTGTAATCGCAACTGAAAAGTCATACCCTTAGCGGAGGCAGAACACGAGCTTCGACCGATGCAAAGTGCTCATATTGCCAAACTCCTGTGCAAAAGGATATTCATAGTATGCATGTCAACAGAACAGAAGAAATAGGAGCTGGCTACACCTTGCCAAAGTATTTGAGAAGACATGGTTATGAGAAATTATGTAATACCTTTCATTAATTGAAGAAAGACCGAACTTCTAAAATAACTTAACAATCCATGAGCGGAACGCTCTTCAAATTCAAAGATAAAATAGGTAGAACTCATGCCTGAAGTTTTCTTGCGCTCCGTGAATCTTCCAATTTATACTCCAGTAGTTCATATTCATGATGCCTAAATGAAGTTAAGTAAAGAAAATGGCAATAAGTTATGCAGCTCACATACATGGATTATCATATTAAAAATGAATTACTGGCCATTTACCTAATAGTAGCCACTAAAGAAGAGAAACGACGAATTGTACTACCTATAAAGAGAATAATTGCAGAGAAGCGAGAACAGAACAATATGTGAAGCTTGAATCTGCAGAGAACCACATCCTTAGAAAGAAATTAATTGAAATTGCTTTCAACAAAAATTGAGATGTGTTGAGGAAATGTATTCCTCAAAGAAAAATACACAACATGTTTAGCTCATAAAGGTAAACACCAACAAATGATCTGACAGGCATTATACAGGAACATTTGGTTTCCAGTTAAGACACAAAGAGCATGGTAATACTGGTAGACAAAGATAAGTAATCTACGCACCGTTCACAAACTAAAAACCTTCTGCCTCTCATTGCAGTAGCAAACTTTGAAGGAAGAACTAAATACAAATCTGGCAACAAACCTACTGTTTAAAGAACATGCCAATGAACAGAACATATAATCTGGGCAGGAAATACTGGAAGCATGATACGAAAAACTGTAGTGCAAAAACCAAACAGATTATATGTGCAGAAATGCAAACAAAATAAAATAATAAACCTTTGAGCATACCAAAGTTGATGGAGAAATAAGAATATTGTGTTGGTGTCAAGTTAATTGCAGGTAGCAGACGGCGGCGTTGACAGTGGGGTTCAAATTCGTCGCCCTCCAGCAAGTTGATTTCCAAGGGAGAAACTTGATTTCCCATCTCCCTTGGCTTAATTACAAAACTGTAAACACCTATATGGAGAATACATAAAACATACATTAATATTAGCTAGGATTTTCATCAAACACTTTGTATGCACCAGGTACAAAAAGATTTGAACATATCAAAATGTGTTGCTTAGGGGCCTAAATCAAACAACTGCACCTCCACTTTTCCCTCATCCTGTAGGAGAGCACCTTTGACACAGAGGGAAAGAGAGATAAGAGGAAGAACCTGAAAAAAATAAGAGACATAGGAGGTTGGTTGCTGCGTTGTTTGTTGGTGTTTGGCGAGGAGGCTAGGTAAATTGCACAGCTGAACATCAAACTAAAGCCGAAACTGAAGCAGTGCTCCTCGGATGTGCCACCTCCTCCACAATACGCTGCGTCCTCTCTACATCAGCCACAAAAAGATTATAAGAGAGGAATACGAGGGAGAAAAAAGAGAAAATCAGAGAGAGAGAGAGAGAGATAGAGAGAGAAAGAGAGAGGAGGGAGAGGAAGAGGAACCTGTAAGGTACTCATCCTCCTTGCAGTTCCGGGAAGGCATGGAGGTCGTGGAGCTCGAACGACCGCCGGGGAGGAGCATCTCAGCCAGGAAATCGCCCATGCCGCAAGCACAGCAGCGTCGAGAGGCTCCTGCTATGGACGCGGGCGACATGCCCTCCTCGTCCAACTCCACGTCCATCCTTCTCTGGCATGCCTTGCCTGTCTCTGCGGCCACGTGATGGCGGAGCAGACCGCCTCCTCGCGACGCTTCGCGCCTGCCGTTCCCTCGCCTTGCGCCGCCGCCACCGTCTCGTGTCGTCGCCGCGCCGCCAGCCCGCGCCGCCGCCTCCTCCTCCAGCCGCCCGCTCGTCCCTGCGCCGGGAGCCGCCGCCGCCTCCTTCTCCAGCCGCCCGCTCGTCCCTGCGCTGGGAGACGCCGCGCCACCGTCGCCTCCTCGAGCGAGCAAGCGAGGAGGAAGGAGGGCACGGGATTGGGGTAGGGTTTCACCGGGGCGGCCCTTTTATACCGGCACGGTAAAAACGAATGGACGGCCGAGATTTAATCTAAAACACGATCCGACGGCCGTTTTTTGGTATAACCGCGGCCCCACCTGTCGGGCGCAAGTGGGTGTGCAAGTGGGCTGACACGCTGATGCAAGTGGGAAGCGCACCGCCCTCTGACCACTGGGCCCCGATAACTCGGCCCCACCCGTCATTGATCTATTGGCTAAAACATTCGGTGCAAAAAAAAGCACTGTAGCACCCAGGAAAAAAAAACAGATCGCGGATCAATGGCTGAGATGCTCCCGTGGCGGCGATCGGACGGCCCAGAATGGCTAATCGCCGTGGAGGCGAGCTGTCTATGCACGAATTATACCTTTAGATATGATCGAATGGAAGCAGAGTAAGCAAGGAAAAGCATGTCAGCAATGCCGACCACCGTGCTGCTGCTGCTGCTGATCGTGGTTCATTCGCTGTCCCTGGCGGCGGCTCAGCGGCAGCCGTCCGTGGCGCTGCCGAGGTGCCAGGACGCGTGCGGTAACGTCACCGTCCCCTACCCCTTGGCATCGGCGCCGGCTGCTACCGCGTGGACAGCCTCCAGGGCGGGGGCTTCCAGCTCGAGTGCGACGAGTCCGGCCCTTCCCCTCCGCGCCTCACCATCTTCAGCTGGAGCTACCGCCTCGGGGCCATCTCCCTCGAAGACGGCGAGGCCACGTCCTACGTCGTGGCGAAGCGCCAGTGCTACAACTCCACGGGCGGGTACGACGGCGGGAACACCATGGACGGCATGTCCGTCCAAACCACCGCCTACCTTTTCTCGGCGGCCAAGAACCGCCTCGTCGCGCTCGGCTGCCCCAACCTCGGCTTCTTCGTCGACGGCCCCGGCCGGCAACTACGTCAGCGGCTGCATGTCCGTTTGCCATGCGTCACTGTTCGCCACGCCGGGCTCGTGCACCGGCGTCGGGTGCTGCCAGATCGCGATCCCCTTGGGGATGTACTACTACGAGCCGCACCAGCGCGACTTCCCCAGGGGGCTGAATGCGGACACGTTTACCATCGATTCCACGCCCTGCCGCTACGTCTTCCTCGTCGAGACAGAGTGGTTCGATGGCGACCGCATCATCCTCAACCGCACCGACGATTTTGAGGCGCCCGTCGTGCTCGACTGGGCCGTAAGGAACGTCGGCAACTGCAGCGCCGCCAAGCGAAACGCGACGGACTTCGCGTGCCGGAGTGAGCACAACGAGTGCTTCGATGTCAAAAACAACGGGGACGGGTACCGGTGTAAATGCTCCACGGGCTACGAAGGGAACCCCTACCTCGACAAGGGATGCACAGGTAAAAAACATCCTCACATAACTGATGAATTCCTTTTTGTCAGATGGAAGACCTTGAGAATACTTAATTGTACTACATCTTTTGAGCACTGAAATCTTTAGCATTGTGTCATGAATTTGTCTGATAAAATGGTGATTAATTGCCTTTCAAACCCAAGACATTGACGAGTGCCAACTTAAAGACAAATATGTGTGCTATGGCGTCTGCGCGAACACGCCGGGAAGCTACAATTGTCACTGCCCTTCGGAGACAAGTGGGGATCCCACCGTGAAGAATGGATGCCGACCAAAGGACAAGTTCACCTTAACTCTCAAAGTAGTTACAGGTACATTTACTCAATCGATGGTCATCATACAAAACCTGTTGTACTCATCTCATTTTCTTCTTATGAATGTAAACTAATGTTATCTATGGAGTGTCATATTCAGCAGTTGGCGTGGGAGTGATCTTGTTAGGGTCCATATTCTGCGGCACCTGCCTGGCGCTGCAGATTAGCAACCTCATGAGAACAAAGAAGAAATTCTTCGAGCACAATGGAGGAGTCATCCTGCAGCAACAGATGAGGTCATACAATGGAACCATGGGTGGATCCTCCGGCGGGTTCAAGATATTCACCACCGAAGAGCCCAAGAAGGCGACGAAAAACTTCGCCGCCGACCAGATCCTCGGTCGTGGTGGCCACGGTATCGTCTAGAGAGGTGTCATGGAGGACAATTCGGTGGTGGCCATCAAAAAGTCCAAGATGATGGAGGAGGCTGAGACTAAGGAGTTCACGAGGGAGATGCTCATCCTCTCCCAAATCAACCATCGGAACGTCGTCAAACTGCTCGGCTGTTGTCTTGAGGTGGAGGTGCCAATGCTGGTGTATGAGTATGTCTCAAATGGCACCCTACACCAGTACATCCATGGCGGTAAGGGCCTTGACGCTCACACGGCCTTGGATATCCGTCTTCGGATAGGGGCGGAGTCGGCGGAGGCGCTGGCCTACATGCACTCGTCGGCCTCGCCACCGATCCTTCACGGCGACGTAAAGACGGCCAACATCCTGCTCGACGGAAGCCTCACAGCAAAAGTAACGGACTTTGGTGCGTCAAAGTTAGTTCCAAGCGACGAGGCCGAGGTCATCGCCACGCTAGTGCAAGGCACCTGCGGGTACCTGGACCCACAGTACCTTATGACATGTCAGCTGACCGACAAAAGCGATGTATATAGCTTTGCAGTCGTGCTGTTGGAGCTGCTGACCAGGAAGAGGGTCCTTTGTTTTGACGGCCCGGAAGAAAATAGGAGCCTAGCTTGTGTCATGCTTCGTGATGGCCGTGAAGTCTAGCCGACATGACGAGCTCATGGACAACATTGTGAGGAAGGAAATGGGGCCAGAGGCACTGGAAGGGGTCACAAACCTCTTGATGCGATGCTTGAGCATGAACGGTGATGAGCGACCGAGGATGAAGGAGGTAGCAGAGAGGCTAGAGGCACTGAGGAGATACCAACGACATCCATGGGGTCACACTGGTGGTGGTGATTTGGAGGAGGTGGACGAGAAGGAGGAGGAGAATAGCTTGCTTGGGAGGAAGCAACAATGTGATGTGACCTACAAAATCAGACCGCATGACGTGCTTGATCTTGAGGGGGGCAGTACATACACTTATAGCTTGTAGGTCAACGTTACCATATTTGGCACCATTCTTATTGCAAAATTAATTAATATGTATAAAATGTCTTTTGCGCTTGAACATAAATGTTCACATAATATAGAACATATGAGTTTAACTCGTATTACTTGACCAGTTAACAATTTCTTGGAGGTTTGACCTTGGCACCACGTGGTATCGGTTTGTCCAGAACACTTACGCTCGAAGATTCTTGATCAAAAGACATTTTATTGTCCCTAAAAGATCGGGTGCTCGATACTATTGGTTTGAGTTGGTGGTGAATGCACTTTTGCTATACATCATTTGAGTTTTAATTTTACTCCTAATAAAAAATGAAATCACTAATTAATATCTGCTTCATTTGATATGCCATGCAGCCAATCATATTAAATACATCCACAAATCACGCGTAGAAATCTCGCTCAATTATTCTACTCCCTCCGTCCCGGTGTATAGGTCCTGCACGTGTCCCTAAATCATCATTTTGACCAACATAATACAAGTTATATACTATAAATTATATATCACTAGAAACTTCAAACTTTATACTATCTAATGGTATAATTTTTATATTGTAAAATTTAGATTATATTTGTCAAAATGATGATCTAGGGATACGCGCAAGACCTATACACCGGGACGGAGGGAGTACCTTTTCTTTCATCTCAGACATGCAATCGGTAAAGAGCTCTTCAAATTTTTGCACGCAGTATTTAATGTAATAGCAATTTATTCTCTAATAACTATTCCCCTTCATTCACGCGAGAAGAGCTAGCGCCATGTAGTTGGTTTCTATGTAAAACTTAAGTTGAGGCTAATGAAACTTAAGCCAGTGTTTTATTTTCAATTGTGTCCGCTTTATTTTCGTTGCACTATAAGGTTGCTTCATACATCATACTAAATAATAGATTGCTTCATATGATTTTTTTTGGCCCTACTAAAATTCTTATAATCAGGTCAAAATTAGAATCGTACATGATAGGAAATGTTTATCATTTTCCCTCTCTATTACTCTTTAATTTCAGCCAATTAAAAGGCATGCATTTGTATGTAATTTTTTGTCGCACAGTCTCAAAACAGTTTCACATGTAGAGAAATTTATAAATATGGAGGAACGAGCAGGTTTAGAGGGAGGAGGGCCACATGCATGCCACTAATCAACTAATTGTGGTTAACGAACAGAATAAATACGATTTTATTAGCGGCTAATCAATGAGCCAATTTAATCCTAATTTTGTTAATGAATGGAATAAATTCAATTCTAATATGAGGAAGTACTACTACTACTCCTACTCCCTCCATACCGGTTAATTATCCCATTTAGATATTTTCAGATAAACTTTGACCAATAAATTTCTTAACAAAATATGAGGTGCATGTCATAAAAAATATACCATTGGAAAGTTATTTTAAATATGAATCAAATTGTATAATTTTTTTGGCATATATCTCATATTTCTTAACCAAATTTATGATTAAAGTTTTTCTCAAAGCACGTAATTGCATAATAAACCGGCATGAAGGGAGTACTATTTTCACGTAATTATAGCTGTTTTCTTGCCTGACCGCTGCTCGTTAGCGCTGAGTTCAGATTGAATCAAATTATATTTTTCTTTCCTATTTACATGCACAATGCACACAATCAAATTAATTATTCATTTTCTTCTTGCTGAAAAAATGTGAATTTATCACCAGGCCCATAGGCCTTAACATCGGCTCGTTGCGTAAGTCACGAGCACCTATGTTTACCAAATTATTTTCCCGATGCCCTAGCTAGGTTTAGGTAGACGGTCGCTAAGATCTCAACCGCAGCGTCCCATACTAGGCAGTGGTGAGAAGGGGCAAGTTGGAAGACATGGGAGGAGCTCAAGGGCGGGTACCAGGTAGCCTCAGAAGAATCCACCAAGAAGATGGTTGTGCTGGGGAGACATGCGCTCGCTAGGTGAGAAACTCATGTCGCTGCGCCCAAGGAAAACATCTTTATCATGGTGCCGACTGAGCGAGGGGTGGGCATTCAATGCTATCGTGGTACTAGCTCGGCCTTAAAACAGGCCGAGAGCCAAAAGAGAACCAAATTTTAATCAAATTTTGTATTTTTATTGTCGTTCCGTAGCAACGCACGGGCATTCAACTAGTAAACTTTATCTGGAGGTTCTGGCAAAATTTGTACACCCTCTAAGATAGTTTAACAGAAGTATCGGACCATGCATGTGCCATTTAAGACGAGGTAAAAGACAAGCTCGCTAGTTCTGAGTAACAGTAGTGTCACTGAGTAACAGCGGCGGTTGGAGGGCGCCCTTTGCCCCCGAAGGAGTTCTCTCTTTTGGCGGTGGTGAAGGCGGCGAAGCCCCATCGCCAGTGTTCTTTGTCTCAATGCCTCGGCTTGCCGATGCGCATCGAGATCGAGAGGAGTTGGCGCGGCCCTGCGGCAGCACTGCTTTGCTGGTGGACTCGAGGTCTAGACCCGGTGAGTTCTTTCTTTTCCCTCTTCCCCTTTTGCTCTCTGTTGAAGTTTCGGAACTGCCTTGGGGATTTTCTTTTGGGATTTTGACTGTGGGGTGATCTAGGTTTTGTTGGGGCGGCGCTTACGTGGTGGTGGTGGCGTCTTCTTCTTCAATGAAGTCTTTCCGACTCTAGCCCCATCTGAATGGCAACATCGAGAAGTGTGGGAGTGGTGTAGTCTTTAAAGACTTCTTCTTGCTGTGGGGATCTCGGATCGTCAAGTAGCATTGACAGTTTATCCTTCTTGTTCGTTCATGGCAAATGTGGTCTTCTGGACCTGTTCTGCGACTTCCCGTCCGCAACTAACAACGCCAGGCCAGCTATGAGAGGTGCGGCAGCGGCGGCGTCCCATCGATATGGGCTAGAGGTTGAACATGAAGGGCATCTTAAGAACTTCGATGCAATTTTCATTTTTGTTGAGGTGTTTTGTAATATTCGCTATTTCTTATATATAATTCTAAGTCCTACTCGCAAAAATTGTAGTATATACAGTCGCAAGACATCATATAATATTATATATGCATGCACCAACATGTAATGTGTATGTACTAGTCGTAGAATATAGGTACGGAAACTCGCTTGAAATTAAAATGAACCCTAATTAAGCATAAACCTAAACCTATAATCCGGAACAGAAATAAAAACAAAAACAAAATACTTTAGTCCCGGTTCTCATTACGATCCGGGACTAAAGGTCCCCGAGCCGGTGCTCCCAGCTGTGCCCACGTGGACGGCCATTAGTCCCGGTTCATTTACAACCGGGACTAAAGGGTGGGAGCCTTTAATCGCGCTTTGCTAGTCCCGGTTGGGCAACCGGGACTAAAGCCAGTTATGGACCGGGATTAATAGCCTTTTTTCCACCAGTGAGTTACTTCTATACAACGCGAACCAATCTTAATCCCAACGCCTGAGCTCACACCAGTATCCGCAGGCATGAAAGACGCTTCACAACGCTCTTCATCTCCAGCAGCAGAACACGCCGAGACAAAAAATGGGCGGTTAAACTTTGATACCATTAAATTAGATATTGTAGATGCGTCTTAATATTTTGCTACATGGGTCGGTTCATGTAAAGAGAGCAACTACGTGTTGCAAAAGAAGCTTCCTAAAATCTCATTGTGGACCACTTTGCAATTGCAAGAAAAAAGAGGAATCTGATCAGATTTTGGGTGGGTACCGGCTCAAAAGTAGTGGCCGGGTGAAAGCCCACTACCTTCCGGAAAAAAAGTATGCTCATGGTAAGCACTTTTTAAAACAAAGGAGTACCTATTTATCCAGCGGATAACCCCCAAGAGCAGGGGATCATTGTAGCACCTTCCAATATAGAAGTATGAGTATCGAGCAAGAAGAAAAAGCTATTACTCTTTCAACGAGAGTATCAAAATTCTAGTTGTTTATGCACTAAAAAAAATTAAAGTAACAAAAGAGGTTGATTTAATGCAATAAAGTAAAAGGTAACAAAACAGTAAAAAATGTCTCAATCCTCTAAATGAAAGAGGACAAGACAAAAAGTTTGCGCTTATGGGAACAAAACAGTAAAAAGTGTCCCAATCCTCTAAATTTCATATTTATTATAATTTCTTTACAAGGATGTCTTATATGCATGATTTTGATGAGAGACTTATTATAACTATACCTGGAAAAACTACGCGCGAACAATTGATAGAGCCCAAGAAAAATGAGTAAGATATGAACCTAGGTAAGTGATAGTTTGACAGTTATCTCTTTCATGGTGAAAGATAATGTTATGAGCTTATTCATTTTTCTTGGGCGCCATCAGTTATTCGCGGTGAATAATGTAGCTCAGAACTTTAACATTCCATTATACACATAGAGGAAATAATTGGAAGAGAAAAAACATAGCTGAACAAATCGGCGGCTGACTCTGATTCAAGTTGGAATCGAATCTGATTACAAATTACAGTAGAAAATTTCTCTACTTGCGAAACTGAAATCATTAAAAAAGAAAACCTTTGCAAACGGCTAGCTAACAACATAAATGCAACAACGGATCAGTGCCAATTCCAGTAAGCACCTCTGCTGAACCTGATATATCTACGGGAGCAAGAGGGCCTCATGCTCACCCGTTTTGACAAGATACTAGAGGAGCAAGGTGATTACCACCACAAAGTCCACTTAGGTCTCATTCAGTTAAGTAGTACAAAACACCACTTGGAACAGGTTTAACAATGAGTACATCAACCACCATTACAACACCAGCATAGAAACTACGGATTAACTAGTTGCATAATAATAAGAGTACGCGACACAACATAAACATAGCGGGGGATACACTGCTTCCAGCAAAGCAAACAACTCAAGTCAGTTGATATGGACGGGCTCCTGCTAGCACAAGCTTTCCGAAATAGGCAGACCACAATCAGTACTCATAATAGAAAAGGGACCAGGCAACAGTTGCTTCCATACAACAGGAGCCAATCTTAATCTCAATGCCTGAGCTCACACCGTTATCAGCAGTCATGAAAGACGCTTCACAACGCTCTTCATCACCAGCAGCAGAACACGCCGAGACAAAAACTTTCAGCATGCTGTGCTCCTGAACAGAGACAACGCGACGTGAAAGCTGGATCATGCCATTGGCAGCATCAACTGGCAATCCAACATCGCTGATATCAAGTAGCTTGACTTTCACGCCCTCGTATCTAGCGTCGGCAGCGCTAAACTCACCCTTAAAACCAGCTGGCCATGACCCTCGAGTGACTTTTACATGGACCGTGGCTTCGACAGAATCGGCCACCAGGCCAAATCTCAACTCCAACGTGCTAAGCTTGCAAGGGTAAAGGCCGCTAACATAGGATGCGATGCGGTATTTCACAGCTAGAAGGCTTAACTCTTTATCCTCTGATATAGTAGAGCCCTTCACCTTCAGCACAACCTCAATATAAGACGGATCAGTCGACACCACAACTCCACGGCTAGGACCAGTCAACGTCAAGTATGGGTCCTGCGTGTAATAAATAATTGATTACTTAAAGAATAATGTTATGTGAAAATTGGACAAGTGGAAATTAACTAATCTATTTTGTTCTGACCATTGGGCAAAATCTACTAGCTAGAAGCTAAATTTCATATTTATTACAGTTTCTTCACAAGGACGCCTTATATGCATTAATTTGTAGGAGAGACTTATTATAACTATATCTGGAGTTGTAGAAACTACGTATGAGTATGAGTTATTGATGATTCAAAAGAAAAATGAATAATATACAAACCTGCTCAGTGATAATTTGATAGTTTTCTCTTCCGCGGTGAAAGATAATGTTACGCTTGCGATCCAGCACATCGCGTGCAGAGACCATACCAAACACTTGAAGTGGCCAGCGTAAACCCTTTTTAATTGATGCAACTTTGACTGAAATAACTTGCAGTGTGTCCATTGCCATGACGTCGCAATCACTACTACCATGTGTGTAACACATGGCGGGGATAGTTGCTGCATAGAAAAATCACATATAAGTCATTATAGCTAAAAGATGATTATTTTGAGTTACCTAGCTAGCGGTTATTGAAGAGAGAACCTAATGAAATTAAAAAAACACTGTATATATCCTAGCCTAGTAGCAAGTTGAGGAACGAAATTTAGGGCACAAAACTAGGAGGTTGCGCGAACTTACTGTTTTCATCGTAGGCGCAGTAGCAACTAAAAAGTCTATTCCAGAAACTCTCAAATTTAGCGCCGAAATTTTCTGCATCCTCAAACACCCTCGCCGCCTGAATCGCGTTACTAGCATCACTCTTCTTGGCAGCTTCTTTAGGTCGTCCTGCTTCTCTCACAGAGGTTGTTTCCGATTTTCCAGTTTTGTGAGGTTCCGATCCATCCGACTCCAACTCCGACACAATCTTCATCTTTTTTTTCTTCTTCTGGAGGCTGCACTGCTGCTCGATGGAGCGGTGTTGGCTTGTGGTCTTGGCCGGCTGGGGCAGCGGCATATAAATCGGCCACTCTGATTCGACTTGGATTCAGAATCGGTTACAACTGTCGGCCGGACTGGGTCCTTCTCGCTCGCGCGACCCTATTTCGCTCAAAAATCGCTACGTTGGGCCTATTTTGGAAGCCCATATAGTCACGCTCTGCAATCGCTCGCACGCCCACTTTCTCTCCGTTTCGCTCGCTTTTTCTAGGAGTTTTGTTCGCTCGTGTCTGGCTGACGGGGTGTCGTCCTGCCCGTGTGCTCCGTCCTGGTTCGCGTCGCGGTCGCCGTTGCCGCCTTTGAAGCAACTCGTCTGCGGCTTAGGCACTGACGGGTTCGGGGTGATGCGGCAGGCCAAGGTGCCTGGCACCATGGACGCCGTCGTGGACTCGGCGCGACACCGTCTCCTTCTGCCGCGTCGGCGCCCGGCTCTTCATCGACTGCCGGCGGCGCGGCGGGGGAGGATTCCCTGCGCCCACGACACCCGTCGTGCCGGCGCCTACACGAGCGTCGATGTCCTGTTCGGAAGTCGTCGGGGCGCCGCGCGGGCGGTGCGTCCGGCTGTTTGGCGTGGACCTCGAGCTCGCCGGCGCCGAGCCGACGCTGAATTTGCAGCTAGCCTTGATGATATGATTTATTCCCGTGCTCCATTACCTAATGCTTCCAGTTGCAATTGATTTCATAGTGTACCATGTTAGCGTTTCTGATTACGCCGTATGTAAGTTCATTAGATCATCACAGCAAAAAAATGATGAACATTAGATCAGATCATGTGGAGTTTGGCCTGTCGTGTAAGAATATTATTGATTCCGAATTTATCTTTCTGCATACTCCCGAATTTATCTGGAATTTGCCAATTTTTCAGTTGTCTACGTTATAGCAAATCTGTGAAAATTAACTAGCCACACGGAGCACGATCTCAATCTCAACTAGTAATGTATTTCAATTATATCCTAGCGTGGCCGATCACTCGATAAAGCCTCCTGGGTTATGTACTATATGGAGAAGAAGTAAAAACCCACGGGGGAGGAAACAATGATGGTAACAGGTTTTTCCAGACTACACAGAACACCAAAACAAACTGATAGGAACCCAACATGAAGCAGAACATCTAAAAAGCCAGCCACCTGCTGCTACCAGAAACACAATCTTCCGAGAGACATTGCAAGATCACCATCCAAACTTGACAGATAGAACTCCGCCGCTCTAGTCGCTAATTAAAGCACGACTCGCGCCGGTCCTGGACTGTTTCGCCATCTCAGCCGCCATCTCCATCAGTCGTCTAGCACCCATCATCATCTGGTTTTTGTCATCGGTGGTACATCACAAACGAACACAAAGTAAACACTGCTTCCAGTGGAGATCTCATATTATGGTTATCAAAAGTCATTTTGTTCCGAATCGTCCAAATAGCCCAACAAACAGCAGCAATTCCCACCATATAATTTTTCCCCCCGGGCAAAAAAGCATAAAACCAGTACACTGACTGCCACAAGGAAGAAGGGCATCTAGCAGTACCCAGAATCCTCCCAATAGTGCTCCAAACAACTCTCGCCTTCTGACCTAGAAAGAAAAGATGCTCTATAGACTCATTCTGTAAGCAAAAGGAACAAACAGGATTGCCCGGCCATTTCCGACGTTTCATATTATCTCTTGTTGGAATTGCATTCCTAAAAATCTGGCACATGAAAACCTGAATTTTTAGAGGGAGTATGGTTTAGGATTTGCATGCTAGGGTTAGAGATTTGCAGGTGTAGTTTCTTATAGTTTGTAGGTTGGGGTTAGGGTTTGAAACAATTTGACATGGCTTGTCCCCAATGTGTTGCGTCAATTTCAATGTCGATGTGATGCATGTTCATGATCGGTTGATATTTTTCTAGATGGCGAGAAATGCGCATATTTATCATGTGGACTATGCTGATTTCGAGAATTTTTTTGCCGAATATGGCTACTCGGAGGAGATAGGGAACTAGGGTTGGTGTTTGTCAGTAGTGTTGAATGTTGTTGGCCATGGCCCCGAGGTACAACGCGATATGAATATGTTATTTCATAAATTGATTCCATAGTAGGATTATTTTGTGCTTAATTTCAGTAATCATGTCAATTTTGTTGATTTGTATTGACAAGACAAATCAATCGTACGGAGTGCCAAGACAGTAGTAAGTACTGAATGGAGTACTATCACTTATTTCACTATAAAGCTAAAAAAATGGAGCATAACCATTTCAGTGACAAGATAGGTAGGAGTAGCACAAACTTGGCGTCTACCGTGGCTGCGTTTATATAAAGAGTATATGTTCAAAAATGGATGTAGTTGGTGAAAAGTGCTTTTGGCTCCCGGGCGCTCCAGTGATTTCGGTCATTAAAAAAATTAAAACATATTTTTAAGTTTTAAAGAATTATAAAAATAAATTTGGACATAGTCAAAAATGTACCTACAAGTATGCCAATTTTTATTATGAAATATTTTGTATTATGGGCTACACAAAAATAATAAGTCTGATAAAATTAATAGACTTGAAAATATACATACTCATCTACTCCATCCGTTTGGAAATATAAGATGTTTTATGTAACATCCCAGGATGTGAGGCTAGAAATAGAGAGAATACAGAAGTGTGCATTGCATTCATGCATAGAAAACCTTTGCCAGTAGGATCGAAGAGATTCCCGCTCAAATGCAGTATCATCGCCACCACCGCATCCGAGCCGTTGCCGGCGGAGGAAAAGACCAAACTGACCTCGCCGAGCACTATAAAGACCACAGTAGGACCGCTGCTTTGCCGTTGATGCTCGCCGACACCCCAATCTCGCTCAGTATCTCTCTATCCCTCTCTATCATCACCACCCAGCCGCAGGAGCTCGCCGAAGATCTGCAAGGAGCCATCGATTGGAGACACCCCGGAGTCAGTGAAGCCATCCGGGAGGAGCGCTTCGCTTTGTGGATCATCTTGGAGGAGCAGAGCATCAAGGGGAGGACTACATCGAGCCAATTTAAGAATTCCTTTATGCAGAAGTTCATCGGAATCCGCGAGATTGTGCTCGTTTCCATCATCAATCGTTGTCGCTGAGTGTCTCATCAGTCTCCTGGTGAGTCTACGCACCTCTAGAGCCCATTATTCATCCGTAGGACCATCTGTAGCTTGATCTCGTGATATGGCCGGAGTTCGTCGCCGCAGTGAAGCTCGCCGGAGCCATCTCCGGTGACCTTTTCTTGCTGGCGCTGGTACCGTTAAGTTCGTATCGATCTCCTGGTTCGAACGCAACCATTCGCGCATCCTAGGGAGGTCGGAACTGCCGTCTCCGGCGAACGCCGCCGGCGAGTTGTTCCCAGTCAACGATTTTGACTTAGCCAAGCCTACGTGGCACTGGCCGGGCCCATGGCCCACTAGTCAGTCTGTTTGACTGAGTCTTCTGCCTGCATGGCTATTGACTCAGCCGTAACCCCACTTGTCAGTGTCCTAGGCTAGGTACCGGTTCAGTACAAAAAGGTTTAGCCTCATTTAGAAATTCCAGAAAACATCCAAAACTTAGGAAAATCATATCTATTTCATTTTTAATCAGAAAAATGCAAATAATATATCAAAATGATCACAAAAATAAGACCTATCTGTTTGTACTATAAGATTATACACTTGTGTGGAATAATTATGAGTGCAATTTAAAAACATGTGAAAGGACACAGATGTCGCCTAGAGGGGGGGGTGAATAGGCGATTAAAACTTTTACGAAAGGCTTGTACAAATGCGGAAATAAACTAATGTTTAATTTGACAAGCTTACAAAACCTAATAAACTAGGCTCACCTATGTGTACCAACAGCTTATGCTAAGCAAGACAAGTAGCAAGGTGATAGCAAGATATATAACTTCAAGCACGATGGCTATCACAAATGTAAAGTGCATAAGTAGTGGAGCTCGGATAAGAGTTACCGAGGCACGAAGGAGACGAAGATGTATCCCGAAGTTCACTTCCAAAGGAAGCTAGTCTCCGTTGGAGAGGTGTGGTGGCTTAATGCACTCCGAACGCCACAAAGGCCTCACCTTGAGATGTGGTAGCACAATGCTCACCAAATGCCACAAAGGCTCACCTCAAGATGCGGAGGCACGCTACGCACCGAACGCCACAAAGGCTCACCTTATTCTCCTCGTGCCCTCGCACAAAGCAAGATGCCACGATCCACTATGGGACACTTGAGGGCGGTCACCGAACCCGTACAAGCTTGGGGCAATCTCCACAACTTAATTGGAGGCTCCCAAGTATCGCCACAAAGGCACCACAAAGGTTGGGAAATCTCCACAACTTAATTGGAGGCCCCAAGTATATGCCACAAAGGCCACTAAGCCGTCTAGGGTTTCAAGAACCCAAGAGTAATAAGCTCACAAACTTTCACTTACCGAATCTCCGAGGAGAACTCAAACCGATGCACCAAATGCAATGGCAAGAGCACACAAAGTGCTCAAATCCTTCTCTCCCAGATTCTACCAAAGCAACAAATGCTATGGATGAATATGAGAGGAAGAACAAAG
Source organism: Dactylis glomerata (assembly GCA_007115705.1). NCBI lineage: Eukaryota > Viridiplantae > Streptophyta > Magnoliopsida > Poales > Poaceae > Dactylis > Dactylis glomerata. Next base: position 3,339,437 of record QXEO01001223.1, read on the forward strand.
GAAATCAACAAATGAACTCCAAGATCTAGATCCCAATGGTTCCCCTCACTTAGAGGAGAAATTGATTGGTGGAAATATAGATCTAGATCTCCTCTCTCTTTTCCCTCAAGAAGATGCAAGAATCATTGGAGGGATTGAGAGATAGAGCAAAGCTTCAAGGTCAACAATGGAGGAGAGATAGAATAGGAAGCCAACCAGCCCAAGGAGGAAGAAGGGGGCCTTTTATAGGTCCCCCACGAAAACTAGCCGTTGCTGGGCACTAGGGCCGGAGTCTCCGGCCTAGAGGACCGGAGTCTCCGCCCTAAGTGACTCCAGGGCCGGAGTCTCCGCCCCTGGGCCGGAGTCTCCGGTGCCCCGGGGTCATTCGGGGGCCTCAGGACGGACTAAGCAGGTGCCAGGCCGGAGTTGGGCCGGAGACTTTGCGTCTCGGGCCGGAGACTCCGGCCACCAAAAACTGGCAGGAACACCAACACGAAAACGACCATAACTTGAGCATCCGAACTCCGTTTTTGATGATCTTGAGCTCGTTGGAATCACAACAACGAGCTCTATAAGTATATGCATAGAAACATCATAGTCCAACAAGGGAGGATAAAACCAAATGATGAGAGGTTTGACCTCTCTTCAAAGTCGAACCGGTAAAACCTCCAAACACCAAAAACACAATGAGTGTTTCATGCAAAATCCCTTTTTGATGAGTTAGAGCTTGTCATGGAATTAACCACAAGCTCTAAAACCTCACATGGATAAAAGCCAAATAAGAACCAAGAAAGATGATGGCAAATATGCAAAGGTTTGAGCTCTCTTCGAACGATGCGGTTAAGTTACTCACTCGAGAGCCCCTCTTGATAGTACGGCTACCAATCCTATAACCCGGTCTCCAAACTAACACAAGAGACCGGTAAGAAGGAAACCCTATCAAGAACATACCTTTTCCTTGTGCATTCAACTTGAGCTAGATTATGACCATCTTGTCTTCCTCAAGTTGGAACACCTTTCTTGATCTTGATTGCTTAGTGAAGTCTTGCGAATTGCTCCCCCATAAATCAATATGGGAAAGACTCTCTTAGGAATATCTTCACATAGACATTACCACCAAATAGAATACATGCATCAAGCATATAATCTCCTTGAGATGGCATATCTTGAACTTGACTTATCATCCATGAAGATGATCACCACTTAATAATATCCTAGCCTTGTATCCTTCCTTCTTCCTTCATGATGATGATGTCTTGAAGGTAAACACAAATGTCCACTCAATTATATTCTTCAAGACATAGTTGCAATAAGCTCAATTCTCATATGACCATTCTTCCGATATTTCCTTGAATAACACATTGGTCATCACTTAAAGTTCTTCATCACTTTGACTTGATCAACCTTGTATCCTTCCTTCTTCCTTCATGATGATGATGTCTTGAAGGTAAACACAAATGTCCACTCAATTATATTCTTCAAGACATAGTTGCAATAAGCTCAATTCTCATATGACCATTCTTCCGATATTTCCTTGAATAACACATTGGTCATCACTTAAAGTTCTTCATTTGATCCTTCTTACAACCTTGAAGCCAACATATGGTTCAAGCATTGTCTATGGACATGTCTTACAAATATAACTCAATGCAAACATTAGTCCATAGAGATTGTCATTAATTACCAAAACCACACATGGGGGCTCCATGCTCTTTCAATCTCCCCCATTTTGGTAATTGATGACAATCACTTTGAGAGGGTTTATATAATGAATTTAAGGAACCAAAATGGTTGCACTAACATCAAATACTACAAAAGTATGTGATGTTAGTAGAACCACCATATATAGAGCAAACTCCCCCACAATCTATGCACGTGTGAACGATCTTGATTTCATTGCATATATTGCCAACCAAGGTTGTTGGTGGAGTTTTCTCTATATACTCAACCATGCAAAGCATGAAAGGCAAATGCTTAAGAACAAAACCAAAGCATAAAACCCAATTCCCTTTAAACCCTCGAAACTTCTCCCCCATTGGCACCAATTGCCAAAATGGGCAGAAAAACTTAGAAGGCCAATATAGTGAGAGTTTCTCCATAATATGTGCATAAACCAAAAGTATAATTGAAAATATATGCACATATCCAAATATGAAAACTCAGAGGAAATCAAACTATATTGAGGATCAAAGATTGCAAATAAAATAAGATCACATGGTGAAGGAACTTCCAACGAATGAAGAAAGCAATCAAATGATCCGAAGAACAAATTGAATAAAGATATTATGATAAGACCAAAAGGGTGCTCTAAATAATATGAGGGAGCTCCCCAAGGTTTGTGCACAAAATATTCTATTTGAATTAAAGTATAAGGTGCACAAACATGGAATCATCACGCCCTCAATATTATTCAAAACAAAATGATACCAAGTGAAGTCAAATACTATGATAACCGCAAAATGGTGCTTTAAATGAAATGAGGAAGTTCCCCAAGGTACGTGCAAAAAAAAAGGAATGTTTGCATTTGAATACAATTTGCACAACATGGAATCCTCACTCCCTCAATAACATTTAAAACGCAACCATTTGCAAGAGATCATAGAGAAGAAATTAAGCTTAACACTTGCATCAAACAAATGGTTGAGCAACAAGCAAGGGACAACATATTAAAAGGCTCAACCAAAGGAATGTGTGATATGAATGACAAAGCATATTATAAGACTAATACAAGGATAAGCATAGAGCATCCACATAGTCTTCAATGAATGATATTGCTTAGTATTCCATCCCAACACATAAGGTTCAAATAAGATATCAAATAAGGAGATATCATCTCTCATGTGTATAAGTTTCTAAGTAGATAACATCACAAAGATAATTATCACAAAGAAACATGTACACACAAAATAGATACTAAGAATAGAACATGATATCCAAAATAAAGTCATGCAATATACCAATGAGATTTTTAGCTTTTAAAGCACGGCCAAAGGCTCAAATTTTCTTATTGTATATTGATGAACATCAACCACAAACAAGTCAAAGACATCACAAATATCAACAAGGGAAAGAAGATAGTTGGGATGCTTTGAGAAAGGCAACAAGTATCACAAAGATGAATACCAAAAGAAAGTAATAAATTTACACTTTCAACCATATTGCACATGTGAGAACTCGAGGAATTGATATGCAATAAAATTGCTAAATTGACATATATGGGATAGGAGAATCATGAGCATGATTTTATATGTTCCCAATAATATGTACTCATCTCAAATTACTCACAATTGCAATAAAGAGGTATCATTAAGACCTTTGCAAGAAGCACAACATTTGCAAATAATGATTTTACATGCCATGAAACAACCTACACAAGGTTGGATACTAGAAAAGTATGCATGATAAGATACTTGTTACCGAGATAATAAAGGTAGGATGTAGTAGATAGGAGTTCTTCAATAATCCTAGCTTGCCTCAAAATATCATTTAGTCACCACTTCATCCTTATTGTTGAGACAAGCACCAATATATCTTCATGTACCTAAAATAAAGTTCAAGTACAAGATGGTCCCCAAACTCATTGGGTCCAAAGTAGTTAGGAACTACAATATATAGGACAAACTCCACATAAATATGTGCATATATATATGAACTTGAATTTCATGCACAACTTAGCCAATTTAGGATTTGATAGAGTTTTGCCTATATATTGGATCAACGAAAGCAAAGCATGCCATAAATTATACATTTAGTAAGAATGCATGCACAACACTTTCAAGAGCCAAAGCGAGATACAATTTGAACAAAGCACCAAGAAGACCAAGAAGTCACACGAAATTGTGAAGCTATAAAAGGTTGTCCAAATTATATCAAAGAATCAAATCAACACAAGATTGACTCCAAAGTTCAACTAGTGAACTAAGCAAAAGCCAATGAGCATAAAGGATAACTAAGACACACATGCTCAAAGACATATCTCATTTTAAGAGTGAAAAACAAATTACAAGGAATGAGATAAGCAACTCCCAAAGAGAGCAAGGTTCCAACAACAAACCAAACTCTCCACACTTTTTATGATGGTACACTAAGTACCAAAAAGAAAAGATTTGACTTCCAACAATAATCAAAACCAATTGAAATAAGCACAAGAGTGTGTTATAACAAATATAGGAGAGCTCCCCCAAGATTAGTGCATTATTTATGATTTTGCATTTGAATGCAAAATGCACACAAATGGGATCATCACATCTACGTACATAGAAATAACACAAAATAAATTTAACAAAATCAAATGGAATCACAAGAGTCAAGAAAGACAATGGGAGTTAAAGAAAATACATTTCTTGGCGAGAGATAAGGCAATTAAAAGCAATAGCCAAAGTGAAGATGATCAATATAAAAAATACCACATGATAGATTACCAATTTTCCAAGGAGAAGAGGTATATGGAGTTATTTCCGGTGGTAGTTTACACATAAATCCAAGATCATCTTCACAAAAAATGAGCATATGAAAAGTATAAGAATTAAGCACCATGCCAAATAAAGATATTCTTGATAGACTCAAATAGTTAAACAATCACGCAAAGCAATGATTAGGATAGCTTGAAGCAAATGGTTTTCCAACTTTGATGTAGTATTCCACATTATAGGAAAACCCTATCAAGAAAGTATCTCACCAACAAGATCCAAAACAAGAGCAATAAACAATTTGGCAAATTGGAACTTGTTCGAGAAAACATGCCACATAGAAGCAAGATAATTTACAATATCAACACTATGTGACACAACCTCAAATATACACATTTCATGGATTTGTAATATGCACAAAGCACAATACTCCCCCATAATGTGATAAAACCATTTTTCAAATAAGTTGTTAAAGTCAATTTCCATAGGGCCTGGAAATTCCGAGGGGGACCGGAGTCTCCGGGGTTGAACCACCGGAGTCTCCGGAGTAGAACCACCGGAGTCTCCGGGGTAGAACCACCGGAGTCTCCGGGGTAGAACCAATGGAATCTCCAAACCTTGAAAATTAAACTTTACCAACAAGAGGCAAATAGAATCCAATAAGATGATTAATGGACATTATAGAATTTGAATTTCTCATGAAAATGACATACCACATAGAGACTAGATAATCTTTAAATATCAACACTAAGTGGTATTCCTCATGTACACACATTTTTAGGATTGTGAAGTGCCAAAGCATATCACTCCCCCAAAATGGGATGGTCCATTAATCACTCCCAAGAGCCAAGAAGATAGATCAAGATGCAATAGGCTCAATAGTAACAACCGTACATGGTGTGCAACCAACATGCACATAATTGATTACTCAAAATAAAGCAAGTAGGGAGCACAACATATACAAATACATGCAAGATACAAAACCAAACACATGCAAAGGGGCGAGTAACTTTCAATGTAGATAAGTTGAATACATGTTACCGCAAGGAGGAACAATGGATATATGATAGAAGTAAGATAATCCAATTGACTTGACTTGAGACAATATAATTAATGAAGATCCCTTAATTCTTCATGATATAGCCAAGTCTCCAATGCCCTCCATTAGACACCTATTGATCAAGTTTTGGCTTGTTGGTCCCCAACCAAGTTGGGTCCTAAGAGGTTAGTCACAATAGGTTTGGCAACCCAAATGGTTCTTTTCTTGACACCACTTTGAGTACCAACAAATTTGGCAAACACATTTCCAACCTTATCCTTGCAAAGTGAATAAGCATCATTGATTATGATAGGGTTGGATGAGTTACCAATAGAGCAAGTAGAAGAAAGGTGACCCTTCTCACGGCATATGTAGCAAGATCTTATCTTTCCTTTCTTCTCATTTGATTTCTCCACAATGGGAGCATTGGGTTGATTCTTCTTAGGAGGAAGCTTTTCTTCATCTTGAGGAAGGACTTGAGTTTGAGCTTGAGGCCGCTTCCCTTGTTGCTTCTCACTTAGATGCTTCTTCTTCAATGGGCAAGACCTAACATGATGCCCTTCAATTTTGCACTTGAAGCAAACAATCTTGGCCGGATCCTTGACTTGCTCTTGGCCCTTCTTCTTCTCAAAGAGTTTGGACTTCTTCTTATTGTTGGAGATAAATCCAAGTCCACTCTTGTCATTGGGGGATTTTTGTGCACTCAACATCTTGTCAAGTTTGGACTTCCCTTCATGACTTTTTACCAAGTCTTTCTTCAACAAAGTGACTTGGGCCTCGAGCTCTTTAATTTCCTCTACATGGTTAGTTACAACACAAGTACTAGAGGAAGTAGAAGCTATATTGTTGGAGCAACAAGGCAAGGAGAGTAATTCATCACAAGATGTAGCAATAGTATGAGTGGATGAATTACGAGGACTAGCACATGGCAATATAGCATTTTGGGAAGTAGTGCTAGTGACCACATGAGGTTCACAAGATATTACCTTTGTAGACATATCCTCATAAGCCAACTTTAGGCGAGCATGGGACACTAGAAGATCCTCATTAGAGCTAGATAGCTTTTCATGACTTTCTTCCAATATCCCATACTTGCTAGTTAGCAACTCAAGTTGAGCCCTTAGCTCAACATTCTCCTTCAAGATAGATGCTTCACAAGAAGTAGAGTTAGTAGCACAAGCATCATGATTAACCGAAAGAGGAGAAGGCAACTTGGAACACTCTTTTAAATAAGAAGCTTTTAGTTGCTCATGTGACTCGGTGAGTTTGGTGAGCACACTCTCAATGTCCCTAGAGCCATTTTTGAGGTGCTCAACATCCTCAATAAGTTTAGCATTAACAAAAACAAGCTTATCATTTTTTAATTTTAAATCATTTACCACCACAAGAGCTCTATCATGGTTTCCCTTTACTTTAGACAATTCTAGAGCAAAAGTCTCCTCAAGAGTTTCGTTGGTGGCTTGTTCTCGTAAAAGAGTCTTTTTAAAATCATTGGCAAGACTATGAAGATTCTCAATAGTTGCTTCTTGCTCTTCATCATGAGATTGAAGCTCATCAATAATTTTCTGGCTCTCAATAGCAGCAACCAAAATATCAACAAAGTTAGAGCAAGCAATTTTGTTCTTCTTACCAATAGCAAGAAAGACTATTTCTCCCTTCTTTTTTAAAGAGGCAACATAATCATCCTCTTCTTCATGATCACTAGATATAGTGGGTTCCAAAGAAGGAGTTACCTTTGAATCCCTAGCCATAAGACATATGTGGGAACCGAGAGATGATGATGAGGATGAATTACTTGAAGCTCCAATCAAAATTTTGTCTTGGCCAATAGAATCTCCGGTTTCCTCTAAATTGTTAGCCACACAAAGACTAGAGGAAATAGAGGCATTTTTATCATGGCCACTAGACAGAGCAAGCATATCATCATGAGATTTATTTAAGCAACTTACACATGATATGCAAGGACTAACACAAGCATATAAAGCATTTATGGTGCTAGAAGTGTTTAAGTCCAAAGATGAAGCATTGCAATGAGATAGAGATGAAGGATCATCAAAAGTAAGCATACTATCACCATTGCAAGTTTCATCACCACTCACCATATCATTACCTTGTGTCTTGCCACACTTTGGTGAAGTGGATGAAAGTTCATCACGGCCGGAAGTGGAAGGAATACAATCATCCCCAATAATCTTGGACAAACCATATTTTTCTTGAAGCTTTGTCCATATCTCATGAGCGCTCCGAAAAGGCGTGAAGGAGAAGGTAACTACATCGCTCAAAGCATTAATAATCACATGAGAAGCTTGAGCATTGAGATACAAGTTTTTCTTATCCTCTAAAGATAGATTTTGAGTATCCTTTGGAGGAGAAAAACCCGCATCTACAATTCGCTCCATAGATGGGTCCATGACCCGAAAGTAATTAAGCATGTGAATTTTCCAAGTATCATAATTTGTGCCATCGAATATAAAAGTGTCATTGTGCACTAATCCCCTAGCCGACATCTTTGCTCTCAAGGCGGTGAAGCCTAAAATGAGAGACCTAGCTCTGATACCAATTGAAAGGACACAGATGTCGCCTAGAGGGGGGGGTGAATAGGCGATTAAAACTTTTACGAAAGGCTTGTACAAATGCGGAAATAAACTAATGTTTAATTTGACAAGCTTACAAAACCTAATAAACTAGGCTCACCTATGTGTACCAACAGCTTATGCTAAGCAAGACAAGTAGCAAGGTGATAGCAAGATATATAACTTCAAGCACGATGGCTATCACAAATGTAAAGTGCATAAGTAGTGGAGCTCGGATAAGAGTTACCGAGGCACGAAGGAGACGAAGATGTATCCCGAAGTTCACTTCCAAAGGAAGCTAGTCTCCGTTGGAGAGGTGTGGTGGCTTAATGCACTCCGAACGCCACAAAGGCCTCACCTTGAGATGTGGTAGCACAATGCTCACCAAATGCCACAAAGGCTCACCTCAAGATGCGGAGGCACGCTACGCACCGAACGCCACAAAGGCTCACCTTATTCTCCTCGTGCCCTCGCACAAAGCAAGATGCCACGATCCACTATGGGACACTTGAGGGCGGTCACCGAACCCGTACAAGCTTGGGGCAATCTCCACAACTTAATTGGAGGCTCCCAAGTATCGCCACAAAGGCACCACAAAGGTTGGGAAATCTCCACAACTTAATTGGAGGCCCCAAGTATATGCCACAAAGGCCACTAAGCCGTCTAGGGTTTCAAGAACCCAAGAGTAATAAGCTCACAAACTTTCACTTACCGAATCTCCGAGGAGAACTCAAACCGATGCACCAAATGCAATGGCAAGAGCACACAAAGTGCTCAAATCCTTCTCTCCCAGATTCTACCAAAGCAACAAATGCTATGGATGAATATGAGAGGAAGAACAAAGGAAATCAACAAATGAACTCCAAGATCTAGATCCCAATGGTTCCCCTCACTTAGAGGAGAAATTGATTGGTGGAAATATAGATCTAGATCTCCTCTCTCTTTTCCCTCAAGAAGATGCAAGAATCATTGGAGGGATTGAGAGATAGAGCAAAGCTTCAAGGTCAACAATGGAGGAGAGATAGAATAGGAAGCCAACCAGCCCAAGGAGGAAGAAGGGGGCCTTTTATAGGTCCCCCACGAAAACTAGCCGTTGCTGGGCACTAGGGCCGGAGTCTCCGGCCTAGAGGACCGGAGTCTCCGCCCTAAGTGACTCCAGGGCCGGAGTCTCCGCCCCTGGGCCGGAGTCTCCGGTGCCCCGGGGTCATTCGGGGGCCTCAGGATGGACTAAGCAGGTGCCAGGCCGGAGTTGGGCCGGAGACTTTGCGTCTCGGGCCGGAGACTCCGGCCACCAAAAACTGGCAGGAACACCAACACGAAAACGACCATAACTTGAGCATCCGAACTCCGTTTTTGATGATCTTGAGCTCGTTGGAATCACAACAACGAGCTCTATAAGTATATGCATAGAAACATCATAGTCCAACAAGGGAGGATAAAACCAAATGATGAGAGGTTTGACCTCTCTTCAAAGTCGAACCGGTAAAACCTCCAAACACCAAAAACACAATGAGTGTTTCATGCAAAATCCCTTTTTGATGAGTTAGAGCTTGTCATGGAATTAACCACAAGCTCTAAAACCTCACATGGATAAAAGCCAAATAAGAACCAAGAAAGATGATGGCAAATATGCAAAGGTTTGAGCTCTCTTCGAACGATGCGGTTAAGTTACTCACTCGAGAGCCCCTCTTGATAGTACGGCTACCAATCCTATAACCCGGTCTCCAAACTAACACAAGAGACCGGTAAGAAGGAAACCCTATCAAGAACATACCTTTTCCTTGTGCATTCAACTTGAGCTAGATTATGACCATCTTGTCTTCCTCAAGTTGGAACACCTTTCTTGATCTTGATTGCTTAGTGAAGTCTTGCGAATTGCTCCCCCATAAATCAATATGGGAAAGACTCTCTTAGGAATATCTTCACATAGACATTACCACCAAATAGAATACATGCATCAAGCATATAATCTCCTTGAGATGGCATATCTTGAACTTGACTTATCATCCATGAAGATGATCACCACTTAATAATATCCTAGCCTTGTATCCTTCCTTCTTCCTTCATGATGATGATGTCTTGAAGGTAAACACAAATGTCCACTCAATTATATTCTTCAAGACATAGTTGCAATAAGCTCAATTCTCATATGACCATTCTTCCGATATTTCCTTGAATAACACATTGGTCATCACTTAAAGTTCTTCATCACTTTGACTTGATCAACCTTGTATCCTTCCTTCTTCCTTCATGATGATGATGTCTTGAAGGTAAACACAAATGTCCACTCAATTATATTCTTCAAGACATAGTTGCAATAAGCTCAATTCTCATATGACCATTCTTCCGATATTTCCTTGAATAACACATTGGTCATCACTTAAAGTTCTTCATTTGATCCTTCTTACAACCTTGAAGCCAACATATGGTTCAAGCATTGTCTATAGACATGTCTTACAAATATAACTCAATGCAAACATTAGTCCATAGAGATTGTCATTAATTACCAAAACCACACATGGGGGCTCCATGCTCTTTCAACATGTCTAAGTACTATTTCTCAATCTAAATTTAAATCAAATTTAGGAATCAAATCATTTCTCTAATTATGTAGTAAATATTGTTACACTTGAACAATCCTATTGTAATTATTACTTCAGTGTTTTAGGATCTTAAACTCAACTTTACCATTAACACCTAAAACACTGGAACTGTTTTTCCTAGATACTTTTAAGTACTAAAATTATGCAGGACATCAACAAGTAAATAGTAACTTGTATTTAAGGTTATTTCTTAACTTCCACTCAGTAAATAAGTAATTAGCTCTAAATGCTTAGTTCAACCATGATGCATGATTAACTCAATTACTTTAACATTATCAGTTAAGACCTAGAAACTTATAACAAGTAAAATCATGTTCTATTAATTAACCCAAATTCCTAAGAATAATTGTGATCACTTAAAATGAGTTAAATACTAATTACCCTTTTAAAGAATGTGTTCTTCAAAAGTTATTCTTTTGAGATACCTTGAAAATAAGCATCAAACCATTTCCTGTTAGTTATAAATTAAAAACCCTAAGTTATATTAAGATTGTTGTCAATCCTATAACTACTTAGATATTGCTATGTGTATACCTTACTTTGAATTTACATATCCATGATAAACCAAGTGATTGCTAACTATACAATGCAACTTAAAAGTGTTACCTTCATGTTTTCACCATTAACTATCATTCTCGTGTAGCAAGGAATGATTATAACACCCTAAAACAATAGCTCTTGTTAAAGTCTTATTCTTTTACTATCACCTGATAGTGATCTAACCTAAAATGCTTAACAACTATCTTATGGTGTGATTTAAAAGTGCAACACATCATGAATAAATCACCATAATTCAAGGATAACAAATCATCGGGGTTAGGTTACGCTTAGAGTGATGCATATCATATCTTATGCATATCATGCTGCAGATTTCTAACATCATCCCTACCGGATAATGATTGCTATTTCAGAATTGGGATTTCTATCGTATCGAAGACCCTGACTCGCATAATCTTGCGGTCAGAAAGGTAAGTTCACTCTTGCTCATATCTATTGTTTATCTTTAACAAAGTACTTGCAAATATACCGGTGGTATTATAATTATGATTGCATTAAAAAGCAAAGGTTCTGCTTTTCATGAATGAATATGCTTAGTGGTTAGCAATCATAATGGTTGTTGACCTAGGAAGGTGGGCAGTGGGACCACGGTAAGAGTATGGTGGAGGTCCCACTGTACCGGGAATGTTCACCTAGGACTAATAACCAATGTCGCCAGTGATTCTTGTGCCGTAAAACACGGTCAACCATAGGGTCTGGAATGGGACGGAAAAGTCAGTTGTATCTTTTCCCTCATGCATATCAACGGACCGGCCGTTTTGGAGCAGTCGTCTCCCTGCGCGGAGCTTCGGGATGGGTGGATTCCCCCTAATGAATTCACGATTCTGGCGGTCTATGATGGATTGCGGTAACGACGGGGGTAGAGTGCCGAGGCCGGTGTTACCACAGTGCGTAACCGGAAACCGGTAGGGGGTGACTCTTTGCCTAGGAAAGGCAAGTATGCCGAGGTCGGCAACTACTAAACTGTAGACCGGCGAGGGTAGCGAACCGAAGTTGGAGCCGCAAAAAGGTGGGTATGCACGGTCGCGGGAAGGAACAGTGATTGGCTCAGATCAACGGCTGGGCCCCATACCAAGGAAGTGTGGACGGGAAAGATCGCCCGGTTGAGCAGCAAAGTGTTGATCTCCTATGGGTACAAGTGACCACCTCTGCAGAGTGTACAAAAAGTATCTGGATACTCCCTGCTTCGGGAAGGAGCTGCGAACACGGCAGGAAAGGAGCCCATTGAAGCTCTAATCAACCTGTGAAGACTGACGGACATAGTTCTTCTGAATAAAAGCAACCTCTTGAAGAAATGTTTACGAAAACCTGCATTGCCAAACGACTCTTGAGTCTAAGGCTGTAGCTAGTGCATAAAACACCTTATTCCCTATATGAACTTGCTGGGTAACGCTCGTTACTCACCCCACTCCCTCGTAACCCTTGCTTAGATTGGAGGAAACACAGGAGGCAACCTCGAGACACTGAAGATGAAGATGAAGCCTTCAACCAATGTCAGAACTATCAGTGGAGTCAACAACTATGCCAAGCTTGGTGGAAAACTAGAATAGGAATAGAAGGGACCCAATGCCCTAATCCTAGAACCTAAGTAGTTAAGGTAGTTCTGTAGCAAGCCAACTGCATTAGTGAAGCTCTAGTTGAGTCTTCAATGTATTATTCTCGTTTATAGTCGTCGGGACTAAACCTCTACCTGTTGAGGAAGTTCTGAAGCTCTTCTGTATGATGAAATTGTAATCCTATGCACCTACCTTGGATCTGCGATGTTTCTGTTGTACCACTCTGATCGATGTAATACTAGTGAGACGGTGTTTCATTGGTGTTATATCAATGACTTGCATACTACACATGCAGTGGTATGCTGGGTCACCACAGTTGGTATCAGAGCAAACGCTTTGACCCTAGGATTAAAACCCTTTAATAGGAGACCTGTAGGTTTGGTAGTGACTATAGGAAGGCTTCTTATCTAAACCAATTCTTCTTCTGACTTGGGATGGATATTCAATAAAAGAATAATCCTGACACACTTGAGTCAAATTCTCTTACCTATTTTTCTTAAGTGAAGATAGATATCTTGTTCCATACCAAGTAGTTATGACATTATTATAACCTTACACAAAGGATGGAAAGTAGATGGTATTTGGTATACAATACATGGTAGTCCAAAGAGAGGATACAACCGGAATGGGAACTATCCTATTGGAAGAAGTATACCAATGACGTTATGCTAAACTTGAGTCATCTGAAACTGTAGTAGGATGATGTTAAGTGATGAAGTGAAGTTATATGAGGTAATAGGACCTCAGGTTAAGTCATGTATGTGGATACTCAAGAATTCCATATACAAGTAAGAAGTACCCATGGTATAAAAGCTTGAAGTATGTGAGATTCACATGAGAATCTTTACATAATGGAGAAGAACTTTGTAGTAAACCAGCAATTCTCTGCTGAGGAGGAAGATGCTTAAGGAGAATAGATGAATGGAGTGTTCCAAACAATGGTAACTAGGCTAAATATGAAGGAACCATAGCCCTAGTTGGAGTAGATTGATCAAAGCACAATGAAGAACCCCATGAACATCATGGAGTTGTGTGAACCATACTTAGTAAAGTAGGTGATTAGAGCAGTTATGCTAGAGGTTTTAAGGTACAGTGTGAGGATAGTCCTCAATAGAACGTAAGGTAAGTTATAGAATAATAGGGATGCACGTATAGGTCAGCTATAAAAAAAACTCCCAAACCCCTTTGTTCAAATTTATTTGATTGCAATTGAGCAATTGAAGTACATATAGAGACAAAGAGTAGTAGTCCACCAACATGTGCAATATAGCACGATATAAACCTATATTATTTGGTGCTATAAAGTACACATCTAAGCCTAAATTGTAGAGATGTTTTACTCAACGGGCTTATGATGATGTATGTTGCCAGCACATATTTGGATTTTCTTGGATTTTTATTGATTGGCTAGATCCATACATGAAGTTTAACTCGGATATGCAAATGCATGTTGCTTTATCAAGTTCTTACTTCATGGTATTGATCTAGAGGGTTAAGGGATTCGTGTGAGGACGAGGCGAATTCCTAAGGCAGTCAAGAAAAATAGGAAGAGATCACAAGAAGGAAGTCAAACAAGAAGGAAAGGTATGAGAAGACACCTGTAGATGGTGTATTTCTTGCAAGACAAACCCTAGAAGGGGAAAAAATGATTAAGAGATACCACAGTTGGTATAGAGTTTAGTGGAACTATAAGTTCGTAAATACTAGGTCCTAGCATCAGATCATGGAGTAGAACCACTAATTAAGTTAGCTACAGTTGAGTTGGAGGTATTTGAGCTCGTTGTTATGCAGCCTTGGTTATGCTTAGTACATCACGGGTCGATTGAGGTGTTGTAATACCGATGATCCATTCCGGTATTGCCTGCTGCTTTACTCAGCCTAGGAGTGGTAACCCCAGTAACCCTCGTTGCTAGCGTGACTAAGACACATAACATTTCTGTATAACTTTGATCCCTAGTCCCAAAATCTTGAATTGTAGATTGGTGGTAAAGACGTTAATAACATCTTTTCTTATCTTAGAGTGTAGTCTTTGTCTATGGACTAAGACTTGTGAGATTTCCGTAGGTTTTTGTGTTAGCAATGATACGTTGAAGCCGTTGGTTCATTTGTATTCCTATTAGCTCTTATTTTGCTCAATATATATACAATTGCCTGTCGTGGATGTCCTCTGGTACAAGAGAAACTCTGCCGGATTTCTCCCGTGGCTTTGTATATACCCTACCATTCTAATGTGGATGGATAGCGATGGGAAAACCCAATTCTCATCAACCTTTAGAACTTTGGGATGTACATACCTCTAGAAGTGGAATAGAAGCCCTACCTAAGTACATAATCAAAGAATTCATACCGGATATCCACAATTGTGTGGGTACACCGCAGATTTCTTTGAGAGACCATTAGGAAAGCCTAAGGGGGAGAGTAGGCTTTGAGTTGGAAAGAGACCAAATAAGTTGGAGTAAGAAGGAGGTCTAGACTAAGATGAGATTAGTCCTATTTCCATAAGGTGATGTCGAGGTACTGTATTGATACTTGCCTCGGAAGTTCGTCAGCATGGAAGTTGAGGTTTATACCTCATGGAAGCAGCAACTAGACCTTAAACTTGACCAAAAGGAGTAATTAATACTTTGAAGAAGCAGCAATTGGGGAGAAACCGAAGGTGTTGGAAGTTGGATGAAGTATATTGAATGAGACTTCCCTAAGATTCATTGTAGCTCCATTAGGGGAGCAGGGAAGGAGTTAGACAATTATGGACCATGAACCGCATTAGTATGAACCACAGTTGAACTTTTTGAGCATAGAGGACCAAGATCAAATTTTTGAAGGTGAACCAAAACCCTAGATTGGATAGGCTAAATGAGTCTAATCCATTCCTTAGAACTGAATCTTTAGGTATGCCTATACCTTAACGGACCTCTTAAGTTTTATTTTGAGCTCCGTGAAACCTTATTTTATAACCTATAACTAGACCCAAAGTAGAAAGTTGATACCCTAGTCTGGAGACCTCACCAAAACAGCTTGTAAGACTAAGTAAACTAAGGAGCCGAAGACTATTGGATTCCCCAAAGGATGTTGGAAGACAACATAGGACTCATTCAAGTAACAATTGTTCAGAGTCGGAGAAAGAGGATTCCAGAGATACTCCGAACAAAGGATATCATCTATATCCAATCAGTTTGAGAAGGAGTTGCAAGCAAGATGTTGTCAACGATAAGCTCAATCCAAACGTAAGAGAGTTCAAACTTCGAGGACGAAGTTGATTTTAAGGGGGAGAGTCTGTAACATCCCAGGATGTGAGGCTAGAAATAGAGAGAATACAGAAGTGCGCATTGCATTCATGCATAGAAAATCTGGGAAATTTTCGTTCTTTTAAATAAAACTTGTCAAAGTGATTGAAGTTTCTCTTAAGTTGGTGGAACTGAAGTAGCTCATCAACTGAAGTGCGATAAGCTTCAATGTGAACTTTGTTAACAACCTTGTTTTGGGTAGAGATAGTACAACAACTAAAAGAGATGAATGTGAGGTAGAATTAATATGTTAACACATCGTTTTAGGACCTTATATCCAATCCTACCATGATCACATGGTATTTCTTAAACCTAAATCATTGAAGCCATTCCTAGCTTAAAGGAAGACAACACAAGTCTTACCTTGACTCTTAATCTAATTTATTCTCATATCTTGATTAACATAATCTTTCCCATCTAAGTCTATTTAGCTCCAAGACAAGAGGAGAGAGCCTATATCAAATCCAATATCATTCTTGTCTCTTGAGATAGAACCCTATGGTATAGATTAGAAACTCAGTGGTAGTGGAGTTTAACCTAGTACCAAGTTGATTAGAGGAGTTTACAATAGAGTTTAACCACTTAAATACTTATCTAGTACTTCTGGGTATTATATAATTCACTCTTAAACTTGTTACCAAAATTGGTAAACCACAAGGTCTAAAGTGCATAAAAGCCACCCATTCTTATTTAAATCATAACTTATTAACTATATGAGATATAACCAAACTGAACTCATTTACATTCCATTAAATAGTTCAAACTATTTGAATAAAATTAACTATGATCATTTTGAAACTCTTATGATCATGCCTTGGTGAAATCAAATCAAATCACTTAAAATTTGAACATGACTTTTGCTAACCTTAGATATTTTGAGCACAACTGGTAATAGGAACAAATAAGATATGACAATATGCATAATTCAAAATAGTAGGATCATTTCAAATATGAACTTTGGAAGTTAAACTTCCAAACAATGAATACAATATTCATTGATAACAATCCATTTATGAATTACAAATATGTATAAGAATATGAGTTGATTCAGCCATAAGTCCATTTAGTGCCAAATGCCACTTGGCTATCCAATATAAAGACTATTAGAGGATAATCATCATGCC
Source organism: Dactylis glomerata (assembly GCA_007115705.1). Lineage (NCBI taxonomy): Eukaryota > Viridiplantae > Streptophyta > Magnoliopsida > Poales > Poaceae > Dactylis > Dactylis glomerata. The sequence continues at coordinate 3,356,562 of QXEO01001223.1, forward strand.
ACCTAGGATAGTTATCCACTTCAAAATATCTTCCTTTACTTGAACCCCAAGTAATGCATTTCAAAATATCTTCCTTTACTTGAACCCAAGTAATGCATTTCAAAATATCTTCCTTTACTTGAACCCCAAGTAATGTTCATAGTTATCCACATGAAAATATCTTCTTTTACTTGAACCCCAAGTAATACACATGCATGAGAGCTTGACAACAAGTAGCTTACTCACCAAATGAAAACAAGAGTCACCACTTGAGGTGTCAACTTGTGGTGGACTTCAAAACACTATAAAAGGAACCCCATGGCATCCATTTTGACACAAGCAAATCATGGTAGGGGGCACCAACGAATTTGAGCCATATCATACCTTAGTTAGGGCCAAGAAACACCACCATCACACCAAGCAACACCACCATCACACCAGCAACACCACCACACAATCTACCCTGCTCATGAGTTGAGCAATAGGGCAGGATTAACCACCACCAGCACAACCACAAGAACCAACTAGCAAGACCAAGCCCAAATGGTTACTTAGTTCAATTAGGAACTAGGTCAAGCAGCTAGGAGGTGCAGGCATGCCACAAGACGCAGGTTTATCAGAATTCCCGAAGAACAAGCTTCACAAGACCACCAGGTTGATCTAGTAGGAGAGGAGAGAAGTGTAGTTATTGTGAAAAGGGAAGAACTCACCATAGGCAAGAGAAATATATGCCTATGCTCTGAAATCATCTACAAAAAACATATACATGATTCAGGGGCATATCACATACATCTAAATGATCATATGAGCACAAAGAACAAACAAGTAAATTTAGTAGGAAGCAAATCAAACCCAGAAAATGTAGAGTAGCTATTCATATCATGCATATGTCTGTACCAAGGAATTACTATCAACATATGCATAATAATCATACACCTACACTTGCATAACAAAGGGTAGAACATTATCTTTAGCTACCATTAACTAGTGAACACACCAATAGTTAATTGTGTGAATGCTTAGATAACCTAGCATGCTAAGGTAAATTAGTAGACACTCTAACACCTCACTTACACATTATTGAGATGCATCTTTGCACACAGCCAAATTAACTAGATACCATATCCTTGTAAGAGCATGTGTGGAATTAATTGCCAAAACACTACATTAAGAACTAGGGTGAATAGTAAATCATGTTAAAGGAACTTATACCTGCATACTAAGTCAAACCTTGGATAGAATGTTCAATAGTGATTATTTGACCCCAAGATGCAAATTCCTACATCTTATTATGGAACTCAACCAAACCTTCACAAAAGGCTTTGAACACTCTTGTAGTAATATTTCAAACTATTCCTATTTATAGCCTAATTAAAATCCTAGTACTAAATAGGTAATTCCATGTGCACATGCACATATAAGTACTTCTTGCTGAATGTTTAAAATAAAATTGCTGTCATATAATTGCTCCAGTGAAGATCCTAAGATAAAACCTACAAAATAAATTATCAACTTCCAATTAGAATTCAAATACCAATCAAATACAAATTATTACATGTGTTGGTGCACACATAAACTCTAGGATACAATGTATGGGACCAGTAATATATCAACTCTATTTCAAAAAGAATCCCTAGATTCAAAATCCCTGCAAAACAAATTGGAAATCAAATTAGAATTCAAAACAGCAAAACAGAAAATAGAAAAAGAAATAAACAAGAAAAAAATAGAAGAGGAAGCTTACCAGGCCGCAGCCCAGTAGCCCTTTCCACCACATCAGCCCACTGGAGCCCAGTCCGGGATACCGGTTCGGTATCTGGATGCCAGGCGGGACCCACATAGGAGAAAGACATCTTCTTCTTCCTCTCTCCCGCGGGGTCGACACGCCGGCAACCAGCTCCACGTCACCGTCGGCGATAAGGATCGACTCCGAAGTCCAGCACATTGTTCTGATCCTCTTCAAAACCTTTGCCAGTAGGATCGAAGAGATTCCCGCTCAAATGCAGTATCATCACCACCACCGCATCCGAGCCGTTGCCGGCGGAGGAAAAGACCAAACCGACCTCGCCGAGCACTATAAAGACTCCAGTAGGACCGCTGCTTTGCCGTTGATGCTCGCCGACACCCCAATCTCGCTCAGTATCTCTCTATCCCTCTATCATCACCACCCAGCCGCAGGAGCTCGTCGGAGACCTGCAAGGAGCCATCGATTGGAGACACCCCGGAGTCAGTGAAGCCATCCGGGAGGAGCGCTTCGCTTTGTGGATCATCTTGGAGGAGCAGAGCATCAAGGGGAGGACTACATCGAGCCAATTTAAGAATTCCTTTATGCAGAAGTTCATCGGAATCCGCGAGATTGTGCTCGTTTCCATCATCAATCGTTGTCGCTGAGTGTCTCATCAGTCTCCTGGTGAGTCTACGCACCTCTAGAGCCCATTATTCATCCGTAGGACCATCTGTAGCTTGATCTCGTGATATGGCCGGAGTTCGTCGCCGCAGTGAAGCTCGCCGGAGCCATCTCCGGTGACCTTTTCTTGCTGGCGCTGGTACCGTTAAGTTCGTATCGATCTCCTGGTTCGAACGCAACCATTCGCGCATCCTAGGGAGGTCGGAACTGCCGTCTCCGGCGAACGCCGCCGGCGAGTTGTTCCCAGTCAACGATTTTGACTTAGCCAAGCCTACGTGGCACTGGCCGGGCCCATGGCCCACTAGTCAGTCTGTTTGACTGAGTCTTCTGCCTGCATGGCTATTGACTCAGCCGTAACCCCACTTGTCAGTGTCCTAGGCTAGGTACCGGTTCAGTACAAAAAGGTTTAGCCTCATTTAGAAATTCCAGAAAACATCCAAAACTTAGGAAAATCATATCTATTTCATTTTTTATCAGAAAAATGCAAATAATATATCAAAATGATCACAAAAATAAGACCTATCTGTTTGTACTATAAGATTATACACTTGTGTGGAATAATTATGAGTGCAATTTAAAAACATGTCTAAGTACTATTTCTCAATCTAAATTTAAATCAAATTAAGGAATCAAATCATTTCTCTAATTATGTAGTAAATATTGTTACACTTGAACAATCCTATTGTAATTATTACTTCAGTGTTTTAGGATCTTAAACTCAACTTTACCATTAACACCTAAAACACTGGAACTATTTTTCCTTTATACTTTTAAGTACTAAAATTATGCAGGACATCAACAAGTAAATAGTAACTTGTATTTAAGGTTATTTCTTAACTTCCACTCAGTAAATAAGTAATTAGCTCTAAATGCTTAGTTCAACCATGATGCATGATTAACTCAATTACTTTAACATTATCAGTTAAGACCTAGAAACTTATAACAAGTAAAATCATGTTCTATTAATTAACCCAAATTCCTAAGAATAATTGTGATCACTTAAAATGAGTTAAATACTAATTACCCTTTTAAAGAATGTGTTCTTCAAAAGTTATTCTTTTGAGATACCTTGAAAATAAGCATCAAACCATTTCCTGTTAGTTATAAATTAAAAACCCTAAGTTATATTAAGATTGTTGTCAATCCTATAACTACTTAGATATTGCTATATGTATACCTTACTTTGAATTTACATATCCATGATAAACCAAGTGATTGCTAACTATACGATGCAACTTAAAAGTGTTACCTTCATGTTTTCACCATTAACTATCATTCTCGTGTAGCAAGGAATGATTATAACACCCTAAAATAATAGCTCTTGTTAAAGTCTTATTCTTTTACTATCACCTGATAGTGATCTAACCTAAAATGCTTAACAACCATGTGATGGTGTGATTTAAAAGTGCAACACATCATGAATAAATCACCATAATTCAAGGATAACAAATCATCGGGGTTAGGTTACGCTTAGAGTGATGCATATCATATCTTATGCATATCATGCTGCAGATTTCTAACATCATCCCTACCGGATGATGATTGCTATTTCATAATTGTGATTTCTATCGTATCGAAGACCCTGACTCGCATAATCTTGCGGTCAGAAAGGCAAGTTCACTCTTGCTCATATCTATTGTTTATCTTTAACAAAGTACTTGCAAATATACTGGTGGTATTATAATTATGATTGCATTAAAAAGCAAAGGTTCTGCTTTTCATGAATGAATATGCTTAGTGGTTAGCAATCATAATGGTTGTCGACTTAGGAAGGTGGGCAGTGGGACCATGGTAAGAGTATGGTGGAGGTCCCACTGTACCAGGAATGTTCACCTAGGACTAATAACCAATGTCGCCAGTGATTCTTGTGCCGTAAAACACGGTCAACCATAGGGTCTGGAATGGGACGGAAGAGTCAGCTGTATCTTTTCCCTCATGCATATCAACGGACCGGCCATTTTGGAGCAGTCGTCTCCCTGCGCGGAGCTTCGGGATGGGTGGATTCCCCCTAATGAATTCACGATTCTGGCGGTCTATGATGGATTGCGGCAACGACGGGGGTAGAGTGCCGAGGCCGGTGTTACCACAGTGCGTAACCGGAAACCGGTAGGGGGTGACTCTTTGCCTAGGAAAGTCAAGTATGCCGAGGTCGGCAACTACTAAACTGTAGACCGGCGAGGGTAGCGAACCGAAGTTGGAGCCGCAAAAAGGTGGGTATGCACGGTCGCGGGAAGGAACAGTGATTGGCTCGGATCAACGGCTGGGCCCCATACCAAGGAAGTGTGGACGGGAAAGATCGCCCGGTTGTGCAGCAAAGTGTTGATCTCCTATGGGTACAAGTGACCACCTCTGCAGAGTGTACAAAAAGTATCTGGATACTCCCTGCTTCGGGAAGGAGCTGCGAACACGGCAGGAAAGGAGCCCATTGAAGCTCTAATCAACCTGTGAAGACTGACGGACATAGTTCTTCTGAATAAAAGCAACCTCTTGAAGAAATGTTTACAAAAACCTGCATTGCCAAACGACTCTTGAGTCTAAGGCTGTAGCTAGTGCATAAAACACCTTATTCCCTATATGAACTTGCTGGGTAACGCTCGTTACTCACCCCACTCCCTCGTAACCCTTGCTTAGATTGGAGGAAACACAGGAGGCAACCTCGAGACACTGAAGATGAAGATGAAGCCTTCAACCAATGTCAGAACTATCAGTGGAGTCAACAACTATGCCAAGCTTGGTGGAAAACTAGAATAGGAATAGAAGGGACCCAATTCCCTAATCCTAGAACCTAAGTAGTTAAGGTAGTTCTGTAGCAAGCCAACTGCATTAGTGAAGCTCTAGTTGAGTCTTCAATGTATTATTCTCGTTTGTAGTCGCCGGGACTAAACCTCTACCTGTTGAGGAAGTTCTGAAGCTCTTCTGTATGATGAAATTGTAATCCTATGCACCTACCTTGAACCTGCGATTTTTCTATTGTACCACTCTGATCGATGTAATACTAGTGAGACGGTGTTTCATTGGTGTTATATCAACGACTTGCATACTACACATGCTGTGGTATGCTGGGTCACCACATTTTAGCTTTATGAAGTGAATGTATCTAGACATCTTTTAGTATATACATTTGCTTGAGTCTATACACTAAAAGATGTCTAGATATAGTAGCTTCACAAAGCTAAAACATCTTATATTTCTAACTGGAGGGAGCAGATATTTGTCTTTTTTGTGTAGCCCAAAATACAAAGTATTTGAACATGATATTTTACACGTTTATGGGATAAATAGTTGGCTACACATAGATTTTTGTTTTCAGATTTTTTAAAACTCAGAAATATGATTTTCGATTATTTCAAAAAATCAAGATTACTGGTGCCCATATGCACCAAATATTCACTCTGTAGTTGGTTCTTGCTGTGGAGAGAAAAGAGGGGGGGGCGGGGGAAGAGAAAATAAATCATCATGCATTGTAGAGACATGTACTCCGGATTTCTCATAGCGATCTATGAGTGCTTCGCTGTGACGGGTAGAAGCTAGAGGTTAAGCTAGTCGCTAGGCAAGGCATCCTGCAGTGCACATCACATCACATTCCTGTCATAGTTTTAAAAACCGGACCGGTGAATGAATCGGTGAGGTGATTGGCTCACTGGTTCACTGGTCCAACCGGTAGCTCAGCTGGTTCAATAGTGACAAAAAACCATCAAATTTAATAAATAATTAAGTTAATTTTAGAAAAATTTAGCACCGAATCATATATTTTGTGTTTACTTTCATAGTAGATCACAAATTAAGTGTAGTAAAGGTGGTATTAGGCCTTATGCAAAGTATTTGGAGCAAGGTTCTAGGTTTTAGGATCATCTCCTCGTGAAAATATATTATTTTTATGCAGTTTTTCTATTTTTTTAGTTAGACAGACTCTTAAAAAATCGGTGAAGGCTTTGGTTCAGATTTTTTTTGATCGAACCACCAAACCGATTTGATTTTTAAAACTGCCTGCCTGCCATTTCAAATACCCTTTCTTCGTTTTCACACCAAAGGCCCCCAAACCCTTGCCGCTGCTAGTGCTAGCTCCGCCAAGGCCAAGCAATGTCGCCGCCCCCGCTCCCTCCCCGCCCGCCGCAGCCGCAGCCGCGCCGCCTCACCATCGCCGCCCCCGCTCCCTCCCCGCCCGGCGCAGCCGCAGCCGCGCCGCCTCACCATCGCCGCCCCCGCTCCCTCCCCACCCTCGTACTCCTCCCGGGCACCACTCCCGCGCCGCCGAGCAAGCGCCACCCCGGCGGCGTCACCACCATGGAGCGAATCATGGAGGTCATCGGCAGCATCCGGAGCGAAGTCCGCCGCTGGGCCGGCGAGACGGACGCGAGCGTGCGCGTTCCCTTCGAGCGCCGCCTCGACACCCCGACCCCGTGCAGCACCAAGCGCCGCCTCGACGACTCCCCGTACACGGCCACCGCCACCCCGAAGGCCAAGCGCCGCCTCGACGACTCCCCGTGCACCTTCACCCCAAACAGCAGGCGCCGAGTCGACGACTCTCCGTACGCCTTCACCCCCAGGAGCACGCGCCGCCGCGCCGCGGGCGGGGCGGAGCACCCGGTCGAGGTGGTCGGCCGCATCCGGAACCTCACCGCCGACGCGTCCGCCCTAGACATCATCGAGACGTCGGTCCGCGTGCGTGTGCCACCACACGACGCGCGGGGCGGCCGCCCGTGCCTCCGCGACTTCGCCCTCGACGGCGTGTCGGCGTCGGAGGAGGAGGGGCTGGAGGCGTTCTACGGCCGGTTCGTGCGGTCGAGGGTCGACGGCGTGCGGGCGGGCGCCAAGTGCACGGTGATGGTGTACGGGCCCACGGGGTCCGGGAAGAGCCACACCATGTTCGGCTGCGCCGAGCAGCCCGGAATCGTGTACCGGGCGCTCTGGGACATGCTGGACGGCGGCGGCGGCGGCAACAGCACCATCCAGGTGTCCTTCCTGGAGATTTACAACGAGGAGGTCTACGATCTACTCGCGGGAAGTGGAGGAGCTAATGCCAAAGGACCCAAGCGCAAGGTGATACGCTTATGTTTTCACACTCCATGCCATTGTTCTTATGTGTTTGCCAAATACAGTGAGCTGGGTGGAATTAGGAATTTAGGATGCGTTGGGTATTTTCCTCTCTCACGGAGATGTACCATTTGAGTTTGTTAAAAGTGAATTTCAGAAGCAAAACTTAAGCTGAAAAAAAATGTTGTTCAGGAAGCTGAAAAAAAAATGTTGACACACAATGTGGCAGCAATGCCTGAATTCTCTGAGCAATGGAGTTTGAATTTGTACCGGCATTGTTGACTTAATCTGGCCAGCACAAGGTGATACACTCACACTTCTACTTTTTGATTTACATGCCATGCAAGCACCTACTCCCTGCGTTCCTTGATATAAGGTGTATAGTTTTCTGTAAAAAATTCCAAAATGTAAGGTATATGGCGGGATTATGAACACTTTTAACACAATTTAGGAGTCAATTTAATTAGGAGAGATAATATACCGAGATTTTCTTATTTTTCCTCTATTCTCACATCGATCACCTACCTGTATTAACGTCTAAAAGTATCGAAATTTTCCCTTTTAGCCTATGCGTTAATATTCGTGCAAGAAAACTATACACCTTATATCACGGAACAGAGGGGGTATTAAACGCTCTTATGTTCAGGAAGCCTCGGTGTGCAAGTCATATGGTCTATAGCGATTTCGTTTGGTGGTTTTTGCTGTTATTTTAGATCACATGATCACAATGAGTCTTTAGATGATGGAACAACCCATTCCCATTGATCCCTTCCGGCCTCTGCACCAATATACATTGAGGTCGGTGGGATTAGGAATTTAGGATGCATTGGGTGTGTCCCCTTCTCACAGATCGTCTATTGGGACTGTTTGGATCATCAATGTCCCGGTGGTTTATGTGCATGCTAAAAATGATGGGTATTTTCTCAGGAATCCCCTAAAAATCTGCGGGTGACTGTAATCAACCTACGCTTAAACAAGTTGGTATTTGCTAATAGTTAAGTTGTCAGGTAATTTAGCGATAGACTGATAATACCACAGACTGTTAGCTACTACCCGGGATTGACATACATTTGAATTGGTTGCAACATGAATTTTATGAAGCACGACTTAAGCTGACAAAATATGTTGAGACTTCATCTTTATTTGGCAATGTTTGAATTTCTTTAGCCATGGAGTGTGAATCTCGAATGAGAATTTGTGTTGTCTGACCACTGTTTTGCTGAAGCGTTTCAGTACCCTATGTACAGGTGAGGCTAGATGTGATGGGAACAAAAGCCAGGAATGCCACATACATTTCTGGAAATGAAGCTGGGAAAATAGCAAGAGAAGTCGTCGAAGTAGAGAAGCGGCGTGCTGTGAAGAGCACAGATTGTAATGCAAGGAGTTCCCGGAGCCATTGCATGGTTGGTTGTAATCATCGGCTCTTGTCACTTGTAGGTTGTCTAGATGTTTCTAAAAGATCAGACTCCTCATTGGCTTTCCTTTTGTGTTACTTGTCTAGATAATCCTAGATGTGCCGTCAGTGGGAGGAAGGCTCATGCTTGTTGACATGGCTGGCTCCGAGAACATAGAAGCTGTAGGCCAAGCAGGACATAAAGCTAAATCTGAGGTTTGCAATCTTACAGATTCTTATTAATTAAGTAGCATCCACTTTTCAGTTTATTTTTGAAGTGTTGATTGACAATCTGCAGTTAGGTTTTCATTATGCACTCCCAGATATACTAGAATAGTTTACTCATTTTCAAACGTATCATAACATATTTTTAAGAGCTAAGTAATGAACTGCAACTTGCAGCAATTAATAATTTTGTTCACACATCGAGTTCATAACACTGGTTTGTGATCTTACACAGACTGGAAGTATTAATCAAGGGAACACAACGTTGAAACGGGTGGTTGAGTCAATTGCCAACGGCGACTCACATGTTCCATTCCGAGACAGCAAGCTCACCATGTTACTACGGGTACCAGAGAATTACATGCCTCCCCTATTTCCCATAATGATAATTCAAAGCTAATAAGTTTCTTCATGGAATTTTAGGATTCATTTAATGACGAAAGATCCAAAATCCTTATGATACTGTGTGCAAGTCCTGACCCAAAGGAACTTCACAAGACGATATCCACCCTGGAGTATGGGGCTAGAGCGAAATGCATCACCCGGGCTGCTCACACATCAACACCAAGGAACAAGATGAGCTCCAAAGAGGCCCAATATGCGATACGGTTGAAAGATGAGGAGCTAGGACAGCTGAGGAAGAAGCTCAGTCTGGTGGAAGCACGGGAGGCAGCTGCGAAGGAAGAACACATCAGGGTCACTGAGGAGACCCAGTTCCTGTGGGGTGAGTTGAGGACAATGGAAGACAAGATGCTTATGCAGCAGAAAGAACTCCTTGCTTTGAAGCAGCAGCTGCAGGAGGTCGACCGTGAGAATCTAAAAATGGATGAATAATCTCCCTTTCCTTGAGATTCCTGATTATACCTACCATCTTTTTGCAAAACTTGGGCTAGAGGTGCTTTCTGGGCTGCTTTGCTTTCTTTATAGGGCTCTTTCTTTGGGTGGTGCTTCAGGACAAATGGGGAGAAATATGCAAGTACTAGTTGACTGATACATCTATATTGCATATCCTTGTGCCGTACCTGTTTCCGATATATTTGGACTCGTGCTTGATTTGACGACTTCGCTCTCAGTTAATGATTTAGTTAAAACATGTTCTGTTCAATTGCTCTATGCCACTATGTTTTTACCTTGTATGAGGTCATGTTAAGTTATTCATAACTTTCCACGTAGTAAATTGTTGTTGCTTGCCTCAAACTGCCTGTTACATTCAGGGGCGGGCGCAGGATTTTGATAATGGGTATTCAAAGTTAATCCAAAATATAAGGGAGTTTACAAATTGTTACTCTCTCTGTTTCTTATTAGTTGTCGTTGGTTTAGTATATCTTAAAATTTTAAGAGTGGGTACTCAAAATGATGATAAAATTAGTATATATAAGAAATGTTATAAAAGGCATTGTAGTGTGTGATCTCCTATGTACTCTCATATTTGCTTGAGAAACCCACACAATGAAGGATAGTTGTGGTTGAAGAGCTTATTAATATACCAAAATAAGAGTATTAAATATGTATCTTCGTATAATTTGTCAAAAATGAAGAAAGTACAAGAAACATTATGTGACCATTTCAATAACAAATAAAAAAATTATCTTGAGAAAGAAGAAAAGTTAGAGAAGTGGGATTACCCACACAATGAAGGATAGTTGTGGTTAAGGAGCTTATTAATATACCAAAATAAGATTATTAAATATGCATCTTCGTATAATTTGTCAAAAATGAAGAAAGTACAAGAAACATTATGTGACCATTTCAATAACGAATAACAAAATTATCTTGAGAAAGAAGAAAAGTTAGAGAGGTGGGATTTGAACCCAGGACCTAAGTTACAAAAGTTCATTCCGTCCAATCCAAGCCAATTCATGTCATCAAATGAAAGTTCAATGGTCATATTGATTTGATGTAACATATAGAATATTTAAATGCAAAATAGTGAGCTACCACCGGTGGTAGCTATACACCCACCATCCATCATTAGATTTGCTATAGGGAGCACAAAATCTAACAGACAAAACAAACGCCGTTTGCTTCTCATTCCCTCTCTCCATCACCCGTTCTACCCAACCACACGAGCACACCATCCAAGCTAGCCTGATACACACTCCAACCACAGCATCTATGGCAACATCGCATGGCATGTCTAGTAGGTTACTTGGTTAGGCATGTGTACAAGGCAACACCGCATGGCATGTCTAGTAGGTTACTTAGTTAGGAAGGTGCACAAGGCAATACCGCATGGCATGTCCGAGATCACCACCGGCTCTAGCCATTTGCGGTTGCCTACCTAAGTAGCCTTCCAGAAGCACCATATGCATGCAACAAACGGAAGCTTTTCATCCGTTATCACCAACATACTCCTGCTCTCTACATCGCATGCGGTAGGAATAGCATGATCCCACAATCCAAGGACTATGCATGTATGCATAGCTACCACCGGTGGTAGCAAATCCACGTTGATATTTAAATACTAAACTTTTGCCAAAATATTTGGGTACTCAACTGAATACCCTTGAATTGAAGTGGGCCCGCCCCTGGTTACATTTCAATTGTTTTACATGTTGAGGACTCGAAATTTTGTAAGAGCATCTGGTGCTCAAGTTATCAAAACATGCACATCCTTGTGCACCTTGTATTCACCACCGCTTGCTTTGCTGAAGCATATTCTTTCGCGAAAACGCAAAAGCTCGGTTCATTGATAGAAAGGAAGTAATTTTTATAAGCCTAAGAAAAGGCTGTTACAACCACCACTCAAAACAAGCCTATGACGATGCTGGACACAAGTTACAACAGACCCCTCCGAACTAGTGACGACATAGCCCACCAAAGCCCCCGAGGGGAAGAGGAAGTCCAATTCTGCAAAGAAGGGCAGAACCGGGCCACTCTACTCCAGAGAGTCGAATACGCTGCGGACTGCGGGTCTCGCCTCAATCCGCCAACCGTCAGTGGCATCCCGAGTGCCGAACCACCAAAAATGCCACAACCCTTGTCCATTGATACGTCTCCAACGTATCTATAATTTTTGATGCTCCATGCTTGTTTTTACACCATTTGCCTAATGTTTCGTTACACTTCGAAGATAGCTACTAACAACGGAGAGCATGCAAGATTATAAACAACATAGAGATAACAAAAGATATATTTCAGTATAGCAACTCAATCATAACACCAATATTCATCGGATCCCAACAAATACAACATGTAGAATTACATAACGGTGATCTCAATCCTATAGGGCAGCTCACGAGATCTAAACATGAACCACATGATGGAGAAGACAACCATCTAGCTACTGCTATGGACCCATAGTCCAAGGTAGACTACTCACTCATCGCTCCGGAGGCAAGCATGGCGATGAAGAAGACCTCCGATGGCGATTCCCCTCTCCGGCAGGGTGTCGGGAAGAGCTTCTGGACCCTCCCGATCTTCGGGTCGATGGCAGCGGCGGATCGCGATGTGTTCTGGAAAATTGATCGAGTCCTTAGGTTTTTCCCGTTGGGGGGTCTTTATAGGCGAAGGGGCATCGTCAGGAGTGGACCGAGGTGCTCTCACACATTGGGGGCGCGGCCAGGGCCTGGGCCGCGCTGCCCTGGTATGTGGGGCCCTCGTGGCCCCACTCCGTCTCCTCTTCGGTTCTCTGGAAGCTTCGGTGGATTTCTGGATGACTGGCTTTGGTTTCGTCCAATTCTGAGAATATTTCTTGTGTAGCTTTTCTGAAACACAAAAACAGCAGAAAACAGGGAACTGGCACCGTGGCGACTTGTTAATAGGTTAGTTCCGGAAAATGCATAAAAGTGCCA